>JAWNGG020000087.1:0-1308332 GCA_036937485.2 Tetragonisca angustula | reverse complement strand
CGGGAATATAAATCGAGATGAAGCGACCTTGGCGTGGGTGGAGTCTACGTGTGTAAATCTGAAACATTTTTAACAAATAACATTGAAATAATTAAAAATATAATGCCTTTTCATTTTCTTTCCTTTTCAATATTTCGAGAAAAGTTGAAAGATACTGAGACAGCTGGTCTTGCAATTATCTTGAAAACGTCGGGGAAATTCACGACTTGATTTTCAAGCGAGAATCTAAATACATTTTTTATTCCGTGTTCCTATAGTTGGCACGGAAACGTTGTCACAACACCAGCAACCTGTATTTTTGCCTCAGCTGTTCTTGCACGTTTTCCGTAAACAGAACAAAAAGACAAATTTTTGTAAACGCGTGTAATCCCCACATTTAATGAGAAACTTTTAAAGTCCATCAGCCGAGTCTTCTTCAACTCCGATAGTCTGCTCAAGAATCTAATATTATGACTCATTGTGAAATTTATTATGATTTAGTAAAACCAAAAGTTTCACTTTTTTGCTTAACGTACCAACAGTACGGATATTGGATAAGTATACATTTGTGCATTCCATTAGTCGTTCTTCATGACGATAAAAAATTGGGTTCAATCTAAGTTTGCCACAAATTCTCAAATTCTTAGGAAAAAGAAAAAAATGAATAAATAACTAACGTAATAAATTAACAGAACTTCGATAAATTTATCCACCTCCAAGTGACATAGGTAATTCTTCCAAGATGAATTGCAACGAAAACGTAACACTGTATACGTCATTTTGCTTCGCGGATCAGCGTTTATTCCCAATAAATTGTCGCGAAATCGAACAAGGCACGTGGTGCTTCTCCGTTGGAAAATAAGGAATCGATACAGCAAAGGCGATAACCATTCGCGCGTAGTTGCAAGCTTAAGGGCTGGCGAGGTGAAACAAACCAAAAAATATTGCGGCCGGGCATTTCCCGGGGAAACGCTTGAATCACGAGGAACGGCAACGTGTATCGCTAAGTTACCGAAAGAGATGAGAAGGATGGTGGAAAAGAGATCGTATTTCTGGGCTGATCTGGGATTATAGTGCAACAGCAGAGAGAAGATATATACGTTTCGCGACACTCCCTCTTCCGCGTCTAAAATCTTTCGGAGAGGCGCGAGGAAGCCAACTGCTTAGCCATCCAAATACATCGCGGGCCGTAGTTCTCACGAGAGAGCTTCTACTCTCCAGCCCCGCGAGACTGATCGCGCGACGAGCATCTCCTCTTTTTGTAATAATACGCTCGAGTTGCGCGCAGACGCTTAAAATTCAATGTGCAGTAGAACGGTCTTACAAATCTCGCGTTATTCCACATTCAGAGTGTTAAAGCTGGAATTAAAATTGAAAGCGAGTTGAAAACTCAAAGTTCGAATCAAATGGAAAGCTTCTGTTAATATTTGAAGCACCGGCGATCAAACTGTAATCGCAGAAAATTAAAAATGCAACGAACGGGGAATTAGTTTGTAACAGCTCGAAAGATTTCGCTCGCCTCGTGTTTTCGTAAATCTATGAAAAATTAACAATCGTCGATCCGTTAATCGACTGTATCGATATAATACATAAATATCAGTCGTCAATTTTTACCATCAACAGGACAGAAAGTAACATGCAGTTTATTTTACTTCGTTTGTGTAAACGTTCCACTCAACATGCACAAACGATAAAATCATCAAATTTTCCTTCGTTACGCGAGCATTATAGAACACGGCCTGGAGTGAAACATCAAGTAAAAGTAAAATTCAACCGCTAACGGAATTGCTCAAAGTTAACTTGCACCAACGTTGCTCTTTAGGCAGGTAATGGAACAACTTCGTCGTCGATTGAATTTTCTTCAGCTTCAGAATTCGCAAGCTCTTTACTCGAAAATGTTTCTTTCGGTAATATCTCTTCTGGAAACAGTTGAATTTCACAGACATGCAAACCATGTTTCGGTAATTTTTTCGACCGCGTCAAAATTTTACCGCGTAACGGCGATGTTTCTCCAAAAATATCGAGGATAGACGTTTTATTTCCTCGAGAGAGAAAAAGGAGGAAAGAAGTCTCGTCCTCGTTTAATATCAGCTTTTTTCATCGGGAGCGAGACTTTCCAATTTAAATTCAACTTCGGTTCCGACCTCCTTAAAATTCCACGATTCTGGGACACCAACTTATGCTTGCCACCGAGGTCAATGAAACAGAAAAGCGAAAGAAAGACGCGCCGCAGCAGCGTACAGTCGACCGCGCTGCTTCATTCAGCTTGATATTACGAGTTTTGTTTCTCCGCCGCTTGCGGAAATGTTACTCTTCCACTGAGATAAATTTATAGGTTAATATATATATATATATATATATTTGTGTGTGTGTGTGTGTGTGTGTGTGTGTGTGCGTGCGCGTGCCTGGTGTTATCACTCGGAATGTTGTGTGTGATTTAATATAGAACTATTAGACGTTTAACCGTGCTTTTAATCTTATTTCGTGGATGTATAGAATATGCCTCCTGTACAAATACTAGTTGTTACACTAAATATAATTACGCGTGTGGTTAGTTGCAATTACACGAGAATTTATCACTCGTTCTTTCCGGAAGGAAGGAACGTGGCGAATAATTAAATTGTGAATGTTTACGCGGTTGTGTATTTCCGTAGAAAATTTGACGGGGATTTATTTCGCTCGTGAAACGCAATTATCAGTGAGAATTATTTGTTCCGCATATTTTGTCCCTTTCTTAGGAATTATTGCACTTGGTGAAATTCCGCGCTATTTCTTCAATTCACGAACGAATTCAGTGAGAGAAGGTGCACAAATGTTCGAAATAATTGCTTATTACGATTCGACGTTAACAACGGAGGAGGGAGAAAAAAACTTATCGAGCATAATTGGAAATGTAGTTTTGAAGAGAAACTCCAGTTTGAAAACTATATCGCGAATCGGTGAAATTTTAAGAGGCAAAGTTGGCCGGGAAGCCGGAAAAGTTAAACAACGCTGTTGAAATAAATTTAAATGGCCTTCTATTAAAATTTCACGGTACTGAACTGTAAATCTATGTCCAATTATGTTAATATCACGGGACGAAAATTGTTAGTTACAATTTTTTTTATCACGATACGAATATCAAACAATTATTATTTATGATTGCAATACATTCTGTTGTCATACTTTAAATACGAAGTACATAAAAGCACAGAGATATCTAATTAAAAATGATGCAATGTACAACTACTTTTTTCGTTCATTCGTACTCGAATTACAGATCTATATCCAATTAAATTAATATCAAACGATGAGAATCATCAACTGACGATTAATTATAATTTCTTTATTACGACACTCATATGAAATAATTAATATTTATGATTACAATGCGTTTTCATATCATACTTTGAATTCGTAAAATACACACGACTGAGAGGAAGTAGAAACGAGAATTTTTAGATTCAACCTGTGTCGATTAGATTCAACCCCAATCGATAATCTAATTAAAAATGATGCAATGTATGGCCACTTTTCGTTCGTACTCCAATTCACCTGAAAATTTCAAAACGAGTAAAAAAAAAAAAAAAAAAATACACGAAAGCCGCAAATTGAACGCAGAGTCGTTAGTCACAACAATTCAGCCAACAATTCGCGTTACCAATGTCGTCAAGTACGAGGCAAATAATTATCTGAAGTGTCTCGCTTTTGTCGCGATAATGCGCTGCAGCGTTAACGAACGCGTCGCTGTTTGTTTTCTAATAAACGTTTTAATTGCGTTTTAAAACTCCAACTTTCGAGACGAAACTAGCTATAAATAACGGCGTCTAGTAAAAGTAAAACGCGGCTTTTCAGCTGTGGAATTTAAATAATAGTCCGCCGCGCGCGATCGTCGCCGGACTTTTTCCATGCAAATATTAATTCCGACACTAGCTGCGCCATGATGGCTTATTCGCGGACGGAACAATATCACCCCCAAGACAAGAAACGCGTGAACGTGTGAAAGAAACCTGTACACAAACACGTTGCCTCCCACGGAGAAAACGAAACACCGCGTTAAAATCGACGTTTCATTTCTCTTGAAGCAAATTTTTCATCCGCGACCTACGAATCCGTGTAGACCGAATGCCATGAAAATATTTGAACACGATGTATGTACGTCCGTGTGCGTTGGACGAAACACATTTTGAAATTTTCAGTGGAATGTTAAAAGTTCGTGGCACGCTCGAGTCGAATCTAAAATTGTAAAATGAAAGATGCGCGATGTTTACAGCAAATGTTCGAAACATTGACATTGAATGTTCAATTCACCGACACAATGCATTGCGACTATTCTAACGTTTAACAAACACTCTTGCATCGAACGTCCCGTAATTTCTGCACGTATTTCTCAACTCGTTTCAAACTTGATTAATAATTGAGCGACGAAATTCCAAACACACGTAGCACAGTATCGCTCCTACGAGTGCTAGTCAGAATTTTTGTCGTCGAAATTTTGCCAGAAAAATTTGGGGGGACGGGCAGAATTGACAGGACGCGGTGTCTGTTAATAACACTTGATATCCAGCCGGAGTACTGTGTAAATCATGTGATATAGACAGATTCTGGAATGCGATATAGGAATGCTGGTTGTCACGTAGCGCGTGTCGAAAAGGCCAAAGTTGCTGCCCAGAGACGAAAGTCTGTTCCGTCTTCGAAGATCACAGCGAATGGGGAAGAAGGTGAAGCCACGGGTTTTATGAATATATCACGAGTTCAGTGCCACCTAGGATCCTCGCCCAGCGTCCGAAATCCGCGCGCGCCACTCGCAACAGCGAAACCTCTGAAAGATGACTCGGCGTCGGCGAAAGAGGGGCGGGAGAGGGGGCGTGGAACGCATCCGGGGAGGAAATTGAAAAGTTCTATTAAAAATTGCACGGCGGCAAGAGACGGCGTTACGTGGAAACGCACACCCGGCATAAATCGACCTCTCGCCATTGCAACGCGAGGTAACCGGCGAACGGAAGCTGACCAGTATCCACGCTGACACCACGTGATTTAAGACATCCTACGTATCCGTCTTCCCGATGTAAACCCCGTGTACTTTGCGCCCCCCCGTCGAATTTGGTGAATTTACTGTTTCACGCGAAATTGAAACTCGTTTCCCTCGTTTGATTGGGAAATACCGTCGCATCCCCCGTTTGACTGCGTCGTAAATGTTTGAAGTTGACAGTTTCAATTCAGCATTCGATCTCTTGAAATTTTATACATCACGCAAGTGGATTTAGTGCAAAGGTTTAGTGTTTCGTAAAGATTATAAATGTTTGGAATTTCACGTCACGATCGCAAAAAGTGTATTTCATTTGCCAGAAACTATATTAATAAATTGACTCTACGAAAGAATGATATATAATTATTAGCGAGAATAATATATGAGTGTGTCTAATTTGCCAAAAAACTGTAAATTGACTCTACGAAAGAATGATATATAATTATTAGCGAGAATAATATATAAGTGTATCTAATTTGCCGAAAAACTATAAATTGACTCCACAAAAGAATAATATATGATTATTAGCAAGAATAATGTATAAAGTGTATCTAATTTGCCAAAAAACTATAAATTGACTCTACGAAAGAATAATATATAATTATTAGCGAGAGTAATATATAATATTCGAAACTTCCGGTATTTGACACTGGATGTGCAAGGTATCCAGTCCGTTAAAAAACCGTGAAAAACAAGAAAGAAATCGTCAGTATCATCATTCGAAAGAAAATTTATTCAAAATTCGTCGTGTTTTCTTGAAACGTTGCAACTTTCGTACAACCTCGCTGCGCTGACCAAAAATTCGCGTCGCTAATCACCGATTGATATCCAATTTCTCTGCTAAAATCCAATTCCTCCTCCACCCACCCACCCTCCGGTTACTTTATAAGAAACAGTCCGACCGTAAAAGGAAAACAAGCTGACGATGATTAAAGCCTTGGCTGCTTGTTGGTATTCAACGGCGCAATCGTTTCTTTCCTCGTCGTCGATGGCCACGTTCACAGTTTCAAAGGGCGAAATTAAAACTCGGCCGTAATTGACCGATCGGGGGGAGGGGGGGGGAGGGAGTAACCATGGGAAGTATACTTTACGGTACAAAGCTATAACGGCGATAATCGACTCAGTATAAGCCGATTACTCTGCACACGCGAACCTGAATGCTCCTGCAGATTAGTTCGATGAAAAGAGAGAGGGAGAGTGTGTGAGAGAGAGAGAGAGAGAGAAAAAGTTCTGCAGAAGCGCCAATGTAAGAGTATTACATTAACGGTGTACTTAACTTTAATAACGAGCCATCAACGATAACAGATAATAACGATTTTTAAGAGTCGCCGTTTTTTCGTTAATTAACTTTCTTTCCGAATAAGTAAACTGCCATTTTTTTCTCGCGTGAGAAAAGTGTTTATTGGTTATTCTTTCTTGGAAGTAAGACGCATTGTGGATACGTACCATTTCTTACGGGAATATTCGAGCATTCACTTTGAGGAAATTTTTGTAAAAAATTTTTGATCGGAATTTCAATTCTCCTTCAATCTAATAAAATCCTTCTTGCAAAAATTTTCGTGACACTGTATTTTGTATTTGTTGCCCCTTATCTTGTTGTTTCATATATATATATATTGCCCTTACGCGCAGTATATTTTGGCCAAAAGTTTTGTGAAATGTTCGAACATCTTTGTGAGCAACGGTATACGTAAACGGAGGATATTTTCAAAAAGGGAGTGATTCGATCGTGTAAAGGTTATTTGAAAGGCCATTCGAAGCTGGATGTCTCGGATGAAAAAAGAAAATCTAAAGTACACTTAAGAAGGTTGGGAAACTCGAATGTCTCGAAACTCCCTTGAATGCTTCAAAAGATTTCCCAACTCTCGGGATACCGAGCTTTCTCAAGACACACTCGAAAATAAAATTCTCTTTAATCGGCTGATTTCCTGGATTTAATTAGTGCTCCTCTGCGCTCGCGCTCTATTTCCCAGTAAATAAATGCACGTGAATCGCGGCAGATTGTGAGAAACATTTTCTTCGGGGAAAAAGCGCAGCAGATCCGACTTGTTATTGGACTGCGGATTTTCATGCATTTTTGAAGAATGAAAAAATACAGAGTACGCGCGTCGTACGCAAGAATATATACCCGTATAAAATATTGCTTATATATAAATTATTCAGTATGTATCCTCCACTCGAATTACATTTTTCTAATTACGTACAAAAACGTGAATTTGCATAAATATCCACGGTTCTCGTATCCCTGTGAACGTTACGAAATCCACTTTGAATATTTTATGTAATTTTGCATGCTACGTAGGTATCCTCGTACCTTCAAATTTTCCATCGACACGCGAAACAGTGTCTGAAGCCAACGCGAGCAGGATTTCATTCTTTTAAACGTTCGAACGAAATGTATCATTCGCTATTTGATCGTCTGATCGACTTCCCATCGGCTGGATGATGTTTCAATCCTCTTTCGTTTCTTCTTATCCGCGAGATAAGTAAGAAAAACGAAATCAAGAGGCCATCGGGAGGGGGGGGGGAACCCTCCGTGACTTAAACTCCTCCTCCTCCCTATCGAGCATCGATAAGATACGGATTGAAGGGGAGAAAGAACCGAAGAGAGCGGTCATCGCGCGACAAATAAATCTGGTCGGCGTGGATTAAAACCGTGAGATAAAGAGCAAGTTGACAAAGTGGGCTTTTCCGAAGTATTGGCTATTTCCATGCAAATGGGGAAAAATGTGGAAACGTCATAGAGGAGTACACGTTGCGGGGAGGGACGATAACATCGGCGCGAACGAACGTTTCACGGAGGCCAACGAACAGAATGAAAAGGTTCGCCAAGTTACGAGTATAGAATAAATTGTAACTCATTGCTTGTAACGAAATTAGAGAACTTTAGCTCTGACAGAAGTTATTAATGCAGATAAATTACTTTTCGCGCAGTTGCGGCTATGCGTCCAGGTGAAATGGATTTAACTACTTACTGTTAACTTTTGTTCCGTATTTTTATTTTTTTTTTTTTTTTGTTTTTCTTCTGTACGATTCCCGTACGTTTCCAGTCGCGAGACGCAACGTCCTTCGGACTTTTGTTGATCCAGGGAGTTTTATTACGAAATTTATGAATTTTGTCTAACTTCGTCAGAGGATAGACTGACACGTTAAAATTTGAAGAAACGAAAGAATTAAATTTATTAGAAAACACATTTCTCACATTCAAATGAAATATATATTAGAGTGATTACTTGTTGGAAACTTAATTCCTCGTTAAGAAGTGATATGATATAATCTTTCGTGGTATTGCAGGCTGTCATGAAATGCGTTTTTATCTCGCAGTCTTCCCCTTGGGAGCTGATATTTTCTTTGACCTCGTTCCATTTAAGTAAATTGGCGTTAATGCAGCCCAAATGGGCTCGTTTTTATTTTCATTTGCACAAAAGGATGCGATAAAGCGTGTCATAATGAACAAAGAGAGAATAGTAACAAACACAGTTACTTCTGCTAAATAGTACCTATAAATATCAGAAGATATTCTTAACTGAGACAATAACAGTGATGTATCAAGTTACCAAGATAATATACTCATCAAATTCATTTCTTAGTTTTCGTTCGTTAAATTTTCTGTTAATATCTTCAACCATGCTGGCGTTTTAGCCGAATGGCTAAGAAACGCAATAAATATATGAATACTCGACAATTACGAGTATTTTCTCTGGGAAAAAGAATTTTGCAAAAAAAGAAAAAAGGAAGTAGAAAGCGCGGATCTCTGTAGAAAAGAAGACACGAATGAATTTCACGTCATTTCAAATACCATTCGTTTCACCAAATGTGATTTCCTTTGATGATAAATTGATGGACGATTTTATTTAGGCCACGTGTCAAATCACGCGCAATAATTGAACGTCGTATTAAAAATTGAGAGTACAACAATTTTAAAAATTATTGAACACAGTCACAATACGCACAGCCTTATATTTATACTTTCGCCGAGATTCACGAATAATATCGTTTACATTCTAAATTGAAAATGAATTGCTGTCACACTCAACGCTCTTGATTGAAACAACGAAAAATTATCTTATCAACATCGATTGTTTCACAGAGTATAATAACAGAAAATATGATACGTATTTCGCGATATTTCTCGAACTGGTTCACTCCACTCCGAAAATTACAACGAAATCGTCGAATTGGTTTCATTCATTCTACTCACGCACGTGAAATATACCCGGCACGCGTGCGCGTAAGCCGTCGGAAAACAAAACGCGGATTGCACCACCGGGGAAAAAAGGATTTCCCTGCCGAGAGTTTTAAACTCCGTCCTGAAATTTTTCCAAATCGTATTTACCTATAGAATTAAACAGAGTAGAGACAGATAAAAAAAAAAAGAAGAACATTTGAAATGACATAACTGAATCTAAAAAAAAAAAAAATGAAAGCGCTAGCGTAAATTTTCATGTTACGAGGATAAACTTCACTCTCGAAAGATACTTGTGCCGGATGTCACAAGGGATACGAAATTTTCGCAATTCCCGATTTCTTCTTCTTTCTTTTTTTTTTAACATTTTGAACAAATACGCGTACGGTCAGTTCATGAAATTGCCGTGGATTATGACCTCGATAGAAGCGCTTTAAATCTCGGTACACAATCGTTTGAAATGTATCCAATGTTTCAATGATTTTTTTATCTTCGAAAAAATTCTAGATAATTGTATGCGTTTAAAGGTCAATGTTAACTCATCAAACGAAGAGATATCATTGCCACTTGTGCGGATGAGATCAACGGAGTTAAGAATAGAGTGTTGAAGTTGTCAACGAGTTCAATTGGAAAAAATTGATTAAATAACGTTACGGGAATCACTGTGGCAAGTTTGAAGTACAATAGTTATTAAATAACGTCTTTAAAATCCTGAGCTGGAAGTATTTGAAATCATCGATCACGAGGCACTTTCTTACTGAATTTTCATAATACGAGAATGACAAATAAAGAGAATCGAATGTGTCTCGCATTTTGAACGATAGTGATAACTTTTCGTTACACGGTGTAGGATATTTGAAAGGAAAGATATTACTTACGCCTTGTTCGTTCATTTACGTGAGGAGGGAGGGGAAACAGTGACCCTTTGATCGCGCTATACGAAACGAAGTCTTGATAATAACCTTTGTATTAACAATGAAGGAGAGATCTAAACGAAATTCCGTTTCTTTGGCCACGGCGGCGGATAAAGTTAAAAGTAAATTGCATTCGTGAAAAAGGCTCGTTGGATAGATGAACTCTTTTTGTACGGGATCTAATTTAAAACAGGCGATATTAAAGATAAATATAGTATCTCTCCGTACTTTGACTCGCGTGTCCAATTGTACAGACGTAGAATTAGATGCAAGTAATTCTATCTAAAATTTTCAGATTTCAGTTCTGGAGTGACGATTATTTATTAGTTGTAGATCATCGAAATTTACCGTTGATAAAGAAAGAACGTTGATATTTCTTTAATTTCTAATCTCACGTGTCCTAGTCATGATATATTATATATAATAGTACAACAGAATGATCTATATAAGCGAGGCCACCCTTTTATTTTGAATTGCGATGGTACAAAAAATATTTTTTGCCCATATCCAGAAATCTATAACTGGTAAGAATTTCTTTTTTTAAAGTCATTTTTCTCAAGTACTTTTTAAAGTCATTAATGTTCTTTTCTCATATAACTATATATGTTTTTTTATTGCATAGTGTGGCTATAAAAAAGTACGTTCAGATATGTAAAGAACATGATGTTGACATTGATGACAAAAATTTACGAAGAATTTAAGCTAATATTTCGCTAATAACTAATAAGATCGTATTAAATATTCTAGAAGATTTAATCATACAATGTTTAAAGCAGTATCTTTTTGTTCTTTCTTTTTTTTTTTTTAAGTTTTTATCGTCACAGTAGTATCTTCTACGATCAAGCTTTTTAAAAAGAAGAGGAACAAAGAGCGAGAGAGATACAGGATAAAAGCGGGAGAAACCATCAATAAGGCACCGCGGATTCCCAGATGCCTTTCTCACGTCTCGAACGGTATCGAATGTACGATTCGACTGAGGACCGGGAAAGCGGCCTAATCTCATCACACGCGCGTTCTTCCTCGATTTATATCCTCAGCCTCGGAGTTCCTTTTAAAAAGCAAGGTTCCAGACTTAACGAAAACTTTACTCCTCGAAAGACGCTTTGAAATCTTGCCATCTCTCCCCGAATCGCTGTCATCTTGCGAAAAGCAATAAATAAATTCCCCTATGCGTGCTGTCGTAACGAACCGCGGAACAGAACGATTCGTTGTAATAACTCGCCTGGCGAAATGAACGTTTCTCGCGCGTGAACGTTACACGGACGAGGCGCCGTTGAAATAAAAAGACACGCGTATTAATAACTATGAATAATGACGTGCGTTATTCGTACATCGCTGGAAAAAATTTTCGTCCAACGGCGCTCGTAATTCCGATTGAAATTCGTCGGTGCTCGCGAGTTATTCGGTTGGATGCTTTCACGAGCACGACGTATGGATTATTGGGGGAGTTGTCAAATATTTCAAAATTATTAATATTTCTATTTCTCAAAGCACACGACACGTGTAATTTCAAAAATTCAATAACGGCGATAACGTTTCTGCGATCAAATAATTCCACCGAAAAATCCCCAATTTAACAATTAACAAATAATTTTGTACTTTCGGTGCCCGCTGTAATGCATACTTTGCGAAACGAATGAAAAAATACTGTCAACATTCAGTATCGTAACGCGACACCGAAAGCAGCTACATTCGCTAATAAAACGACCGAATGCATCCCCGCCAATTTCTTTTCCTTTGCCCTCACAAAGGGAAAGAATTTACTTGCGCGCAGTAGGTCAAAAGCTATGGTAGAACCGTTCAACTTCTATCCAAACGAATTTCCGGCAGAATCAACAGCCACAGGGTTATTGAAGTGGATAACCGTACACCGGTTCGGCCAAAATTGGTTCAGATGTGGGGATTGCACGTAACCGTATCAAAACCGGGAATAGATACGCCTTAGATATTCATAGCCACTTAACAAGAAAATAATATTTTCTTATAGGCTGGGAAAAGCAATCAAGCCGCGACAGCCGGCGAATACCATCGGTTCTTTCCCGTTGAACGATCGTGTCTTTTCTCGTTTCTTTTCACCTTCGCTTTTTAACCCCTTCGACGCCACTCTTCTCGCGTTTGACTCAAACGATTTGATACCGAAGCATTTCTTTGAAAGTAGAAATGGAAGAGGTTTTAGAAAATATCGGAATGATTCTGAAAACAATAGTGGAAGATCGGGAACGTTCGTAGGTACGCTTGAGCGTAACAAATTAAGATACTTACGATTTCTCGCGTACTTCTCGTGAAAACTGTATGCTGGTCTAGATACAAATATATCACTGAGTTAACTGAACACAATTCTGATCTATTTTATTCTGAAGAACGCTATTCTGAAACTTCGTCTTGGACCCGTTAGAATTGAAATTGTCAATTATAACTAAACTGCGGATTTCTGCGCATTTATGAGGAATTTGGAGATGTCAAAATGTATGAAACGTCTAAGTAAAACGAAAAATATAAAAATCTATAAATGAAATGAAAATGTAACATTTACGCGAAATCCCCTTCAAGCTCGATCTTAATCAATAATATAAATTCAGAATAAAAAAATCTGCAGTCGAAATCGTTCAACATGAAACTTTCACACTTGTGACGTATTGACCAAAGTCAATAAGCAGTCATTAAAATTTCGGTCCGACAGAAATTTAATATTTCTTTGGAGTAGCAAGATGCGTTCGCGCTTGACCCCTTGTGTGGAAGGGTTAACGAAATACCAGTCCCTCGAGGGACAATTCAAGCCACGAGTGGATCCAGGTGGATTTGTACGTGCGCACGGGCAACAAACACGGAAAACCGTAAGTGTAGCCGACTCTCGAGTGGAGATTCTTCGACCGGCAGGTTTCCCTTGCTTTTGTGAAAACCGCCGCAGGAAATTTTCGGGGAGAAACCCTCCTCCTCCTCTTCTGTGCTCGACAAATTGTAGTACGCGGAAAAACCGAGATACGGGGCCTGTCGATCCACGCTATCGGACGTACGCTAACACACGGGCGCGCGTTGTCGGATTTTAATTAATCAAACGGCCAACACCGATCTTTCCTCGTTGGACCGGTGGTGGCTCTTTCGTCGGACCGGTGATCGTTACCAGATCCCGTTGGCCGTGTACACATCCTCCATCTTCCGCGTTACATCAGAAATTTCACGATGAATCGCGCGCCGGAATTCAAGGGGGAGAGGGAAAAAATAAGAATTGGAAATTGAAGGAGCAGAGAAAGATTTTCCTCGGAACCAGAGGGAATCGCCTCATTGATCACCTGTCCCTGCTCTCCCACCGCCGGCTTCCGATTCACGTTCAATCGGAACCTGATTGAATGCATAATTGTGCCCGGGGTATCTAGTGCTCGGCAAATATCAAAGTATGTCGGTAAATAGTGATTGTAATAAATTTCGTGGCTGCGGAAATTGATCGGTGCGTGTCGACGGAAATTGGAAAATTTGGAGAACCTTTTTTTCTCCGTTGGCTGATATTTCACGTTTGACACGTTCTTACGTTCCGATGACTTTCTTATTTGATTAAGAATCGGAACGAAGTGATGTTTCGTAAATAAATTGCTGGTGGATGATGCAAAAAAAAAAAAAAAGAAGTTTGTCGAGGGCAAAGGGTTAAATATTTGTTGGCGAGAATAAAGTCGCATTGAGAAGTTTAAAAGCGATGAATTGTTAATTTTGATTTGGTGATCTTTGGAAATACGAAGATTCAATTGTAGTTTGTGAAATTATGATATTCGCGGAAGACGTACGTCGTGATTCGGCATCAATCTTCTTTAATTATAAAGAATGTGGGATCCTAATTAAACGGAAATACGCAAAGAATTCAAATGATTCGGCATTTAAGAATAATCTGAATCAAGAAATACACGTATTATTCACTCACACTCAGGAAGAGCAGACAGTGTTTGTTAATTGCTCGATTGATTTCAAACAATTGCTGTTTCCTGATTAACCACCGTAATTTTATGTAACCATAAATAACCTTTAGTGGGAATGGAAAAGGACGAATCTAGCTTCCGCTAGATTTACGCGCTTAATACTTGCACAAACAGACACGAACGCTCTAATTGCACCGATACGGCAACTAGAAAAATCTAATTACGCTGTCTCTGAAATATCCGCTACTTGTCAATTAAACGGGCCAATGAACTTTAGTCTTTCTAAAATTTTCGAAAATTTATAAATTCATTACAAGAATTTGGAAACTCATCACTGGGAAACGATTTACTCTAAATTCTCCCTGTTTAATTTAAAAATCCTCGATTTCGTTATTCACCGTTTGAACAATCAAAAGGAAAAATACACGCAAAGTGTCCAAATATTTTTCACAGCCACGGTACGTACAAACGTAGATACGTCACAGATGCAAGCGTGTCGACTACTATGAAAATGACACAATTGCCATCGTGCCATCTTATTAATTTCCATAATATGGTTCTCCGTGCGAAAACAATTTCGCACGTTACCATTAACAATGCGGTTTTATTAATGGGTGTTGGTCAATAACGTAAGCCATTCCATCTACATGAATACTAACAGGCAATTCGCGTTCTACGGTCGTATTACGGAGGCAGCGTAAATACCGTGTCTGTAATGCCAATATTTCGGGCATCACGGCCGGACATAAACGCATTGTCGAGTGCCGGGAAATGAAAATCGAACGCATCAAAATCGTATGAACGCGGCGGTAGCCACGTTAATGAGCGCTGGAAAAATCCTCACCGTCTCTGGCGAAATGAAACAGAAACGAGTCGCTCGGCGACACGCTCTGTTTCATTGCCGCCATCACACTTTTATTTCACCAGCTCGAATAAATATTCTCCGCGTTTAATGCGATTTTCAATGTCCCTTTGTGCCGCAGCGTGTCACGCGTAACATCCATTCAAGAGCTGTTTTTTTTTCCTTTTTTCGTGAAAAGAACGTGTGAATAATTTTTTTATTTGCAATTAAATTGCAGTAGATTTCTAGTGTTTTTTTTTTTTTTTTATTTTACTCGGCGTTTACTGATGTATTTTATATTGATGGCTGCAAAAATTTGCTAGAAAGTTTTGTTTTATTATTCGATGAGAGACATTTTTGATAGAGATTTTCGTGAAAATTTGAGGACTTTTAAACGTACAAAAATCCAGCGGAGAAATATAATATTCAAACGTTCAAATGTATCCCAACAACAGATGATTTTCTAGTTACTATCGCACACTCTGCTCTAATATCGTAATATAACAATCGAGTATCACGATATTCGAGAAACAGAGAAAATTCTACTGTAAATTAGACTTTTGCGCAAGCACAAGTACACCTGGTGAAATGGTGAAATAATTTTTGAATTCTGCAATTCTTGACTACCTGTTTTGAACAATTTTTCAGATCATTTCAATCGATCTTCCCCACTCCCCCCGGCACATTACGAATTAAATTAATATATCGCGGTAACTATGATTCACGCATGTTACACACACGTTGTATACAGAGTTGAAATCATGGTTGTACCACTAATCTGGCACAAAGACAATGGGAAGCAAGAATTATGCAATTGTTCGATGTCGATGAGGACTCTGAGCCAGAGTAATGCTAGATGGGGCGTAAAAGAGCATGCGTATGTAGACACGCATATGTACGTAACGCGCACAAGGGACCAGGTTGCAGAATGGCCACGCGACGGCAATGAAATGGCCAACATTCCTGCTCGCACGTTCGCCCGTTCCGCCGAGTGCCTTCACAATGGATAAACGGATATTCTTGCGCTGTGTATTTGTATCTCCCTTGCATCGACGCTGCCAACCCCCTTTTCATCGAGATGAATTCGTTCTCGCAAGGGCTTTTACGGTCAGCTGTTCGACGAGGCGGTTTACGCACTCTGCTAATTAAATATTTCGCCATCCTCTGGCTTCCGTCGCTTCCTGTACGCCGCGGTTCCCTCCCCCCTTTGGTGAAAATTTTATCACTGTTTTAACCACCGCAGAAACGCACACGCGTCATTAATAATCGCTCGTTCATTTCGAAAGAAGAAAGCGATCGTCCGACTTTCCGAGAACGCGACCGATCTTACGTCGCTTTGATCGAATATTGAATCGTTTCAAACACCCGATCGAGCCTCGAACGTTGTTTATCACGCTGCATTAATTACTTCGGAAGACGATTCAACGAAGCGAACACGCGCTCGCTTTGAAAATAT
Source organism: Tetragonisca angustula (assembly GCA_036937485.2). Classification (NCBI taxonomy): domain Eukaryota; kingdom Metazoa; phylum Arthropoda; class Insecta; order Hymenoptera; family Apidae; genus Tetragonisca; species Tetragonisca angustula. The sequence continues at coordinate 1,292,043 of JAWNGG020000087.1, read as the reverse complement.
AATTTTCCCATTTTCCAGCGGTAAATGTTTCAAGGGAAGGTAAGCGAAATGAGAAATCGGTCTCGTGGAAGGTGCGGCGAGTTTCCTTCGTTGTAACATTCGCTCTCGCGTCTTTCCTCACTTCGCCAACGTGTCGAACGAATTATACGAGAGTTAATGTTTCGTCTCGACTCGAATTCGAGACGATTAAGAACGAATTTAAGAACTCCAATACCGGTGAAAATAAACGAGAAGAAATACGAATTTTCGAGCAAAAAATACACACCATTCGCACGTATCGGCCTAACGAAAATCCAACTTTCTCGGAAAGACTATGTTCGTGAGCGGTAAAGAGCGAGCAACGAATAATTAACGAGCCGAGGTAGTTAGTCAATCCCTTGTTAGTATAGAATCTTCTACGCTTTCACTGCCACGGTTGTTTTCGAAACGCGCATGAATTATTAAAACGTCAGATTGTTCCATGTACTATCCTCGGGGTATGTAGTTGTAACGAAATTGATGACGAGCTTCTGCGAGTAAACTGTGACCGCGCAACACTATTGAGTTTTTCCACTCGATAGTCGAGTTTGAAAGAACGAGAGGATTATTTCGAGCAATTGATGGGATCGCCAGAAATGATTAGCTTTTAATTGACAAGTATAATTATGAACTTCTAAAGAGACAGCTGTTCCCTTCCTCCAAATTTTTCACGTATAAAATAACGTATTTTCTTTCGTTACTAGTTCAATCGAGTAGTTGATGCGAAATTTAATTTCAATTTTCAAAAAATATTTTTGGATTATATCGTATAACGATTGTTTGGCTAGCAAAGTGAGAATGTGTAAAACAAAACAAAGAATTGACATTGATATGAAATAAAAATAATTTTGACGTAAAATTAGTTAGAAACATCGAATGTCCAAAGTGTCCCTCAGTATTATACGCGAAATTCTGCTTTTCGTACATTATGCTTCTAGATATTAGGTATCTACGAGTAATGTCGTTTTTCTGTCAAATTTAATAAACATTGCCGTCCAGTGACAATAATTTAACTTATTGTAACATAACTTACATTCCAGTTAAATACATTGACACTTAGTGTTGCTAAATTGTATCACAGATTAAAACTGCGTTAACAGTTAAAATAAAATTTTGTACAGTGTCAAGAAACGACATTACTCGTGAAGTATCTCTAGTATATCTTTGAGGATAAACGATACAATCTGGAGGATCGGTTAAGTTGCTGTCCCCGAAATTGAGAACCTCTGCGTAAGCGTGTCATATCCCCTTACAGATTAATACCCGGCTTCTGAGACAGCCGGTACTTAGGCAGTGGCGTCAGTAGGCGCCGCAACGTATCTGCCAGAATATGAAAGAGTAATTAGTAGCAGCAGACAGGCCGTAACGGGCGCAAAAGGCTCGTTAATGAACGATCGAAATTTCGAACGCGCCTTGTCTGCGCCTGGGGGCATACTAACGCCTTCGAAGAGCAACTGAAGCCAGCCAGCTAATCCATCGAGAATTCCACTCTGCATCCACTCTTGCCCCCTGTCTTGGTATTTGCCACTGATCGATTTTGCCACGGTGTCGCCACGCTGCAACGGCGATAAGTCCGTAATTGTTGTACTTGCAGCCACCCACCCTCCTCGCCGAGCTGCGCGCCGGATGGTAGTATAATGCAGATGCAATTAGCGCTTGATTTGTCGCGCTGTCCTTCCATCCAACTTCTCCCCCTCCGTCCAGCTTCCCCATCTTTATTCCGATCCCGGCTCGCCGAAGTATCCAAAATTCAGTTTAACGAGACTCGCGGAAGCGAGTACGCGTCACGTTTGCGTTTGCTTCTTCCACGGCGAACGCCGTGCTTTGCTCGGAGAACGTTCCAACCTCCCTGACCTCAAATCGCATTACGGTCTCTTGCAGAGAATCGGCCACCGGCACGCACGCCGAAAGAGACTACGTTTCTAATGGTAATGCAGTGACTTGCGACATTTGACCGTGGCGAAGTTAATTTTAATCGGTGTTGCGCGAATCGAGGTGTCACGCTGATAACATTCATACGGGGGTGTATTGGCGGATGTTGGCGCAGTCTCAAAGAGTCGACTGTGAGACGTGCGATTACCGAGAGCGGCAGTAGAGCAAGACACGAGTAGTCAGACTACGACAGAGTGGCGACAGCGGTGATAATATGTATTAGATGTATCCATGAATAATGTGGTTTGATGCTATGCGAAATTTTGTTTTATTTAAGAGTTTCAAGACAGTTTTGATCTATGATATTTAACTATGATTTAACTATAAGCACAGTAAATGTCGATATATTTGACTAAAACATGGGTTATGTTGTAACAAGTTAAATTATCGTCACCGGATGGCAATGTTTATCAAATTTGAGAAAAACGAGACATTACTTATGGGTATAACAATATAATTGAAAAGGTCAATTTTAAATAAAGATAATTTTAATTGACATTGATTTTAATGTCGTTAATGAATGAGAGTGTAGTAGATTAAGACGTAAAGTGCCGGACAGACGGAAACTTACATATTACGTACACGTATGTTTTAATTTCTAGAATAAATGAGACGGATAACTTGTTTAAAATGGTAATAAAATATCTCGGTACATTTGACTACGGAGAAGTCGTGGTTTTAATTACATGTACCAAAATATGATAATAATATTTAGAGTCTCAAAGAGTTGATCGGTTTATTCCCAAAAGATGTAACAATATAGCAAATAAAACAAAACAGTAGTAATGAAGCAACAAGGAATCAATGAATCTTCGAATAATCTGCAATAGTTTCGTCGTATTTAGATATCTGAAAACGAATTTTGTCGTCATTCGAAATCACTTTCCTCCAATAGCCATATCGAAAAGACGATTACAGTTAAACTGTTGAAAGAGACGGTGCTCGAACGAGTTACAAGAGTAACTGAATCGAGGTATCCAATTGAAGAAAGATTGCATCAAGAGTGTCCAGCGTTTGAGAGGCTGTCACAAACACGAAGGCAACAGAGTGGCGAAAGAAATCCCACATCTTTGGAGAGTATATTACTTTTGGAATATCACGGTACTTTACGGTGGGAGAGAGGGGAAGAGTCAGATGTGTAAAGCGAGGCGAGTTAGCAGATAGCTTGGATGTATTTGTTGGAAGGCAGCACTCGAAAAAGAAGCAATTAAATTCTCGAAGTAATAGCTACTTGCTTCCTCGATATCGTTCTTTTAACGTGGCTCCGTCGTTAGCAACGTCATTTCGCCACCATTTTGTTATTGATTTATTTGTGACGTACGATGACGAAGCTGCTGCTCTCTCCTACGGACACAGCGTGGCGTGATATGTCAAAACTAAGCTACCTCTGTCGCGCATTAATATGACAGATTCATGCTATGGAGCAATGCTAGTTACGCGTACGCGAAGAGAGAAAGATTTTTCAATCAGTACGATTTATTGATCGGAATGTCGAATGTGGCGAGATATTGGCGGTGATTGAAAAATACCTTTTAAAAGAAGAATATTAAAAATTCTTTACACGACTGTAAAGTACGACAGATTAAAACGTTGTGCGAGATTTAATATGCATTGTAAAAATATTATTTTTATTCAGTATTTTATTCAGTTGAAGAAAATGTCGCTCTTTAACAGGACAGAAAATCTCAAATTCCTAGGACTTTGGGCAGCAAATTCTTCTGGAAATTTGATAACATTACCAAAAATTGTTATTTAACAAGAATAATGTGTCACACGTTTGGAACATTTCACAAGATTACCTGACCTTCATTACTTTTTTCAAAGTAATTGACGATGGAGAACAATTTTCAATTTTTTTCGTTTACCAAAATGTTATTCACTGAGAAAATACGACAAAATTTACCTTACGGTCATCTTCATCTCTTTTGTAAATGTCTTTTCCATAAAAGTGACACTGACAGTTTCTCTTTCTCGTGTGCATCTAATCGTCGACTATTTAAAAACTGAATTGCTCAACTTTTTTCCAAGTAATGGAATAGAAATATTCGCTTCAATCATACGAATATGCATCTTAATTCGTTCCAGCTATTCTAGATTAATAAACGTCCATAATCAAACAATAAAAAACCATAAAACAGCGAGTTTTCTTTTCTTATTCGTCGAACAGAGATTGTAACATACATTTTGAAACGCAAATAGCCCATTGGTCGACCGAAGCCAAGGGTAATTGCAATTTTATATAAATTTCTCACGCGAGGGGCACGAACAAAGAGCATGAACAGAGTTGGAATGGGAAAAATGAAACGGGGCTGGTATATCGCAATGTTCGCTCGGTGTTATGCAATTTGAGCGAAGCGCGTGGAGTTTTGCGTGGAACATTGCCACGGAATTTAAATGTAACCACGCAATTATATTACGCATTTTCGATGTAAGAGCGACATTGAACGAGAGAGAGAGAGAGAGAGAGAGAGAGAAAGAGAGGGAAAAAATGCGCGAATGAAATAATGATGAGCCAAGCTAATTGGAACGTTTTTCCGCCAGATGAGCGCGTGCATGCGTTTGGTCGAAAGCGGCATGCAATTAAACAACCGGCGAATTAAAGTTTGAACAAAATACAGTTCTAAACACCGATGTGTTCTAAACAATGCGTTTCTACGAGCACGCACGCTTCGAGCAAAAATTCCATTTTCGTCCGCGTCCCTGCGTTGCGTTTGACATTTATATACTTTCCACGGGATCGAGTATAATGCGAAGATTTTACGCGTCCCACCGCTGGGATCGTGTTTCGTCGACGAATTTCACGTTCTCCCCACGTTTCGCCATAAATACTCGGTCAAAGCGAATATTCTATTAAAAAATGAAAAATTTCTCTAGCCGAAAATTTTCTATATTCGCCGCCGCGAAGGGTATTAAATCGTGTTCCCTCTCAGCCGAATTAACCGCGCGATGAAATGCACGTTTCGGGGATCGTACTTCGACCAACAATTTGCCGGTCTCGCGAGTTTTCAAAGCGTATAACGCGATTTCGCGAAAGGTTAATTCGCGCACGAGAACATTACAGCGGGCCCCTGTATAACGGCGAAACATACGAAACGAATCGACGAAAAATTGAAACTTTTTCATCGTTCTTCTCCCTTCTTTTCTTCCTCTCTGTCTTTTTTTCTTCTTTTTTTTTTGAAATTTCGAGTCGCGGCGAATGTAATACGTGTTAATTCCGACGAGAGCGATCGTATTTTCGACACTTTACTTCGACTCAACAAGCAGCAGACAACTCTCTCTCTCTCTCTCTCTCTCTCTCTTTTTCTTTCACTGTTCCTTCCTGAATTTTATCCTCCGTGTAATCTAAAAAATTTATGACGGTCATAAGCGCACCTGCTCTCGTATCAATCGCGCGGCCGTGCACGAGAAGTGATGCACAAACGAAAAGCCGCGCCTCGGCGCAATTACTCGCGCGTTCCGCGCCACGGCCAGCGTCTCGAAAAATTTCACAGCCGCTCTGACAAGCTCAATTTTTCTAAAAGCGGCTTCGCTTTCACAAATCGTCACGACGTATTTATGGCGACACGTTAAGATCGTCGGATCGTCGAGCACGTTCAGACCTCCGTCCTTCACACCCCCGCCCCCAATATTTTTCGGTGCACGCGATATTTTTAGGGGCCATTGACGAGGTCGGAAACTGATTTACAGCGTTGGTAATCCGTCGGCGCGGAAGACAAACCTCTTTTTCCAAAAATTTCCCGTTTTTTATTTACTGCGCGGACGGAGACGATAACTTGTTGCAACGTAAGAATTCGAATGAATACGTTGAATTAGAAACGATTAGAATTTTTCTTGGTTCGGTTTTTTGATTAGAAACAATTATCACCCGTGTCAAAAAAAAAAAATTTTTTTTTTTTTTTTTTTGAATATTTAAATGTTCAAATTAAAGTACTCTTGCACAGGATGGAAATTAACAAAAAAACACTATTGAATTAACTAAGAATAGATTTCTTAATACGAACAAGTACAATATACTACAAATATATAAATATTTAAAAAGAGAACTTTTACATATTTTATACATAAAAATATTTAAAAGAGAAACACTACTGAAAGTTGATTTACGAGCTAAATGAGGAAAATTTACGTTACAGTAATAACGCGCGTCTTTCTATTCAATTGAAAATATTTTACCATTTACAAATTTTCTCATCGTTATTTGAACACGCGACTTCAGCACTTGTCCCCTCATTTCCTCTTGTTTCCTCAGAGAATACCGATTGGGCTACTCGGGTAACGATCTGAAAAAGATCTCGATGAAGGAGCAGGCGGACAGGCAAGCAATCGAAACCAAGCGGCGTAGGGAAGGAAGTTCGTTTGTCTTGTTAAATGCAGTCCGGTAAGATCGGTAAGACGAGGTGAAACGAGCAGCTCGAGGTGTTTGTACAACCAATGTTACCGCAAAACTTTCCTGTCGCTCGAAAAACCGATAAAATATTCAGCCCGGCTAACAATAAAGCAAACTCGGCTCGGAGATTCGAGCATTTGAATGCCAGCGTCGACTGTGACCTAGTGCCTTGAGCCTTTTACTTCCAACCACCGTTAGCACTACAGCCGTGATTCAGAAAGGGCCTCAAGGGTTCGAAACATATGTCACCGGGACTGGAGAACAAAGGGGGACTGGTCGCACGTGGAAAAGCGTTTTCGAGCCGCGGTTCCTCCCGTGTCTTTTAGCGGTTCAACGATCGTTCCTCTCGCGCTGAGTATTCTTTATTTTTTCCTTTTTTTTCCTTTTTTTTTTTTTTTTTTTTTTTTGTTTTCTCGACAAACTTTATTATTCTTCAAACAACACGCCAGCTTGGAACGAATCAGACAGATGTTTCACAAGTTACAGTGTTTATCTCGCTGTAATTTGTCCATTCTCGTGATACGTGTATGTGTGTCTTTTTTTTCAAGGTAATTTGTGGTGGTTGATATAAGACCGTTTTCTTTTTGGTAACTGTGTGGAAATAATCTGAATGAATCGTTCTCGACAGCTCAAGTTGAGTTACTGAATTTTGAATTTGTATTCTGTATTTTACATGATAAAAATCGTCGACTCGTGACGCAGAGTACGAAATTTGAATGAAAGGAATCTGACGTGAAAATACAAAATTGGTATTAAAATTTAATCGAACTGCGAGTTGAAACAGAAACACATAACTTTTATGTTATATCCCAGGCGTACGACATTGTTATTGATCATGATCGCTGATTATGACGGGTAACGTAAAATATTGATAGCCTCTAGCTACGACAAGCCGCTTGATCGCCGATGAAACAATTCACGTTCGGATCTAGAACAACAGTTCCATTCGAAAACGTTTTCAAAGTAAAACCCGGACTGCCAGGGAATGAAATGAGAGAAAAGGGAATCGAAAGAAACCGGTATTACTTTCCAATTTATTTTCAATTAGCTTCTTTCCAATTCCTTTTTCCAAGTTTCGCTTTAAAACCACCATTCGTGGGAAAGAAACATCCGAACGAAAATTATTTTATATCGATTGTCATACTGCTGCAATCAAGACGCAAGCGTTTGTCATCGTATTTTTACCACGCCATATTTCTTTCGTCGCGCGAACACGGAATTTTGTTGCTCTCATTTTCATTTCACGACACATTTCTATTATCTTTAAATACATCGCTTCATAAAATTGACGATTTAAAAAAAAATTCTATCTAGATCAGATTGAAGCGATTTCAATGTCAGAAAAATTCTAATCGACGAACCGATTTAGATCTACAGACTGTGGAATCTAATTAAAAATATGTTCTCCTTGAATTCAATATTATGGCAAGTGTTCTGTTTGCATGTTACATACATTTTCTACATTTTTTTTCTCAACTTTAAGTTTCTCACGCAGCCGTCGTTCACGTGTTGACCGACTTCTTCCTCTGCGGATCACAAAGTAAGTAAATCAGTAAGTGTGCGTTACTTCATTTAGCGTTAACAAAAAAAAGTCTTAATGAGACACCACCGGTATCTGAGGCTTGGGCGAAGGGATCTGAAAAGACTCCTCTGCTTCGCCGCGAATGACAACGACGTACTTATGTAAACCACCTCGTTTTTATACGCGCGGCGTTAAATCATTCCCAATTGGACTCGCCGGCGTCGCTGTTTGCCCGGAAGAGCATAAGTAGTCAGGGCGTGTCGACGCTAGAGCGCTAGCACATCTGGAAAGGTTAAAAATCATCTCGTACGAAATTCCCTTGCATCTGTCTGACGAACCAGGAAATTTATTTATACCGGGCAAAAGCGTCTGCTTACTCTTTTGTAAGTACACGTGCTAAGCGTTACATTCGTCGCGATAAAATTGTTTCTTCCTTGTATTTTTGACAGCGATTGGCTCGATGGAATTTTTAGCAACGGTCAAACGTGAAATTTTTATTTGGGTAATTACGGCAAAAATTAACTGTAATATAATTCACTGTAAATAAATAATAATAATCGAATTTGTTATTATTATTATTATCATTTATTTACTGTAAATAATTATGTATCACGGTAAAAGTTAATTTCGATTAGATAAAATGAGAAATAGGGGATGAAAGAACAGATTTACGTTTGAGAAGAGGCAATAAGTGTGAAACGTTAAAATAGATTATTGTTATCGATACCATAAAGAATATTTAATAGATTATCGGTACTCGTAGTGAACTGTAAATTTTTTTTCGTCCGCCATCTCTCTTTTCTCTTTTAAGGAAAATACGAAGTAGTACATACATACAGAAAAATTCGTCCACAATTATTCATCTCTTTTCAAGATACAAGTTTCAAAATTCGTGTCAATGAGAATGTTGATGAATTAAGCTCAATTGTTTCGACACCGCTCGTACCATATGAAATTATATGGATTGTTTAAAGCTGACAATTGGATATATTTTTCTTATTCGCTGCACATTTATTTCCCATAGGAACCACGACCGAGCCATGCTTAAACAATTTGAATTAATCAAATTTATCGAGATTCAACACAAAACACTGAAGATTCCTCTACTCGGAGTTGCAGACAATTGAGAAAAGAATTCAATGATCGTGTATTCACGTAATTCCAGCCGCAAATATACCATCATTGGCCAACTCTGTTCTATTCGCAGATATCTTCCAGCAACCTCTTCAAAACCTTATGTACGACCCTCGCAAGAAACGCGAGGGAGGAACGTTTAATTTCGACAAACGGGCGCGTTACATGCAACATTCATCTTATTAGTTTATCCGCGCGATCTTCCGCGTCTGCTCGTCGCAAATAAAATCCGTGCACGGCAATATCTAACTATTAAACGAAATCCGCGCAGCAGCGAAGCTATCTCAGCGAGGAGCAAAAAGGCCGGGGAAACACGCGAAAGCGCCGGGAATTCAAGAAAATACCGAATTCGCTTATACAGGGGAACACGATTTCCCATCTTATTGGATGCTGGCTAGCTTCATTCGCTTTAAGATCACACAGAAACTCTTGTTCTACCGGCGCGCGGCGCTATCTTGCCTCCTTCGGATGCTACTTCCTCGCGGAGAAAATAACTGTACTTAGAATCGTAACGAGGTGTCGGTAGTTGAATATCGTCCTATATAGGGATAGAAAGCATCGGAATAGGTCTCGTCTCGCGTTTACCATTCGGATTCCATTGAAATTGTTCATGTTAATTGCCCGCCTTCTACTCGACGCACAGTTTCAGCAATGCAGCTTTATCATTTGCTCACGATACAAGGTTATACACTCTTGTAAGTGTATAATCTTGTAATTTCTTCGAAAGAAATGCCATTTATCAGCAGAAGAAAGAAATTATTCAATCGCTATCAAAATTTCAAAGTTTCAAATCTTTTAGAAATTTTCAATTGCTCAAGAATTATCTCTTGTTAGAATTTGAACGACGTGTCGATAATGGAATAGAAAGTATCGATCTTGTCTCTTTATCGATCGAATTCCACTGAAATTATTTACGTTAATTACCTGTCTTCTATCTGTACATCAGTCTGTGTCTTATACAGTTTCGTAAAGTAATTGACAAAATTTCTTTGGAATCTGCTATTTTCAGCAGAGGAAAAAATTATCTCTTCGTTACCACTGAATAGAGTTTCAAAATTTATTTAAATTCGAATTTTTCAATTGTTCAAGAATTCTTCCTTGTTAGAATTTGAACGACGTGTCGATAATGGAATAGAAAGTATCGATCTTGTCTCTTTATCGATCGAATTCCACTGAAATTATTTACGTTAATTACCTGTCTTCTATCTGTACATCAGTCTGTGTCTTATACAGTTTCGTAAAGTAATTCACGATAACGAAATTTCTCTGAAAGAAGTGGAAATAAAGAATCCCTTTGTTAACATTGAAATAAAGTTTCGAAATTTATTTAAATTCGAATTTTTTCAATCGCTCCTGTCAGAATTGGAACGAGGTGTCGGCAGATTGAATCAATCTCGCAGAATAGGAAACGTCGATCTCGTCTCGCGTTTACCGATCGAATTCCATCGGAAACGTTTACGTTAATTACTTCTTACGGTTCATTGGCTGGGCGCGGGTAACGAGCTGGAGGGGAGGGGGAGGGTGGCAAAAAGCACGCATTTAAAAGCGAGACTGGGTGAACGAGGTAGGAGAAAACTGCGGGGAAAAAGCTGTTAATTAAGTCCGGCGGAAACGAGAAATGGACGAACGTTAATGCCGATGACGATGCTCGTTGCTAGTTTGAAGCAGCAACTGGTAAGAGCGTGCTAATCTCGATGTTGAACCGCGAAACTGGTTCTCCCCTTGGGCTGAACGAAGTGCGAGAGGCTTTAAGCTCTTTGCCGGCCTCTGCGCGCCCAGTGCTCAGATTTACAATGCTACACTGTTAAAAGTGTTAACGAAAGAAAGTGTTTGGCGCTTTTTCTACGGAAGCAGGAAAGTAACCGGGAATGCGTACATGTAGAGAGGCTGTGTAAGGTTGTAAAAGTCTATTGATACTGGCCTAATCAGCCGAAGTGCACCTTAATAAGATTGTAAAATGTTACGGAGAAATAATATGGATTATCTCGGTGGAGGGAATATAATTTTTTCACCTTCGTTTCAATCCCTGAGATGTTGATGAATTTAGAGTCAGTTCTTGTTTAACATTCGAGAATAGTGAACAAATAATTATCGATCAATATTCGATACAACATATACATACATACAATTTGTAGCTGGAGATATTGATTCGCTCAAGTGTAAAGAATATTGCTCGAAGTTACGTTGACAAACAGACAATTAATAGAAAATAATGAAATTTACAGCCAGATCCATCTACAAGATTCCATTCAATCATGCTATTTATCGTTTTCCATAAATTTCATACGATATATTCTCTTTTGGAAAATACACGTAGCATGACACACGACGAAATTCTCAGTCAGTGATCAATCAAATTCGATCTCCTCTCAGAAACATTATTACATATAAACATGATCTTTCTTTTTCAATAAAATTGAAAATATTTCTTTATCCCTTCCACCGTTCAATACGACGACGCGATTGTGAAAAAATATAATACAAAAGTTTCGTGTAACGCAGTGTAAATCGTGCAAGCTTGAAAACGTCGTTCTGAACTATGGCATTTCTTTTCTCTTTTTTTTTCTTTCTTTCTCGAATTGGTTAATTCGTAGCAACGGAAATCGACTGAGAACAAAGTATGATTTACGGTACGTATGTATGTGTGGAATGAGGTCAACGCCGTTGTCCCCGTGCTCTGTTGGGAAACCATCTGTCCACCGATTGCGCAGGATTTTCCTACGTGGCCCCGCGTCGAGTTGGATTCGTTTCGATGCCTTTATCTCACGTGAAACATCTCATATCGTTGGGAATACGTCCAGACTCCCGGAAAAGAGAACGGTCGCCGGGGAAGCAAACGTCAAATATGAGGACGCGGAAAGTGGTCGGTGGATTTAACGGAGTTTGACGAAGTTTTTTAATATGAAAAGCATTCTTTCGGAACTTCCTTCCCTTAAGGAACTGCGCGAATATTTCTGCCAGCATTTTGCATACATTCGTTCAACAAGACTCGCAGATTTCTTTCTCCATGATGTGACAGAATTAAAAAGCAAGTCATCTTTTCGTGGCTTATACGATCATTCGAAATAGAATAATAATAATAATAATAAAAGAAATTAAAAGAAAGTAATCTTCCCGCGGTTTTCATTCTGCTTATCTGAAATGAAAACAATATAATAAATATTCTTAATCAAGATGAGCACGAGTATCGTGTCCAGTGGGATAATAGAAAGAAGATTCTGGTATTTTGAAACTTAATTAGTTGACCTTTTATCTTCCTCGTATCTAGAAAAAGAAGAAACATAAACGAAAGGTCCTGAATGAATTCAGGCACTGGCGCATTCGAAGTTCGTGCAACATGTGGAAAATACGTCGACATACTCGATACCTGTTTTAAACAGGATTTAACAGTGAATAATTCGTCGTTAATAAACGAAGTGGCGTGAAACGGGGGAGACGCGATGATTCTATTTAAATAGCTACTATCTATATTCCGCGCGAAACGCTCTCAACCTCTTAATATATTCAATGCTAAATTCGTTCTGTTATGAGGCAGTTAATATCGTAATTCTCGGGATTAAAACGTTGATAAACGTGGTGCCGCCGAGCAGGAAGGCATTAGGCTCTAACTTTATACCGACAAGTTCCCGACAAAATACGTACTTAAATAATCCACGATGTATGTTGTAATGCTACACGCTTCTTTTTACGCCTCGAAACTTGAACGCTTTTTACGAGTTATTCGCGGCCAACTTTCTCAGCTTAGAAACCTGCGCTAATTTTTTATGTATAGCCGCCAGCTCTCGCCCCCCTCCTCTAGAGAAAGAATTCTGCAATTCCAGGGACATCGTATTAAAGTTATGTGCAGCTTGTCGTACCATCTTAGTAAAAATAGCAAGAGTAACCACCGCCCCGCAGGCACGAACGAAAGAACACTCGACGATGTAATATCACAAAAATTCTGGCCGAAACGTTCATTGCTAAATACTAGTCGAAACTTTCCTGGTTTCCTGGAAATTCTTTTCGCGAGATATAGTAAAAATACTCCCGGTGCGTTTTGCTTTTTAAAACGGCGGACATTAAAATTCATGAAGCAAAACGCACACGTCTCTCGAAGTAAATTTTTAAGTTAATTCTTTTTTCTTTCTTTCCTTTTTTCTTTTTTTTTTGTAGGAATACCGCGGTACGCGTTTCACGTTCGTTTGTAACATTAAATGGTAGAAAACTCATCGTTTTGTAAATATATAATACCAACGGTTAATGTATGTAAAAAAGAAATTGAACTTTTCTTTGAGCTTTTCTTTTAAATGGGAACTATGCGAAAGCGAAAAAAAAAGGGAGGAAGATAATTCACGAACACCACTGTGTTTCGTGAAATCAACCATTCTTTGAGAATAAATCCACTTTTGCACAATGCCCTGGTAAAATATAAAACAGAGCGCGGGAGCCACGCGTACGTACGAACGGGCTCGGCCATTTATAAATTCCGTTTGTGCGGCGCTGCAGCTGTAAAACGTTCCAATGGTGACCCATAAATTCCTTAGTAAGCCAAATGCTTTACGAGAAACTATGAAACAGTAATTATCGGATACTAGAAAATAAGCGTGACCGAGAGAAAGTAGAAGACGGTGTTCTCGTTGAGAGGTGGATCCACAGTCCCCTCTTTATCCCAAGGAAAAGTCATGAATGGCTAAATAAAAATGCACAAAGGAAACGAAACGGTCGCAGAGACCGAACTACTTTTATTACAGCTCCCTCCATAAACGCGATATATATTAATCGTAAAACGTTTAATTATTCCTTTGTCTTCGTGTTTCAGTCTGGCAACGTGTTTCATTTGTAAAATTCCCTGAAATTTCCAAAGAGTGTAAACAGAGCTTACAACGACAAGCCTAAGTGACTTCTTTCTGGTGAAACTTTCTCGAATCGGTTCCCGGTTCTATGCCCTTTCTTCCAGCTATTTACATTTTTAAATGACTTTCGCTATCTGCCTCGTTACGAGCGAAAAGGCACGATGAAAAGGCTTCGAAGTGTATGAAACTGACATTTCTGGAACGATAATTATTTTTCTCATCAAGCTGTTTTTCATCTTGTCTCAGAATCGAGATTCCGTTTTCCTTTACATGACGCTAATTAGATTTTTCATTTACGTGATACTAACTACGATCGCAAATACCAAAGTGAAGTGTATTTTAAAACTGCATTTTTGTTACGAAATACAATATACAACATGTGATGTAACAATACAACCAATACTTTAAAATACATTCATTCTAAAACATGATAACATTGGCATCACATCAGAGTATCGTTCACTGACACGAGTTAAAATGGTGTGCGTACGTTTTTAAACACTTGACCAAAGTTCCAACTCGTAGAAAAACTTCTTGATTTATCCCAGAGCGCAGGAGATGCCCTCGTTATCGCTTGTTTCGCTCCCCATGTACGTACGTACCTTCCCAGTAGCGGCAAGCAGGAACAACCCGAGTAAACAGATGGCAACGTGTTAATAATAGACACAAAAAAGTTTCCCGTAATCTTCAACGAAGCAGTTTCGTGGAACACGATAACGCCATCGTTGATCCACCTGCGAAAACTAACGCGACGACGAACGAGAGACTACGTGATCCAGCTGAGAGACGATAGGGAGTGGCAGCGGGAGCAGCAGCGGTGGTGGTAGTACGCGCCTAATTTCCGGTTCGCTGCACAGGTTGACTCATTTTTGCATAATGCAGCCTAATAAGGGCTAATGAATGAAATGCCGTAACCCCTCCCCGATGTTGCGCAAATTGGATTTACACCACTTGCCATTCCTCTACTTTCACCTCTACCCGCTTTCGCTTCTGCCCGCCCCTTGTCATACTCGCAGTCTCTCCGTCCTCTCTCTCTCTCTCTCTCTCTCTCTCTGTCTCACCCGTCAGTTTTTCCCCGCTGTACGTCCGATCCCTCGCATATTTGCATACTTTATAATCTACGGCAGCATGCGTCCACGAGGGAGGGAGAGAGTGGCGAATTCTGCGAATTCCAGCACGCGGAGGAAACCTATCTCGAGGAGTGCTACGATTTACGGGCAAACGAGGTCGACTCTTTCGCCTTTCTTTTTCTTTCTCCCTCTCTCTTCCTCTTTTCGCCCTTTCATTTTTTTTTCTTTTTTTTTTAATTATTCCCTCCAACTCTCCCTCCTTCCGTCACTCTGATCTCTTGTTTCTTCTTTTAACCCTTACGGCCCTATTACTCGCCGTGCATCCGGTTTGCTTCCTCGGGGGGAACCGTCGCGAGAGGAAAATCACTACCATTTGGGGGGGGGGGAGGTAAGAAGTTCTTCCACTCGCGAAACCGTTGCCTGATCGATGCATACACGGCCGTGGGTGTAGAAAAAAAAAAAAGAAAAAAGGAGAGAGACAAAAAGAAAAAGTTCGATGGATCGTGGATGTTGAGAGCCAGCAAGGGAAATCAATTACTCGGCACGGTTTAAAAGGTGTTGCCTCTATCCCCCCCCCTCCCTCCCTTGGATTAAATAGTCCAATCGCTCGGATCGATCCCCGCGCAGAATCGTTTTTATTTCGGCTAACAATTTTCGTAAGATCACCTCGCCTGCCCTTTTCGAGGCTTGGAAATTGGTTCGTGAAAAAACAGAGGGAGGGAGAAAGATGGAGATTTAATCTCGGGTAGAGGTTGTTCCTTCTTCTGATCGGAGCACGCGGCCAGTTAGGAAAGAGTGTTTTTGAGTTGAGAATAAACACAGGTCTGAGAACGAAGCCCGATCCGAGCGGCGCGTGGTTTTCCATTCCGGTTTCGAGTAGTTCACCTGCCTTTTGTTCGACGCACGTTGCGCGAAAACAAAGATCTCCCAATTTAAATATTCCCCGAACTTTTTTCCAAACTAGAAGGCTAGAATGGCGATTTAATATGTATGGACAGTTTTCGAGTTGAATCGATGTATCGTCTGTAAATTGGTTTAGATACTCTGTAAATTGCTCGATCGAAGTTGCAATTATTCAGCCATCTGCGACGATTCACGGTTATTCCGATTTTGGCAACGTTAAATCCCTCTAAAAATTAATTCGAATGATTTGCCGATTCGAATCTGCAGATTCTTTTATCTGTCACGTGAAATACTCGTTATTTAAGCATCAGGCGCGATAAATTGGATCGAAAACGGGAGCTTTGATGTCTGTGATTCGCATCTGCTGGATCTCAGCCGTAAAATACTTCGACACTCCAAAAGAGGTGTATGTTATAACCGAGGCTTGCGTAATTGCTGCCAGACGTCCTTGGTATGGTTCATACTATACTTAGAACCTCTTTAAAGATCTTACTTCGCGACATCTCAAATTAACAACCTCCTCGATGATTATGAATTACTTGAAGCTTCGTGTCTTCCCGTTTTTATTAACATCAAACTCGCTTCGTTCTACGAAACGGCGCAGTCGAAAAGAATGAAAAGAATGAGAATAATTTTAAAGGACTGGGGAACAAATTAATTTGTTGCGGAAGAAGATTCAAGAGCAAGTATATTAACAAGAATTTCTTCTGGAATTGACGAACGAATTATCAGATATAAAATACCACGAGATTGCTAAACAAAAATAGACTTTAAATATCATCGAAACGACCCCTGTTAC
Organism: Tetragonisca angustula; assembly: GCA_036937485.2. NCBI lineage: Eukaryota > Metazoa > Arthropoda > Insecta > Hymenoptera > Apidae > Tetragonisca > Tetragonisca angustula. The sequence goes on along the minus strand of JAWNGG020000087.1, from coordinate 1,275,446 downwards.
ACACGGTATCCATCGGCGACCAATTATCGTAAGAGGACGTAATTATTTGTCCTAAGAACTCTCGTGGCTCCCTTTGGCTTCCAACAGTCAGCCCCTTTCTCGTCACCGACACGAGTTTGGATCTATTCGTAAGCGGCCGATAAAAGAGCAGGCTACGCTCCACACGCTTGTAAAGCAAACATCGACTATGGCCCGTTAAGCAACATAAACTGAGCATTGGGGTTAAAGAAAATACTCGTTTCACCGCGGCGAGTTGCTTCTGTTAACGACTTGATAATTGTCTGGTTGTTATCGTTCGGCAACTTGGCGAATTTGTCCCTTGGAAATGGTAAAGACAGGTTAAGGACGGCTCTTTGGTCTGTTAGAAAGTTGCAGAACAAAACGTTTGTTTGCCTCTAGCTAAATTCTCCATCGGACGTTCTTACACAACGATAACTAGCCCCGTTCTGAGTATACGTTTAGTGTCTGGTTAACCATTTATGTGTAACGTTCGCAATCGCCGATAGCATTAACGGAGTTAGGAGGAATTCGCGGTTAGAAACAGGTTAAAATGGTCGGCATTGTGATCGAAATGAAACGAAATTTCGACATGTATTTTTGACAGTGATTTTTTTTCTTTTTTTTTGAATGTTGAAATTAATATCGATTGTTGAAACGATCACGTAGAATCTTTGTTTGGAATGAAAGTGACGAACAGACAGCGAATTGTAATGCAAATGCATCTTTCGAATGAGAACAAACAGAGAAGTAGGAACAAGAAATTTCGCATTTTTTACGCGATGACGGTAATAATAATTGATCAATGAAATAACAGTTCCTCTGATAGAATAATAGTTGAAAAACAATTTGTCAATAAAATCTAGTGAAACGGGTAATTGTAAATAGAGTAGGCAGATGTAGTAGATTCTGCATATTCATAATTCTGAATTATTGAAGAGAATAGTTCAAAATAATTTGCCAGTAAAATGTTAACTATAGATCATTTTGCGTATTTATTGTGCAAACTTTTACGAATAAAATTATTGAATTACAAGAGATTGAGGTTCCCAGTTCTCGAGTTCTGTAATTTTCCTACGACTTTCGTACGGATTTCATAGGAATTTGGTACAGCTGCAAGTAAAACGGAGGAATCTCTTGAGCGTGCATTAATCTCATGGGAAAGTTGGCTTGACGGTATCGAGTTAGGGCCATAATATCAATATGTTCGATGATCGTCGAATGAAGTCCCAGTAGGTCACTCGTGATATGCTTGGCGACGACAACTCTCAATTAACGTTGAAATTGTCAACGTTCTTGACAAGTGCATTGTCTATTACAACGTTGTAGAACTGTATTGATCTACTTTCTGAAACTGATCGATTCCCCAAGGTGTTCGTACACTGAGAAACTAAACGTACATAGAAATAAAAATGTAAGATTTGTCAAAAGTATATATATATATATATATATATTTCCCAGTGGCGTGGTGCTGGTTAAATATTATTCTTACGTATAATCTACCACGAAACGGTTTTCTTTCATCTTCCGCGAGGAAAATATTTCAAATCTTCCGCGATGGGGTAAATACCGGTATATCGAAGCTTCAGAAATGAGTTTGTAAGAAAATTATACGTCCTTTTGAAGCTTTCGACCACCGAGAAGTTCAACAAGTTGTAATAAAAAATGCATGAAAAAGATTACATTCCTCGATTACTTTCTACGCGGACAGGTATTTTGAATGTAGATTAATCGTACTGATATCAAAGGAAATGTGTTTACACCACAAATATAAATAATTCTATGAGAATATTCTTTTATTAAAATTTTATTAGAATTCTTTGTAAACAAATTCTCTTTCGCCCGACGTCCTCTTTCAGCCAGTTGCAAATTTAACAAAAGTTCCGTTAACAAGAATTTAATCAAAAACCAATTGACAGATTCGCGTAATTCCTTTTATAAATGTGCATATATTTATCAATATCACGCCAATAAAAATATTTTCACGGAAATATTTGCATTCTTCGTAATTACATTTTACCAATTATTTATATTTTACTGTGATGACGAATCGAGCACGTGTACCCAGAAAATCTTTTAATTTTTCATTATGCCACGTTTATTCTCTATTTACCTATATATATAAATAATTCTACAATTTGTATCCAAGCACAAATTAATTAGAAAGAAAGAATAGATAATAAAATACGCATATATTTATCAATATCACGCCAATAAAAATATTTACAAGTTCTTCGTAATTACATTTTACCAAAAATTTATATTTTACTGCTATTTACGAATCGAACACGTGTACCCAGGAAATCTTTTAATTTTTCACTATGCCACGTTTATTCTCTATTTACCTATATACCTATATCTATGATTCTACAATTCGTACAAAGAGCATTCCAAGCACAAAGCAAAACTAGCAGAAAAAAGCGAAAAAAATAGACAATAGAATTTGTCGAGAGATGCAATATACTTGCAAGTAACGAAACACCCCGAAGGAAATAATTGCAACGCATCTTCATGGTATCGCGTCTCAATAGAACGTGCGCCGCGTCTCTCTCTGGCAGGGAACTTCCTAGCCAGCGCACACCGCCGCCGAAAACTTCTCGTCGTCGGGGATAAGGGAGGCGCACGCTATCAAATCTCCTAACCCCGATTATTACGATCACAGAGAGGAAGACTAAGTAAACGGTGTCGCCGGTGCAAGACGATCCCGTTTCGAATTCACACTCGCTGCCACAGTGGTAAGTGCTCCTGTAGACATTAGCTTTCGCGCTTCGGGATTTTGTCGGGAGTAAGAAGGGCGTGGCTCCTAATTGAAAGGGGATTAATTAACGCGCGTAGACGGCAAGAAAACCTCCCGGTGTTCGAACGTCACGAATGCTTGCCCTCCGCCCCGCGGGATTCTCTCACGAATTATGCGCGCAGGGTTTCTCATCCCGAGAGCTCGTGTTTCCTCGAAAAACACGTGGGAACGGTAACCGCCATTGTACCACGACGCCGATCAACGTGAACAGGGGAGAGCGGCCGTATGCTGAAAGAACGAGATGGATGGAATTTTGATAATGCTCGAATAGAGCGTGTTTTACCGCAACAACCGCGATATTTCCTCCCGCAGTTATAATACATGGCCGAGGAGGAGAAAGAATCGAGCATGCTCGCTCTTGGGAGGAGTGCGTTCCTTCAGAACGATTTAAAGGAGTATTCTACAATGTGAATCATTGAAGAAATCGTTTGTTTGTTTTTTGGTTTTTCTTTCTAGAGGATATAGATGTAGATAAGAATATGTGCGTGAAATTCTATGGACATGGACATTTGAAAAATGTGGAAATTGGTGGCTAAAAGTGAATTTTTACTCGACTCGGTTTGTCGTCTTCTTTTTGAAAAGTATAATCTAAGAATCTATACGTAATAAAAAATTCGCATTTAAAAAATTTGGAAATTAGACGTCAAAAGACTGCTTTTCGATCGATTAATTTTTATCAACAATGACAAGATACTTTTCTTGCAATTTTCGATTTAAAAATATATTCTTTTCTCTGTTTGACAAAATGATGGCAAATGACACTGAAACACGAATGTAGTGTATGTAAAATATAGAATTTGTAAAAACAAAAGAAAAAAAAAGGAAAGAAAGAGAGAATCTCGTGCAGAGAAACGCGTCTTACTGCAGAATATTCTCTTAAATTCGCTCATGAAACATTCCTTTGAAAGAAACGCTTCCTTTAAACTCCGAATGTCTCCATTCCCTTGAATAATTCGCCATCAAATAATGTATCTTGCGCTTCTATTCTAACATAAGCCGCCTTTACATTGTGCGACGACGACGAAATAATGAAGGTGCATACATTATGAAAAAGTTTCTCTTCTCCTGAGACGAGGCGATCGCGTGTAAAGCGTGAGTTAAATAATCAGATCATCTGCGTCCCGTAACGTTTCTCCTTGTCAGTCAACTGTCTTGGAAAAAATTTGAAATGCCTTTTCCTTTCTAAGGAATTAATTCGGAATTTCACACGCACATACACACACGCGCGCGCGTCAAGAATAAAATATTCCTGAAAAACTTTGATTTTCAATGAAACTTTAATTCACCGTAACGCGAAGAAAGGATTTAATTTCAACAGTATACGATGATTTTCATTACAGAAGAATTGATCAATAAGGGTGAAAATTGTTTTCACGTTGAATTATGTTAATTCAATTCAATTAAAATTGAACAAAGGGCGAAGAGATTAAATCAGTGGTTGTATTTTAGTTCGATTGCACGTAGTAACGATCAGTACAGAAGTTAATTAAATCTGTTACGTCCCTAATGCAATTGCACTTCCGTTTACGCGCTTTATATTTTTTCATGAATCAATATGAATATGGATTTAATAGCTGTAATCTTTTTCGTATTTTATAAAAGCGACTAAAAAAAAAAAAAAAAAAATGAACTGAACAACGCGCAATACAATAGTATCAAATATCACGAGAACGGAAGAATAAATATTCTAGAGATTTTTGAAACATTACGTTCACTCGAATATGCAAAATTCTATAATTTTGAATAACTAAATCCATTAAAAAACTAAAAAAAAATAATTTTTACATTTCGTTGGTGAATTGATTTCAACAACCGCCTTCACGTGCAACAGTACAATTTTGTATTAAGTGATCCCTCCATTACGCAAAACTATAAAAAATCCAGAGTTTCCCCAGAAACCAAACTGTTGAACGTTCGTTTTTCGCAAAATTTCAAATTTCGCTATTTCAGTGCGCAATTAGCCACTCGTTATCTCAAAAATATGCAATCTTGCTCTCGCGTGTCTATTTATTACGGAAAAATATTACAAATAATCGCGAATTTCAAAATACAATTTTCAAACGTAATAATAAACTTCTGTTATAATAACACTTCTTATGTGAAAGAAACGAAAATGCAGAAAGTAAGAGATATTTTACAGTGCAACAACTTCTCGTTCGAGAAGAAAAGAATCACTTAAACATTTAGAATCGCGTTACATATTACATTTACAAAATTTCTAATTTAAAAAATTCGTCGGTCTTTATTTAATCTGTAATTTGGATTTTTCAATTGATCGACTGTTACGTGCACGTCGGCGCGTTTCAACCAGGGGAAATTCGCTAAAGTATCCCAATAAAAAGGACCATAGCTGAGTGGGGCGGGGCGTGTATCGCGAAAATATCGCGTCGTACTTTCGCGGGTACCGCGACCCGCGCAGTTGAGAACTATTCTGACGTTCGGGATGGCCTGACGGCGGTGGTCGCGTTTGCTGGAACGAGTCACGAGCTCGGCCAATAAACCGCAGACTCCAAGTTTTCGTTTACGGGAGCATTTTTACAAGCGAGACAACCATTACGCATGTAGGCGGGCTCATAATACGGGCGAGACGCTGCGCGAGAGTGAGGTAATATCCGGCCACGCTCGAACTGTGGACCGTTGCTCCTGACACCGCTAAAATATATTCTCTCTTGGATCTCGCGGTTCCAAAAACCGTTCGCTGTACGGCGAACGAACGTCTTCGACAAAAAATGAGCGAACACCCACCGGCTCTGATGAATATATGTACCGGAACTAGTCAGGTTTTCGGCTGCTCGCTTTAAAACGATGCAGGGGTAGAAAGAAAAAATCGAATGGCGCGGCAAAAACTGTTTTGACTGTAGGTTACGCGTTTCTGATTGGAGAGGATGGAAGGAAGAATATAAACAACGGGAGGAATGGAATCGTTTAAATATAAATAAAAAATTGTTTCAGAAAGACTATTTCGTTGTAGATAGGTTTTCTGATGGTGAGATAAAAGCTGTAGATGAGATGGAAACGAAGGTTTTCATGGAAAAGAGAGTGGGAAAAGGTGAAATATTTTTTGGAATATTTGAAAAAGTAAGAGTAAGAATCTGAAGAAAGTATGTTGACGTAGTCTTCCAATCGGGGAGAATAAGAAGAGGAATATTTTTAATTTGCTGGGAAATTATCTTTTTCGTTACAACTAGTTTTTTGATGGTAAAATAAAGGGACTTGCTACGGAAGAGAATAGAAAGTGGAACATTTTTTGGAATATTTAAAAAGAGTAAGAGTAAGTGTTTGAAAAAAAGGATTTTGATGCGGGGAGGAATAGGAAAAGAAATATTTTAAATTTGCTGGGAAATTATTTTTTTAAACGCTTACTTGAGAGCTTTGCGAAAGAGCGATGGAGTATAGAAAAACATGAAACAAGAAAAACTTTTTAATTAGTACTGGTAGCATCGAGGTAGCTGAGTTTCCATATAAGTAGCTTTTGAAAATTATGGAACTAGAAAATGAGAGATTTGCGTTGAAAGTAAAAGTTAATAGCGAGCAGGAAATAATCTGAAAATCACCTAATAGAGTATTCAACAACGATATATTTAATTATTGGATTTCGTTGAATGTCAAATTCTATAATAATGAAGAGAGAAATTTTGTAGATGATTCGATGATGTAGTAAGCTATAGTTATGATGTAACGAGGCATTATAACAAACATATTGTGTTTCCCATATGATATTAGAACGGTATAGATATTACAACGCGCTGCAACAAATGCGACTTAAAGCAGCTAATAGCACTGAAATATTGTAATAGTGAAATACAATACTTCAAGGCAAATAGGATATTCCACGGATAAAACGATTATACCGTTAATGAAACCATTTAGAATTCAATTCCGATAAATTAACTAATTATTCCTCGTACAGGTGTATATTCCGTTTATGCGTAGCTGTTATTATTTCGCTACTTTGTGTTAATTTTGAAATGATCGTTCATGTTTAAAAAGATTGGATACGCGATCGACACCGACTAGATTCATTCGTTTCTGCATTTAATTGCAGCGTGTTGAAAGGCTTTTAAAAAAGCCAGTCAGCATTCGTGCAAACCGCAAATGCATTTCACTTTTTTCGACTTGTGACAAGACTCAGGCTGCTCTCCAGCATGGTTTGGTCTCTGACACGAATGAAATGAGAATACCTTCTTCTTGTTCACCTTTCCAAGCAAATTTAAAAAAACGTTTTCCTATCGAAAAAAATTATTATACATGGAAATACCAGGTACGATTCCATTATAAAAATGACTCATTCTTGTCAAACGAAAGTTAATCGGTCACGAACACCAATTCGACTGATTAATAATTTTTTCTTAACAACTGTCGCTCAAATCAGGTAGCACAAAAATAATAAAAGAACCTTAACTGCGTTAAAACTGAAGGTGTAACAATTTATAAATAAAATCGATGTCTGATTGTCCGAAGCACTGTGTAAAATCATCTTTCGATCAGATCAGTCTTGAATTGACACGTCAGAATTCTCTTTCGATAATAACTCACAACACACTCACTCACAAAAATTGTGTAACACGCATCGAACGGATATTCAGCGTTAAATTATTTTTCCGCTCTTCAGTCACCATTTCTATTTCCATTCGAAGAGAAACACCGAGCACCTTAATGACACGACACACCTTCGGGTGTGAAGGTGAAGAATCAGAAGAGAGGATGATCGTAGACGATCGTTACGATCCCCCTTCTTCAAGAAACACAGTCTAATGATAATAATCTCTCACTGTTGGCTAAGAATGTCGTGTCGTATCAACGCGCGGCCGCGCGCTCGTACACGTCAAATCGTTTATTATCGCATTCGCGCCAGTTGGACATTCGTGTATATTATTAAACCATCTTCACTCTCGACGCACGGCTGGTCGTCTCTTTACGTTTCACGGACGATTCTAAAATTACACCATCGTCCCTTTACTTCTCTACGTTTCTCCGAGTCTTCTCTTTACGGCCCTCTTGCGTCCACTTGCTCGCGTTCCGCCGCGTGTTCGCACGCGCGTCTTCGTTCGGCGATACATACACCACCGTATTCTAAAAACGTAGATCAAAAGCCCAAACCCACCGTTACGCGTATTACTTCGCGATAAATTTCTTCATTAGCGTCAACGGGCAATTTTGACAACTGTGTTGAACAGCGATAGCAACGGGAGCCAGTTTATTTGCATCAACGGGCTTCGGTGTATTTACGGAGCGAGTTTACGTTCGACGATGCTGCCCCGGTACGCCATTGAAAGATTTATTTCAGACACCGACGTTTCGCGCTCGCGACACGCAAACATAAATATAAATTTGCCAGACCTTGTCGGGCGAAATTTCAACGTAAATCGCGCGCAACGTAAAGAACGCGATCTTTACGCATTTACGGGGCAGGATTTAAATATGCAAAAATACGTCTTAAATATCCAAAGTAAAGCAGCGCTCGTTGTAATATTCAGGCAAATCTGCACGCCGCGGCTCCATTCCCGTAGTTATGCTCGTGGAATATGAAATTGCATAAATATTCACGGTCCAGCGATTATTTTGTATTATAGATGTACAAGGTTCAGCAAAGTGGCTCGCGCAAAGTGGCGAGAGTCATAGAGTTCGTCATAAACATCGTTCCGTAACGCACATGAAAATGTACTTCTCGATGAATTATTACGCGATATAATGTTTCACGTATACCGGTCGCAAGGGTCGCCGATCCTTTTCGACGATTTCCTATTAACGTATCCTCGCGCGTATTTTATTTCGCACGAGAAGAATCGAAGAAGCGACACAAAGAGTGCGAAAACATGCTTCGCCATTGATCCGGCCGGGTAAATAAATTGTAAGGAGACAATGCCCCGCGAAATACAATTTAGTTTCGCGCGCAACACATTTGAAGCTAAATGCACGTATGGACGCGCTGGCGCGCATTTATCATATCACGTTAAGTAAACATTTGCTCGCAAACATTTTGTAATCAATACGAGAGAGCGACAATACAGAACGAAAATATTGGAATTCGCAATAAATGAAATTTGTAATTAAACATTCGGTCGCCTGATGCATCGTCGTGGACGGCCTCTTCGAAATGAAACGTCACGCAGATCGCTTTAGAAAAATAATGAATACATTTTACATAATGGAACGCGAGGGTGCTTGACGGAAAAACAAATTGTTATTTATTGTCGCATTCCAACGAATTGCACGACGTCGCGAGATTCGACGAATGTTATATTTAAAGAGAATCCCTCAGTTTGCACCTTTCAGTTGAACTGAAAGAGGGAATTATATCGGGTCGTGCTAGAATTTTAGATCGTTTTTCATAATACGTGCGCGCATTCTCAATTCATAAATTCAATATCAATTAACTTGAATATAATTTAATCTACGAATATCCACGAATACGCACACGCACAAATTGACGTTGCCCCCGTTCTCAGCTATAAATCACTTTCCATTTATATTGGAATATAGAAATTTCAAATAAATTTCACGTTTCCAGATAAGGATTCAATCGTACGCGTTTGCTACACGTATTTAACACATATTTCGCGTACATTCTGCAAGTGTACAGCAATTTCAATTACATATCTATAGGTGTAAATTCAATTAATGAACGAGGTACTCCCTGCTGTGCTCAAAAGCAAGAAGAAACAAGAGCAAATCCGATGATGCACAACTGCTCTTTTCGGAAAATTTTCCATTTACTTTTACGTTAACCAAACAATTACGTTCAGGGGCAGCGAGTACGTTCTTAATAGAACGTCGTAATTCACAGCAAGAATACCTAGCCCATCTAATTGCTTCGCCAACCACCTCTGAACCACCTTGCACGTTCGTATAAAGATTCGATCGTAAGCCCTGAGCGTCTCATCCGAGTCACCCTTCCGCTATTACCTTTCGATTAAGGTTTCTTTCCTCGCTCTTTTCTTTCGTCGTCGTCTGTCCTCACTGTTTCTGTCCCTTTCACGCATACTTTGTCCAGTCTTACTTTATGAAATTTTCAATTTTGGAGGGAAGCATTTTTGAAATTCGTTGACGAGCAACTCGACAGACGTTTTTTGTACCACTTTGTAAATAAAATGATATAGCATTGGAAATAATTATTCAAGTGATATTTAACACGAAATTTCGTTGATTATGTGATATCGTTTAAATTTAAAGCAATCATTAACGTTCACTGCTAGAACTTGCATAATATGCAAGAGTTAATGATACATTTCAAGAGTTTCAATCTCCTTCACCATTTTGTAAACTTTCGCAAGAAGCAATAAGAAGCCTAGTTTGAATGAATTTTTGAGCGTCAATTGATTCAATTGATTTCTTTTGTCTTGCGTCGTTAAATATAGCTTTCGCTCTAGGCGTCTGTTCGGATATTATACTATCATACAACGCATCGCGCAGCACCAAACGTATACGTTCGTTATAATTATATGAGCAAATTATAAAAAGAGAAAGTCCGTTAGTCCTAGATTTAAGTACGACAAGTCTCCTCAAAAGAGACAGTCGAGTGGAGAAACTTGATACGTATCAGCAAAATTGCCTTTTTAGCAGTTTTATTTCGCCTCCTTTTTGGAAATTTTGGAAATGATTGCTCGTCACACGCAAATATAAATCCGTATAATCTTAATTTTGTTATTAATAATATTCTCATTAATATAATTCTTATACGAACAATTGAAGAAATAGCAATAATTAATTTTACATCTAATTGACATAAACATATAGTTCTCAAAAATATTGTCCCATATAAATTAATTATTATTAAATTTACATAAAATTTATTAAATATAAATTTTATTATATATACATATATAATTCGTAAATATTTTCCTAATTTTAATATTACTGAAGCCAAAATCATTGAACCAATAATTAACGATACCTCTCCACAATGGAGGAAAATAATTTAAAAACTTCCACATTTATTCATAGTGGTCTGAACTGGCGACAGAGGCAGATCGCAGGATGCTGGTGAATGCGGATTCACCGCATCTGGAGGGAAAGAAGGGCGATCGAGCATGGTATCGCGCACCGTCAATCCTTGATCGTAATGGTACAAGTTATCTCGTTAAAGCCAGGAGAATATTCTCCCTGAATAACCAGAAGACTCCTGTTTGAAACTCCGTGCGACGGCGAAGGCCAGCAGCCGTCGAGGATTAAGGGCGAGCTTTTTGCAAGGGCAGCGACCAAAACGAGTTGAAACGAATGCCTCTTGTCTTGTGTACGAGCATTGGAAAGGACCAGGAGGAGGACCAAGGAAGCAGAGTCGGAGAGAGAGAGAATTGAAAGAGAAGCTGACTGAGTGAGTCAGTGGAGGGAGCTAGGCCAGTGTCTTTCGAGTAGACGGCGTGACTGTCGACCGGAACCCCGGGGGGCTGTAATTTCATCTCGCATTAGCCAGGGAAAGTCCCCGCGGGATACGCTGAATGCATCTCACGGTTCGTGGACTTCTTCGGGGCAACGAAAGAAGAAGAGGAGAAAGAAAGAAAGAAAGAAAGAAATAAAAAAAAAAAAGAAAAACAGGCGAGCTTTGAATGAAGCCCAGCGGCTTTCTTGGATTTCCATTGCGGCGTAAATGCGCGTCTCCACGGCGCGGCGCGGGCGTTCGCGGCGACCACCGTAACAACCACCGTATCGCGAGAACCTCCATCGCACGTAGTTACATTCACGCAACCGCGCTTTTCCTCGCCTTGGTTTTTTGTCGATCGTCCTCGTTATTTCCTTGGTGAAAGAGTCCCTCGCGAACAAACTACACGAGGCAAGATCACGGGAGAGGATATTCCTTTTTCTTGCAACTCTTTACGCGAAAGCTTTCTCAGCGATTTAGCCTTGACGTTCGCTAGATTCGGCGGTGAATTATTTTTTCAACGAAAAATTTCGCTGGCAGTGTTCGCGAGAGTCGAGTTTGATCGATCGTTGGAAACGTAAAAATGAATGTAGTTTTAAGGCGTTTAAACGGTCCAGTATCTATCTGTGAAATAATAAATCTCAGACGCTTGTTTACATCGCGTCGTATATTAATTTTTAATAAGCACACAAGTTTGCTGTAAATCTCGAAATTTCCAAGTGTTTCGTACATTTCATAATCAATCACGCCAGTTGCTGCTTTTCCCAACGCGATACATCACACGCGTGGTACGAAACTGCTACTGCTTCGCTCGAACGTGACGACTGAAAAAAATCAATTATTCATCCCGAGTCTCATCGGGCGTGAATTGATAAAGAATCGATTAGCAGAGTAATTTGTACGTCGTGGGCTGAGAACGCTACAGTTCTGACTTTCGCGCGAGATCGAACAGTTTTGCAAACGTACGTGGACGAGGCTGTGTTTCGTAATTTTAACGGGGAGGGGGGGGGGTTTAAAAAATGTTTGTTGAACGGTTGGAGAACCGATTATTAATGACACGAAGAAACGTGGACTTGCTATTTGCCCCTTCCCACGTGGCTTTATATTCGACAAGGTGAAAAAAAAGCTAGGGGCTATTACTTCGTCGAGGCGTCATTTACATTTATTCAAGCTGAAAATCCTTTCTTCGGCACGCCACCGTGCAAAGAACAATCGAACGTAATTGACGGCACGATAATTACAAAAGTAAATTACTCGTACACAAGGAACTAACGATCTCCAGGAATTCGCCTGCGCAACAATAGCGAAACAACAGCGGTAAATAAATTAGAAACATCAAAGAAGAACACATCATTTTTGCACACGTTCGCGTTTAAACAATTGCCCGTTGAACGAGCAATACGCAACACGTGACGTGAAAGGCTGCGTAATTTACGGGATCGTAATTCACGGCTATAAATGAAAAACATATTTTTCTGATTAAAATTTAGTCGTTTCGTTCCGCTGAAGGTGAAAATACTTCTAATCCACGCGAAATATTACACGCCAGCTCGAACAACAGCGTCAATACCGTAACACTGCAATATCGCGTAGTTTCACGTGGAAAAATGAATAGCGAACGTTTTCTCGCAATGTTTTCCCTCGAATTTTTGCGCGAATCGCTGCTGCAGAGTTCAACGTTAACACGGGGAATCATTCCGATTAATTTTACATAGACAGATCGGTGACAAACATGTTTCTTTTGCCATTTATCTCTCGTTATTGCGCAGCACAACGAATACATACGTAATTTCACGAATTGTTAATCGCCGATTCAATCAATACATCTTCAAACGTTCTTTTACGCGAGTTTCGAACAATCTGATCGCAGATCGGATAATTCTCAATGTCGGAGTTCAGTTGGCGTTACGAACGAAATTCTACGAATCACAGAGTGACGAAAATTTTCTGAATCTCGCTGCTTCGTCATTGTCGATAGACAAAAGATCGCAACGCTAATTAATCAAATCAGCCCGAAGTCTACGTGATTCTGACAGAGCGGTCTCACTCCTCCGGCTATCAGCTGAGCAAAGTTAGTTGCCAGCACACGCCCGAGCGTATACACCCGGCCACTTACGATTCCGGCTTCTTAACCGGAGAACGTAAACTCATCCATCACAACGATAAACCGTCGACGAGCAGTTTGAGGTTTCTCGATCTCGGGATTAACGCGTGTCGTTCGAAGCCCCCGATTATTACCGAAGCTGATAGCGGGGCTCGCTTTGCTAATACGCGGCGTCGAGGAGTTTCAAGGATCGTCGGACGGTAAAGAGGGTTGCCACGGTGCCCTCGGTGCACGCTCGCTTCAGTTAAGTCTCTCTGTAAAGTTTGCGTCGCGAGAGAAAGAGAGAGAGAGAGAGAGAGAGAGAGAGAGAGACAAGTAAGAGCCGCGGCCCGTTAATGTGTCGTAAATCGTTGCTCTCGCTCGGTGCACAAGTCAACCACAGAGATTACACTCGACCGAGGCAGTCAAAAGTGACTCCGTCCCTCTCTCTCTCTCTCTCTCTTGGCGCAGCTTAGTCAAGTATCCGGTCTTAACAATGTACAAGGCTAAGCGTGAATTCTCCTCCCGTATCCTCGAGTATCCGTGCCGTGAAAAGCTAGCCGGCTTTAGCTCGTTCGCCGCGATGGAACGAGGCGAGGCTGCCTGCCAGAAGGAAGCAGGACTGCGACCGTTGGAAATCGTCGGAAAAAGCACGGCACACGGAATCAAATGAGTTTACACAGCGACGAGGACGAGGACGACGACGACGAGAACGACGACAACGGAGTTTCGTGAGTGTAATCAAGCTGGGGATCGAGAGAAACAGAGAGAGAGAGAGAAGAAGAAGAAGAAGAAGAAGAAGAAGAGAAAGGGAGAGAAAGAGACACAACGAAAAGGGAATTGCCACACCACCAGTCTAAAGTCTTCGCCCCGGCGATTTGAATTTCCGCCCAAAGGCAAACGAGCCAACACCCCAAATGAGCGCGTGGTTCCCTGGGAGGGATCGTCCGTCGAACGTCGATAGAGAAGACGCGATAAATGCCGACGCAATAATAGCTTCTTAATTACAGGGAGACTCGTTAGGGTTTGTGTCTACCAGATAGGATATTTCGGTTCTCGAGAAACCGAAAGAGACAGAGAGAGAGAGAGAGAGAGAGAAGGGAAGGGGATGAGAGACAGAGCAGAGAACCGAGATATCGAGCCACCAGACAAAGAGCACCGTTACGCGTAGAAATCGTCCCAAAGAGAAATGAAATCGATTTGCATTTCCAAAGAACTCTGATTGTACGAAGCACCGGAATTTCCTTTGTCAATTTCGGGGTCGTTACTCGGCCGTTCGTACGAAATCATCGAGCAACGTTTCACGTTACGGCGGTTTAAACAGTAATTCCGGCTGTCTACGTACACGCGGTTTCCACGAACGAAAGCGTCTCTCGTTCGAAAGGCAAAAGGCGTAGAACACGGTCGACTCCACTCACGTATCACCGCGGCGGCAAAGTTCGTCGATCAGTGTGACTTGGTGTCTCGTCTGGTCTCTTCTCCTCGCACGATTCTCACGGGAACGAGGCCACCGGGGTATACTCTCCGGTACTCTCTGTCCTTCGATGCAAATGAATCGACGCGTACGTCTACTCTCTTCGAAATTTCGCCTCTCACCGATATCTGTGCGTGTGCCTCCTTTGGAGAGCAATTTCAGTGAATCAATCGGGACAAGAACGAAACGTCGCAAAGCCGTGTTCTGCCTCTCGACTCCTTTGCACGCCCGATTTTAAAAGGAGAGAGCATCTCTTTGCTCTGCCTAGACCGGCGTATTTCCTTTTGTCCGCTCGTCTCGCGCTTCTGGCGTAACGATGAAAAAAAGGATTCCCGCGACAGCACAGGCAAACAGCCGTCCCGGGACATATTTTCTCTGTTACTTTAGTCGCCTACTTTCGCTCCGTTGGAGAAGTCACCAGCTGGCCGAAGGTGACGCGAGAAACGACTCGCTGTCCCCTGACTCGCGTCGCCGAAACAAAGAAAAGGCAACGACACGTTTCGTACGTTTCTGACACGCGAGCTGGGAGTACCAGCGATCCTTGTCGTTTTGTCACATTACTTCGCGTCCCACGCGTCAACTCACATTCACACGCGCATCACGCGATTCACGTACACGTACCGCACATGTCCCGTCTTCCGGGCTTGGCTCGTCGAAATTCGTCCGTGTTAAACGCGACAAATCTTACCTGACATCACGAGGAAAGCGAACGCCGCTCTTAGCCACAGGTGGCGAGTCATCTCGAATCCGCGTTTCTCTCCCTCGAGTCACTGGTCTTTCTCCCCTTTCGTTCGCACAAATTTTTCGGACGCACACCACTCGCGAACCGTGTTTGCGTTTCCCCTTTTCTTTTCTTCGCGTCGGAATTACGAAAGCGCGGTGGAGAGCATGGAGGATCTCTCTGGCAGCGTGCAACCGAGAACTGATTTACACCAGCCTCACGAGATAGTCATGGTACTCGGAGCGGGCGGTGAACACGCCACCCCCCTCCCCGTTATCCCCGGCACGGAACCGCGGTCTCACCACACACCGGTTATCTCCGGGAACGTCGAGACGTCAAACTCACCGTGCGCGGCGCGCTGTGCCGACTGATCGCGAGGCTACACTGGCGGAGGATCGCGGCGGCGGCGGCGGTGGCGACAGCGGCAATTCGAATCGCGGCGAACCGCCAGGACGGCGCGATCCGACGTTCAATTTTTCCTTTCACGTGGCCCGCGTAGACGCGCGAGAAACGTGTACAGCGGCCGCGAGAAACGTGAACGCAACGCGCGGATATACGAAAAGACGATCGATCGATCGATCGATCGATCGGCGATATCGGTTGGCCGGCGAATCGGTTATCGATCACAGTGCGCGACGAGCAACGCCACGAGCACCAGACGAGAGATTTTAAGCACTGTTGACAGGGTAATTGCACGTATATCTGCACTGGATTGCGACAGACGAGACTGAGCGTCGCCGCGCGAAGCTGTTCCGCCGCGAGTCGCGCGTGCGCAGACCGCCCTTCCATCCCTTCCGCTGCGCTTCGCCCGAACCATCCGAAAGATCGCGGCTCTCCTTCGCTCTCCCGCCCGTTTCTCTTACTCTCTCTCTTTCTCTCTTTCTCTCGCGCCCGTTCGTGGCTCGACCATCGCCACTCGGTCCCCGCTGCACGCACACGATCAACGAGTCGCGCCGTGATCTTATTCCACACCTCCTTTCGGGGTGAGACGAGAACGCGAGCGCGCACACTGAGGGAGAGAGAGAGAGAGAGAGAGAGAGAGAGAGAGATAGTCCAAGCCCTCTGAATTCAATTTGCCGACCGAAACTTTTTGTTGAATAAGGTTTGTTACGTATCATCATTCAGTCGCATTAAGGCCATTGTCGAGCCTCTTCCTCTTACTCCAGAGACTTTATTCTTCAGTATATTTCCAACCGTCCGACGCGACATAATGCTACGCGGTAAACCGCAAACTCCACGGTACTTTCTCTCACTCTCTCTCTCTCTCTCTCTCTTGTCCGTCTCGCATCGGTCGGACCTGTCCGCAGGCGCCAGGGTGTCGAACTGTGTAACAACATATGCCGATCTCTCGCTCGAAGGCGCATCGACAACGCGTGTTCTCGCAACTTCGTGAGGAGGATGTGAACATCCAGCTACCGACAGTTAGGAAATCCAAGTGCTCGATGAGTAACGGATTCACGGCTCCCTGTATCCTGTACCCTGGCCGCTCGCCGATTACGTTTATGCACGATTTACGGGTCGCGAGATTTATGACCGAATAAACCAACCCCCTCCCCAAGCCCCGTGTCGGGCTCTCGCGACGATCCAGCTCGAATATCCGCGCGAGCGGATCTTTACATTTTTTCACGGGTGCTATCGAAAGCGTATCTCGCTTGATCTTTGATTCAAGTGTTTCGTTTCCGTCGATGGAAATATTTCAATCACGATTCCTAGTCGGTTGGTTCGAATCGGAGTGGGCACGCGTATTTTGTTGAATGTTAGCACACAATTGAAAAGTAATACACTAAATCTTAGTACATTTCTGTTAATTATCTTGGTATATCTTAGTATATCCTAATATATCTTGGTTTATAATTTTTTTAATGCATTACATTTGACACGCGTTGTCTGCAAAATTTTTCAACCCTTTCGATACTAACAACTATAGTCGTCCACTCGTTGAACGCTTGCTGCGTACTAACAGTCGTCCATAAAGAATTCTAGCTTACAACTATTCCAATTTACAACTATGTAAAATATTTGTCGTAGGTTTATACGTCTACCCCTGTTTTGAAATGTTTCATGTCAAAATTATATCATCATTTATATATTATCCTGACTTGGTTCGTCCAAATTGTATTGTCGAACAATTTTACAAAGTGTTTTATTACCGTAAAACGTGTTGAGGTCTCTTCCCACCAATTCGTTACATTGCGCGGCAAAACTTAATTGTTACGCTCCATATCCGGTGAAGTGGCGCTCGCGTCGTAGTCCCGTTCACTGGCAACGTATTCACGATTAAACTGCCCCGTTTATCCAACATGGTGGCCAAAGATGAAGCTATCGAAAATAATAAACGAAATAAAAATCCTCGAGTCTCGTCGCGATTTATTATTATCACCATGTGTTCACGAGTTTGATCCACGAATTTCCAGCAAACAATTCCCTCCCCCGGTTAAATACGCGCGTATTCATTAGGAATATCGCCGAAAAAAGGTCAGCAAGCGCAGTGCTCCTGCGAGGGCACATCCGCGATCCCAATTTATCTTTTCCTGGCCCGTTCTTTCGCTCAGCTTTTGTCGCCTTTCTTTCTTCCCCTTTCCGCCCCTTCCTTTTTCGTGTCTCGTGAATCTTGACCCCGGAAGTGCCCCGAGAAGCGGGAAGGGGGACGAGCAAAAGGCAGCGTAGACCCCGCTGAAATATTACGAAGACATCATTCGTTACCTCTGCGTCGTTTATCCGTATCGTCGTTCCGCCTCGAACGTATAAAACTACCCCTCCATCCTCGTTCACCGGCGGTTCAAGTCTCTCGGATCCTCTGTCCGTCTATGCTTTACCGGCGGTGTTCGGGAGATCGCGCTTTAATGGGACAACCGGACCGAAAAAGCGAAAACAGCGTTGCCTTCTTTTTTCTTTTTTTTTTTCTTTTTTTGGGGGGGAAGGAAAGGGGAACACCGTGGCGTTAGTTTCAGGAAGGCAGGAAGCAAGCCCGTCTGAATTATCGCGCGTTACTTATTTCCACGTGTCGTTCTTCGCGCTCGCATCCTCCCCCCCCCCTCTCTCTCTCATTTACAAAATATCAGATAAGCTTTGGGAGAGAAATGTCTAAAACTTGCAAAAGGTGAAACAGATTCTGGAAATAATAGAAAGCTTCACAAACTACGAATCTTGTACTGAATGAAGATTTTACGTGTTTGATCTCACTCTTGCGCTCTAAATATTTGTTCTTACTTCTTCCACGCTTTTACAACTTTTATAACTTTGCCTGAACCTCGCACGAACTGTGATCATTTAAATCAATTTTGCACAAAACCGTACAGCGACATGTACAAGATGAATCGCTATCCTGCACGAATGCGAAATCACGAGTTAGTGCTTCCCCCGATAATTTAAACCAATTATCGCACTTCACACAAACTCTGGTAGTATCCTAACGTTTATTAACGAAACGATAAATATGTACACCCACGTGGAACGTCTAGTAACTCGAAGAAAAATGTGTACGATATCTACGGTGCGTATACTCTCGACTAACGTGTAGCTTGTGACTTATGTGAACGCCCACGAGCGCGAACGCGACTCATCGTCAGAGAGAAAGAGAGAGAGAGAGAGAGAGAGAGAGAGAGAGAGCTTGGGATTCGAGCAGAAAGAGGGCGATATGTAAAAAACTGTGGAGGATCGTCTCGCCAGAAGCATTGAACGACGCACCATTACGCACTTCACCATCCAATTTTTCTTTTTCCACCCTTCATCCCTTTTCTTCGTGTCTCTCTCTCTCTGTTTCAAGATGCACGACTGTATCCTATTATTTATTCATCCATATATTCGTTAGATCATGATTTCTCATGTTTCAATGGAAATTACAATTTGTCGTCGTTTGTAGCGAGAACGAACGAAGAAACGGGATTAATACGCAGAGTGAGAGAGTTGAAAAGGAAGATTGCCGAAGAATTACAAAAAGAAGAAAAAGAAACAGCAAGAAAACTGTCGCGTCAACGCTGGCGTAGAAATATTTGGCAGTGAGTTTTAAATTTTTCTAGTACAATTTCAATGTCAACGCAACAAGTTACTCTCGGCAACAGTGGAATTATGTTGTTGAAATTCAATTACACAGGGTTCCAGTTTTGCTCTAATAATTATTCCAGCAGAATAGTCATTGAAAGAAGAAGAAGTAGAAGAATAAAATTAGGAGGAAGACAAAATCGAATTTTATAAAACTTTTCATCCAGTATAGTTGAAAAGTTTTATTGCGCTTTCGTCAATTTCAACTGACCGAGGTGGCTCGCATTCCCTTTCGTTATTTCCACGCGAAATTCACGGAGCAACGATTTTTATGAACGCTCGCGCGCAAGTTTACTGCGCAATTTGTATATTTTTTTCGTGCCGTCGAACCATCGAAACACACGAGCGAAACATTTCAACGGAAATCACGTGCACACATCTGCCTGGATATATTTCCTCTTAACACTTTGCCGACTCTATAGAAGGAGGAGGATAAACACTCTCGGAGCTTCCCTTGCTCGACACAGTGCGCCGACGAGGGTCGGATATTTAAAACGAAGGGAATGAAAAAAAGGAGAAAAAAGGAAAGCTCCAATTGTTACGTAACCGTGAAACATTTGACGACGGAGAACGCTTTTTGCCTTGACGTGTAGCAAGATGTTACTTGAAAAAATGATAACTTACTGCGAGACGCTTGCGAAATATGTTCAGGAAGCTTAATCTTCAGAAAGATAACTGGGTTAACGATGTGTTGTTCTCTGTTACGATGCATTAACGATAGTTTCATTCTCGTGTTTGCCGATTAAGAGCCAGGTAATGTTTCACTCGTATTTCTGGCAAATATATTCCCGATATTTCGTAGAATATATTTTATTCTGTCTGGTATAGTCTGTTT
Source organism: Tetragonisca angustula (assembly GCA_036937485.2). Lineage (NCBI taxonomy): Eukaryota > Metazoa > Arthropoda > Insecta > Hymenoptera > Apidae > Tetragonisca > Tetragonisca angustula. The sequence goes on along the minus strand of JAWNGG020000087.1, from coordinate 1,255,139 downwards.
CAAAGGAAGAAAAAATTATCTGTCGACGAACGATTGCTTAACAAACTTTAACGAATCTCTCAGTAGCGAAGTGATTGAAATAAATGTTCGTTCGTTCGCGATCGAAGAAGTGCAACTTCGTAGAAATTTAATAGTTAACGGCAGGATTGTTCGTTTAACATAATGGAGAGTAATTCGCAATCGTTTCTATGCGTAATGAATTTCATCGTACGCGAATATCACATTCCAACGCGAACGGGAGATCGTATTTCGCCGCGATGCGTGGCTCGCGTTTTAAATTTATTTAAAACAAATAGGACGTATCCGTGTATCTGGCGATTGGAGAAAGATACTTCTCGAAACGGTTACAAAGTGTCAGCCAGTATCCACGGTAAATCTCCAAGGGAATAAGTTCGCTGCTTATACAGGAGGTTACTCAGGTAATTAAACTTTTAAAACAGGGGAGTCTACCGAGGAGAACGACTACGGTGTACACGAACTTTTTTGTACAGCCGCTCTAGTTTGAATTTCAACCTATCGATCGCGCGATATTTCGATATTTTTGGAAAAGAGAAATTCGAGTATCGTTTCCGGAACGGGGAAAAAAATTTGCAAAAGTACATAATGTGTTCTCGTTGTTGGACTTTTCGTTTCCAAACTTTTCTCAGTCGATCAAGTTGTCTCGAAAAAGAAACAGAGAGACAGAGAGAGAGAGAGAGAGAGAGAACGTGAGTTGCGCGCGATTCAACAAGATCCGATGAAGAAAGAGAGTGAAAAAACGGATTTCTGAAAGCGCAATTCCTTTCTCGAACACGCCCGCGACGCAAAGATCATTGATCAAAGAACCCACCGAGCGAGCAATCATTGTTTCGAACATTTCAGTCAGGTATCCGAGAGGGAAATTCTCTCGTGGAAACACGCGTCACGTTGCCGGCCAACGAAATTAATTTACGTGTAGCCGCGTAAAGAATACACGGCGTAGCAACAAAAGCAAGCGAACAGAAATTGCTAAAAAAAAGAAAAAAAAAAGAAGAAGAAGAAAGAAACAAAAAGAACGATAGAAAAAGAGAAACAAATACGATTTCTAAGGGTGTGTGCGCCGCGTGCGCAATATATGTTCCAGCTTTTATAAACTTAGCTTTGTGCGCGATAATAAATTCATCCAATTAAATTACAGCGCGAACGGCTGCGAAAACAAAGAGAGAAAAGGAAAAGGAAGCGGGCGAGGGAGGAGGAGAAGAAGGAGAGCAAGGGAGCAGAGAAAAAAATAGGAAAAACACCGACGGGAGCTCAATTTAAATTAAAAGTGACGAAGAAGACGTGTGCGTCGCGACGACGCGTGATACCTTCCTCCCTTCCCCGTTCTTTTTGCCCTTTTTCTTCTTTTTTCTTTTTATCGCCATTGTCGCGTGTATAATGTGAGAATATATGCGTATGTTCGTCGTCGTTGCGCACACAGCCTGCTGCAAAATGCGGTCGACGGTATCGAACAGCGTGCAGTTCAACACACGCGAATTACTTTCTAACGTTGAACGAGCGGCTCGGGAGAGAAAGGTGCACCCCCTCCCCCCTCTGGGGGAGGGGGTAGGGGGTAGGAGAAGAGTCTATGGAACTATGGAAAATGCGACAACAGTTTTGAAAGTGGCATTCTCCGTCGATGTACGCAGCTTTATAGATATATATCCCGGGCGCACGATGCTGGAATAACAAATGCCCGGGCGACTGTTTTCTTTCCACCGGTGTTCCTCTGTACCCGCGCGTTTACGATTTATCGTCATCCGCTTCATCCCGAAAATTGTTTCGGCAAGCTTTTAAAGCCTGTCTTGTTCCCCATTGGCGCGCTACGTCAAAGCGGAGTGACTTCATTTCCTTTTCTCAATGACGAGAGTTCACCGCGTTGCCACACCTTTCGCCCGCACCTCGCTGAATGAAGCGTAAAATTTTCGCAACGGCGTGAAGTTTATGAATGTACCAGGCGTCGTCGACGATTGTGCGTCCGATTGGAAATTCGATTATCGAGGAGATGAGTCGGTGATTATAGGAGAAAATTTGTTTCGAAGAGAAATGCGGTGTTGCAAATAGGAGAATGAACAACGAGTTTTATTTTGTCAAGTTGTTAACCAAGATCCCTGTTTTTTCGACTGATCTTGATTTCTTCATTTAGAAACATCCATCGGTGTTGTATTTTACTCTTCGTTCACTTGTCTTTATGAATTTTTACCTCCGTGATGGCAAAACCTTTTAATCTGTTATTAAAATGTATTAATATGATACGATCCATTAAGCACCTTTGTATTATTGCTTTCGTAATAATCAACAACAACTTTTATTCGATAAAGTCGATACTTTGTTCAATTGATTTCGTTCATTTCAGTTGTCATTATGAAAGATACATTCTGGACACGAGTGAATTTTTTTAAACAGTTTGCAGAGTGAACTTTTCCTTCATTAACGGAACATATTTTTTTATTCGCCGACAGAACGTTCGTATCGTGCTTTTTAAGAGCTAATACGCTTTTCCACGCGAAAGAGAAGCATGCGGAATTTTAGAATAGAACAAAGTATAGAGAAGAATACAAAAAAATGAAACACCTAAGTACAGATTCGACGTGCATATTCTTTTGATTTATTTTTCAAAGAGAAGGGTGCTAAACACGGCGAGGTATAACGAAATTACATTTAATTCGGATTAACCAAGAACAAGAGCAAGAATTTCATTTTCCACTTTTTGCTACAGTGACATGATGAAAGAGGTTTCCTCGCTTGTCTCGCTTAGATTAAAAAATGACGCGACAATAATTCGTTAAAACACTTTGTAGAATTTTGCTTGTATTTCGAAGACTCTTGTGAATTTGTCAATTAGTTCTCCTATTGTTGTGTTGCAATGTTAATCACGTTGGTCATACGTTCGTGAACGCTATTGTGTAATATTAATAGTAATATTAATCTCGCTCCAAGGACTTAATTCACGTAATTATCGGCTTTCATTTAAAGCAGAAATGAATTTCTAATTAATCTTTGTGCCTGAGAAGCTGACGAGCTAATCTAACCAATTTCAAAGAAATGATTAGCTTCCAATGAAAAGCAATTGAAGGTTCTTAATTTTATAAATTAAATAAAATTTCTTCTTCTAAATAAAATACACCAAATTAAAATTAAATTTTTACTCTACAAACTGCGTAAAAATTACAAAAATTAGTAGTAGTAAATACTTCGAGTTTCTCAAATTTTCTAAAATTGTGCTTCAACGACAAGAAATATAAATCCCTTTTCCTCAAGAAAAAAAAAAAAAAAAAAAAAAGAACGGAATTCGACGATTGAAAAGAGAAAAAGTTGCCAGCGAAATATTATCTTAACGCAACGTTCAAAGTTTCTAAAATATTCCAAAAAAATATTAATAATTTCACGCCCGATTCAACGGATCAGTCACCGTCGCGTTTAATATAATATCGTGGTCAACCGATAATCATTTTTCAAGCAGAAAATATGACCGTCTGATAATACCGAAAATATTCGGGAGGGAAACTCTCTCTCCCTCTCTCTTCTCCATCAGCATTCGTGCGTTTTTCACCGGCGTCAGTCCGTGTTTCTTCGGTAGACCGGTAAACGTTCGCGCTTTATCCAGCCAGTCCAGTACGAAAATGCGACTGAACCGCACTCGCCTGGCAATAAAGCATCTCCTGTCCAAAGTGTCAGTGGTATACGAGTCGAAATATATACAATCCGCCCCCGGTCTCTCCCCCATCGCCTCTCTCTCTCTCTCTCTCTCCTCCCGTGAGCTTTTCTCGTTTCTTTCCGTATACGTGGAGCAGAGCTGCGCGGATGGCAGTGATTAATCGTGTAAGGGTCGGTATTCCCAGCACACAACGAGCGACGTGTTGCTCCGTACGTATACTCGGAAAAAACCGCTTCAAACGACCCTCTCTCCTTCACTCCCTTCGTTCCACCTTATTTCAACTTCTCTCCCCTCCTTCTCCTCGGTCGTTGCTTGTCTCTGTCTCGCTCATTATTTCCCTTGGCGATTTTTTTTTTTTCTCCATCGGTTTGTTTGTTCACTTTGGCTTCCCTCCCTTCTCTCCTTCGTGTCCGTTTTATTCTCTTCTCTCCCTTTCATTTCCTTCCTGACGTTTCTTCCATCGAACAGAAAAAAAAAGAAGAAACAAAAAGAAAGGAAAAAATGATTGGAATAATAAAAGATTCTAATTTCAGAAATGGTTTCGGTGAATCGTCGCCGGTGAATAGCAGGTGATCAAATATACAAGTTCCAATTTAGAATTGTGTGGTATAAGAGTCAATGTTTACTCGCGGAGCTCGAGCGTTCCAGCGTCCCTCTTCGCCGCAATTGCATCCCCTTTGTCCTGTCGTACCTTGAGCAAATCGTTTTGCAAATAGTTCTAATTATTTCGCGCCGCTCGTTTACAGTTACTTTCGTTCTCTCGTCCGTTCTCTCGTCCCACTGACGCGTGTCGCTGGTAAATTACATAGGAAGGGATAGTGGTCCCTTTTCGAACGTTCTCGAAAGCTTTCTTTCCGTAATTTAATTTAAGTAATTCAAATCTTACCAGTTAACTGGATTTCACGCGCGATGCGAAATCCGCTCTAGATTTTCGACTCATCCGAATCAACCACTGACATATCGAAGAGCTGATCCACGTGAAATAAATTTCATAGCAAACAAAAAATACCAAGTCTGAAGTCCCGAGTTGTAAAGTTTGAATTTACAAAATATCGGAATATCGAAACGTGCAATGTTTGTCGAAATTTACAGAATTGGTCCGCTCGCGTTTCGCGTCTCTGGTTATTCCAGAAAGCTGTAAAATTGGATAAAAAAATCCGTGGTGGAGTGGCGAGGCGAAGGATCGTCGCACGCTGAAATCGGTTTTACGCAGAATGAGACGTCTGGGATGGTTGTTCCGCGAAAAATGTTCGCCGTTAAATGACGACTGCTGCGACGGTTTTCCAGCCGGTCGGCGAAAATCCACCCGGCGTGTATTTTAATTTTCTGTACCGCACGGATGATAATGGATAACGCGGTCTCCAGGGCAGGCCAGCGTAGATAAGGGAAAACGCGCGCGCGCACGAGAGAGAGAGAGAAAGAGAGAGAGAGAGAGAGAGAGGGGGATGGAAAAGCGGCGGAAAAATATGCATATTCACCGGGGACTTGGCAATTGCCATCTTCGCGAGGCTGCGAGCGGAAAAAGCTCGTTACAAAATCGACCGGTTGTCGCGCACCGGCTAGAAGGAAAAACCGGCCCGGGAGAGGATAATTAGTGCCTTTGCGAAAACACCCAGGGATACTCGGTTGAGTACGTTCAACTTCCACGAAACCCTCCACTTTGCCTAATTGCGTCCTTAAATCATCAAGCCATTACGCTATTGCCGTCTCTTACGGCCTGTAGATCAATGCTTCCCCCCTCCCCCCTCCTCCTCCCCTCCGCCTCCCCAGTACATATACTACGTAAGAAGAAGCAATGGCGACAGCGGCAGCGGCAGCACAGCTTATAACTGGGATAACGAATCCCATCGTTCTGTGAGTTTACTCGAAATTGTCTCTCGGCTGCCGCCGGTAAACTCATTGTTAGGCGCCTATTGTAGGCGACCAAGTACCCACGTCCATCCTTTCCCTGCCTTTCGCTCGAACGAACTGTGCAAACTTTCGCGTTTCCTTTCGAGGAGGTAGACATAGGGGACACAATCTCCTTGGACTGTAAACACAGCCACGAGGGGGGTTGGCTGGCGGTTCCGTGCCGCACGGTAAATAGGTTCTCCACGTGCATAATATCACCTGGAAAGTCGATCGAATTATACGACGTCGAGTGATACCGCGGCGAGCCGGGAACTTTCCTAAATTCCAGTCTATATTCAAAGATGAAGGCGGTGCACCGTGGCTACGCGAAATCTGTAATCTTTCGTCTTTCGTTCCATTTTTTTTTCCTTTTTCTTTCTTTTGTGTGTGTGTGTGTGTGTGTGTGTGTGTGTGTGTGGAAATGGAAACAAGTTTTCATTGGATGGTAAGTTTTGCAAAGAGCGTGGCGGAAGGCTGATTAAAGAGTAAAGCGCGGAAGCTCCGACCTGAGAAGTCGATAATGTATAAGGTATAGGAAAAGTGCGCACGTCAGCGGAAACAGGGTAGTTTCTCACGTATAAAGAAGGTGATCAAGGGGTAATTAACTTAATACGCCGTTACCTAGGGATCCTAGTTTGGAGTTTCGTTCGACGCTGATGTTAATCTGACTCGTTTCTCGCGCGTCGATTTGTCGTTTCAAAAAGTTTAGTTTCCCAAAAGAGAAAAATTATCAAACGGTTGTGACTTTCGTCCGCACGAATTCTCGGTACGAAGATGATAACGGAGCAGAGAGGAAATATATTTTTCATCCGAGAGATTCGTTGCGACATTTACGAAATTTTCTCCCATGGAAGTCATTGCCAAGAATTATCCAACGTTACGAAACGAAACTCTGGCCAGACATCTTTCACGATTCAGAGCAGAGAGAAGACACTATTTTTTTCGAAATTTCATTCTCAATCGTACGAGATACGATATTTCCAACATCCAACAGCGTCGTTTCACGGCCAGAAGCAGTCGCTGCATTTAAATAACTGATATTCAAACGACGAAGGTTCCCGCTCTATTACGATTCCATAAACTCTGTGAACACGCATTACATATGCGTAGCGAGCTCTGAAAGACATCGTTTAGATCAGGAAAGGTGATCCGATCACGTTCGTTCATCCCTACCCGTGTACCTATTTGCTTTTCTATATAGAGAAAAGGACGAGGGTCAATAGAGTTTCTCCCAAAGGATTTCTTGCGTGTGCGCGAGAGAAAGAGAGAGAGAGAGAGAGAGAGAGAGAGCTTACCGTCTCTTCCTCCTCTTTCCCACTTCTGGACCAGCGAGATTAACGAGTGTTTCGAGGTAGCATCGAGGGGGCTTGGCCTCACTTGCTTTCTTTCAAGACATTCCGCGGCGGCAGAACGGCGTCGGCTACCGCGGCGCCGAGCTGATAAAGTCGTTCAAAGATGCACATTCTGTATGGCATTAACTACCGCGCTCTATGTACTCGGCGATCTCTTTAAATGTCAGAGCTCGAGATATTTTTCTGAGAGCTTGTACAACCAGTGTCGGTAAACACTGCCGCGAGACAGCCATTTGACAGCTGTTTCTCGTTTTTTGAAACGCGACACTCTTTACCGCTGTTGCGTTTTTTTTTTTTTTTTTTTTTTAATGACAATAGATAAGATATTGACAATAACGATGATCTGTATTTTTCTTTTTTTTCCTTTTTGAAGGATTGTCTCACAAGTGCTTGAAACTTAATATTTTAAGCAATATCGATGACATAATATTCGTTAGAAACATCTGATAAAGTCGTTACATTATCAGAATTTTGCAACGTTATTTCCTCTCTAGATCCGTGGTTCCCAACGTGAAACTCACTCCCCACAGTGGGACAATTTCATTTTCTAAGGGGGCAATTAGAGAACGAGTTATTAACAACGAATTTTTTGCATTTCGTTAAATTTAACTTTCGAATTTCTTTCTTCCATGGATGTCACGTTCTTTGGAAGTTTGTTTAGATCAAGTAAATAGCCTTTTAGGCTTCCTCCGCGTTAAAAATTCACTTTTTGAATTATATGTCACAGGGGTGGGGCATGAGAATTTTAAAGATTCTTTTTCCTAAAAAAAGGTTGGGAACCACTGTTTCAGATGAAACAAATTCTCTCGTACGTTTTTCTGGTTGTGTGAAGTATACGTTATAAACTTTAATTGAAATGCGTTGCGCTGAATTATATAATGTTTTCTCGAAATGGAGCTTTGCGCAAGTTTCTGAGAGTGTTGCCACGGCTACCAATGTTTCAAATAATAACCACATCGAGAATTGTATGGACGACGAATATTTTTCATTCAAAACCGTCCTCCACGAAAATAGTCCGAGTTTTGATAATGACTAATTCATCCTGCACACGTATTTAACGTACAATCGTTGTTTAAAGTTATGAGACGCACGACATTTATTTTCAGAAGTTAGTCAGAAGTTTTAATAGCCTTGTAAGAAGTTCTGCATCTTCCTTGTTCTGAATGTGAATAATCGTGACCGTCTACTTAACAATTCCGCTACGCGTGTGATGATTTTTATATGCGAGACAAGTTCTCGATCTTCTTGCCAGTTGCAATTAGAAACGATGTTGGAAATAATTCAGAAAATTGTCACTGCACAATGATCTTTGCACAATGTTTATTGTACACAAACTTTTTTTCAATACATGCATTTTGCTGCTACTATCCACGCTTTCTATTTTCAAAAAGTTTGCAGCTATGACAGCTGTGTACATGTACCACCACATTTGCAAAAAAAGATATGATCTTGGAAAGTAGCTCTCTTTCAACCATTCAGCTTTTTCCACCAACACTTTTTTATGATTAGAACCAGAAAAGAGGTACAACATGGCCCAGTTGCATGAAACTGCTCTCTGAAACATCTATCTCATTTTATACGCGTACACGTATATGCGCATTGCACGTAAGATCTTAATACCAATGAATTAAGTATTCCTTGACAGAGATCTCCGTGTTCACGTACGTATATATGTAAATAGACGCATTAACATATTCATAATTCAATCCGTATAATTTTTAACACTATAACGAGTCATACAGAATATTATGGGGACATCATGCAGAAATTGAAAATTGATTGACTAAATTTTATTGAGAGGGATTACGTCGAAACTAGCTAATTTTATCTGACATGTTCGTTGCGCAAATTACTCGAATAAATTATACTTAAACAGTCGGCCATCTGCACGATCAAATTAAAACGCTAATATATTAATATACATACGTGCACTCGTCTATCCGATCACATGCAAATTAGGAACGTATAACATATCCATTCGTACAGATATCGAAACCCATGACTAATCCTACGTTAAGCTAATGAATTCTTAATTCACGAGTCTGCGAACGCCCTGATACAAATTTGAAACTGCAAACTCCATCAATTCACGATTAACGTTTCTACTGCGAAGTGCAACAACATTCTCTTTTTATTCTCCATCAGTACGAAATTTTGTAATAAACAATCTACTCCAATCTACTCCAACTGCGATACCTGACGTATAAAAAAATATTTTCGAAAATACATCAAATCGAAGTTTTTTTTTTTTTATCAAGCGAATCGTTCTAACAAAAAAAGAAAAAAAGAAAGAAAGAAAAACATTTTCAGAAGTACGTTTTTCTACACGCTCGATTAACTATGGATTTCCAATCGTCGCGGACTAATTATGAAAGTCGTTCGTTCGCCCCGTAGTCACGCGAATTTACATACTCATTAGCAACACGAATAAGACAGCGCATAAAGACTCTACTGAGGAATATCGTCTCCCTAATCGCGGAGCGTCTATGCGTCTTGTTGTTGATTATGTTTCAAAGCGGAGGCTTCATGCCACGGGCAGCTAAACGAGAAAGTGATCCGAGAAAATGGCACGGACGATTTATATCGCGTACGCGGTTCAACCATACCTCGCGCAGTGGCTCGATGGCTCGATGGCTCGCGAGAGTTTGACCTCGTCGTTAGTATTCTATCACCGCGTTTGCCGGGGGCGCATGGTTATTCATAGAAATTGTTATGCCTGTTTTCATTTAATACAGTTCGAAGCGTCTACGGCCGGCGGAAGAATTAAGCAATTCGAAGGATAACCACGTTCGAGCCGTGCTTCGCCATTGATTTAAAAGCGTTTCGCGCGTGTAAACGATGAAAATTCACGTCGACCCGGTGAATCTCGTTTATTCATTTCGCGTTATTGCGAGGGGGGGGGGGAAGAGAAGAGAAACACGACGTGTTCGTCTAAAATCTATGGGTAATGCGTTAATAATAATTTTCACGTTCGTTCGCGAGAGAGGCGCGGTGTGATCGTAGTTTTTTTTTTACCGTGATCCGAGCTCTACGAGTAAATAAATCGTTTGCGGGCTGACGGCAAAACGAAATAACACGGAAATATATATACAAAAACACGCGATTATCGAAGCCGCGTCGCGTTGCAACAGATTAACTCTCTCCCGACAGTTGAGCGCAACAACTTTAAAGTAACGTTTCGCGAAATGATTATTTATAATTCGCTTTAAGAACTCTAATTTAAACTTGACAGTCGCCTCTCGAGCATTGGGTAATATAATTTTCTTGCTCAGAACTTCGCCGCTGCACGAGCACCGCCATTGTACGGCGGAATGTTCAGAAGCGCATTTTCAAACAGTCACTTAATTCGTAATTTTTCTTTTTTCTTTTTAAATTCTCCGAGAACGAAAGAAAAAACAGGAGCACGAATCGGACGAAAGCTCGTCGAAACTAGCGAAAATCGAAGATTCAACGTGAAGGTACGTACATATACAGTGTGTTTCGTAACTTGTGGGACCCACTTCGGGAGCTGATTGTACGCCTAAAAATGATGAAAAAAAGTCATATAAATATATGTCCCATCTGTCTGTTACTCTGAACTTATAATTTCGTCTAAATCTCGCGACGTTGTTCTTTGATTCGTAGGATTCTTCCAACTACGACACACACGCCTAGGGCTTCTCAAACTTTTTCACTGTCGAGCGACCTTTTTCACCTGAGCAAATTTTAGGCGTAGCTATTAATTTGAGCAATTAATTTTTGTTGCGGATTCTAAAAAGCGAGAGAACGCTTTTTTTCTTTATACATTTCTGTTAGGTGTTGTGGCTATCTTCGAACCAAGCATCAAAAACTAATCTTATCTCTGAGAAAGGTTTCGTCGTGTGTTTGATGGGATCGGTAGTAGTATAGTTCACTTCGAGTTATTGAAAGAAAATTGTTAGAAGGAAAGGCCAGTTTACGAAAATGCGGCAACGACTTTACCAATAGTTTCCTAATATTTTCGCAAGCCTGGACATAAACTAACCTCGTCAAGTATACAATCTCTAATGGTCCTAGGATGCGTACCTCGTCCACAAATTACGAAACACACTGTACATTGGTATTGAATTAGAGAACGAGTAAACGATAATTGAGTTTCCCCAGGAATTTTACAGTTTTACGTCCACAGCGGGAAAGCCCGTGGCCGATCTTCTCGGATCGAATATTTTCTTTATCTTTTTCAATTTATCAGAGAGACAAATCTACCTCGTGAACACCGGCGGAAGGTGTTCCCTGTGTGGTACGTTCGACGTCGACGATGGCCGATAGGAGATTTTGATTATCCGGACGTTTACGGGGGCGAGAACGTGGCCGAAAACGGAAACGTCGACGTACGTCCGGCGAGCGGAGAAATTATCCGTTTCCTCTTTGCTCATTTTCGCTTTTCACTGTCGCGTAAATTGCGCCCGCGATAAAAATCAGGGAGGCCGCCCTTAGGACACGTCGAGGTTGTCGAGTCTCTCCCTTAGCGCCCGTTCGCTCGTGGAACTAGCTACCAGCCAGATCCTGTTCACGAGATATCGAAAGGAAACGCACTTCCGATAAGGAGCTACGGATCGCTGTTCGACGATCTCTACGTCGACGCGTCTTTCTCGTTGCTCATTCCACTCTCTGTCTCTCTCTCTCTTTTTCCGAGTCTCCTTTCGCCTTTTTTTCCCACCCTCTCTCTCCACTCTCTGCCCTCTCTGTGTGTATTTTCCGGGAGCGAGTTTCGCGAGAATGAATGGACACTTTATCCAACGTTGAATCTGAAACACGCCGTTCGGAAAGCTTTGCTCACACGGGCCCGGATAATTTCTCCAGTTATCGCGATGCTCCGCCGGGGCTTTTACAAAAACGGTTACTCGACGATGGAGATAAAGAGAAGGCACACGGTGGAAAAAAAGGAGAAGGAGGACAGGAGGGGGGAGAGAGAGAGAGAGAGAGAGAGGGGGAAAAAAAGGAACGCTCGGTGGCTCTTTTCGACGGTGAAAACAGTCCGCACACAGGCCGGCGGCAGCATGAAAACCACGCTGGCACAACCTACTCGTTAACGTAGGAATTGACTTTCAATTACCAGTATTTCGAAAGAGATAAAACATTTCCGGGCTGCAACTTTCCATACCGTATTGTCAACCATACAAAAATTCGCTTGCTCCCCCTCCTCCCCCTCCCCCCATCCACCCACCCAGCCAAGCTCTCGCCGCTGCCCCGTTATCGTTCAATTTTCTGCTCGACGGCAATACAAACTCGGTTCAAAGCGCATCGAACTTTATCCCGCCTCTGACCACGCCACGGAGAAATTTCGTTCTCCGTTCTGCGGACCGCGTGAATCTATATAAACCACTCGTAGAAAACAATGTCAAGAGCGCGTCAGGATTAGGGGACAAACTGGGCTATCTATTCCAATTTCGCTGTACGCGTTCTTCAAGTCAATTTTCTTTTACCACGTCGAGGATTAATTAATAGATTCGAGTGTTACTTAACCACTCGCGCTGGCAGCTGACTGCGGACCATAACGAGTGACCGAACCGTATAATTCGTACTTATTGAACTCGTCGGTGTGACATCGCTGGATAGAAATGATCGAGAAGTAATGAATTTATCGCTTGTTTTGCCTATTTTGTTTCACTTTCGTATGCTTGAAACTGAGAAAACAATTTGCAATTTTGGAACAAAAAATTCTCGACGTGCGTGGCACGTTATTCCAGCGCGAAAGGGTTAAATATCGATTCGTCGTTAAATTTATAAATCAATCACATTAACAAGGCAATTGTAATCTTAATATTTGTTGTATTATTCTGTCATTACATTTACTTTATCCTTCAGTCTGCAATTTTTATTCGTCAATCGTTTCAGCCTCTTGAATAACGTCGACACGAAATTAACGTGCCAATTTCTCACGCACAATTTCTTCTTGCGCGTCGAAATCCCGATCGCACTTGTTGAATGAAAATCCTGAAAACAGGCAGGCTTCGAATAAGTGGAAACGCTTTCGAGGAATTCTCGCCAAAGTCCGAGAAGGTGTGAGACAGTGGAGTCGTCGCGTCACTCGAACGACCAAGTCTGAAACTGAAAGTGTGCTTCTGCCAGCCAAACGCGATGTTCTTTATTAATCAACAAGTGTCTCTTTGTTCTGCAGACTCGCCACAACGAGCCCCTGTCATTATCGTGAAATCTCGGCTTCCTTGTCGCTCACTCTAGTCAGATTCCAGTGAACTAACTCGCGCGCAGTCTCGAAGACGTCCTTTAAGAAAAGAAAAAAACTCGGTGCAAGAAGATGCTTCGAGCTTGTGCATTGTTGATTACGTTACTTATCCCAGGAGTTGCTGTCGAATGTAAATTGTTAATAAAGCAGCGTGTTAGCTACTTTATTAGGTGATACTTGAGAGTAGACTACGGTCAGGTTAGTTGGCAAAGTTACGCTTGGGCTCTTTGCTAGACTTAGACTTACAATAGTACCCTTGTAAATTTGTCACGTATGTTTGTAAGTTTGTCACTTTTGCGCGATGAAATTCACGCCATTACGAAAATTTTGCACGTTGTCTCGACGCTGGTGTGAATTTTCCTACAGAATAAGCTTTAGTTTTAGTTTCAGTTCTTCGCGCGATATTCCAACATTATGAAAGGAAACTTCTTTCTGTGAACGTTCCAACTCCCGACATCGGCGACTTATCGCGCGAGAGATTTTTTATTTAAGCGAAATGAACGTGCGTTTTGTAGAACGGAAAGCTTCGCTTTTGGATACAATGACGAATCAGCGGAGTAACTATTAGTTTTGCTGTTTCTTCCATTTGTAATTGACACGCGTACACGAAATTTGCCAACGATCAGTTAAAAATCAACAGTCGTTTGAGAATCTTCGTCGAGAGTTCACGGACACGTCGTTGGCCTAATCTACGGAACATTTAGAAAATGAATCGGAAGGACAGAGCGATACAACAACAGAGCCAGCCAGAAATTAACTTCCACGCCGGCGGAATTAAATGGAAGCTTTTATATGGATGGTGTTTTAGTGCATTCTCGTGTTAAGGCCGGCTCTGCCAGCGAAATATGCGTGCACAGACGTTAATTGTTTACGTTAGGCGTACGGGCAGAAGTGGCGGCGAAGCATCGCCGTTAAAAGTTGTTTCAAAAGGAAACGTTTCGTACATTTATCACCAGACGACGACGAAAAGGGAGAAAGGAAAGAAAGGAAAGACAGGAAAGAAAAAAGGGAGAAGAAAGGAATTCCACGCCAGGTAATTAAAACGCAACGACGTTCTACGAGGATGCATTTATTTTCACGAACAATCTTTCCACTAATCCTCTTATTTTTATACGGATGATAAAACGAGCTCGGAGAAAATGAATAGACATGCTCTTTCTCTCTCTCTCTCTCTTTCTCTCTTGCATGTCAACCGTGCTGAATTTCACCTCGTACTTGCTACTCTCTGACTTCGAACGTGTCGCGACAATATTATTCTTTCAACGTACAGACTATTCCACAGCAAAGTTCTTAACTGCGGTTGCTTTCTTCTTCGGAGGGAAAAGATTCCCCCTCGCATCTTCTCGAACTGCTAATAATCATCCGGGTTAGTAGTTGGCAAGCAATTGGCCCCGACGTCTCAAAATTAGCAACTGTCTGCGCATTTCCCGCTTTGTTTTCATCCCGGCGAATTTTTGACCCCGCGCAGAACTAACAAGGGAATATACCGAAGCGTGAATCACCGATTTCGATCTGAAATTTGAAATTTGGCATAAATGCAGTCTTCAAAAATATTTCATCTTTTCTTTATCGGCAATCGTCCATGTTGAAGGGGTGGGAAACTGCCTTGAAAGTTGGTGTGGAACATATTTGGTCAAATATCTCGGAAATTATTGAAAGATACTGTTCTTTATATAAATTGTTGAAATTAATGTTTTCTTAACGGTGCATGCCATTTTGCAAAAAAACATTTAAAAAAATCGTACTTTTCACAAGTTCCTCCGAGTGATTGTAAATCAATTTCCTTCAATATTTGTTTACGAGAACGCAAATTACGGACGAAATGGAATCTTGATTCTTGCGTTATAAATCCCTCGTAAGTTGAGAGAACAACTGCGTAAGTTTCCTCTTACTGCGTCGAAGACTTTTGATTCGATTTAAATGTTGATTGTCTGTGACAATCGATCGAACGTAGGGTTACGTTTGTGATTTCGTGGAAATGTGAAAAGTAGCAGGACGAAAAATTGAGAAGATCCTTGAAAGAAAATATTATACAAAATGTATCTCCTAGTAGGATGAAAACAGAATTTACCTCATAGTGCGAGTTTCAATGAAAAAAAAAAAAAAAAATAATAAAAAAAGAATCGCATCAAGCTAAATTTTTTTTCAGCAGCGTTGGCGGAGACGTACATAATCGAGATCTCGCCGCGACTTCACCCCGGGAGAATATCGTGACTCGGATTCGCCGATCTTGCACACTTTTCGCGGCATTCTCTACCCCCGTGAGGCGAAACGAAGTTTGCGGAACGGTTTCTCAGACTTGCCAGGCACTTACGGCTTCCCCTCGCAAGCTCACGGAACTACGCGGATTTTCCGTTTTCACGGGAAACGTTCGGCTTGCACGCGAGAAACGTGTGCACAGACCGATACATATACAAAAAGAGACGCCCGGCCTTGTGCACACGTTGCCGAGGAATTACGTGACGTTTAAGCAAACGCGAACGAACGATCAGCCGAGTCTACAGGATGAAATCGCTCGACGATGGATATAAACCGGCGATTGCGGCCGCTGTAAATAATATACTTTTTCGCTGAATTGCTCGTGATGCTATTTAGGTACGGCAAGATACTGTGAATCTTTCATAAGATCCTCTGCTATAAGTGAATCTAAAGTGAAATGTATTGGAATAATTAAATGAATGGAAAATCTGCGAAACGAGAGGAGTAAGAATAGCTGCTTCGGGTTAGAAACATTTTACGTTAAAATTAGATGTTAATTGGACGAGAGTTTAGAAACTCAAGAAATATCCTGACTATAAGTGAATCTAAGTTGAAACAACTGAATGAATGAACAGTTAAGAAATAAAAGAACAGCTGTTGTTAACGCTTCAAATTAGAAATATGTTAAATTAGAAATCAATGGGTCAACGAGTTAAGAAACAAATGTATTTAAATACAGAAGAAAATAATTGTAAGTGAGTCTAAAGTGAAATATATTAAAATGATTGAATAAGTGAAAAATTGAAAAATAGAAGAAATAGCTGCTGTTAATGTGGATGAGTAAATGTTAGATTCTGTGAAAATCAGTCGTAAATTTCATGATGTTTAACTTTGTCACGATCTTTCGGCAACTCGTAAGAAATTACATATGTCAATTTGTCAGCAAAATGTATTACTTGGTTGAATGTATTAATTGGTCTCAGATCTGACGTCAGTGAACGAGATATCAGGAATTTTCACCTGGCAACATCAAGCTGGAAATTCAATATCAACGAAACTTGAACAAGATAGTGGTATTCACTTGGCGATATTTATCAACACGGGTAATCCTAGCTTATCATAACTGTCTATCTTTGTAGTTTAGCATCAGGGATATCATTAGTTAGTGATCAGTGAAACTTAATCAGCCGAAACGAAGTTTGTTCTACTTTATGGTATACAACATAGAGTTGTCTGACACTGGATTCCGTGTCGTTACCTCAAAGCATACAGAAACGCCAAATGAACCTGTTATGATTAAATTGCGAAAGTTCGTCAACTTTTTGTTTATGAAATTCAAGATTACAAACGTTTGTAGAAAACATCGCGCGCAGAAATATTTGAAATATCAGAAGTACGACGATCGTTATAATTTTCAGAAGATAGATAGAAACAAATTTCTATTTAAATTTCCAGTCGTCCAGTCGTAAATATCCGCGTTTTATAATTTTGTAATCTTTAAAAAGTGAAACTGAAAATACGAACTACACGTCAGGTCGTTTTAATTCTGCTGAACTAGCGACGTGGTGGTCTGATCGGCTCATTCTACTGCACGTTAGAATCGCGTGCAAACGTGGAGGACACTTTAAATACGCAGTACATTTTGAAAAATCGTGTCTGTAAAACGACAAAAAAAAGACAGAATTAAAACATAAATTAATTAATTAAATTTTGGATGAATAAACGTAATATTGATGTCACATAAATTAGTACAATGATGGAATAATATGGTACAAATTTAAATTCGTTTAGTCTTGGATACATATTTCTACGCACTTTGAAAAACAAATACGTACATTTAATCACTTATTAATCGTGGTTAAACGGTAAAACACGTTCTTTTCTAATTTCTCATTTTGCTTGAAAACTTCAGAAAATTTAAACTTGCCATTTCTAAAGAAAATTATTGGAAGAATTTTCATCCGAACAAATACAAATAATGACTGTTCTTTTCATCACGAGGATCGTTCTCTTTTTGAAATATAATATATATAATAAATCCTGTTTACTCGGACTGGATGAGTCGCTGTACACTCGGAAAAATAACAAGTGATAAACGTTCGAAGTATCGTCGGGAAACTCTTTCAGTTAGCGTTTCGTAAGTTCTCGCGAGATGGCCACGAGACAATAAGGGAAAAAGGTGAGAGCCCCGTCTCCTCTTTTTCGTTCGTCGCCGCCCGCCCGTAGATATACGCCAGACAAAACTGTCGTTGAATCCTGAGGGAATATCGTGACTCGCATTCTACGATCTCACATACTTCTTCCCACGCGGCGCGGAATGAAGTTTGCGGAACAAGTCGCCCGGCCGAGGCTCTTGGGCTTCGCAACTTGCTTGCGAGTCTCGCCGATTTTCCATTGTAAAGAAAAACGACAGCGGCTAATGGCTCTGCAGAATTTCAAGTCCGTCCTCGGATTTACTTAATACGAGACTGCTTCGACCGCTTCGACCCTACACTCGCGATTAACTTCGATCTGTCGCGTGATTATCGCGAAAATATTTGAGAGAGCAGAATATTCACTTCGACGAAATTGAAATTGAAATATTGTAAACTACGCTATGTTTATGGCGAATTATTTCAATTTCTATTCGCACGATTACTGTATTTATGTACATGAAGTTTAGAATATTATATATTTCAACTATTTTAATATTAGTTAGTTAAGTATTTTGATATACTGTATAATATAGTACTGTACATTTTATCTATTTTAACCTAATCATTGAATTGCATGAAATTAGAGATCAATTCAATTTACTTAGAATGTGTTTTCTTTTTTTTTTTTTTTTTTTACTGAAATGATCATTTGTTTAATAATTTGCGAGTTAACAAGTTCATAGTTTGTTTTTCAGGTTGCTCAAATGAAAAGCTCCCCGTCGAAATAGCATCGCGTTGGAAATTTGAATTCCACTGTAGTATTTTTACATTTATTTCATTGCACGTAGAATTATTTCCGATTACGGCGTTCATTGTGCCAGCGGCTGTTGAGCACGGCGATATAATCAACATTAACTTACTAACCTACGATAGAGAAGCGAATTACTTGGTCACGGGAATGAACGATGGATAATTTCATCGCGTCGTTTGCGAAACAATTCGCTGATTGAAAGCGGGGAACGTGGTTTTCCGTAGCGTGAAAAATCTCGGCCGAGCGACACATAGTGTTATCCGTAAATTTCCACGCGCTAATTTCGCAAGCGCGATGAATGATTAATGTTGTCGTTTCTGCGAGGCAGCGCGTTACGTTTTCAGCGTCAATTGCGTTTCAATTGAGAGTAATTGATAAGTAGCAATAGCGAAACGTTCCAGACGTGTAATAAATTGCAATCAAGTCCTTTTGCAAGGCGTTTATATGGACCGTGACGCGGCAACAATAAATTCAGCTAAAGATCGTGATAAAAGAAAAAGGAGAGAGAGAGAGAGAGAGAGAGAGGAGGGGGAAGGGAGAGATAGAGAAAAACGATTGAAAATCGGTGGCACAGTTACGTGAGTGAAATTCTTCTGGGAGATCATTCCTCGTTTTTCACTCTTGGAATTATCGAATCAATTGGCATACGAAGGTAGCCGCTCGACTGGAAATCTTCCGTCTTACGGTACCTCTGTTTCCACTTCATGTACCTATATATTTAACGATAACGGCATCTGTTCCGAGTTTCCTTCGAACCGGAGAATTTCGAATTCGAATTCACCCGTTTAAACCCTTTTGATCTCTGAACTGATACGTTGATGTGTATATATATATACGCCAGAAGATATTCCATTGTTGCAGTCTTTAGACAGTTGCACGTATTTCGTGAAATATGTATTGCAATTACATTATAGGCGCTGTAGCTAATATGCTCAAAAGAATTTGAATTTGATCAGATGATTAATACATTGATCAGTACACTCACGTTAAAAAATTTGGAGCACGTTAAGGTTTCGAAAGAAATAACCACCTCTTCGAGAGACATTTTACTGAAATCTTAATTAATTATATTTAAAGACAAAGTGTTGTAATTATAATGCTGTTCTGCTTCTCTGAAAAATGTCTGAGATACGCATTCGTAGCATGCATTTGTAAAAAAATCTAATGGTAAGAATTAGCTTTTACATTTTCAAATAGAAACGAGGATGTAGTCCATGCTACATATTTATTCTCGTCGTGCAGAATTTTCTAGAAATGGCAATTAATTTAATTGATACCTCAGTGACGTTCGAATTGCGCATAATCAATTGTTACGAAGCAACACGGTGTTAATTATACTAATGAAATAATATTAATGAAACACTGAAGCCACTGTCGAACAATGGTCTAATAATCATTATCTATTTTAACAGTAATAATGTACAGCAGTATAATAATGACTCACTGAATTCTATGTCCTTCATTATTGGCGATCACGTGATTTCTAGGAATCGATGGAACAATTTTGCAAACTTCGAGCCTTAAGAGGCTTATTTAAGAGCGATTTATAAATTTTAGATTTTAATCATACATTTCTCTTCGAAGTTCATGAGTTTGTTTTCTTTAAACGAAAAAGTTTATTCGCTTATCTATCGAATTTTAAAATTACTTTCTTAAATAAATTAGAAGATAAGAATATTTCCTTAAAAATATAACAGAACTAGCGCAAACCATACCGAAATTATTTAACATTTATAACTAACATACTCAATCGTTTAAAATCATTTCCATCATCACGAACCTCACCACCCTAATCGTATCGATCACAAACATCAAAAGATGCTCTGATTATTACCTGAGAAACAATCTCATCGATGCGGCCTCGTTGTTCTTTCGCAGGAAAGTGAATTTCGCGGAACATCATCACGCGCACGTGCTTAACGCGCCGCGCGTCCCTGCCAATTTTTGCGTGCGAGCATTCAACATGCATGCTTTCAGACTAATTGAGGTTAGGTTAGCGCAGATTCGTGCCGCGCGGATACATTCAAAATTAACGCGAGCGACCGGCGGCAACGTCGTTCTTGTCCCTTCGTGGTTTTACGTCGTTCACAGGCGTAAATAACCTTTGGTGGGATGACATTTGACGCTGCTCGCCTCTTTCGGTAGACTCGCTTTAGCAAAAGCCGTAGCTAGACGGTCGAATTTCAAATGTGCACCGCCTTCTGTGCGTTCTTCACAGGGACTCGTGTTTCTCAGCAACCAAATGGAATAAACGCCCGGCGAAATTCCATTTTCACGGTGATATCGTTTTCTGGTGGTCTCCGTGTCCCGACCCACGCTCGTTTTCTTCTCCTCCTCCGCCCCCTCCCCTCTCTCAAACACGCTAATTCATGTTATGATGGAACAGAGAACGGAGAATAATAGAGAAACGGTTGAATTTTTTCCGTATAATTTTCCTTTTGAGAAAATGGAGTTTGAAAACTCATTAAGTACGCTAGCTGTGAAACTAGTAAAATACAATTTCTTTGATTTTTCTGTTTAAAATCTCGTTTTTTTTTTCAAGTGGGGGGAGAGAATGGTGTTTAGTCGAAAATTAACCCGATGACCAGGCAAATTCTTGAAATTTAATTTTCACGGGAAGAGGCCGCCGAATGAAAAAAATTTTGTTCTGTATTTCCAACTTGTTTTTCACTTGCGGAATTTCCCGCTATGAATTCGAAACGAGCCTAGATTAGAATTTTTACCTATTGTGTTCTTTACGCACGATATTTATAATGCAAGATCATGAAAGTCTAATACCGACGCAATAATTGAATAAATACTTTGGATATTTTGTTATATATTTAGAATTCAGAATTTCTGTATCTTTAACATGACCTAAAATGCAAAATTATAAAAATGCAACACTGGCGTAATAAATGTTTTGGCTGCTTCATTGTACTTTTAGAATTCAAACTTTTCGTATTTTTACGCATGACCAAATTAAAAATACAAGAATATAGAAATATAACACTGGCGTAAACAGTCAAACAAATAATTTGAACATTTTATTACATTTTTCCATATTAAGCACTGTTTAAAATTTTTCGCAAGTGCATGAAAATCCTAATCTTAAGTGTTACGACCACCATCAAAAATAAAAAAAGAGAAAAAAAAAATGAAAAAAAGAAAAGAAAACGAAAAAGAAACTAGAAAACATTAATCATATTAATTTAAAATTACGACGCGACGTCGAAACAAGAGAAATAATCCGGCCTCAGCATTTGTATGAGCTACGTGGCAGGGAACTTTGTTAAACTCACGTGCCGCGGTAAAAGTGCACGGGAGAAGAGATCTTGGAAGCAAAACCAAGCGCAAATCGATTACCCTCGTAAAACTGTATGCAACGAGAGATAGGAGGTGCGTTCGATATAGCCCGCGGAGCTTTAGAATTTCCAGTGCGACGTTGTTCCCCAGGTAAATACTTAATCTCCTTTCTCCTCTGGCCTGTCCCCGTTTTCTTTTCTCTTCTTTCCCTTTTCCTTTCTTTCTTTCTTTCTTTCTTTTTTCCTTTTTTCCTTTTTTTGCGAAGCTGTACGTGTAATTTAAAGTCACGTCTTATGAACGTATAAATTTTATTGCGTAAGTTTTATCGACTGGAATAACACGAGCCCTACGAACGACGACGAATCGCAAGAACATTGGCACACCCATCTTCTTACAACTTTCATCTCGCAGGGGTCTGCGAAATAAACTTGAGATCTTCTTTGTATGTATCTCTGTCTGATAACTTCGGCCAATCGACTTTGCTCGATGGCGGAATGGCCAGATGGCCGTTTCTTTTTTTGCTCCAATTCGTTTCATCGCTTCGCCTCGTCTTGCTCGTTTGTCTTAGCTAGGAATTCTACGATGATTTGTATATAAAGGAATTTATCTATGTGCAGAGCTATTGTAGACTCCGTATACGTTGTCTCTGTATTCTTTGTTTTCGACGTTTGAAAATACTACTGAAATTTAATTCGATTAAAATGGACCGATAAAACATGTCACTGTCATCAATTTGATGAGACAAGCTAAAATATACACCGAGACGTTAATATTGTGTTGTTAAAAAAATAATCCAGTATTTGCAAAGTTGTGCAAAGTGTATAGAATGTGTTCAGGATTTTTAATCTCAACGAGCAATTTCGTTCTCCCGGAACAATCTTAAAATCCGAAACGATTAATCTCGAGTTTAAACGAATCCGCGTCTCGCGGAATACGCTTACTCTCCCAACTCGCTCGAGTTAAAACAACCCAAGGAAACTCCGTCGGACTTCATAATCGTCGTATAACCTGGACATTGACGTCGCGCAAAGCAGCCTGGAAACAATTTTCTCTTATTTACCCGGGGAAACAATTATGTCTCTCATTAACCGCGGCTACGAGAATCAATCATAATTCGTAGGAACCGGCTCGACAATTTCACCGCGGACAATAGTCTCTGTCCGCGAGTCCGGCCTGCCAACCGGTTTCCAGGGAAGTTTTCGAAGTAGTAGCAGTTTAAACGAAAGTCGAGAAATTAAGGAATAATTGAGCGCGTAGGATTCAGAATGGTCGCGACCGATGATTTTCTGATTTTGTGAGAGAAAAAAGCGCTCTCTAAGGTAAATTTTTTACAAATATATTAATTTCTTCCCCCTTTTCCCCTCAAGTGAGGCCGTATTAGTGTTTCAATTCTGCTTTCGACCCATATTAAATTTTTCATAAATATATTAATTTCCCACCTTTTCTTTGCTCCTTGAATGAAAATGTATTAACGCCTGATTCTGGTTTCATATTAAATTTTTTACAAATATATTAATTTCATCTCCTTTTTCCCTCAAATAAGAGAGTATCAGTATTTTACTTCTGCTTTCGATCTATATTAAATTTTTTACAAATATATTAATTTCCCACCTTTTCTTTGCCCCTTAAATGAAAACGTATTAACGCCTGATTCTGGTTTCATATTAAATTTTTTACAAATATATTAATTTCATCTCCTTTTTCCCTCAAATAAGAGAGTATCAGTATTTTACTTCTGCTTTCGATCTATATTAAATTTTTTACAAATATATTAATTTCCCACCTTTTCTTTGCCCCTTAAATGAAAACGTATTAACGCCTAATTCTGGTTCTGTATTAAATTTTTTACAAATATATTAATTTCATCCCCTTTTTCATCTCAAATAAGAGAGTATCAGTATTTTACTTCTGCTTTCGATCTATATTAAATTTTTTACAAATATATTAATTTCCCACCTTTTCTTTGCCCCTTGAATGAAAATGTATTAACGCCTAATTCTGGTTCTGTATTAAATTTTTTACAAATATATTAATTTCATCCCCTTTTTCATCTCAAATAAGAGCGTATCAGTATTTTACTTCTGCTCTCGATCTATATTAAATTTTTTACAAATATATTAATTTCCCACCTTTTCTTTGCCCCTTGAATGAAAACGTATTAACGCCTAATTCTGGTTCTGTATTAAATTTTTTACAAATATATTAATTTCATCCCCTTTTTCATCTCAAATAAGAGCGTATCAGTATTTTACTTCTGCTCTCGATCTATATTAAATTTTTTACAAATATATTAATTTCCCACCTTTTCTTTGCCCCTTGAATGAAAATGTATTAACGCCTAATTCTGGTTCTGTATTAAATTTTTTACAAATATATTAATTTCATCCCCTTTTTCATCTCAAATAAGAGAGTATCAGTATTTTACTTCTGCTTTCGATCTATATTAAATTTTTTAGAAATATATTAATTTCTCCCCCTTTTCCCCCCTAGTCAAAGCGTATTAGTGTTTCACTTCCGCTTTCGATCCATATTAAATTTTTTACTCTCGCGAGACAGACTGCGTATTAGCGCGGACCCGGCGTTGTAAAATAGTAGGCGTTGTCCCTTCGTTCGCAGTGCCGTTATTATTATTTGTGACGGGCTTAAACACACGCGCGTGAAAATGGCATTGTTTCACAGCGGACACGTAAATCCAGCCTCGTTCACCCCTCCCTATCACGTTGTGTTATGGCTGTCGTCCCGGGAAAGTAGCCCCGTCTGAACGCCGCGAGTCGAGCGTGACTTTGTTCGAACAAAAATCACGCCTGGCCAGAAGGGTGGCGTCAGCTCTCGAAACGGACGAATCCTGCCCGCCTGACAGGAAATCGACAGCCGAATCGAATATTGTTACGTGTTTAGCGACGTCGCCCAGCATCGTCGATTATCATACTGCATAGCGTGAACGACGATGACCGGCGAGTTTTTGGTTAAATTCCAGCATTAGCTTTTTAACGTACAATAGATTCGAGGCGGTATTTTGTTGAATGTATGATTTGTAATGCGGTGTTGTTACACGTATTACGGTTCTCTGTCATAGACGTTGTTCGAAAGTACACACGATAGTTGTCATTTTGAGATTTGACAAGGATTGGTTAATTCGAATTTTAGTTTCCAATTACGAACGAACGGTATGTCCATTTTAATAGAAATGAAGCTCTACGTAATCGATCGTACTTTTCAATCGGTAACATCGTGTGTACGAGAAGACAAGGAATTGTAATTGGAAGGAATTCAAAGGATTTCAGGGATCAGTTTTATGCGTATTAAATAAATGTCGTTGGCGGTAATTAGATCCTTCATTGTTCAAATTACTCGCAGTGTCACTCGTCACGATTGACACTAATTTGGGAGAAAAGTTCGTCGGAATGGAAAAAGAAATTCGTTTTTTCCTTCAAGCGCACGGTAGGAAATTTGTCGGATGCTCTGACAAGCCAACACTGAACAAAGTGGAAAAATAAAATGACTGAATTTCCATTGATTTAAAAACATGAAACTCAATGGGACAATTCTTTAAAGTCTGCCGGGAATTTTCATTTCTAATCGGAATCTTCTCCGAGGCTGCTATCGATTTTATTGACCATGTTTTACCTGGTGAGGTTCAACAAAGTTGGAAATCCTTATTTAATTGAATTATCTTAATAATCTTCGAAAGTTTTGAAAGCTTCCTGTCTTACAAAGCCTCGACAATTTCAAATTTTTCAAGTAACTTAGCTGTTCTAATAAATCTTGAAAATCTTCGAAGTTTTACGTTTCATGAGGATACTGGAAACTCTGACTGGCCTGAATGTCTTAATAACATGTAAGATTCTCTCTCTCTCTCTCTCTCTCTCTCTCTCTCTCTCTCTCTCTTTCAGGCTAAGCAATATTAAAATTATCTCAACGACGATACTCGTTGTCAGTTCGATATTTAAACAATACTGTGACTCATTTTTAAGAAATATGAATACCTTTCAATGAAATTTCATACGTAATTTCACATTTTCATTCTGCTCTCCAAGTTTCCAAAAGTTTTCTTAAATTCGTATAGACGAGAGTCTAAAAACTTTATAGTCGATGATAAAGATAAAATTCCATTGCTATGGAAATGAAATTTCATTACAATGAAAAACATTAATTATTAAATCGGATATCATTGACATTTGACTATTTCTGTCGATATTTCGCACTCGAACGAGTCACAATCGTGAAAAAAGGTGATAGTCTTTGCGCAGAAATCAAGGGAATTAATCAATTTAAAAATCGGGAGTTTGAGCTTGAAGAAATAAACCGATGAAAAAATTAGGGCACAAAAGAGGAGACGAAGAAGAGAAAGATACGGGTCGACGCGGCAATACGGTGGGACATTGCCCGAAACAATATTTCCTCCGTGTGTCATACTAACGCTCAACAATAGCAGCTACAGCAGAATACAGTGGCCGTTACGTTAAAGCGTATTCGCACGATTTCTTCGCGGAAAGGACAGAATTTCAATGGGGTGCAGTTAAGCCCGCTGCGCAGGGGAGAATTAAATAAAGCGTGCTCGCCGTGGACTTGGTTAAAGAATTAAGAAAAAAAAAAAAAACAGACAAAAAGGAAAAAAAGAGAAGGGGAAAAGTATGGGCGTGTCAGGTTGAATGTTTAACAGATATTCTAATGGAGAAGTAATATCCCCCTCGGCAATTTCCTCCGTGACGCTGGACAATGCCAGCCCCTAACCGTGCAACCCCTTAATTATGGAGCCACGCACGAAGGCAAAGGTGCTTTATTTCCAAACGCGGTGCTCTCCACGTAATTCTTCTCTCTTACGTGGATACGAAACCCTCTCTGGTCATATATCATCGTTCCACGAATGTGCACGCGCTACTAAATACAAGTGGACAAAGCTTTTTGTCTTTTCTTCTGTCTGTTGGGTGGCTCAGCGTGTGCGACCTGTTTCTCGAACTTTCGTTTCTGATGTTATTTCTTTGTGCTTATATGCAAAGAGAAAGACTTTGGTACTGAAGTGTCTTTTGATAATTCTGTTGTTTGAATTTCGCGAGACGAAGTAGAGACACGGTTTCTGGCTGAAATTATTTATTCAGATAATTATTGTAGAAATAATTTTCATTCGACGAGAAACGTGAATTTGTTGAAGATTTTCATTCGACTTGTTTTTTGTGTCTAAGGATAGATCCGGTGTCATGGGAAAGTATCAATTTTATTGATTTAATTTGTGTAATTCTACGTAAGCTGCCTAATTTTCCTTTGATAATATATTATCAATGACAACTGAAAGTATAGGATAAAGTATCTTTGCTCTTCTGGTAGTTTGATTCCGGAGTATCCAATATGATTCCCTCTTCAACAGATGGTTACTATGAAAGTTATTTTCATTGGAAGTTACTTTCCTTTTTCTAATGCATCTTTGAGGAATGAAACTTTGAAAAAATTTTAATAAATCTGTCACTACGTTTCCAATAAGCAGCGTACATTCTTTAAATTAATATTTCATTTTTCAACGTTATATAATAATATAATGGTAACTAAATTACATAAAGACTAACTTTTCATCTCTGAATCATTTTATTTTAGACTGCAATAACAAATTAACTATAAAATTTTATTATTTTACTCGCAATTTCACATAAGATTCAATACCTTTCACTATTAATTGCGACTGTAGGAGTTGATAATTTCAGTGAAACGACATTGACGTGCACTAATAAAATAACTCTTCATAAATTTCGATAAAATTCTGTAACTTCATTCTTGCAAATTACTTTCAAATTTTCAAAATAAATTTCTGCCCTCTGAATTTTTCCGCCGCGAGAAATCAGCTTGAAGTGAGTGAGCAAGAATTTGTTTTAAGACGGTTGCGCAGAGTCTAAGGGCAGTTTAAAGTAAACGTTTGCTTTCCTTTGAACGTTACCCTTGCCAGTTGTCTAATTTGCCCAGCGGGATAGCTTGTCGATGCCATAAATTCTCGATAGCCTGCTAGTCCGTTATATAATTACTCGACAAGTCCAATTTAGTTAAGCTCGAGTAACTTTACAAGCATAAACATTGTGTTTGGAAGCGATTTAGTAAGACGAGCACTAATAACTACCTTCCACTATACAACACAAGTTATAATATCTTTACGTACGGACTTTCACTGTGATGTTTCACGCGATTATTTATAACTGCGAAATATCAATTTTTCACTGGAAAATTTCTATAAAATTTCGGCACTACAAGAAGTAAATTGAAGCGAAGAGAGGAGGAATCGTTTTCGTGAAAGACAAGTTTTTAAAATATTTTCTAAAAAGAAAGAAAAATGAATCCTCAACTCTGAATATAACAGAGATAATTTTACATTGTTATTCGTTCAGAGCGTGTCAAATGAAACAAGTAAATATAAATATTGAATTTACGATGTAATTTTCGAATGTTGAGACCGTGATTAATCAAATTTATAAGTGAAAATTCTACAATGTTTTGGAAAAAATAGCACAAAGATATGAAGTAATATCGAGACATTTGAGTATACATTTTTCGAGTTAAACATAGGACAAATAGAAACGAATTTATAAGAAAAGTGACTCGTGAAATATTTTAACGGGTGTGTTCGAGAGATACAGAGGTTGAACGTGCGCATGTCACGGTTACTTTGTGCGTTAAATAAGGAAGAAGAATGATGAAGTGTGGCCATATGGAATACCGTGCAAATTCAATCAACTTGTATTTATAAATTTTCCAATAAATTCCAAAATATAATACAGTTACACCGCCCGGTCAACGCGTATATTTACTGAATACACAAAGGTCAGTTTATCATATAAAAAAAAAAAAGAAAAAAGAGAAAAAGATCTACTCGAACGTGATGGGTCTTATACGACACCGCCAGGTATATTTCTTTGATAAATATTTTTCCACCGCGTTATATATTCGAATCGCGTTAAAATTCAGTTTGCACGCGTCGCTGGTTTAATGAAAATTCATTTGCGCGGATTCTGAAAAAGTGACGTGAAACCACGTTCGCACTTAATATTAACTTCTTACAACTTTCACCCGCGGGAATGTTTAAAGCGGTAGAAATAAATGGCGCGACGTGGTGGTCAAGTAGCGAAAGAACGATAAACAATGATAATGGAATAATAATCCAGCGATATTAAAACACAATACGAGACGCGCAGATATTTCGTAGAAGAAAGAAAGCAATTTCTCTTTTAGCCGGAATAAACTGAAAGCACGTTCTAAATCTCTTGATTTAAATAAGCTGTTGCACAAAGGATGCGCGTAATTTTGGTACTCTTCAGTTTTTCGTCGAATCGATTTTATTTCATCCATTTCTGGGACGAGTTTCGTGGTAAAGAGAAAGAGAAAGAAGAAAAGGAACATCACCGTATTAACATTACGATTCTACGAAAAAATATCAGAGCGTATTTTCCAATCCTTTGTACAATTATTCGACAGAATTGAATTATTACGAATAACACTGCGGTGTTTCGATTAAAACAATTATTTTTCGATTAAAAAATTAGAGACTCCAACTCAACGTTAACGTTCGATTTTCCAGTTCCTATAAACAGACTAAAACCTTTGAAACTAGTAATATCGATACGTACGAAGAGGCGTACGTATGAATCATTTCGCTACTCCAAATATTATTCCTCTGGCTGTGCGAAATTTTCCGCAAATATGGATACAATCTGAGGCGTGCAAGTGAAACTACCGTGATAATTCCGATAATATTGATTTTAACAAAAATTTGCTCAAATAAATATTCCCGTCGTTGGGCAACGGTTGTCCATTAAAATTCCCTCTTGGTCTTTGAAGATTTCGAAGTTCCTGTTGGATTTGCGAAATAAATACCACGTTCTGTTTAATATTAAAATCCATTAACTGTTTTAACATTCTGTTAATATTAAAATCCATTAACCGGCTGTTTAAAGTAATTATTATCTCTCATAACGTATACCCGGCAGGATCATTTTTAAAACGATGCATATTTGATGACAAAAGGAACGTACTTGTGTCGTGAAATTCGACGCTGAAATCTAGACACGTTTCGCGATATTAAGCTGAATTATTCCGATAAGTTATTCGGGAAATTGTTCGCAAAAATTGTAGAATAAAATCTCTTGCAACGTTTCGAAAGCATTGGTTTTCAAATCGGGATCAGTCGCCTCGCAGGATCTAGGTACAAAAAGGAGGTGTTCGTCACTGTCAATCGGTTAACCCTGTTAGTTTCGAACAGTTAACCACTCCTTCATTTCCACCTAGCCATCCTACTTTCTACGTTTTTCCAACAAGTGAATAATCTTGCAATCAGTGTTTATTTCTTCAAGTGCGGATCTGTATAACAATGGGTAATGAATTTCACCATTTATCTTCTCATTCTCTCCATTGTCATTTCACCATAATTCTTCCTACACTACTAATTCAACGTACAAAATGACTCTTTCTCTCGCGGAGGAAATATTCTTTTTTATTAATTATTAACAAGACAAACAAACTTATCACATGAATACACGAAATGCGCTGAAATTTCATTGTTCAATCATTAAATAGTACAAAATATCAGCTGTGAGATATACAACATCAGGCAATTAAAACCAACTGACGAAGAATGTGATTTTATGTTGTAACAATTTGACAATTCCACGTAACATCGCATCCATCGTTTTATCGAGTATTTTACCAAAGCAGAATGCATGCGGCCCAATATTCCCATTGTGTCCTTTCCCGAAATCATAAGAAATTGATTATTTCTATCGTCGCTAATTGCCCATTAAAAGCGTAACGTATGAACAATAAAACAATGCGCGGTACGCGCGCGTGCACGTGTAAACTGGCGGCCGAATCGAAATACGGCCGGGTATTGTTCCACGTGTTTTCACTTAATCGCAACCCGGAAATAAACCATAACAGCGAGCCGGCTGACCGCGCGGTTGATTGATTTTCTCTTCCATCCGCGACGAGTTTCGACCGTGACATATTCCCCGTTAATCAGACCAACGAGGGCGCGGGAGGGTGGAGGAGGGGTGGCGGTGGAAAGTCGAAACTTTTTCCATTTGTTTCCCTCTTGGCAGTGGCCATCTTGGTCTCCCCATCGTTACTTCAACTTTCTCGGTTGCTCCTTTTCTCTCCTCTCTTTTCTCACCGTTTTTTTTCCTTCTCTTTCCTTCTCAGGTCTCGCAGGTTGAAATATTTAACCGAGCGCGAACTTTTTCGAAGCCTTGCACGAGGTCGAGATTCGGCACCGACGATTTGTCGGGAGACTGGCTGTTAGATTAGGCGGGCTGAAAATTTCACGTGTACGAGCACGAGACGTGAATTCCTCGGCCGTCGTGACGCTGGTGTTTCAACCTCCACCTACGCTTAAAAACTTGGCGCACCAGGGATCGATAAAAATCGAGCTCGACTTCTCTGCCCGATTTGTCTCTTAACGCGGCTGTCGATCCTCGATCCTTCACACTTCATACAATAACTCGTGACACGTGCGTTGAAGTAGTGTCGCGTCTTCGACGATTAGAATGCTCCTTTATTCTCGAAAGAGTTCGGGATAGTTCTGCTTTGATTAAGTAGCCCGTACGACGATAAATCTTTCGAGCTGCTTAGTATAATTTATCGTGGGATTCTCCTCAAAAATTAATTCAGACAGCTTTGCCTCGACTAGACAGCTCGTACTGTGGCAAATCGTTCACACTAACGATATTTCAAGTTGCTTGTTGTTTCGTACGTCACATCCTCCGAAAGAAAATTTTTATATTAAATTCTCCCTTTGTTGAATATTTGTTAATCCATTGATGTTATTCGACGGTAATTGCATTTTTATAATTGCCATGTTATTTTCAATTCAAAATCATTTGTTAATGAATCGTTCGATCTTTCGCTGAGTGTGACTTTTTTCGATGTCACGTTAGCCGGCAGGGCAATACCTAATAGCAATATCATTACCTAAGACAACACACATTAATATATTTAATAACATGTATAATTCCGTACGTTAGAGAAGTTTCTTCCGCGTGGTATTAAAAATGTAAGATATTCGTTCGGGGGAGGGAAAGAAATTAATAGCGTACGAGGGAAATTGGGTCGAGGGGGAATTCTGTTTGTAGGCGAAGAAGAATGCTCGCGGAGAACACGTGTAGAAAAAACCTGAAAACGGTCTCGTAATTTTTAACTAATTTGTAGCGTTTTTTAAAGCAACGTGTCTCGTTACTAACTTTAATCCCCATTCTTTTTCGTTTGTCGTCACTCACGTCCTTCCTTTTACTCTTACGATTCTTCTACAGGCGAATAATGGATGAAGGTTGCTATATACGTGTATTGTATTTATATATATATATATATATATTTAAGTGTACACACGGCAAAAGTGAGAACGCGATAGAAGAAAATATCAGATTACTCCAAGCTTTAAAACGAAACAGCGTAAATATATTTTGCTTCCTTCGTTTTAATAAGCTGTCTAACAAATTGCCGCCCGTGCGTGAAATCTTTGTCACAAAGCTTCGCGAATAATTTCTTACTCGATTATTTCGCGTAGTGGGGTAAAAACTTGATATTATTATTATTATTACGACGTATCCCCTCGCCGTAAGCTGTTTAGGAAAGGAAACAAAAAAAAACATCTCATTACGCGACACGTTCGCTAATTTATCACACAATACAATTTATTGCACAATGTATTAATTTACGTATTACAGTTTTACAATTCGAAGAAAAGCCGTTCATCGTTCATTTTTATAATCCCGTAAATGTGAATTAAATGGCGACCTCTCGCCGTTAATGTTGAAACACACCGGAGCGGAATAGCGAATTAATTGTCAGAATACATTCGAGAATTCAACCAACACGATCCACTTGTTTTCGCAAGAACGCGGTTGCCACGGTTTTCGGAGAACGCGCGGGCAAAAAGTCTGAGCCTCGAAGCGCTAAAGGGGTTTCCGTCCATTTTCGTTAATTAAACGTAATCCAACATCGTCTGAATTTCACGGGAAATTATCGTTCGTTATTTACTTGTATAACCGAAGAGGCACGTATTAACCCCGGACATATTACGTAACTTACAAGTCCACCTTTCGAGCGGGGACAATCTGCCGAGTCTGCCCGGTTTAATGTAGTTTGCAATTCTATTAAAAGTCGCAGCCTTCCTCACGGCGTCCGTCTGAAAACTTTAACAAAGGCCGGCGTTAATGTCAGAAAGAAGGACCATCATCGAAAGAGTACGTAAACATTCTTTCTTATTAGGTCAGTCCGTAGTACTTTCGATGAAACTTGGAAATTTCATAAAATACATCAGTCGCTTTTCCAACAGGCAACAGTACCATTTTTACCCTCGGTTGCAGTTTCTCTCTCTCTCTTTCTCTCTCTCTCTCTCTCTTTTATAGATTTCCTCGCAGTTTCCTTCGGACTGAAAAAAATTCGTTAACTTGATCGTTAAGTTTCAAGCGGGACATTTCTCAAACGAGAAATTTACATTTGCTTTTTCACCTCAATATTTTGCTTCATAATATGTTTGCTCTTTTTTATTCTTTTAATTTTCTAATTTTTAGTTTAATTTCTAATTTTCTTAATTTTTAATTTTAATTTTTTCGTAACATGTGAACTGTATTATTTCATACAACACTGCTTCTGTTTATTCTTGTTCTGTGCAATGATTGTAATTAATTCGACTTATGGCAACTGAAATTGTAAACGATGGTAGAATAATTACATCTCGTCGAGAGAAGAAAGAAAAGACGCGCGCGTATTTAAGAAAGCTTTCAGAAGTTTAAAGTCAACAAGGAGACAAGTTACATTCAGAGAATGGCTAGGTAAAATGTAATTGTCGCTGCAATTCTTTACACTACCGACTAGCGTAATTAATTAAGGCGCTTTTTCTCTTATCCACGGATTTTATTGAGAAACTCAGGATACCTTGTTGAAAAATTAAATGCACAGAATTAAACAGCTTACAATATTACAGATCTCAGTCCAAGTCCTGTTTCTTTAATTCCGTTTATTAAAATGAGTAACGTCTGACGATAAGGTCCCCAAGATTTCGAAACAAGTGTGTCTACGCACTGTTCAACGAGATTCTTTTTAATGCGAATTCAATTCAATAATTTTATAAATCGTCTCACGTTTAATTTCAATTCAATTAAATGGATGAAGAAATACTGTCAACACTTCAGTTCTTTCAAATTTCATGAATTAAACGCGTCCTCGATGTTAAAATATAAAGTATGACGATATTATAAAATTGTGATCAGAACGGGTTACAAGTAAAAGATTCGAGCGCTAATTAAAAATTCGAACAAACGGGTGTCCACGTTGTTCCACGTATGCGCGAGTGTATTTACAGCAAAAATTAATCAGGCTTGTCCTCCCTTGCGAAGCAACCACGTTCACGCGAGAACGTTCGGCAATTTTTCACGAGGCAACAGGGGCAGGCGGGGAGTGAAATTCGCGAGAAACGGCTTGACATTTAATTCGACTCGGCTGAATCGGCACGGCGGCTCCATTGGCGAAGTAGAGATTCGCGAGCATCCCCGCAACGGCGCTCACGTCGTTCGAGTCCTCTCCGGGCGGCTATGACAGAAAGTTTGCTACGGCGACTGTGAACGGGAAGGCACGCTAAAATATTACTCGTATCGCAAAAAAAGCCACTTCTCCCGGGGAACTTGATGCCCATCCCGACGATTTGCCTACCGCGAAAACTTATTCCGTTACCCGGTTGCACGCTGCTCCCACCCGTCTCGCTTTTTCCTTTCTCTTTTTTTTTTTTGTTTTTTATTTCTCTTTTTGTTCTTTTTGTTCTCTCCTGTCTCCTGCTCCTCGACGTTAACGGCCCCCTTCTCCTCCCTCGTCCCTAACGGTCGTCGTTCGCGTTTTGTGATTGGAGTCGAGACTGTTTCGAATATCCTTCCGGCAGCCCGGCTGTTATTTCAAACAGCTCTTTTCTGTTACGCTAGTTCTCGCCGTGTAAACGCGATACGCGTATCCGCCTGAAAGGAAACTGCCTCGCAGGAAGCGTATCCGCGGCCGTGTGCAAAACAAAAGAGAGAGGCGCTGGTATCGTTTCCGTGAAACGTCCCGCGAGTTCACAGTCGAATTCGCACGATCTTGCGACGAAAATGTTCCATCATTGACTAAACTTTTACGTAGTAAACATCGTTTGCATGAACTCCGTTTAATGGCAAAAATATTTATACTCTGTTATATGCTAGAGCAGCGGTTCCCAACTGGTCGTATTTCTGGGGGGGAGGGGGGGGGGAGCACGCGAAAATAATATTGGTAATGGCGGAAAATGTCAAGAAACGAAATTATAGAGACTTGATTCGTAATGTCATTAGGTTAATCTGAGTCGTTTAATTACTTGGCCAACCTAAGAAAATTTAAAAAGAAAACTTTTTTGAGAGGAGGGGGAAAAAAGCCCTAATCGAGAAGTATGGAAGACGCTCCTACAGAGTATTTGTAATTTATAGTTGTACTCCGATATTTATGCCCCATTTATGTAACAGTAAAATTCCACTTACACGAACTCTATTTATTTCGGCCAAATTTTAGTCAATTTTTAGTCAAATTTTGGCGAATACTGATACTCTATATTTTATACTATAGAGTCAATAATATATTAATCTATAAATGGACTTTTGTTGGTTGAATCCACTTATTTCAATCTGAACGAACTATCATTATACGAATGAAAAATCATCTATTTATATAAATTACTCGTCTCGCCGACAAATTAAGTCTCTCTTTCTTATTATTGGACTTTTGTGTGACATTTTACGACAAAATTTAGAACGTATCTTCAAATTCAATTATAATAACATCATTTAAACAGTAAGTACCATCATTTATCAAAGATGTAAAAATTAATTCTTTCACTTTTATATTCGCAAACTAAATGAAACAAATATTCGTAGTATTCATTATTTCCGTAACAAACTCTTTTCATTTTTCTTAACATTTTTCTTAATTTTGGGCTCACGTCACTTGCACCTGAGGTGCTCATATATTTGATAGATAGTGTAACTGAACGAAAATGTTGCGAAGATAAAGATAGTTGAATTTGGGGATAGTTTTTAGATCGAAGTATTTATGCTACTGAAATTTGAGCTTTCCGGCGTCTCCAGCACAATTTCGATTTGAAAAGAATTTTTTGATAGGTTGATGATTATGATCAGTCTAGCAATTCTGATTCGAAACAGACTTTCTGATAGACGAGTGTTATTAAAGTGCGACAATCTTATTTCAGAAAGGAATTTTGATTTACTAATTGACTGTCATTAAATATAGAACGATAGTAATGTCAAAGTTTTGAGTAATATTGCTCGTCGCGGTATTGCGATATAAATCTAAAATCGGTCAAGCGTTAAAGTTTGTACGTCTGTTTGTGCAAATTGACAGAAACCTGTGACGCTGAGGATGCGAAAGTTGAGTTATACGAGGTACGCTTCAGTTATGTTTCAATTTCTACATGCTACAGCTAAAGAAACGGAACCTGAATATAAATTTGATTTATCTCCTCCGCGCGATACGATAAATATTCTGCTTCATTTGGATATTTAATATATTTTTGCATGTTATACCCGCAAGTCTCGCGAGTGCCTTATTTTCCTCCTGCTGGAATTCTTTCTTTCATGAACGTCACGTGAAAGATGAGCCTGAGGGTCCTTCCGTGCTAGGATTACTTCCCGAAATGTGAAAACTTTCCTAAGTCCTAAATTCGTCACGCTAAAGTACACGCTAAGAAAGTATTGTCCGTGCGGAAACTCGTGAGATGATTGATTATTTCTCATCGCTGATTCAAGATGGACACTGTCTACGAAAGTGGCGAAAGGGAGTGAAATATTCTCAGAATAATAAAAGAAAGTCGACGGAAACGATTTTATCAGTAGCAGAGAAGAATTCTACTTCGTGGAGTTACGAGCAGAAGAAATAATTTTTAAATCATAAAAGGTGTGAGGATGAATATTTTGATGAACTCGCGATACTTTTCTGAGATTTCGTACTGAAAATTTAAAGAAAATATAATACTACCCGTATATATATATATATATTACAGAATCCTCAGTCTACGTTTCCTAACTATTTCTACATGATTCCAGCCACTCATACTGAGAGGCGAATTTTTACGGAAATAGTCAGTGAAAATATTAAAATAAAAAGAAGAAAAATGAAACGAGCAGTTATATTCGAAGAAAGTGGGGGAGAAAAAAATGAAAGAAGGCAACACGACGCTGACTGCGGTTAAAGCGGTTGACCAGTGACGTTTACGAACCGAAAAATCGCTGGAAATTTCTCTTTCCTGAAGATATTTCCCCGTCTTATAAATCGCAGCAAGAAATATTGCGAAATCGCGTACAAATTCTCCAGATATGAGAATTTGTACATTCAACAATTTGGGCGAGCAATTTAACAGAAGTCGCAAGAAAATGAAGAAATTCGTAACATTGTATCTCATCTCGTTATCTCTTTGCTCGAACGAAATAATCACGTTCAGAGTTGAGGAAAAAGTAATTTGACTGATGACTAACAAATTGTAATCAACGTGGAATCATGTGTCCATGATTAAAAATTACAATTATGCTAAATGAAGCAGTAATCGCGATTAATGAATAAGTGAAGTGATTAAAAGAAATGTACTCAGTGAGCATGATCAATTGAATTAATCACGAAATGATTATGATTCTGAATCTTTGATTAGACAGAAATTTAATATCATACTGACGTACTTAAAATTAGCCATTCGTCAAAAGATTACGGAATATTAAATGAAATCATGATTATTGATTGATAATTATGATTCAGCTTATTTTTAACAATCAGTTACAAAAACAGTAAAAAAAAATGAGCTTACTTAGAGTCAAACTCTGTATTTAAATTATGCATCATAAATTAACTTTCATTTTTGTTGACTAAATGATTCAGCATATTATTCGATCTCATCATGATTGCATCTCACGTGTGCAGCTTTCGTAAATGTAATTCAGTTTCGTGATGTAAAAACGAATTTTTGTTGTAAGCTCGATATTTTGAAAAGTAGTTTAAACCTGATTTTGTATATTAACTTTGCTGACCAAAAGAAATTGAGTTGATCGCATCTTAAAGAGATACCAAAACATCCCACGCATCGATCTCTCATAAACAATAAAAACAATCGAATTATCACACTTGCATCAACTTTTATTTCTGTCAAACAATCAGACACTCCGTCATATTTCTTTCAAACTATCCAAATCATATTCCGTGTTACGTATTAACATCCATCATAAACAAGAACAATCGGGTTGATCGTATTTTTCAAAATCACCAGGAATCCCGCGAGACGCAACATCCACAGCTCTCAAATTCTACAGAGAGGGAGACAGAGAGAGAGAGAGAGAGAGAGAGAGAGAGAGATTTACAGTTGCGTCTCCCCAGAGACTTTATCCAGCGCGAATCCCGGTATCCCGAAGTGTACGGGGAACGCATTGCAAATTTTATCGCATTACCGCGGCGATTCAACGTTGCTCGATCAGCGTGGCAAACACGGGTCCAAAGACGAACCTCGACTCCGCGTTAATTTCCATCGTAATGAAGACGGGAAACGAAATTCCGCGTCCGTCACCTGGACCACCTGGCGGCACACAATTAGAAACTGAAAAGGCGCGTAATGTCTTTTTAATGCGAAAGATGGCGGACGGCCGACAATCGGCGACGAGATTCTGACGAGGTAACCCTATTTCCAACGTCTATTTCACGTTTACAGGCAGGTGAAACGGGGCAGAGGGGAGAGGGAGAGGAAAGTTCCTCGTCGTTTTTCGGAGGGCGAAAAAAAAAAAACAGAAAACTGTCGCCACTCACAAAGTAAGACGTTTGTTGAAACGAGAGACTGCCTCATTATTCATAAGTTCTGCCAAAGGGTCTCAGTTTCTCCGTCCTCTTCGCGGCTCGGGAGAAAAGGACACCGACGCTCATTTCGTCGATGATGCGATTTACTCCGGTTACAAATCGAAAGTGCTCTTGCTGCTGGATCCTTTCGGATGGTGGTGCCTGGGCCTGCTTATGAAACGAAGGACCAGACGACGGAGGAGAAGCGAGGCAAAGGGATCCGGGATGGCTGTGACATTCGTTTTATTCTTGGCAGAAATAAAACAGCGAGGCACTCGTTTGGATGTTTCTCTTGTAGACTGCAGGAATAATTGCACGAGAGGTCGCAGAGACAGTAATTATTTGCACTCGAGCCCTGTAATTTGGTAGAACGAAAGTGCAGTTCTTGTTCATCGATTCCTTTTCCTTTTTTTCATTCAGTTTCAACTAAGATCGACTTACGACGATTTGACGTCTTTTGAAACGTACAATTGAAACGAGATGTCTAACCTAAACCTTGTAACGATGAATAATAATGGGAAAGTATGCAACGAGAATGACAAACAATTTTAGGATAAAATAAAAGTTGAGAGGTATGTGACGAAATAATTTTAAGGAATAAATTATTAAGTTCGTATTTTGTTAAAACATGGTACTTCAAACACTTTGCAAGAAAAATTACTTAAACCCCCAGAAATTCGTCCATTTCTATTATACGTGTTAAAAAAAAAGACTCCCAAACAGGCGTTATAACGTGTGCGCAATTCGAAACATAAAAATGCACAGATGATCGTTTTTTCGCGAAATAAAATTTTTATTCTGAGAGTTTCAACTGTAAATTCTAGAACTTCACGAAAATCGCAGTATCACAGGCTCAACTGCTCAATTCCCCAAACGCAACAATTCCCCGGCAAAGCACCAAATTACGAAAACCTCTCAGCCATCGTCGTCTCCTGCCACCAATTTTCCCCATTGTTTCTCACAAGAAACCGTTCCCCAGCGAAACTAAATATTTTCACGCGCGCGAGTCCCACAGATTGAAGTAAACGAGAAATTATCGAGTCTCGATTCGATGCAGCGAAACAAGCGTATCCGCTTATTTGGTATATAGTCCGGTGTCCCTTTGAAAAACTGCAATCCCAGCCTCGATTTCCGTCGCGCGACGAACATAACCGAGCCGCCCTCGAGTCGGCCCTCGAAAGACCGGGGCAAACGACAAATTACCTCGTCTGACGTAACAAACAGAACGTTGCGGAGGCCGCGTAATGCTCCAGGGTGTCGCTACGCTGGCAGCGGAAAAAAATTATCACTTCAAGTGGCCGGTGCCACCCCCGGCGAGCGTGGCGTGCATCATCGGAGGTCGAGCCCCCCCCCCCCGGGTTAAAAAAATATCTGTACACGGCGCCGGGTATGGTGTAGGCGCGTAGGTGAGATCGTGTACCTGGCCGCCGCCTCCTCGGTGCTCGTTCCGTGTCACCGACAGCCATTTGTCGTTCGAGGGGGACTTTGAACGAGCGATTCGCTTAACATCGAGTCAACAGCAGATAAAACCAGGATCGATCGTCCTGTAATGGTCGATCGGAATCCAATGCCGCGTATCCCCCGCATTAGCTTTTTTGTTTCTAACGAACGGTCACCGCCCATCCTCTTTCCGCTGCAAAATGGCCAGCATTATACTTTACCCCTTCTTTTTTCTTCTCTCTTTCTCTCTCTTTTTCTTTCTAACTTTCTCTCTGTTCCACGTTGGAGCTATCCTCCCTTTCCTCCCTTTCGCACGTAAAAGAACCAACACCAGCTAGATGAAATAGAATTTTCCCCCACCTTTTCTTTTTTTCTTCCTTTCTCTCTCTCTCTCTCTCTCTCTCTCTCTCTCTCTTTCTCTGTGTGTATGTGTGTGCGTGTTTTTGCAGACGAAAGAGAATCAACGAAACATTCGCAGAATTTATGCTCGTTTTCCAGCGTGGATAAACG
Organism: Tetragonisca angustula; assembly: GCA_036937485.2. Lineage (NCBI taxonomy): Eukaryota > Metazoa > Arthropoda > Insecta > Hymenoptera > Apidae > Tetragonisca > Tetragonisca angustula. Next base: position 1,214,809 of record JAWNGG020000087.1, on the reverse strand, counting down.
TTTGCGGTCAAATTATTGCTCCGTCGTATTTCTCGGTGTCGAAAGCAGGATCTCGGTTTAAATCATTATCACGTGTACAACGATCAATCGGCGTATGTTTCATTCGAACTTCTGGCAACGATGCACGCTGTAAATCGACACTTTTTAACACCAAAGTTAACTTTGGCGTGGATAATAAAGCGAGAGCCGGAAAGTAACGCGCAACTTTGCGTCGATCGAAGGCAAATAACGCTGCACCGGCTCGCGGATAGGTATTTTCCTTTAAATAGCACGCCCGAGCTGGCACATACGAGCGCGCCAGGACAAGAACCCGAAGTTGTCGAATACACCGGCATCGGTATAATTTGCAGGCAAGATAAATAGGAACTTTATCGATCCCAGCGTGGCGGAGGCGCGGTGTACGCGCAAAAGCTTGCCTCTCGCAAATAATTGCATAAATTGAGACCCATAGAATAGCCACGGAATAGCAGGTTAGCACTGGTGAGGGGATCCAGCAAGAGGCACGATAGAAACGGAACGACCGCTATAATAAGGGTGAATGAAGCACGTACCGCGTATATCCCATTATACGTCACATGACAGAATATTCATCGGTTGAGAACTTGCTAAATGGCGAATTTACTATCGCGAGCATTCACAGCCGATCGGAAGTAAATTTATGCGTTGGAAGAGAGTGAGTGAATGAGAGAGAGAGAGAGAGAGAAGCAGAGTCGAATGGCCTCGAGGTTCCAGTTGGTATTTCATTTGATTACCAGACACAATTGCCTACTGATTCACTTATTATAAAACAAATATCGAGATCTTTGGATATTCAGACGATAAAAAGTTTATCGACGTTCTCGTGTCTTTATATCACTGTAGAACATTCAGACGAGAGATAACGTTTCCCAGATTGAAAAAAAAAAGAAGGAAATGAAATTTTTCTGGCTTGACTGTAAATTTTAAATCTAGCTGTAAGTGCGGTAGTATGTTTAAGAATGTTACGCTATCAATTGAATATTTTAGAAAAATAGAGATCGTTTCAGGAAAGATTTGTCGCAGTTTCGTTGGAAACAAGGTCTATCGAAAAATTACTTACGGTGATTCGTAATTGCAACATTCACCTGGAATAGTGATAATAAATCTTTCGTATATCCGCGTTGCAGGTTCTCTATTAAATTCAGCCGGATTTCTGAAAAGAATTCGCGGTTGTTCGTAACAATATTATCGATCTCTTGTTTAATTATAACGGAACGTAGCTTCCTTGAAAAGTTTAATATATCTTACAAGTCCCGCGGGATCGGCGCAGCGGTTTAACGGAAATTTCGCGCGAATCCCACGGCAGCAGCACGGCAGTCAACGTGTTAATTTTGAAATTTTATGCAGGTGTCTGCACGGCGAATTGCCGCGCAGTCGAGCCAACGAGGTTTGCTCGTACGAAACAGAATCTTCGTTCTTTTAAATGACGCGTGAGGTGCCTGCGTTTTAACCTGTAACGCGTGGATACCGACTGCCATTTTTCCCGAAACACGACATGGAACAACGATGCCGTATCTTCTGGCGGCAAGGATCATTTTCAATAAAATTATTCGCCAAAATCCAAAAATTAACGCTTTCAAAGAAACAAAATTATCGCGTGAAGCTCGAAAGTGACTTAAAGAAACGAAAATAAAAATTCGATACAATTGTGTGACGGTATGCTGTTTCTGTGAGCGATAAAGTACACGAACAGTCGAATTTTTCTCAATACTAGTCTAACTAGTAACCAGAACATTCTACTGCAGGCTCTCGATGAAAAATTTACATACACGACCATTCCCGTTAATAACTCTTAGAGTTTGAAATATTTTCAGACATTTCTGCAGAAGCAATGATTTTTACAGAACATTGCAAGCGATTAAACAGCAAATGAGAATGAACATCGACACGGTGACACGGTATGCCTTCATATCTGGCATAGCGACATACATGTATAAGATTTCTCGCGCAATATCCGCCAGCAAATTACAAGGAGTTCAAACATTTCCACCCCATCAACGAGTAAATAAAGCGCCTGCAGTATTTAAGGAACAAACATATCTTGGAAAGAACTCTCGCGTCATACTGTGAGTGACGCATAACGTTCGAGCTGCTTCTCTTTTCTCTTGGCGAGCCTTTATTTGTGTATTGTTCGATCCAAGATCTGTTTCGACAGAGTCCATTTACTTATTGTCAGAGGTATTCTGTATATTGGCTCGTTCGTTCACGTTCGCTCATGTTCATTGAAAAAGGTATTACCGTTTTCATATGAAATCTATCTGACGGAAGAACAATTGATTTCTTTCGTTCCTTTATCACGTATCACTTTATGTACGACGTATAAACGTTCGCGTATTAGCGCATAATAACGTACAAATATTTTCGAGATATGGAAAGAAGAAGTGCAAATACGATAAATAACTAATTCCGTGAAAATATGAATTCGCAAGGGGCGGTTGTTTAAAATATCGACAGACGGAGATTTGTATTTCTATGCTATTTAATTTGTGTTGAAACATTATTATATTTATTTTATACACGGCGACTACAAAAAGTATTGGCACGTCTAATTATTATAACATTCGCGTACTAATTAATGAAGTCCATCCATTAGCATATTAAACGTAGCATTTTGCAGTACTTTCGCACGACGACGAAAATTCAATTCTGCGAAAATGATTTAACGCTTCGTCGGGAAATAACTGTACGCGTCAATAATTTTTACAATCGACTTTCAAAAGAAACATCCTTCTTCAATACTGAAACTTTTATTGGTCACATTTACCGATCAAATGTTACGAACGTAGCAGTCTAGTTTCTCAAAGAAACGTAAAACGATGATTCGTCCGACAGACAAATTTCTGCGCGATCCAAATTTTAGGAGCGGCTATAGCGCGCGCATTTTAGAAATCTCTGCTCAATTTCGAGTAATTTTAATTAAAAGGAAATGAAAAAGTTCGTTTGGCAATAATTTACTCGACATTTGGCAATAATGCTCGATATCTCGATAGGTCCATCCCTCTCCCGCGAAACGAATGAAACAGCACTTGAGACAGAGGCTTCATTATTGAAGTATCGTTAACGCAAATGAAACGGTAACGCACCGACGAGGATCGGCGCGACGTTGCGTGCGAATTACCGCTTATTTCCATTATTTTCTGCCGTTTTAATTTTTCATATTCCGCTCAGTCTCTCCTCGCCGCGCCCCTCCCCCCAACACACCTTTTTAATTAACTTTTTAACGCTAATGTCGAAATTACATTGATTACTATACGGCAATTTAATGATCCTTGGTAGAATGCGTTTCGATGGTAATGTAATCATCTCGTTGCCTGTTTGATTCCACCTGGATGCGAGAAGGGCCTCATTAAAACAGTCGCGCGTTCCTCCGCACTCGTTACGTATATTTTCATTATTAATTAATTTATTTGTAAAAAAAAAAAGAAAAGAAAAAACAAAGAAGAAAAAAGAACGACGTTCTCTGTTCTCGCGCGCCCCACTGTGAGATACACACGGGCGAAGTTTACACGCCATTATGAACATTCGGAATTGCAGCGGATAATTAGAAAATTTCATAAGCACGAGCGTATTCGCGATGAACACGTTCAAAAGTAAATCCCCTAATTAATTAGCGCGATGTTTAAGGCCGCGATATTGTGCAGCGGCGAGCGTTTTAAGCGACAAGTATCGTTTCATTTCAAATTAACGACTAATCGAAATTGATGTAATTGGACGAGACGATTTTGCACTCGCGCGAGATTACGATCCGGATGTTTCTTAATTCTCACACAAACGAAATTATAAAAGAGGACCAAACGCGTGTGTTTTTTTAATATTCTTCGAAATTTTACACTTCGACACACACACACACACTCTCTCTCTCTCTCTCTCTCTCTCCCTTTTGTGAAATTGATTCGTTCGGTCCTAATCTAAAATTAAAATCGTAAGAGTCAAGGGAAAAAGTCTACCCGTCCACGATCTTCATTTTACGAACGAAACTGTGCAACGTGTAATCAATTTTGCGTGTTGTTAGAGGCACAAAGGCAGAGTCGATTACGAAACAAAATTCCAGTGGCGGGGGTTAGCGTGTATGTACGTGCGAACGACGGAGGGACAGGTGCGATCGTTGTATTAATTGTGTAACGCCCGGGCTGCAACGCCAGTGACGAAGTTTTGCATCGACGTAACGGAGGGAACGCGATAACGAACCACGTGTAATCGAGCGATCCTACTGAACGATGAGCCGAATACAATGAAATACCGTAGTAATTACTTGCTCCGTTCCCCTTCTGGCGATAGCTCGTCGCGTTTCTAATTTGGACTTCCTTTGGCCTTTGTCTGAACAAAGAAACACGTCTTCGCGCGTTTGTACGCGCAAACAATTAATTCACTGAGAGCACTCTCTTATTTCAATACCGACGGAAATATCTGTTTCGCCGTGTTCCTCGGATCCGTTCGCTGGAAATTTAATGCCGCCCCAATGATCTCGCTTGGATTTCTCCTCGGTCGATGTAGGTTTCACTTTCATTCATTTTTCTTTTTTTTTTTTTTTTCTTTTTTTTGCGTTATCGTAAATCCGGACTTATTAAACCCGAATGCTTTTCCGATTCTCCGAAAGTTTACGTTTGTTTAATTTGTTTATTTTTTTCTAGCAGGTAAAATTTCCAGTTGAAGGCTTTTGACGTACTTGGAGAAAGTTCAGATTCGGCTGTCTGAAGACAATTTTTAATTTCGTACAAACTCCCGACGGATACTTCTTGTCGATGACTCCAACGTTTAAAATTCGATAGAAATCACGGAGCAAGTTCAATCTTCGAAATCAGTAGACTCAGAAAGAATGACGCAGAAATCGAGGTTTTACAATTTTCGAGAATAAAAGTGCCTCCCGCTACGCGACGTAAAAGTATCCTCGAAGAAAAGACCAACTGGAGACGATCAGCTGAAATCACAAGAGTTCAAAATATCGATAATTTTCCATCACTGTTCATTCGAATGAATCTCTCGGAAATGTACAAAACAGCCGTCACTCCGCTAATATCACGAGACCGATGATCGCGAAGGACGTTCAAGGAACGAAAACGTATCGTCGAGCGGAATCCGTGGCTCCGGGCGTAGCTAATCGATGGAAGGAACCCCCGTTATTTTCCCCAACGACAACGGCGAAAAGAAAACCGTCCATCGGCCGGATTATCCCTGAAAATAATTAGCGCGGTCGATCACTGTGTTCACTTACCGGGTGAGAAACAAGTAAACCTATAAAAATACCATTATCCCCCAGTGGCGCAAGTGCGACGGTTCGCACACAACAACGAGGACGACGGCGCGAAGAAGAGGGAGCGGAGAGGGATGGGTGGCGCTGGCGGAGGCGGCAAATGAGGATCGGAGGTGAAGGGTGAAGGAGGACGATTGTAAGAGCCCGTGGGGTAAGATAGAGACGAAGAACCTGCAAAAGCAAGGAGTAGATTTCCGTTAATGAATTTCGAACCTGCAAGCTTCTCCGTTCCTTATATCCCGGAGACTCTCATTACGTGAGAAGCTTTAAGAATTGCCTGGCACTCGTAATTCAACGGCGAATTCCGCGAGACGGCAAGGTTGCTGAAACTGAAACATAGAGCGACGACGCCATTGGAAACGCTCGTCCCGGGCGTCTCTGTGTGGGGACAATAATAATCCATTAATCACTCGTTCGGAACGACGTGAAACCGGCGAAAACCCCGCGAGAACGAGACCGTCACAGTGGACAATATGGATTTCGATAGTTCGATTTTCCGTTGAGGCGCGTTCTTCTCGCTCCACGTGTTTCGTCGGAGTGTCTCTGTGAAGGTTGTGATTTGCATCGCATTTAAATTAAATCAACAAGCAGAATAAAATTTAAAAATATATCTCCCCGAAGTGAACACGTATTTTAAAATTGTTTGATTTCCAATTTTAGTTGAAAATATTTTCATTTGACTGTATTCATCGAACAACGTCGATTATTAATCCCTCGACTTGTAATATCGAGTTTGTGGTACAAGTGAAGGTCTCGATTTAAAAGAAAAAAAAAGAAAAAAAAATTGCAAACCAGTGAAATTTCAAATCAGATTTTAAGTTTAATTTCATTGATAAATAAAAATCGCGTACAATGTTTCAATACTTTGTGTACCCTAAATTAATTTCACAGTTTCAATAAGCAATGCTTGCTCCTTAAAATTGACAAGAAAATCGTAATTACATTTCAATTTCCTCTTTCGCGTGGATAACTATTCGAAATGGTTTGGTTCACTTTTACAATGGCGGTACATAATCGTTGCTTACGTAAAATTCCATGCATGTGTGACGCGTACGACGTACACAGTTAATAGAAAATTCAACAATACCCGGTTTATTTTAAAAAGATGGGAGGAAAGATTCACTCTGAAAAGCGTAAGAATGTCAGGAGATGATAACGCAAATGGAATTGGAGAGTGACTGGCAAAAAATTTACAACCTAAAAAGCTTCAATCTATGTGTCTCTCAGAAGTGCATAACCGGAAAACAAACCTGCACTTTGTCATCCGCCCTGGGGAGCTGTTCCCTCCTCTGACACAATAAACAAAATCTCGGAATCTCTCCGCCCCTCTGAGTGAAAAAGGGGAAGAAGATAGAAACCATTGAGAACAAAATTCTCGTATGCCTGAATCATCGTAACGTCTCGTTTGTCGATGCGGCATCTTCACGAAAATGATCAGACTACCAATCGAGACAAACTAAAACATTAAGAATACATCAGACACATGTATACCTCTTGTATGTATTTACGCTCGCAAATACCGCAAGATTATCCGTAAAATGTTCCAACGCTCGAAACTTTGTGAATTCTGATTGCAATTAAATCGATTCATGCGTTTCTCGAGCACCGACAATATCGTGTTTCCGTCATATTGAAGGAAACCAAAACGGTCCACGAAACACACGGCGGAATTCCATTAGAAAGAAGAAACAGAACCGGCAATTTCTGCCGCCGTTGAATAATCAATAGCACGGTCGGCAGGGAATTTACATGAAGGGACAGGCGGTGATTTTGAATCTTGTTTAAATTTAATTACTTTCGAACAAAGGGGGCTACCTGCTTAGTCGAGTTGAGTCCGCAGGGAAATAGAAATTTTCCCACCACCCCGGTTAGTATATGGTTATCATATATTCGTACGAATATCGTGTATCATGTGCTGTTTATCTTGAATTACGAACGCAGCATTCATCTCCCTTTCCCCGCTGTTACATTACTCTCGTTATACTTTCGCACTTCACTCCTCCCTTATTATTTCGACCAATCTGCGAAACGTTCGATCGAACAGCGTGCGTGTCCAACTTCAAAATTACATCCCACGACCATTAACGCGATTAAAACCCCTCTTAGGGTTTGCAGCTGGCTGCTATCACTTTCGCCGAAACGTGAAATTTCCAGAAAGAATGCCCATCGTGTTACTTAACGATACGTTACGAGTATTTACAGCAGATAGAGAGAAACGACTGGTCGTGACCGTGTGATCACGTGCGCGAATGCAGAATGCTATATTTGGAGAAGATCGTGCGGTAGTCCAGCTGGACGTTTAATCACGTTAATGGACAAAAAGCGTTATCGGGAGTCATGCAAAGCAGCCTGGTGTCTGAAGCTACGCTTCCGGTTTATCAGGCGACGTTCGTCTGTCACGCGACAAAATGTACAACACGGCGAACTGGCCGAGGGGGGATACTTGCGTGTCGCGTGAGTTTAAGGCGTACTTACCTCATTAAGACACCCGATTCCACCCCGTGCCGGCACGCATTACATTAATTAAAGTTGAATCAAGCTAATTGCGTTGCCGTGTCTTTTGTCACCTGGACAACCCGAGCTAGGGGGAGGGGGGAGGGGGCGTTGTCATGCCCGAGAGCGACCATAATCATTTCGTTCGTATCACAGGGCTCGTGGATCCCTTCCACATCCCCAATTTCTCCCTGTTAATTACTTTACTTTTATCGCGCTGGTATCGACGCCCGATATCCTACAACGCGTTCAATTATTTTCTTTCCACGGAACAAAGCGATGTAATCCGACACGAGCCAGTACAGATATGTTATCTATCGGCCGATACAGCACGTTATTCCGTGATAATGGGGCACAGATAGTGTAACAAAGCTTAAGCAACCCTGATTAACTCACTTCACCTATCCGATCCGGCTAAGAGGGTATTCTAAGCCGAACGATACTTAACACACGCGGATAACGTATCAAACAATCCAACGCGAATCCAGGGAATACGTCTAATTTCAATCTGGCGCTGAGGTTCCTCCCTGGTATACCAGTGCGCTGAATTATGCTCGAACATGCGCGTATTATCACTTTCAACGTTACAGTTTCTGGTATTAGACGTTGTTGTAAGATAGAGTCACGCTCTTTTGTTTGTTTCATTTGTTTGTACCGTATAACTCTAAAATTTCACGGTTAACGTTGAAGGAAGAACCGAACGACTGATTACTTTCTGATTGTTTAATGAGTATTCTCTACTGGCTCGTGTCGATGAAGAATCGATCATTTTGTTCATTTTTGAACGCTCGACGCTGGTGGCTGTCGAAGAGTCGCGCAACGTGTATACGTTTCTAATACGTTCGTCAGTGTCTAGAACTCCACAAAGAATGTCCATTTTTTTCCTTTTTTGCGTCACACATTCGTTCGGTTAATTTTTTTTTCTTTTTTATTTCGACACGCATTGTACGTCGCTGACAATCTCTTTGATGGGTGACGGTTCATGAAATTCAGTGAGACGCGTGGCAGCGAATATTAAACTTTTGCACTTTGAACAATTTTTGATATTAACTCCTATGGAATTGTGAAATACGTATTACAACAGTGTTCCAAGGATTCAATGTAATTGCAGTACAATAAATTTTTTATTCCCTTGCAATATAAACAATATAACCTGCCGATATGAGCTCGAACGGTGATAAATTCTTTCGCAAGAGGCAAATACTTTCGCCAAACAAAAGGCATTTGAATATCTCTTATATCCATTTGTTCGTGACGATCTTTGTACTTTATTCGCGGATCTTCTCGTTTTGATTCATCAAAACCACCAAAACCAGATAAATATATCCGATCTCATTTCTAGTTAATTGCAAGAGAAAGAAGTCTCAGATCTTGAGTTTGTCCGTCGTTAATTTGCTTGTAACATATTTATTTGCAAGCCGCATAGCAAACGAGGTAATTTTATTTATTAGTTAATCGCCTTGACGGGGATCGTCGACGTGACGAACGAAACACGAGCATAAATCACCGTCCGAATCCTTTTCATACGGCTGAATTCAAAGAGACTACGGATCGTTTCATAGTACACAAGGGAATAGTGGGAAAGAGAAGAAACAGAGAGAGAGAGAGAGAGAAATAGGACCGCAGACAAAGAGAGACGCAATAGACAGGGAAATAGAAAGGGAGAAAGGGAGAAAGGGAGAGAGAGAGAGAGAGAGAGTCTTCATTGCCGTGGCAAAGTCGACTTCTCAAAGTGCTTGGAGAAAATCTTGGAAGCAAATCACCCACATCGCGAGAAGTAAGTTTCAGAGACTGAACCGTAGCTACTCCTCTCCCCAGTCAGTATAACGCTCTAATGTCCATTATTAAGTTAACCGATCCGCGTTATTGTTCACCCCTCGACTCTCCTAATACCCACTTATCCGGCTCGAAGGGGCCGAGTCTTCGTGGTGCCTTCGCTTTTAGCCGAACTCTCCATGGGCGTAGAGTTTCCTCTCTCTCTTTCTCTCTCGCTCTTTCTCTCTCTCTCTCTCTCTCTCTGAAGAGAGCTTACCGCCGCCGAGAGAGAGAATGGAAACTGGGACACACAGGTGATCCCCCCGGTGGTTTCCCCTGATTTTCCACGGGAACACGCGCCCGGCCTCTGCCACCGGCAGGGCGTACGAATTACGAAATTACTGTCGTATCAGCGGAACTGTTCGACGGGAGTGTCGTGTAAAGCTCCTCGCCTTGCCTCCAGTTGCGCGTCTCCCTTTTCCACACTTGGCCTGTACTTGGATCGGTCCGATCTCCCAACGCTGATAACCATTCGATCCAGAAATATCGAAACGTGCCATCGGTACCAGGCGCCTCTCCCAACTGTTCTAACTATCTCGCACACGCGAATTTTCGGGATTCCGGCAAACAAGCGAGTCGGCCCGCGAATCCTTAATGCTCGGCGACGAGGTGACGCAGAAGATGGGAAGAATGTGAAAGTAGAAAATTTTTCTGAAAACGTGCGACGACTTTTCTGACGGGACGTTCCTGACACTTGCAAAGTGGATTTCATCACCCTCTAATTCGGCGAGTAACGAAATTTCATCGTCGATCGATGAAAATGATTTCTCTCTCGCCGACAGGGAGTTGATGAGAAAATTAATCTTCTTTCTCGAGTTGAATTTGAAGAAAATTCCAAAGTAGTGCCTGTGCGTGGCACTGGTGCGTGGAATTCGAAAAGAAACGCTTGGCATAAACGTAAATCTACATTCTTGGAAGGCGAAAGGGCCGTGTTTCGAGTACCAAGCACGCCTAGTTTTCATTACTTGGAATTTTAAATATAATTAATTATTTTTTAAATATAAATGAAATATACGAGCGTTTCGAAATGATAGCTTGTTCCGGTCAGTTCCGCGAAGTTTCTTATACAATTTGTATAACAGAATTCTTCGATAAAATAAAGTACAATTTGTTTTCCTCTTCTCTTTCCTCAAGTCTGTAGTCAATTTATTTCTCTTTGATGGAAAAATTAGAAATTCAGCAGCGTAAAATTAACACCGAAATTGAAGTCAGTTAAACGCTGGAAGTTGTTGGAACTTCGTGGTTTAGAACTCCCTCCCTCTCTCTCTGCATTAACCAAAATCCTTAGATGTTATTGAACTTCTGGACTTACAAGAGACTTCAGCGTTCTAAACTTATCGAATATATTCTGCTTCCTTATTCTCTGCACTGTTGTGTCCTACAACTTGGTCGTTCGATAAATCTTACTACCGTGGCAAATAATGGCACTATTTGTCATAGGTGTTCAGCATTGTTAAGGTTGAAGAAATCCTCTCGCGGGGAAAGAAATTCAATTACGAAAGAGTTGTAAATGTCCGTGCATAATTTCCACAATTTTCATTCTTCGTTCGTTAATTAAATAGTATCCGTGTGCGAATATACATATGCTTCATCTTAATAGGATTAAAACATAAAACAGTGCATTGCTGAATTTAGTTAATCCCTGTAAAGTACAATCACACAAACGAGAAGGATCCTGGTGATGAACGGTTAAACTAGTCAAGCAAATAAATTTAATTACTCGAGCAAGTATATTGTATTTGTTATTTAGAGCATTTTTTTTTTAAATAAACAGGCGAATTACAGTGGCTGTAAATGGTATTTATATTTACATCTCTAATTAATATCGTATCATTTAGTAATAATTTCGTACAGTTATAAAAATTTGATCCCGTAGAAACGCAACTCGATGAATACGATCACGTGTTAGAAGATAAAGACGTGAAAATACTTTCTGCAGCCACTGTAATGTCTGCTTCATCCATTTTTATCCAGATTTATACTTTCGAGGAGCCTCGGTAAAAGACTATTGTATAAAACACCGTGTTATGTAATATCTTTTCATACCACGATTCATTCACCGTGCGATTCAGCTCTTAACACGTTAAAAGGAGCCGAGGAGCCCTTTTCACATATTTTCATTTTTCAACAAGCTTGAAATTTTCATTTCTAACATTCTCTTCCCTTTTCATTTTGTACTGTCACGGTCGAACAGTGGTCCGACGTGACGTTTAACGTGTTGAAAACATTAAATGTATTTTTTCCCCCCGCAAATTTTTCACCCGTCGCGTTCAAGCTCTATTTCACCCCAATCTAATACATCGCTGCAACTGTCTATACTTTTTCACTCTCTCTACACGGAGGATCGACGAATCGCGATACACACAACCGAAAATAGTTGACGGTGTTCTAAAAGCCATCGGGTACACGTGTAGAGACGTTCGGGTTAGGCTGTCCGCGCCATTCTCTCGCTGTATCTTCTCATCGTACGTGCCAATAGGTGCACTCGGTCTCTCGCTCCTTTCATCCCTTTTATCTCTCTCTCTCTCTCTCTCTCTGTCTCTGTCTTTCTCTGTCCCGTTCCCACGCACGAGTACATACATATATAAGATCGTCCGGGTATACCACCCCCGCTGGATTTTACGGTTCGGGTTTTATGGTTATATTTATTACGTCGGGGCTTCTACCTCGGGCTGGGGGGTGAACGTTTTCCCTGGGAGCGATTGCGGCGTAAGTAGTCGATAAACCAATTCTCAATGAGCGAAGGAAACTCTTGTACACCACGGTTATGTTTGTACCACCGCCAACCGCTAGAACACGTTCGACCGTGTATCTGTGTAAACTGCTATAGAACCACGCATGCACGTCGTTTCATTCGCGAGCGTTGAGATACGAATCGACTCGCGTTAATATCCGGACAGCTAAATATCGAAACGATTGTCCGAATCGTGTCACAATAAAGAACTCGAGCTTACTTTAACTTCAGTGATTTCAAAATGCGTGATTCTAAGATGTTTCCGAACGTGTGCAGAGAAAGTGTTACAAATTGTCGTGGCATGTAAAAACGTTGAAAGAATTTACAATGCCTTCGCAACGACTTTGCAAAACTCTCGAGACTCACTGTACGATTTTTTCCCCCCGTCAATTTATCGAATTCCCGATTTCTTGAGTTTTCGTTGTTTAAACCTCGTATTCAAAGTTCGGTGAAATGGCGAAGAAAGTTTTCGGGGGGTCGTTGCAAGGAGAACGCTTCGATCTTCAAATCTATCGTAGATTGAGTCACGAAGGAAATTTCTCAACGTTTTTACGCGCAATGACAATTTCTAGAGGAGAAACGTGCTGCACGTGTGATGTGAAAACATTTTAGAATAAAAAGAATGGACAATGTCCTTTGAAAGTAGAGGTTTTCTCGAAATGAGGCCAAGTTTATTATTGTACGATTTCCTTTCGCAAAATTGTGACAGTTTCAATATTTAGTGGCCGAATAATCTGAAGTATCAATGTGAATCACTGTGTACCACGACGTGACAATCAATCTGATTTATAGAAGAAAACGATCAACTCGTTGGGATTTTGTAATGCAGGTTAATGACAAAATTTTGAATGGATTATCGAACAATGTATTATAAATTTTAAATTATTTCAACGTTAGAACTGCCAAAACGATCGAAATGATCGTTTGAACATTTTCTACATATAAAACAGTGTATTTTTGGAGAATGATTCTTCGTAAAACACACAAAGCCTATGTATTCCATCGTATATTGCAAAGATTTTCTGTTTCTTCTACTTTAACTTTTCTCCGATGTAAATTTTGCTGATGCTTCAGTCTTAGATAGTTCTGGCGTTAATATCGCAAGGAGCCACTGGCACTCGTTCTTTCGTCCATCACGTGTAATCGAGGATTTTTGCGACTCTGCACATGTTGAAATCACCGCACAGGCTTCGGTACCATTGCGTGAAACGCGGAATATCGCGACGACAGGTCCCTTAATATCGATCACGCTAGATACAACGACCGCTTTGGTTTGTCGGACCGAATCGCAAATCCTGCGTACGCCGATCGATTCTCGTCAACCTGTACCCTACCGGTCATTTGTGCTTTCACGAGCGCCGCGACCGAGTTTACACGACCCGTGGGAGTCTTTCAAACTGGGGCTGCGCATTCGGAACCGCGGCTGGGATCTTTCAGTGCCACGTATATCCGGGTCATTTGTATGCATGCGTCACCATTTGCTTCGTTACACGGAGCCTGGTGCTACAGTCTCTCTCAAATACGTCTTCGTCTAACGCTTACCGTTCCTGTGAACGTCTACGAACGTTTCCCGGCGGTTCGGCGAACGTCTTCGGTTCAACTTTGGAAATTTGATTTCGGCCGGGACTTTCGCGGCCGCGTGTATGCAACATACGTCACGACGTGACGAAATCCCGCGCGGACTTGTCCCGATATCTCTTTCGCGGCAGAAGATCGTATTTTCGAGAATTTAATCGAACTTGGTTAGAAATTATACAGGAAATATTGCAACCATCGGGTGTTTTACCATTTACCATTTATGGTCTGCAGTTTTATTTAGCCTAGAGTGTATACTATACAACTTTCTTGACAAAAAGTAAATTTAAGAAACTAGAACGTAGCGACGAGCGTTATTTTTTTAACCATCAATGTTTAATAATTTGTACACAGTGTTATCGCTTAACTGCGGATCTTTAGAAATTTATACAATACAAAATTACAGAATACTCGCGCAACTAACATTTGATACGTCTTTTAATTACAATATCTCGAAAATACGTAAAAAGTTCGCGGTCTGATTATTACAGGATCGATTCCCTTTGAATCAGCGAGACGCTGCAAATTTACAATTAAATTCGGAGCCTGAAATTTCTCAGTCGATATATAATGATCGTGACGAAGCAATTGGCAAGCGGGGTATCGCTTAGAAAACACAAACGAGGCAATCAAGGAATGCGATAAACCGGCTTACTGACGAACGAGCCGTTTCGCGATCACGAGTACACTTCTTTCTGCCTGAATCGTCGGTCCTTTCTAAGGTGCATATAACGAAATGGTCGAGCAATGGGCCGTTGGAACAATGGTAAGACCGAAAGAGCAGGGAATTTCAAACGATAAGCGTTTTCCACGCACAGCCAACCGTTTTACGTTCGTTTCTATGGACTCCCGGTTTTACGGTGCTCTCGCCCCCTCCCTCCCACCGCCGGTCTTTGGGAATGATCGCGCGGCGAAATTTCTTTTGATATTTAGTGTGCACGGAACCGTGCCGGAGCTCAGCTACGTGTGTTTAATAAAACGAATATTCCTTCGAGGCTTTATTGACAAACGAATTTCCATCGCCAGTCCACCATAAAGAATTCTCTCTCTCTCTCTCTCTCTCTCTCACTGTTCGAGATCCCATAGACTCGTCTAAATCGGAACAAACTTGTCTGTCGACGCTCGGGATCCTGCGTATGTTATTCTTCGCAAGTATTCCGATATTGAATTATTCCAGATGAAATGACAAACGTCGTCAATATCAGTTTCCTTCAAAATGATATTCATCCAGGTTCGAGACGAGCTTTGCTCGTTGTATAATTATCACAGTTACAAAAAAGCTTTGGTCGATCGTTCATTGTTATGAAAGTTATTATTTCGCGGTTCATTGTTCACGTTTGTTGTGTTCCGTGACATAAATGTCTTACGTCAGTTCTCTTAACTTATCGACTATAGGATCCTCTTTGATTACAATTAATTTCGAGTTCTACCAAGTTCATTCATGGATCGTTTTGACGCATAATTGAATTTTCCGTGATAAAACAATTGGTCTTATATTTATTTAAATCTTAAACTACGATTGTCACAGTTAAAAAACCTTTCAACCGATCAATCCTTCATAATAATTTTTGAATTCACGTTTCTCCTGGTACATCATCTCACGTGAGCGTCAAATTGTCTGTTTTCTCAAGCTTTTCAGGATTTACTTTGAGTCAAACATAGAATTAGTTCGAAATTTCGAGTTCTATCAAAATGGACGATCGTTTTTACGATGGAATTTTTTTATGACGAAACAGTTGGCCTTATATTTATTTAAACGTGCCGAAAAACAGAGCGAGAGGCGCCTTCTCTCTGCAAAGATAGTCCGTCTCTCGCTTCTCGGTTGCTCCTCGCACAATATCTGCAATTACACAGCTCGTCGACGTATTCGTTTCGAACACACGAACGCCAGGTATTGTCTCGCCGTTTCAACATTTCCCCCCTCCTGACAATCACTCTTGACATATTTTCTTCCGCGTCGGGCATCGAATTGCTCGAACTTGGTAATGCGGATAGCGCGGCCGCATCGGCCGGTAATACGTGAAATCGTCTCGAAAGCGAAGTTTCTTTTCACCGTTGCGCTGCGTCGCATTTTCATCGGTCTTTCAATCAGCAGCCGGCGGTAATTACCTCGACGGATATCGAATCGTTAAGCAGCGGTCGTTATTCGAAAGACTCCCACCACTATTTTAGCTTCATTCATCGAGCTGCTCTTGGAAACATGCCCGCGTTTCTAGCTTTCGATCGGTCGGGTCTTCCTTCTCCATACTGCAAACCGGTGTCGCTCGTAGAGACCGCGGTTTTGGAGCGATCTGTGCTAAAATACGTCGTGAACTAGGGAATTAAACATTAAGGTGGCAATAATTACTGATTTTCGTGGCGTCACGTGTCGCTCTAGTTTCCAGAAAATCCAGGTTTCTTTATTTCTGACAGCTGTCGAGACGAAATACAAAACTTCACGTGTCTTTCTATTTCGTAGAGGTGGAAAGCTTCATTGTCTAACTTTTATAAATCAAAGACCTTTGAATTTTAATTAAAATGTAATTAATATTTTCTTATCGAAGTGTTCCTCCTTCGTCAGGAATATTTTGTCTACCTTTCGCCTAAACTATAGTCCCTCGTGTGAAACAATGGAAATGTCTAAAATTTGTTACAAATTTATAAAGAGTTAAATACACATGAACACGTTGTTTTTATTGTCGAATAGTTTCTTTGCCAGGAGTATTAAAGTTACTTGTGTAAAATAATGGACATTGTATCACGTAATTAAAAGTGATTAAAGTATTTATTACATATCTTGTAAAGAATTTAATGCACATTTTTATTATCAAGGAGTTCCTTTATCAAAAATATTTTACCTAAACAATGGACATTGTTTTACGTAATTAAAAGCGATTAAAATATTTATTACAAATTCGTAAAGAATTGCGAACACGTTGTTTTTACTGTCGAAGAGTTTCTTTACAGGAATATTAAATAACAGCTATTTGTGCAAAATAATGGACATTGTTTTATGTAATTCAAAGTGATTATAACGTCAACCACAAGCTTATAAAGTATTAAACACACGTGGAGACGTCTCTTTTATTATCAAAGAGTTCCTTTTATCAAAAACACCTTTATTTATTTTAACAGTGATTGCTTATATAATACAATGAATATTGTTATAATAAAAGGTGATTAAAATATCTAAGCTTATAAAGTGTTAAATACACGTGGATACATGGCTTAAACAGACACATTAAATAGGCACGAGTGTTTGTATAAAGAAACGTGATTACAAATTGAGACCGAGATTCATTTACCGCGAGTATTTTACACGCACGTGAAACAGAGGCTTTCGCGGTGGTGTTATTAACATTTTCGAAAAAGTTTTCATCTTCATCACCCTTTCGAACGATTTCTCGCCTCTCGTTGCGCAACTTTTGCTCGCGAAGGACTCTCGGTGCGGCAACATGATGGTCGCCAAGAAGACGATGGCGACCGATCGTTACGTGTAACTGCGAAGACACTCTCGAGCTCGAGTCAAAAGTTCATGACGTAAGGTCGAGGAGGCCTCTCTTTCATCGAACGAGTTCTCTCCAGCGTAAACAGGCGACCCGATCGTTCGCGTTCGACGTTACATCGAACGATGTGTATGTATATTCAGGCTGATTTGAGAAATCAGGACGAGTTGTAACTGTTTTTTTTTTTTTTAAGATTTTACGCTTGGCTTGAAACCCACGAGTTTCACGCGGCAAGGGAACTTTGACGAGTCTGGAAATTACCGGCGAGTGTCTCTCCTTAAGCGAAAGTTTTAGAATTTCTTCAGACGCGAATCGATATTTTTGATCGTCGACGATGCAATTCTTTTTTATCGGCGAAAAGTTTGATTTGGACGATTAACTTGGACGAGACGTGATCGTAAGACGATCGTCGGGGTAATTATGAAATATTTTTTCAAATGAAAGGAAACGAAAAGGTTCGTATACATATTTAACATGTAACACTTTAAAAGATCATTTCTGGCATAAAAGCGAGACGCGTTTACTTCAGCAGCAATAATTTTTTCTCGCATCGATATTATAAAATTCCTGGTAAATCGCTTATACTTTTTATCACCATCTGTATCGCACGATGAAACTGTGTACAAAAGTAATGGAATCGACGTTACGGAAGCATGCGACGCTTATTTATACGAAATGGCAAAACATCGATTCGCGAAGCAAACAAGTTCGTAATGTATTTCGTCATAATTGCACTGCGGATTTTTGCACGTTCGTGGAAAATCGAAGACGCAGAAAACGCATTCGATGTAAAATACATGTGTAAAATATTGGAGTATCTCGATGTGTAAGGCGATCGTCTGACATATACATTGAGTAATACTACTTGCTTGCTCAGGCGTAAGATTCTGAGTCAGATTCTACTTAAGTTGAATTAGCATAAATATAATCGAAGTTAAGCAGGTTAGGATCACGCTGGATTGGATAAATCAGACGGATTAGTTTAACAAATTGACCAGAGTAACGAAACGAAAAGTAGAGCGAACTACGACGGTTTAATCAAAGAACGTCGAATACTATGCTCGCGAACAGAACAACTTTCCACCGATAAATGGAAATCTTTAGCTGTCTGAAGTTGCTGCATTTTCGTATACAAACGTTCCTTTCACCGTAATAACAACCCCGTTGCTATAACTTATTCATACCTTTGAACTGTAACAGATTCAGATTCAACATTCCATCGTGATGATAAATAACATATCCATTTATAACGATAAATGATTTACATTCTCTTTACAGTCACTTTAATATCATTGATGAACAGTGGATTTTCATCAACTCAAAAATACACAGAACGGACACAGTAATAATAAAAAATATACACGTATAAAATATCGAAAGTGCAGAGTGCTCTTTATAACTGTGCACAGTTCAATCAACAGTTCGTACCATTCTCAAACAAATTTTTCCCACTCTAACCCGCAGCGAACAAACTCACACCACTCTCGAGTAAATCTTTTCGTCTTGCATTTCGTCGCGAGCCATGAAAAATCGATGTCTCCCCGCAAACTGCACGCGATACCGAAGCCATTGAAGCCAGAATCTTAACCCATTTTCGAGAAACCGCAGCTCGATCGAGAAACGTGATGGCCAGAAAATTTGTTACCGGCACCTTACCACCGATTTCAGTTAAAGCGCAAGGATCACGATCGAGTGACGCGGCGCTGTGTGTATCTCGTTAGCCGGGAACGTTTCGTACGCGCGCGCGCTGGCTCGCGCGGTTATCCGTCATTCCGTTATCGGCGTGAACGTTTTATGCTGCATAAAATAGTCGTGAAAATTGTCTGCGGGATTCCTTTTCTGATTTACTGGCCGGTATCGATTCTCGATTCAATTCGAAAATCGTGTTACCGCGAAAGCGATAACAGGTAACCGCGTTTCCAAGCGGCGGCAGGCAGCCTTCTCTTCTGGCCGACGCGATAAACGCGCCGCGTTTCGCGGTAACCAGCCTTTGGACGGCTGCCGCCACCAGAGATGGGATTGAGTATCTCACAAGCAGCTTCAGCCGAAGCTTCGATCCTTTATTTAACGCTGAAGCTGCCAAAATAGTCGAAATGACCATTTTAATGTTTCATTAGATATTTCAAATTATTAGGTATCGGGTGGCCGCTGAAAAACCGAAAGGTTTGAACAAATTTATTCATAAACATTCACACATAATGAAACTGAAAGAAATTATAAAATGAAATGATGAAAAATTAAAAAGGCACGTGTTTGTAAAAGTTATTTTTGTTTTATATTACTCAGTCTTTCAGTGACCACCCTGTATTTCGATGGCCACTCTATGTAAAATAGTGTATTTTTGGAGACTTGAATGATTCTTCGTAAAAACACACGAACAAGAGTTTATTGCGTACTCTAATTCGTACGTATTGAACTTTACACCGTCTGGTTATTACACGTGCCATCAACTTCGGGACTGCATTGTGCCACGTTTGATGAAAATAAGGAATACTCTCTGACAGGCAGGAACGTTTCTTATCGTTTCACATCAGCTTCGTGTAATTCCAACGATTTTCAGCACAGTACCGTGATATTTAACAAAGTATAGATATTGTCATCGCACTGTCAAGAATGACAATTCTCTCAGCCCAAGAGAGCCCATCGAATGATATTTCACTCAAAAAGAACGACTGAACGCCGAAACATTTTTACTTTCGAGTAACGTGGTATTTGCGAAACCTCGAGCGACGTCGAATTTGACTCGGATTCGCAAGAGTATGTACATATATATTGCAACTGATCCCGTCTCTAGCTGCTGCCTCTAATCGAGTCTTTGCTTAAATGTATGCAGTAACCGAGTAACGCCAAACTTTAAATCGATATCTGGAATTCGTCGAGGCAGAGCGAGAGAGAAACAGAAGTAGGAAACTCTCGCGCGACCTTCTCTCCCTACGCTCTCTCTCTCTCTCTCTCTCTCTCTTTCACGCCTACCACGAGTTACCTACCACGAAGCGTACTGGAGGGTGCAAATGGTACATCCATTACTTCCCGCAGTCTAATGGCTGGAATTTATTAGGCGATAAGTTACTCCGGGCTACCTGCCTTACTTGCCGAGTTCCAGGACTCTATCCGGCCGGAAGTCGAGAGGGACACATTTTCAGCCTGTTTCTCTATCCCCCGTACGATCCGTCACGCTTTCTCTCTCTCTCTCTCTCTCTCTCTCTCTCTCCCTGGCATCACCAGCATCCTTGTCTCCTCACCGTTTTGAAGAGACGCGGTTCACCGCAATGACGCGCACCGTGATTCCTTGGGATCACACTCTTTAACGTCCGTGAGAAGGGACGAGAGAGAGGGAAGGAGGATTCACGGACAGCTAGGCGAATTAGGAGAGCCGTAATTCACGCCGACGTATTTCCAGGCGCGGATAACTCGAGAGGGGCTCGTCGAAAAGGGGTTGACTCGGCACTATCGAGGATGCCGCCTTATTTTTATCGCCATCGCAGCGTTAAGGGCGTCTCGAAACTGTTTGGATATTTCCGGCTGGAATTCCAGAAAAGTAAAAATAACCGGCTGCTACGGGCTAGGCACACCTTCTATCTTTACAAGACGTTTAAACGTCGCGATCAACCGGCGCGTCACCGTATTTCAGCTTTACGTTTAAGCGCATCCTGAACGTTTATTGCGCGCACGCGTATAGCCGAGAGTACTTTATGGTACGCTGTACAATCGCGGGTATATTGCGTTTCATTTGGACGCCTCTCGCTGAGCAGTTGCTCCGAGAATTTCAAGTCGTTCATTGAAACCTGTCTACGATGCTAAATATCGAACGAGACGAATCACGAAATTCGCTTGAATCGTGCACGCGTTCGATTCTCCGAGCGGCGATGTGGGGAGTTATTTAAAAGAACGTACGAAACGTAGATACGACGATTAGCAAGTGATCTGTAAACTTTTATACAAGCTTAGACCCTTGGCAAAAAAAAAAAAAAAAAAACAGCAAAAAGAAATATGCGTTCCCATCCTTCATTTTATAAACGCGATGATTAGACAAAGATCTGTGGAAACAGAGATTGCGAGCGCGGTGCCGACGTGCACGCGTTCCAAAAGTTCACGGAGCCGCGCTGAAATCGTGACATTCCGACGCGATCGAAAGTGGAAATAACCGAGGACGAATCAGGTAAGAATTTATCGAGCGTTTCGAATCGGCCCCAGGGAGCCCGGCAGAGTACCAGAAGCTACGGATAGATTGATAAAGCAAGATGTTCGCCAACCAGGTTCACACCTACGCGCTCGGCTCACGGCTCAATTCGAACGATTTCACCGTTCTCGAACTCGGGAAGGGTGGAGAAGGAGGAGGAGGGCAGAGAGAGAGAGAGAGAGAGGGAGGGAGGGAGGAGAGGGGGTTGGTCCGACAGAGAAGTATTACGACCGGTGGAAGCAGTCGGCGTTGGCAGATCGCACCGTAATTTCGCCTCACGTGCTGGAATCTGCAGCTTCGATTTGTCATTCGGGCGCGACTCGCGGCCCATTTGTCAACCGATGATTTCAGCGACGAGTAGTCGCGCGCGGCCGCTTTTCCGTCGCGGCGATAACAACGCCGCGGCCCGATCCACCCCGGCATTACACGGCCGACTATACGATATCATCGTTATAATTGGCCTCGACTCGTACGCGAAATCGATACGCTTTCAATTTTGAGAACGAAGATTTACAGTTCGGCGCACGGAGTCGTACCGTGTATTTTGTCGACTGATAACCAATAACGTAGACAAGCGCGTGCGTGCGCGCGCGATTTGCAAACTCGAGCAATTTCGACAGCCACTGTGGACGAATGTCATCGTTGTTTTTTAAGCTGATGATGTACTCTCTCTCTCTCTCTCTCTCTCTCTCTCTCTCTCTCTCTCTTGGTCGTTTCACGAAGCACGTTGGTACACGTGAATTTCAAACACACGCAAGGCATTATTTGGGTCTTAACGGGGACAGTTGGATGAATTAGATCCGGGTTGACTAGAATAGGGAGGCTGGCTCGTTTAAAGTGGATTAATTATGAATAATTGTGCTCTGGATTAGGCAGCTTTAGGGTGTAGACGACTTGGACTTATGTGCCAACCGTACACATAACGCGCGTAATTGTTTGAAGAGAGCCTTGCGCGTCTTCCCCTGGAACGATTATATACTTTCTTTCTTTCTTTCTTTCTTTTTTTTTTTTTTTGTTTTTTTTTAAACAGGAAATATGGTTTTTCGTTTATTGGATATTGCGTTTGGCAACTGATATTTCGTAATTACTTTTCACGTTCCGTTTGTGGATGGTGGCTGTATTAAACCGTTGCGAGGAAATTGATATTCATATTTTTAATTCTACCAGCACGTCGAGTGTGCGCACCGAGTTAGATTTATTTTGGATGGATAAATTTATTTTGCACGTATTTCGCGTAGCTTGTTTCGACAGAAATAGGTCACTTCGTAAGTCATCTTTCCAGGACACGTAGATTTTTCTGGGCGATACAATAATACTTGGATTGAGTAAAAAGTTATTTCGTTTACCTTGGTGCAAAAGTAAAACAAGCTTCTCTCGTATTTTAAATGAAATTTATTAATTTATTACACCAAATAAATGTGCCGTTTTGTTCGACTATCTTTCGCCATAATCGCGTCGCGAAGAACTTTTGAAGATGATTTTTTTCACTGGTCCTTTTTGAAATCAACTTCACACTATTAAGAGAATTCTGTAGAGACAGAAACAAATGGTAGTCACAGATGGTGCAAGGTCAGGACTATACGGTGGATGCATCAAAACTTCCCAGTCAAGCTCTCTCAATTTTTTACGGGTCAAAAAAGCTTGATTCATTAAATTTTTCAATCATATGGCATCCAAACATCGAGCTTTTTTGGTATTTAACTGGTTTAAAACTGTTTTGTTAATATTTAGTTTCTTACTGATATCGGTCTTGTTCAATTTTTTTCCACGATTTTATCGACTTTTCCAGTGATTGGTCTTTGACATCAAAATTTCCAGATTGAAAACAAGCTTTGTTCCACACGTGCTGATACTGCATCTATAAACGCCATAAATTCTTTTTAGCAACCTGAGCCGTATTCTTTCCCTTCTTGCAACAAAATTTCAAAATGTATCGATTTCCTTCTTTAATTTTCTCTTATTTTCAAGACACAATAAACACGTGTTACAACTTTTCTTTTTTTCCATTGCTCTACGAGTGTGTCACGTACGCAAGTGCTGCCAGATCCGATTGATATTATCAGTTAGTTATCGGGAGAAATTACATTTTACTCGATCCAATACAATTGTAATTACTTTTACTTTCCTGAAACTAAAACCAAATGAACTAATCATTTCCGATCGGCAGTAAAACACTCTCACTTTACGTTGCAACCTGCAAATAATCGCGAAAGTGCAAAAAGTCTCGAACGAGCGCAGAAAAATCTCGAAATACACGTTGAGATAGCAAAAGACAGAAACGCGAGCAGGTATATACGAGCAGCGACGAGGTATTAAGCGGTCGCGTTGTACCTCGTTGTACCTAAAATACGCAGGATAAAGAGAGAGAGAAAGGGGTTGGTTTAATGACGCCGCCGGATGTTAATTATACGTTATACCGCGAATCGTTATTCCCGCTGGTGAAAACACCAGACCTCGGCCAGTGTCGATGTACGTGCGAGCGATCGCCGCTTGTATGCGAAGGTTTCCCTGGTTTTTAGCCGAATGCCGATACTGTTGCGCGACTCTGCGAACCCCACCCCCTCTCCCGTCGCCATCGTCCACCCCCTGTTCGCTGATAGTTGCATTGTAAACATCGTGGTTAACCAGAGTACCTCGAAAGGGTTTTAAAAGTGCCCGGAAATTCGGTCGTACAGCTGATTCGGAAGCCGGTATTTACTGTTACTCATGAACCTATCTGGCCACCGGCTGCTGCGATTGTTTGCACATTTCTCCGTCTATCCACTCTTCGCCGGCCGCGGTCCCGCACGTTTGCGTGCGTCGATCCCGCCGGTAATTATGTTTATGGCAGGATCGTTGGCCGAAGGTGTGTCTGACGCGGTTTGTGCATGCGTGCTGCAACGAAGTTAAGGCTCGAGGTGGCCCGGAGTTGTCGCACTGACAGCGAGTGGGCTATTTGGTCGGGGAAAGTCTGAAAAAGAAAAAAGAAAAGGATTGCTCTAACGTTACTTGGATGCTTACTCGAGCTAATAACAGAAAGTCGTTACGAAATCAAAAGTACAATGTTTCAACGTTTAAACGATCAAGGTGATCTTGAGTTTTTATAGGAAAGAATTTTCTTTTTTCAATTTTATTCATAGACGTTCTTGAACATTTTCCTTGAAATGTTGGGGAAAATGATTTCTTCATGTAAATCGTATTGATTTATTATTTTGATACGAAATATATATGTATTTTGATTCTTTCGATGACAAAATACACATTTTGAGAAGTTCAGAAATTTCTATTACGTTTTCATGCAGATTGCAAAAATTCTATCTAAATAGCAAATTAGGTATAAAACTGATTCAGAACCAAATTTCATTGGATTATAATCAGGAATCTCTATCGAATGTAACGAGACCGAGAGGAACATCGAAACTCGCACGGAAATGTAAAAAAAAAAATCGATAATGAAGTCGTCAAAAGCATGCAGTCGTAAAAAAGTCAAACTGATTTTGTCGATTATCTACAAATATTGATAACAGTATGAACAAGCGTGTTGAAAAAATAAAAACTATCCGGAAACGTAGTGCTTCTCTAAAAAGCATCCGACAGTGTAAGAAATTGCACAATCTTCTTGAAAAATATAAAAATTACTAATAAATATACAATCGTAAAATCTCTTGACTTTCGATTATATTTAATCACGAATATATAAACGAACAAAAAATGTTTAGCACCTTGTTCCACTGGCGTTCGACGCACTTGAACGACAAAAACTTTTTTTGGCTGATATGAAATTTTCGAAACTGAAAATTTATTCAGCTTCTCGGTCCAAATACCTCATTGTGTGGTCGCGAATTATTGGCTGTTTTATCTGCAAAGGCTTTCGAGTTACGATGCCTCGTGGGCTCCTCGTTGCAATTTTGTCGGCAATTATTACAGAAGTTTGTTTATGCCTCGGTTATTTTGTGAAATTAGTAAATACGGTGGTACACGCGCGCGGTGGGTGGGCTCGAATTTCAAATATTTGCATTGTAAATGAGGTTCGTCAAAATCTTGGGACACATTTCATTTTGAAAATGAGTATCCTGCCTCGGATATTTTTACACGTATATCCTTTGGATTTTTGTACGTCCGAATTTGCCAAAAATGGGTAAACATCTACGATTTAGCGATAACTCCTCTGAGAATTTCGAGCGTAACGAGAACACTATCACAATCGTTATTAACGGTGTCTGTCTTGGGAAATTTAACAATCTGGATATATTAAAAAAAAGAAAACTGTTTGCAACTGTTTGCACAACCATTTAAAAACTAACGAAAATAGTATTTTCGTTCCGTCCGTTTAAAATATGACAAAGGGTATTCACCGTGCCCTTTCCTCAATAGCGAACTGATCTGCTTTGAAACTAGAAATTTTCAGAGCGCAAACTGCAAACTAGTTATAACAGTTTCATGCTCTGATGATGGTATCAAGTGGCTCTCGCTATTAGCTAGGATTTTGAATGCTTGTGAAAAGAGGACACGGCGCATCGAAACAAGCTAAATTTTCTAGGAATTACGCTCGTGTGAGTCGTGCATTAATTAATCCGTTCGCCGGCACGTACATATGTCAGTACCTATTGTTTATTGAAACAAAACAAAATTGCAAACTATAATTACCTATTAGATGTATGAATATATCGATACGACGAATTAAATTTATCTCCACTGTATTCAAACGTGGGAAAGATTATTATATTAACGTTGGAAAAAATGATGAGAAAATATTTTCTAACGTGTTGATTGACAGAAATGCTCACAATATATATTTACCTATGGTGTTTCGACAAATCTCTGTTTAAATTTTCACGTTTTCACGCCTAAAGTACTTGACAATACTGTTGCTCGTGTTCTTTCAATCGCCGTTCTTTCGCGACCGATCCCCCAAACAGAAAAAAAAAAGAAAAGAAGAAGAAATAGAAAAATGCAATTTACGGAGAAACAGAGGCGAAGTTCATTAAAAAAAACCACATTCGATCGACGTGTTATTAATCGTATCTCGCGCTCTCCTCGCTCGTCGGGGACCGGTCGACGCGCGGTTAAATGACAGAGAAATCGAAAGAGCGACAGTTCGATTGACCGTTTCAATTTGCGTGGAATGATCGCGCGGAGCCGAGCGTGCTCGGGTACGTGGCGCGTACGGCAGCGCGGCCAATAAATTTCTGCGGCCCCGTGGAAAATTACGAGGGCCCGCGGAACCGGTTCGTAGTTTTGCCGTGGGAGTTGGCCACGTAATTTCATGCCGATCGAATTTAAAATATAATTCATTTAAAATTGGAATCGAACCTCCCGGCCGAAAATTGCGATTTGCAGGCAACGGGTAGCTCGCGCCCCGAGCACAAGTGGGAATATCCCACTTTATTTGCAAAATGTCGCGGCGTGTGACGCGCCGCTCTCTGTTTGTTTAAAAAATGCGCCGTAAAAGCACCGACGAGCGATTACAGTTGCAACGGATATTTCAGTGTGATGCACCGGAAACTGTTCGGTTATCCGGCGCGCGGAAATTTCGTCGAGAATTCAAACACATTCGCGCGATCTTCCGCGAACTCGTAATGGACACGGTTGTGAAAGTCATCGCAAGTTGAGGCGCTTATTGTTGCTTTTCTTTCTGTTTTTCTTGTTTTTGTTTTTCTTCTTTCTTCTAGAACGACGTCGTAGAATGGTTCGATTTACCCTCGCGAATCGAATATTCGCGGGACGCGCGTATTATTAACTGTAACGCAAGCCGCAATAATTAGTTCCGAGCGTGTGCAAGTTGGGAAACTATAGTTAATTAGTTTCTCGTAGCAAGTGTGTACTTGGTGATTAATTTTACAGCTAACAGCTAGTTCTTAGGTGCTTGATATTATGCAATTAGAGTTTTTTTTTTTCCCTCCCCTCTGTCCTGCGGTTGACGGTTAATGGATATTAAATTGTCGGCCTTTTTTAGCGCTCGCAATTAGGGGACGGTGGTGGCCACGTGTGGAGGATCAGCTGCTTTCGATGATTTCGAACTGAAACTTGTCTGAGATTAGGAGAGAGACGCGATCGTATTTTTATTTTAGCGATGATTTTAATCTGGAGGCAGATGTGTTTAATTTCTCTAGTAGTATTTTTCATTCTTTTCCTTTTCCTTCAATTATCGCTGAAGGTGAAACACTTGGTAAATTCACTGATTAAAATACGTTAATGTTATTTCGAATAATACAAGCAAACATTTCAATAGCAAATTTCGATTCACAATGTGCTGACATATTCTTTAATCGTGTATTTCAATTGAGTACCTACTGCGTCGAACGAGGCAGTTAATAACATTTATTATAAAATAAATAGTCGAAATGATCATTTATCTTCGCCATTACTGCACGTGATTAATTAAAATTGTTGCTTATTATACCAATTTATGAATAATTTACCGACGCAACGAAATTTCCATTAATCTTTTTCAATATAAATACAATCGCTAATTATAGCGGATAAAATAAAATTTCACATTTAATTTTCTCACGGCGTTTATGTGATAATTGTTCCTTTTTGTTACTGTTATACTTAACGAAAAAGAGTTTATCAAAAAATTGCGGGCAAGTAGCAGAGAACTTTGTCGAGTTCGTCGAGTGCTTGCTCGCGTCTGTTAATAGAAATCTGATATTAATCCAATATTGAATTTACGATCTTACATATTTACGTACCACAGCTTATGATATTCGGTTGATTCGAAGTAGCCAAACCTAAAATTTCCCATATAGAAACCAATTTTTTCCGCGGTCTGTTCGGCCGAGCAACTGAATTTGAGTTACTTAATTTATACCTGTTTAATCGCATAAATATCTGATTACAATTATATCAGTTTCTAATTATTGAAAATTTTGACCTTTTAATTCATCACTCCGCGCATCTTGTGAAATCCGTAATTTGTTAATATTTCAGGATAATTGAATCCTGATATTTCAAAATTGTTTTGAAATAACTTTTGCTAAAATACATCGAAAAATAACCAGATATTTCAAGAATTTATCGCACGAGAGAATATTGATAATATTCGATAAGTATTGAATATACTCTGTTACGAAGGAGCAAATTAATGCCAATTTGATGCATATTTTATTTTGTTCCACTATACAAAAACGATAGCTTCACATTATTCAAAAAAAAAAAAAAAAAAAAAAAAAAAATTATAGAAAAGAGAATACGACAAAGTAAATGAAATTAGAATATTCGCGATATTTTCAGTGTCGTTCACTGTCATTCCAGAAGAAAATAAATAATTCGTGCTGAGAGAAGAGGGAAATCATTGATAATTTCCCATTTCTCCTGGAATTCCTCGGCGTTCCAGAATTTTATTCCAACTCCCAGCGAGACTCTTAAGTGAAATCTTTTCCCTCTTTCTTTCTTTCGTTCATACATTATGCCGGCTAAGTTTATCGACAAACACTCGGACGTTCTCTCCTCCGCGATCGATTCGCGGAAGCTTTCGCCTTGATTCGAATATAATACGCTCATAATCCGTTCGTCTGTCTCGCCATTCGAGAAAGAGAAATTTGTTAAATAAATCGTGAAAGACACGGGACTCAGGATGAATGGATGGAATCGCGACGCGCGGCGAACGACTCGATCGAGCGAACTTTTAATGTTTGAACTTTCGTAATGAAGCTCGACCGTTCGAGTATCGCTGTATGTTAGTCACCTGCGAGGATTTATCGCCATTCACCGGCAACAGTTTCGCATCGGTGGCATACAGTCACTCGTGAAAATTTAAGTGGATTTGCAAATTCCAAATATTTGAAAAAAAAGGAGAGGATTTTCTGGTATTTCACAGGTATTAATTTATTATACAGATTGTGACGTTTGTGATATTTTTTTATATTTTTCTGGTACAATTTAATCATCGATCTATCGCGCATTTGTAGAAAATTTTAAAGTGTCAAATGTTGCCAGAGAATGCGCGAAATAAAAAAAAAAATGTTTAAAGCTGTTTTCATGCTTGTGCAAAACAAGGTTCTACTTTTCAAATTGTAAGTTTTTGCCGGTGATATAAATTTGCATAGAAACCCACACTTTATTTATTACAATTACAATCAGAATAAATTTACTATGAATCGCAATTGTTAATAAATATTATCGTAAAATCGTGTTTTCGATTTACTTGCGTTGTGTATTATTATAGTATTATTATAGTATATTATAATTTATATAAAAAAAACACCTTGTCAATAAATTAAAAATTGTCGAATTTCAACCGAGGGATTACGATAATTAAAGATTATTGTCGTAAAATCCTTCCTTTTCCGTTCGAATAGCTGAAATTTGACAGACGCGCGTAGACTTCTGCGACTGACTGTAAGTCAGAAACGTAAAGAGCGTGCGACGGATCGATCTCGGGTTCAATTGATCGATTTCGAACGGGTTCTTGTTCTGTTTCCAACGTGGCGCCTGTTCCCAACAACGGGAAAGAGGAGCAGGAAGGAATACTCGACGAGCCAGGTAGTTCGTTCAATTATTAAAATAAAGCCCTTCCCGTGATTTCGCTGCGACGGAACACGGAAAATGAACTCTGAAATTCTCGAAGATTTCATTCGCGCGGAATCGAGAGGTGAATGGCTGAAACGTGTTAAAAACTTTCGATTCCTCGTATTACCCGCTGCGAACGTGCAGAGCGTCGCTGGGACGTGTGCGATGGAAAATCAGCGAACGCGTGATGGATTCTGATGAATTTTTTGGTAATTAATGGACACGAAACGCGTTGTCGATGAAGCGATGTTGGAAAGAGAGGTAGAAATAGATAGATAGACAGATAGATAGAGAGAGATGTTGTTTTCATTTTATTAATGGGGCTTAATTAATTATTGCATTTGTTGCTGCGAGAAATTTCTCGGCGGGAATGATTTTAGAGTATATTGTATTAATTTGGTGTTTTGATTATTGATGTTCATACGGATGCCAATTAATTTCGCGTCTCATTTGGTGAATTTCGCCGAGAAAGTATTCGGCCGAGTTTCGTCTGACGAGCATCTTCTAAATTTGAACACGACGGCGAAAGAATTACGAAACGTTTACTCGGGCTGTGTGTCCCGCGGACATATTTTCCAATTCTTCAATCCGAAGTGAATTCCAACGGTGAATTTGACAAATAAAACAAACCTGAAGTGTAAGTCGGACGACACGCGAAACGAAATTAAAGGCCGTTGCCGCAATTTCGCATTTCAAATTGCAGCGGGACATTGACGAAGGTACAACAAAGCATGCGAAACAAACCTCGTACAGAATACAACCACCGACAGAAATACAACTGTTCGAAATGCAGGCTCACGCGAAACCACGAAGAATACAACCGAAGAATAGAAAGGAAGATTCGGAGGAATTCTGTCTGTCCAGCAGCGAGAAACGACAAAGACACACGCACGTGATAACGTCGTATCTGTCACACTCGTGTCGTCATCAATAATCCTTCAACGTGTGTTGGAAGCATTACGAAAAAGAAATTACGCGCGATCGTTCATTCGATAGCGATTTCAATGAAGCTGTAAATCAAGTTCTTCAAGAAGACATTAATGATTCTTGTTTCGCGTTTGGCACGTTTGAAATTTCGCTTGCGGCCGGCTTTTTATCGGTGTTATTTTGACAAATCCTAGCGCCGGTTACCCGGGCCCCGCGTATGAAAAGATCGCAATTCGTCATCTTGCCCCACTTTCATTTACGTGCACCGGTATTACGCGCGCGTTACGTTTGGCGTGGAATTTACTTTACCTGCATGGTATTGTGAAGGCGGAGAATTGAAACGGAAAATTGCAGAAAGAAGAGAGAGGGAGAGAGAGAGAGAAACACGAAGAGGTGCGCAAAGAGAAACAGGAATGAAGGATTTTCGTTCTCGAGGGGTAGGAACGAGCGTGCCTAAGCTCGGTTACCACGCGTCCACGCGAGGAGAATTAAGAAATTATTTATCGTATCGCGAAAGCTTACCTTGATAGCAAACTCTGCGTTACACGAAACACCGTGCGACGAACTGTTACTGATTTCGTCCGAGTTTCGTGCATTAGTGGTCGCAAAAGAAGATGGAGAGATCATTATGCAAGCAAAATGTTCCCCGCTTTCTTTCTTTCGTACATTTAACGTTTTAGATTTCTCATCAGTCGAAGCTTCTCCGCGGTTCAACCCCTCTCATATCGCTTATTTTTTTTCAAAGGCGTTTAACGACTCCTTGGAAGGAGATAGCAATTCCCCGTGAATTCGCACGTAATCGCGAAACTTTTCCCGCTTATTCGATCCTCTTCCAAATCATGATTATCGACCTTTCTGACGATATAACGGAAGAGCCGCGACGGTAAAGAGTTTCTCGTCGTTTCTCGGTTCTTCTTGATGAACGCTACGCGCGAAAGTTCGTTTCACAAGCGCAGTTAATTAAGCAGAATTAATTTTAATGTTTCATTGACGAAAATACTCGTTCGTAAATTGGCGTGACGTTTAAGATACATATCTGAAAATCGATTATTACAGGGTAATATCTCAACACTGTATAACGACTTGTTGTTAAAAATTTAGAAAACCTGATTTATATGAAGGAACGTATGTCGATGACTGAGAGAGGTACGAATAAACGAACGAGTATGTAAATAAACGAACAGAGCCGAACGCGTACATTTCAATTTATTATAATGTACTTTTCGTCGGTCATTAAGCGCTGAAAATCGCATGATGCTACGGAAACGTCATCGGTTACCACTGTTGAAAATTATATGATGTCAGAGTAACGTCATGGTTCGATAATTGTAAGTGCTGAAAATCACATGATGCCACAGCAACGTCATCGGTTACCAGTGCTGAAAATTACATGACGCCATCGGTAATGCCATCTCGTTCACTACTTGCAAGTGCTGAAAGTGATGACGCCACAGCAACATCATTGGTTTTCGTAGCGTTAATGTCCAAACGTTATGTTACACAAGCCATCAGATAGAAAATCATCGTTGGAATATTAACGTATTCCAAAAAATAAAAGACAAGGATTCGGCTCTGCTGCAGCGTACTATACAAACCCATTGAAGATAGATACAATCTGCAGAAAAGAAAAAAAGAAAAGAAAGAAAGACATTAGAGAAACAACGCGGAATAGAAGTGGACAACAAACGCTAGAAGGAAACCGCGATAATTCCAGTTGAAACGAAGAAAATTCTTGCCGGCTCAGGAGGAATCGTGCTCGCTGAAATTTACTTATTCATTCCAAACAGACACGCCGTTTCACCTTATAAATACTACCACAACAATTCTACCAGTTGTTAGGGAAAAATTCCTCTCCACGATTGAAAACCACGATCTTACTTCAATTCGAGAAGACAATAATTCCTCCTTCCATTTAAAAAAAAATTTTTTTTTTTTTGCGAGAAAGCAACGCATTTAAAAATCCTTCGTGACGAGAATTCTTACGTACGTAAATGCAAATTCGAAGTATCGGACGTGTGTTTCTCTTCTGATTAAGTTTCCAACGCCGAATTGCCAGGTTTCATTGCTGAACAAGTTACGAGTTTGCTATCGTCTTGTGCGTAATAAGTAAGAGGAGCGCGATAACAAAAGCGGGTTGGTTCTCGAGCGGCGATTATACGCGCGGAGGGTGGACGAGGATTTTACCCTTATTCTCGGATTCGAGCCGATAAGAACTGACCGTGGATGCATTAATTAACCCGCAAATATACGTGGCTCGAATGCAATCTCGCTCGGTTTAATATTTCCTATGTCATAATGAGCCATTGTTGATTCACGTGTCCTATATATATATATATATAATATTCACGTTATATCGACTGTTATGCAAATATATAAGTTGAATGTGATATATTATCGAAGTAATGATAATAACTTTGCTATTGAATAATAAATCGGCCGTTTTCAGTAAAATTTAATATTGCACAGGCAATCGGCATTTTTTATAAGTTTTTAAATGGAAATCGAAATGCGAATGAGTAACCTGTAGGTTACGTATATAAATTGTCGGTTAACATTCAGGATTTAGTAACTTGGTAATATTGTTAAATTCTTTCACTATCAAATTAAGTGTTGTAAAATTCTATTAAATCTAAAATTGCAAAATTGAGCAATTTAACCGTGAATTGTTGTAGTCTCTAATGTTCAATGTCGGCTAAGAATTAATTCGAAAAATGGGAAGAATAAATCATAATTTTCTTCCTTTACATTTTTTATCTCGTTTTATTTGATTTTCTAATTCTATGAAACTCCGTAAAAATTAATCGTATAAAAAATTGCTATTTTTCGTAATTTTTTATTAATCAGAAATATTTTTCGAAATATTTTTTCACTAGTCGATACCTAGTCGATTCAGATTTGTTTATGTGTATTTTGATGTCTGATAGGGAACTTTTTGCTTAACGATGAATCGCTGGTCGCGATTTGTAATAAAAAAATTGTTAAATTCTCGTATGAGAATTCAGTTCTTTCAGTTTTAAAATATATATAATGCTTATCCTAAGACTTTTGTGGGATGAGAAAATCTATTGTCTTACGATTTGGAAAATAATAGATAATAAATTATAAATAATAACACAATACATAATTTCGTGTAATTTTTCAACTCAGTTCTGCGTTGTTAATAATTCGCGTAAATATTTTTTGAATCAACGCAATAATAAATGATAAAAAAGATAAGAAATTTCTGTGCGAAAGTTACCTTCAACTTCGAGAAAAATTCTCTTGCTCCGATAGCCCTTAAAAATCTCTTCAAACAAACTTCGGAATAAGTTCGACGCAAATATTTTTATCTGAAATTCCTTTAGATTGTCTAAAAAATAAAAAAGTTACCATTATAGGAAACGTACGTTTTGAATAATACTCGTTTAATTAAACGTTTTACCATCGTGCTATAAAACGAATAATAAACCCGTTGTTTATTCGATATTGAGTAATTAATCCATAACGCTACTAATTAGTTGCATAAGTGTCAGCGTATTAACGTTACCTAATAATTTCATGGTTAAATATTCATAATCTGCATGTATTATGGATGAGATCTAATAATAACGGAGTTCCTGTATTAATACGTGGGTTATCATACTTGTAAATAATAAGTCGGTTCATTCATCATTCATTATCATTGATCATCCTCATTGATTAAAATGGAAACCATGAAATACACTTATCCCTTCATCTTCGCCTTTGTCCCTTTTCTATTAAAACTTCACGATTCCCCTTCCAATATTTCCAAATATTAAATCACCTATTCTCGTTTATAATATATTTCACAGCATCGTATATTAATATACTTTGAAGTTAATCGCACTTATACTTTTCTGAGTATAAATTTCATTTAACATATTTGACATAAAGTACAGAATTCATTCGGAATTAGATTGATAACTTCATTTTAAAAGCGAGAAGCTTCGACTGTCGAAATATTCCATAATCCAGAAATACACTTCGCGATGCATTAACAACAGCTTACTTTCTGCTGTGCGCGGAAAACATATGTTTCCGCAGAGTCACCTTTACTAATAATAAAAAAAAAAAAAAAAAATCGAACAAAACACGCAACACGCACTAAAAGTTAGGACGAAAGATAGTTGCAATTATTCTCGAATTTAGCACGCCGAGAGAAACGAAATCGAAGGAAGGAAAGGGATTGAAACGAGAGGACGGTGCGGGCTGGGCGCGGCTATCCTCGGCTCAAGCCGAGTTGGACGGTGCAAGCGTGAGAAGGAGAAGGAGCGTGGATATGGATGGTGCACGTAGCAGGTGGCTCTATGGCATCTTCGTTGGGGTTAGAGTTCACTGTTCAGTCTTGCACCGGGCCATTGTGGGAGCAACGAACCGGCCAACCGGAGGCAAAGACGCCAGGCGCCTACTTGCTGCCACGATCTCACCAATCATTTGCGCATTGAAGCAGCTACACGGGAACCCAGTGGTTCCCCGGCCTCTCTCGCATGACCGACCTAATTCACCCACCGGTGGATCCGGCGATATTATTATTTCGGGTCCGTCGCCGGAACATCGGATCAACGCTTCGGGGAATGTATTCATAGGCTTGGTTTCCCCATCGCGTCGAGAGCGATTCTGGTTAGTCGAGAATTTAGAGGTGGAGAATTTAAGAATTCCTGCTCGCCTGTACACTCGGTTCTCGTTTCGCGCAATCTTTTCTCTTTTACACGTGTTTCTCTCGTGTGTTTGTCCGAACACAATTATTGGAAGGCACATTTTGTGAATTTAATTAGGGTGAAGAGATACACAGAATGCGCGTAAAATTGCAATTAACTCGATGGTGAAAGAAATTTCTCTCCTTAGATCCTATTGTTTTCGTTCATCAAGTGAATCTTTGATCTACTGGCTATTTATTCGAAGAGAGTGAGAACAGCAGTTCGGGAAACTTTGTAATTTCGCTTGAAATTTTGTGAAAGAGATTCATGCAGAGCGTGAATCTATAATAAACGAGTTGAAGATGATGCTGTTGAATGTGGCTAGTTCATTAACAATGAACGAATGACACACTATAAACTTGTATATACATTTCCAGAGCTATTTCAAAATTTCGCAATTTAATTGTCACGGTATGATCGAATACATTTCACAGATAGAATCTCATCTCATCGTCAGTGTTGATAAAATTCGCAAAATGTTCTCCACGACACACACGATGCATTCATAAAATTTTTTCTAACGTAACTCGGATCTACTATTACGTGTACTACTAATTATCCGACGTGATTTACATCGTATTTTGATGGGACTCGTGTTAAAAATTACTCGCGCTCCTATATTAAAGCCGCGAAGCATGTTCGTGACCTGAATTCCTCCCTGTTCTTCTCATACAGATTGCCAACTGGAAATTAGGTCGACTATATCGCAAACTTGGAATAGACAATTGTAAGTTTCCGGAACGATTACGCGCGATGTTAATGTCATTAAGATTCTATTCACTTTTGCAGTTTTCTCTTTGGCTTAACGTCCCTCTGATCCGTAGACTGCAAGCATTTTTTTTTTAGTAATGCCACTTTAAAATAGCTTTTCATAGTTGATTGAAGGCTGGTAATGAGAGTAAAAAGTATGATGGATTAGCCAAGCAGAGTAGATTACCTGGTTAATTCCTGCACGTCGTTGAACGCTTTACATATTTACATTTTGCAATCTTGAATGGATGAATCCTCGAGCTTCTTTCATTACTAATCTACTGGATAAATGACAATGTCGCGAATTTGCATAAAAATCCGCATTGTCAAAACTAATTGTTAAATATCTATTCCAGCTAAGTAAATATCCGTCGAACATATCCGTAATTTGTTCCTTTTTTTTTTCTTACGATACGTTGCTAATTCACTTTAGATTGTTTCTAGATCGTATCTGTGTGAAACGTTGCTGCTCTTGGAGAATAACGTTTAGTTTGCTGCAGTATATCTATTTGGCATTGTGTTTACCGCTGTTAATGCCGCAGTTAAATACACCGTAATTGAAATCCATTTGTATTTGTTTAGTAAGGAAGCAAGTAATTTCATAGGTCAATGCAATTCAAAGGTGAAATTATACCCAAGCAGTTGTATTAAAAGCTCGGAACGAATTACGCCTCGTTTCGCTTCTAATTATTATTATTCCGAGATTTCTACGGCATAGAACGAGCATAATTAACTGTATTTATCGTTGTCAATATCGAGTGTAATTTAATTAATGCACAGTAATCTTCATTCACTTTGAACAATGCTTTCTCAGTTGATGCTGTAAATTCTTTAAGAAGAGCAACAGTACTACGAGCAATATTTTCTCGATTTTTATTGTACGAGCGAGAGTTATTTGATTTTCATCGTAATATCAATTTATAGTCAACTTACAGTAATCTTCATTCACTGTGAACGATGCTTCCTCGGTAATTGTTGTAAATTCTTCAAGAAAAGCGACAGTACTATTTTCTTTTTCAATTTATTTGACTCTCACTGCAATATCAATTGGAGAATAGAGAGTAGACAGAAGTTATTACAGAGACTATTTTTTTTTTTTAAATTTACTAACTAGTTCAGTAAATTTATTTACTATTTAATTAGAAAGTAGAGAAAACTAACTGATGATTTTTTGAAGCCTGCCCGCTAAAATTTTCTTCTTATTTCCGCTTCATCTTCCAGAGATGAATCGTTCTTTAGCCAAGCATCAAACGCTAACGACACGAAAAACGTGGAAAATAAAATTCTGAAACGCGGGGTTTAATCATTTTGACTTCGAGGGGGCTCGATTTACGTCGAGGAACACCGTCTCTCGCGAATTCTCGGTCAATGCAGCCTGACAAAATTCCCCACCATAAATCAATTAGTTCCACTCGCATTAAAGTACCGGGGATAAGGTTTCCCCGTGAAAGTTTCCAGCCCGTGGAAAAACTTTTGTTTCGTGATGCGCCGCCGCCGCCGCGGCGCGCCGATGGAAATCCTCGAAACCACATAAATTTCATCGGCCGACAATATCACCGGCCGGGCATAATTTACAAGCTGCGATATCAATATTCGATACTTTGAGTGTCGCGTTCTTGAATTAAACAAAAAAGGAAAAAAAAAGAATGCAATGGCCGATCAATAAGCAACGATAAAGCGATATAAAGGCAAAGAGGGGCGTGCGAGAGAAAAAGAGAAAAAGAGAGACAGACAGACAGAGAGGAAGGCTAGAGGCGATTGGACGTGGAAGCTGATTTAAATATCGACGATGTCAGTTCGATTGAACCGTACAAGTGGCCACTTCGGGCTAATCAAATTAATCAATTGTTTCCGCGAGACCTTTGAGACCAGGCCAGCAAGCAAACAGATACACGCTCGTGTCCCCGGGTAATAAATTCTTGGCTGGAGAGACGTCCACGGATATCTCGTTGCATCTCTCTAAATATCAAAAGCCAATATTGGCGTTGAGGCGCTGCCTTCGTACTCCGACTTGCATTCGTTTCCTCCGTTTCTCAACGGCGGCGACGGCTTTTGTGTTTAAACAGCGGTCGGCCGATCCTTCCGGCCGGCGGGATCGACAACAAAAGTTAATTGATGATACGATAGTACCTAAAAGGACGCGAGTCTGCAGAGACTACAAAGAGTTGTAAGAATCGTAGGAAACGCTACTATACCGGCGATACTCTCGTACGATATTCATAGTATCGATGGCTGGTGTTTCGTGTACGCTGAAGGTTTTCGAATGACAAAAAAAAAAAAAAAAAAAAGAAAAGGAAGAAAAGAACGGAGAAGAGAATGCAAGAGAAGATAGAAGCATCGAATGAAAAGCGGCCGGACGAGATATTTTCTGATTTCAAGTAGATAAAATGTGCTTGTCGGGAATGGAAGATATCGTTGGACTACTGTTCTACCACTGTGATGCACAAAGCCATGAAATTGCCGCAATTTACCTTTCACATTGCAGGTCCATCGTGTGGAAATAACTTTTAACATTGGCGCTGATGAATATGAAAATTAGGTATCGGGTTACGATTGTTTTCGAACGACGGGAAAATGATTCGCTGTTGCTGGTCTTTTTCATCGTCGTTTCTGGAGATGAACGAACGAGATTTTGGCTTTCGATTGAACTTTCAACAATTTAAATCGATGTCGCCAGAAATTAATAATCCGGCGGTAGAGTTAATTACGTTTGAACAACAGAATATCGAATGTTGTAAAATTCTACGCGATCGTCTTGCTCCACTATATTGTGCTCAGAATCAAGGTTACATTAATCAAATACGTAGTAGCATCAATTACGTATTTACAGCTATTAATCATCGCGGGCCTTTCGATAAGGAACATACGATTTCATTTACAATAGAGCAGGAAACAAAATACACATAGGGCGTGAAAAAATATTTTATTAATGATCGTCATTGTTATTATTGATGGCACATCGAACGAGTGAAATTATTAAAATCTAACAGTTAATACGTTAATACGTTGAATTCTATTCCGTTAATACTCTATATAATTAATTATGAATCGCAAGTATTGAACCATGCACGTAACAGATTAAAATTAAATATCGAATAATTTAAATTATTAAATAACTGTGCATACAAGTGCGCGACATCGCGTTGAACATGAACGTTACATTTTCGGATACACAATTCGATAGACTTGTTTCAGTGTTGCGATGGTAGAACGGTTGTGTTTCGATGTCGATATCGAAGTTACAGGGCTTCTTTGAACAGTCGTGCAATTTTGAAACCGCGCTATCTCCCATTGCAAGTTTATGCAAATAAATCACGTTGAATGGGATGAGTTAACGTTAATTTATTCAAAAAGACAGAACATTTATGCGACGAAAACCGAACTAATTGAACTTTCGGAGTTTGATTGTGCCTCAAACGAAGTATAAATATGACGCATACATATTGTTAATTTACTTTACGCTACATTTCTAAATTAAGAGACAATTTTCGCCTGTTGTTTCCCTTCTATACTGCGTGCAATAATACTTTACATTCTCTAGTTAGGATATTCTGTAATATTCCTAAATATGTGTCGTATTGTTTGTAAATTTTTACAACGATATTTCACAACTATTAACTCTAAATGGTCATTGGAAGTTAAAGTGAATTGAGAAGGAGAAATTTCACTCCCACTCTCGCTCGTGAATTTTTCATTCGAAATAAACGTTCAAATACAGATATTCATAATTTACAATATCCATCCGGCAGCATCAAGCCAGAGAATTTATCTACATTGTGGCGGCTACCTTGAACTTGATCCCATCCACCGTTGAAAATAAGCTTAAATAATCAATGCCGGTTCCTGGTTGGCAGTTTCGCTTCTCGAGTTTCGCTGCATGCGATATTCATGAACACGGAGTTACGTTCTTGATACGTTTCAATTCTTAAATCGCCGACCAGATACATAATTAAACGGCATAAACGACGTGGCACTAACTTTCCAACACGTAAAATAAGAAGAAGCACGCCTCCCGCGTCTCACTTGCGAAGGAAATCATACAATTGTTTTAGAACGCTTTGCAGGAGCTCACTTGAGATCTGTCGACTACTTGAATTACTTGTTCATTCGTGTTTGCAATTTTCCCGATAGAGAATAATTATCGCTCATACTGATTCACAGCAATTCACGAAAGTGCTCGAACTTTTCGCAAACTTGTTGTAGCAAAATATTCGAAAATTTCCTTGATACGTGTAAACGAAATTTCACGATGTTTTATATAATACACAGAATATATTCATAAGCAATTCCTGTGTATAAATATTTTTTGGGGAGAAATTGCACACGAATTACGCTATATTTTAATAGAGTGTCGTTTTTTGATACTCATTGGTACAAAATTTTATTTTATTTCAATTACTGTCACTAGATTGCGATGTTTATTGTATATAAAAAAAAAGACATTACTTTATTGCGAATGAAATTTGCGTCGATGAGCTAATAAACTCTTTAACTGCATCGTTTCTTTAAAGTCACCAAGGTAATCTTCGATTCTTCGTTTCTCCTCCCGAGAGAAAATGTATATTCCTTCTCAAGTTGTATCGCTTTCTTCGCTCCAAGCGAACTGTGTGTACGTGCGAGCTTGCGGTATCGCGTGGTGGTTCATCGTCGTTGAAAT
The DNA here is from genome assembly GCA_036937485.2 of Tetragonisca angustula. Lineage (NCBI taxonomy): Eukaryota > Metazoa > Arthropoda > Insecta > Hymenoptera > Apidae > Tetragonisca > Tetragonisca angustula. Next base: position 1,173,734 of record JAWNGG020000087.1, on the reverse strand, counting down.
AAACCATAAACGAACTCGGTGCGACCTCGGTCGCGAGACGAACGAAAGACGAATGATAATAAAAGGGTGGAAAATAGAGGTGGGTAAAGGTAAAAGAAGAGGGACCTGGTTGCACGAAAGGACCGGATGGGAAAATAGTAGTCCGTAATTTTCGAAGGAGGAAGATCGGTCAAAGGATTCTCTAGCCTGTGTTCTTCCGTAGCTACGAAAAGCTCGGTGATAGGGTCGTGAATCGAGCGAGTTGGACTTGATGACACACGACTCGCTACGACAGACTTCTAGACCGTTTCTTCCTCTATTCCTCTGCGAATTGAATCGAGAACAGAATTCGAAGATCGTCCGTGCTTCACTTTCCCTCTGTCCCTCTCTCTCTCTCTCCCTCTCTCTCCTTCTTACAATCGATCGTATTTTGCCCCTTGTCGCGTCTTTTCTCAGTTTTTACATTTCTAATGATGACAGAGTACGCTCTTGGACTTTTTATTAATTTATTACAATTCATTTCCTGCAAAATTTAAAAATGCAACAACAAATACATGTTACATGCTTGGCGGACAGAACAAAACTAAGCACAATTTCTTTGATTTACATAAAAGTCTAGTAATTACTTTGTTGCATTTATGTTTCGTGTTGCTGTTCGTTTTCATGGTTTTCAATTCTTTTCGTTGAATGGGCCGAACAATGGATTTCAAATGATAATATGGATGACTGTGTAATTTCTTGACAGAAATATATAAATTCACGATGAGGCTCATGTTGACAAATAATTACTTCAACGACGCGCATCTTTCAAGATGTTTGTTCGAAGAGTCCCGTGAAACATACTCTTTGTATAAACTAGCATTTTCGCTGAAAAGTAGCTCACGAGGTAAATTTTTATTCGATGTAAATGCACGTGTTTGCATATGCAAGGAACGAACGTATAACAATGGACGTACGTATGCCCTCGGGATATTTAATATCTCGATTGCGAAACAGTAACTCTTTCGATACCTCTAACATTTTCAACCTGTTACGCGAGCGGTGGTAAATCGTAATAGTTACATGACCGAAACGTACACTGTGAACTGAAAAACGTGCAAACAACCGATTGCTTACAAACTACGGACATTCTTCTCTTTCAAAAAGAAACTACAGAAAATCGTATTTTCATTGCCAAGAATTGTCGAAAAGAAATTACTTCCTCGCGATTTAGGAAGGAATTAATCTTGCAAACTTTCTCCATTAAAAATTAATTCTAGTTCTCTTCGTGAAACGTCGGCAGAAAATCTCTGTATTCAATAATTTACTGACGAAAACAAGTTATCACGCCGATAGGATTAATCCCGCGATCGTCTTTCGAAAAACGTGACTTCAATCCATGGGAAGTGTGCCGAGATTCTCGAGCGTTTTCGAGAACCGGGGGAATATTTTCTGAGAAACAACGAAACGACGGGTGTCCTATCACGTATTTCTCCCCGAAGATGGTTTCCTCTTGAAAATACCGAATGTACCTCTTAAGAGGCACCCTGTACCCTTTACACGTACCTCCGATGCGGCGGATCCGCGCGCGGTTCTACGTGTGCACAGCCTGCAAAGAGAAAGAAAGAGACAGACAGACACACGTTATGTTCGATGCGAACTCGTCAAAGTGCCAAATCCCCGCGGGTACAGAAGCTTCGAGGCTGGAGAGAGAGAGAGAGAGAGAGAGAGAGAGAAAGAGAATCGTGTGTGCCATGGTCCCATAGATTCGATCAATGGGAACAACGCGACGTCGGTTCGCCGCTTCATCGGCGACGCGATCGAGCTTCGTTTCTCATCCCCCTTTTTCGAATCTCGCCCCTCTTCTGCCCTTTTCTATCTTGTTTCTTCGTCGATCATCCCTCTCCTCGTCGGCCACCTCCTTCCACACGCTCGCTCAAACTGTCAATCTTCCTGCAACGATCTAGAAAAGGCTTCCTTTGAGAGGAGCCGTCTCGTTGAATCCGCTTGGAGACGTACTCTTGGCCACGTTACACGTTACGTATGTACGTGTGTCGTCTACTTAGTCGCTAATGCACTCAGTCGAGCGGGAAATCAACGAAATTCCGCAGGTCAATGAGAAAACTAAGGGAGACATTGCACGTACGTACGTGTGTGCTATAATTTTAGCACCGGTGATAACTCTTCTTTGTTCTGAATAGGACGGTCGAAACAGGAATAGATTATCCTCTCTCTCTCTTTCTCTCTGATAAATTATTCGTATTTTCGGTTGCTGATTACGTAGTAAGCGTACTTTTAGCGGAAATTTTCTTCCACTCGAAGTCTTTGACAGTCAATTTCCGTTTTTTTCTTTTGTTTTCAATTGTTGGCAGTTGTTCTCAAATGTACAATTTAAGTTTTTAATTGTTATAAGCGTGATTACAAACAGACTTTGCTTTAATGTATCTTTCGATATACATCGTGATCGAGAAAGAACAAAAGATTGTCCTAATCTGGAGTACGTACGTATCAATCCATAATCTTATATCTAATTTAATCATGATTCCGATATTCAACTCATTAAATACAATACCAAACATTTGATACGAATAACTTTCACATCCAACGCTCGTATAAATCAGACGAGACAATCAAGCGCAAAACAGTAGACAGCAAGAACAAACGACATATGACGCAAAATTTTGGGAATAATTACCCAAGAAAGTAATTGCCCAAGTGATTATTATTAGCAGAATCCTGAGTCGCGTTCGTAATAACCGATCTACCACACATTACGCCACATGTTATTCCTCGTCGGTCCTCCCCGACGCTTCTGTGCTCGGTCGCGTCGAGCTGACTTCTCGTTTTTCCGCGTTTTGATCCCCTGGCGTCGTTGTCGAATGAATTCAGAACGACTGAATTCCTCGTGGAGCCCACGAGGCGAAGCCGTGCCCCTAGCTAGCCGCGCGATGCCATGGAAATCGTCGTGGCATTGTCCGCAAACCTGGATCCCTTCTTCCATCGTTATCCGGTCGTGGCACCGAAACGTTGCTGTCCTCTAACCTCGAAAATAGACCGACCCGGTTTTCCATCGGTGGCAACCGGCGCTCTAATTGCGACGATCCTCCCGGTGGACCGAACGACAGACCACCACTGGGAAAATCTACTTGTACCACCGGGCAAACCGTTGAATCGTACCTCATCCTCCTTTTCCTTCTCCCGTCTAAACCCTCTTTTAAAAATAATTTCCTATTGTGCGGGCAAAAAAAAAAAAAAAATTATTTTGGCTTAGTTTCTTTCGCTGGGGTACCTCTCTCTCTCTCTCTCTCTCTTTCTTTCTTTCTTTCTTTCTTGCTTCCTCGGATTGTATTTGATTTTTTGCTTGAGTCTCGTTTCTGTTTTCTCGTTTTCACCAGAATGTTGCTTCTTCCTTCGGTTCATTAGACGTCAAGAGCTCGAACTGAGCTCGCTGGATGTTAAGAAATCGATTAGGATTTTGTTAAATTTTAGAATGACTAGTGTTTGTGTGTTGGTGGGTTAAAGTTGGTTAGTGTTCACACTTCACGAAAAGGAAATACAGAAAGAGAGTGGGAAAGTTGCAATCTCTATACGAACGATTACGAACAATTGAATAAACAATTCCCAGGATTCTCAATTTGACATAACGTTCGACAGAAATAATACTAGAAAAAAAATTATCCCTGTTACATTTACTCCTGCGTATATTTATAATTTCTGATATTTAAAAAGTATTCAACGCCCACGTGAAAAATTTTTAAGGAAGATTCGGCGGTCTGCGCGCGTACGTTAAAAATTTCTCGACATATGTCCTTGTAGTTTCCTACCAAAGAATATCACTGTTTTTCATCCATTCTCTTCTCTCGCATCGCATTCATATTCTATGCATACTTTTCTTCTCTGTTAAACGTATCGAAACGTCGATTTCGATCGGTGGAAAACAAAATGAAACGAACTATACATATAGGTTCATTATTTATGAAACAGAAGTTTATTATTTATTTCGCATTACTTGAATCTGCAGTGTAACGGCTTCGAAAGATTAATAATGCAATTCAAAATCGAAATTAGCTTAATGGCTGCCAGCCGAATGCTTTCCAATGAAGAACGAACGAAAGCAGAAATATCAAAATTTACGTTCGAGCAAAAAACATGTAGGATTTTTATATTCGGTCAATTTTTGTGAACGTCGTTGCGTCGCGCACGCTTTATCTAAAGTTCGAGAGGGACACAATTGTTCGAATCGATCGAAAACAGGAAAAACTGAAGAAATATATTCCGAAAGATTCTTCCAGAATAGCTACCGTGTTAACACGCGTGCACGCTCCTTATAATTTTCACGTCGCGAAACCGAAAGCGGCGAATCTGGGTCGGCGAACGGATCATTGAAAAATGTTGAGAAATGACGGTCGACGTCGGGTGGAAAGAGACTGGAAATCCTCGTTTATATGAAAACTGATTCGCGGCAGCGGAGGCGAGTCAACAATCAGGTCGCAGCACGGCAAGCAGCCGGCCGAAATATTCCGCAACTATCGAACGGTTTACGTAATTTCATGAACAATCGCTGTCCGAATTCTCATTTCACTCGCGCCGCATCCACTCTCGAATTCGGCGCACGTTATCGCGGGTGATTTGCCAGATATTTAGAAGAATTTCTGCTAGATTTATAACGTGCGTTCACTCCATATTTATATTGCATGTAACAGCGTACCATTCGCGATATTTTAATTCCTCGAACAATTGGCAATTTTCAATTTATAAACAAACAGTAAAAGTATCATTTTACAAAAATAGTGTGCTTGAGGGTGAAAAAAGAGAAACGAGAAACCACCACTTTACTTATTAAATAGGAAAATAATTATTTGTTAAAGAGGGAAAATATTTAGAAACAAACAGTAAAAGTATCATTTTACAAAAATAGTGTGCTTGAGGGTGAAAAAAGAGAAACGAGAAACTACCACTTTATTTATTAAATAGGAAAATAATTATTTGTTAAAGAGGAAAAATATTTATAAACAAACAGTAAAAGTATCATTTTACAAAAATAGTGTGCTTGAGGGTGGAAAAAGAGAAACGAGAAACCACCACTTTACTTATTAAATAGGAAAATAATTATTTGTTAAAGAGGAAAAATATTTGAACTACCTTCAAAGGCCTTGGGACACTCGTGTATTCCGCGATTATCGAACGATTTGTGTAATTTCGCGAACATCGCCTGTTCAAACTTTCATTTCCCTTCTTCTACGGAGCGAGAGAAATCCCGAAACGCTTTAAAATCCGCCGCACAGCGTCGCGAAAAATTCATGAGAGATTTTCGAAGGACCACTGTCTGCGGGTAGGAAGGAAATATTTTACGAGCCAAATTGTTCGCTGCTTGTTTTGTCATTACGTTGAGGTCCCCGTAGCCCTCGAAATATAACGCGGCATTAATTTACGAAACAAACATTTTTCGCGTCATTAGTGCCAGACACAAAAGATACGTCTTGACACAGAGAAATTCGTCAAACGATGAGAAAGTCGCACGATGTCTCCGTGTCGCGCGGGAAACTTCCATCCGTCGCGATGAAATATAGTCACAATTAACTCTAAATTACGATCAAGCTTCCGCCTGTCTGTCTTTGCCTGAGAAAAATGTCCAGAAGGAAGGATCCGCGAGATGGTGGGATTGATAAGATTTTACGTTAACACAGCGTCCCTTTTCAGAAATATCCCGCGAGACAGCCTATGGACAGTCCTATATTTAATCTGGTCTTATCGCGCGGCAAAGCGAAACCGACTTGTGCCGTTGAGATATCTCGGTTGCTTCGGGTTATATGGATAATTGGGCTTTCCGTCGAGCCATTCTCTACCACCGGCAAAAAAAAAAAAGAAAAAAAAAAGAAAAATCTGACTCGTCGAGCGAGGCCTAGTGCCTAACGGTGAGTCTTCGCGGTGACCTCGTCGCGGGCCCCTCTGACCCGGCCTAACCTTCCAAGCTAATTCATCCTCTGTCTCTCCTCTGTGGAATGGTCGTGGAAAAAGGAGAGGAGGAAAGAGAAAAAGGGCTTCGAGGGGGACGATGTAACGTCGGGCTAAGGTCAAGTGTCTGCGAAGTTCCATCGCGAAAAAAACGAGTATCGAGTATACTCGGCCGCATTGTGTTGTTCGAGAGTCGCTCGTATTAACGACTGTTGACAATTTTGGTAGCGGCCCGAGTTGTCCGAGTGTTGCACAATGTTTGTTCTGTCGCTGGTATGTGCCGATGGTTTGACGTTTAGCGGTGAAAGTGAGATTGGAAATTGTTGGCAGTTGCTCTTTTTTGTTTTTCTTTTTTTTTTGTTTTTTTTTTCAAGTTGGTGAGTTGCTGTTCGTTATGCAGGATGGCTCGCGCAATTGCAACGAGAATAGTTGTTTCTGCGATATTTGGTTTCAAAATATAGCAGATACATGAGTTCCCTTGGTGTATACATGTATATGTGGGTATTTCGAATTCATCGTGACTTTCAAACTTGGACAGCGATTTGTTCAATTTAAATTCTCGACAGAGAAAGTTATTTCGAGGCTAAAGTAACGTCTCTTTCAGATTCTGTGCGATTTTGTCCGATTAATTCGAAAACCTCGTGTTTTTTCCGATACAATTTTAAAATTATTATAGTTACCAAATCGAAGTTAATTAAAACTTCGAACTTACAACGCGATCGAATCAATGAATAATTCATAGGAATTGAATTGATTCTCGAGTCAAAATCTCGAATAAATCATAGTAAAATCTTGAGTAAAACTTGACTCGTTGTTCTTTTTCTATCGATACAAATATTTCAAGATACTGGGAATTATATTGCTAAAATAGAGTCGCGCGTTCTCTTTCTCAAATCTGTATCGTTTCGATTTATCCCTCGCAAAGCGACGACGTGATTCATTTTCGTTCAAGATCCGGAACAGCACGTGCAGTTTGATCGCCTTTGATGGTTTTCCAAAGTGTGTAAGGCAGCTGGATCCTGCGTGCGAGAAAGTTTTATTACCGCGAAAGGAGTTCCAGGGGGCCACAAACTGTTTACGAACGGGTCCTAACTCGATAGTGCCTGCTGGTCAACTTCCTGTCAAGAATATCGCCCTCGTCTTACATTAGATTTATGACGCGTGTATGTATGGTGTTGGAAACTTTGCAGTATCCTTCCGTTACGTCAAAGTTACGTCGTCCAGCTGGTTTACACTTACTTCAAGTCTTAATAACTTCACGACGTATTGTACGTCGATTTTACGCAACGAGCGGTTTAATTTAATTGCACGCGAAAGATCGAGATTCATCGGTCGAAAGACACGTGCAATCGTTGGCTAATGATTTTTATTGTAACCAATTGGAAATTACTTGTCGATGGTAATTATTTGAGTTTATACGTCACAATTATTCATAGGAATGTTAATAAATCACCATAATAAATTGCGACATCCACACAGAATCGGCGATAAAATTTCATTAAGCAATTACCTGAATTATAGAATACGTAATTGCGCGATATACTGGACAAAATTTGCTCGACTCAATAATCGTTTTATGTTGTAATGCACAAATTGCACGAAAGAGAGAGAGAGAGAGAGAGTCTTAAGGACTTTTACGAAGATATTCTACAAAAACAGACAAACATAGAATTTGAAATGATTAATCACCCTTCGAATCACCCGAAAAGAGTAAAAGCATTATTCAATGAAAACAGTAGCCGGAATCGTGACATTTAAAAAGTACAGGTCGCAATTCTTAATATAATCCCCAAATTATTAAATTCCTACAATTTTCGCTGTTCGAGCGATAAAAATCCGCCACACCGTCGAGATGAAATTGAAACCGCCGAACTTCCGTCAAGCACGGGAAAACACCAGAATGAACATTCAGGCTATCTGACTGAGGCAGAGAGAGACACCCTGGCTCCGACAATATCGAAAGAGACGTTTCGAAACCTCCTTTAATAAGACCGGCGAAATTCGTAAAGGCAACCGAACGCAAGGACACTTTACCGTCTACGGTAGCAGGCAGGACCTTCTTTCCCCCCATTGGACTCGTTAAGGATTAGAGAAAGCTGATGGAGCGGGAAGAGGGGGAGGGAGAGAATCCTCGGCAGTGTCTGGTGCACAGGGGGAGCAAAAGACTCGGAAGTTAATTCGTCGATGGATGGCTTCGAAATGGTTACGTAGCTAATAACGCGGGTGCGGGGAGCCGCGTGAGCGGAAGTCGAAGAGACTGTTGGAAAAGGAGGGGTCGATGAAGTACAAGGGTGAAGGGTGACGGTGTAGAAGACGGAGGGAGAGAACGAGAGAGTATTATAGGTCGGTAGGCAAACGGCCGCCTACAGTCATCGGACTTTTACGACCGATCGTAAATACCGCAATGGAAGCCCTGCGCCAACCCCGTGGCGTTCGATGGAAAATTCCTTCGTGATAGGCAGAGTTTCATCGCGTTGCCAATGTTGCTCGACTCTGTCGGGGGTTCTCTCTGCTTCGGGGATCAACGAGAGGCTGATTCGTAGGAAACACGTATCCATGGTGCGGCGGTTCGACGCGGCGCGGCATTGGCCAACTTCTGACGAGCTATTGTCAGCCGGGGGAGGAAACCGAAGTCGCGAACTTTGCCGGATTGAATTCTTGTTCGGACGGAATCTAATTTTTACCAGCCACCGGTGAAACGCGAACACTCCCCGGTGTCCGAGTCTAAATCAGGGGAGACGAGAAATCCCGTCTCTTTCTGGATGACTGGCGAGTTCCCTCGTCAAGAGATCCGAGGGAGCCTCGAGCATCCGGGAGCAATGGGAGCTTCTGGGGCAACGCTCAGGCCGCGCCGTGAGAATCGTTGGATCCTACGAGGTGAGATTGCCAGGCCTTTCCTCCCACCCCGGCCGGTTGCTCGTTGAAAGAACGAAAAGTGAGGATTGCTCGCGCGGAGGGCGGAGTTATCGAATATCAAAGTTTCGAAAATTCCGCGTTGCCAGGAAAGTTCACTTGAAAACATAACTTATAAGTAAGTTCGGCTGCGTCGGGTAGAGTCCGCTCTAAGGAGAGAAGGAACATTGGTGAATGATAGAGAGAGAGAGAGAGAGAGAGAGGAGGGAGAAGATAGAAGAAGGGGTTGGGTCAGTGAGGGAATAAGGATGAAAAAGCAAAAGGGCGGAAGTCGAGGAGCCGGGTGGAAATGGAGATGGAAGAGGGGACGAGATCGGGATCATTCGTCTCTCAGCGAGACGGAAGTTAGGCCGGGTATACGAGGACAAAGTTTGGTCAGGGTCCAAGTTGCTAAAAGGAGCAAAATTTCGGAAAATACGAAAGGAGTGGCGCGTGTACCACCGCCGCCGCTGCCGCTGCCGACGACGACGACGACGACGATGCTGCTGGCCGAGGCCGGGGCCATTGAAGAAATTTAACAGGGACAGAGTGCGCGGCGCAACCCCGAATTCGCCAACTCGCGAAACACTTTTAAACGAACTAACAGACGGGCAGACTCAAGGCTGGCCAGACCCAGTCCGTAGGAAGGAGAGACGGTTCAACGAGACAAAAGCAGAGAGACAAGGTAAAAGGCTGTTCTGCAAGATGGACTCGCGCCGCAGTGCCGGGCGCCATTCGAGAATGCTTTTTCGACGACTGGCAGCTCTACCATCCCCAAAGATCCTCCCTTTCCCAGTCGTCTGCTTCCTCTGTGCGGGCTGTGTGCGTCGCGGACCGTGCATTCGCCGTAAGAAAAAGTACAACTTACACGCGTCCTTTTAGACGCTACCTTCGCGAGTAATGACACACAATGGTGGATGAAATTTTTCCCGTGTAAATATTAGATGTTTTTCAATATCGTTTAGAAACGTATTCAGAAACGACTGTGTACGAAAGGAATGTTGAGAGGAATTCAACAGTGAACTGTGTTCTTTGCATTTTATACAGTAATTTTATATGTAGATATTAGCTTTAGCTGCTTCCTTCTGTAAAAGTTGGAAGAAAAATTTATTTTGTCGATTAAAAGTGAATGTAGTGTATGAAACGTAATAGACACGATTGTACGTAGTATAATAATTATATAAACATCGACAACACGACGAGATTGAAACATTAAATAGTTCTCTTAAATCAGTAGATTATGACTGTAACGAGCAGACTGTTTGAGACACGTAAAAAATTTCAATGCAAATTTCAAACGTATTTAACACGAGGACAAGACACCATCTTGGTATTATTTTCGTGAAAAAAAGAGCTATGAATGTAAATCGTACAGGCAATCGCATTTCAGCAGATCTATTCAACACAACGTAACTTTCACGGATAAAGGGGTGGTACACTGTATTCTATAGGAAATTCGTACGGATCTTTACTTTTTACGATAACGGGGGACAGGAAAGTGCTTCCTTAACGAAGTACTCTATCGGATCTCTCTCTTTACTCGCGCCTTTACACGTACTACGAGACAAAACTTCGAAATTGCAGGGTGTACGGATACATCTTCGGAGAAATCGACTTTGGAACTGAAAGTCGAAGCGCTCGTTTCAGAGCTTAGGGAAATGTCTTCTAGCCCGCTAAATAATCCGGCTGCTTCCCGGCGAAATTTCGCTGAAAATTTCTTTCACGAAGGTGAAATATTCGCGCGCCCGCCATTGGCCTGCCACGAAAATCCCCCACGGATCGATTCTCATTTGCCACTTGACGACGAGATACTCGAAATCTCTGGATTTATATCGAATTTACGCGAAACAGTGAAATCCTCGCACTAAGAGAAATTCAGGGTTCTATACATTTTCATTCAGTTACACATTATTTCAGAATATCTCGCGTCATTACTTTTTAATAATTACCATTACTGCACTCGCAATTCGTGGAATTTGTGACTTTCTCAATAGCCTAAGGTTATTCGAAATCTGTCAAAAAATTTCACTTCGACTCGCCAACATAAATATTCGACGCGAATTAAAATCCACGCGAGTGTTATTTTCAAAAGAGAAAAAAAAGGAAAAAAAATGAAAGATACATGCGAAAGCTCAAAATTTATACTTCCAATTTACTAACGGGGAACGAAGGAAAGAGACAAGTTGGCAGCGCGAGCCCCGATGGTTCGTTGATCGCTGTGAAGGTCCACGTGGCGCGGCAATCCGCAAAACACTGCTGCCACCGAACTGGACATCGTATCGGGCCGCGTCGATTGACGTTGGACATCGGGCTACGAATCGAATCGACACGGGTTATGCCGGATTCCAGATATTTACCTTTCATCGCGTTCACACGCCAATATTCATATCGAGCGTAACTGGTTGACCTATCGTTATTTCGAAAGAGCCGGAGCGACCGGCCGTCGCGGCTCTCGCCCGGAGAGTAATCTGACCAACTCGTGGCTGCCGCGTACCGCACACACCAACACACACACACACAGAGAAACGAGCAGTTACGCGAAATACGCCCGATACTACTCGTCCACATGTGTACGCGCGTGTACAACGTTACAGCCGATCGGGCCAATGTTTTTGCCTGGCAGTCATAAATTGAATACTAATTGACACGGGCGATCGGCGAGCTCGTTGTATTTCACCGCTGTGCAACTTTCGTCGCGTTCCCTTCCTGCGCGCTCCTCTATTGTGTTTAAACGCCGGCGCATATGTACCGAAGATATAAATTTGCGGATAAATACGTACGGCAGCCGGTTAATACGAGCCGAGAGTTTGGCCCTCCCTCCCTCCCTCCCCCTTCCCCTCACCCGTCCGCGCTTCACCGTAATCCGCCTCTGCGAGCCCGAAACTCCACCTTTGCCATCTGAATCAATACCTACTTGTTTACTGGACCGGTGCCAACGGGATTTCATCGAACCCCCTGACGATCGGTCCTATCCTAATTAATTCTATCTTTTGTTATGGTTGTTTCGCGACTGCGCCCGGTTACCTCGCGATCAGCGAACCACCCACCCTCCCACTGCCAGGTTGCCATGCTCGATTTTCCTCCTGGTACGGACGTCGACTAATTATCAAAGTCATCCGGCTGTCTTCGTTCGACACGTGGCCGCCGCCTATCGCCAGTCCTTGTCCCACCCGCACTCGGCTTTTCTCCGAACACTCCGATGAAACTCCCCCCTCCCGCCCTCCCCCCTACCGGCTTCGGGTGTTTCCCTTTTGTTGCATCTTGCCCAAGTAGATGAAAACGATAATCGGCAAGACCTTCGGCGAGAGGCCGAGTTGGCAAGTTCCCTCCTCCTCTCTCACGGTTCAACTTGTACCGATTTCCGGGGATAATTGATATTCGGGAACGTCGAGATCGACGTAACGAGTCCTCCCTCCCCCCCCCCTCCGCCCCCTTCTTCGCGGCTGTGCCTTCGATAAATTGCCACTCGGAGTTAATACCGATTTGGTATTATCTGGCAATTTCCACGGCTGTTGAAAAAAGATGTAGTCGCGGATCGGCGAGAGTGGTGACTGTGGTGTGGTGCCAATGAAAATGAAATTACGGCAACGACGACCGCTTATTTCACTCGGATTGTACAGTCAAGAGTCACGGATGAAGAGCGAAAGGACAATGGACGGCTTGAAATATTAAATTTTATTTTGAAGGGGAAAGGGGAGGAGGAAGTGGAACTGTTTGGAATTTAGGGTTTTTTTTACAAATTTACAAATTTAATTTATAGAGAAACTTTGTACATTTATATCCTTATTGTACGATGTAGAGTTCTTCTCATCTCAGATTATTCTTCTTTAAACGTTACACCTTTCACGCCGCTGTACGAAATTTTCCAACTAGGATCTCTTTTAGTAGTGTTTCTCCCAGACAGAAACATGACCAGAGACGAATGTATTTATAAAAATGAAGACGATCGTTCAAGTCTAAGAAAGAACGTCTAGGAAATTATATTTAAAAACACGGTGAATCTCTGTAATCATAAACGTAGAAAATTATTTATTGACGTGAATCTCTCTCATCGTTTGTTTACGTCAGGGCACTATTTCTTCGAATCAATCCGCTAAAGCGACCCTAATCGCCGCGATAATGCCAGTGAGCGTCGAATACCGGATCGATTAAAATTGAAACACGAAGATATCGTTGTCGACGCTAACGACGCTCGATCCCGGAGGAAAAATGTCGCGATGTATAGGGAAAGGATGAAATTCCACATCATTAAACCGTTCGACCGATATTATGATTCATGCGGCTGTTCGATCGGCAACCGTCAATCATGCAACTGCAGCTTATCATTTAACATTTCCAAGTTATCGATTTCCAATGATTCCAGTTTTCTGTCTCGTGAGAACGCTTTGCGAGTTGCGTTTGCGTTCGAGAACACTGAAAGGAGCATCAGTCGACTACGTGGGAAGAAATAGATAAAAATTATAGAGTGAAATTGACGAGACTCTGTTCTTGAATTGATTAAACTTTCAGGATGTGAGATTAACAGAATGTTACGTGTACTGTTGTGACAATATGTAGAATTTGTTTTGTCAAACTGATTACACTGTAACGATCAAGTTTTTCGTATGTAGAAATTACAAGACACTTGTTATAAACGTACACGTATTTGGTGTATAACAGTTATTCTATCATTAGACTGCAATTTTAACATAGAATCCGAATAGAAATTTATTTTACATATTTTATACATTTTTGTCTATTACGTGTATCATATTTCCAATTTTCCACGAGTGCATAAAAATCCGACGTCTACTCATCGTCGAGTCTCGCTACATGAGGTACACAGTACTAAATTTATCTTAAAATTTCCCATTGCAGTCGCAACGACCGAGTCTCGCAAAAAGTACCAAAGAAATTTCGAAACGACAATGTGACGCACATACAGTACGATACACATTTTCGATAAACTTCCAAATTCGACGTTTCCGACAACGGGCGGGCGTCGCACGACGAAAAAAAAAAAAGAAAAAAAAGAAAAAAGGAAAAGAACAGAGTGCCGTTCCATATTTTCCATTTATTTTTCTAGACAGGCGTGTCGATTGTAACTACGATCACCGGGACAGGCCTGGGTTTGAATTTCGCCGGGATTATAGGATTCAGTCGGTCGCTACGTATCACTTTAACCAGCGATAGGATAATCGAACCGCAAAAGCGGCATGACGAGTGTACCTAGCAGTAACGAGTTTGTCATGTCGCTTCCGCTTCGCGAGATCGTCCGCGATTCTTTCTGTTTCACGTGGACGTGGTTATCTGTCTTCCGCTCGGCGATCGCACGTTTACCGCGTCGGTTAATTAAATCGTTCCTCCTCTCTTTTTTTATTTCGTCTTCTCTCTTTTCTTTTTTTTTTCTCTCCTTTTTTTCCACCGATGAAATTGCGCGGCTCCGTTCTAAAAATCATCGACCAGACCGAAAACGCCTCCCCGCGTGGTCACGTTCCCGCCGTTTATCACGTTCGAACCGAATGACACGTGTCACAAACAAAAACGCGTCTTCGCGGCCAACCGAACAACCGTCAGCCGCTGCCTTTCGCGTTTTATCGCGCCACCGCAAGGAGTTTTAACGACTGGTGCACAGCGACAATTCACGTTGATTAGAAATGTTGCCGCAGAACTGAAAACTTTGCGATGTTTTGCGCGATCCTTATATATAGGACTTTTCTTTCTCACGTGACTTTATATGCAGAGATTTTTTTTTTTTTTTTTTTATTAGAATACTCATTCTTTCATTGGCCAGATAGATCGCGATTATTTTTAAGAAGAAGCTGAATAAATGAATGTTTTAGTTATTAAATATTTTGATAAAAAAAATGTTAGATCTACCTTATAGATCTATTATAATCGCGACAGCTCGTATCGGTTAAGTGTTAGAACTAGTATGTATGTGATATGCGTGTATGTGTATGTATTATTTATATAAGCAGCTCGAACGTATTGTCAACGTTCATCTTTGTAATAAGAGTCCGCTGAGTAAAATTGTTATTCCAAAGTAAATTCCAAAGTTATTATTACCTCATTAATTATTATAAAGCCACACCGCTCTACGCGCTCCAACAAAAAATATAAAGTAAAAATATTAAATACATTTGTCGATGATTTATAGTAAAAATATTAAATATTTTTGTCGATGATTCGTTTAAATGAAAAGTCTACAATCTTCACTTGAGTGTAGCAAATGTATATAAATTTTTGGATTTATTTTTCAATAGAATTCTTTGTGAAGTACTTCCCAGAGGAGATTAGAAGCACGAAACTAGTAGTACGAATAAAGAAAAAGTCAAACACGGAATACGTAAGATACTCTACCATATGTTCTTGCGAAAGAAAAGTAACGAAAAGTTACAATTACACGAAATTATAGAAAAAGGGTACTTTCTTCTGAATTCTCAATAAAATATTCGCAGTGTTCTAATTACGCTCGTGCATGATCGATTGCCTCTCACAATTCCCTTCCTTCGAGAACGAAATTTCTTTCATTTGCGAAAGTTCTCGATTGAACTTGAAACATTTCAGACTGTAAAACAGTCGACCCAATATTTGGTTCGAACAGCGAATCTCTTCAAAGTTGAATTCGGCGGATAAACGCTTGATTTGTGCTACTGCCAACCACCAGATTCTGAATCGTTCGTTAAAATCGATCGAATAAAATTAATCTGGTTTTTGAATTAAATGCATTGAACGATGTTGAGATTTCGCTTTCGACATTTAGCGTGTAACCTCAACAACATTCAGGTATTACATGATTAAAACAGTCCGTGGAATGTACATTCGCTCTTTTCTTGTCTCGCTTTCTTGTAGCTCTCTTCCAACACGAGAAGTTAAATATTAATGGGGATTGGTACTTACTTATGCAGAGCGTCGTAACGTTGGGCTGAACATCCTAGAACGGTTATATATCTTCGAAAGTGATTCGGTAATATCAGGAAGCCGAGATTATGTAATTTAGATCTGTCCAAACTCTAGAAGTCAAATTCATTCCCTTATACTCTCTTCGTTCTATTGACACAAGAACATTAGACGGTTCACGAAGTGCATAATTAGTAGAAGTAATTTATCAATACTGCCGTGACATCGTTTTTACGATATGAATCTCTCGATAATGAGACGTACATCTCGATCATACGTTTCTAATATTTTATTGGAAATATTTTAGATATTTTTGTATATTAGAAACGTACAAAAATATAAAGTGTTCCCAGAAAACATTCTTCAACTGTCAAGTACGATTTTTTTTCTACGAAAAAAATTGCGTAGAAGGCAGTTGATCGAAAAATATTTGATACGTTTTTGTTTTATCGACAATTGTCCATGTTGAAAGCGGCCCTCACAGTTCGAAATTGAAAGCATGTTTTTTGAAATACTTCAGGCAACTGTATCGCTACACAGAGGAAAGGAATTTTTTTTTTTTTCGAACGACGTGTTACCGAACCAAGGATCCAATCATGTTAAAAAATGTCGAAAAAAAAGAGCAGAAAAGTTCATTCAGTAATGCATGAAGAAAATTTTCCCCTCATTTCTGTCGCGCTTGCATGAAATCAAATTTCGCGCTTTGTTCTTTGAATCACAGAACGAAACAGAGTTTACGTATTTTTTTGAAATTCTTTGTCTTTCGCTGCTTGCTGGCACACAACTCTTTTACCTTGCTTTGTATTTCTTTTCTTCGCCATGATTGAACAGTGGGCACCGAAGTGTAAAATACTTTCGCCGCTATAGCGAACAAAAAGGCAAGTAACGCAGAAACGAAAAATTAAGAAGAAAATTAAAAAATCCGAAGCACACGTTCGTTCTACGTTCCATGTACAAAGAAAGTTAAAGATTACTTATTTTCATTTTTACTGAATTAAAACAATTCAAATTACTTATTTTCATAATTTTTATACTTGACATATGGTTTCATTCAATATTCCATTCTGAAACCGATGCCATGCTAATACATTGCTCTCGTCAAGTGTAATTCAATTTTACATTCAAATCAAAAGAAATCAATCAACGCTATTTTACCTTCGTATTTATATATTTAAAGAATAACAAAATTAGGGCGTTGAAAAGCGTAGCAACACGTACAAGAAGATCAACAAAATATTATCGAGAATTCAATCCATTTTACTTCATCCCCTTTCTCCTCCGCCGGACCAACATACTTTCCTTCGCGAATCGAGCAAAATTACGTTATTACAGGCCATTTTTCCAACAGGCCGGACAGCGGTTTAGAGCCGATCGAGAAGCAGCTACGTCGATTCGCTCGATGAATTATGATATTGGCTCGATTTCACGCGGCGACCACACCGTTTTCCATTACATTTACCTGCGCTGGAAACTCAGGCGGCTTGTGTCGTCCAGTTAGTGCATTAACCAAGCAAAACGGCCCCCCCGCCCCCCCCTCTGCGTTTGCTCCAGCGCAGAAAAATCAAGAAAAGCATTGAACTATTAGCTGGCAATTGGTGTGAACGCGTGCGAGAGCGTTTCGCGAATTGGCCAGCAGCGTTTCGAGCAGCGAACGATGTTCAATAGCCTGCAGCCTGAAACGGGAGGATTCGGGACGAGCCGGAGTAAACCGGCGGCTGTTGCGAAACGGTTGGAGGTGGAGGGAGAGCTAAATGTACGAGGAGAGACTCCGAGAGAAGCTTAAAATATGCTCCATCGATCCCGCCCAATTTTCTTTCAGACCTGGATATGTTCGAGCGACGATTGCGACTGCAGCTATCGGGGCAGAAACTTGGAAGGCTTGTTATGCAACCAGTCACGAACCGCTCGGCGCTGTTCGCTGCGGAATGCATCGTTCCTCGTCGCGATAAAGATGCCAGGAATCTCCTGAATCACGAGTCTCGCGGTGACAAGCGTATCGCTGGCATTCCCCGTCCAATAACACGATCCTTAAATCGTTGACTCTAGATCGTGATGGATGTAGATGCTTAGCGTTCGACGTGATACAGACGAGACCTTCGTCAGAGAGTTACAAGACAAGAATTGCAGGAGAGGAGTTTCGACACGTTTTTTTTTCTTTTTTTTTTTTTATGATATTCGCATCATTTCTACGAATATATACAAATGTGTTGAAACAGATAAAGAGATCACTAATGATACTAGAAGATTCATACATTTCGCAGACATCAAGCAGTAATCAAATTTTTGGCCAATAGTGTGAACTTAAATAAATATTTTTTCGACGATCGGATTTCTGTGAATTAGCAACGTATGATTTTAAAGATTAACAACGGAGCAAATTTTTGGCTCGAATAACGAATATTTCATTAAATCACAAAAAGTTAAATTCGACTGACAAACCGTTGCTTTTTTTAAACAAATTACCAATTTGTAAGTTTCGTTCGTTGAAATGAGCTTTCGCATTGAATGCAAAATGCTGGTTCTTGCATTTAATACTTTCGACAATATTGAGATATTGTTTTGAACAAACTATTCCACAAGAAAAAGAGAAAGAAAAGAAAAGAAAGATTATTCGACAAGAAAGGATCGAAATCCATTATTATTCAAATTTATCTCGAATATTCGTGAAAGTAATTTATTACTAAAATGATATAGGTATATTCCACAGTAAAAAAATTCCAACCAATACAGCCATAAAGTGTAATTTCATGTTTCGGTCGTTAATGAATTATTCGCAAACATTCTACACGCATAATACTGGCTGTTATTAATAATAATGAAAATTTGTATACTGCACGAGAAATATATTCCACATCATCAAATATATTTTATTATATCTTCTACAGTGTAAGCATGTTTGCAATTTGCACAATGTTTTTTTATTCTACTACTCCAATAATAAATTTGTTTAAAACGTGTGAAATATGTAATATTTGTTGAACATAGAAATAATTTCTTGAGAAACTTGTTAACAGCAAAAATGATGGTGAAGAACACGATAAGGAAAAAAATCGTAGTACGCTTAAATACAATATAACATTGCATCGCAAAATTATGACAGCGTACACAAAAGTATCACTTCATTAAGAACAATCATATTTTCTTTCGGAATATTTCCTTTAATCCGCGCGTAAAAAATTTCGACCTACATCTCCTGCAATAATCATTTCGCTGCATCCGGGTCGATATACATATGCACGTACCTCTTTTTAAATTAAAATGAATTTAAATTATAACATCGCTGCCTCTCGCTCCATTGTAAAATGTTTCGTGTTCATTAACGTGGAATTTACGTTTTGACGCTGATATATTTTTGATACTGTCTTTCACCAGAGAATGATAAATCGTCGTCAGGAACGGATCACCATTTTCAATAAATTGCCGCGTCCCGATATACCTGTGCACGTGCTTGGTAATTTTATTACCGATAATAATTTATTTCACTCGGTTTATTGTTCGCATTGTTTTCTATCCCGATTTACCATGCGGTAACGCAGACGTTCCCGGTGTAATAATTTTATCATTTTCTCGCAGAATTCTCGCATAAATTTTTGGGTGAAATGTGTCCCAATTAATCGTCACGTATTTTCCGCGCGTTTTCTTTCTTTCAACTTTCTTCTCGTTGATTTTCAATTATCCTTCGATATTACCTCTGATTTTCTGCCAAATCGACGTTCCGAGATAAATATGAAATAGTCCAGTAGCATTTATTAATATTCCCGAACGATGCCAGCGATTTCAGAGAACAAGAATTTCATTCCTTCATTTTCAACGAAGGAATTTGCAAATTTGACTATTTCCCTTTTAGTTATATCGGTTTCTCTCTACCGTATCAATTTGACAGTAAGAGACAAATTGAATCAAATATTTGTCAATAATCCGACATTTTTTGCTCACAATTTAACTCGATTTAATAAATTAAGGAACTATCACAGTAAATGATATATAACGACAAATAAAGAAAAACTGTAATTTAAAAAATTTAACGGAGGAAAAACTTACGATTCTATTTCTGCAAAGATGAACTATCTTTCAACTACAGAGGTCAAATTTTTGCACCGCGATGAATTTGACGTGCAAAGTCTAAAACCGAATATTAAATTTATCATCGAACGAAGTTTCACTGTGCTTTGCAAAATCGTTTCGTTCCTCGTCGATACAAAAGTTACTTTTGTAAAATTCGACATAAAATGCATCGAAGCGTTTATAAATACTGTCCCCGTTCCATCGATCGATGCGCCTGTTCCCCAAATTTTTATCGTACAAATATTCTTGCAGATAATTTCGAGATCATATTTAGAACTTTCAAGATCAGACACGTTAGGTCGAACGTAAGTTTCTGTTTTCGAATTTCCCGTTTGCGGAAAAAAATCTCACGAGGGGACGAATTTGTTTCGTAATGTATAGAGATTACGTCGAGAGATTACAAGCTTCTCGTTATAGATGCCGAATGGGTATCGATAACAGAGCCGCTCGTATAGAATATTGCTCCACGACTCGAGAATAATGTTAGACATACACTGGATGATCCTCGTAACATGCCACGGCGATTGTGGGCAAAATTTAAGGACGTATGAAAATATTGTTCCCTCGCATCCCTTTCGTAGCTTTTCTAGACCTTGCACGCGAGCAAGATTTACTTTCTCCTTCGTGAAACATTCGACTGCTCTGTTATTTTCGACTCAGTGCAGTTCTTCGTGCGAAAATCACTGGAACTAGTTTACGAAACTTCAAATAAAAAAAACTCGTGTTATTGTAAATTGCAAATTGATTTTATCGACAATTTCGGCAGAACCAGAATTTCGAAATCTGTAGCACGCGTGGACAGGAAATTTTTCGAACGTACGTATCGGTAATTTTGTTGAGCTTCGTACAATGAAACGTACTCGTGTTGGTAGACTCATTGAAATGATGATATTTCGTTCGGAAAGGCTTTTGATAAAATTCTGTTTATTCGTACGAGTTTCAGAAAATAAAGGCGCGCCGGATCCGCTGAATTTTAATACCGATTTTTAAAATTAACGTACAGTAGAATATACGGGTAATGAAATTTTATTCAGAGATTAAATCATGCATTTTAATTATATCTTATAACTGTTCAAATATCACTAAACTAGAGTGGCAGATTAAAATCTGAGGGTAAAAGGATGCCCCTGGCTCAAAATTAAAATTTGAAATTAATGTGTCTTTTCCCGCATAGATGTGTCACAGTGTAACTATAAATATATGAAATTCATTGATACAAATGTAACAAAATTTCAATTGGAAAGTCTGTGTTTAATAAATAAATGATCATTTCAAACATTATTTCGATCGAACGTCATTTCAACGCAATTCACTTTGATTTTAAAAATTATTCCTCCTCGAGATTAACGCTCGAATCACATCCGATCGCATCGTTGTGATTTCTGTTCGTCATTTTGCCCTTTTAAATTATTGCTCGAAGGCCTCGGGGAGTTTTCGGATTCGTGCATGAGAGAAAAGGGCCGCTGTTTATCATAATCGTTCGGTGATACAGAGAAATACTGTGTTCGCTTTATCTCGAACGCGGCTGAAGTACATACATCAAAAATGTATACACGCGTTTGATGTAATGCACATAGCAGGCTGTTTGAATATTCATGTCGCGAAGTATGGAAATTGATGATCGTAAAATAGATAATACGCTCTAGGCTTCGTTCCAATCCGATAGTTTAAATTGCGTCCACATTGCGCGGGGCGCACATTTTAAATTCGATAATTTTATCGGGTCCCCGCTCGATAATCCACGATATTTAGCCAGAACGTAAACATTTCGCGTCACGTGCGAATCTCTCAACGTGTTAAAAATCCGTGGAAATACTGATCCGCGCACGTTATTCGGATGGAAAAATATTCGAGACGTCCATTTTCATGGCTGCGATGTCAATCAAATATTTAAAATCAGCTGCTTTTTTTTCTGTTTTGATTTTCTCCCATTCTTGTTTTTTTTTTTTTTTTTTTTTATTGAACGTTAAATAAAACGACGAACTCGTCAGACGTTGACGTGTCACTCGTCATTACTTTGATAATTATATTTATACAGATCTCTATAAGTCTTGCCGTGAAATTTTCTTGTTCACGAGCAATTTCTGATCTCGCGCGTTTTTTCTCATTTACTGCCTCTCTTTGTAAAATGCAATGATGTCGTTTTCGGTGACAGGTCGACGAGTTTACGTGAAAATTTATTACAAACATTATCTCGGTGTTGCTTCCGTTGACTTTATTGGAATAATGAATTTTATAGAATGTTCATAACGTATTGACATGTTGACGCAATTTTTAAAAGTCAATTTTCAGAAGAAAGAAAATCAGCTCTCGAAGCTTTTTCGATGAAAGTTGTTTAACACATCGAAATATACTGCTCCTCGTGTTTCTTTCTGTACGATTATCGTACATCAATCACATGCAGGAACAAAGGTTCGAAATTTCATTTTTGCGAAATTATTAAAATTTCACATTTAAAATTCAATTATTCCTGGTGATGAAAATTTAAAATTTAAATATTTAATTTCTGTAATTTTATCACATCGATGAATCGATACTTGCAATTTACCTATTTGAATCTACCCTAGTGGATATGATCATCGTGAAATAACTGTAGTTTCAATCTTGCGGGACACACCTGGTCAAATTCATTTATTAACACTTAATTTCGCTAATATTTCGACGAACAATTTCAATGTTATCCGCAAAAGTATCCTACGTAGAAGTTGATCATAAAGTGGAACTCTTAATTACAAAATTTCCTCGTCATTCTAGCAAACATCTCTTTCCGATCTGATAAAATTGATGGTGTTTAATCGAAGTAAAATCCACTCTCCGACGATAAATCGTCTGAAACGTTTATTTTTCGTATTGCTCGAACTCGCGATTAACTTTGTACACCGAGCGAAGCATTTAAATGTTGTACGTGGAGAAAAGATACATTCTAGCTGTTTCTTAAGCGGTAATCAAGTGGATTAGGAAAGCAATTGGTTCTCCGCGTCCATTGATCAGAGAACTACTCATCTAAATCTTTGCCAGCTGTTTGCTTAAAGAGAAAGAGAGAAAGAGAGAGAGAATTCGAGTATTAGTCGAGGCATGTTTAATTTCTAAATTTGTTACGTTGTTCGACAGTGTCAGTTGGTTGCAAAAATACATATGATACGTATTTACATATCTCAATTTCATCCAAGGAGTTTAATTACAACTAGCATACCATCGTACATGCAACATGCGATGTTATTGAAAGAAATCGTGGTAGTTTCAAAATCTTCAAACCTGTATCATTTAGAAGTTAAAAACTGTGAAATTTCTTCCAACGAACAATTAACTCAATCACTTTATTTATCCCGGACGGTTAATAATATTTAAAAACGTTCGACGAATGATTCCTGAATATTCAACAGACTTGGCAACACGCTGTTTCACGGAAATATTTTGGAAAATGAATTCGCGCGTCCGGGTTTCGAATACCTCGATTCACGATTGAACTAAAATTTTCGTCGATGTATCGCAAATACAGCGTAGGGAGTTTCTTTTTTGTCGGAAGTTTTCAATTTCTCGCATTCTCCGAAGAGAGGTAACGAGCGAGGAAAACACGAGAAAGTAAAATCCAAACTTCCGAACTTCTGTTATATCAGCTTAATCACCCTCTGTTTACGTTAGTCCTCTTGGCGAACCCCTCGAAACAAAGTCTTAAAAGATGAAGTTGCGAGCTCAACAAATTTGGTGATACTTGCCCGGCGAAGTTCACCGGAGCCTTTAATTATTTGAACTCGTTTGGGAGCGCGCGGCTTATAGATAAACGAAACGGATACGTTTGTCCAAGACGAGAAGCATTAAACTTCTCTCGAGTCATTGAAATTTTTCTAAACGTGAATTTTTCTCTTCCATGACGAGACATTTAACAGTACGCTCTACGAACGTATGCCTATATCTACGTCTGTACGCTCCATGTGACGATCTCGTTTTAAATACATTTCACCGCACGCTTGAAAGGGTGAACTCATTAAAATCAGAGAATATATGTTAAAACGATCCCTCCTTTCTTTTCCTTTTTTCCCCTTTTTTCCCCTTTTTCCCCTTTTCTCCCCCCTTGTCTGATAATAATCCCGCAATCAACATGAGATCGCGGATGAATTGAAACGTGAACTCGATCTGCTTTGATTCCAATTTCAAAGGCCTCGTTTCATTTTTTAACTATCATCGAATCATTCAATCGGCGACCGCGTGTACCCTCGAAAAGAAACGAACTGATATTTCAAACAGCGGTCATCGCGGGATTCGGTGATATCTGCTCCGTTTGTTTGAGTTCTATTCTACTTTGGAAAATTATGTATCAACGACGATCGTGTGCGCAGAGTTTCCAGATATTTCACGAGTGCTATTGGAGCGAGCGAAATGTAGGAATACGGTTCATGGGAAATTTCACGAATTTGGGATTGAAACGAAGGGTAGAAAAATTAGACAAAACGGGTAATTAAATGATCTTCTTTTGTAAAGTATGAAACATCGATAGGAAAGGATTTTGTAAATCTTCAAATGCTCTATTAACGATACCACGAACAAAGTTGCATCCGTATCGCAGTTTTAATTCGGAATGCGGAATCTTTTTTTCAACTGTTGTGAAATTTTCTTCACGGCACAAGAGAATTTATTAATAAAAATTGGGAAAAGTGAAACTTAAAAATATCATATATTTAAAATTCTAAAAGTTCATCGAATCTGGTTCATTAACGAAAAAGAAAGGAACATCAAATCTACAAAAATTTACAAAATTAAAACTCTGAAATATTGCAATATAGAATCCAACATAAAATCCCGTATGAAATTGGAATACAGTTTACCAAAAATTTGTAAAGTTTACTCAAAAATTGCGAGGATATGCCTCGATTTTAATTGTGATTTCCAACAATCGCGTTGAATTGAAAATCGAAGCACGATTCAGTCCTGTATCGCGCTACCTGATTTGCTGTTTTGTGTCTCGGTTTTGTCGTCGTTAGTGTGTTCATCGCAGGCTTTATTATATAAGAGGAGAGAAACGGGGCTGGAGAGGCTGCGAGATACTCAAGATCTCGGCGAAGGTGCTGATGTCGGTGCGGCCAGATTTATCGGTTTTCTGAATCATGGCGACGTGGCTGTCGGAGGCAGTCTAATTGATTTTTCTGTCCTTTGCCGCCGCGCCGTTCAGAATTTTATAGCCCTGGCGTGAAGCTTTTCGTTCGGCACGCCTTCACCGGAATACACGGTAACCCTTCTGGGACCATCCTCCTCCTCGTTGCCAAAGAAATTCAACCGACCGACCGGCTCTGCAGATACTCCCTTCCGATGAAATATCGAACGTTACCGGCAACCGATCGTTACTTTCGAAAAACCGCGCTCTCTTCGTTTCTTTCGCCCGACGAAACGTCTGTTTGTCGAAAAATCGAGAAACCGAGAAGCTACGCGTGTGCAAAATATTTGCAACTTTTATGGATGAATACTGTTACTCGATTGTGAATCTTTATGGACGTTGGATGGAGCTTTGTCTC
Organism: Tetragonisca angustula; assembly: GCA_036937485.2. Lineage (NCBI taxonomy): Eukaryota > Metazoa > Arthropoda > Insecta > Hymenoptera > Apidae > Tetragonisca > Tetragonisca angustula. The sequence goes on along the minus strand of JAWNGG020000087.1, from coordinate 1,148,475 downwards.
ATCTGTTGAAAATTATACTCAACGCCCTATCGTTACAGATTTTTCCATTTTAAAATTCCATGTAAATTCGTATTGATTATATTATGTTTCTTACATTGAATCCGATTCCACGATAATCACTGGATTACAATTCCTATTCGTCTACGTGAATAATAGAAAAGTCATAAGCGTTCTCTTATCGAGAAAGGAAATTGATTACCACACGTTTTTAGATTAAATCGATTTTACTTTCAATAACGTGACAGCACGGAGATTATGGGCCAGGATAACGTCACAGATACCGAAAGATTTAAGTGTCGTATTCAATGTTAGCCTGCGGCTCTGTTTCATTTATTTCTCAAAGATCTTGTCCGCGAGTTCTAATTAATTGGAAATATAATTTGCGATGAAATTACGATGAATATGTTTGCAGATAACGAATTATAACAATGAAACGAAAATTAATTACTCTTCGCGCGAGTATCTTTGAGCAGCCCCTCCCCCTTTTTTTTAAATATTTTTAATCGATATTGTCTTTTCATTGCATCTCGCCGCAAAGATCGCAGTTAAATCTCAAAGTTCGATCTACCGCCGTGATAAAATGATTTTAATTTTGTAACTACTTAATGTCTTGGGGGAGAATTTGAAAGGGGATGGGGATGGCTTGTTAATCCTTCTTCCGCGGCATTAGTTTGAAGTTTAAGTCCAAATTATTAGGTTTCTGAATGTAAAGCCGCGTAATGCAGAAATTGCGAAATCAAACTAGCGAAGCTTGCTTTACGAGCAATTGACTTTAATCTCAGACGACGGGAGGTGGGTAAATACTGTCAAAGTTGAGAAATGCTATTCAAACTGCAAATTTTTCTGTCAAATTAACTTTCGAAGGAGAAAACAATATTTTACTGTATTCTTACTGGTTATACTTGCCAAAAAAAGAAAAAAAAAAAAAAATTGCAACGCCACGAGAACAGAGCCAATTAACGAAACTTTCGCGGAAAAATAAATTTCTTTAAATTCGAATTGGCCGTTTCACCCTTTCTAAAAATAGTTTACTTCATATATATCGTACGGCTTCGCCAAATAAAAGAACGAAAAAAAAAATTTCGGAAATAAGCTTCTCTGATGGCCACTTGAAAGTAGCAATTTGTTACTTTGTCGGTCAGCAACGATCGAAGACAGGCTTCTCCTTTTGTTGGAGAGGATGGGTGACGTTCGCCGAGGCATTCATCGAGGCGCACGTTCGAAACGGAATCGGTCCGTGTTGTTCCCGACGCTGCGTTTCCGGTAGTAGTGGCCTGGCACTGGAGGCACACACAGCGTTGACGCTGCGTCATTTCGGCTCGCAGTTCCCTGTTCGCTCCTGCTGTCCCATTATTTTCAATGGCGTTCTAAAAAGAACGCGTCGAATCGACGCCGCGTCGCCGGCCTGTGTAACGAGCGGTCCAAGTGTACCACGACATTTTCAGGAAGCTCGCGCGTTCAATTTGCGCGTAACGTTGCCCGCTGCTGCCGCTGCGTTCGTCCAACGATCCTAGATTCGAGTGTCGTCGTCCAACATCGGGCAACATGAATTCACAGTATGTTGAAACCCGTGTCAGACTAACTGCCGTGGCCGCACCAGCGTAAAAGTATCACGGTTCCGGAATATTTACTCGTCCGGGGGGAGGATCAAGGTGACGTGATTTGTTCTCGCAAGCACTTGGAAACTTGGCAATTTTTTATGTCAAAATTTTCATGTCATCGGGAATGTTAATGAATTAATCGTAATTAAAGTGACAATAAGAATCCTGAAACGTTTGTCAAGTTCAAAGATTCTGTCTGTCGTACTTTGATTACTCACTCGTAAAAACAGCAAACGTGTTGAAACGTTTGTACGAACAGTCCTAAATTTTTTCGTCGGATCTTATTTGCAGAATTATTTGCTCGTCCGGCGATTTTCATCGGCCTTTATCCGCCTGAAATTTTCGCTGGAATTCAATCAACGCCCGCGCGAATAAAGGTGCGCCGGCATTTTTGCACGCGTCATGCGCCGTTCGATTAATTAGTAGCATGAAAGAGCACCTTTTTCTGCGATGACTCTCGGGGGGCGCCGGTCGACTTATTTTTCGTTAAGCTAATGTGACTCATGAAATCCCGGGAATTAGCGTATATAAGCTGGGACACGTATAGCCATCGTCAACGGGCGGGTAACTACGCCCGGCGAGGCTGGAGATATACATACGTGCATGAGCTTTTGACGCGCATCGGTGTAAGCAGCAGCCCTGATGGGTAATCGATTTTCATTAATGGACGTCGCTCGCGTAACACAGAATTTCAGCGGACACAGTCTCGACCTCGGCCTCGGTTCACGGGAAAGAGACAGGGAAGTTCTGTCGCAGCGCGTGTCCTCGTTCAAGTCGATGGTGCATCATCGTACATACCGGGTGGTCCGTCCAACCCTCATCTCGCGAAACCATTTTCTCTCTTCTTCTTTATCTCCTTCCCGTTTTCTCTCCTCGTCGCAACGACGACGAGTTACTTTCCCTCTCTTCGTTAATTTCAAGACTCTGCCGAGCGAAATTTATGACAAAAGGAAAGGGAAGGGAACGGCGCTGCTTTATTGGAGTTTACTCTTCGATGAGAAGACCCCGTGGCTCTCTCGTGCTCGGGAAATTTTACAGCGCAAAATTCCAGGGAATGAATGGAATGGAATAGAATCGAACGGATGAAATAAAAGAGAGAGGCAAAATAGGATTTGGTAGAAAACTGTGGAGAACGAATGGAAATGGAATAAACAAAATGAAATAAACTGGAAATACAATAGGATGGGATTTTTACAAAATATAGAACGTCAAACAATTTCCTATCTGTTTTAATCATGTTTTCAAGAGTATAAATTTCCATGAAAGGAAATATCTGCGCACCAACGATCGATTTTTATTGTTGAAACAAATACTTGGTACAAAATCTCTTGGAAAAAGAAAGACGTGTACTTAATTATACGTTCGATTTGTTAAATATTCTCAAAATGTGCATGAATGAGAACGGAAGGATGCGACGCGGCGAATGAAAAATGGTTCGAAAGTGCAGAATAAATATTTCTCTCAGTGGCTTTGCTTCCGGAGGAAGTGGAGTTTGAAAATTTGCCAGGTACACGTGCACTTAACGAAGATACAGTTCGTGGAGAGACACTGCAAATTCTACTGCATCTACCTAACGGATATTTCCACGTAGCAAGCAAAATTAGCGGCAATTAGGTGACTAAAGAAAATCTAGCGGAACCTGTGGCAGTCGGGTTGCAAATTGGTTAATTATTTTTAATCTCCGCTGAGCTTCGATGATTCCCTAAATCTCCAGAACTCGTTCTATTGCCATTCACCAAAGCTAGAAGATTAGAATTTCACGCAGAACCACCATGGTTGTTATATTTTTCTAGATGAAATTAATATAACCACGCTGATTTTTAAAAAATAAGATAAACGAGTTCGAACGAGCGGAATAAAACATAATTGTATCGTAATTAAATATTTAATTTTTAATTGGTACCACTTGACGTTGAGAGCAATTTGCATTATTTAATCTCGGTATTTTAATTCGATTCAATTTTATTGACACTCTGTTTAATTAAACACCTGGAATTTTAACAATTTAACACGAATTGTTGCAATACTGGAGGATTAATACCACTTAAAGAAATCTCTCGACAGAGGATCACAGAGGAATTAAAGGAGCAAAGTATTGCAATACGCGCTCGAAACTCGGCCGAAAATCTCAAAAATGGCAGCGGCTATGATTCCTTCCTTCGTGGGGATCGCGCGCTATGAATTCTTTCGGGGAAGAACTTAAGGGGATCGCTCGTTTGCATACTAACGAAGATTCAATTAGAAAGAAACGCGGCAATTACCATGGAAAAAGTGCGCGCGGATAGCTGCAAAAATGTACGAGCGGCCGTGTTTGCGGCGTTTGCCAACGATTTTGTCCCGAGTTTTAGACACGAGAACGTTCGAACGGGGGGCGAATTTCCAGCTACGCCCTAACCGACACGCGTTACATTGATTTCGGTACGCGCCTCGCAACAGCGAGGAGTTCCTGCGTTTAACGCCACGGTAATTGAAAAACATTGTGAAAACGCATTGATAACTGCAGTTTACCGGCGGGAGTTGCTCCGCGACTGTATCGATTTTGTACCACGCGCGTTTTAATTTGTAATATCCGCCATAACAGCAGCATCGAGCCCCGTTCGCGCACAACGAGTCCAGTTGTAATATCGGCTGTCGGGCGGTGCTATCTGATTTATCCATCGTCCAACACTGATTCCGTTCTTACGAAAGTTTTTACAGCGTTGAATTACTGACTGCCAGCTCGGTATTCTGGCAAAAACTATCTGCTGGAACTTTTTTTTTCTTTGTTTTCATTTTCAGAGCGTAAGGTAAGAGTATAACATTGAGATTCAACGCAATCTGGTTTTCTTTGTTGCTTTCTTTTGTTCGAGTTGTTTATTTTATATATAAATCCAACAGTGTCTGTTAATTTTATCGAGTCAAAGGATTATTCTCAGTTCCTTTTTTTTCTTTGCATTTCTGATGTTTCTTCGGTTATGCACGTTACATTACATACACAAAGATGACCATACATCTGTACATGTTTGTAAACACATACATTCGTAAATATATTTGAATTTTTTAATTTTAATACGTTTCAATATAAATGGTGAATAATTACGACAATATACTATCGTGTATCACATGCAAAAAAGTTAATTACAATGTTCAACATTCTAATAATGCTCTTCATCATTTCTGAATTCGGATCGTCCATTACACATTTAAGAAATATATAAAAAAAAACACCTCGTAAATATATTTGAATTTTTAAATTTTAATACGTTTCAATATAAATGGTAAATAATTACGATAATATACTATCGTATATCACATGCAAAAAAGTTAATTACAATGTTCAACATTCTAATAATGCTCTTCATCATTTCTGAACTCGGATCGTCCATTACACATTTAAGAAATATATAAAAAAAAACACCTCGTAAATATATTTGAATTTTTAAATTTTAATACGTTTCAATAAAAATGGTAAATAATTACGATAATATATTATCGTATATCACATGCAAAAAAATTAATTACAAAGTTCAGCATTCTAATAATGCTCTTCATCATTTCTGAATTCGGATCGTCCATTACACATTTAAGAAATATATAAAAAAAAAACACCTCGTAAATATATTTGAATTTTTAAATTTTAATACGTTTCAATATAAATGGTAAATAATTACGACAATATACTATGGTATATCACACGCAAAAAAGATTAATTACAATGGTCTTCGTCATTTCCGAACACGGATCGTCCATTACACATTTAAAATATATATAAAAAGAACGCCCGTTCGCAGTTCACTTTTTAATTATCAGATCGGAATTATTAAAATCCGGAGAATTAACGGATAGAAGCGAGTCCGGTTTTTTCCTCGGCGATCGGTGTTTTCCTCCTCGCGGCCACGATCCGATAAACACATTTCGACGTCTGTCGCCCCATTGAAACTCGCCGAATGGAATCGATTGCCGAACGGTTCTCGCGGCGATAAGCAAAATTATTCCGGCTCATGAAATTTTTCTCCGCGCCGTTTGGACCCGCGTACGCGATAACCTTTAAAGCGGAACTCTCTCGCGTTTCCTGGTTTTGTCGGTTAGGCGAGGGATCTCCGCCTAACGGAAGGTGAAGTTGCGGTTGCCGTCTAACGAGATTTTCGAAAAGGCGCGGGCTCCCCGCAGCACCGGGCAATTATTCGCGACATTTATAAAGTCAGACAAGATCCAATTACACAGCCGGCGATGCGCACGCCTTTAAGAAACGCTTAAAGCGGATGTACGCGATTCGCTCTTAAGTATTTGGACACTTTGGTCGAGCTTTAACCTTATATCAGCGACTGAGGTATAAAATTCTAAAATTTTGAGGTATAAAATTCAGGTTACAGATAGAAAGCGAAAATGACAGGGAAAGAACGTGACAAGCGTATATTTTTGCTGATTGTTTCCTTTTTTTTTTTTTTTCTTTTTTTTTGATGTCACTGAAGATAGAAAGGGTAGAAGTATAGGGGTGGTCACTGAAAGACTGAATGATATAAAAGAAAAATAACTTTTACAAACACATGTTTTTAAAATTTTTTTATTATTATATTTGGAAATATAATTAATGGATTTTTTTTACAGTATGATGTGCGAACCTACAAAAATAGAAAATGAAAGAGATTGAAAATGAACAAATTGTGACCTGTAGTTTTTCAGTGACCACTCAGTATTTTAATACGAAATAGGTCAAAGTGGTGATAGTCCGATCAAAGATGTAATTGTTATGTAATATTGAATATCTTCACGTTAACGATTTTTAATATTAGCAGTACGTTTTCAATTGGGAAAAGGGTGGGAAAATTGAATTTTCAAGTAATGGAGAATGCAACTCGTTCTGTTCTTTGTTTCGTTCAAATCCCCGAAAATGTTGATTTGAAAATAGAATTTCCCCGAAAAATTGCAAAAATCGAAACGAATATATCGCGGGAAACGAAATTGTCATGGATTTGAATTATCTGTCAAAAAGTCTAGTAATAGTACATCGAAATCAAATTTTCAGTAAACACACAATGACAGAAATTTTTAATGATCTATTTTTAAAATAAATCCTGTTGCATCTTGTACCATTATTTCGTTACAAAACAAAAATACACGAGAACCAACAATAATTAGCGATAATGTTCCGATTAATTTATCAAAGAATTCACCGGCAATCGAAAAATGACGGATACATTTTCATACATGAATAACGGGGAGAACGTTCGAGTATCAGGAACTGGGCCTTCGACAAACGCGTCCGTTGCCCTCCCACCTCATTGAAAAATCAAACATGCAAATGGAACGGGCAAAGCAAGCAGCGAAAATATACGTAATTCCACCATTTTGTGGCAACTGATTGAACGCAACGAAACACGAAACTTTTTATTTCCAAATGAAGATGAAAGTTGAAGTTAAAAATCCCAACGATGGCAGCGTGCTTTCTTTTCGCACAGGTTGAACACCTTTCTCCTGTTAATAAAACACACAGCTAAAAATCTGATCAAAGACCTCGACGTTGTATCGCTTCATTGTCCAGAAACGTGTGCAATTTTTAATTTAGAATGCAATCGTGCTGTTAAAAACGCTGCGTTTTCTACGTCTGTGTTCCTCCTCTCTTTCCCTGTCTTTTTTTTTCTCTTTTGCAGCCCTCTCTCCGTTTTTCCTCTATCGTAGCCGCGCGCATGTAGCGAAAAGTGAAATGCCGCTATTTCAGAGAACGATACCTCTTTACGGTAGCCGGAACATTTGGGTCGCTTGGTTGGCTAGGCTGGTTTTTCCTTTCCTCCTTTTTCTTCCTCTTTTTCGTTTTTTTCTTTTTTTTTTTTTTTGCTTTTATGACCCATCGAAGAAACAGTATGCGCATATACGTCGCAGCCGATGTCAACGACGAATTGTCCGATCAAATTTTTCTTGAGTCGTTTGACGCTCACGCAGACACGTGACACTGTGCACGGTAATATCGGTTTGTGCAAAGAAAATTTCAACTTCTGTCATCCGGTTAATTGTCGATTGGAAATGTTGGTTCTGTATATGATTTTCAACTTCAAAATCCACGTGACAAATGAACGATAAACAAACAATAGTGAGTTTGATTCTTAAGCAGCGACGATTTAAACAGATTTGCAATTTTCTTGCAACTTTGTCTAGTATAATCCGGATAATGACAATCGCGATCTAAATGAAAATTCGATTCTCTTGATCGACTATCCAATCTAGATTTAACTGATCAGATTCACCTGGAAATGTTGCATCGTACATATAATATGATCAAGCTTAGTGAATCTCCAACGCAGTTCAAATAATTTAAATTGAAGCTTAACTGAGATCCGGAGCCAGACTCAACTAAGTCCTCGATAGTTCGCCGTCTCATCGTCAAGCGTGTAACCTTTCAGTCAAATTGACGAAGAGTTGAAAACGAAACTTCAGATTAAAGTTTCAAGAAAGGAATGAGACAAACGTGACTAACGTGTATTTCGTTTGTAAATTTCACAAGTAGCACCCGCCATTTGAGAAAGATTCGAAATAAAGTTTCCGAATGCGCAATAGAATAATCTCGGGTCTATCGGCAATTTCTTGCCTCTCTCTCCCCCCCCCCTCTACCCCGTGAAAATCGATAAGCTATTCCCATAAAATTTTTCTTGCGCAAGAAACACACAGCGAAACTTTGGTTCACGAAGTTTCGAAGATATTTCAACGACCGTAATCGGACCGTACCCGATATAATGCGAGCCATCAAGAGGGATTGTTTTCCGTGCTGACGCCGATTAGTTTGCAAGTTTGGCAAATAACGCTGCGTGCGCCAAAGCGGATACGCGAAAACGTTCAGACGACGACGACGACGACGACTGCTGTTGCTGCTGCTGCTCGGCGAGAAGTAATTTTCGGATGGTGGTTTCGGAGCTTCGATGCCGCGCAGAGAAAAAGAAATGCCTCGTTTTGTTACGTGTAGAAAGTTTGACCGATGGCTCGATGGAAAATCGTCGAGTCGAGGTATTATCCGCGGCGGAGGCTATTTATGCGGCCCGGAACGTTCGAACATCGAGTATTAGTACGTGCATAATATGCCGATGGATTCTCGTTTCCCGTTAGACGAGAGTTACGCAACTTCGAGACGCCTTTCATTGTTACTGGCGAGATGCCGACTGCGCGAATAACGACTGAACATCAGCAGCGGCTCGGTCTACCGAGGCCGACACTTCGTTCTCCTTAATATTATCATCGTTATCATTATTACAAAGGGGAACGACTTGCTCCTTTCTCCGAGACATACATCCAAGTAATATATATTTCCATGTTACTTTGAGCGGTACCAAGGGATAGAGAGAGAGAGAGAGAGAGAGAGGATCTCTTCTGTCTCTGTTCAGTCGCTTGGCTCGCGAAGTGTCGCTTCATGAAAATTCGAGATTATTACGTTGGTTGGGATGAATGTCGGTTTCTCTTGTTTTAATTCAAGTTCCGAGTAGTATGTGTTTGCACGCGTTTTTCATCATTGGCACTAGTATTGACTTGTACTACTTGGTGTTGGACTCGCGACAGATTTACGATTATTAAAAGTAGAAGAAACCGAAATTAAATTCTTCTCAATTGCAATCATTAAATTTTCCGATTGAACTAATTGCAAGTCATTTTATAAAAAGTTTTATGTCGAAGATCGCAGTAGTACAAGTCAGTATACGGGTATACGTATACAGTGGTATAAGTCAACGATAAAACGGTTATTATTTTGCTTCACACTTCTCTTGTTGCTATTAGTTATTCTATTCCACTCTTTCGCTATTCTATTTAAACTTCTAGTAGATATATTACAATCGATTATATATTTAAGTAGTATAAGTCAATATTTTCCAATATGTACAGTAGAAAAAGACAATGAACGACACAGTTTACTTAGTGATTTACATTATTTACAGATTAAATGAACAAATTGCAATCTATTGGAGATGTAAGTAGCATAAGTAGATACAGGCAGTAGTACAAGTCAATAAATTAGTTTGCACCACTTGAACAAACTTGTGCTACTTACAATAGAAGTAAAAAAATAAACTTACACACTTGCTTCAATATGTTGAACGTGCGCAACAAAATGAGATAATATCGACTTATGCTACTTGGATCTTTTAACATTAGTTTCTTTCACTTGTAACTTGTCACGATCGAGCGATACTTTCACCATGAGTCATTCTAAAATCAAGAATTTGTTTCTTGAAAAGTAGAAAATGGTTCATCGACCGGATAAAAATTTGCTCGTAGTAGCCACGAAAATTCCAGAACGTTTAACGCAAAGCACTGCCGTGCCATTGGCAAATTAACGAAAGAATCCCGTGATATCGGCGGTCTTGGTGAATGCTGTGTATAATGGCCACATTGTCCGGCATCCTGCAAGATACGTCGGACGCGCAGCCAGAGTAATTATGCTCGTGGGATTCTCAAAGCCGGTGGTTTCGGTACGTTGAGCTTACTAATTATCCATATAACGGTGTTCGCATTAAGGTCGCGGCCGATTCTAAAATTTTCGTTCCCATTGAACGTTGTGTCCGTTGTTTGAAAAATTATCGTGCAAAGTAATTGCACGTAACAATACAGAGAGGGAGAGAAATATTTCTCGACGTGGAACGAGCCATGACGACGTCGCCTTACATCATAAACGATTCACAATTATTCCCTCTCTTCGTCGAGAGAAACATCCGAACAATTTCTCGTTTTGATCTTTCACACAGAGACAGAGAACGGGCACGAGTAACCAACGAAGTCGCTCGGTATTTCTGCTGTGGATGATGCTGCCTGGAAGGGTCGTTAGACATTAACCCGGAACAATTATTTTATCGTGTTGGCTGGTGCTCCATGCACTTTGATAAGTTGCTTAACGAGACGGCGAATTAAAGTTCGTCTTTGTCCTTCGCGGGCTCTCGTTCGCTTCAGCTGCGTGCCGCGCAAACGAGGAAAGCAATAATTGTGGCTTAAACGCGGCACAGACTGACCCTTTTAGCTGGGACGCTGTCGAATGGAAACAACGTCCGGAAACTGTTGCAATTCAAAGCTTGAAAAATTTACGTCCAGTTTGAAAATATACATCCTGGTGATTCGAGATTTCTCGATTACAATTTTTATCATTCCTAACTTTCCTAAAAATTCCTAACTTTGATCTTGAAAGTATTTTATCTTTGTTGACAGAATGGTTTAAACGAGGGTGTACGAAATATAGCATTGCGACATTGACAACTGTTTCAGAATTTGAAAGAGTTCTTATGAAACTTAAAACAGTAAAAAATTTAAGGTTCAAACTCTCCCACGAACCATCTACCACATAATATCTAGATTCACTCGTAAAATATTGACAGAATATCTTCATTCCGCTCTAATGAAAAATTAAATTTCACTTTCAACAAACGAGCTGTTTCTTCTATCAATTACTGATATTAATTATTATAGCGCCAGTGGAACGTACGGTTGGGCGTGCGCTGCTTCATTAAATTAATGAATTAATATCAATGAAATATTTGACGCGAAACAGATAGTCGTTGCGTGGATGGATTTTAAACACGCAAATTGTTGATTAGCGATACAATATGGGAGTTTTTTCAATAAAAATTCAAGCTACTCTTTCCGATGGAATCTGTATATGTGTAAACGTAGCTCGGCTCGTTTTGCCAAATGACACCGGTCTATATCGAGATGAGATAAGGTCAGAGAGCAAAACTTTTTGTGACCAGAAGAGTTCAAACTCTGTCCTCCTGTCCTTTAGCCGAATGAACTCATTAACCTTTTCGGCGTGGAACGACTCTGTGTGGTCACGGTCAAAATAGAAACAACTGCACTCTGAACATGTACGTACATGCGTCCGGGGAGAAAAGCCAAAATGAAACTTTGTTCTCTTATATTTTTCCCCAAAGAAAATACGCAAGCCACGGTTCGTATGACACGATAATAATAATCAAAATTTATTTATTATACACGGATATACGGATGTATAGGATAATTCAATTTCTGCGCACGATAGCTAAGGTTTCTTTAAAACACAACACAAGAAAGAATGATGAACGTGTGTGTCAAAATATTCTATCAGATTCGATGTCTAACAACGTGAAAGTAACTACCGCAATAAGGAAAAGGGAAAGCTGAGAATTATTCATATTTCTGTAATGTTCCATCGTATAAAAGTTTGTTTGTTCTCCTACAAGATATTGCATGACAAAATATATATAAAAGTTAACAATCCTTCTTAAATTGAAAATATAGTACAATGCGTGAAAACGAAATGAGAAGTGGCGCATCGACCAGAATCACTTCGAATCACTTTGTTTTGATAGCTGGAGAGCCAAACGTGAAGAAGAAGAAGAAAAAAGGGGAAGGAAGACTGGAAGAAAGCGTAACAATTCGAACGGAGAATTCACAGCGAGAGGAGAGATCGTACAAAGGAAGTGTAACACAGTTCTTCCGTACGAAAGGCTTGCAACAGCGAAAAATTCGCAATACCTTTTGTTCCCTAAGTTTTCGCGGTCTTGGAAGTTGCGTTCCGGAGGGGGTGCAGCAGCCCCGGAGTCTGCCAAATCTAAAGTAGTTGGAAAACGCAGAGCCGCGCAAAACATACCCGGGCGATTCAGTCCCGGTCCGAAAACTCGGCGTCTATACGTTACGAGAAAGAAGTGGTCGGGAACGCAGTCGCTCGGTTGCTCGGCAGCTTCCGATTCGCGGCGGCGCAGGAAGTCGACGTGCATTTCTTGCCCGCGAAACTTCACCGCGCGAGTACTCGTTCGCGACGGATACGAAACATCGTTCCGTACGAATGACAGCTCCTACTGTTGTGCTTCGCAGTCTTTCGTTTCTCCGTTATGGACTCCAGAACAAGTCGCAACAACGACAAAAACAACATCGTATCCGTACCGTGGTAGATTAACACCTCGAGCACGTGCTGCTCTCCCTTCCTCACTCGTCACGATGAGAACGTCGGCGTCGAAACACACGAATTGATCATTCTCGAGTGCGTGCAGTCGATGGGGACTTGAAGGGTTTTTTGGTATGTATAACTATAGACATATTTATTTATTTTGTTATTATGGCGAGGGTGCTGGAAGGATGTAGGATTTGGGTAAGGTGAGGAATTGGTTATGCGTTTCGTCTCAGAGTCGCTGTCTAGACTCATCAGTGGGGCTGATGGCAGCGACTCCTTTACCCCAGACGCTTTGTTTTCATAACTACTCGCTAGGCGGTCACCCATCCTAGCAGTGTTCCGCACTCGGCTTGCTTAACGTCGAATATCGCTAGACTTCGACGCTAGGCGCACAGCCACTTGCGGCTTATACGAGTCGGTGTTCGAGACTCGTACTCGAGGCGCTATAGGCCGCTACAGACTCTTCAAATACAGAATTTAGAATTTAGAAAAGTGTAAGTCAAGATTTCTCCTCTCTTTTTTATTCAATTTTTTTTCCAGTAATCCGTCGTCGATTATTTCTGAACCGAACCGTGTAACGTGCTTTGCTAATTCTCGCCTTCGGAAAGTTATGTGAAATCAGAATTCCGCTGGTAATAGCTGACGCTATTTCGGATTAAGTACTTATCAGGGGAAGTCGTTTAAGCGTTTAAAGCAATCAATAGCGAAATCGACGTGTAAGATACTACGCACACTTTACACGTAACATGGCGGAACGGATGTACAGAGGTAATTGCACATCTCTCTCGAGGGAAGCGCCTGTGAGTGCATGCACCTGACGTTCATCGTTTGCAAAATTATCTTGAAAAGCGTGTCTGCGAACGACGTTCAATGAACGTCGATGAGAAAACCCGCGGTTTAACACTCGCGCGGCGTTGCTCGAGTTTCACTCAACATTTGGAAAGTTTCATCCAGACGATATGTCTCATTCTCTCGTACGTCGAATCGAAAAATATATATCGCAAGCGGTATTATTATTCTAACTGAAATACTATCGGGAGAGCAGAACGAGAAACAGCATTAGAAGGAAAATCAGTTGAAAGCAATTTGTGCAAAATTTGTTGCACGAAGGAGAAACATTGTATATGCCGAGTGCGTTTGCATTTAATTAATCAATACTGAAACATAAAGGGAACAGGAACGAATGTGTATGTAAATGCCTTTTTACTTAAAACGATGTAACATCACATGACCGATCAAAGACCTGTTGTCGATTGTAAACACACGGAGTGTTCTTATCTTCCCTTTTACAATCTCGTTTCAATTGCATTCAGTTACGTTTGAGACAAAGAGCGTGCGCCCGCAGGTTTGCGCGCTTTCTGTCTTTAAAACAAACAATGGGCAGATCAAACGTGCTGTGTAAACACACGAGATGGAGTGACAGCGTTATGGTGGAATTTATCCTTCAATGGCCTTAAGCTATCAGTTGATTTTACACGAACTGGATTTTACTTTGCGCGACGTCGGTTCTATCAGTTTTCCGTGTACGTAAATATTAGAACGATTGGAAACAAAAGTTGCCGCGTTCGTTGACCAATTTTCGCGTTTCTTTGATTCTGAAATTTATTCAGAATTTTAAGAGCTTGCGCAGAGTGTACAACTGTGTGCTGTACGAATTTCTTACGACACGTACAACGCTTGGAAGTTTATTACGATATTTAAATTTACGATAACAAGTCGAATGTACGGAGCAAGCGGATCGAGAAAATGAAGGAAAAAAAAAAGAAGCGAATATCGAAAATGTAAAATGAAAATTCCCACTCGAGAAAATTGTTTCTCGTGGAAATTGAATTTTTTTATGTTTACACATGTAGTTAACCTGTTGCCTAGGCTTCGAGCAATAATATTCTGTTTCGCGAATTTCAGTTTTCTTAAAAAATTATTTTCTTCGTAAAATACTTTGTTAATTATTTACCTGAAATCGAGTTAATAATGTGTAGAATTACAAAGAGGAGTTAATTAATCTGATGTTCATTCCAATTAAATGTTCAATTTAGGCTTTGGGTATCTCGCGCGATACTAATTTAAAGAAACAAAGTTCTGTAATTTCGCTAAATTAACACGTTATGTGGAGTCCAATTGAACAAAACAAAGCATCATTACACGACGCGTTATAATGTTATTACATATTATTATCTCGCGAATTGAAATACGAACGTAATTTAATTTTGTTTCGCTAACAAATCGGCAGGAAATTAAATGAATATGAACACGACCATCTTTAATTCTTTCGATCTCTGTGAATGTCAATACACGTGATATCGTTGCAAAGGTAATATCATTGATGATTATAGAGAGGAAATATTCAAGCAGTACTGGTTGTAATGAAATTTGTACTTAAATGTACCGCAACAGGTATATAAAAGTCGCGTTCAGTAGAATTCCAGAAAAATCTCAAATAACAATAAATAACTGAACGACATAGCGATAAAATGAAAAACGTCTCTTCATACTTTCATCGTCGTAAAAATGAAACACCTCGTGCGAGCAGGACTCTAGAAATTTCGCGGTCATTCTGTTTCTCAATTGTTTCATCCATTGAAAACTATCGAACATTTCTCCTCGAATCCGTCGAAAGTTCCAAAAATCTCCCCCTCGTTCGCAGCGCGTGATAACAAGTGATCAAGTAAAGATCAGATATTAACGACGATGCTCGTGAAGAAAAAGAAATAAAAAAGATGATTAAGTAGCGTGTAATCCTCGCGTGAAACAAGAATTAATGACGGAAGCTCGGCCGCTCATCCGCTGACCTGAGGGGAAGATTACGAGTCGCGATAGCAATCGGTAACAATAGCAACGGGTTGTGTAAGGGGGGGGAGGAGTAATTGGATTAAACGAACTATAATCACGAGGAAACAAATATTCAAACACGAAGACGAAACGGTGGATGGGAGGACAGGTAACAATACCATTGAGCAGGGAACGTGTAAGGGATTGTTGTTGCTGAAAGGGGACAAGTAGCTGGATAGGACGTGCGCGAAGGAAGACAGAGGGGAAGTTTGAAGTTCTCCCATTCTCTGTGAGAGGAGCTTGAGGAGAAGCGACATGACTGGAACTGTACCGTACGGCACGGTTCTGCAAACCCTATGGCGAATTTGTCTACTCGAGTCAGTTGAATTGAATGCAATCCGTTGTTTCTGTTATTCTTGTTCATGAGATGGAGCGCCCAGGCTAGAATTGATGATTATTCATAAGTAACTTGCCACTTGCCCCTGGCCCCCGTGGATCTTATCGATTTTGACGAATTGCTTCGGTGTATTAACAATGCGAAATAATCATGGGGGGGGAGGGAGGGGGGAGAAGTTAATTGGCGCGAGTCGCTTAAATTAGGTCTGCTAATGTTTGCAATATTGATATTTTTCTCTACTCTTGAGTTTCCCTCGGCTACGCGCCGAGTTGGTGAATAAAATTTCTGAAACACTTCGTGAACGTGACACTCGTTTTGATGACGTTGTTGATGCGCACGATGCTACCGGTGGAAATTTGCAACTTTTAATGAGGGGAAAATATGTGGAGAGTGTGCAGATAATGCACGATATTTCATTTGTCGAAAGTTGTAAATGAACGTAGCGCGAGCAAGTTTCTCGACTCTTCGGTTCAAGAAACGCAGCTTCGATCGCGTCTTTCGATGTTCGATAACTCAATATAATAATTTATTCTACGCAGACGAGGCGCGACTGTTGTTAATGCACGGCAATTGAAACGCCAGCAACGGTGTTTAAATGTGTTATTAATTATTTCGACGAAATGAGTGCACGCGTGATCAATGAATTTAACTAACTGATGTAATTACGTTATGAATATGCGACGCAAATTGGCAAAAGTAACGTTTCAAATTTTCAGAAACTTGCAAGCTTTTTTCCGAATGCCAGATACGCCAGAATCGAAACGCGGTGCAGATTTCTTTTTTCGACGAATATTGTTGTCGCGGGACAGACAGGATTGATTTGTAAAAAGCCGTTTGACAATTAAAATTACGGTGTAACAAACTGAATCGAAATAATTTGAAACGAAACACGCGACTTGATCATGGAATAAATGAAATTTAATGATCAGCTCGTTCAAATTTCGCAAATCAGATCATGAAATTATTAATCGTTTTAAAATTATGACCTTTCGCTTCGGAAGATGAAATGCTCGTTAATGCGGAATATTAATTCGCTCGGGATATGAAACGAAGGGCGATTCTGGCCTGCTGCGCAGTTCGAAAGTTAATATCGCGGTTCTTCCACTTCTTTATCTTCGACGACCTCGAGTGAAGAAACTTGGAAAATAGTGCGATGTTTCGGAAGCAATCATCCGTTTCCGCCATCGAGTCGTATCGATGGGGGATCGAACTCCTTGCTTTTTCGAGTACCAACGCAGAATGGATACGGGCCAAAAGGAGAACGGTTCTTTTGGCTGGGGCATGATTCGACCTGATTGTTTCACGTCGATCGCGTTTAATAATGTTCACTGACTGGTCCAAAAGGATCTAATTTTACTCTGTACTGAAAACAACTATCTCTCCCTCTCTTTTCTGTATTTCTTTATCAAATTATTCTTAAACTCAAGTGCAAACAAAAAAAAAAGTCGCAGGTGATTCTTTCAGAGATTCTTAAATATCTTTTACAATTCTTCATCTTCTCTTCTTTTCCATGTTTCGATATAATATTTTGCAAAAATCAAGTGGTATAGTATATTTCAATCTATCGTGACCCCTAAGGCAAAATGTTCAAAACGAGTTAATTTAATAAAATCAACCGGATCACATTCGACTCGGTAAATTACCGTCAAACTGCAGATTTTATATTTTCACGGACATTGAACGCAGATTCGTCTACATTTGAAAAATTATAACGAGTATTTATACTCTGGGGATCTTACAGGTTTTTCACAATTATAAAAGTACAGTTTGCAGCTTTAATTTCTTTGAATTTAGATCCATGAAAATTCTCGACCCAATAATAATATTCAGCGAGCGTTTGACAGTTTGGTACACGCGAAGGTAGTCGTGTATAATTTAAAGCCTTGCGGACAAGTTCGTTGGAAGCTTATAGACGTGTCGTCTTGTATTGTGGCCTTCCGGGTTGTAACACGTCGCCGGTAATATGGCACACACATAAATTCGACCGTACTTGAACCCTTCGGTCGCAAGTGTTACTAGCCGACCGTACTATTTGCCCATGAACACAAGCGTCGTAAGTTGGCCGTGTCTTAAGTGGACCCAAGTCGGCCCATTATCTCGGTTTACGTCACAGTCTTTTATAGTTCAATATAGAAACTACATCCCGTGCACAGGGGGTATAATCGAAGCCACAGTGAACTCGCTAATTGTTCGCGTGGAACTCAATGATCCAAAATATCGATTACCGACGCGTTTTACCGGCTCATTGAATCTGTATCCGAACCGCTTTCTAACGACGGAACTCTGGAGTAAATGGAAGGTACGGCCATAGAATATAATGGTCGGCGAAGAATATCTTGCGAAAATTAACTCTTCGATTCGGTCGTCGACGCTGGGAAGTATGGTTTCGGTATTTATTAACTGGATGTAAGAGAAACGTTTTGAGAAATTAACCCTTCAGCTGATATCTCGCTGCTGTAAAGTGTGGTTTTTCTCTAAGCGGTATTCTATTAATTCTAGAACATTAATTAAATTGTGAAAAATCATCCCATTGAAATTAACTTGTATTTTTCTACTTGAGAGGTAATTTTATGTGAAAGTTCTTGAAGAATTTACGACACAAACCCTAACTGTTTGAAATTGTTTAAATTTATGATGTATATTCGAATTCGAATAAAAAAATCTGTTCAATTGTATCTAAATAAATCTAATCAAAATTATTATTGTTTTTCTCTTCCTCTGTAAAATACAGAATATAAATTTGGAGTGGCGTATGAACATGCGTTTGTTAAATAAAATTATTTTATTCCACACACACACACACACACACACACACGCACACACACACACACACACACACACACACACACACACACACACACACACACAAAAGCAAATAAAGTAACGGTGTGACGACTAATTGGGAAATTGGTGATGCGTACAATCGAGTTTTTCAGATAACAGAGCGACTGCTTTGTTGGCTATTTCCAATTGAATATGACAAAACCTTCTGTTATGACACGAAGATTTTATAATTCAGCACGAAGAGCTTTCAAAACCACAATTACCGTTATCAAATAGCATGAGAATCGAAATATTTGCTCGAAATGTGCATCGTTTCCGGTGTTCCTCTTCAAAGGAAGCATTGAATATATTTAAAAATCCACGCAACAAAAGGGTTTCCGCCAGTGAGATAGTCATAAATCGTTCGCCCTTAAACGACGCTTGCGTTCATTTTTCGCATTTAATCGCAGACACAAATACAAAGGCCATCAGCCTGTGAATTTTTTATTTTTTTTATTTCGATCGCGTAATACACTGCTCGATATTTGCACAGTTATGAAAAATTAACGAAGTATTCATAATTGAAAAACTTCGACGACTATCCTGTCGAAACAGAATGGTCGTTCATTTGGATTTTTGTACAATCTTTTTGTCAGAAAAATAAATTCAATACTGAAAATCAAATTACAGAGGTCGAGAAAGTATTTTAACAGAGAAATTAAGAAATTCCACAAAATGGAAGAAACATTCAAATTTCTCTGCAGCATAAACTACTAGATTGTAGTCGTAGGTAAAATTAGGAAAAAAAGGAAAACTTCTTGCCCGTTTTACAAATACTCAAATTTTTTCTTTTTTTAACACTACCACATTCTGAGAAAGAAAAATAACATACACACACACAGAGCCACAAAACTAGAATACTTACATACCAACTTTGGGAACTGATTGTACGCCTAAAAATAATGAAAAAAAGTCATATAAATATATGTCCCATAAATATCTGTCTTCGTTTATGAGATATATATAGAGAGAGAGGGAGAACCATTTAACATTGAGCACTGTAGTATCGTTTTCGTGCATTCGTTATCCGTATAATTTTCTACGGGGTGTCACACGTAGAAAATTCATTCACCGACGAAACGTTTCGAAACTCTCGGCTCCGTTTGTACGACGAGTGCCAACAACTTGTTAATTTTCATTTATCTTTCGACGACGTTCCGCGTCGCTAATGAATGTCCTGTGTCTGAACGATAAGAATAAATTGGAACCATATGAAATTGGCACGGCTATATACACTGGCTGCTCGTACAAAAGCAAAAGCTCGCTACAACTATAAACAAATCAATGGGTGACAGCTGCGTTGCATTACACGACGCTGGAATTGCTCCCTCGCAACATTTCTGTTTACCGGGTACACGCGTTCTAATTATTTACACACCTGCGATTCATCGCGATGTATTTTCGTAATAAAACGCACCGCCTGAGTGTCGATATATTTTCGAAGCTAATGTTCTCATCTACTCTGCGTCATAACGTGAAACATTTCGCGATCACAATCTATGTAACAAATTTTTTTTCACCTTTCGTTGTATCTTTTCCAATCCTCAAAAGTGGATATCGAGTTCAAACAGGAAGAGAGAGAGAAAGAGAGAGAGAGTCAAAGTGAAAAACGAAGTTTTTAATTTTCAACTCTTCTAAATACGTCTCCTTTCTTGAAGAGAACTTTTGTTATCACGAGTTCATTATTGGCAACCCATTAAAGACCAACGTTGCAACGTTTCATTTATAATTTTGTTCAATTGATTTACATTATTCTGTTTTCTTTTTTTCTTTTTTTAGCTATGAGAGAGAATTCTAAGGGTTTGCATGACATTTGTTTTTCGTAGCTATTTCTTTTACTTGAATTTTCTAATCACAAGGAATTTGAAGGAATTCTTTGACACTATGACAAACCACTGTTTCGTCCTTGGTATGTTAATAAAACTGTATCCAACATCCGTCAGGCGAAGGTCAGTTCTTTTTTCGCTTCGTACACTTCGTTTCGGGCATTACGCGCACGAGGACACGTGTATCTGGACTTTTTTGTGAATTGCTCGCCGTTGGAATCGCGTTCGAGTGGCTATTGATATCCGATACGAGGCTGCAGATCCCATTAAGCCTCGAATCGAAAGCGTTAAGCACGGTTCATTGATTACGGTCGTACGAATTGGATCGTAATGCGTTTGTCTTTTTCACTTTTTAATAAGCATCTCGCGTTTGTGGTTTTACAGAGAACGTGGAACGATGACGTTTGAACTTTGTTGTAAAGTAAATCTCGTGTGAGATCCAGTGTTGATTCCAGCGTAACACGCGAACACGCTGTGCATATCCAACCATTCGGAAATTTGGGCATGAACGTGGAAATGCTTGCTTTAGTTAATTACTATGAGAGTACTTTTGGAGTGCGTCCAAATTCTTCCGAGACAAAAATACTACGGACTTTTGTAATTCGATTTTACTGCTGCCTCTTAATTTTCAAAGTAATTGAGAGGAAATTTACGAGGGAGAAAATAGAACGTTTATCGATAACGTAATACTAATAAAACTACCAGCTCTCTTCTACAAGTTCCATAAAATGCAACGAAGTTAATTTGGAACACATTACGTCGCTATTTAAACACGAATAAATTCTCTTTTCTTTACAATTGAAATACCGAGGACATTTGTTAACAACGTTTCTTATATACATCATTCACTCTTAGAAAGATCAATCGAAACAAGTTTTGAGTTGCAAAGTTTTTCCAACTAAATGTAACATCATTTTAAAATTAATGACAGTGGCACGTCAAGGGAATAGTTCACGTTCAGGGTCAAGAGTGATGCTTTCACAAGCATCTGAAATTTTTTACATCATCTCAGATTATATTCCTTTATTACTTATACTTAGACTTATTCCTCGTCGGAATAAATGCGCCGCCATTCACCTTGCTGTACCGTGCTATAACGGCGAGCAAGAAATTATCCGATAGAACGTGGACGATATCACGCTTAATGGAGTATCGACGAGACAGTGACAGGACTTGTTTTGATGACCGGCGCTCGTCACGCTGGCTGCACTTGAAGCTGCAAACGATGCATCAGCAATGGCCATAATTCATTGGCTCCAGCAGGTGCATCCTCGTTTCCCCGGCCTCTTCTCACGAGCCAGCACGCACACACACAGACACACACATATATACGTAGCACGCGGATCCCGCGACGTGGATCAACGCCGATATTCGCGGCGAGCTGAAAACTAATCGCGATCGAAGGTAACGGATGAGGATAGCTAGCTATGCTGAATCATCCCGGATGACGTAGAAAGCTATCGGGGATATTATACGTGAACCTTTTTCAACATCCGACCGAGAATGACCGATGATATCGCAGAGAATCTCGATGGCGTTCCCGAGATATATTTCGCGTAGTTATTTAAATCGGCGAGATTCATTTTTATCGCGATGAAGGTTATAATGACAGGGGGGAGAGAGACTGTACGTTGGGTTATTCCACGCAGCCTTCGAAGTTCACGATGTTTGCGTTAATAGAGAGTGAGAATCGATTCGGTCTGTGGGTTTTTCTTGGAGAAGTTGGAACTCGAAACTTTGGAATTGGATAGGTATGTGTGAATTAATTGAAATCAATTAAAATTAAAATTCTGCGACGTCTGTGAACTCTCGCGACACGGGCGAATGAACTAGTAATTGGTAAATCTAGAAATATCAATTTAATCGACACCGAATCTGATGAGATAATGTAAAAACAGTAATGTATTATTAAGACATATTCCACGAAAATTTCAAGTTTTAATATAACAATGTGGAAATTTGATATTACAGATGTACGTCGTGGTGCCGTGTAATGAAATATTTAATTCAAAGATTCAATAATTAGTAAATACGTCCATATTATAACATATTAATAAAATACGTCCATGTTATAATAAAATATGTGAATAAAAAAAAAATCATTAAAATCATTGAAATAACACGGTTGGCAAAGGCACATTTTACGAAACTGCAGTAGGACTTTAAGTTAGTTGAAAATTGAACGATACGTTATATCCCGGTGGTTTAGGATTAAATCTTTTTCAACGAATTCTTTTGTATACAAAGATACAAAGCTGCCCATTCATGCTAGCCCTTGCGATGAGAATTTCGATGAGAACGTGTTAAAAGATTGATCGAGAGGTAACAATGAAGTAGCATCGATTCCAGGGAAATATTAGAACGCTGCGCCGCGGAAACTATGGCCGCGTCGCTTCATTTGTTAACCACGGTTTAAAGACTGATCAAGCTCAATAATTTTATTGTTTATTTCGTGTCGAAACGTCCAGCAAATCAATCTCGTCTCGCGCGAGAACAAAACTGGCGTAATGACTCAACGGTTCAACATCTTCCGCAATCCACGGCGACGTACTAATACCTACAAATCAAATGTTGGAACATTAGTCGCAGCAGGCCGGATATATAGGTTACGCTGTACAGTTCGTTACGTTCGAGTTTCTTCTTCAAACCGGTTCCACCGGGCAAGAAACTATCGAATCCACGGGTCGATGTATACGAATTCTTTGCTTCTTAAGATTTACTTTGTCTCTTCCTGCAGCTACAGTTCGAGCGGTGCCACGTTCCACGGCCGTTCGTCTTGCTCACAGTGGCCGTTCTTTCAGCGAAACGGCACCACCCTCGAAGCAGCCCTTTCCCATCGAGAGCGTTCTTTAAACTTTCCTCTGTTTCCTCCCCCTCCTCCCTTTTTCCACTCTCCTCTCCTCTCCTCTCCTCTCCCGGCTAACATTCACTTCGCATCGATTTCGACGTTCACGCCTCGATGCGTCTTCTTCGCCTAGGGATGTTACCTATCGTTCTGTCATCTTTCTCTCTCTCTCTCTCTCTCTCTCTCTCTTCTGCTGCGTCGCCACGTGATCGCAACCGCTCCGAACGCCCCTTTTCCGCGAGAGAACTTGAAAAATGGCTCTGCTTACCGCGGAACTTTTCGACTTCGTTCGAAACGTGTTCTCGTATCGATACTACACTCGCCTTGACACGTATGGGTCCTTGGATCAGTGCATTTTTACACAGACTGCAGGACAATTAAGAGCACTGGATAAAATAATTTCTTTCTTTTCTTTTCTTTCATTATCGATCTTTCTTGGAACTACTAGAGAATTTTCAACGTTTCACTTGTCTTTTGGGACAATTGCAGCATTCGGATTAAATTTAATTACGATATTTGTATCAACTATTGTAATATCGTACTTGTTTGCAATGCGTATTTTTGTAGTAGTTTATGTGTTACTATATTAATTGATGTTCTTTAAATATTACCACTATGATACCATTGTAATACTAATTCTTGAAATATTACTATTGTGATACTGTGTTATTATAAATATTGTTGTAAATTATTATTTACGTGTGCAACATAAATATTAGATCGCATTTATAAAACACAGTGCTTTGGATGTACAACAATTTGGATCGTGTTGGTAAATTCAATGGTTGAAAAATTATAAAGTGAAGTTCGTACAAAATTTCTTCGTCGGACACGCGAGAGAACCATGGTAAAGAAATGTAGACTCAATTGAAGAGAAATAGGATCGCGTCTTACTTTATTTTCATTAGAAACCAATTTTAGTTCAATGGTTTCTGAATCTTTCCATTATACTTTAATCCTCTGAGCAGCTCGCACTTTACTATTTCTGAATTATTAGACGAGCAACGATCTGTCTAAAAATTTATTAACCTTCCAAGTCTAATTGAAATAAGGAATTAACAAGTAGAAATCCACTAATTACGATAATTATGATACGATTAATTACGACATTTATCATTTATCTAAAAATCACCAATATTTTAATTACAGAGTGTTAACCTCTAAAGACACCAAAAATTTAATTTTTAATATAGCGTTCACGCTAGAGCTTTATTAAACTTTATTAAACACTAACGTTAAATACTAAAAAACAAACGAATTCTTAACAACGAATCATTTCTCTAAACTATCCACGTTATTCCTCTCACGACGTAATGTAACACGTGCGGTAATACACCGGAAAGTATTCTTAGTAAGTACTATAGTTCGTAGACCATTTCGTCCAACATTTATTCAAGAAACTGCGTGTTGTAACAGCTTCTGCAAGTAGTCATTATCACAGCCAGCTATTGTAAATCGTGGAGCAGGCGATTTATCGTCCCGACAGCGGAACAATCCGTTTTTAAACGTGATGTTTCAGCGAGATGATTGAAACTATTAATAAATAGCGATTCTCGGCGCGATGGCGTACGGTTAATTCTGTCGTTTGTCAGAATCAACGGTGAACGTTCTCGCGGCCGAAAGAAAAGGCGTTTCCTTAAATCGGAAACCTGGAACAATCGTTCTTTTTCGTAATAAAGTCCCCATTGTGCCAATCACAGACTCGTAAATCTCGTACCGCGTTACGACGCGTTTCACGATGCGTGAGCGTTTACGACTGCGATGTCGTAATTTTTTCTCTCTCTCTTTTCTTCTTCTTTTCTTTTTTTCTTCTTTGTTCGACGTGGATTTCTTTATGTAACATCGTCCAAGCTCTCGGAAATTACCGCGAACGGAAATCATACGAAGACAGACTTTCTTCCTCCCTTCTTTTGATCGTTCGTTCTTTCTATTCTTCGTCCCTTAACGGCGTTCCATCTTGTTGTTTATAAAATGTTTATAACTTTCATTCCTATCGACTCGTTGCATACAGTGTTCCTCTTCAGAGAGGATATATAACTCTGTTGGTATAGAAACGTGGTATGGAAACTTTGTTGAATTGTTTGTCGACGAATTGTGGTGCTAATTTTTAAACAGATACCACGGAAATTTTCTACCTAATGTTTAGTATTATACGAAATGAAGAAGAATCTCGTAGAAAGCGAGAAATTAATTAAGAAAATACTTAGAATTTAAAAATTGTTCCTCTGAGAAGACACGAGAGTCACTATCTCTGATATGCGAGTGAGGTCTAAAATGACTCGAAAAGCGCAATGAAATAAGATTTAAAAATTTTTAAAAATTCCACATACGATTGAACCAAAACATTGCACTCTAATTTCCAACTTTGAATTTGCTACCTTCGCGAATGGTATACTTACGATCTAACGACCTTCGTGCGAAAGTATACAAGTGAAGAATTTTCCCTTTTCGTGCTTAATGAGAAACAGCATCCGGAGCAACGAGCAGCGTTTATACTCTACAGATAAGTGATTCCAATTCCCAGAAACGAACGATAATATCCACCTGCTTTATGGATCTTCCGTTGCGGCGTAACGATCCACACTGTAACCGGCGCTCATCATTCAACGCAGTTCCGGTTCCGCCGTAGCAGACGCCGGATGACAAGGATTCCAGGGAAACCGCCTGAAATCGTTAGAGGGAAATGTGCCAGCGTAAATAGATCTTCTTTATTGCGCGGCCAGCCGCATGGAAAGCGAGTGCGTGAAACGCGCTATACGTGAAAGTGTCTTGCATCGTTTGCGCGATGACAGCGTGCAGCCCTTGGCGACGACTGCGTGGTAAATTTCTTGTGATTTCCCGCGAACGGAAAGCATCGGGAAACGAAACACTTCCGTAAGCTGTTACGAATTCCACGTGAAAACGTGTAACGCGATTGGTACCTATTAAGACACCTTGACGCTGTTGTTCCAAGTACGAGGTCGGGTATAAGTGTCTTTCCGATTATCTTGCGGGGGGTCTTGATTTCGATGAAACTTTCTATGCAAAGGTACAGAGCGTGTGGAAATTTTGATAACGGTTAGACGCCAGTCGCGTGGCTGTGAAATTTCGACGATCGTTCGGGCGATCGTGAAACTCCAAGTGGATAAAACACTAGATTAAAATGTCGAATTGTAAACTAGACATCCGTTGTTTATCAATGTGAGAGTAAAAATTAATATCTCGAAATGAATATGAGTAGTCCTTCCTTCGTCACGATGTACGAATTAAATATTTTTCCGTTGTTCTCGTCTGAATATTTCATAAAACATTTACAGTTAAACTTCTAAGTATAATCTTATTTCCGCCTGGAGATTGTGCAGTCTGAGAAACCGGAAACATTCTCCGACAAGACTGAAAGTAAAAAAAGCGAGGTTACGCCGTTTTAACTTCATGAAAGATTTCGATGCGAATATTTAAAAAATTGAGTCGAAGTTTCGTAACGTTACACGCGCAAAATTAACACGTACAATTATCACAGTTTTTCAAATTTATTTCACACTCTCCGCTTGAAGTATTCCTCGTTTTAAATGAACGCATGACAACCAAGCTCCTCGTAATGCTATAAAACTAATTATCGCACAAGGGTACTTTCAACCACAGATCAGTTCTTAATTAATTCCCGCGTAAAGACTCGCGTTTAAAATTCCACGAACCACTTAAGAAAAAGTCCGGCGAATTTCCATCGACGGCAGGGATCTGTTCATCGAATTACACTTAAAATCAATGGGCTTAATCGTTTTTTTTTTTTCTTTCTCGGCTTACTCGGGCCTTACTTGAATCGAGCCGTTTCTTCTTCCTGTTCCCTCGTCCTTCTTGCATAAATCCCACCCTAAAGGCGAGGATCTAAATTACCGCGTGTGCGTGGTAATTACCGCAGGATTCGGTAGCTTCGCTGTGTTCACGTTGCTGTACTGTCTAGCATATAGCTAATAACCGGTCTCTCCTTTTCCCTCTGGAATTCTCGTCGGTTGGATCGGCTCTTGAGTTCCTCAGCACCACCTTCGCTTCATCTCTTCTACAGTGTGTCACAAAATATACTGAAAACATGGAAACGATTGCTGTGTAAAAATTTCGGTCAAAGATTATTTTTTTATTGATACTTTCCTTGCTCTAAACGTTTCGTCAGGAACACATCCACGGAAATATAGAATTACACCTATACATCTATACATTTTGTGGATATATTATGTGTATTATTCGCGATACACTTTGATTACAATATATATTTCACAGAGAATCAGAAGTGTATCTGAACGGTTAATTATTATATTGATAAGCCTCGGTGAATTTAACTCAATAAACATTTATCCTTCATATTGTAAGGCTAACTTCTTACTAAATATTCGTCACTGCATCATAAATAACTATAGTAATTTGTGTCAGGTTGCTGTTTTGATTTTATTTTCTATTTCACATACTCTCTGACAGAGATTAGTAATAAAAATCAATTAAATTAGAAATCCCAAATTTTCAAACTTTCGTACTTTCGTTCGATTAAATTACGAATTTTAAATCTAAATGCAGCAGTCTACAATAATTACCTTTCAATTTTCATTCAGTACAACGTTAGAAAAATTTCGCGAGATTTAATAAGTAAAAGTTTCACACGACACCCAGTTCTTTCTTTTCTCATCTCTTCCGTTCAATTACTTTCGTCGGCCAACGCATTTTGCAACGGCCAGTATTCGCCGATGCCTCGTTCGGTGTTCGTACACGGTGGGCGAACGTGGTCAGGATTGTGATGACCCGTGGTTTCCGAGCTAACCGATAGCGATAACTCTAGGAAAAGGCCGCGATAGATTTTCCCTCGGTCCTCGCCCGTGTCGTCATTATTCCCGCGCGCCTCGTCGCGGTCAATATGCTCGCGTTACGGGCAACTTTCGTCCTCTGCCCGACCTCTCTCCACGGTAATCCTCGAAACTTTTATCGGATTGCCCGTCGTCGAGTCGCGCGCCCAGACACACCGAGAAAGTGTTTCGGTGTAAACCGACGCGACGACCTGGAAGAACGATTCGGTGAACGTAGGAACGAACGGCACGGAGATCGTCTATCGTCTAGCCGCGACTCCGCACCATCTCCGCTATCAAAGTCACCAAGTGCTTTACGGAAATCTTCTCGCGGTTATCCTTTTTATTAAGTTTCCAACACCGACCAGCGCGCCCTGTGCGCCGCGAGATCCAACTTCGCCAAAGGAGTCGGATACGATCGAACCACGACCTTCGAGCAAGCGAAAATTGAAATTCAATCGCGCGGCAGCCTTCAATCTGCGCGACGAAGGTGTTGCTTGTTTGAGTTGAGTCGCGACGAAGGACCACGAACAATGCAATCCTCCGTCTATTAATTTATGCGAAAGTTCACTCGAGTACCGGCACGATATCAGATTTCAAATTCAGCTGGACAAATGAATTTCGACACTTTGCCACTTGGCTGATTCTGACACCGTAGAAATATTTGATCGTTCACGTAGGAAACGATGAATTTTCTTCCCCGTGAAGTAATTTTATAGGCAATTTTCTAGCCAAATTTTAACAATCCACCAGAAGAAACACGTGATTTGAGGAAACTCAAGTATATTTTCAAGTATATTAATTATTCTCTTGATCCTATTAAAAGTAAAATCTTTCTATGCAATTTTTCTTTGTGTCGCGAGAGCCAAATTCTTCAGAGAGTAGGTTACGATCAAACTTCGACCTTCTAAGTGAAAATTAAAATTCAGTCGCGCGACACCCTCGCATGAACTCGATGGGGATGTCACGATGTTGCTTGTCTGAATCAAGTGTCGTCGCGATGGATTACACCTCTCTGTCTATTAATTTACGTGTATGTTCCTAGGCAACGCGAGCTGCTTTTCACGGAAGCGCTCGATTTCGTTTCATTTCAACTTGTTCTGTTAATATCGCGCGCAATTGCAGTGTTAAACTTGTTGCACAGAGAAATTCATTACGCAGATGGTGCTTTAAGACGAATAAACATGAGAGGTTCCTTTGAGAAACACAGAGGATTGTGAGTTTTATGTTACGTTTATTTAATTAGTACGAGGAAGACGCGAGTATTAACATTAGAGGAATTAACTATTTCCTTACCAGACTGTAGGTTTGTGCGCAAACTCACACTTTTGAGAATACAATTGCAAGAATAGAAAGAATTGCTTCGCTTGAATTTTTACAGAAAGCGATGTATTTTCGAAAATTTGTATATACCTTCATTGATGTTGTCTTTTAAAGTTTTTCCACGCACGTACGTACGTACATTGTACAATTCAATCTCGCACAATATTCTCTAGACATGACAGAAATTTCTAGATTTTTAGAGTTTTTTCATCAATTTCGGTCAATTACTCTTGCAAATATGAACTGCAAGAATCGAAAGAACGAATATCGTTCACTTTGCTAAC
The DNA here is from genome assembly GCA_036937485.2 of Tetragonisca angustula. NCBI lineage: Eukaryota > Metazoa > Arthropoda > Insecta > Hymenoptera > Apidae > Tetragonisca > Tetragonisca angustula. The sequence goes on along the minus strand of JAWNGG020000087.1, from coordinate 1,118,926 downwards.
GTTATAAGAGCACGCTTTTAACCACGGACATTAAAAGTCATTCCAGCTTCTCAATCTTCCTTCTGTATGCTTCTTTTAATCTTCATAGAATCCTCTCAGCTTAAATACTTTTCTTAAAATTTCCCTCCGATTAAATTTCAAACACCTTTACCATTTGTCCAGGATTACCAGGAGTTTTTAAATATAACTAGGAGTAACATTTTTTATACGCGAACAATTAATTTCACTGCAGAGTACAGGAATCATCGATGCTTTTAATGTCGATTATCGAAAAGGAATATTAAATTTTATATTTCACATGTATTAATGAAGAATATAGATTTTCCTTCGATAGAACGTTGTTGCGTAATACAAACTGTGAAATCATTTAATTTAATTTGATCATCGCGCGTCAAACGCAAAGCAAAATAAATTGGTTTTCACCATTTTAAACATACAAGTGGATCGATATTTCGACGTAACACCTGGAGAAAGAAAGAGAGCTGGTAATTACATATAGATTTTATCCGTATATATCTTCGTAAAATTTGTTAACGGAGAATGCAGGTTCCATTAAAAAAAAAGGACCTAAACTGAGTATGAAGTTTCAAAGAAAAAGTTACTTTGAGCAAATTTTTTCCCTGCCGCGGCACTTACTCCTTTAACAATATTTTCACACCTTTGAAAGTAACAGAGATATCTGAGTGCACCCTTTTAACCTGCGCATTTTATCCTGCACACGTAAAAAGATACCTCGCCATTGTTGACAAGAATTCATTCCAAACTTTTAATACCGATATTACATTTTGATCAAAGTGGCGTTGGGAATTTATCGAAAAATGTACATCTGAAGTTTAACGAACCCGGGAAATATTATGATTACGAAATTTTTCCCGCGCGTCGCGATTCACTTGGAGAATATTGTAAATCTTTGCCAGATCAAAACAAATTCTGCCGCCCTTTTTTTCTCTGATAACGTGAATTCTGCGAAAGAGCGAAATTACGAAAACTTTTGCACGACATTCTGTGGAATTTCCAACGTTGAATCAAGACCATTTGGATTAAGATTTTTGATAGCAGATTGAAAAATAATATCGGATTAGAAATGACCGCGAGCATTAATTACGAGTTGGTTAAAACTCGAAAGACATCTCGACGGCCAATTTGAAGAAAGATTCTTTCACATACAGAAATTTTAATAGAACTAAATGAAGCTGTATATTAAGTTTATTACAATTTAATACAGTTACAACGAAAGATACTTTTATCGCACGTTTAATAAAAAAAATGATTACTACTCCAGAGCAACAAATACTAATAAATCTAAACGTACAAAAGTCCACCAAACGAGACTTGCCTCTCCAAGCTTTCGAACTGAAAAATTTCCACGCGACATTTTCTCGACGCAGGCCAACGCAGATAGCTCTGTAAATTTCAAATTGAAAAGAATTGACGCACAATAAGGCTTCGTACCAAGAAAGAGCGAAAAGTAAAATCGTAGATTTTCCACCGTATCGAAGTTCCCTCCTCGCGCAGGGAGATAGCATTTTAATTTTCCGAAGTCTCGCGCATTCAGACCTCGCTGCGAGCTAATCTGATATTAATGGATGCGAAGACTGTGCACGTCAAAGGGCAAATGAACGTAGGAAGCGGATATGTCACGGATCTATGCAGGTATCAAGGCAAAAGACGAATAAAGAACTTTGCCTTTCTGATTGCAGTCTGCCCGTGTATTAGAGTCTTTCTACCACTGTCTCAGATTCACCGGCAAAGCGTTATTCCGAGAGGAAATAGCTTTGTCTGTCCCCCCTTTCTTGCACTCAATTCGCCCCGTCTCTCTCTCCCCCCCCCCCTCGTCCTTCCGTCTCTCCTTTGTTTGTTTCTTCCTCTCTTTTCACCCTTCCATCTTGGTGTCCTTCTTTGAGTATCTACGCCGGTACAATGGGGACCGTCATAGTTAATATGAACAATGAACCACCATGAGAGATCTGCCTGGTAAATAATTCAGTTGCGTTCGAGCCTTCGCCACGAACATCGACTCGAGTCGTGAGTCTCGCGACTAGCGGGAAAATTTCGAGTCGTCTGACAGGATGATTCACACTCACTCGGACGGACTTGAAACGCAGAGGAAGAAGACGATGAGACACGATAATGACAAACAGATCGTGGCTCGAGATGTGGAGGAGAAGCTACGATATCCGGGATTAGGGGAAGTTTCGAAACTTTCAATACTTGACATTTAATAAAATTGAGAAACGCACGAGAGCGAGCTCTGATACCGGTATTATACATGCGTACACGGTAATAACAATAGTGTTTTTCCCCCTTTGTCTTCATTACCGTTCATGTACTTTGCAGCGTGCTCTTTTAGCGCTAGCCTTTGTGCGCTCGTTATTTTCACAAAATAACCGGAATTCTTGCGAATAATTATATCCTGCCGTAATTTCCATCTTACCGTGAAATTTAATAAAATCTGCACAACCCCGGCAACGTTTCCAGTTTAATCGAATTTAACGTAACATATGAAACTTCGTATCGAACTATCTTGTGCCGAAGTGCAAGCAGAACTTGTTCTCGATCAAACAAACTCGAATGATAAACGGCGAATTTGTCATTTCGCGTATGTACGATTTCACGTATGTTACAATTGTGAATGTGAAATTTTTGCGTGATCCTTTCGGCAATCGGAAAACCGCAACGTCCGATAGTCCGATATTCAACGGTGCACGGGAACGATTACGTATTTACAAGCTATGCATGAAAAGTTAATTCGTTGAAATCCCTTCGAGAGCACTCTTTGATGCTGATAAATGCATTAATATAAGGACACGCTTAATAATCCCTGTGGAATTGCCCGCGCCCGAATAAATGCACAAGCATTGCCAGCGTTCATTTGAAACTTGAAACTACGCAAAATGCTAATGTCAACTCTATTTTGTAGTCAGAGAGTCATTGTGTCACTGACGAGACGAGTTAAACTTTCAGACAGAGAGGAATTTTTATTTGCACGAATGAAACTAATTGCCAATTGACTGTCGATCTTCAATCTTTTGGATCAAACTTTTCAAAATCGGTAAAATCTTGAATTCTGACGAATGTCAGAAATTTGTTTCACGTGGTATGTACATCTATTGAAATTGGACAGCGGATTTTTACGCAAATTTGTGTTTTCGCGAACAGAATCGAAGAATTAGAATTTCGTTATTAAATGCAAATACTCTGCTCTAAATTTTGCATAAATGCAGTCCAATTACGATGAATATTCTATATATCGGATTTTTCAAGTATTATTTTCAGACACTGTATCCGTTTTCTGCATTTGTCAATTTTATCACACACGCGTGAAAATCCGCAATCTGTCAATTATAGATCGTTCTCCTAAAATTCCTCGCCTGTTGGATCGAAATTGACTCTGTCACGTCACTTGGAAACTCTTGCAATAAATCCAACAGGCAAGTGAAACTCTGAGAATTCTACGCAAGAGCAGAATCTGACGTGGATCGAATGTTAACGAGATTTCTAATAGAAAAATTAGAACTTCATTGCCGGGGCGTCTGATTATTTTATGCGAGTTCAGACTTGGAAAACGTGCCGCAAAAGTTGTTGAAAACAGTAGTGTAGTACTTGGAGAAGGTTATGTAAATGCCGCCGACGATGGTTCGTGAAATTCAAGGCTTTGTTGACTTTTCATTAGAAAATTAAGTAAGTGCAGGGCCGAGAAATACTCGGTCGGCGGCGATAATGTTTTAAGAGGCATTACTGAAAGTAATCCGTAACAAACAGCGGGTTTCCATCGTTGCTCGTCATTCGAAATATAATAGTGGAAAAGCCGAGGTGAATTCTACGCGAAACGATATACAAAAGCTCGGACGCAACTGTCGGCAGAAATTATTTTAACCTGTTTTAAATGCTCGTTCTTCAACAAGGATAACCAGATCGCGAATGTTTACGCAATTTTACATTTTCACGGATAGGAGAAACTTGAAAGCTAAATAGAAATTTAATTTGTCTGCTAATCATTGTAATAAGTGTTTCATTTCTGAGTATTACACATATAAGTTACGTGTACGTGTAAATGGTAAATTTCTAAAATTTAAAAATGCAAATTATTCTGGAAATGCGAAAATATTATTAAGTGCACTAATAATAATAAACAGAGACGAGATTCTCGTTGTTTAGCTCACAGAGGGAATTATAATATCGTGAATATTAAAATTTTTCGGAATTTCACGAGATTATAGAATTGAAATGGAAGACGTAACGACAAAAATGTGTCGAGTCGTTGATTTCTCTTTGCACAATCGCCAGATATCGAACGCTAGAATTTAAATGCAGAAATTTGTTCGAAAGAACTTGAAATTATTTTATCAACGATCTGATCGTTTTGCGAATGGCCTGGATCGATTGTCGCGTTTTACATAAACGTACGACGACGAGCGTTGCAATATTTACGAACGACGACGTACAGTTTTATTGTTTCTCGACAGCAGCTTCGATGTTCTCGAAGAGAGAGAATCGTCCGTGTATCTGAGAATCTTACGAGCAAATAAATAAACAAATTTGTCCGCTTCCTGAAATCATTTGTTAAGCAGCTATATGAATAAGTTATTTCTCATGAGGTTGAAACGCACACAAGGCTTCCCCGTGCGATCGCTTCGAAAGTTGGACGATATTCGCGAGAGCGAATGCAGCAGAGGCGGGCACTGCGGAAACGCAAACAGCCTGAATACCGCTTTTCCCAGAAGTTTTCATTGCAAATATTTCCTACGTTCGATATCTGGCCGTTCAATATCTAGATTGACGCACTTCTGCCAATCGTGTTTGCGCCAAGGAACCCGCGTATTTATATTTTCACGCAGAAACGTTTAACGAAAAGAGTGGATGTCAGTCTCAGAAGAAAGAAGAAAAAAGCAACACGCTTTACGACTGTACAATAAAGTTGTAAAATTTGTTGAAAACGCGAAAAGAGTAATTATCGTAGAAATCACTTGGAAGTATTCGTGGCACAGTTGCACTCGTCGACATTTTAAATTGCTGTAGCCTTGTTTTGAAAGAAAAGATCATGTACAGTGACGATATACTAATGACAATCTGGGTCGAAAATTCAAACAAATTCAAAGAACGTCTTCGTGGAAAGCGCTGAGAAATATTTTCGCAACTGTTACAAGTGATCTTGAAGATCAACGATTAACCATTTGCCCACGACAAACTTTTCTTGTATCATCACTTTGCAAATAAAATGACACAGCAATGGAAATAATGATTCAAGTGGTGTTTAATACGAAATTTTGTCGATTACATCTTTCTAACATTCTTTTTGTTGATCACAGCTTCCTTGATGCATTGCATTCAATCTCTGAAAAAATAATATTCTTCACTATTTTCCAAACTTTCGTAAGAAGCCTAGTTCATGCGAATTATTAAGTATCAATTGACTTACGACTGTCTTCAGAAATTTTTCTCTTCTGAAATTCGTTTGTTCTTCTTGTTCGACGTTATTACAACTATTCACTCTAGGCGTCTGCTCAGATATTATACCGTTATACATCGCATCATGAAATCATCAGGTGTATACGTTCATTATAATTATATCAAAGCGAGCGCAAATATGTAACATAAAAGTCACACGTAAAATCAGAGAACGCATTACCTCGTGTTCGTAAAATTCCTTCGTGAAATACTAGCCGCCAAAGACCCTTCTAACACCAGCCACCGTCGCAGAGGCGCGCATTCCGCAAATTCTGAAAGCTGTCAAGAAGCAGACACACCGCGACAAAAGCCGGTGGAACAGAATTACGCGGAATCCGGTTTATCGTGCCCAGCTCGAAGCCCTTTTCGGAGTCGTTTCTCCTCAATTTAGAACTGATCAGACTGTCTTTCGTTTTCGGCTTTGAAGCCTCGGCTTGAAGCTTCCGCTCTCAGAACGCTGGCTGCGCGTGGCTGTTCGTTCCGACGCGTTTCAGCTGTTTTGCCGCGCACGAGAGAGAGAGAGAGAGTCGGTCGAGAAACAGGGGCAAAACAAATTGCACGGAAAGATGTAACGGTCTTAATGGACTGGCGGAAGAGGAGAGGTGAAATTGCGCGAGAACCGGTCCGCCACCGTGCAGCGTTTCGTTCTCGTCCGCGGCAACTTGTTTTGCAAAATATTATTTATAGCGTAGTGTTCGCGCGATGAAGAGGAAAGGGCGACGAAGGGTGGGAATTGCGAAGGTGGCGAGTGTATACCGTTTGAATCGCCTATAGAATCCCTTGCAACCCCTCGGCCTCCTCTCGGCAACCACCCCCTCCTTTTCAGTTTCCCTAGATTTCCTTTCCGCTCGGTAGGGATTCTCTATCCCAACCGCTAACTTCATTTAAGTTTTGATCCTTTTACAGGCTGCTCCACGCTAACTTTCCATATCGAGCATTGAGGAGAATACTTCAGGATCTTGAATGGGGAAGGATCCCTCTTCTGGCAAGGGCGTGGCTGCTCCGTGCATCGTGCTCGTACGGCATGAAGGGTTGACGAAACTGTTGACTGGTAACGTAACGTTAACAACATTAATGCGTAACAGTGGCAGTACGAAAAAAAAACGAACAGTTGTCGATATTTTGAATTCTTGTAACTTCGCGAGAAGAGAAAAATCGTGTAATAAATTTCTAAGAGATCGCGAAGGGGAAGAACTTTAATCCTCGAGGTGGATGGCGGATTTAGTTATGGAAAAAACTTTTTCAGCGTACGCAGAGGAAAGATTGAATTTGCAAAATTTTTGAAAGAGAGACTATCTTTAAGACTGTCTTTGTATGAAAGAAACGAATTTGATGCCGAGCGAATGTAGAAGTTGTACCAGGTATATCGTGGTACGATCTTTCTCTCACAAAGTTATGAAAGTTCAAACTACTAATAATTTTTCATCGATTTTCTCCCTTTCTTCTATACTACTGTCTCGACTGTATTCCATTTTAAAATTATTCACTAATTCAGCTGAAAATCTATTTATCCCTCGCGTCACGAATATATATATATATATTTTGGTTTTGGAGGAGATTTTTATCTCCTCGCGAACGCTCTTCTGCCGCATTTCCCCAAAATTACCAACTACACGGGCGCACCATCGAAGAAGCGAAAGCTACACGTCGTTCAAGTTACCCTAATATCCGGAATAAGTTTATTTAGAACCGGTGGCTTGTTTGACAGCCAGTTACCTTCGTACCGTACCGGCGGACGAAACAACGGTCTCGCGTCTATCGTCTAGGGTATACAAATTTCTGTAGCACTCACTTCTGAAATTCGCCAGCAGCGGTGTCCCAAAGTAACGTAATACGGAATCGCGCAAGTATCGGATCCGCCGGTGCTCTCCCCAGGAGAGTTTCAGTTACAAATATTCCCCGCGTTTCGTGCCAGTTTTCCCAGCCAGTCTTTTCACTGTTTCACGCTTAAATCGAAGTAAATCGTCTGTCGTGCGAACGAAAGGCGAGAGCACCCCCGTTCCGCGAGTGCCGCGTCGCTCGCTTGTTCTGAGGAGAATACGGACGACGTATCGGGCTCGTGTCGGATCGATACGATCGGACCTCGAAAGTTAAAAGTTTGTCAAAAAAAAAGAGAGAGAGAGAGAGAGAGAGAGAGAGAGAAACGAAAGGCAGGTGGAACAGAGCGCGAAAACACGGAGCGGGGTGGAAAAAACACAGGAGAAATATGTGTATCCCCGGGTGCCGTGTAACGTGGTCCGTTTGTATTCACCGATTAGACTCCGTTCTATATTTGCCCCGCGTGCATAAAGCATTTTGTAAACAAGCGGCCAATATGGGCAACGGCGGAGTTGTACATGAAAAAACAAGTTGCATTTCATTGTTGCCGAAATAGTCAAAGGCTTTGAAATATGCGACGCGCGTACCGTCGTTCGTTTATTCAACGTGCGCCGAGTGTCCCGGCCCCTTCTATCGATTTTCTTTTTTTCGACGTGCCACAGCCCTGTGTTTACGGCCACGCGATCGAACTCGACGCCCAACCCCTCCGTCAGCCGGCGTGTCGACTCGAAGATGTGCGAGCGAAGAATCTGACGCTCGATTCTTCCACTCTTGCCACTTGCCTTCGAACCGTTTCGAAATAATCGACGCGGAAAGAAAATTCTACGTTTCACGTTGCAGGTTGGATTTTCCTTTGATTTTGCTCAACGCTGGACAAAGTATAATTTTCTGCTTGATGAACGATAGTACGATGTACGAATCTACGTAGATTCGAGGATCGTTTGACGACGATAGTTTAGAAAATGTTAGAAAAGTTTCAAAGTTAATATACTCGTACGGTGAATTTTTTATACATTCGTTTTTGGATATTGAAATGAAGGAAAAGAGAGAGAGAGAGAGAGATAAAAAATAGGAGAGGTGAGACAATTTATTAACTCGCAGTTTGTGTTTCTTTATTCTTTAAACGCGAATGCTCTTTGGTTCCAATGTGAAATAAACAGATTTCAGTGGGAAGCGAATGGAAAAATTCAGCACATGTGGCATTCGCAAGAATAAATAGAATTTCAGTCGATACCGGTATTTGCAAGAATTTCCTCTGTTCCATATAAATTTTATACTTTCCGAGAATTTCGTGCAACACGCGAACAATTTGCAGGTGTGTCTGTTGAATTGTTGCACAGTTCTTTCCCATTCGCCGTTGTAAATCCTGTAAATCGCTAATTTGAAATGAAAAGGTTCAATTATTCATTCAGGTGAGATAGATTTCCGTCGCCGCCAACAGGATTTGTTTGCGAATTCATCTTGCCGTGAAGTTTCATCGTCCGTTTCTAAAAAAATACTAAACGTTTCTTCAAGTTCCCCGTTTCCATTTTAAACCTCGTTATAACTTCGCTCCCATAAATCGTGGGAAACGTTTTCATGCAAATGGAAAGTCGAAATTCCTTTTCACATCCAAAAACATTAAAAATTATAGTACCAAAACACTCGATAATCATCGAAATCAATATCGTATCAAGTGACAATTTCACATTTCGATCATTCTCGTAAATGTTGGAAGCGATCATTTTTACAACGACGAAGTAAATTACTTTGTCAACAGATATTAATTCGTAGAAAAGTTCAAATTTATACGTTATTTACGGGAACTGAATTTACTTTGAGCGTTCATTCGATTCATAAAATTGGACGAACGTTGAATTCGCACGGATCCGACGAACAACGCGCGCTAGTCATTATAATGTGCATAATTTCACTGTGCGCGGGAAACTGTTTCGGCAAAAGAATGCTCAATGAAACGGTTTAATTGATTTTACCATTTTAAACAGCGCGGGGAACAATTGAATTCTGGCCGCGGTACCGCCTACCTATATTTATTTAAGTACGCGTACATAATCATAAAGGAAAGTTGAAAGGAACGAACGAGTATTTTAGAACGCGCTGCGCTTTATTGCAGGCAAACGAGGAAAGTTTCGCGACAATAGCGGCAGAAAAATACTTTCCCACGAAAGTTTTAAAATCATCTACGCGAAACACGTTGATGCATCCATATGATAAAAAGCTGGTAATTTACGAGCGAAATTGTCATTTCAACTATGAATTTACACGTGTAATGATTTTCGGCGTAACAGGAGTTCATTTGTAGCTTTACCACAATGAGCTTTGTTTAAAGTTTGAAATTAGTTTCCCAATTTTCCCATCGTCATTAGTTGAAATTTTTGCTTTTGAAAATAGCGGGGCCAAATTATTAAGTGTCTTGACGTTTATTGTTTACATTATAAATTGGCTGATGTAAATTTCACTTTCGTCATCATCGAAAAGTTCGTATACTTTTTTATTACGTACAATTCTTTAAATTTGGTTGAATTTTTACAAAACTTTCGGCGAAATTTTATTCGAACTTGAAACTTTTCTCCTCCGGCTTAGAAGTAAAAGTGTCTTTTGAAAAAACAAGTTTCTTTGACCGCGGGTTATCCGATGGCCTCGTTTATTAAGTTTTACGTATAGCGAGGAGTCTGCGTTTAAGAAGATAGAAGAACAAAGATGGGAAGCAACTATGCTGGAATCCGGATAGCGTGGATAGTTCAGAATGTTTCCATAGTTCGGATAGTTCAATTACTCGCCGCGATACTTTCGGTGAAATTCAAGCCTCGCTAATCAATTCTCTCTATAGTCCATTATTATGCAAAATGAGAGAATTTTAAATCGTCTTTAAAAAAAAAAAAAAGAAGATGAAATTTTTTTATTCAAGTGATTTAACTTTGCCTGATTCGAACCAGTAAATATATCGATTAAAAGATTTCTCACGTACAATTCTTTTCAAATTCCACACGAAAGATATAAAGAAAGAATATACCTATACCGTAATAATTTTTCTTTCAGATTTGAAATCCGTCCAAAGAAGAATATCCACGCTATAATAATTTTTCTTTCGGACAAACAAGCTCCATATTGTCGCCAGTAATACAGGGTGTGAATAGAAAAAAGGGTTCGTGACTTCTAGAATAGAGAGTAGTCGTCTAAGTATGAAGAAAAGTTCATTATTAAACATAATAATTTCAAAGATTTTCTGCTTCGGTTGAGAAAACGAATTTCTTCGCTTCGAGAGCCATCGTACTGTATGTGGTTTACATTATAATTTCTTCTTTCTCCGATTACTGAAGATTTTCTGCGTGTCCTCCTTTCATTTCTATCCGCGCTTGACACCTTTTATTCAAGAATTTTATTAAAGAGTCACGTGCTCTTTCAAAGATTCCCGCCTAAAGAAAAAAAAATACCCAGGTATATTGCAGTGATTTTCCTTCCAAGCAAGGAATCCTCCAAATCCTTCCAGAAGTTCCACGTTTCGATTCTACGTATCGTACAATTTCACTCGTAGCTCACCACGTGTCGACGATTTCTTTTCTTCGAGCGCGCTCGATCGTTTCGTTGAATCGTCAGATTCGAAGGGCCAGCGAGGGATCTGCGTAACTTTCTTTTCGTTGATGCGGCGAAACGCAGCGCACCTGTGGCCGTTAATCAAGAGCGTTCCGATCGAGTTCGCGACTGTAAGGCCGCCGCACGGTGGCGGCAATTTGAAAGAGGGAAAAAGTTGCCCAACCCTTAAGCGAGAAACACGACAAATATCAAATCGATACCCTGGTCGCCGGTGTTGCGCGCGCAACCGATACAGCCTCGCGTTTCTCATTTACGCGCACGCATACGCGCGGTCGTTATTACGCTTAAGTATCGATAAATGCTCGAACGCCGTCACGTTCCCTTGTTTACGCGCCGTAAGGATAACGAGCGTTCTATCCTTCGCGGCCAAGCCGACAAGAGGATCGTTCGAACCGCGATATGTCTCGCCTGGCCAATCTGCAACGCAGCACTTTTAATATGCATTTCTCATCTTTGTGAATTGTTAGCGATCTTTTGATATCAACGGTGCGAATGTAACGGGCGCGCGATTTTAAATAAATTAATCAAATTTCATTGAATAATGTTTACCGATTTTATTGCATTGTATAACGTAATGTATTAAAGTATTCCACCAAGAAAATGTTGTTATTTATATTATTAGAAAAGCGTCGGTATTGGTATTAGTATCTACGTACTTCACACAATGTACGTAATGTATTCACGCAGTGTGCATCCTAGTGATACTAATATAATAGTGATATTATAATTTGATAGTCAATCATAATTTATTATTATGATAAACACACACGAACCGCGTGTATAAATTTCGTTCGTGATTTTGTGTAGGAAGATGTGAAAACTGCCAGCGGCTGGAGAGTTAATTGGCAGATTAAGACGAGATATTATTGCGTACACGTTATCTTTGCGCAGAGCGTACAAGTATAACGTAACTCAAAATAATACGCCAGCGATGAATCTGTCGGTAATGTTTTGGACAGCGACGAATCAACGAACGTTGCAATCGTAGCAAATCGCTAAATTACTGCTTGGGTATAATAGAACGGGATCAAGTAGAATGAGTCACCAGCCGTGTGACAAGACAGTTTCCCCGCAGCACCCATTACCAAGGAAGAATAGATCTGTTAGAAAGTTAGTCGCGTTAGCTGTAAAATTTTTCCAACGAGCCCCCATTATTGCCTCTTTCACACGATTAGCCAACCGATATTTCAACCTCTCGCGTCACTATCACGAAATAAACTCTCACCTCTCGCGCCAAACCCGTTTAGCACCTTTCTCCCTCGACGAGGTGTAAGAAATATACACGCGTTAAATTGTGACTAAATTCTGAAGTCCGCGGTGGCGTTGTCATAAGTTCCAACCATTAACGCGTTCATTGTTTCGAACGTTTGAACAACGCTGCCAGACGCTTTTCAACCCGTTGTTAACAACTGTGCCGTTTCCATTCCCGCAGTTTCCTCCATTGAATTTGGCCGTGGGTGTTTTTCGAACAATGAAAGCCGCGAGGAAAGGAAAGAACGACGCAGTGAAATTAGTCGGTACGCGGCGGTCAATTGTGAGACGTTCCTACGCGTGACCTTTCGCCTTGTTAACGCGAAACGCGAGTCTCATGCGCCTCAAGTGCGAACTAATACGTGATTCAGGCGCCGCCGTATGGCGAACGACGGCGGTTTGTACGTAGAAGGCGGCGCCTGCGAGTGAATTATATTCTGAAAATAACGCGGTGGCTCGTCAAGCTAACGATACTAACGAAAACCGTGCGGAATGGCCACAAAGGATTGTAATTTTAATTACAACCGGCGCGCGCGCGTGGCTCTTTTCGCGGTGAATATATGTACGCGACGTGACACAAAGCTCGGCCAGCCAGCTGGCTGTCATCAGGCCGTCTATCGAATGTGCAGCGACGCGCGGACACATTCGCCTGTTGGCCCGCCCTTTTTGAAATGCAAATTTTACGCCTATGCTCGGATATTTGCCGTGTTTCCGCGATAAACGCGCGGACGCGCACGCGTCCCTTCGACGACGGATACGACGCGAAAATCGGCCGAAACCAACGCGTACACACTATCAGCTGGAACATAAATCGTTGATGTTTTTTTCTTTTTTTCTTTTTTTTGTTTTTTGTCGCCGACGAAAGAAATTTAGCGTGCGCCGCCCCGGAAACCAATATCAATCTGCTACATTACCAATTTAGTCCGGGACATCCCCTACGCCTCTTCGGTGAAACCGCTTGATTTACCGTGTTTTCAAGAAGCGATTCGTTAAACCGTCGGAATCGTTATTACTCGGTAGGGTTTGTCGCGGATAATCCCTGGGCCCAGCCACGATTAATTGAACGGTGGCTGCCACCGGGAAACAAAGATGATTGATTAATGAAGTTGAACGTGAAAAAGATGTAACGACGCGACGAGGAGGGTTTCAAGGACCCGATTAAAAATCGTGCTGCTTATACAGGGTGTGTTGAAGAATAGGGTCTTGGAACGAGACTTAGAGCGTCTACTTAACGCAGGGGACGCAAAAGTGTCTGATCGATATAGGGTGGGCTACTGTCGTGGGAATATTTTAGCCACCGTGGCTGTTTGATTGTCGAATGTGTCGATGGAAAATGATGCGTGAAAATTTCGAAAGTTTAAAAATTATTCGAGCCTCGGAAGTTTGAGGGCACGACAGTTGATTGGCAAACGAAAATTGTTTACTCGCGAGTCAATACCGCAACAAGTTAATAGAGGTGCATCAAGCTTCAAGTAACCTAGATTTTTATACCAGATTTGAAACTAACTCAATACGTATCTTATTTACTCTTCGCGTTATACGCTCCGCTGCAACTTTGTTACATTTCTCTGTTTACGTTTTGCAACGATTTAAAAAATTTCGTTCACCTCGCGTGAATTGCACAGACTTATTTAGAAGCGATACACTTTTATTTATTTTTATTCGAACGATCAACAACAACAACGTCGAACTTTTTTTACGGGTACAACACACCGGCAAATGTTTGCCTGTTTTCAGTGTTTCAGCTAGATTTATCATGGATTGATTTTAAGCTTGAACGTGTAATCGATAATTAACAAATTAAACGACCGTACTGTCGTTCAATTTCAAAATAGCACACATTTATTATTCTCGTCGTGAACATTCTATTCCACGTTCTACGTGAGTTATTTAACACGGATTAATTTCTACCAAACAGAGATATTTCATTCTCACTCTGCAATAGAGATTATTGAAATACCGCGACGGGGAGGACGTGTCTGCTTAATTAAAAATCTGTGGACGTTAAATCAAGAACAAAGATCCTTGCTTTGTGGCCGGAGTAAATCAAACTTCTTCGAAACTTTCCTCCGCGCACATTGTAACGTTTGGAAATGTTCTCATTGATCGGTCTCTAAATCTTACGGGTACTTTACGATTGGTAAAACGTAAGGAGGTTTCTTACTTTCTGGTGCTGTTCGAATCGAAATTCACGCTGGTGCTTAATAACGTTTGTTGGGAGAAGGGAAGAGCTCATATCCGAACTGTGGATTTTCACTTTGAAGATGGAGGAAATTCGTTTCGTGGATATTTAAAGAAAGAAGAAAAGGTGTTTCTTCATGGTTTCATTATGAATGGGGACGAGGAAGCATTTAAAATCGGAAGAATTGAAGCAGATTCAAGTGTTTGACGTCTATTTCCTATTATTCGATAAATTACTTTTATTTATTAAATATTTGTTGTTTTTACATGAAATAATTTGACGTGAAATACGTGTCTTTAATTGAAAATCATTTCGCTATGCCATGCTGTCAATCGATGAATAAAAATGCCATCAAAATTGTCTCTTTATTCAATTTCAGACTAACAATTGTCTTCCCAACAAAATTTACAAACGCTATTAAAATATAGTCTCAATAGTTGTAGATTTTCATTACAAAGATTTACGTCTGCAGACCTAACAAGTTTTGATTCTCAATTATATCGCACAATGAAAGATTCCATCAAGTCAGAAATCAGAAAATCATAGTTTTCACCCGTGATCTTCAATTGTAAATTTCACGATGATTCGTCAAGGTAACTTATTTTTTCGCGTGAAATTCATTCAGACGAAACGCGTATCCATTAAATTCTACAACGTAAAATAAATCTAAATAAATCTATATTCTACAACGTGAAACAAATCGAAATAAATCTGAAATAAATAAAAGTGAAATAAATCTAAATAAATCTAAAATCAACCTGACAAAAAAACTGTCGTGACCGTCGTGAAAATAACGAGGGACATATCGCGCCCAGTATCTTCATTAGTTTCAATCTTAATCACTTTCCAACTAATGCTGCCGGTAATACGATTCACTAGATCAGTGATCTAATTCTCGTCAGTGATACGGCCACTGTTGCGCGTCAGTTCCCATTTGATTGTAAATATCATGTAGCTGGCAGTTGATCGTTCGTTAATTCAATTTTCATCTCGGTAAATCCTGATTGCCGGATTTACCAGATCGCTGGCCACTAGCGAGGAACTGGCTGGACCTGGGAAGTTTAAACGATCCGAGTGACGTTCAACTGACAAAAAGCATCGAGTCGCCTTAAGAAAATGTTAGGTTGACCGGTTACTGATTAGAAACTGATCTGCCAAACTTCTCCAGCGTTAGGGAGATGGTAACTGATTAAAAACTAGCTACGAACTTCTTCTGGTGCCCGTTTGCTTCGCTTGAGATGTTGCCCGAGTGGGTTATTGATTAGAGACTGATTTCCCCGAAAGTTATGAGCAGTTTTAAAGCTGTGCTCATTCACCGTGGACTGATCGTCCGCCTATGAAACTGGCATACGTCGAAAATTCTATCAAATGAACATCAATTTTTCGTCGCTCGTTGTTGCAGCATCAAAAAGAATAACTTTTACATCTTTGTGAACGTAATTGAAGAAAAAAACAGAGTTCTGGTTCAACAAGTACTCCACTTTTGATATTTTTGAATGACGTGTCTGTTCCCTACAATTTTGCGTCTTTTAACTTTCGCAACCAGATAACTGATGGTTTACAAAATATTGTGAAAAATAACAAGTGGCAAATTGAGTCGTTCAGTCGAACCGTCGTATTTTTCGTCAATCAATGGTGATAAATTCCTAGCAGAAATGATTGAAATCGCACGCACGATAATAAAATTTGTCTCAACAGTTTCGCTCATCCCGCGTAAAGACAATATTAATTCTCACAAATGAACGATACTTGCGGCATTGTGACGAGCTTGCGAACGCGATGGAAGAGCCGAATAAGAGAAATTCCAAAGTAAACATCGATCGTCGAAAAATATCGCAGAAACGGGCGCAGAGGGAGCAGCGATTTCGCAAACTATAATTACCAACGATGTTATTCATTACGTTGCGCGAACAACATTATAGGATAATTGATTTAGCATTTTAAACGCGCGCAAACAAGCCCGTTGTTTTCAACAGTTTCCCTGTTAAATTAACACGGCGCTCGCCGTGTGTATCTCCGCCGATTTAAAACGCGCGTAACGGGAATCAGTGTGGCAAAACACCGCGATAACCACACACGAAAATACCACCGTTTTAGCAAATCTGTCCGCTATCCTCGTCGAAGCCTGTGTATCTACGCGAAGCGTAGTTGTCGATAAGCGTTGGCGATCGCAAACGAAAGAATCGACAAACACGCGAACGGTCCGTAGGTCGTAATATCCCGGAGACCTGTCTGGCGCGCGCTGCAAAAGAGCCTACACGTTTATCGTTAATTCTCTCGAAAAGAAAGAGACGGACAGACAGAGAGAGAGAGAGAGGCGAGCCGTATTCAATTTAAAAAAACGTCAATTTGCTAGATTGGCTCGGTCTGTTAAGCGGTCCACGGTCCTTGAGAGGTCACACAGATTGCACGGACGTATCCTATATCGTTGAATATAAATCCCTGATTTCACGACGAAAGAAAAACAGGCAAACGGGGACGGGGGTGGGGGGAGGAAAAAAAAAAAAGAAAGAAAAGGAGGCAGAGAGTAGGACAGCTGGAAAGTTTTCCAATTAAAGTACTGGCTATCCGACAGGACGATCGGCGGACTACAAGGTCCGTGTGCTCGGTCTCATTAACGCTTTTCTAAAGTGGATACAGTGGAACCGATCGAAAACAGGAAAGGAGAGGAGAACGGGCGGGAGCTGGAAAAAAAAAGGACACAGAGAGTCGGAGGACCATTTTTCTTGGCTGAAGCCATAAAGTCTCAGCTTCGAATGTGACAACAGTGGATTTCCTGCACAACCCTTCACCAACTCGAACCCTCCCTCCCCCCTCTCTCTTTCTCACTCTCTCTCTCTTTTTCTCTGCCGAGATGGCTGGTAAACGTTTCGATTTCCATCAGCGGTCGGTTTGGCCCGTGTATCGCGGAATCATTGATAGCTAAGGGAACGGGGATAGGGTCGACCACGGCCTAGCAATTTTATTCGAAATCGTCCGAGTGTTAAACTATGCCCGATTGAAAATCGATATTTCATTCTGGTCGAGCTGCCGATACGGAGCTAGCGGAGGGAAGATCGACAGATTTTCTATGGCGGGCCGGTCCGCGTGCAGAGTCAGGCCAATGAAAAAAAAAAAAAAAGAGAAAAGAAAAAAAGAGAAAAAGAAAAATTCAGCCATCCCGAATAGTTTTGTCTACCGTCGGGGGATTATCTTCGATCCGCGAGGCTCTGATCGAAACCTCCCCGGGCTAACCTGTGTTTCCGTGACATGCGAACGCTTTCGTTCGCTCTTCCAGTCCCCAAGAACCGAGTTCTGAGCAATCAATGGCCGAGCGTGGAAACGCGGTTCGACACGATCGATTCAACTTGGCCGAGGATCGCGAACGGTTATTAAAAACGATACGATTACGGGTGGGAGGAGGTGAGGAAGGAAAGGTGCTCGGTCGGTTTGAGGGGCTGCCGCGAGCAAACGGAATTTTTAGGATGGAATTTTAAGTGCGTCAATATTAGGAGGGAAAACGTAGCGGGGTTAAGTGATTTTGGTGATTTTACAAGTGGCGGGGTTTGGTCAGAGATTGATCTTTCATTAGGCGAAGGGTGATGATGTTCCTGCGAAATTAAACGTTGACCCCCTTTTCCTCGGCAACGAACGCTGGGATATGACATTGATTGATAGCTTTTGTTAATCTTGTTTTTAAACTGTAATATCATTTTCTGTCGTATCACGTTTTGGTATTATTTGGGTAATCTTGGCCGCAGCGTGCAATTTAATATCAATCTGTTTGTACGAAACGACTATATTAAATTACACGAAGCTGAAGCATTCTAGCGTCGTATATTTTCCGATATGAAGATTGACAACTCTGTTAATTACGTGACAAATACCACACTTGTTTCGAAATATTAAAGAAATTAAATGTAACAAATAACGCGGAATAAATAATTGCGCAAAAATAAAGTATTAACGCAGCAACGACCGCGTTACGAAATACACGTGTAGTTTAGAAATGTCATCATCCACCGGTAAACATCAATTGATTATCAAAAATGAAGAGTGTTCTAAGATACCTTTGTGTGACACCTCTGTCGGGTCGTTCGCTGTTTGATCGCTTCTCAACTTCAGTAGCTTCCAACAACATTTCATAGGATGCGTGCCGCGTGTAAACGTGGGACAAGTGCGCGGCAACACCGGCGCCATCGAACGTAACGTTAACATTACGTATGGAAACGTATTCAGCTAATATTTGCAGTCCGCATTGAATCAAGCGTAACAGGTATTCGAATTTTCCGCGCGTTGTTTGGTGACAAAACTACCGCCGCGCCGTTTGTCGACGCTGCGTTTTAACTCCGTAATGATACTGATCCGTGCGAAATCGCCCAATAGAGGAGGAGCTTCCCACGTCGAGCAATAAAACAAGGTAGTGAAAGAGTCAACGGCTGATTATCCGGTTCGGTTATACAGCGATACTTAGCCGCCCGGTTGATTTACAACTGTTTGTCGAGTCCGATTTCTTCGTTTCCGCGCGCTTCAAACTTACGAAGTTTGAACAAGTTTCCTTCCTCGTGACGATGTCAACGATCCACTCCTCCATCGTGCAGGAACTTAGTCTCGGTGTTCGTCGATTATATTAATCAAATGCTAAATCGTGAAAAAAAGTACTGAATGGGACTTGTCGGCTCGATTAGTTGGACAAGAAATTCGAAACTTTATAGCAATATCTATTAATTAGTTGGAACAAATCACGAGGTTAATTAACAGAATTTTTGTATGAAATGAAACGAAATTCTCTATTAGATCGAACAGCTTCCCTTTGAATCGTGAGTGAAAATTATTTTTAAAATCACGAAGTGACGTTTTTGACCGACTTTTTATTATTCAAAAGAGAACAGAAATAAATTACTCCAAGATTTGCAGCTGGAATGATATTCACAAGTAACGATAGATCGTCTAATTAAAAATTCTACAGTGAACTACGAATATTTCTACGGCTGAAGAATTCTTCTTAATAGCAATATTTTTTGTCTAACGCTTTCTTTCGTTTATTTCGAACCGAATCACAGTACTTTCCTATCATGGAAAGATCTAGTTCAATTTACGCAGAATATAAGAATTTCCCGTTGAAATGCTCCTTCGAGTAATTAAAAATTTTCTGGAAAAAATTCGAGCATTCCCGAATGAAATTAAAAATTAAATCGCTTAAATTCCCCGTACAAATGTCGGGAGACAATCTTCCAACTATGTCAGCATGCCGCCATTATTCGAGATAAAGTCGCTATTACGTCTTCGTACATCCACTTGTATACGCGTCTATTTACAACTTCTCGCAGTTTCAATTCGCCAAACATCCCAGCAGAGTGCACGAACGCGAATTTTTCATAGCGATTCCAGGTTTTTCTATTGTCGTATTGCCGAGAAGAAACACTTGGCCGCTCGCCAGCCGCCGCGTTTTTAAAGCACCGGTCGTATATGTTAATCTAATAGGTGGCGCACGCGATTGCGCCCGATACGCGTTTGCGTGAAATAGAAATTGTTAGCGATTGATGGCGATTTCGTTGATAACGAAGATTTTTGCACGTATATTTGTTTAACAGATTTGACGGTGATTCAATCCACTGAAATCAATGAAACAGTAACAATTAAAATAAAAACATTAGCAAGCTAATGTTATAAAGCTGTTGATTTTCTAATTCTAATATTGATATTCTAATATTATACTAATATTAATAATTAATAATTCTAATATTATATTAATATTAATATTCTAATATTAATAATTGATAATTCTAATACTATACTAATACTAATATTAATACTACACTAATTATGATATAATAATACTATACTAATACTGATATCAATAATTCTAATACTAAGTACAAGTCGAATGCACAGTCAAAAAAAAAAAGGAAATATCAGATTTAAAATTCCAACTCTAAATATCTAAAAAAGAGCTACAAAGTTTCCAAAAATTCAAGGACTTCTCTTGAATCTTCTAAAAATCGTGGCCCTCGAAATATTCGGAACCTCATATTCAATTCCAACGCCAAACAGAACCTGATAATCTGATTATGAAATCTTGAAATTTGCTTTCTACGACATCGCTGTTCCACAGAAGTTCAAGGAGCGCGATCTATCCGTATTAGTACAAATATTTGTAAATAATTTTCTTGCAAATTACGAACGTTTGATTATCACTCGAACAGGGACGTTCGCCTGAAAGTGAAATCGTCCGCTCCGCAGAGGAAGCGAGAGGTGATAGGGTCGGGGATTCTATTTACTTGGCGGGCGAATCACGAATATCGCCTGCACCATAAATCGAGCGGCTGCAATTACGAATCCTCTACAGCGGCGGCGCAATGCATCGTAAGATATTAACAGCGGTGCCAGTCGTAATTTTTATTCAGACGTATTGCCCCTCGCGGGACGTGTTATCATCTCGCGTGTGTTCCAGCGGAAAAAGATAGCTACGCCGGGAGGAATTTACACGAGGTCGGTAATTTTCTTAATTCCCGGGTTAATGTGGCCGTCTTGTAACGGCGCCACGCCCGAATAATATTTCAACGTTTCGTCGCTGGTTTTTTCGTCCCCGTCTCATCGTTGTCTCGCGCGATCAATTATCTTCTGGGGGCTGGAGGTATTTCTTGTCGTGGGGGTCAAGGTTCCGCGAACGCCACGACTAATCGTCGCGTCTAATGTACTGTACACGCGAAAACATCTTTTATTACCTGCATCTCCTTGCACGATAATTCACCGACTAGTAACATTAGTTTCTTCTTAAGTAATTTTATATTTTCCCATCCCCCCCAAAAAAAATTCAAATGAAATTCCCTTTTCTCGAATACGATTTTTGGGAATCATTAAAATTGTGGACGATAATGTTCGTTCAATCGTGTGAGAATGTTTCATGAAATGTAACAAATTCGTTATTCCTGAGTTTCGAGAGTTGTGAGTGCCTTGATTAATTTTGCAGATAAAGGGATACTTTTAAACGTATGGTTAAGTTCTTTGGACATACGCAGGTGTATCAAAGTTATTTTTATTCGAATGTACAATAGAAGCTAGACAATTCTTGAATTATTTTGCAAGCTGCAGAAGAACAAAAATTCCCGAATGGAAATGAAACGATTTCTTTCAGTTTCCATTCTTGTTTTCCAATCTCCGAGGGATCGTTTCGCTAATCGGTGCTCTGATAATCAGGGTTTTACTCTACTTAGTTTTTACTTCCTTATCTCTGATAACCTTGTTAGATTGGTGCACATGGAACGTTGCTTTTCGAAGAAAAAGGAACTGCACACAATCTCTTCAAAATGTATAAAAAGAGTAATGCTTAGCGTAACTTTTTATTGATTAATTCCTTAGTAATAATTATAAAAGTAAATTGAAATTTCTGTATGTTAATCATTCGCAAATTAATACAGCAAATTAAATTAACAAGATTTTAACGTTTTTCTTTTCCATCTTTAAATTACACTGATACGAATATACCGATGGTAAATGTAAATTAAGCAACAATAATGTTTACATGTAAATAGGAAAATTGTGAAACTTGAAATTGTTTTACAGTCGAATATTCTAGCTTTTCTTCCAATTTTACTTTAATTAACCAGTTCTAGTAGATTATTTACCAATTTTATCCTGAAAATGCATTTACGTTAAAATTTCACGATGATTTGTTTAAGATGATAGACGCGCACGTGTCAAGAGTCGCACGAACGAGAGAACTTAATTAATGTCAAATTATTCAGCACGATATAGGGCCAGTGTCTTGAAACTCGTTGTGGTCATATGATCGATAGGCCTTTCGAAGTACGAGTACGTCAGTAGGAAGCTCGGTTGATGAGATTCCAGCAGCCATCGCACCGTATCAGTGTCGAACCGCAACGTGACACGGTGACTGGTAAAGAGGTGCGAGTAATTAGCTCTCTGCAAGGTATCCAATCCGGTGCATGACTAATTAATTGCAGCGCAGGCACCGTAATTTTCGACAGCTCGCCTAACTCGTGTTTTTACACGATTAAATCTTAATCGTCGTTCGTCCCGTTCCTTGTGCGTGTAATTGTCACTTTTAACCTATCATGACGCACATAACGCGCTAGCTACGTAGCTCCCTGTTGCAGATGACATCGTGAGCAAAAAAAGAAAAAAAATAAATAAATAATTTAAAAAAAGTGTAATGGAACGCGTGATAGAAAATATTTATCAACATCTGAGTATTAAAAGGAGTATTACGAACGGACGTAATGCTTGCGACATCGGTCATTCACGTGTTCCAGCAAATCAACGAAATCAGATAATCCGTGCAAATCAGATGAATCAAGTGAATCATGTTACGTGAATCAGGCACTTCGAGTCTGGGTTGTACGCATCTGATATGTCAAGTACATTAGATTCATCGTGTGATCTGGTACAAGAGACACATAAGGTACAACAGGTACATCAGGGACATCAGACTACTGAGTAGATGCATAAGTCTTTGAGGTTCATCAGACCGGTACAGTTGATATAAATTTTCAATTAGTTGTACATTGGTTACGGTATTAAAAGCAAAATGGTAAAGGAAAATATTAACGTGTAATTAATATTACATCATTTTGCAAACTGCTACTTCTTGAGGTTTCGCGATCATTTTTCTTTCTTTCTTTTTTACAGTTAGAAAATGTCTCAAGTTTGTACGAAATATACCTTCATTCGATACCTTTCTAGAATATTATAAATCCTTTCTATTTGCACGTTACATGTGTGATGTATAATTTTGTTAATATTATACGAAATAAAGGATTTATTTATCCAATTAAGGAAGAAGATCAAACAACGCTGCTCCAATTAGACGTAATTGACATTCGAAAACAGAGAAAGCGTCGCGACAACAGAAAAATTTTGTGAAAATTTCGGGCGTTGTTGAAGGGACAATTATACAAAAGACGTGTGATATTTGTATATTATTCGTTTCGTTGGTCTCGGTAGAAAAGGTAACTTTTTCGCTGAAATTCGCAACGAAAAAACGCTGGAAACGCGCGTAACAGCCAACGGGAGAATTGAAAAAAAGCTCCGTTGTTCCGTGATTTTAAAATCGCAATTGCACCGCGACTCGATATCAAATCTCACCTAAATATTAAACACCTTCGTTCCCTGACGAAATGAAATTCGAAAGAATAGAAAACGAAAAAAGGGTTGGGAGGGGGGGAGAGAGAAACTGCCGTTCTAATTGTTTTTTTTCGCGGCGTTAATGAAAGCCTTTTTTTTTCACCTGCCACCAGCGTGTCGCCTTTATTTTACAATCCCCTCTTTCTTCCTTTTCTTTCTTTTTTTTTTCGATTCGCAATCCATTGTTTCACAGCATTTTGATGAATTGTTTTACTCGTGCTGAATAGAACTCTTTCCCATCGACGTAATCTGCTGCATCGCAGTCCCTTTGGGGATTACTCTGACCCGGCGCACAGAAGAATAATTCCATTGAAACTAGTCGCCGTGTCTCGGGCAAATATTATGGGCGCCCGGATAGTGACAGAGTATAACCGCTAGTGAGTTTTGTTGTAACCGAACTAGATCATTTGTTTTCCCATTGTGCGCCGCGAAAACGCTCGTTGATAGATAGACCGTGAATATTTGTGGAAATTCGTGGCATCTTGCACGCGCATCTTGCTATTCTACAGATGACGAGGAGAGTTCTTTCACTACGGAACTACTTTCGAAACTTTCTGCATTACCCTTTGCACACGTCTGATTTCCAATTATTCTACACACGATCCTTCCATTTCAAACGGCATTGAATAAGTTATAGAAACAGTAATCAGACGATACATCTTCAACGTGTCTGCAAATTTCGATCAATTAAAAGAAGATGAAATTTTAATTTTGTACAATTTCGCGTATAACACACGCGAGCGGATATAACTCTAGTGCGACGTGTGCAGTAGATAAAACAAATTTCTACGAAATTAAAAGTGCACGAAAATTCACAGCGACGAACCGGCGCTCTTTGTTTTCTGCATCGAAATTTATCACGAAACGGACTTGATGAAAAAAATTCCACGTATCTGCATGCTCGCTGCCGCATGAATTCACGGACGCCTCACACGAATTTCATCGAACGAACTAAACAGAATGAAAGTCACACAGCGGCGGAGGCGTGTATCGAGTCTGTCGGACCGGATCCGATATGATCACGGCGCGGAGAAATCGCGGAGTTTGGGGACCTTGCGCGCGTGCTACGCCGTCTACGTGCTCTGAACGTCTCATGAGCCCGATCAGTCGGATCTGTTGCCTTGCATCGGAAGGATCGAGCGCCACGGTGGCCCTTAAATTGCGCTGATGAAACGGCAAATCGTCGATATCATCGCCGGGGAGACAAACGAGCCAGCCATTCCGACGTCGATGCTGGCCGGACCACCCTCTGGGGACGCGTTTTGGCACAAAAACACACACACACACACACACACACACAGAGAAGCGTCGCACGTGGCACGAAGAAATCCTTAATATCCTATTCACAGATGAACGTAGAATTTTGAACCTGGACGTAGATTTTGATTCGTAATGTCGATGGAACGTGGCAACTAGGCCTAGTTAGATCGATGTCGAAATTGGAAAGTAGAGTTGTATTTTTACGATGACTAAATTTATAAAGAGAAGCTCGATTGTAACCGATGAGGAAAGAAAATTCTTTTGCATCAGACACTAATTTATGTCACACGACTAGGCCTCTCTGAGGAAGTCAGATCAATGTCAGAATTTTAAAGTAGGAAGCAAGGATTGCACTTGTGTCGTATTTTTATGATGACCAAATTCATAAAGAGAAGGTCGTTTATTACGAACGAAGAAAGGAAATTCTGTCGCATGCACTAATTACATCACACGTTCTTTTCTTTCGTCAGTCTGGTAAAACGACGGGTTTCATACGAAACGTTACAGCTAGGCCTCTCTGAGGAAGTCAGATCAATGTCAGAATTTTAAAGTAGGAAGCGAGGATTACACTTGTGTCCTATTTACAAAATAAAGCTCGTTTATAGTATATAACGGACGAAGAAAGAATTATACGTTTTTCCTATTCCAACTTCGAGTGTTCTTCCGATCCTCGCGTCGACAATCAATCACGCGCGTTCGAAACGAACAGATTCGACGAGTGAATCGCAGGATGAACAAACAAACGAATGTAATGCGGCTGATCACGGTTCGAGCAGTCCCTCGATTCTTCAAAGTTCCGATAGTCTTCGTGATCTTTCGGAAATTCGCGCAATTGTCGTTATACGGGTATGTAAGCGAGCATGGGGATGATCCGAATGCGTCCCCAGACGAGCCTCGACGAAGATGACGAACAGGTTGAGAATGGCGAGTCTGTCGGTGGAATTGAACGCCGCCAGGCCGTACATCCGTTCCGATGTCGAAGCGGAAGGCGAGCGGTGTGCTCGAACGGGGACAGCCGTACCGTCCTATTCATGTTTATGGAAACTGGTCCATTTGCCGGGATCGTTGCTGGAAACTATCTGGCATAAGCCTTTAACCCGACCAGTTGAAACGTCCACAGCTCTGTCATATGACGCTGGCCCCGATCGTGGAGAAACAGCGTGACATCTCGTTCGAGGAAGAGGAACACGCGACCTGACGAGGTCTCAATGGCGTACCAACTACTCTCTGTGTGCACCTATTTGTTAGTTCATCTCGCGGGTAATATCGTTCCTTTTTTGTTCTTTTTTTTTTTTTTTTTTTTTACTTATCGACGAATGCGTACGGGCCAGGAGTTCACGCACGAATGAATTCTTTCGTGCGTCTTTTGCTTTCGCAGGTCTTTGTTCCGGTGAAACAGATGGAAACCGTTCGCGGTTGTTGATGTTTCGAGGAAGCTCGAAAGAAACTGAATCTTGAAATATTGCGTGGTTACTGGAAATTTATGAAGCATTGTTCGTTTCATTTGGAGAGTATCGCAAATGTTTGGCATTGAACGCGTTGTTCAAAAATTACCGATACATATTTGAAGAGTATCGTAAATATTTAATGCGTGTTCCATTTGAAAAGCATCGTCGACAATTGAAAGTACTGCACCCTTAGCTCGAAAGGTATGAGAGAATGATCGATTTTTGATTTTTTTTTTTTGTTGCTCCGTTTATAAACAGAGACTTACACCTGCGAAATTCAATGGAATTAAAAATTATGTAAAACATATGTAAAACAAACATACATTTAAAAGTTATTATCCCGATGTATCTGATCCTGAATTTCGAAGAAATGAACCTAACGGGTTACGAAAATAATCGGCAGAGCGAGATCATCGACATGAATTATCCAAATGTTAGTTCGGTCTAAGAATCGATAGGTAATGCGATCGGTAGCGCGATTACAAAGCTATCGAGTCTGCTCCGAGTGGAAGTTGGGCCAGCGTGAGGCAACACTGCGGTCATAGGTTGTCTACCGGCTCCCTCGACGGTCTAATTAACACGACTAATTGACAAAGTCCCCTTAGATCTATCGTCTTGTCGACCATGTGGTCATAATTAGAAGAACATTTCACTATTGGACCGATATCATGCCCATCGAGTTTTATGCCCTTTTGAATGTATTACTTTTGCCACCATGCTTTAATTAACACGCCGAAAGAGATGTGAAAATAGAGGCGAAAGTCGGACGAAGTAGAATTTTCACTCAGCTCTTTAAAAGTTGGATGACAAATACATCATTGGAAACGAAATCACGAAATTATTTAGAACTCTATCACTTTCTCAGTATTTCTCAAATTACATTCTAGAATCGTTATCTATTTTATTTTGAACCGAGGAGTTTAATTTTTAATTGAAACATAATTGAATGTAATTATTTCTGTATTAGAATTATTAATCCTTTTTTCCCATGGCCGACCAATTCCAGTTAATAACAAAGAAAGAACAATAAATGTTTCGAGCTATCAAGATGAATTATGAACGCGGATATTTGCATAATTTTCTGGTTGAACTTCGAACTGGAACGTAACGCGACACAGCCAACTATGCATGTAAATTCAAACCTCTAAAATAAATTCATGTATATACATGTATTTCATTGTTCGCAACCGTTTCCACGGAACTCGAATTTCCATGAAACGATATCGGTTTTTATCTTAATTGCCTTGCTAAATATCTTAGGAATTTTCATATTATATAATATTATAGCGTAACTCTCTGCATTTCTCTTTTCCCTCTCTCCTCTCCCTCTATCTTTCTTTCTCTATCACGTGTGCTCTTCAAGTAATAAATCTCGTTTATGTTATAATTTGAATTTACTATACACTGCCGAACGAAACCTGATATTTGCAGGGTTAAGATGATCATGAATATTTTAAGGAGAGGAAAATTACTCATGGTAACGATACGTTTATTCGAAATTTACTTTCATCCTCTTAACATTCCAAGGTTCCGTATGACGAATTTTGCAATTCTCTTTTCAAGAACGAAGCTGGATTTTAAATTTTCTTTTGTTATAAAAAATTATTAAAAATATTCTTTTACAGTTCCCGGTGCATGTCGTATACTGATAATAACACTTTTAAACGAAAGAAATTTTTAAAAAAAGAAATTTAACCGCGTCGACTTAGATGCAGATACTCGAGAAGAACATGCTTCTCTATTTATTTTACACTTACTATCGCACAATTGTGCGAAAGAAAATGATATTCGCTACAAATTTCACCAAAAATAAGCTCAATAACTTTTCATAAAATCCTCTAAGATATGATACACGAGGACTGACTGATTCACAAAGTTCACAAAAATTATTATACCATAATTTCATGGGAAAAAATCTATATTAATTGTTATATTAATTCTATGCGCGAAAATTCACAGAAATTACTGTACTATGTATGAAAATTCCACGAAAAATACTGTACTTCTATGTGCAAAAATTCGCAAAAATTACTACAAGAATAAAAATTCATAAAAATTTTCGTAATATTCCCATTCGTGGGAATTCATAAAAGTTACTGCAAGGATGAAATTTTAGAATAGCGTAATAATTAAATTCTACCAACTGAATTGTTGGAAATTTGATTATTGTAGATTCGTTTCTCCACAAAAAATATTGTGAAGAGGCACAAATGGAATAGAATGTGAAAATAATAAATGAATCCATGAATGAATTCGACTCGCAAAGAACCAATTATTATGACATATATTTTTCGCGTCTCTCTGATTCTTGTTAGCAGTCTCATTGCATTTTTATTCACATGCCAATCAATCGTCAGCTAATCATTACGACTTGTCCGCACGCTCCTTCGTTTCCGCTCACATTTTCACGATTACCATCGCACATGTTACAATAATCTTCAACCCCCACGCAAACTTACTCTCACGTAACCATGTCGTGAGAATTATGCATAATGATCAATAATTTTCAACTTTAACGCAAGTACCATAATTTGGCATCACTGCGATAACGTTATGCGTATAAACGTCCCATTTTTCTTTTTATTAACTTTCAAATATCGCAAGCATATTTTCAAAAGATCTTTAAACGTTAATGCACAGATAATTGTCGAAGCTTATTATTGAATTCATTTCGTCATTTCTTCCTATTTTCATCTTTCTTGCAATTTTTAATCCGAATCCAACGAAAAAAGGAAGTTTCAACTTCCGAATCACTAAATATGAACGAGATGATAGATCTTCTAATAATATCCTATTTCGTATTTCTCCAATTTCTATATTTCGCATGGTCGCATGAATTCGTCATTAGTTACTCAAGCTTTAGGTGAGATGGCAAAGAAAGAGAGAGAGAGAGAGAGAGAGAAACACGGAGCTAATATTAAAAATGATTTTCCGCCTGGGAACGTGAGCAAGGAAAAAGAAAGGAGAGTGAAAAAAAAGGAAGGAAAAACGACGTGCGTTTCGTCTGTCGACGAGGATTTAATAATACGCAGACATCGGCATACAAATCGCGGCGGAAGGAGCCACAGGAAATAATAAGAATCGTCACATATTTGGGGTTCAAGGGGCATTTGGATTCGCGCCACGCCAGACTAGAAAGAATAAAGCTGTTCGCTTCGGGTACGTACACGAAAATCCATTGTAGGAGTGAGCGCTATTGACAAAATGAATGATGGTTATACGGCGCCAAACATCCCGTCGCCCCTTACTAACGCTATAAATCGTCTCACGCTGAACTACCGACTACTTTCAACCCGGTGCCGTGCGAATATGTTCCGTATCCCCTACTTTCTTTCCCCGCTGCTCGCGTTATCTTCCCATCACCCAAACTCTCAGCTTTAGATACTGATCCTACTGATCTTGCGATTTTCGAGTCAATCGCGAGATCAAGAAGGCACCGAGATTGCTCGCGTCTTGCGAAGCAATCACTTTCGTAACGCTGTCTCAATACAATTTAATACATTATTAATTTTCTTAATGATTTCTATTGTAATTAATTATTGTTGCACGACAGTAACATATCTTGCAATTTTGTGCGAAATCGAAGAAACCAAAGCCAAATGAGTTCTCGACGATATTCTCTTTGAATTCTTTGTAAATTGTTAGAAATATAAAATGTAGAGTTTCAAAGTTGATCATCGAAGTGAGAAACGTTTCAATATAAAATTGATCGATTTACGTGAAATATACAAGAACGAGAAAAGAAACAAAATCATTCGATGACACGTAATTATCTGTGCAACTAAGAGGATAAAAGAATGTATGAAGAAAGAAACCGAGAAACTGCACCAGCTGCTGTAAGTAGTATTAGACCGATTGTGGTCAGACATCCAAACAAGCGCGGTCCTGCAAAGAGGATTTAGAGGAAATTAATTTATTTTAACGAATGTATATAAAAATGCAGAATGCACACGTACGATCGAAAGACACCATATGCGTTTTATCGTGAAAAAATTACAAAACTTTTTCAAATCATCTTACTTTGAGTTAATCAGTGTAGCATACTATTTAGATCTGTGAAAGTATTTCAGTGATCTACGATTTCGACGAGTAATACTATATTTGAAAAACAAAATTCTCGATTGAATCACAGTCTCAATCAACCAATTTTCATGTAGATCTTTTTTTTTTCAAAGGAACGCCATATGTAGTAAACGCCAACAGTTTAAATTAATGGAATATTAAATCAAAAATATTATAATAAAGTCACACACCGAGTAATACCTTTCACGCCATTCGACAAATTATTCGCAAAATATCTCTCACATTGTACGCAACACGTTAAAATCGAAGCTGTTTAAAATCCGTCGAAGAATTTTACAACCGTTGTTTTTGCGTTATTAAAACAGTCGCGCGGTAAAAAAAATACACACCGCGCGATACGAACAGCGTTTCGCTGCTGAATTAATCATTACCAGATTCGGTCGCAGTTCGAATATCGCGAGCGAAATGTGCATCGATCTTGCACGGAAATTACCGTAATTGAACGTAAACAAACCGTTCTGTTGCGTTCACGACCGCGGACAGTGTCCCCATCGTCAGAAAACATAACGCGACCGAAACTTGGCCATTTCGAGATTGAAAGCGCGATGCTTACGACGCAAGGAGCGAGTTGCCATGCATACGTCTCGTAAGTGATTTTACTTGCGTGTATCTGGCACGAGATCCTGTCACACACGTGAACGTTCCCTATGGGCATTGGAACTGATTGTGAGTGAGATACGTCAGATCACTGCAACTAGAAACGATCGCGCCTACCTATGAATAGGTCTGGCTACAGAAAAATGCAGTAAAAAACATTACTCGCACGTCTGTTTTATCATTCGACATTTGACTCTGTCAACCACTGTCAACATGAATTCAACATCGATTCACTGTGATCGAGACTGATCCTAGTCCCTGCGGTATCGTTCAAAGTCATCGGCGGGACATTCGTGATCTTGTCAGTCTCAGTAAAAGCTCGCGCAACCTCTGTCGATTGGCAAGATACCTGAGGAACTTGCCAAGGACTTTCGCGGGCAGAGGAAAAGTTCTGTCTGTTCCCAGCGGGATCCCCGACGGGCAATCTTTCTGGTCAGATATTTCTGGAAATTTGTCGAAACGATACTAGAAAATCAACGACAGCACTGGATGAAACAGTAGTGGTGACTCGACGATTGTTTTAACTTGCAGACAGACAGCACTGCAGGCTGTCAACGAGACGAGATTATTGAAATTATCAACGTGTATCGGTGGGGAGGCGTTGAACGTTCACGTTTACGTGTATCCTGCGTCAGAAAATGGATCGATATACGTGGTATACAGCAAAGAGGCAAAGCAAATACTAATCCCTAAGGAATTGCGAGGCGTACCGTGGTATCGTCTGTTACTGATGTTTGCCCCGTGGTAATCCTATGTACATATATTTATATCCATGCACGTCGGAAAATAACCAGCGTCGCGTACATACAGCCGACGGTGTAGAAGTACCCCGGCGAATTTCACGCGGTTTCTTTCGAGAAACATCCTCCTCGGTAGATATTTCCCTCGGTTTCTTGCGGGGAATCTCGCTTAATTTTTAGTGAGAATATTTTAGCTTATTCGCCGTGGAACACGTTGCGCGAACGAGGCTGCGGTTATTTATCAAGTTCGCGAGAGTCTACGCAATTTTGAGACGACGAAGTTCTTTAAAATAGATCGACGACGCAAAGTTGATTAAAAAGTCAACACTGTGCGTTCATCGGGGCGTACGTGTTTCTGTTGGAGTAATATCTATGAACTGTAACGAAGCTTACAATTAAAATTATTTTTAATCTCGAACTCGACGCAATCGAGAACTACAAATTCTTTTTCTAAATTATTAGAGATATATAACAAGTTTGGAGAAATCGAAAGATCCAAAGGAGACTGAACAATTTTACACACTGCTACGTAAATATCGGAGTGAGTGCTTCTTCATATTTCTCAGTCTCTCCTCGGCGTCTTCATCCAACGTTATCACGCGTCCTTTTCTCTAATTTTTCTCGCGATCCGACTCTACGGTTTCACCGACACCTCTTCTCTTTTGCTCTGCACGCCGATGCGTGTGTTTAATACCGAAGGAAATCTGCTACACGCCATTCGTGTGCGCGTCGTGGCGTCTAGCAGACACCAGGATTTTATTCCGCGGATATGGCGACGAGCAGCGCAAGTCCCGAGCGATAAAGCTACATTTTCCGACGTAATACGCTTTCGAGCTCCGTGGCCGCAGCAGTGTGAAACGCGCATAATGACACGACAACGATGCAGTGCTTACGGATACCGGATGAACAGGGTGAAAGAGAGCGTACGTTTTTTTTTTTGAACGCACACATACACACGCGCGCCGAATGCGCTCTTTTTACTTTGCTTCCTTTCTTGTGAAATTACGAGACGAGAAAGGAAATTGTTGGTTCGTGTGAAAGGGGATTGAGGAAACGTGAACGAGAACTTCTGAGTTAATTGACTACATATTAGAAAAATTGCGAATACGACATTTGTTCGACTTGTTACTTCGTCTGTCTTTTTTTTTTTTTTTTTTGTAAAAAATTCTATTCCAGTATGGATATGTGATCAATGTGGAGTTGTATACAAATTTATTCATTTCTCGTGGATACAGTCAAATAAACAGAATTTAAGTGGAGATCCGTTGCATTTGTTAATACTTGTTTTGCATAGAAATCCGCAGTTTAGTGGCCAGTTATTTATGTATCATTTCTCTGATGAGAGAATTGAAAAAGTGGAAAGAGGATATCGGGAACGAAATTAAAATAGCTGGTCGTTAATAACCAGAGTAATCGTTGCGACTTGAAAAAAAGTAAACTTCGTTTCTTCAGTAAAATATCGTTATTACATTATGTCCTGACTTACTCTGTGTACCTACGTACTTTTCATTTTTCGACGATATCGATGTATGAAACTCCTCTTGATTAATATCTATTACAAAAAAAGATGTAATTCGATAATTCTGTCCTTGACAGAATAATTGTCATATCGTTGACGTGAAAAAGAAAACTGAAAATCTATACATTAACTACTATTTTCAGTTCTGAAAAATCGTGAAATATCGATACGAACGTCGTGTATTTATTGCGCGCGACGTGCAACCGTTGGAAGCTGGTACGATCTCTACAAAGTAACATTTACCCTGAAATTATATGACACTTGACATGGAAGACGACACGTAGAACCATCGATGCTTCCATTTCGAGTGATCGAAACTGGGACAAAGAGTTTGGAAGTTCGAAAATTCTGACTGCACAAGAACCGACTGGAAAGCACGCGAACGACGAAAATTTTCATACAAAGTTCCGTGAATATCTCAACGAGGAAAAGAGAACGGCTCTTGACGATTACGTTTACTTTATGTGATAATTATTTCCTGCCTCTAACAACGTGTCTAAAATAACGATGACGTGCAACGAATACGATCTACAAAAAAAAACCGAATCAAGTTTCTTTGCAATGATTTTTTCAATTAATACTTACGATGGTACTCGGAGAATATCAATGAAAATATTCTTTCTGAAAATTTGCACACGTAAGGATAGAATCATTTTCTTCCATTCGTGAATAAAATTTATAATTCAAAACCGATCATCGTTCCGGATAATATTCAATTAGATCTACAATTGCATACGTTCGTTTCGATTTAAAAATGACGATGAATTTGAAACATACCGTGATGATTTGAACGATGTGAACTGTCCTTTATTTAGCTGTCACACGATCTGCGCGTTCATCCCTCGACTAAAGAAAGAAAAATTAGAAATTTAATTCAAATTACAAACGCACGTTCCATCCGTAACAATAATGTCTCCTCTACGTCCATGTAAACCACATTAGTTCATTCGTATAAAATCTCGAGGAACGAGAAAGGCTCGTTTATCCGCCAAGTACGATACATCTGTATAATAGCATCCTCGTCGCGCGTTATATCTTCCAACCGGAAGGTAGGATGCGTATATCCGAGTATTGGATAGAGGGGAGGAAAAAGAGGGGGGAAAAACGATCAGAGTTATCGAATATCGTGTACCGTCGAAGAAGGAACGAATTGAAAAAGCTTTGCTGAATAAGCGCTGACGCGTCTTAAAAGTATCACGATATATCAACATCAAGGATGCCAAAAACTTTGAATACACCGGGCTGTAGCACGGCAGGCGGGGGGCGGTGTTACAGCAGAAGTTTTCCTCACTTCTCGCCACCTATCTGCGGGAGAATTATTCCCGCCATTTTTCTTCGACCAAGTCGCGACGATAACGAAATAAATAAGCTAATTTTTATCGTAACAACGGCGGCCATTATTTGGGAGATATTACACCGCGGCCAGCGCGCAAACAGAGAAATGGAATCCGTGCGGTTGAGCGTTTCGCTTCGAAATATTTAAATCCTTGCCGTCGTTGATTAATGAGACTGACGGATGTGCGCGTGCACGTGTACAGTGTGGAAAAACTTGAAATAACAGGATCTAAGAGCTTAGAGCGCGAAAGAAGCGTTTAATGAATGTAGATTTCAAAAGTTGATACTTTTAATGAAACGCTTTTTTCCGCTATGCTCTTACGAACGTTTAACGAGGCTAATTTACTTGTTGACGACGAGCAGAGTGGTTTTCATTTAAACGCTGAACGTTTTATACTTTGAAGATACATGAA
Organism: Tetragonisca angustula; assembly: GCA_036937485.2. Taxonomy (NCBI): domain Eukaryota; kingdom Metazoa; phylum Arthropoda; class Insecta; order Hymenoptera; family Apidae; genus Tetragonisca; species Tetragonisca angustula. Next base: position 1,084,112 of record JAWNGG020000087.1, on the reverse strand, counting down.
TGTCAATTACGTCGCGCCTATTTTATTTCACTGAGCTTTGTGAATCGTTAAATCTCTCTGTTACAAACGTGTCCAACACGTCATAACATCTCTGGAGAACACAATGTGCGAAACCAGATCGCAAATTCATGCGAAACATAATTTTGAATATGAGTCTTTGAAATAACATCGTGTAGCGAATTACAATCAACAGACGTCGAGAAGAGCGTAATTTAGATTAAATACCGAAGCTACGCGCGCGGTGGCCGAATTACAATTATAATCAACAGAACGAGGTTGAGGCTTAAGAACGGGTGAACGAGACTTCTCACGACCGCGTGTATTTTCAATTAAGTTAATTACACGACGGTATCCTTAATCAGCCGATGGCAAAAAAAAAAAAAAAGAAAAATTAACCTTCGCCCAAGATCTTCAGAGAGAGATTACCGCGATGCATCTGCCTCGTTCCGCGGTCGCATTGTGTCAAAAGCTTATCCGACTCTTTTTTCACAGCCGTATCACGTATCGCGCGAAAAGTTGGGGACGAGCGAAGCGAGCGTAGATAAGCTTTTCGCGTTTGAGTAGAAAAATTGTAAAAATGAAAACAATACCGTATCGCGGGAACGAAAGAGACACGGGAGAGAAAGAGAGAGAGAGAGAGAAACACGCATTCTCCTTCTATCCATCTATAAACCGTCGAGATATTTCATTGACCGTTTCATTTCACTGGCCGAATTCTGAGTCAGAATTCTGTTTCGAAAGTATACCTTTTCGCGACCAAAGCAGCTCAAAGCGACTGGACCATGTATCTCTTTTTTTTCTTTTTTTTTTAGAGAGAGAGAGAAAAAGAAATTTAAGGAAGTGTTTACTCGGTAAGGTGTAGGATAATGCGAAGGATTCCTTGAGAAAAGAGGGTAGACTGGTTCTTAGACACGTTCAAAGGCCGTTCGAGACTTTGCCTCAAAGAGTTTCCGCACGCTTTAAAAGGAACAACTTCGCGCCTTCTTTCCCGAGCGTTTTTCAAATCGAAAGTTCGCCTTCGGTTGTACTCGCTCGGTTCTTTCTCGAGACAATGCTCCCGCGTAATCTTGGACCTTTCTTCGTTCACGGTGTTGCGCCCAGAAAGAATGAGAAAAAGAAAGAGAAAGAGAGAAAGAGAGAGGATTTCGTCGTCAAAGACATCCGAGAGTCCGCGGTGTTCGCTCGGCGCGCGTATTAATCGTGCCTCTGGCTTTTATGCTCATTAAGTTACGCAGCCGTCGCCGGGTACGGAGCCGTTAAACCAACGACATCACCAGTACATCCACGAAACAGCGGTTTCTCTCTCTCTCCTTCTCTCTCTCTCTGTCGCGTCTCGACCGAGTAAGACGATCGAGAAACCAGATTCCGTAGCCGAGTTCCTCCACCTCAAGCCTACACGCCGTTGCGCAAAGTTTATGCAGACTATAAGGCTTTCAACGGAAACGCGGTCTCCGCTGAATTACATTTGCGGTCTGCCTTCGCGAACAACTCAATGTTCGCCGAGTTGTTTAGCGCGTGTAGCGGCGGTGGGCGAGAGAGCGAAAAACGAACAAACAGTGGTGTTTTCGATGTTTCCGCCGGATGGAAATCGATTTCATTCGGTAAACGGTAAATATACTTTAAGCGGCACTCGTTTTTTTCTCTTTCCTTTCTTTTTTTTTTTCTCTCGTTCCTGGGGGTGTCGTTCATCTGGCGATTAAATAAATGGTAATCGCGTTGAGGCGAGATTTTTTTTGTTTTTAAATAACATTGATATGAGTTTTGAGACAAGAGCACGAGATGAGAAATGACGAGTGGATTTTTCAATGTTCAACGTGTTCGTCGAGGTGGTTTTTGAATAATAATTCGGGTTTTGACAGTGTTACAAATTGGCAAAATAATTCGATACATACATTCGATAACGAGTATTTACAGATAAATGTAAAATGTGTTGTTTGATAGCGATGAAATAAATTTATAAATATTTCTAGCGAGTAGTAATAATTTTCAAACGATAATAGCAACTGTTTAGAGATAGTTGAGTTTAGAGATAGATTAGATAAATAAAATAAAATAAAATAAAATAAATATGGTCTACCCAATTCTAAAAACAGATATCCTATATTTCTAAAATTACAATTTCCCGATACCAAAAGATATATGTATATTGGTTGCAAGTATGAGCATTGACAGATGATCAAAAGTTGAAATATACATCTGATAAAGATTTGCTAACGTGCGAATAATTTTAAATACGTACAACATGCAGATCGCGGACCAAATGTCAATCCATCCTCGAGTTGACAGGGCGAAAAGCGAGAAAATTCAACTTTGAAATTTACGGGGCGACACCAGCCAATAATCGATGTATGTAGCTGTTCTTTCGATTGTTGCTTCCCAGAATTGCGGTTCCCTAATTTGTTTTCATCTTTATCAAATTCCACTGTCTGTTAATTGCGAATACTCGGAAGCTGAAAAATGTTATTGCAACGCGAAAAACGAAAATTAATTTCAGAAACCTGGTCGTATCCTATTTCTCTCTAATTAAATTGTTTGATTGTAGAACAATCTGAATCCTAAAGTTTTTATATTTATTGAAATCCTTCTAGAGAATTGCGGAAGCATACACATGGGAGTTTAGTACTGTGGTTGAATATTTTATTCGACAGTCATAATTTTTTATTCATACATTTTTTTGTGAAAATATTCAATACTACTTAATACTTTAAAATAAATATCAGGAAACTTTGTGCAAATAATATTCTATGATTATTATACTGATATAATTAAAAATTGCTGTTGCTAGAAATAAAGAAATAAAAAAATCTTGCATACTACCGCAACGAAATTGTTTAAAAAAAAAAAATTTCGAATGTTCGTAAATTCTTTATTGTTTCTCTCTGGTCAACGGGAAACGAGTTAAACAACAACGAACAAAACGAGTATTGATCTAGTTTATTTTTAATATGCTATAGTTCACGCTGAAACAAAAACATATTGGCAATTTTTAAAAAATGCAAATATCCCATTAAGCTACAGAAACAATAACGGCCCATACACTTTTAATTCTGCGTGCCGTGTAACTATTGCAGCGCACATGCCAAAAGGATCTATTTGACTTCGCTTAAAAATACCATCTACATTCAAATATCTTCAAATTGAATCTCGCCTCACTTTGCGTCGTTCATCACTGCATGCTATCCATAAGTATCTATTTTTCGACACGTCCAACTTGTGCTCCACATCTTCAATCCATGACATCGTAAATATTAATAAAAATAATAACACATCTCCAACAGATAAAAGGTCTGCGTTTCGTGCAATTCGAAAGAGACAACAAGAATATAATTAAGACAGAAAGAATATAATAAAAATATCGACTTTTCGTTTAGAATTACTCCAAACACAATTAATCCGAAAAATATCAGAGGCGTGAGCTTCACAACAGACAATATGCCTGCGTTAATCGAAACGAAACGAGGAAACATAGAAAGTTAGATTCTTTTGGACAGATATTTTTCCACACACACACACACACACACACACATATGTCTGCATAATTTCGAAAGTAGAGCAAGAATATCAACGTTTTGATAAAATTGCGCAACGTGCAATCGAATATGCGACGACAGCGCACGTTAATCTGGATGAACGTTTCCTCAGAGTCTCAGGGGTGCGTCCCTCCCAGCAGAAGAAATATCCGCGTTTCGCGTAATTAGAAAGAAATAACTGAAAATCATTGGAAGTGCAACGCAATCAAACTTTCCGCTCGAATTGCGGCGATCGTTCTCCTAAGCCTGCCTGAGCAGGGATACGCTGGCTCTGTTTCTCTGTTACTCTCTCCAAGTACTGTTCGCTAGTCAGTGTCGTTGGAGCGTGAAACACGTCGCATCTGTAATTTCCGTGCAGGAACTCTGAACCCTCTCCTCACACACAACGTCCGTCCCTTTCTCGCGTTCGTTCCTTCCATCTGTTCTGTCCTATTCTCTGATCCCACCCTTCTGCACGCTTTCACGGAATCGCTGAAACATACGTTTCGCAGGATCGATGGAAATGGCTGGAACATCGTTTCTTCCACTTTTCCATCGAAAATACAACGTGCCTTGATCCTCCAACTTCGAGTTCTCGTCCCGCGATAAACAACGGCGGGCTTTAGCTGGTGCGATTGCAAAATTTTGCGGGACGAAAAGGTGAAAGCAGAGATTCGATTAATTCCGCGACAGATGGATTGTTTACTGGGGAAAGGGGAACGGAGAAATGACTTTCTTCTTCAAAGGAATTTGCTTCTCTTCCCCGCCAATTGTCAAGACAGTGATTTCAGAAATTGCAATACTCTACGAAATTGTAAAATTTACTGTTATCCTTTAGTTATAATTATAAATGCGAAAAAATGTTCTACATTCGTAGAATTTAAAACTTTGTATTGGAAAAGTTTTCGACACGTGGGAAAACAAGAAACGATTCTACACGTATTAAAAATTTGATGAAAGAACAACCTCAGAATAAATTTATTTGGTTTCTCTGGTTACACATCCGCCGCTGATTTATTTAAATCCAAGAAATTTTAACTAGAAAATATAGGGGAAATACGTATGAACATCGAGGCGGATATTTTTGGTTAGGATTTCTGATACCGTAACTCGTTCATTACTGCTACGTTTAAATTTGTAATGTAAAATATAAGTATCAAAAGATATATGAATAATGCTGTAGAAAGTGTAAATGTAAAAATAATTCCGGATTTTCTAAACCGCGAAATATCTATATTTTACAATTAAATGACGAATTGTCGATTATATAAGGGAATGATATTTTTGTCTTTGCGATATCACATGTTTTATCTTCTGAATTGAATTTGTCAGACATTCATTAATATTTACACTTTTGAATGCAATATCGAATCACCATCTTTATCTCTTTCCATCCATTTTCTATAAATTCGCAATCTACCGTCGGAATCTTTCTCAAAATTACGTCACAGACACGTCTATGTGTCTTTTGTAAATATATTTACAACGATTCCTCTCTCTCTCTCTCTCTCTCTCTCTTTCTCTCGTGTCTGCTAGTAAATACGCTACGCTGCAGATTTATTATGTAATTTTAAAACGATTTGGCCGTGGCTAGCGACTCGTATCGCCGTGATTGTGTGCTCTCAAACAGACAATAAATTCAAAGTGGCAGAGAGGAAGAGAGAGAGAGAGAGACAAGGTAATGTTTTTAAAACTGCAGCCGTTTAAAACGTAATTTGAAAGTGGTTCGAACGATCGGCCGATACGCTAATAATTCTCCGGATTTGTTGTTGCCGCGGGTAGCTACAAAATTCTAGAATTTCAACAACGCGCCAAATGCACACGGTGTCCAAATATTTGCTCGTTGCTCCATTGTTGGCAAGTTGTAGATTTTCACGGCGCTATTTTCTCGTGACGTACGACAGTATCTCAGTAACATATGACAGTGCAATGTCAGAGTATCAAGTGTTATGCAAATGCGATTTTGTAGCTCGTCGACGTTCACGCGCGTTTGCGAGATTTTAATTTTTGAAACGTGAAAGTTTCTGGCGAGTCTCTGAAAAATTTGAAGGCAAGGCAAAACGCACGTTGCAATATTTAGCAGATGAAACGAATCTCTCTCTGCACAGTCTCTCGGTTTCTGCATTATTTTCATAAAAGTATGAATTTGCGTAAATATTTGCAACGAAGGATAAATTTTGGGTAGCTGAAATGAAAGAATTAAGAATTTAGACTGAAGGTATAAACATAATTTAGGTAATTGGTATCAGCAGGTTCAGGATGGAGGAAATTGAGAAAGATGGATTCTTAAGTAACTGAAATAATATACGCGAAGAATGGCAAATATTTGAGTTATTGCAAGAAAACTTTATTGGATTATTCCACGTTAAATCAATCATTCGTTGACGTCGATGTCAGAGATTTTCTCCAAAATAAAATATGATACAGTGCACGTGGTATTAAAGAGTGTTTGAGTCATCATTTCGCCGACCTCGAATTTCTTTAAAAAATAAAAGTCGAATTTATTTAAAACATTCTGTAATTTTTCCCAATTCTTTTTTTCCTTTTTTTTTTTGGTACAAAAATCAATCCCATTTTCACTGAATTTTTAACGTGGAAACTATTCGTCCGATTGTCAGTACATTTTATTTTTATTTCAGTTTCAGAAAATTTGACGTAATTTAATAATACCAATCTCGCCAGATTGAAAATTCTTTAAATAAATTTTTCGTTCCGGCAAAGAGGTAAAACAACGAGAAATAACAATGTACCTGCTAAATATTCACGCGTTTAAACAATACGAGTCAAGCCTAATCTTCGAGATTTCGTACAAAATTTTTTAACTATTGATAACTTTGTACAAAATTTAATAACAGAGTGTCGCGTTCTTAACATATATAAAATCCAAGGCACTTCCACATTATTGTTGGTGACGATGGAGATTGAAGGTGAATAATTGACACTGGAACTACGTTCGCAGTAATCAAAATTCGACTCATAATTTTCATTACAAATTTTATAAATATAAAATAGTGTATTTTCAGATATTTAAATGATTTCCTTCATTTATAAATTGAAGCTTGCATATTTTATTACACTATAGTGTTCTTCCATCTCTTTTGACTTTAGTGTCACTAATGGAAATTCCGTGCTTTGGTCGCCGATAGTTCTACGTGTTGAATTTAATTTAATTTCACAGAATTTAGCTGTAGGAACGTTAAACGACTGTTACGTTCGATTCCGCGACGCTAATGCGCCGAATTACGAGATCAGGCACGTGCCATCGAAAACACGTATTCGTAATTTGTTTCTGGTGTACGAAGTATTTGGACTTCTTCGAGGTCCGACGAAGACGTCAAACGAAACGATGTGGTTGCGCTGCAATTGAAATTCCTGCAACCGTTGCTGCTTCATTGACACAAACGGATTGCAGGAAGAATGTACAAACACGGATCGTCCGAAGAAACAACGAACTTCCACTTTACGCGAATTTATTGAGATATATCACGATACTACTCTATTACGATAGTAGTATATAATTGGTATATTAATAGATTACGTAAGGTAACGTAATGTACGCTAATACAACGTGAATCACCAACCGCGAAGATTAAAATCTTTGATACAATGATACAAATCTTTAGTTTATATAAAATATATATACACATTTCTAAAATTTTGCTTCACTATTTTCTTCACAACTCGTCTCACAAATGTTAATAATTTCTGTTTCTGAAATGACCTCACTTCGTCCCGATATTCTTCACCTTTGATGAAAAGAAAGAATTATTAAAAAAAATCTATATATATATATATATATATATATACACATTTCTGAAATTTTGCTTCACTATTTGCTTCGCAACTCGTCCCACAAATGTTAACGATTTCTGTTTCTGAAATGACCTCACTTCGTCCCGACTTCCCTCGCCTTTGATGGAAAGAAAGAATTATTAAAAAATCACACGAAAGAAGCTCTCCGCCGCGGCAGGATTTAATTTATTCCTTTACCACTCTTTTTCTCTCTGTCTTTGATCAAACGTGGGGCAGAACTAGCCTCGATCCTATGAGCTACGCGAGCAGCCTCGTGTTCTCAAAGAATCTTCAAAGCCAAGCACGTGCTCGCGTATGTAAAAAAAAAGAAAAAAAACAAAGACAAAAGAAGAAACATCGACTCGAGAAGATTCTTTTTTACGAAGTAAAATTTCATCTCGACTCTTGGTCGAATTCGAAACCCCTGCTAAGGATCCGCGTGGAACAGCGGCTTAATCGATATCGGTAACGCCGGGGCCTTCGATATGTGATGCACCCGATAACTTGCTCCTCGCAACTCCGCTTCCAACTACCGACTAAAGTCCTAAAGCTTGGCCGACGTATCGCTACGGATACACTGTTCTCTCTTACCTACACGAGCTGCCTTATCGTATTAAACGTCTTATGATAAGCGTTCCTTGAAAGGCGATCAACGTCTCGCTTGAAAAATCGAGTTCCAAGGATCGAGGAGGGAAGCCCGTTTAAATAAAATTGCTAACTCGTAAATTCGTGCGTTTAAACTCTAAGTGCCGATGATCTATAATTAACGTAATATCTTCTCGACGATCGTGGAAAAATAAAATGTGAAATCCATTGTTTCTATATGCATGAGATCTAATTAATGATGTATATATGTCCTTCTATTCTATTATTATTGCTTGCAAACGGAAACTAATTTTTGTGCTCCCTTGGCGATCAATTGCACGGTATTGCGAAATACCAACGACACAATTTACTTTGTGACTGCCAAATGTTTCAAATGTTTCAAAAGTTCAAGTCAGAGCTTTCAAAATGTTGAAAATTCGAAAACCGAGCAATCATTTTGTCACTGTAGTTTGAAGTTCTTTTTATACATTAGTTCTTATTATACATTAGAAGTTCTTTTATACATGAGATATTAAATATATTGGTTGTAATAATAAGTGCAAAATGAAAGAAATACAAGAATATGAAATGACTATATTTTTATGTTTCGGTACAACCTCGGTAATAAAGATATCGTGGAAGAACACTCGTTGCAATTACAGGCAACAAGACGAAACGTACCTATTCCCCACTCTTCACGAACTCTCTATTTTTCATTTTACAAACACTAGTCGCATGGCGAATAACTAAAATCCTTGGCGCATGAAATACACGTAGAACGCATGTTTTATCCTCGCCTATGTAATTTTAATTTACATTTCTAACACGTTACAATCTAACACGTTATGTTCATTTCTTTTTCTAACACATCGTGCATTCTGTCTCTTATCTATCTTCCGAAAAATTTCTTAAACAGTCTAGGACATGTCGATTCGGTTGTACGATATGCTCGTCCATGTTTAATTACATTGAAAAATAAAAGAAACGTGGAATCACGTAATAAGCAAAGTTTAGAATCCTAATTTTCTAGTCTTCCAGTTGCATTATATTACCGATTGCTGCAGATTTTTTAATGGTATTTATGGGAAATCTGGACGTCCTGTTCTCGCTGGTATCATTTCCGAATCATAAATTTTTACACAAATATCTATAGTCGATTGATTTCAAATTAAAGACGATCCGATAAATAAATATTAATGGGCAAATTCCAGCTGACGAAACTGTGTATACTAAACTCCCTTGCTCACTGATCCGACGGAAGTTTAAGTACTTTGGAAGTTGACTGATTATTACTAACGTAATTGCTTCTAAGACTAACAGCTAATCGAAGTAACCTGATTGCTTCCGAAAGCAATTAATTTAAATCGATCAGTTCCGAGAGTAAAAGTTGTCCCCGAAATAGCTTCCAATTTATTTGGAACGTTCGAGCGTTCGTTTCAATGCTCGATTATATTCGACATGTATTATTAACCGACTATTATTGTTGTAGTTGTTATCATTACAATGGTTGTTATCATTAATCAGTAACTATAATCCTGGTATCGGTAATAGTTATTCCAGAGTGCACTTCGCTTGAATGTAATACAACTTGGAATAATTTCTCCGACATTTTTCATGCGTTTCACAAGCACAAATAATAGATTCGCAGGTTGCAAAAAACCTGCCTGGCACGTTTAACAGCGTAACATCGGTTAGTTTACACAAGACGTAATCCGTTGCGGTACGCGAAAGGAACTGACGTCTAGACCCCTCATGACAGGTAACATGGGGAAGAAAGTGTACCTGTCCAGCAACTTGGAGGTATTCGTATATTTTATGAGAGGATTAATAACCGCAAAACATTAAATTAGAATAGCACGTGGAAATTAACAATCCAGTTTTGTACAACGAAGGAATTAATTAAGAAAAGAACCTACATCCACCTAAGTAAAGTTGATAAACAACTTTTCACAGAAAGAAATCTCACCCCTAGTCTCTGAAAATCGCTAAAAGAATTACGCGATATAATTTAACAAAGGCAATTTATACGCGAAGTATCTCGTTTTTAAAACACAGTGAACTTGAAAATTGTTACAGCCCAATACATGATGTTTTATACAATAAAGGAATTATTCGATAACAAAGAAACTGGTAAAATTAACAATTCCTCCCCCAATCTCCGAAAATCGTTAAAAAGTTGTACAATATAATCAATACAGACGATAGAGAAATGAAAATTTTCACGTGAAATATTTTGTCTTTGAAGCAATTAATTTGGAAAATGTTGTGGTTGATAAGCGAATCAGTTTGTGCAGGGAAAAACGTTGAAGAAGTTAAATTAGTGTACGTTGAAGAAGTATGGATTATTCTTCAGTGTTTTCTTCTTTTTTATTTTTCAATTAAAAAAGTACTGGAAATACTTCAGCTAAGGACCCACAAACTTTGACCACCGTAGTTCGAGTGTTCAAGCCTTCAAACTCTTGAACAATTCTTTCTCTTGTCTTCAAGTGATCTTTGTTATTTTCTCAGGTAAATGATGCTTTCAAATAGTACTCGTTATTCTTGCAAGTTTCACATTTGCCGGCTATTGACGAATATAGGCAAAATTTGTAACAACTAGATCATTTCGTGATAAAAAAACATTCTGTATATTCTAGTATTTAATACTTCGAATATTCAAATTCTAAATTCTAATATAGATTTGAAAATGATTCCTGATAAAATTACCATTGAAACAAGATAATTCTCAAATAATTTTTAAATTGCGACTTAAATTCTCCTTATTAAACAACACATTAAAATTCATTAAAAATTCCACGGCGCAACGTGGTTCATTCTCAGAATTAATTTCTCAAGGTCGGGAACATTTTTAACAAATGACGTCGCTCTTCCTATTGAATTATCCTCGAAGCTCAGTTTTCCAGCAATTTGAAATTGCATAAAAATCCCGATTGTTTGGCGATTTATCGAAGAATTATAAAACGAGTGGACGTGTGTTATCGTCGATTAAAACTTCTCCGCGCGAGGATAATGGCCGCTGCGTTATCAGTAAAATTTCCGCGCGTACAACAAATTAAATATCACGCTGATCGAGAGCGTGTCTCGCATTTATGGCGGGCTATTTTAAAGTGTGGTCCCCAGTCCTTAATGCAAGAAATCTCTGCTCAAATCTAATTTCTCGGCCGTTCGATAATTCACCGTAATGAAACTATATTACGTAGATTGTATGTTATATGATGTATTACTATGGCAGGTTGCCATCAGGATGCAGCGAGATGTAAAACAGTAATTTACGCCGATCAAATCAGAATGATCGATCGATGTTCCATCGTGTCACATTCGGTACTTAATTAACGGGGAGAACGTAAGAGCAACCAGATTCCATCGAATTCCACTCGTTCAAACTCTCGTCAACGCCATTCACGTATCTTGATGGTAATGCCAAATTGCCATTATTATTGTCATGAAATTGTCGTCAACCGTAACGCGTGCGCTAACGAACATAAATTACACGCGAGGTGTTCCGGCCATTGTGTCAGATATATCTCGCGCTCGTTTTATCGATATAATTGAAATTAATTGTTCTTGGAAGTTGGGGAGAAAAGTTTACCCTCATACAAAACATTATAATCGGAATTATGGATTTTCGTGCAATTACGAGTGAAGAATTTACGAGATATCCATTGTGAAGTGACGAGTGATATCTCTATCATAAATTTTCGTGAGTTGTTCAAACGAGAATTCAACACACGACAGATACCTTTGAAAATAACTAGCAAGAATAGAGAGGCATGATAAATTAAGAATCACGTTTGTTCCCGACCTCCTCTTAATCTTATTGAAAAATTTGAAAATTTGACAGAAACCTCGGAAACTTTATTCGGAACTTGAATTTGATTCGCACGCTTATGCGATAATAAGAGAACGATATAGAGGAACTTTTAAATAACTGACGACTAACAGCCACCTAAATATCTAGAATTAAATTTCTCACTCTAACTTTCAATATCTTGATGTCTTTAACATAAAATTTCTGTCATTCTTTCCAAATATCTCTTGGTAATCGCAAACGTGTTCACAAGTAGCAGAAGGTGAAGAAACACGAAGAACAGATTGTCCAAATATTGATATATCCGCGTAAAGCACATTAACAGAAAATAAACTTAATTAAAATCACTCTCAACCGAACGCGAACTAATATCGTTTCGTTCTAAATTCCAGAGCATCGGGCTGCACGCGTCTTGGAGGAAGAAACGAGAGAACTGCAGCCCTAACCATCGGGCATTGAACCAAGGGAAACGGTACCGATCCATCCGTTTCAGCGAGCACATGAGTTTCCGTATCGTTGGGCAGAGGTATTAAAAGTCAGGCGACCGCAAACACGGTGCTCTCGCATCTGTCTGGCTTGCACCGCAAACAGGTAATCGACGTTGAATCTCCAGCGGTCGATTGAAACAGGGCCGTGTCTCTTTTTCACTTTCCCCCGTTGGCCGCACCGTATTAAGCGAATTGCCATTTGAAGAATAGACAGCGGGAAGAAGGTTGGACCGGCGAGTTCAGCAAGGCTTGAAAGGGGACTACCTATCTCGTCCAACTAAAAACACCGCGGCGTAACGTACGTATACGCTCGGCGTGTGTATCGCCTCCGCGATAGGATAGGAAAGCTGGCAACTGTAAAGCAGAATGAAAAAGACTGGTAGGTTGTTCCTCATTGAAAGTGACCGCAAGCCTGCACACGAACGAACGTCGTTCCAACGTTGCGTACCTCTTTCTCGGCTGAACGACCGGAGTTTCTCTCGTTTGCGTTTCGATTTCCCGCTACGTCCTACCGATCGCTCGAGCTTGAAAAACAGCGTCTCGTCGACGATCCTCGAATCCTGGAATCGTTGGTAGGGCGTGGCGGCTTTGATTTCGCTGCGTGAGGTGGAGAATCTGCGCGTTTGCTCGAGCAAACGCTTGGTAAGTGAGTTGAGTTTCATTTGCTTGCGAAAAATTTTTGGCTTCCACGTTGACGTAGTTGAAAGTGTAGAATTTTGTTCACGCAGTATTAGCATGGAAGATGGAATTTGTGGCGAATGAGTGGCGAGGAATTGCAGACACAAGTGTAACAAGTCCAATCGAGTAATAATAAATATTAATAACGAATAGAGTGATACTAACAGATTGGTAAACTAATAGCAACGGGCTATTAGTTAGAGGGAAATTTCAACCGAGTTATAATTAAATGTTCTTGATGAGAAACATTTCAATACTCGAAATTCATTTAATAATTCACTCGGTATTTACGTTTGAGGGAAGGGCTCGAATTTTCACGAGGTTAGGTTACGAGGAACAGCGCGAAATGTCTTTCACGAGCTGTACGTTGATGTCACGAGAAAGATGGCTGCTGTTTAGTGTTCATACAGAGATCGATGCTTTAGCATTGCTTCTCACTTACCCTAAAGCATCGGGTTCTAGTAAAAAGAGTCTATGTATATTGCCATGGGTTCTTTCCCGGAGGAAATAAACGCTGACAAATTGTCCGGAGATAGCAACGATGCCATTGACGTCCTCGTTCATCACCTGTGCAGTTATTTATCTCGGCCTGACTATCTTTCTGGATTTAGGGAATGACGCTTGACTGACAAATACATATTCTCATATTTTCCATATATTCACTGTTACTTTCTGGACGTTGTCGCATTATTTCAAAATGCCGTTAGACATTAAACTCTACCACTTATTGCACGTACTATATACGTAAGTTTAAACTTAATTCGTTTTTTAATCACGTATCACTCCCATGTTATTTGCATTCGAGCCTCAGTTGTATTCAATTTCACGCGAACGAAATATTTCTTAAAGATAAAAACGAAAGGTGTTGGTTACGTTTCGCGTTTAAATTCTGGAAACCCTGTCATTCGAAAAGATTTCAAGCACGGGATTCTAGAATTTTTCAATATACCATGTGTCGAATTTCATTGTTCACGATATTCTAGGAATTTCTAAGCGTATCCGCATCTCTGTATCTCGAGACTCTTCAAATTTGATAGGTAGAGTTCTTTTCAAGAAACTTGTATCTTCTTTTGGAAACTCCGAGATACGTTTCGACGAAATCGAAGGAAATCTCATATTCTTTCATTCCCGTGGGGAAAGTTTTAGAAACATTTGTCCATTTTCGATCTATGGCAGTCTCGTATCAAATTCGTAGATTAAAAGTCCATCTAAAAATCGTATGAACGTTATACCGAGCCTAGACGAGCAAATTCAATCATACGAAAACAGCTAGATTGCAAATTTTTATGTAACTTTTCATTTCATAACTGAAAAATCACTTGTTAGAGGTAAGAGTATTATAATTTTGATATCAAGTGCATCTTATGTACGAAGTAAAACTTCTCTAAAAGTTCACTGTTTCTATCCACTGGTAATAACTTCTCAGTTCAAACACGTGGATTCAATTTGATATCAAAATTTGGTTCGAATGGAACGGAGTTCCATTATATCCTCGATTAATTGAATAAAAATCGGCAGTCAACTCATAACGAAAACAATTTCCCGAAATCGAGTCTCCCGATCGAAAGATGAAAGAACCGGCGCAAGAGTAAACGAATTTGCCCAATTTTTCATTAAAAAACTTGGCTATTCCGTGGCGCGTGCATGCATGAAACAAAACGTCGACGTGGATACCGGGAGAATAGGAAAAACGTCGTCGTGCCGGGACCACGGGACTATGAAACCCAGGCGATGTACACACGGTCCCGCTTTGATATGGATAGATTAATTCGTTTGCTACACGCTTCTTCCGCCGCCGAGATTGATTTTAAACCGTACCGCTAATACGAAATCGGGAATCAATAGAATCTAATTTCAAGTAACATCAGTCGCTCGAGTTGCTCCGTGAACCGTGGTTACGAAACTACGTCGCCGGAGACATTCTGCACGAGCATCCGAGCAAAAGGATCCCGTATTTGGATCAATGATCGCTGGCAAAGGCAAATATGCCGAGCTGATCCCCTCGTACGTTATACTTACATATGTCGCGTGTCTTGAATGAGAAAGTGCGAGGCCACGCTTTTTGACCATAGCCATTCAGTCTCTTGGCAAGAATGCATCGGGAACGATGGATCGCCCCTTCCTATTCCTCTGACTTATTCCGAATATCCGCCAAAAGTGGATTGCGAACGATGTGGATTTATACGGGGAAACGAGGAGCGAGGCCATTGTTTCCGTTGCCTCTGTCTCGTCTGTTTGTCATTCAGCTTTGACGTTGATGATGCGTTGCGAGATGTTACCATTGTGCTACAACACGTTCAATTTGAATTTTTATCTGATTCGCGCGGCGATTGAAGACGCGCAACGGACAGAGAACGCGAGTGGAAAGTGAACAGTGAAGATGTTAACATGCGTGGAAAATCAGTAAGTGGAGAGTAAGAAGTTGACATGTTACAATTGTAACAAGTAATCAAACTGGATCAGTTTAGCGGTATGTTCGTCTATGTTTGGCCATTTCATAGAAAATGTGTCAAACAGTGACAGAAAGATCACAAGTCTAAAATCAATATATTATGCGCAATTAATAATACACTCAATGTATTTTTAACACATCAATTATCGATATTATTCTACGTACATTCGTTTGGGTAAATACATACAACGTCAGCAAACACATGTTTCTTGCAAATACATAAAACGTCACCCTCAACGCAGAAATGCCCCCTCCCGCAATGTTCCCATCCGATTACAACTTCTGCTTTCAATCCAAACTTATGTTTCTACCATTATCGTACTTTCAATGTACACAATTTGTCGCCGAAATTCCACCGCCGTAACATTGCGACGCGTACAATTAAAATCCGTCGTCAGTCGATCGCCATTAAATTCGAATTTCCAAATTTCCAATTACGTTCGTTGCCAAATTAAATCGCGGAGAAAGGTCCTCGAGCTGGGAAAAAAAATTCTCTGGCCCTCGACGATCACGAGGCGGCGAATCTGCTTTTCAAAGCGGCGCGCTAGGGGAGCGTGCGCGTCGAATAAATCAGCGTGATTACGCGGACGCGTTGCAATTCGATGAAAGTGATCCATGATACATCATCGAGCGAGAGGCTTAACGTTGTATACGCATAGTTTCATAGGCGATTCTCACGAAGATTTAGATGTAGCCGCGGGACGGGTGGAGGGAGGGTTGCTAAACGCGCGGCGCGGATAATCGACGGTGCTTACAATTGTACACATCTGATACGTTCACTCCGGGCGTTCGGCCGGTCGTGCTCTACAAGAGTTAATCAACTAATGTGAACTAATCGCCGGTAATCGTTAATCAAGCTTGATTACACGAGGAATAAAGTTCGACTCGTAAGGGGTTAATCCTATCGATCGCGCACACCAGCGCGGAAACACCGACGATGAACCTGTTTGTTCGCCTCGATGACTCTGCACACCACGGTGGTGTGCACGGACTGCCATCATGTTCGTTTCCGGCATTCGAAAAAAAAAAAAAAAAAAATTCATACGCGGCAGAGTTGCGCGCCGCGTTCGTTTCTTCCTCTCGCTCGACGCGCCATCCATTTGGTGGCAGGCACTTTCGTCGATTCCTTTCTTTCCGACTTTGATACCGATGAATCCCGCCCACAGTGGCTCCCATTTTCGCGTCGTTCGGTTAATTCGTTCGTTGGTGACATCTTCCTGCGAATCGTGGATCATTCTCCTCTGTCCGTCTTGCGTCTTTTCGTTCAATATATGTACAATCGCGTCGGAAAACAAGTTAACGATCAGCATCGTGCATAAAAATTGAAGAAACGAACGAGATCGTATGTTTGACGAGTTGATTCTTGAAGATGTGTATTTAGTAGAGTAATAACAGTGAACGAATGGTCATAGAGAAATAACATAATATTTTACAGTCAAGGAAAGGAAAAACAAAATATGCAATCTGACTACAATAGCTTCGGAAAGTAAGTTAACGCATCTTACGATAAATTATATCTGAATACAATGTAATATATGTATCGTGAAAAAGATAGGATCACCATAAAGCTCGAAATCCTATGGAATCCTGACGAATCTTTCGTACCCATCACTCATGCCTGGTACCAAACAAAGTTTCCACTCGTCGCGAACGTAACCAATTGCTTCGATCAGTGTCTCTAGCACGACACGATGCTTATAGCAGCCCGGTATAAATGGTCCCGTGAACTTCACCTTAGAACTCTTCGGCGCGAGAGTGTCACGTGTACGCTATAACTTTCAATCGATACGCTTTCCCATTTAGCCATTAATAGCATCACGAGCCGGTGCCAAAGCTGTCCAACGAACTATTATCGTCGTACGCGTACAAATTGAGTTGTCACGGGGTGGCGCGCCTTTGATTCCCACGCATACACTTCGGGGAAGGAGATGGAGCCGAGTCGCGTCTAACTATACACAATCCAACATTCGCGGTATAACACGATAATGATTGCCGGAACTTCCATCCTATCGCAAAATTAGATCGCCTCGTATCAGATTCTAACTTCGTTGCCCGGGCTGTAAGCTTTCCTGCCGTCCCTGCGAGTTTACGCCCGGGGCTCGTTCATATCTTCGCCCTCCTACTTTCTCTCGCTCTGCCTCTGTCTCCCCCTCCCACCTCCTCCCCCCCCCACCTCTCGCTCACGCCACCCGCTTCCGGTATCGTGAAATTAGCTTAACAGTTTCTGGTCAATGAGCCATTACCAGAAGAAAATTCAATCGTTCCACCGAGGCGAGGGTAGCTCACGTACGTACGAAGGGGCGCACCGCACGCCTCGAGTTCCTGCACGCGTGAGCACACGTGATGACTTTTTCCCCAGCTCTACGGGGAAAATTGCGGATCTAATTGTTAGTGTAGGTGGGCATTACAACTTAATTAAAACGTTATTAAATCCTCTGGGAATTTTATTGTTCCGCGTGGAATTTTGAAATTAGAAAAAAAAATTGCTCGCGTTAATTTCCACACTCGGTCGAGCGGAAATTTCTGCTCAAATGGAAATTCGACTCGCCCGCTTTCCTTGCGGAGAGTTTGAAAGAAAATTGACGAGATAAATGTAAGCACGTACTTGCCGCCAATTTGAACAATCGAGAAGTTATCACCATTGCCGAGGAAAATATACAACGAATAATGGAACGATCAGAGAGTATTGAAATTTTAGTAAAAAGAAGAGAGAGAGAGAGAGAGAGTGGATGATATTTCGAGTTTCTAATTTACCGCTCGTTTTCCTACCACGCTACGATATTTCGTCTATTTGCTTAAATGCACGCAAATGAAAATTATGTCGACGTTGTGCAAACTGATATTAACAATAAGTCGTTGCCTGCAGGCTGATCATTGGATACAATGCAATTGTTTGTTGCACTCAAAGGCATAAAAGCAGCTTTGTGCGCCGAATTCGTGGTTTAAGCCAAACGGATCAGAATAACTAGTTTAGTGTGTATAATACAAATATACAAGCCTAACGTCTCTATCCTAGAAATTACATAATGGCGACTAATTAAACTTTCCGTTCAATCTAGGATACGCGCGAAACACACGGTCGATATTCCATTACTCATCGCGTCTCTTTAACCGATTAATTCCGATCTATGCAGCATTGCAGAAGATCAAAGCGAGATCGTGGTCAACGTGATATTGAGAATTGGATTCTAGTCACACGTATCAACAGTTAGACTGTTGGAATTTTTATGAATTTCGATAAACACGATGTATCTTATATACTTCGTACGACAAAATATTACGTAAAATATAATATAATTATAACGTAAGCATTATATATAAATTTCGTACAAAATATACTTTCATATATTAAATATATTTCACGGGCGATTTTATACCAAAGCATCATTGTTCCAATTACGTAAAAATTGCGTTCCTCCGTGCAATTTCGCAGTTATTGTTATATCCCGTTCCTACAACATAACTCAATTCAAATTTAACCGTCGAATTTAATAATCTCGCTGCAGCGTGCAAGCGATTACTCTCGATTCCTCACCAGCCACGCTATTTAGAGCGGACAAATGTTCCATGCTCCATTTCTCCGTGTCCGTAGAGGAAAACCGGAAAACTTTTGATCGGCGATGTACCTTCACCTCTGGCCGGGCTATCGGGGTCCGCGCCGCCAAAGCGAGAAGATCGATGACACGATTCTTCCTCGCATGGCCGGTCAAGCAAGAGGTAGAAGGCTAGTCTTTTTAATCGCCAAGTAAAATTGTTATGATCCTTCATTGTTGCCAAGTGGACGGCGTCCAAACGTTTCGATGTCACGATGGTTCATCCAATCAGCCGTGGCCCACGTGAAAATAGCTGTTTCAGCATCGGTACACCGATTGCCTCTACGTGAGCGTACCCCCGGCATCAACGTGGCGCGTACACACACATACACACACACACACACACATCCTCGCCCCGAGCTGATTCGCTTTCCTGCCCTCTCGTAATATACCTCTCTCCGCGCGAGCATTACGGTCGCGTCTGTTCTTTCCACCGGCGATTTTCCTTCTATTTCCCACTTCATCCGCCCATTCGGCTCGTTCGCGTCCCCACTTTTGAATCGCCGCGCAATTCGTCTTTCCGAATGTGAGGTTCGCGTAAATCAACTCCAGCTGCCCTACCCTCGGGCGGCTCGCGCCGATTTTCAATTTTCGCCCGATGTATTTCAACCGGAGAGAATCGGGGAGGTTCCGAACGTATCCCTTCGTCCCAACTTTCTCTCGATTTCGCCAGTCTAAGCTTCGTCAACAGCTAGTCGAATGGTTTCTCGCAGCTATTGACGTTTGACTAACGAGGGGAAACTCGCGGCTAGGAGATGGTCGGTCGCGTTGTAACTAGCAAGAAAGTCGCCGGAAGAGTTTCGGGCGAGAGCTCGGTAACAGAAGGTGTAGGTGTTCCGGCTGGAATAATCGAGTTCCTCCGTTTTCTAACGACCGGCATCTTTCACGTCGGCCGACTAAGAGCCGAATTAATTGAGCAGATTGAATGGCAAGGAGCGAGCGCGTTCCTGCAACAAGGGGCGTGGAAAATGGGTTGCCCTCTCGCCCGATCGCGCGTACCTTTTCCTTTTTCCTTCTCCTCACCCGGCCGAAAACTTTCCTCGCGCCTTGCCACTCCGTTTCTTCCGACGTTCGGCGAAATCTGCGCGAAATTCAATTACAAGTGTCGACAAATGGACTCTCTGTCTGTGGGAACATCGAGATATCGTTGGAACTGTATAAAGAAATGAAAAATAGAGCAGAAAGAGAGAGAGAGAGGGAGAGAGAGGGAGAGGGAGAGGGAGAGAGAGAAAGGAAGGAACGAAGGGAATGTTATCGGTCTTCATTGAGCGATCGATCGATCCCACCAACGACATTTGGTCTCTATCACTGACGTCAGAGCAACTTTCCTTCCCTTCGTCGTCAGAGGCGAAGCAGGGAAAATTGAGTTACGATATCGCTGCTATCCTCTCGAATGTCGCTCGATATGGAAACGAGCCGAGACCCGGGGCCGACCGCGAAACTTCCCCGTTGCTTCCACTGCTCCTGAAAACTATTCTCCGTGTTTTCTGTCCTTCCATTTCCCTCGTCTCGTCCTAAGCAAAGCGGCGCCTTTTAACCTCCCTGTTTACTTTCTGTCACCCTCAACGATCAGTCTCTTGGAAACCGAATCGATCAATTTTTCACTTTGTCTAAGTTGCAATTTTTTTAAAAGCCTGATTTACCTTCGTTCGATTTCAACCCTTTATAAGGCTGCTGGTCTGTTGGACACTTGCGTCGGTCTGTAAAAACGACCCTACACAGTACGAAAGTTGTCATCAACACAGTCTGAAAATTAGCAGACAAGTATTTTTAAAAACCATCATATTAATATTCAAAATATTCTCCAAATTTTAATTCTCACAACTCTACGGAAGGATTGGTCATTGCAGCCAACGCGAATTCGCATAAAAATCGCACAGTTTTAAAGTCAGCCGCAGCCGACGATGTCTCTCCCGGATAGAATCGTCGAAATTTATCATCTTCCTTCCCCATAGTTCTCGCTGGCCGCGTCTGAAACAGTCGCATCTGTTCAGCAGGTAGCCAGTAAAAAAAATGGCCAAGAGACCAGTTAATTCGACCGCGCAGCTGGCAAAGAACCGGCCCGGACATAAATATCCGTTCGCGCGGAGGAGATTTCATTTAATGTTGTTTCAAAGATGGACACGCCGCTGCATAGACACGATACATCATTTCTTGGAAAAATGCCTGAGCGCGCGACGTCGCTATCCGAGACAATTCACCAATTCGACGCGTCTTCGCTTTCGTTGCCCCACTCGCGAATCCTCCGCCGCTCTCTTCGGGTTCCGTTCCATTCGTTTCTTGTCCTTCGGCTCCCGCTGGCTGCTGAGAGACCACCTTGTGGTTTCTCGCCTTAAAGATTTATTTGCTTTATAAATGAAACCCGATGTCGCGCGGCCACGCTCCGTGATTCATGGCGTATCGCTTCGAGTGGCCGGCGGTGCACTTTCACATAATAGCCGGAGTGATACAGCACTCGCCTCTCTTCTTCCACGTACGGTCCCGTACGGTGCCGTTCGAAAATCGACTACTTCGCTGGGAGAACGGAGACTATCGGTGAGCACGCCCACTAACGAATACGAGAAAATTTAATGTTTCCCACGTAGAAAGGAAACAGAAGCGCCAGGTGATGTACGATCCGTGTCGAACCGTAGTCCTCGATATATTGAAACGGTTGCTGTATTAAGTAGGAGCAAACAGGAACCGCGCGACACACGTTTCACTTTTACGTAACTGTATGATACACTATTTCACGAGTTTTTACGAATTTTTCGTACAACGAAAATTACGCGCGTTCCCGTTTCAAATCAGAACTTGGAACTTTCTGCAAGGATTGCTACTTCTTGTTTCGTAATTTTCACAAACGAGCCAGAGTGAAATGTAATGTTCGCATTGACGATATACATATGACGAACTTTTTATTGGAAGCTCGAATATCTGGTTTTACTTTGTACGTTACACTGTTCGTGGGACAGGAATTAATAATAAAAGTAAAATTAAATTAAAAATTACTTCAAAATTCACGAGTAACCATCTACACTTGAAGTCTATTGCACTCGAAATATTCGTGTCAAAATTTCATTGTGAGATAAATTGAAAAACACGCGAGTCTCCTCTCGGCGATGAATACGAATAATTCCCACGCAGCGAAATGCATAAATTTGTTAGTCAGAAGCTGTATCGGCAGCATGTCGTAGCGATGTCGGACATATTGCGCCGTTACAAACTGTGACATCTTGTACAGTCACGGAGCTCATCAAGGGTGTGAACAACATGTTAGTAGGATAAGTGATGAGCGTCAGTCATTGGCATTGTATGTAGCACCCGACCAGTTAACGCCAACTGTCGATATCTGTCAATCGTTCATCGCTTACGGACACCTGACCATGTAAACCGCTCCGACTGACATGTAATTTCTTCCGCCGAACGGCTGACGTCTCCATTTTCCTTTGTACGGATAGTCGTGATACGCGTGGACATTGACGTATCAATGACAAACCTCAGATCAGGTCAGACGTAATCTAGTAATGTAGAATCTTAACGTGAAATAATCTGTTGCTCGGTCATTTCATTATGATTCGCTTGATTGTCATATTTTAGGAATATTTGCCAATGCCAAATTTTAATTCATCATTTTTTTTTTTTAAATTAGTTCGAGACAGATTAAACAAACTGAAATCTGTATCTAGAAAGACGATTTACTCAATTGTCATATTTTAAGAATATTTTTCTTAACTCTTCTTCCATTTTCTTTTCTTTTTTTTTTTTTAATTAGCTCAATGGATTAAACGAGGTGAAATCTGTATTTAGAGAGTCATCGAAGACTGAAGTCGAGCAAATGTTACCTAGATTAAACCTAGGCTGTATAAATGGCATGGTAAATTGTAGATTCGACTTGGTCAAGTAGTTTACTTCGAGGTTAGATCCGGATCAGGAGTACTACCTCAAACTAAGGGGGTCATCTCTGGCTAGGATTAAGCCAGGATTAAGCCAAGTTCGTTTTCAATTTTTCAAGATATTTATCGTCGATTGTGAACAATCTCGTTGCTTCTCACACACGTGACTTCTTTCTCTCGTCATGATTTATCGTACTCTTCTTCGCGCTTCAATTTCATTGCTCCACACACTAGCCGTCGGTATCAAATTTAAATCATGCTTTGAAACAAACTTTCTCAAACTTTTACACTTCCCACTCTGAAAGCTAGATTTCTTCTAACAAATATTAAATCATCCTCCGTCGTGGTAAGTTTCTCAAGTTTCAAAAATTACCTTCTGCCACGATCCAATCCATTTCAAGCACAAATACAAAGAATGCAATTAACGATAAACAAACGTCTTACACGTGCTCGAAAATTTATTTCAATTCTCTCTCTCTCTCTCTCTCTCTCTCTCTCTCTCTCTCTTTCTCTTTCGCGAACTCGGCGAAAAAAAGTTTTATGACTAATATGCGATAATGTGCCATCCAATACATATATATTTTCCCCGAAGTCTGATAGAATTGGAGACCCGTCAATACCAGCCGCCGCAGATGCCGAGTTGCCTTCATCGAACCTTGCAACTCCCATCCCTCTCTCTCTCTCCAACTCCTCTCCCCTTCGCAAAAGCCAACGTTTCATCCCTTCGTCGGTAGACCGACCAAAGTTTCCTCCTTAGTTAAAGTATCAATATTTTTCGATGGCACGGCTCTCCCTTATACCTGAGATGTTATTTTACCGAACGCTATTGATTTTCTTCATTTGTGTTTCTCCCCTTTCGCCGTCACCTCGCCTCTTTCACGCCGATATATAGCAAATAAATCCACCCCGAACAGATACTAGCTAATATCGCTGGTTGTTTGTGAAATGAAAATGGCCAAGGCCTAGGGTAAACAAAAATATCGAGCGACAGTCCAAGTTTCTGACGCGTTTCGGTATAATCGGTCCATTTTTCGCGGGACGACAACCCCCGCGAGGCGACGCTTTCAATCGCGTGAATCTTTTACGCGAGAAAAGTACGAGGGTCCTGTATGTAGGTATTTCTTTGAATAACACGATTTCTGATTTATTTTTTCTTTCTTTTTTTTTTCTTCTTATCGTGGAGGAGTTTTTAGCAATATTACTCTTCTTGGAGGGAATATTTTAATGTTTGGGATGATTATGATGGCCATATAGAAATTGGATCGATGCTTTGAATGAATAATACATATTAAAATAAAATGGAAAGAAACAAAATTTTTTTTTGGGGGGGAAGAGTGATATATTTCTTGAATGGAAAATAGCTGGAAGGGAACTGACGCTAGTTTATATTTCTTCAAATTTCTTTCCTTTCAAATTTATGAACGTTCTTTGAATGTTTTCCAATATTTTTCTTAAATTTTATTCAACATTTGAGAATGTGCAGATTTTCTTGTTGAAGTTTAATAACATTTACGTTTACAGTTTCTTCAGAAATCAAAATTACGTCACTCGTACCATTTTTCTTCTTTCAACGATCTGAGATTCACAATTGTTCCTTACCAAGTTCTCTTCTTCCATTCAGATACACAGTTCTGAAAATGTTTCGATTGTTAAGATTGAATTGATTCGCCGACTGTAATTTCGAAGAAACATTAACGCTCCATTGTGGAGATACTTGTTCAAAAACTTTCAATCTTCACGGGCAAAGAATGTAGGAACGATTTTTAAACGATTTTTAGATACGCGCGGGTGTGTAAACGCAGTTGTTCAATTCGCGAGGCGAAATATATCGTGCAAACTAGTCACGTGTATCTAATTTTGAATGTTGCAGAGAATACTGTTTGCAAAGTTGGAAAATACGTGTGAATCTACAGCAGGTGTTAACGAAAAATAAATTGATACGATAAATTCTTTGACCGTGACATTTAACCGCTTACGATGAACGGGGAAATAAGGAATATGAAAGTAGTGGTGAACAGAGGTTCGTAATCCGTGGAATAGCAAATGTCACGCCTCATAAACTTAGACCAAGCGTACTGTTCTTAAAGTTCCACTCGGTAAACTCACAGTGACATCGGATCCGCTTAAAAGATCGTGGAACTTGGAAAAAAATCAATCCTATCTGCCATCGAACTCATCTTATTAAATACATCTCGAGTGAAGAATTTTCTTCTGAATAATTGTTTAATTTATAATTTAAAATTGTGATAATTCAGTCTCTCATGCTGAGTGCAATTACCAAGTTCAGTATATTACAAATGAAATACTTTTACCTGAAACTAGAGACAATATCTTTATTTCTTTTATCAGTATGTAATTTTTTGTTTCTGTTACGTGTCAGTTTTCTATATTTATTCTACTAGAATGCCTCCCGTATAATATTCAATATTATTAATGAAATTTTCCACGCCACGAGTCATAAATTACCAATACGAATTAGCGTCCTCACGCAGGATGAACAAGTTCCGCAATAAATCAAGTGAAACTCTAGAATCAAACTTTGCAAATTGCGAATCACCTGATTACCCTACTCCGCGTAAAATTATTAAAGAGAAGTCTACGACCTAATATTGTTACGTAATAAATTATCGTGCAAAAAGGTCCAAGTGAACTAAAAGACAAAAATTGGTCAATTTCCTCTCACATGCCAGTATCGTTAATGCTCTACCCTCTCGCGTAGCGCCGTGTTTCGCCAAATTTCAAACGAAATTCGGAAACGACGGCGAGAAGGGGTGGAGGGACGCGACAATTTCCAGGGAGCGGCTCGCGGACAAAACAGACCGGAAGGAAAGTTCGTCGGTCGCGCGGTATTCGCTGGAAGTAAACCAATTAATCGGCGGCAACTTCCGTGGAAAATCAGAAACTTAACTCTCGCCCATTTCGACGACGCTTCTTCTGCCAAATTGTGAGACTTCCCTCTCCCCCCTCCTCACTCTCTCTCTCTCTCTCTCTCTTTTAACTGCCAACGAAGAAACAAAAATACCTTTTCGCGTGCTGGACGACGCTCGAGGAGGAAAAGCGAAAATAGAGTCGACGTTGAAACAGAGACAAGACACAGAGAAGAAGGAGGACGGAGAGCGCGAGCGAGAAAAAGGGACGGAACGGAGAGGATGGGTCGGACACGATTGCCGTCGACATCCGGGCGTCGCTGGGAAAGACGACGCAGAAGACGCCGGGCGTCGTAGTCGACGACGACGTCGACGACGATTCGAGTGCTGCAAACGAATTACGCTGCGCGGCCGAACAAAAACAACAAATCCGGTAATCTTGTTTCAGAGTCACCGGTGAACTGTCGTAAGGAGAGCAAACGTTCCACTACTTCTAATTAATTTCTGTTTGCCTGGTGGTAGCCAGAGAATCCAGGAGGGTCGTGGCGGTGGAGAAGAGGGACAGAGGAGGAGACGCGCGCGCCTCGAAGAGGACAAAGGGCGCAGCACGGCCTGTTAGACGCTGTCGCCGTTTCTCTCGCCTCTGCCTCTTCTTGCTGGCTCTCTCTCTCTTTCTCTCTCTCTCTCTCTCGCTCGAAGAGAATTGACGTGACCCCCCCTCCCTCCTCCTTCTGCCCGCTACGTTTTTACAGACCCTCGTTAAAGCTCTGATGCGAATTATCCGAATGGCCTCGTAAGATTCGTGACGCGCTGCCGTCGTGTCGTCGCGCGTGCAGCCAATTCACCACGATGACTTGCTCCCGTTTAGGAGACGGAATCCCTCGAATTTTCTGCCGTGTCGGCGCTTTCTCTGGCCCTCCGCGAAAGGTGCAGACTCGGTGTCGAAAAATGGATGCCGGAGGTGAAACCGGCAGTTTTTATCGTACGTAGATCTACGTATCACACCGGAGAATGATAGTTGCTATTGTTACAGAGAGTCACGAGATGAAGTAGGTTTTTTTTTGGAGGCAGAGGGGAGGATGAAATAAATTATTTTACTTCTATCGCGTCGAGTAAGAGAGAAATTAATAACAGGTATTAATATTTTCATAAAAGCGTGTAATAGAATAGAGCAGCAAAGAGCTCCTGAACAGTTGCATAAATTTGTTTTGAGGGTAAATGGCTTCTGTAATTAGAGATTCGTGTAATTTGCTGATACTCTTTTTAGCGATTTTTCAAGGTCCAGGCAGATCAAACGCGAGCTCATTTAATCAAGCGTCGATTAAAATTTACTTCGAACAAATAGTTCACGCAAACAGAGTTCTATTGTACGTATACCTAATATGTACATCTCGCGTTTTCCGATTTATTTTAACGTTTACGCTGCAAATGATTGTACACCTTTAAAAGAGAAAAAGAATAAACTGTAGGAATATCGCGTTAACATCGAGCGTTTCTCGTTCGCGAAAATACGAGCCGGCGGAACGTTCGAATGAAAGGAAAAAAATGTGTATTGAATTTTCAACAGAGGCGAAAAGTATTTTTCGGGTAATAAAGACAGGCGGACCACTCGGTATAATCGATGAAAAATTACAAAAGCGAGGCCACTGAATCCAGTTAACCTTGTTTCAAAGCATTGAAAACGTCATACCGGCGAAGACTGTTTCACGGGAGTACGCTTTCGTGAATATGACATTTGACTTTTTCACATTCGATCGCGCGCCATCATCGACGCAAAATACGTCATGATGCCGACCAATTGTTATTGATATTTTTATTCGCCGTTTAAAACGCTGCTGCGCCGCATTGATACAATTATACACGTCCCAAACAGTAGGGGGGCATCATTCGACCAAACGTTTAATGTTTCGACGGCAGTCCAGCCTCGATACCCTTTGAAACGAATTAATAGATGCAACAAGCACGAACTTTCATATCTCTTTATTCCGTGTCGTTTCAAATTTCGAACGTTCCTGAATGTTCAATATTCAATACAAATAGAGATTGCTATCTAGGAAATAATAAAGCTAACCGAACCGGGGATAAGTTTAAAATCAGGAAGAATACTTTCATTCAAGTTTCGTTCAAATATAAATAACAGTGCTTTACATGTGATAGCTTTTCATAACTGTACTTTTTGTGCGATTATACGTATTAGAGGGTTACAATGCTGTTAACATAACGTGTTGATCTCCATGTTGAATCATGTCATATTTGTATGTAAAAACGGCGAATAATCGTCAAAAGAGACATCAATTCCGACATATGTGCCCATGTGCGTGCGCGTGTACGTGTACGTACGTGTGAGTATTTTTTTTTTTTTTTTTTTTTTTGCTATTCTACATTTACAGCATGTACTTGCACAAGCCTGGCAATTTTGGCCTGTTCTTTATGGAACAACCATCGATCAATCCACAGAGCTCTTCATGTGTCGTTCGTGTTTTATAAAACGATTCAAAATTGTTCGATTGAAGCGTTTTATGTTGCAAATTCGAAGAACTGCATACGTAGAAAAAAAGACTGCAGTGAATAGTAACCATCGAAATACATGTATTTGTATCTCTTGAAAAAGGAAGCGCGAGTAAGGGAATTGCAAAGTTAAAACGGAAGATTGATAACGAAATATGTTTTAACAAAACTTTTATATCAAAAAGAATCGATTCTAACATTAACTAAATAATATGAATTAATTCTAACATTAAGTGATGATAAGTAAGTTTAATTCCAGAATTAAATGCATAACTTGAGTTTATTTACAAATAAAATGATTGATCAGTTGGAGTTTTAATAGTTCAATCATCCTCACTGGAATTATGCAAAATGATGCACGGAATAAACTAGTATAACCAGCGTTAATTCGAAATAATCGAGATAGAAACAAAAGACTGTTTCTGCAAATAGAAACGCTTGAAATGCACGGTATACAATTTTCGTTTTTCGTTTCAGCTTTTCGTGCTGAAAACGTGAAATTTGCTGCTTTTTGCAGTTACATACGCGCATGTATACGCCATGCCGTTTTGACCAACTTTTTGTCGCGGTAAGTTTTTCAATTTTAATTTTATGCTTACGTTCTGCCCGTTGAAATATGAAACTCGAATATATATGCCGTTCGAGGGCAAAGAAGAATATATCGTTACGTTCAACCAAGAATACTAAATTACGTAATATTTTCCAAGCTTCTTCAAACAACGACTTTGAATTTGTCATAGAATTTTATCGTAAAATTAATTCATTTTTCACGAGATAAAATTATCTTCAACATGTCCTCTCAAAACTAGACTGTATTCGACTGTAATTTTCGAAATATTTCTTTTTTTTTTTTCATTTTGTACACAATCCATAGATTTAACCACGGTCCAGTTGCAATTAACAGATTTCATTTACAATTGCAATCATGTTTCCTTAGTGCGTCACTCAACGAGATCAATCCATCGATCTTTAAATGCCGGATTGCAATTTAACACATTCAGCGGATTTCGAAGCGTGTCACATCAATTCTCCATGTTGCTCGCGATATGCTTGATCCCATCACTAGTAGCCGTAGTCAGGATTTATTGGACGTTCTGCGTAACATATGAATAGCAAACTGCGCGTTATATCATAGGGTTTCTCTGATAGAACGCTGTCAACAAAATGGAGGATGCAATTCGCGGTCGGGTATCTTTAATTTGTCGAGCACACGCAGCGCCAACAGCGTGCACGTACTTGCAATACTACCTACTTTCATTGTACAAACGAAACCGCCCCGCGATCCACCGTGCTGTAGCACGAATATTTTTGAAGCAATGCAAAAATATTTTCGGCTTTTCAGCGTGCCTCGCGTGCATGCCCTCCTGCATAGAGGGAACCATTTAATTCTTCGACTTTTCGCCGCATTTTTATCATTTGTCATTAGTACAATGGACACCCATGTACTTGAAAAATTTGCCGTTTCCGTTTGTTCTGTGATTTAAATTTTTCAAAAGAACGCTGTTTTTTTTTTGTTTTTTGTTTTTTGTTAGTTACGTTCGTAAAGGTTTTCGAAAATAGACCTAGGAAATTTCGTATCGAAGAGTTGAATCGTGTCGAATTTTGAGAACGTCTGTTGAAAGAGTATTCAAGTTTTGATATCGTTACATTTTTAATTTGTTTCGTTCGAAAAGAAAAGGATGGGTTTCGAAGTGTCGTATGGTTAAATAACGATTGAAAATTTTAGATTTTAATATTGATGCTCGTGAACAATACGGGACCTATTATTATACTTCATCTTTTTTCTTTTTCTAAAAGTGTGTTCACAGAAACTAGTAGAACCTTTCTTCTGTAAATTCTACAATTTTATGAAGTTTATAGAAAACGTAGGAATTTCAATATTGCAAATCACATCTCTGAAAATCGTGAAATTTACAATCCATAATTTTACAATAGATATTCGTTTACATCGTTTGAATGAAAGATCACTAGTATTTGGAAAAATCAGTGAACCCTAATTATATAAACTAGGTATTTATTTCCTGTCAAGTTTATACAAACCGACGTTGTTATAACTCAACTGTTGCTCCACATGTTACTTGAATCATCATTACTGTCGAATTATCAAATTCTACGAAACCATAGTTAGGCAGCAATGAATTATTTTGTGACTAGTTTTGTAATCGATTAATAAAATCGTGATGGTTAATCAATAATAACAATTACATTTGATTATTCTGTAATTTGTAATCGTTTAACGAATGATTATCGTAACCGTAATAATCAATTTCTGTTAATCATAATCGAAAACGTAATCATTTCGTGATTAATGATTACCGAGTTAATCACATCCGATAACATTTCTTTTAATTACTTCAGTTACACTGGATTACCCTCAGCAACCATTAATTGGTTGTAATTTCACGTTATTCGTTATTGTTAATCATCAATTCAGGTTACTTCCTACTCTGTACGAAACTAACGATGGGGTGGATTAAACGGCGACAAAGATGTAAACGAAGCGATACGTGTTCGCAATTAAGTATATCTGTTGATCGTTTGATTTTCTACGCGAAAGAAGTCAACAGTGCCGGCCCCCGCTCCGCAGATTGTCGCCGTTGAATTTTCAAAGGCAATTTACACAGCCGCCGGAAATCTCCAGGATTCACGAGCAAATTTGTGGAAGGATATTACGCGCCGGCCGATAAGAAAGTTCAATAGGAACGATGGAACATTGTTAACCTTCGTTGTTTTTTCAGCGCGGTGCCGGAGAATCGTTCGGAGACACTTTATGGAATTTTAAACGAACCCGATAGAACTTGGAACGGGCTCCGAAATGACATATAGTCGGCGCTAGTAGTTCGTGTCGGTGTCGGTCAGCCATCGGATGCTGTTGAATCCCCCCCCCCCCCCCCACCGAGTTCAGTTCGGAGTTCGATGAAAGCAACAACCTTCAACTTCATTTTATATTTCTAATATATTGTGTATTGTGTCATATATAATATAATGTATTAATATTGTATCACGATATTATAATTGTGTGATATATCATACCACATAATTTTTGAACGAAGTTAATCTTTTACTTAAGAAGAGAGCACTATCTAAGTCATTTAAAAAATGTGCCAACTGAAATTTTTTTTTTTAATATATCCTCTATTACCTACACATTTTCTTACGATAAGGAAATTATTGGTTTCTCGATAATTGAGTGTTAATTGTATAACTAATAATTAAATTGACAAATTAGGCGAAAATGAAGTTCATCAGTTTGGTTTCTTTCACCGAGCACTTTGATAGATATAAACATAAAGAAATATTTAATGAATTGGTATTTTTAATTTAACTATTGGATTATCTGCGTCCCAATTTTATACTTTGTACCCATAAGATGACAAAAATAACTAAAAACGTGTGTATAATAAATACTAGAACTACCAGAGTACTGAAAATAACAAATTCATAAAAATTATGTGGAATGCATTTTTATAGATCCAAATGACTCGAGTATCTAAACTTTTTTTCTATTTCTTGTATTTTCGTTTCTCTGTATTCTCATTTACCGTTTATATATCTGCCATGGAAAACAGAAGAAAGAATAAAGTAATAAGAGAACATTAAGTAAATTATTAAGCGAAAACTACAGAAACGAGTTCGACGTCCGCGACGAAATCATAATCAATGCAGTTGCATCAGCTTTTATTTCTCGCATCTTCATAAAGTACGCGTAACCCGTTTAACCACCCTCCGAATATCGCATTTACAAGCATAATGAGATAGTCACGGGGGAAGATACACTCGCTGTGTAACTGCTTTTCCACGGTGAAAGTTCGACAGGAAGTTTCGACATAAAACGACGATCGAGATACGCTGCATGATAGGCACGGTCGACTTATTTGACGTGGAAAATAATTTCCGATCAAGGGGAGATAATGCCCTATTTATAGTCGTTTACCAAAAACAAATTAGCATGCCGTGATCAGGTAATCATGCCTTAGACAATTAATAATCGATATTCACAAAGTGACAAAGCGCCGGTTGCGTCAGCCGGTACAAGGTGCGCTGATGCGCTGACGAGAAATCATGTTGCACGACGATGTAACAGACGTTTGATGAATAATTAGTCGTGGATCTGACTAATAAAGTGCAGAGGCAATTAGTGGTTTTAGAATAAATTGCAGGCGTCACGTAATTTGAATATCCTCTGATAGAGAAAGAGAGAGAGAGAGAGCTGACGTGTTATTAGTTCACGGGGAGACGAGAGTTGACAATTTTTGAGTCAAGGTAACGAGCTCAGAAGGATTAAAAATGCTTGATCGATGCGATAAATTTATTACGTTGCGTGAAATTAGCTCGGTACGTACGTAAGGATTAATTTGCCGAAGCGTGAATTTTATATTTGGAAGTGATTACGTTCACGTGCTTACACTTTGTTCTGAAGTTTTTCAAGTTGATTATGCTCCAATTATTTTATTATTAAAACTTTCTGTCTGTTTCTTTTTGTCACCTAGATTTTTTCTCTACCTCTTACCTCTTATCTCTCGTGTCAATTTTCTACCAAGAGACAAATTAAATTGGCCAAACTCTGACGAGGGTTGAAATTTCTTTGGTCTGACCAGTAAGATCATCTTCTACTTGAACATCGCCCGCGTCAATATCGAAGAACGCGCGTGTACAAGTGAAATTTTTCAAGAATTATTATTATTCCGACGATTCATTTCGAACCTGTCCTTTAATTCCGACACGGAAACATTAACAGAATAATACTCTTTGTGACGCAAGTAGGGAGTAACAGTGTTAACAATTTAGTTGTTCTTCTCCTCGTTGTCACAGACACGTGACTTGGTTTCCTTGGTTCCCTTCGTGCGTGGCATATCCCTCAGACGTGTATTTTCAGTACAGCGTACGTATCTTTCTAAGCGATTAAAATCTTACTTCGCTTTGAAACTTAAAACTGAAGCAAGCAGGGGAGAAAGGAGAGATGAAAGTACCGGCGTTTCTTTCTCCCGTTGTGCTCCCATCTTAATTGAAAATGTGAAATCGTTATAAAGAGCCGTCACGTACAGTGAAACCTGTATCCTATGTACGCTTAATTAACGTACGTTAAAAAAAGTAATCTGAGAGCATATTGCAGAGCGATGTTTCATACGAGTGGAACGTGGTAACTGCTGAAGAAAAACTCCCGAAAATATGAAACTCTAAGCTGAATTGCTGTTGTTCAATTGAAAAATCATCGACGAAAAATTGGCACAAAATGTATATACCAGTTACTAATATTCCTCGACACAATCTTTAAATGTTCTTGAAAGTAACAACATACTCGAACTGTATTATAAAAAATAAGTGACCATGAGTCTGTAATTTCCGTGCCATTATAAAATTTTATCGCACGTTATAAATTTTCAAAACTACTGATGTAGCTGTGATAAACTTCAGTATAATGATATAAATGACATAGTGATTGAGATGAAGTTTGATTGGTTGCACGAGAACACATACATAATTGAACAAGCAGGACCATATAATAGACAGCGTGACGGTGAATGAAAGATCGGGCTACTCTAGCCGTTCTTCGGCTCTACCACTAGATTTTTCTCATCCCTAGGTACATTATTATGATACGTGTGTCATGACATATCACGCCCAAAATATATTCTCCTATTGAGAGTTCCAATGTCCCGATAAATCTAACAGCTTCCAACAAGTGACAAACAACCCACAACGTGGATATTTGCGTACAATAAAACGAAACCCACATTTCCACAAAGACGAATAAAGGAAGTAAAAGGTGTATCGTTGCGTGTTCTGTGCGTTTCTAAATTTTACGCAGTTCGATTACTAGACGACACCACTTTCATAGAACACTAGGACGACGCTTAAAATTTGGAAAATTGTTCATTCTCCTCCGTGCTTTCGAGAACGCGCAACGTTACAGTTTCTGGTGGAACGCTTCCGTTTCTTGCAGCCCGACAAACAGGCGCGTACCATCGCGGAGGTAAACATTTCTTTTTTTTTTCACCGAATGGTAAAACCGATACACGGGCGCGTAGATCGATAATGAGATCACAGCGTCAGAAGGGAAAGCAACGGAAGAGGAGTTATAACGCGGGTTATTGCCGTTTAATAGCCGGGCAATTAATTTACACTCGATGGTCGTTAGCCACGTCCTAGGAGGAATATTAACTTCAGATACTCTTGATACATGCACGTCCCGGCAGACATGATGAAAGACGTGCAATCTGCCGCCACATTAATGCTACTGTCAGATGGCCAGGTGCTGCTTGACCCGTGTAAATCGATCTCGGACTAAATTGCATCGTTAGCCACTCCATCGCGCAACTGCGTTCCGCAGAACGGATCATTTCGCTCGATTTATTCACACGATATTATAGTTCAGGCGTTGTCATGTTTCTACGCGCGGCCGCAACGAGTAAATCAAGTTGAATGAAACTTGACGAGTGTCAAATCTTCTTCTTCTCATTCTTTCTTTTTCTCCTTCCTTTCGACGGTGGATAGTTTTCGATTTGAGCTGATCTGCACCCTTGGATGCAATACGTTGAGATGATAATTAAAAAATCACTGGTACTGATTAATTGTGTGAAATGTGATCCGTTAGTGCACGTATAAAATGTCGTTCTCTCGAACAAAATTTTATGCTGGAAAAGATATGCTCCAGGGATGTTATTATTAGTATGACAATTATTATCGTCCGTGTAACATAGGTCATTATGAAGTAGAATTGTGCAGCCAGCATAATCCATAGATTTATAGATCTATAATTATTTATCTTTGATAGTCATTGAATTTTGAAAATTGATCGTCATCCAAAATAATTAATTATTGTTGTAATCTAAACTGCTAATATTGATCGATTGTTGATCGACATCGATTAGTTAATGAACTCCTTCTGCAGAACCGAATTAAATTCCAATTAGGAACTCTGTGAAAGAAACGCAAGTTAAAGTAATTCGAAACACTACTTCCAAATATAAAAATATAAAGATCTCGTAATGTAATTTGTCTCTTTTCGATTGAATTTGAAACTACATCACCGAGACACTGATCGAAACTCGTTGAAATGAATTCGAACGTACGATGAATCTTTAAATCTTCCAAGCTAAATTATTTCACGTTTAATCTAGCGTAGTTCAAGAATTTAAAAGTCTTTTATTTCTCAAGGTCCCGCCAGAGTAAAGCGAGAAGGTTAAAAGATCGCAAACTGGGACTCGACATTCCACTCGATGTTCGCCGCAAAACTTTCGCAAGGTTAAAGCACAAGACAAACTGTTTGTCCAATACTTCGGTCGAATGGTTTTGCATGTTTTGAATCGGAGATCGGGGCCAGTTGAATGAGAGGAAAAAACGAAAGAGAGAGAGAGGGGGGGGGAGAGGAGAGAAGCAGAGGAAGAGAAAAAGGAAGAAAAAGAAACGAACCAGCAGAAAATTAGTAGCCATTCAAGCCGAGTTGGCACGTCATCCTCTTCGAGGCAATCGAAACGAATTATCGCGTGAACTTCCAATTGGAAATTCAAACCGGTACTCAAGCAGGTTTTAACTTCCGTATTCCGTTCGTAGATTTCCCATCACGTAAGCCGGACGTAATTGAAAGGTTAAACGTACTGTCTGCAAAAGCGAGAACGAAACCGCCAGAACCTTCTGACTTTCTCGCTGGTTTGCTCGCCGATTATGAAGTTGTACAAATGCTCTTAAGATCCTCCAACTTTATCGAGATCAAATTGTTTCTCCAAGATCAATCTGCCGCTATGTACTTCGAAAGTTTTGTATTACCGTTTGTCCATCCTACTTCAGTTGTACTTCATTTCTTCTGATCTTTGACATCGTTTCCGTCATTTCTCCACGTGAGAATTAAGTATCGAAAAGTGATGTTATTAAAATTAATTGAATTATTATTAATTACTGGAAATAATTTATGTTTCTCTCATACACATCTCGTTATTTGGTATTGTAATATTTGTTAAATGTGATAATTTTTCGATGTCAAATTAAATATAGAAGAAAAAAAAAATGTTTCTAATTGTCGCGTAGAAATAGAATAACTGCAAGGAATAAAATATTGTTAACAGTTTTTTTAATTTTTCAATTATTTTTTTATTTATTTTATATCTTTCAAATTATTTAATTGATTTAATGACTAATAATTCGCCCAATTACAGAGAATTTAAAGTACAAAGTAAAAAGGGATGATTAGATTATTCGAAAGAGTTTACTTTTGCCAGCGTTCAAACAAGATGAGACAATATGCTTCTATAAAAAAGAAATTTGTAAACGATCGTATCGTTGACCTGTGACTCGAGATTATTCGTATAATAAAGAGGGGAAGGGTTGCCGCTCGAAGTTGTCATTGCTCTTACAGTACACTCGGGCGACGTACTTTTTGCCGCAAAATATTCTCGATATCGAGGGGTGGCTCACCCTTCGCCGTTACTTGCTCAAATGTTATTTCGAAACATCCACATTCAATGTGAGTAGATTGAATCACGGTCCCGTGACTTTCTTCCTGCACTTTTACCGATCCAACGTTTTGCTTCTCGAATATCGAACAGGGCGCCAAGCCTCTCTCTTGAATGCCGCTGACGAAAGCTTCCGATTGCGGTTACCTCAATTAAATTGATCTTCGTCCTATTGAAAGTTGATATTTTCTTCTCTTTTTTTTTCTCCCAAAACGATCTTTGTTATATCATTATCATGTTTTAAGAAGATCAAACATACGGACCGCCCTCCAAAAATTTAACATTCAACTGTAACATTTATGGAAATATAAAAATGCATAAACACACATAAACCAGTTCGCTGAATACACACGTGCAACGTTTTATGTAACACGCGCGATATTTACAAAACTATTTACAACGTACACGTGATGTTCGTGAAAGAATTTCCCCCATTCAAGCTCATTCTCGAAAACACCATAAAATTTCAAAGTTAGTGGTACATTTGTACCTCTGTTTATTCAACGTTTATGTATCATCGTGCAAGTTCCTAAATTTTAATCCGATATTCTTCAAACGTATAAAGAGACGTTGGTCATTCGACGTTGCCTCCCCTCTGCAATCCCTCCCCCTTCATACATCATCCCTGATTTATCCCAGATGCTCTTTTTCCGATTCGCGTTCTACTCTCTCATCTTTGCAATCGGCTCGCTGCACGGTTTCGTGCTGGCCACACTTTATCATGTCGCAATTATTTCGCAGACCTCCACCCTATCTTCGTCACCCGTTCATCCTCCGCATCCTCCGTGTTTTGAACCCCCTCTTACGCTGCTCTCTTCGCCCGGCAACGATCGCACAGGTCTTCTGTAAAATATACGTTTGTAGGCGGGCTCGGAACGGTTACGGCTGGCCGGTTATTTATTTTTCCAGTAACTGTAATTTTTCAAACACGTACCGGCCGCCGGATAAATGTGCCAGGCTGTTTTTGACGCGCTTGAAAAATACGACGCCGGCCTCGACGGCGTTTCTCCAGATCTCTTCCCCGCCGCCGATCAAGGAGAGGAGCTAACGATAAAGATCCAGCGGGACTACGGTACAATCTATGGTTTTACAGCCGGACGTCTGTGTTCTGACGAACGAAACATCCGATAACTGATAATCCACTTTTCTGCACGCGTTTCGATGTGCATCCGTAGTAACCACCGTCGAATACGTCAGAATAATTAAACGCGGACGAAGCACTAGCTTTGGAAGCTCGAAATTTTACACTTTGACGTTTCAACCTTTCGGTACATTTGAACAACGGTCCACGGATACTTGATAGAAATGAGAATCGAACCGAGAAACGAACTCGTTCTTGATTGAACTTTTATGCACGGTGGATGCTTTAAATTATTCTATACAATATTCGAAGCGTAAAAAACGATTTCCTACCGAGATCCTAGCCTTTCAATTCCGTCCTCAGAAATATGAATCCGAATAAAATCCGACAATCTGCCTCTGACTACCCCTTTTTTCTCGTCGATTGTCGATTTCGATGCATTCGTAGAAAATTTCAAAATACGAAATTGCACGCAATGCAGAAAAGTATACAAAATGTCTAATGTTGGAATTTGTTTAGGATTATGGAAACTGGAAGGGATTTTTACAATCAGTAGACCGTGCTTACACGCGATGCTCACAGCTATATTTTATCTGACAGAGTGGGGCGGGAGAAAACAAAAGAGTAGCTAAGTCCCTTTATAAAACATTAAAACATCCATAAGTACCGCTATGGTACAATAAGGAGGTGATTATACTCTCCAACATCTAAAATATACGATGCACTTTCTGTAATCACTGGAACATATAGAATAATTTCTTTTCATCAAGGTTCTGCATCGTCTACGTGTGAAATCGCTTCGGAACGCGTGTCTACTGTAACCATTTAATTGATTATTTCTCGTCATCAGTGAGATCTTCGTTGATCATTTCACAAACAACTTTCGACTACCGATGATGAGATCAAATTTCGTGACTGCAGTCAAGCCGCGAATATCGGCCATTTCGATGCGTCTCTCTCTCTCTCTCTCCCTCTCCCTCTCTCTCTCGTTAGAATCTTGTTAGCAAACTGCTCTTTGAGCACGGTTACCGGTCCAGGTATCTGAATCTGTAATGATTAGATACGAAGCACGCTTACCAAGTGGTTCGCGAGTTCTCCGAGTATTGAATCTCTCGAACCGCCGTTGGAGTTTTATTACAATGGTTTCGACGTTTGTCGCAAGTAACTTGTAATTGGATGATGGATAACAATCTGTTGGGTGTTTTTGAGGAGTCTGGATAAAATTGGTTGGCATTAATGAGGGACTGAAGTTGATCTATATTGCGCATTGTGAAATGGGCAGCTTTGTAAATTGCAATTAAGTGTATTGTCGTTCATAAATATCTGGATGTGAATTTTGTCTGAGTATAGAAATTAACGACCAGTTAGTAATCAGAAGCAACATTCGCAATCATTTCGTGCAACCATCAGAATTAAAAGTAATATGTTAAACAATATGGGAAATATTTTACTGTATCATTATTTAAATATCACTGCTCCAAAATTTTTTCGTCTGACTTGTGAATGTGAATGAAGAATTTCGAGAGAAAGAACTTCAAGTTCTGTTATGTGACAGAATTGTTAGGAAATTGAAGGTTCGAAGATTCAAAAATTTAGAGATCTTGAACATTGAAGAAAATTTGAAAACGCGAAGAAATAAGATTCGAGGATTTAAAGATCAGCAGCTATCCCACGATACGTACTTTCTAAATTTCCACGGAAATAAAAATTTCTAGAACCTTACAAATCGTTATTTACCAATTCGCGAGTTATCAATTAAGAATTATTAATTTTATTTGAAAATAGTAATTTTGAAAATATTATATTGAAATTTGCAAATATTATTAACTCTATATGAAATTTTCTAACTCTGGATACCTTTATCGTAAAACTTAAATATAATGAAAACTTACTT
Organism: Tetragonisca angustula; assembly: GCA_036937485.2. Taxonomy (NCBI): domain Eukaryota; kingdom Metazoa; phylum Arthropoda; class Insecta; order Hymenoptera; family Apidae; genus Tetragonisca; species Tetragonisca angustula. The sequence continues at coordinate 1,044,532 of JAWNGG020000087.1, read as the reverse complement.
TTATAAATTTTATTTTCAAAAACTGTTTCTCTATCCATAAATTCGCAGGAACATCGTATGTTCACGGATTTACTGTCCAGCGTTTTTTCTCGTAAATGCGTAAATGGAAAAATGAAAGAGGTCAGAGTTGTGCTGTTTTTTATACACAGTGCAATGGTACCGAGAAACTTTTTTGTAGTCATACTCTTTTTTTCGACAACTGAAGATGACCTTTAAATTTTCAAATGGAATGCTATATTTTTTTTTTTTTTTTTTTGGTATATTTTGTACATTTGTAACCGCGTAATTATCGAATTTTTATGGCCATACTCGCAGGAAATGACACGATCGCTACAGTTTCACGTTACGGGGGTGGAAAAGTAATAAACGGCAACAATGAAATTCTATCTTCGTCGAGCAGTGAAGAACGTCAGCAGCAGGGGTCGACTTACACCTTTCTGTTTCCACCTGCGGCGTTATCAAAGGCACCACTGAAATCCCAGCGAATCGCATCTTGTCGTTTCCTACCTCAAAAATCTCTCTTTTGCCCTCCCTCTTTCTCGCTGCGAAATCGAAGCGAAACCGATGCGTCGCGTTCACACAACATCAGCAAAAAAATCTCTCAAATTTTCGAATTTCGTCAGTCTTCTCAAGTATTCGAATTTCCAAGTCTTCGAGTCTCCAAATTTCCGAATTTTTCGAATTTTCAAATCCCCTATCAGTTGAGTCTTCAAGTTCTCGGAATTCCTAAATTTCCAAATCCCCAAGTTTAAACTCCTGAATTCTCAAATTCTCAAAATGTCCAATTTCGCCAATTTCCCATTGTGCACGTCACGTTCGGGTATATTCCTCTTTTCGTTGCTTCACCACAGATTGGTCCGTAGCAGGGTTTAAATTCTGATTGAGCGGTCCGAGGAGGACCGAACGGAAAGAGAGGACGATAAAACGCATTAGGCCTTCGTTCTAGGAAATTATTAAAGCAGAACCAGATAGACAGAACGCGCGTATATTTTCACGAGGTGATTGCGATAGATCGATAAGCCGGTGCGCTAGTTACGGGGGAAGGAGAGGAGGGGGAGGAGGAGGTGGAGGGAAGGCTTCGAGATTGGCCAAAGTCGAATTTTACGATTTTATAGGAAACGCATATGTCCGGGTTTCGAGGGTAACGTTCTCTCGATTTTCCTTACACCCCGTTTGAGATATGGATTCCTCCAGCGAACAATCGCAATTATCGGGATTGTTTAAAACGCCGCTCCATATTACTCTACTCCCAGTGCCAAATCGCTCGTCGTATAAAAGCATGGAAATTCGAAAATCGCGAGCTTGGCTGAAATTGTATTCCAATCGGTTCGAAGGTGTTTAAAAAGTAGGTGGTTCGAAATATCAAGATTCTTGATTTCTGGATAAATTAAATTCACATTTAGATTTCTGTTTTTAAAACAGATTACTATTAAAGAAATGCGTTGCCGTTTAAGAGAATTCTGAGGTATTTTTTTTTTCTTTTTTTTTGGGGTCCAGAATTCTTTTGGTCCAAAAGTTTGAAATTTTCGAATTTTCAAACATTCACTTTCAAGTTTTCAAAATTTACAGACCATCGAATTTTTTTCAAGTTTTCAGATTTCAAGTTTTTAAACTTTCACATTCTCGAACATTCATATTTCTAAATTTTCAAATTTTCTATCTTTGAAACTTTTTGTTCCTATTTTTGTTCTTTTCTCCTTCAATTAATAAAACATTTTCACTTTCTCAAGCGAGACTGAAAAGGAAATAGATGGCAAAATGTAAGACAAGACTCGAATAAAGATGTCAAGGACCTCGTGGAAGAGAATTTGGTGGCCCAATATTGGACGAAGCGCGAAATATAAACGATAATATGAAGCGTAGCGAGAAAATCTGTTTCGATAGCGAGTATCACTTGGAGGAATTATTAAAATGGACAGGAGAATGGATACAGGAAGACGTTCAACTTGTATATCTTAAGGAAAGTGTGTGCGTTGGTACGTGGATATACACGTGGCGATATATCTCGAGATTACGAGAATACATCGGCAGCGACATGGACGACAGGCAGATATATTGAAATATGTCGAAGCTGGTAAATCGAAACACACAGCGTCGAAAGTAAATTTTCAATAATGTCGCCTTAAGGAAGAACGCGTAGGTACCATTCCCAAATTCGATGAAAGTTGGGGTCAGTTCGGGTGACAAGCTGCGAATTAAAGAACCGCGTTTATTACGAACGAAACGAGCAAAATTATCACAGACTTTGTGTTTCAATTTACGACACATATCGTCAAATATGTAACAGTTCTATAAATTTCTAAAATATTTTAATTCACAGAGGCTATATCAGGAATAAAGTTTCACTTAATTGTTGTTGATTGTTTCAAATTGTTGTTTCAATATTCTCGTAATTATATTACTTACGGTCAATACAAACGACAAATTTTTCAACTCTTCATCTGACGTTGAACAGGGATGAAACATTTAATTTAATTAATTTTTCTCGCTTTTCAATCGGCGTTTCATCTTTTTCAAATACATTTAATCTTCACCCATTTGATTTTTAAATTGTCAACCGTCGAAATAATTAATCATGCAAAAATTCGTCAAAGCCACTGAAAAATAAATATTAAATCCATCGCCCTTTCCCTAATTATAAGTTTCGTTTCATGGATAAGCATTATTATTCCGGAATTAGTGGCGCGGAAATTATATCAAAAATTTTGAAGGGCTTTACCTTTTCCCTCCCATCCTCGAGGGTGGAATTTATCAAATTTTGACACGCAATTTAACCGAACAAATTGATCTATCAACTGATGCGATGAACTAGCGATAACTCTCGCATTTATGAAGCTTTGGCTAGTTGATCCTGCTTGCATGGAGCGCAGATTGGCAGACGGTCAGGAATAATAAAAGTTTTTTTTCGTTTCGGGCAGCGCGCCGGTGGAAAAAATAAAAAATCATCCTGCACAGAGCGTAAGGAATTATTTTTCGAGGAATTCGCCGCGCACAGTGTACAGGATATATCTCTGGCGGGGAATGACGCGAGATGACGGACGTTGGAAAAAGTAAAAGTACCGTGAACGAAGAAAAAGAACGTTTCATTTACAGGGGAATAAAATGGCAAGCCGGTTACGCCCGACATGGAAATTACGCTCGTCCGAATTATAACGGTTCGTACGTTTACGGTAACAACAGATAGCCTATCTCTCTCTTCTTATATTTTTTCAACTTTTACATTTAAACTTCTTCCGTAAAGTGGCATTTGCATAAAAAAGAGATCATGTCTCCGGGTTTTAAAGGCGGATTCGGTGTTATTTTACACTTTACGCGGTGCTGTTTTACTCATTCCGAAATTTGCGTTTGCCGACTTTATTTTCACCTCGGCTATGAACGATAAATATAAACGTTAATGTGGCAAGATGAAAGTGGATACGCTGTTTCATGGCCAAGTTTTTCTTCTGTTTCTCTCTTTGTTCGTTGATGCTTCCCTTTTTGCGTGAAATTCGCACGCGTACGATTTACACGAAAAATCAATCCTTCTAGTTTCCAAGGGAGGAAAAAAAGGTGAGAAGAGACGTACATACGTTGTTTGGAAATTTTAATCTGTTCAATTCGGTTCGACGCCATTTTCCCTCGGTCGTTCACGAAAATTTGTTATTTTACGTAACAAAGTGTGCAGATACACAATCTCTGGGAGAAATATGTTTCATCTTCTAAATATTTCAACGGGTAACGTTGTTACTTGTTACGTACATATTTCCCATAAATGCATACGTGCTGCGCACAGTTTAATTATTACTATGCGACAGATGTTTATGCAAATTAAAATTTTTCACGTGGACACCCGAGGAGACGGAACTTGCTTCATTACAGCGAGTGAACGTCATTTTCTAACAAATTAAGTGAATTCTGCGAATGCGTAAGGAACTTGCTGTGATTGAGTTTGATTCCGAAGTTTTATTTGACGAAGGCATTACCTTCTTTCCTCGGATTTAATGAAAAGATTTAATGTAACTCCAGAAGCGGTTTTCTTATTAAAACGAAAGGGGTAGAGAAATATAATTTCTCGCTGTTAAGAGGAAACCTGCAGAGACTGAATACGAAATATATACCTAAGCTTAATAACAGCGAGGAGGATGGTAAAAAAAAAAAAACGCGAACACGTCTAATTAAATAATTTAAAAGTCGTAAAATCATGATTAAATAATATTCTTGTTGAAATTGTCTATGGAAAGAAGGTAACTTAAAAGTTCATCGTATACACGTATTGTAAAATGATCGTACGTTTCATAGAATGACACGTTAATCATTCTCTTTGTACATGATGAATATGTCCGTGGTAAAACTAAGTATATTTTTACTATAAACAGTAACTGTCCAGTTCTGTTCCTTTGGACCAAACTGAATATGGAATCAATAACTTGGAGTTAATTCATTAAACACTGGACAATAATTTATATAGTAGTATTTATACAGTATCAATCTAAATACTCAAGTTTCTTGGAATTCCATAAAACTACAAAATTCTACAAAAGGTAGAAGAATTAAGCACGAATCTTTGGAGTTGAAAGAAAAAATAAATAAATAAAATATTACAGAAACGTTGCAATCTCGTTGCTCGATGATTAAATCCAAGTCAAGTCAAAAACCTAACAAATCATCAACATTTCCAGTCGCAAACAGAAAACAATCCCCCAATTACAAACCGTGATTGTTATCCGCAAGCGTCACGTTTTAAAAGGCAATTTGAAAGGGGAACGATATTCGCATATTCACCGACGAGATGAGACATTTCAACATTTTCCCGCGACTATTATCGTTTGAAGCCGTATCCAATTCGTCGCGCTGGTCCACACAGTGATCGTCCACTGAGAGGAGGGGCGTTCCCGTTCGCAGGTATAATTGTCCGAAGTTTGCTAGGAAGCATCGGACAATCTGAATTTAAGCTTCCCTGATCCCTGTAATAAACTTACGCTCGCATTCGTCGCCGTACACGAGCCGTGCCGAAGGGTTAGAGTATTACCATAAGGGCGGCGCGGGGTATTTGTCTACGATGTGTAAACTCTAGATCGTGGTATGTGCTCGATGATCAACCACCCTTCTGAAAGTCTAATAGGTCGTCGTCGTCGTCGTCGTCGCCGTTCCAGCCAACCCGGTTGCCAGTGGCAACCCGGATAGACAGGAAGCGCCGCACCAGAGTTCCTTCATCCTTCCAGCCTACTCGAATTCAGTCCGCCACTGCTAACTGCTGAGAATGTTAGCGTGTCTTTGGTTTACCCGAGAATTTCCTTCGCCAGACTGACAATACGATGCGCCCTGTATTATTCACCGGTAACCGATGAAACGGGGAATCCTGTCTCATTTTCTACTCTCCTACTTTCTCGCGTCAATTGCCATACAAGCATTTTCTTTGGCAGTCAGTGTTTTGACGGCAGAATTCGACACTTACGGCATTTGAGTATTTACAGCAGTTGGTATTTCGCGATTTTGGTTTAGTTGGTGTTCAGGTAGTTTTGGTAGAAGTTGAAATATCCTGAAAGGAATGCGACTCGATCGCTACAGTTGTAAATACAAGCGTTAGAAGTAATAATGAATACACGTTGTTAGTAAATCGTCATCCTGTTTTCCTCAACAATTTCAACAGTAACAATGTTATTTATTATAAACATTTCTATTTCCAAAATTCGCGTTTCTAGTATTATAAGTTGGATTTCGAACGAATTATCCATCGACACGATTTTGTTAAAACAGTGCAGAAATGTAATTTCGACGCGTTGTTCGTGACCCGTTAATAGACGTTAATAGTTACGTTGTATCCTCGTTTGAACAACCATAAATCGGCGAAATTTCCACTGTGTACATGTATCCAAATATTATCGAAACATACAGGGCACACGTGCCATTATACGTACGCGCGCGTTTCATTATTTCTTTTTTCACGCGGCGTGTAATTAACCTACTCAGTCGTTGCGCTCTCTGATAAATGAAAGCCATTTCTGCTTGCAAAACTAGCATTATTCAAAGTGTACGCTGTCCCAGACACATTCGCCGAACTTTGCCGCGCGTTCGCGTTTTAAATATTGTTCGCTGCGTTTAAAATACGTGTTCCGCGTGTTCTTTTTCTCTTCAGAAACGTACGAATATAACTTTCGTTTAAATGAAGCTGTGCGAACACGTGCGTACACGTTCCCGATTTGCGAAATAGCAATGGAACTCGGGACAAAATTGAATTAAAATTTCTAATCACTTTGGTTATGGCAATCGATTAAAATTAATATGATATTATACTGTAATGCAGAAATATACGTACAACGTTGTAATGCAGAAATAGTTGTTTACTGCAGTTAATTATTCATTTATTTGCATGCTTAATTGCAATTGAGTTCAAATTTTCATAGATATTATCATTTTGGTATTATTGTCCAATTATAATGATTAGAGAATGAAGACTAAATGATTTGGGAGTACAACTAACATCTGGCAATGCAATTTTCATTAGCATTGCAGTGAGAAAATATTCATGCAAATGCAACTGCGATAAATATTTTGTAACTCCCACGTACAATTTTCACACGTTTAATTTTACATTTTATCCACGACCCATTCTATTCGATAGTGCTAAAATTTCGTATAAAATGTACACACGAATACACAAAAGTGCATACACCTTTATGCGGAATAAAACTTTTGATATTTTAACATTTCAACTTTAATACAAACCACATACTTCCCCTACACTGTCAAATTAATCTGTTCGAAACGATTCGCAAACTGCGCAAAGAGTCAAGATCAACGACGAAGCAAACACTATCTGCCGCTTGCAAGGAAAATAATCCTTTGAAAACCAAGCACGAAATAATTCAAATGCAAAGAAAAAACGTCCATTGAAACGGATCAAGCGATCTGTATACCGCAACTTTCCACCCCGCCCTCGATAGAAAATATCGTGACTATCGAGGTTCTCTAGCTCGAGCGAAGATGGGTAATGAAACGAGGAGGGAGTTGGTTTGTGCCCGGCTGGTGAAAGGATCATTCATTTGGCGAACACCAGGAGAAAGAAGGGAACGCGAGTGGAAATCTACAACGCTAATGAGAAGTTGCACAGTTTTCCGGCAACGAGAGTATCCCCGTCGGGGAGGGGAAATCGGCTCGAACCTTGGTAGCTGAAGCGGCCTTGGCTAGGCATCGGTGTTGGTCTTCTTTAACGGGTCGCATTGAAATTCAAATATAGCGCAAGCAGGAACGATATTCAACCGGCACCGGCGAGGCCCCACTGTCTTTACGAACGATTTACCGCGAATCTGTCCCGCGCTCGTGGTCGCATTAAGTGCGCGAAACATAAAGGCGAACAACGACTGAATGGGGAACAAAACCGCGGAGGCGGCTGCTGCCACGACGGTTCAATGCCGCTGAATCGTCGAATATCCTAGACCCTCCCTCCCCCCCTTCCACCCCACCCCTTGACTGATCACGCGGCCAAAGAAATAAGGACTTTTCGCTCGCGGAGAAAGAACAATTTTCAATGGCAATTATATCTTTGTGATTATCAGGCCGAACAAAAGCGGGTGTACTCGGGCGCAGCAACGACGAAACGAAGCCCGTAGGAATCGACTTGTGTCGGGGAGGAGACGAGCCAGTTGCCGGATATAATGCTAACAACCGATGAAACCGACCATTATCAGACCGCGAGCCACGTTTTTTTTTTTTTTGTTTTCATTTTCTTCTTCTTCTTCTTCTCTTTCCCCCTGTTTTTTTTTTTTTTTTTGCTTTTTTTTGCTTTTTTTCGACGAAAGAAAAGCGCATCCGCTGCCGTCGCCAGCCGAGGTATCTATGTGTATGCCGTGACAATTTCGATCACTGCTTTCAGAACTGCGTTCTCTGTCGACTATCGCAGAGAAAGGGGGAGGGAAGGAGCTTTCGCGGTAAAGTGGGACGTGACGTGCAACCAATAAATGCGCCGCGCAGAGAGATACCGTTCGTAAAAATTTAAATTGCACAAGTGCTCGCGTTTGCTGATGTTTATAATGGTCACCGTTGCTTAGGGAACGACGACGCTGATGTCTTTCGAAAATTCATTTCGAAAATTTCGGAGCAACTTTTTGGAATTTCGAATAATTTTCCCATTGTATCGAGAGACTGTGATTGGTCAATTAATTGTAACATTGAAGACAAATTGTAAGAAATTATGAGAAATTTATATAATTTGAGAATAGAACTGGTAGATCAGTTCATGGACATTATAGACAGATTAAGCCAATTATTGCAAAACTTTACAATGTCGTTCTTTGAGCACGTAGATAAATTCAAGCTGAAACTTTCCAATTTTCCTTCAAGATTGTAATGTTCTCTTTATACCTATACCCACTATGAACAAAGCATCTAATTGAGCTTGAAATTATTGAAAATTCCGCGACTTTAAGCATCCCGATTGCAAGAACGAGCCATCCCTGTTTTTCCCCGCGAAAGTTTCGAAAACTTCGAACCTATCCAATGCACGTTCCACAACCCCCGATAATAACGAAATTCAAAAAAAAAAAAAAAAAAAAAGACAACCACCGAAAACCGAAACTCGAAGATATAGAAGATCATAGATCTCCTTTACTGGGACGTCGATGACACGAAGTACTTAAAACTCAAGAACTCGCAACTTGAGAATATTCTTGGCGACGAAACTTGAAAAATCGTACGATCGTGCGGAACCGTGGTACTGGAATCGGGCGTCAATAACCGCGGGTTACATCAACTCGGAATATATTCGACAATGAAATTCGATTTACAACCCCTTTTTCTCCACTGCGTCGCGCAGAAAGAGAGAGAGAGAGAGAGAGAGAGAGATTATGCAACCAGAGAACACATTAATTGACTCGGTGGTTTCTTGGACGGTGATACTCGAGACGGAAACTGAACTCGAGCTATTTCGCTTGATAAGTGAAAACGTTTTCATATCCAGCGGCGCAATTGGCGGTTTCGTGTTTCGCGTTTCCGTGAAGCGGGGACGGAGCTCAACCGCGATGGTACATGCTGGTAACGTTTTTCCATAAGTAACCATCCGAATGAAACTTTTATTTCGAGCGTTCTTTGCCGGTGTTTATTACAAACGCTTATCGAACAGATACGTTCGGCTCTGCGTTGCAGTTCCTCTCTGATATGAAAGAAGAGAGGGGAGAAAAGGGTGGAGAGAAGAAGAGAGAATCATGACCCCGTCCAATACGCTCGAGTGATATACCTATCTGTATAACGTTGCCATTTCTTCTTCCTTTCATTTTTTTCTGTCTGTCTGTCTGTCTCTCTCTTTCTTTACCCCCCTCTAACTCTGTCTCTTTCTCTCCCTCTCTCACATTTTTACGACTGCTTTTAACGTCGTCTGCCGCTGATTGTACCAGAAATGACGAGAACGTTTAGACTGCAATTATACCGCTTTATTTCTCAAGCTGTATCGTGCACTCGCGTGCACGTCCCGCCATTCTCGAGAGTTATTTCTGAACTCGATTTACCCGCGGATCTTTACGGAAACCCGTCCCGGCGGAATTGTTTTTCAAAATGTTTGCCTTAATGTTGCTGCTCTCCGGCGCGTATAAGGTCTTTACGAATATTGGTTACGCTTCGCCGCCATCGTCGAACGAGAATCCCATTTCTAAAAAAACGATTAAACGCCGCACGATGCGTCGTCTCTTTCGAGATTGAATTTGACTGAATTTTGATAGATGAACGCTACTCTGAAGTTTGTCGCTCTGCCGCTGAAGTTTTGTATCGTAATCGGTTCCCTGAAAGAAGGAAACATTTGAATTCGAACCGAGCGACGTGAAAGTCGCTGAAATTATAAATCCAGCACTCGAATCATAGTTGAGGCAACGTTTCAACGTAAGAGTCATGTTCAAGAACGTGAAAGAGCTGTACGTCGATTCAGTTCGAACTTGGGAAATCGTGGAAACTGCAAGATACAAGGTACCATCGAACACTGTGTACTGTAATATTAAATAACGGTGTCAAATATTTTTAAATATCGATGAAAATATTTTCCCTGAAAACTGGTTCTCGCTAGCTGAAATAAACAATATGCCGGCGACGGGGGGATGCATCAAACTTTGCAAATATTGACTGTACGATCGGTTTTGCCGGCGCTTTTCAAAGAATTTTCCCTCTCAAATAATAGGGATCCGTTTTCGAAACGGTTGGATATGAAATAACATGGACATCGATCACTGTCAAAATAAAACGAGAAGACTTCTCTGGCTGGCCGGAACACAGTGGAACAGAGCGTTTAATAGAACTTTCAACATTCTTATCGAATTCACGTGTTCGTGTGAGAACGTGCGTTGGAACTCGTGTAAATTTATTTTGTACAGTTTTATCGTTGCACGCTGCACTGTTCGGCAATAGATTAGACTATGCCGCGCAGGTATTGACTTTCAAATGATGTTCTTTCCGCCAGAAATGCATTAATTCAATCAAAACATGAATTTTGATCGATGCGAATTCATTAACCTCCACCTTTGCCTTCGACTGCTTTGCATACGCGAGCCACCGTACGTCTATTCCGATCTGTCCGATATTTAAATGATTGTTAAAACATTGAACTGCGAAAGAGAATTTGGAGATTTATTTACAATGGACTCGTCGTCGCCAAATAAATTTGTATTTTTGTGAATAAGAAGCCAAGAAGATGGGACCTTGGTAGAAAATCGTTGCTGAAAGTATGAAGCATAGTATATTGTGTGTGTTCTGTGCAATTTCGCGCGTATAAATATCCACAGTCTACCGACTTTCGTACAGTCGAAAGCTCAGAAAGTGCAGAATGAATCTATGCCACGAAATATTGAAAAAAATGTGATTTCCATTCATTCCGGCAGTAAGTAGAAGTCACATTTTGACTTCTAGTTATTTATAGCTCTCAATTTGTAAACACACGGCGAAATAAAACGACGGCAGACTTAATTACGAAAATTCTATCGTGACATTACTTTTCACAGAATTAAAATTTATTCTTACGACAGACTTCTGAGTCATTCGATAAATTTATACAAATACAAATAAACTGAGAGTTTTACGCAGATTAGAAAATTGAATCTTGCACGTCGTTTAAATAGAAAATTTGACATCGAGGGGAAAGATCGCGTACGACGGAGCGTCAGAAAGGAGACGATGTAGAAAGACGATGAAACGTGTGAAAGTAAAGACGCGGTAATAAACGTGGTCGCATTAACGCATCGGAGCGCTGTGCTTTCCCTTGGCCATTAATCGAAATTTCAATCGCCCATATTGTCGCATTTAATTATACTCTTAATCGGCTTTATTGTTTAGCAGGCAAACGTTTGAAATTTATTTTAATATCGTCTTAATGAAGGAACTCGAAGTATTATAACGCGAATAATGCTGTTTCAATTGTTCCTATCGTACCCGATAAACACTCGCGTATATACCAGCGTGCACGTACAGTTACTATATAGATACATAAATATCTATACAGGATTGTTACGGTTTCTCACACAATCGATTGAAACGTGACCGAGTGACAGAAAGAAGACGATAGTGGGCGAGCTACGATCAATCGCCTATCGTCCCACGGCTACCGCCTCCTTTTATCTCGCCTACCCGTCCCGACGATTCTTATCCAACGATTTCTAGGCCAGCAATAAAACTTCCCTCCAACTTTTAATAAACCTATTCTATCGGCCAGTGTAAATACAAACTCACCGCGGCGATTAGCGATTTTCCAAGCGAGGCCGATCAATAAACTCGGAAGGATATCCAATTTAATAACTCGAACCGGTGCCCCGCCCGGCTCTTTTATATCAGGGGACCGCCGCTTTATAAAGTAATCACTCGGCAGTTTGCTGCGAGGAAAGCGTGGTATTGTTCCAATTACGCGTATCGATTATACCTACCGACAAGACAATCTCCCACGAGGGGGACATAACGTACCGCGCTACGCTTTTGTCCACGATAATTACAAGCGGGTTTCGTTTCGCGATGAAATATGTTTAGCCGGGAACCGACCGGCAGCGGTGAGTCGCGGGCGAAATAATTCCTCTGGTCGATCTGGTGCGACAGCTTCGCCAACGATATCCTGCGCTTGGTACGGTTGCCACTTATCGCGTTGCGGTAAGTGAAAACGACAGAGGAAGGTCATAAAATTGGCCAATGGTTGAAGTTTCTGCCATTGGACGAAGTTTGACCAATTGATCTAGCCGCAGCTAGCCATTATGTTTAACGCGAGGCGCGTTATGCCAACGCTGTAAAGATTGGCGAGAGGTTACCGTAGCGTCGTGTGATTTTCAACGATGCTTGCGTGATCGATGACGAGTTGCTGTGACGTGATGTGATTTTCGATAGTTGCAAACAGTTCTTAGTTCCCAGATACGATGTTAATTAGTTACAGCGTAACCTTTTTATATATTTATAAGAAATATCTATTTCTCTTTATTAAATAATATAGAAATATCTATTTTTCTTTATTAAATTATTCATTTTTCATATTCAAACGTATGAAAGCAGCTTTTATATATATTTTCAAATTGATCGATACGAATTACTATAACGTGATGTGATTTTCGATAGTTGCAAATACTTCTTAATTTTCAGTTACGATGTTAATTAGTTACAGCTAATTTTTATATATTTATATATTTTTCATATTTAAACATATAAAAGCAGCTTTTTATATATTTTTTCAAATTGATCGATACGAATTACTATAACGTGATATGATTTTCGATAGTTGCAGAGTTCTTAGTTCCCAGATACGATGTTAATTAGTTACAGGGTAACCTTTTTATATATTTATATAAAATATCTATTTCTCTTTATTAAATAATATAAAAATATCTATTTTTCTTTATTAAATTATTCATTTTTCATATTCAAACGTATGAAAGCAGCTTTTATATATATTTTCAAATTGATCGATACGAAATACTATAACGTGACGTGATTTTCGATAGTTGCAAACAGTTCTCAGTTAGAATATCAATTAGTTATAGCGTAATATTTATATATTTAAATATCTCACGGCTTTCACATACGTTTTCAAATCGATCGATACGATCACGACAAGTGTTTAATCAACTAGACTGCGGATGTATTTTTGAAAAATCGAAACCAGTCTGCATCGAACGCGATGTTCAACAGACGTGGTAAATCTCCATTGAGCTTTCGCTTCGTACACTTCTATTCGTAAAAATATCGAATCGCGCAAATATCCAGTAATTGTAGCGATTTGAACAGATCTCAACTACGTTCCGTGTACATGGAGCAGTTCTCTGTGACAAGGTGTTCAAATAGTTTCTTGAGCTACTCTATACCGTTTCCAATTGCTGCACGTCCCTTTGCCGCGACGATACCAACGCGTATCTCGCGAGAAACTGACCCACATTCGTTTAGTAATACGCACGCGGACCTATAGTTACAACGTCCGTGATAGATACGTGGCAAATCGTCGTCATGATTGCCGGCGTCGATAGAATATCCTTGAGCACGGGAATGAAATTAATGGCGCGCGAATGATACGGACACGCGAAGCACCAGCGAAATTTCACGATAGTGTTATGCGACGAGAACCCTTCGGAGCACGTCCCTACGCTTCCGGTATATTCCTGGCATCACATACCGACCGTTTCGTCGCACCTCCATGTCAGCTACGCAGCAGATACATCTCTCTGTCAGGTTAGGTTGTGTTGTGTCATGTGTATAGCATCGTGCAGAATTATTCGAACGATATGGCGAATACAATGGAATCGTAACTCTGTTAAATGCTGCATTTCCTTCGCCGGTTCCGTTCGGCTATGTTTATTCTACAGTTGGAAATTTATACAGGCTGTCTAGCTGATCGGTTTCTTCTTCGCGTTTTGTGAAAGTGAATTTTTCAAATGTCTTTCTTTAATTATGTTTGTAAGATACGTTTAAGATATTGTTAATTCTTTGTACTTCGTACGATCAGTTCTTTCTTTTTTTTCATTTTTCTTTCTTGGATTTTCACTTGAATTCAGAAGCTTTTTTTAAAAGGACTACATGTATTTGCGCGAACAAAATTTATCTCAATCACCACACTAGATATTTTTATCCAAGATGACTTTGGCAGGCTTCTGTAGTCGAATGTTAATATCTGCATACTTCTTTCGTGATTCTGTGTACTATTTTATAAATATTCATTACGCTTCGCAGTAAGTAATATTACCATAAAAATGTACCTACCGACCTCTAAAATTTAATCCATTTTATAATCAAGAAATATCATAAACATTTATTACGCTTCTCTTACTAGGTAATGCTGCCATAAAAGTCTCTCCAACAGTTAATATTCACAATACGCAACTACTAATTTCTAGAATTTCACCAAAAACAATTCGACAAAACATCGATCATTTGAAATCCAGGTACAATATTGTCGCGAATGCCACGCAGGAGCAGACAAAATTTCCCTCGCAACGATAAAAATTTCACAGTTTCAAACAACGAACCACTTTTTCGTACGCGTGTATCCCTCGCGCGTTCCGCAAACGCGCGGATGATGATCGCGTATATTTCTTAAACGGTCCCCGTGGCATTTCACCGGCTCTTTTGTTACTTCAACAGTCGGAGGGTGAGCCCGACACCGGAGGGGTCCATATTCATGAAGGAAGCACGCCCAAATAAGCATCGTAGGGTCGGGAAGCTCGGCCAATTTGCGCGGCAACGAATGGCACGATGCGTCTGTGGACTCTCGCCATTTTGCTGTCTGTTCCCTGCCTGGCGGTAGTTAACGACAAAACACTCGAAACTATTGGCATAATAGTGTTGATCACTCCTCGAGGTGTACAGGCCCGGCGATATTACCGAAAAATCGTTTCTTTTATTCGCCAATCATTTAAATACGCGGCGCGATGACAAACGAGAACTCGCAGTTCTGATTCGAATCGATATGCATAATAGTCGTCCGTTGACGACGAAATTGCATATTAAATCAACTGTTTCGACGACTCCATTTGTCGTTAATGATTGATAATATAGAGTTTCGGCTCCAATTTAAACGATAGCTTGTGTTTCTACTTGTTTTCGTCGATCTGCTTCTAGAATTTTTGTAGATCTTGAACCTTTTTCTTTTTTTTTTTTTGTAGTAAATATATTTCGCAATTCGTTAGCGTATGTTTTTGGAGTTTTTGTGGATTTTAAGCGAATTTAAAGCTCTTTGAGGAAGCATATTAGATTTGTTGAGATGGGTAAATTTAATTTCTGATTCGATTGTTTCTCATTGCGACAGAGTGAAAGTTATATTTCCTGTTTGATACTGTCACATTCGGCCGATGACAATTAAATTCTGCGGAATTTGATTGTTTTTAAATATTCGTTGTACGATTGATTGTCTTTGTAATAACGCTTCACGCATAAAAACAATGCTCCGTTATTACGCGTACAGTTTCTATTTACAATAATAATAATGATCTCGGTAAATTTTATACTTCTAATTTCAACTCACTAAACTAAGACTGTTCGGTGGTAAAAAGATTTAATCTGAGATCTCTGAAACACTTTCAGCAAAGAGAACAAAAATTACTTTGACTCTTTCATCCTTCACTTTCACTTTCGCGAATATTTTACTGTTATCGTGTGAGAAACGCGATTTCCTTTTGTGTCAATCGTGCCCATTATTGTTGGTCAATACCGCCGTGACCAACGTTTAATTGAAACGTCAAAATCCCCCTTCCTCGAAAGATGAATCTCTGTAACGACTATCTTTTTTTTCTCCCCCGAGCAACTGATCGAGCTAACAGGCTTGTTCTGCGTTTGATAGATGTAATTACGGAACTTCCAAGTGTCGCGAACATTGTTTCCATCTTACTTTTGACATTTATCGCATGGCTGTCGTGATGGCTTTATCGAAGATTAAAACTATTCAACGTGAGAGGGATTTCCTATATTCGATGGCATCGCTTGATTTCTTATCGACTTTCAATTGTTACGGAGTTCTTCGTTCCAAAACAACCTTTCAAAATGTCAAACGTAACGTGGAGTATTTGTAGTCGATATTTCAAATAAATTCAAAGAGATCTTTGTCGATCGCACGGTCACGATTAAATAATTACTTTTGAAATGCTGAAATTAGTAATATTCGCGTAATAAATGCAAACTCTTTTTTTTTTAGGAACGAGTTTGTTTATTATTAACTAATTTTACATTACCTGTAACTTAAAAATTTCATCAACGACCTTTAAATGTTTATCTTCTCAACGTATGGAAGTTTAAGTGAAATGAGCACGCATAAGTCAGACGAACGCTAGGGAGAATCCAGTCGTATTCATAAGATATCCTAATAAAACAACGGTCAGCAGGGACCATGACGAAACTTTCCTTCACCCCTTATCGGTCAACATTGAACATCGTACGATGGATATGTTAGGATTGTACAATATACGAATTATCATTGAGCTTAATTTAATAGGTGAAACAAATTTCCATTTGTGTCCGTAGAAATAAAATTACGTGACACTCGTAGTTTAGAAATAAATATAATATTACAATACAAGCAATTTATTAATAATCAGCCAAAATGAAATTAAATTGTAACAAACATATTAAATTGCACATATGCATTAATTCTTCATTTCGACAGATTCCCAATATAAAATTATACGATAAAAAGAAAACAAAGACTCAGTACCAAGAATATCCTCGCTAGAATAGATAATTTCACGCGACATTCTTAACAAACTACGACCAAATGATCGTTGCGCGCAGTTCGCGATCATCGGAACGACGGTGTTCCTATCTATCTGGTAGCATGGCCCTGCACGTGTCGTGAAGCCGATGGAGAGGGAGCAATGCCAGCAAGTAGAAAACAGCGGCCCGTAAGTAAACCGATATAAAAAGATGCTCACGATTTCCTCGTAAAATACTGGATGGATACGCGTCGTTGTTCGCAGACGGAGAAGTCGGATCATTTTTGTGCAATATAACCTCTCCTCCCGACGCTGCTCACCCGGTATATATATATATATCCCTGCTCAGCCGTTCGATTTTCTTTTCTTATCGGTCGATGGCGACAAAGTACTTGCCAATCTTGCCAATGGTCCCATCGTTGATACGGAATACCGGTGTTCCCCAGTCTGCGAATGGCGTTTGTACAAGGGACGAGAACTGGTTTACACGCGCGATCTTGTACGTGTACGTATATCGTTCGCGCCTCGATTGTGTTCCACCGGGCGGCAAGAACTCATAGCGACGCGAATGCAATCAAGTAAGAAGGCTGAGAGAGCGACTCTCGGTTCCTTCCCTCGGCTCCCCGCGTGCTGCTGCTTCCTCTCTCTCGGCCACTGAGATCGTTCCTTTCATCTTCGCCACTTCCGTCTTCCGTCAACCGGTACACGACCAGACACGCGACGACTACGCAGCGCATAGCCGATGATGATAAAAAAAAGAGAGGGAGGGAGGAAAAAAAATTAGACCCCGCTTTGACGGGATTTTCATGCGCTGCTGCGAACGCGAGCGTGAGGTTGGATTTTCGCTTATTTTAAGAAATATCAAATATGAACGGGGATTCGCCGATAATCGCATTTCACGCGGTTCTTCCTCTTCGCGGAAGCCTCGAAACGAATTTATAGCACGGAACTCGCCATCGCCTTTTTCTCTTTCGCTTTTCTGTCATATGTTTTATATATATATACGTTTTAGAGATTTTTGGAGGTCTTTTCCACCGTGCACGAGGATGTTATCGCGTCACATGCAAAGGCAAGTTTATGTTTAGATAGCTTAGGAATTTTTTAACTGCTTCGGATTTTGAAAAAAAAAAACTCAGGAAGATTCGCAGGATATTTATTGAAGTCTTCACTACGTTATGCAGACAGTTCTCAGGCTTTAGAGTTGAATACCTACGTGAATGTTAAAAAAAAGATTCACAAGTTTGTAAACGATTCAGACTGCTTGCGAAAAGTTCAATTTCCCAAAATTTCGTTCTTTTTCTTTTCTACGCAGTTTCACGCATTCTCTCTCTCTCTCTCTCTCTTTCTTTCTGCCTTGAAACAATTTTCGACCCGACAGCCCAAAAGATCTAGCTCCTGTGCCTTCATTCGTTACTTTATATCCGCCTACGTTTTATTGCCACCTCCATTACTCGACAAACAGCCCGCCACTGTTTTTCCACCTTTGGAAGATTCGCACGATTTCACCCGTGGCCCGTCCATTGTCTCTTTACTGTTTAAACTCAAGCATAATTATTACGCGATGTCTTAATTTGCTCGATACACACGTTTGTTCGATCAAGATTGCGGCTCCTTGGTTTGCGTATCGAGTACGTCGACGTGTGACTATGCGTGACATGTGGAGCAAGATGTCTAGAGTGATGTCACTAATCTCGGGAGATACATGTATTCCCTGGCACGTAGATGTGGTTCACGCGTATGTGAAAATAACGATTTATAATATGATAATAATGTGATCATTGATTGGATCAGTCAGTGGCGAACAGAGAAGTTTAGAACAGAAATGATTCACATTTTTTCCAGAAGTGAAATAAATGAAAGAATAGACGTGTAGGATTTGTATTCGAATTTATCCAGAGGCATTCGTAACGTAGTTTAGCTAAATAATTCTTATTAGTAGTATCCTAGTATAAACATTTATATCATCAATTAATCAGAATATTCCATAGATTTATACTTATTGCACGATTAATTTTCTATTAATTTGTAGTATACAGAGAATTATTATTTGAAAATAAAATTGAAACGTTGCCGCGAATATCTTGTAATTTCTACGCCCATCTTCCGATTGATTCCGAATGTAATCAATCATTTATATCCGAGATTAATTGATAATGAAATTTCAAAATATGTTTCAAAATTCCACAATACTCGCAACATGATGAAAATCAAAGTTTTCTTCGCTGATAAGTATTCAAACACGAGCAAGCGTGAATGACTCTCTCTCTCTCTCTCTCTCTCTCTCTCTCTCTTTCTGGGAAATAAAAGCTTGGTAACTGAACGTACCAACAGAACGCGATGATAGCGTGGCGGTTCCGCCATCGTTGGTAATTGAAGATAGGTCGAAATCGGATGAATCAGTGGCGTATAGAGCTCGTCTTAAAGCCCGGCCCGAGTTCTAAAACCTCCCCTGTGAAACATCGCTTTTAGCCGAATGCATCTCTCATTTGACCGGTTGCATCGTGCGCGGCGGCCATTACGCCCGCGATATTTTATCGGCGGCCGCAAATAGCCATGGTCGAATCGCAATACCAATGCCATCAGCGGATCAAAGAGCTTCCTCGTGGCATAGTTTCATCGAAATTTGCACCTCGCTACGGCGATCGGTTGGAAGAGCTTTATATGCCGATTTAGACGGTGATTCACCCCTTATTCCATCGAAACTTCAAACGTCATTCGACTCTATGACTATGATGTGAACACTCCGTCCTGGTAGCTCGATAAATCCATCGATTTTAAAATGGCAACTATTGGCAATGATTGCCAAAAGCTCTCCAAGTGTAACTCGCGAGACGTTGCAACGTTAGATTGCAATTGTTAATTCTTTCGGTGAACGAACTGAAAGCTTGCACTCTCAGCGCAAGCAGAACGTGACATTTGACATTTCGTAGCCTATCTATATTCCTAATTAATTATAATTTCTAATCATACATTCAATTAATTATAATTCTAATAAAACAAACAAAATTGCAATACTCTAACGTCATCGAAACGCTCGGTGCTGTCATCATTAATGACAGAAATATCGTAAACGAAACTAAAGTCAAATACGGTAAAAGCATTTCTAAAAAAAAAAAAAAAAACGGTAAGGAAATAAAAAGTAATAGCGAAATTACGTCCACCATCGTAAACTCAGCTTGGAGATAACTATTGCGCTAGCCTTAACAGGTTCGCGCAGTGGTTTCGAATCTGGTGCCTCTTTCACTTTCATTCAAATAACTCTTCGGACGAAGCGGGGGAAGAATTTTCGGAAAAAACCGATGCTGGATCGTAAGCGGAGATTTATTGTATCATAAACATTAGATCCGCGGTCGATTCGTAACAATAAATTGCCTCGGCTGCCGGGTGTAATTTTACATCCAGCTGTATCGGGTGGCTTCCGCGATGTTTGGCCGAATTTTATCGATAACTGTCACTGATATTGATAAACAAATGTCAGGTGAATTTGTATCAGCCAACAGATTATTGATCAGACACTTGTACTGGGTCGACCAAGTGAAAGCGGATTTTTTTCGGTTCATTTCGTTTCGAACGTTCGTCTTTCGACGATTTTACAAATTACATAAGTAAGTGTTAATATAAAGTGAATATTTTAGAAAATGGATACACTCGAATAAATTTCTTTGGAAATAAATTCGTTTCTCCAGAAAATCACTATCGAAATATTTGGTTTTGTATAAATCCGAAATTTGTCAATGAATAGGGATATCATATTCGGATATTTAAATGGTAGAGGCAAAACCATGTTGTGAATAAAGATCAAGTCCAAAGACGCTGTAGTTGTACAATATATCTCTAAAAATTACAACAGAAACTAGTTCAGTGAGATATTCTATAATGCGGGTAGCATTAGCACGTTATAACAGTAATATTCATTGAAATGCTACATGTGAAGAATTCAGAAGAAAAATACTGGAAAATAGTGCAACTAACAAAATTTCAAAAATTTAATGTAATGTAAACTTAACGTAAACGTAACGTGGACGTGTATTGATAGGTAAGTAGAAACGTCCAATCCATGTCAGACCGTGATACACCACTCGTTGGTGATTCACTGATTCGTAAAAATTTTGATGTAAAAAACACGTGCTTTTGTTTGAAAAATATAATTCCTGTCCCCGTTGCCAACAACGGTGGATAAAATCTACAAAACACAATTTGGTATGAAATATTCAGACAAACATTGGCTACTTGAATGTTTCATTCGAACGAATGTTTCATTATTCCCGCCACCGTATTTCACCACTTATCAATATTTTATTGTCCTGCGCGTAATTATCAATGTGCCGCAATGTTTAGTCAATGTTTCAATCAAAGTATAAATTATTTGACAGTTCTAGCTATCTTAACATTCGCGCAAGTTTCTTCCTATTAAATTTCATGTTAAATTCAACGTACTTTCCACAGCTTCAATCATTCATTCTCCAAAAAAGCTGCGCGTGTCTCTCGATAATTCGTGATATCAAATAATGAAGCTCCATCGGTAGTAATGAAATAAAATATATTATTGATATTAATTTTGCACACACATGTAGCAAGTAAATTTCTTTTTTCTCGTCACTGTACGAATTGAATATCGCAAAAGATTTGAAACATAGCGAATGTAACGCTGAATTTCCTTCTCTCTAATAATCTTAGCATAACTAGTAATTATTACTACTCCTAGATCATGGTAAATTGCTTATTTTTTGACACTATTTCTACGAATTGAATATCATACAAAATTTCAGATATAATTGGCTGATATCGACATTTTCCTGTAACAATTCTCATACTACAATATTAATATATAATAATTAATATATAATATTAATATATAATAAATAAATATATAAATAAATCTGTTAATAATAATGATGTAATGCAATATGAATAATTCTCACACTATAATTATATTGTTGATATTGTATTATTATTTCATTATATTATTAACATTAGTGGTTCGTAACATCATCGCAGCAAGTTCTTTCACAATTTCAACACAATTCCGCCGAAATGAATATCGCGCGAAATTTAAAGAGTACGATAATACGGAACATTGGAAAAACGAAATTTCACATATGCGGGAATGCGGTAATTCTGTGTCTCGGCATGGAAGAAACAAGCGAGGAAAAAATTCATTTGCATATTAGTACTACCTGACCATGGAAAGGAATAATTTAATAGTAATTCCAAGTTGTCTAGTTTAGTGATCCCCATCGCGGCTGTATCTGAATTGTCGACCAGAGTCGGCGCCGAAATAGCCGACGATATGCTGGCGACCTACGAATAATTCGACGATTTGGGTGATCGTGCAAAAACCGTCGGAACCGGAGAATACGAATAATGCAAGGGCGTCGACATTACGGCCGATATGAGATTGTTGAGTGTGAGCCAAGAATGGTAATTCCACGCAGGGGTGAGCTAAGGAAAAGATTATTTCGCCGCCATCGCCCGCGAAACGATTAGGGTAATGTGTTGTGACCAGGTCCCCGTGGATTCACTGTAATTCTCTTCAATTGACCCGAACGAGTAATGTCTCTCTCTTTCTTTTTTTTTTTTTGAGGTTCGATACATCGCGCAGATTTACGTTTCTCGCGATGTCGGGAAAGACCTTCGCGTTTTCACTCTGTAGTTTCACCCTTTGTAACATCGTGCAAGTTGAAAATTACGTATTCGTGCGTTTGAAAAATTTTGTTTCACAAAACGTTGTCGAGAAAATGATAAAAGATACCAAGCGAACGATCGATGAGAATTACCTATTAGTTTTGAAATTATTAGATTTTGATGAATTCTGCAAGTGACGAACCCGTTTTTGTTAGAATTACACGATAATGCATCGTTTCGTCAAATTTTGTATAGATTCTGTGATTTCTCAACAGAGTTACTTCCATGGAAAAGAGTTTTTTTTTTTTTTTCAAAATATCAAAGAACGAATACGATATCAACACACGTAACATTCAATAATACGTGCGTTATATTTATTTAATTTTCATTGGAAAATTTGCAAACAGCTTCGTGCGCAGCTGGCACACAGGTAAAAGTTCGAAATACTAGGCAACGTTCGGACGTGTTGAATTGAACGTGACTTCTTGCACATCGTGGCATTGCAATCTTGCTCGTTGCTCTGTCCATCCTTCATCCGAAATCCTAGAGAAACGAGAGCACGTTTCCTCACGTTGGATCCTGACAAGCTCAGTTTTTTAAGTCATGCAAGTCCTTCGGCTATTCCTCGCGGAGGCAGCTCTGCATAAAGCATCGGGAAACAGTTGGAAGACGGAGCAGTAACTCGACTGAAGGTCTTAAAGCCTTCTACTATATACCGCCGGTCTTTTCAAATGACACGGCTTAAGCTACTCCTTTTTCCCTGACAACGGAAATATTGCGATTACGTCTTTTCCTTTTGCTGTTTCTGTCCTTCTCTCTTACCGCTTCCATTTCTCACTGGAACCGGAACGACGTTTAACAAACGTATCGCGACGAAAATGATCGGACATTTGCAAAAATTAATTTCTCGGAAATAAGAAAAATTAATATTTCAATTGCGTCGATGTTTAATGTCACGTTGATTCGGGAGCGAAAGAAAAATTATAGTTTTCGGTAGGGAATTGCGGGAAAGAACAGAAAGAAAGATTCTCCAATGCTTTCCCTCGAAAACTAAACTAACAGAGAATTAAAATTCTTTTTTTTTTTCAAATCTGAAACGTAAATAGAAATTAAAAACGAACATTTCTGAAACTTCGCTTAATTAAATAATTAAATAAATATTGGACAAAAGAGAAGCAAAGAACGTTGTTTACGAATCAAATTCCAATCTTTGTTCTCCCGAACGAAACGGTGGAAAGTTATCACAGTTTAAGGACAAGTGACTTGAAACGGCGTTTGGGTTTAATTCGTTTTTTGTTTCTATATAGATCTATCTCCGTTTGACGTTCTATGTCCGCGACAGAAAACCGTGAACGAAAGTAAGGATCGGTCCGGAGGGTGGCAAGAAAAGAGTGTAGCGAGCATGAAATGCCTGGAAGAATTCGTTGAAAGGCACAAATGGAAACCTCAACCTGATACGGTGAAAGGTAACGACATTCTGGCGAGATGTACCTCGACAATGTGCCTCGATACAATCTATAACGTGTATACGTTCGATAACAGCGATAAAAGTCGAGCAACGGCTCAGGAACACGGTATATGGCAGGTATTCCAACTTCAAGTCGTTTGAGTGTACCAAAACGTGTCAAGGTGATAAAAAAGGGAGAGAGAGAGAGAGAGAGAAGATCGCTATTTTCATTTAGAGACGCTAAACGAATTAAGTAATTATCGAATTATTCCAGATTTCTCGAATATTTTGGGACATGATTTCACAAGAACTTTAGATGCGTTCGTAGTAATTAAACGAATGATAATTTTTTGCTGACAGATATTACATTTGCTTTATTTATTGATAGACTTTTCTCATTAGAGTTACTGACGGAGGTTTTCATTAGATATATTTAGATGTTATATTACTAAATTATTAATTTAATTTTATGGTGTTTCATGGATTTTGAATAAAATGTAAAAAATTGGTTGTCGTTAGCGTCAGTTACACGAGAAAAGTCGCTGAGAATTAACTGATGGAGCCAATTAGTCACTATGATGCGAACGCGTAAGATTAAGGCGCAAAATCACGATCAACGAACCCCGTGACTATATTTGTCTGGAGGGTGCTCGAACAAGAGATCTGGACAGAAGTTTCCGCGTAACAGAATTTCGAGCACGCTTCACAATGTATAATTACAACGTAATTATTCCTTTTTTTATTGCGTTAAAGGAAACGTACGCGATGTAGAACGATTTCAAACAAACAAAAGGGACGCTTCATTATTCTGCGCGAGTCAGTCTGGATTTCTCATTAGTCGTCGAACACGCCGGCACTCCCGATAATCGTTAAAAACAATACGTGAATTCGAATGACAGCCATGGGACAAGCATGTCCCAGCTCGCGAAAGCGTTCGAACACTTGCGTGAATTACGCGCTTCGAAATTTTACTGGCCAGCTGTAACGAGACGAGCACATTGCCATAGTTATACTGGCAAAATTCGGAGCTAATACTGAAAACAGTACATAAACGTTGCGTGATGTTTGTTTGCAAATTTACATTTGACAAAAAATTAGGCATCGGTAACAAACTTTTCATAATCGTTTCACCTAAAACTATCAAAAGCTCAGAGCAGACTTTAACCTAGACATTTTAGCGTGTTAAATGTATTGTGTGGACTTTTGCATCGTCGAATTTCGCAATGACAATGGACGCTGTTCAAATAAAAAAGTTGATGAAATTTTTAAAATATTCCGTATGAAATGCGTGGTGTCTACGTAAACGTACATGAGCCTGTAAATATTTCCTTCTCTTTTCACTCGTTTTCCTCGCGCTGCAGCAGTTGCTGTAAGTATTTGCGGAATTTATTTTGCGAATACGATCACGTAATTTCGCATGACTTTTTCGTCGCTGCCCGATTCCGATAACTGGTTACCAGTATATCTTGCCGGATAGCAGAATGTAGTACACGGCCGTAAAATCTGAAAACTGTCCTGCTAAAATGTTTGTGCCGGCATTATACGTCGTATCCCTTCCCATTTTATTGCGTTCAAGCATTTATAACGTACGCGTTCCCGTCTATTTAGGATTCCGTTCGCCAGGCGAAATTTCCAAAGTGCAGCGAAAGTAAACGACAAACTTCGCTTTACGTGCATCGGAGAATTATTAATCACAATATCTACCGACGAGTCCGATCGATTTTTCCTCGTGGTCGCGGTCGAACCCCTCACTGTTCGAGACACTTAATTTTCATCTGTCATTAGAAAAATCTATCGGAGTAAACAGCTACAATCGAGTACCAATCTTTTCTTGCCAAATGTGAACGAAATTCTGATTACAGAGGATATAAGTTTCATTCAACGTATGCATGTAGCTAGAAATAAAATTTCATTCCTCCTCGGCTCTGCAAGCGTTTTGTGGGGAAAAAAGAGTCATTTCGATTGCTCGAACCTCTCTCCCAATCGTAGATATTCAAATTTCACCCGTTTCTCGAGTCAAGTCGTAGCCAGGTATTCCCACAGCTACGAGTATAAAAATTTCTTTGAATCCGGCGCTTTTAACTCTCCCGCCGGCAGGGGAATAAATCAGTTAGCAGAAACGGACGCGGCAAAAGGAGTATAATGGTACATTAAAATCAGTTCTTTTTATTCAGTTGGTAGCCGGTCGCGCGCCTCAAAGAGAGAGAGGCCGCGCGGTGCTTTAAGGTACGAAATCGATTTCTCGACTCCGGCTCTACCTCCGTTTGGAAACCACGTTGAATATACATGTTCCAGCGGTACCGGTGCAGCGCCAGCCAGCCGATCGACCTCATCCGCATTCTAATCAGCTCTTACTTCACACGGCCAGAAACAGCTTGCTGAACTTTAACTCGTTATCCTGGTCGACCGCGCAAATGCCGTGGCCGGTTTGGCAGCGTCCACCATTTCATCCGAACTCGATCGAGAATGCTCTTGATGCCGCCTGCTAGTTACGAGACAAAGAAAAGAAGAAAACAGAAAAGAAGAAGGGAAAAGAAATTTCCACCCATCGATCTCTGCTCTCTCTCTCTCTCTCTCGTTAGAGATAGGTGGACGATTCGTCACGACAGCATGATTTTATTTATATTTGTGATCGATGGATCGAGATATTTGTGCGGGCGATGAGATGTTGCGTTTGTTCCCAAAAAGAGAAGGGAGAAAAGGACGTCGCAATGGGACTGTGCTTTGGCGCAATTTAGTTTTCAGCTTCTAAACTAAGCGGCTGTTGCATCCCGCTTCGTAAATTCCGCCCCGGTTTTATAGATATCGCCGGGATATCGCCGCAGTTTTAGTTTGAAATAGCTTGCCAATTTAGGGAATTGCCCTTGTAAAGATAAGGTAATTCCGCGGGGTTTTAGTTTCGAGTAAAGTGTAATGGAATTGAAATTTGGTAACGGCGCAGTTGGGGATGTTTGGAATCTCTGCTAAAATTATGGAGTGATTTCTTTTTTCTTTTTCTTTCCTTAAGAATGAGAATTCAGTGGGTCCCTTAAATACCGCGACTGAGAGCACTCTCTTGTTGCACTGGTGAACATTCGAAATGGGTTGGAACAGAGTGCTGCACACTTTGAGGAGCAAGGCATCGAAAGTAACAATTGGTGAGTAATAATAATATCTGTCCTTAACACAATAAATCAACGTTATTAAATAATTTAGAAAGAAATTCCAAAAAACCAATTTTTTTCACACGATCAATATTTCATTGGATATCCTTTTTTCGTTTTATGTATCATCGATGGCCGTAAAAAGACAAAGGTATATTCAGACAAACTGCACGACGCGCAATATAGCGTTGCTTAGCATTCATTTGTTTGGATTGCCGGGACGAAGAGACGCAATCTTTTAAATTTCTGCAAGTTAGTCCGGATAGCATTCAATTAAAGTATCTAGGTCATCGGAATTTTTTCCCGTTAAACTTCGCAGCGAAGGCAGAACTGTCATCTACAGCTGATCTCAATTATGCGGAGACTTAAAAATTTAAGGGAACGCTATTTTCTGGTTACGTATCCAGTCTCTCTTCCCGAGATGATTTTATCAAGTCAGAAATAATTAATAAATTTGCCTGTATTTTAGTTTGACAGTATCTCGGTAAAAC
The DNA here is from genome assembly GCA_036937485.2 of Tetragonisca angustula. Taxonomy (NCBI): domain Eukaryota; kingdom Metazoa; phylum Arthropoda; class Insecta; order Hymenoptera; family Apidae; genus Tetragonisca; species Tetragonisca angustula. Next base: position 1,017,210 of record JAWNGG020000087.1, on the reverse strand, counting down.
AAATAACACCGATGAAAGAATTCAATCGTACTTATACCTTATATCGTTAATTTCATCTCTTGAAATTGTACTGTCATTAGCATCTCAAGAACAAAATCAGAAATCTGCAAACTTGATCGATGAATTGTATCTTTAGAATAACATATAGACGATATATGTACGATCAAACGTCATCAAACATTATATTATTAAATAATAGGATAAATGTATCGAATAAAGTATACTTTCAAAACTACAACAATATTTATATCTTGTTTAATTTACTTCAATCACCTATTTAAAGAATTTTTTTTATTACTTGTTAATCCTTACGAATCCATCGTTATTACCTACCCGTTTAGTACAAAATCATATAATTAACAAATACCTATGCTACGACAAGTTATTCCATTCTGAGACTTTTTTCCAAATCGCTGACGTTCCTCAGTTGCCCATTTTCCTCGCCTAACCCAATCGAATTCAGCTCACAGCGAAACTCGCTTCTAATTTTTCGTCTCTGGGAAAATCCGCTGGCCGCGAGGCAGCGCTGCCACCCGAATATTTGTGCACCGTGATCATCGATAATGTCGTCAAACTTTGTCAGTTCGACTGACGTTTGTAGTAACTACGTTACGCCACGTAATAGACTCCGGTCGCTAATTCGACGGACTTTGATGAGTCTCTATGAAATTAGGAGCAGCTTTGAGAGCTAAGAGTAATTCCGACCGGTCGGTTCTCCGCTGATGGAGACCCCGGGCCGGCTCCCTTGGATTCTGAAACTATCCAAAATCAACTGCAGCGCTGCAATTGCGAGATGCGGCCACGGCGACGTCCAACCCCCCCGGCAGCGTTGAAAGGACAACGACGAGAGAACAGTGTCGTTAACACGACGATGCTTTAGTCGGGACGCGGGTGAAAACGCAGCGGCTATCCAAACAACGGAAATGGCCTGGCAAGTAATGGCAAAGCAGCTACGTGTTGTAATATTATGCTCGACGTTATGACGTGCTGTAATCGTCGTACGGACAGGTACGACCTGCCCTGTATTTTTAATTCAAATTGCCCTGAATTTTTCACTTCATTGCGATACCTAGCGTTGTCACCAGACTGTCAGATATTTGTGCACAGACGTGAGAAATTAAATCGCATCAAAAAACACACGAAGCATCGAGAACAGAATATTTGGTAGTGAAAATAAATTTCAATTTTCGACGCTACATTTGTTGACCATTATCCGTAATTCCGTGCTTTTTAATTGCGAAATTGTTCAATCGACGAAATAAAATTGTCCATTTTATTTTCGATTGTAGGAGGATCGTTTAAAATTGTTTCGAAGACAGAAAGTTGTAATAGCCCCGTCTTTAGAATAATTTTTACCGAATGAAAATAATTGTACTTGCGCGAGGGTAAACCACGGTTCACGGTTACAGCGGGGGAATACTGAAATCGTCGGTATTGACTTGTACATCAATGTTTTCAGTGAAAACTTTTCTCTTTGACAAAGGTTCAACGGGACATGTTTTTCTTGAAAGTTTCGATACCAAATTTTTCACCGCTGTTACCATTGGAAATATTGATCTTTATTCGGGGAAATTGCGAATCTTGGATTGATTTGTATCTCGAGAGGCATCACGCATTTACAGTAATGCATTTCATTTTCGTGCACAGCGCATAAACTGAACAAAAATGTTTCGTCGAGACATTCGACGAAACACCCACTAAAAGTAAAAGCGTATAAATAAATTGTCACATTTCTGTCCATAAAAAATTTAAAATCTATGATAATCCAATGAAAAATACAAAAAGTGTAACTTACTAATAACAAATGACCGAGCTCCGATCGACGATTAGATTTTTACGAGTTTTTAACCGATACACGGTCATATTTACTTCTCACTATCAGACTGCGAGGGATATATTGCAAAGCAAACAAGTGAACTCCATCAGACAAACAAACGTATGTTAAAAACAAACAGAAAGTAGTGCTGGAGGAACGATAAAACACGCGGAACACGTACAAATCCGAGCTTCTATTTTTCGAAACAAGACGGACCGAAATGAATAAACAAACAAGCTGATGCGTAAGTAGTTGTAACGAATATAGTTAGATTGTATTCTTTTCTTCTGTTAGTTTTTAAGTCAAGAACTTTTTTCCTTTTTCTGCGTATCTTTTAGCCTGCGGTTGTGTTCCTTGAATACGTTTTCTCAAATGTTTGCTTAAACGTAATGAATGGTGAATTGATATCCAGCGATTTATTATCGTTTAATATTCCATTCAATATACCATTGTTTCCAAGCGTTTTCCTCGTTTGATTTCTCTTTCGCAAAGTGTCTTAATACTGAATGTTACGACTCGATACAATTACGTTGCAGTTCAATATTGAACTGCCTTTATATGTAAATTTTATCGTTAATCTGTCATCATCGCTAGAAACTGTGAATAGTTTAATTTGCAAATTTTCAAAAGAAATGCATGCAACTCTGTGATTTCGATTCCATTGTACTCGTATTACGCAAAATTATAGCACGAAACTGAATCTGTTAGTTACAGCATCATTGATTCAAATATTTTTTCGATACACTAATAACACGCGCTTGTACTAAACTTTGATTTAATAATTACTTTTATTTAAATTTTCTACTGAACTTTGATTTAATAATTACTTTCATTTTACTAAATTAATCTCTCAGATTTTCTCCTTACTGTAGCTACCATATCTATTTTCTTTTTATTAAATTAGTTTAACATGCAAATTTTACTCAACAAACGTTGCAAAGTTTCGCTGAAATAGTCTCCAGACTAAAATAGTCTCTCATTTCAGATGTTACATTTTTTTTTAAAATATATTTATTCGACATACGTACGTATACCAATTTACTGAACATTGCAAACATGAGCGTTCGATTACTTTATCGAGGAAAGTGTAACGTACCAATATCGAAACATCTTTTTTACACCGTGATCAACGGACCTGCGTCTTTCCGTTGCGTGTTTGCCGAAAAATAACTATGTCGTTGGCGTGGCGATGCCGATGCACGGAGAAAGAGAGAAGAGCCATTCGAGAAAAGCCGGGAAGGGGGAATGAAACTACGTGGCAGGGAATTCGTGCTTTTGGGGAAGCTGCAAGCAAGAAGGCTAGTGGAAACAGCGAAGGAAAGAATAGAAATGGGAATTTAGTTCAATCGAAAGGATTCTTATTAATAGCGGCTTCCGGACAGGTTTGGTCGCCACTGAAATCGAAAATTGCGGGGGAAAACTGGAACGCTGAGCACGCGTTTAATCCCACAGTGGACTGGCGTCGAAAGAAATTTTGGAAATTTTCGATCGTTACACACGACGCCGGCCAGAAGTCTTTCGAAGAAGAAGAAAACGAAACATATTTTTCAGTTTAGTTGGACTGCTTTATCTTTATTTATTGGCCGCTGTTGTCACAATTGTCTGAATCCATAATGCGTAATTTTAACGATATTTTACACCTGACAATGCAGTTAGACGAACAACGAAACAACAATTTTCTCTTTTTAAGACGCACGCATCGTTTCAACACTTTCATTCCGAATGTATTTGATTTCCAGAATGATTAATTCACTCTCGGCGAAGACACGCGATTACGAGCGGTATTATGATTTGTCGTTTCTAAATCTGTTCGCAAGGTGCGCAAAATATTCAACGAGATAAATCACTTCAATTCGTTTGAATCGTTTGTTTCGCGAAGTATTACGGGCGATTTAATGAAAAGCTTATTAACTGGCAAGTTGGGTAATAATTATTTGTCGCATGGATGTAAATCGAAAGGACCAGACCGAATGAAATTTCATATCTATCATATTCCGAATAAACAACGCGTGTATAATGAAATTTCACGTTTGCGAAATATATTTGCAGGTAACATAATCGCGTTCCTTCGTCGCGGGACTTTCAGTGATTAATTACCAGTTAGGTAACTCGTTAAATTTAATCGTTCGTTATTACTCCACGTTCCACCGTTCTCAAACGTTTAATCGAGCACACGAGCTTGATTGCAATTTTCATTTGTTAATCGAAGACTGCAAAATAAGCGGCGTAAGATACATTTTCGCGTAAAAATTTGAAAGGCGTTTCACTTTTCAGTTTGTAAAATTATAGAATAAATATTTCTTTCTTTCCAACGTATACGAAGTAATATCAAAATCAAAGAGTCGATCTTCAATTCCAATCTAAAAAGATCGAACAAAATTGTCGAGCTTATTTCATCAAACATTCATCAAAACACGTCGCTCCGTAAGAACTTTCTCCGTGATTCCCTAAGTCTCCAATTTTTCGGCTGCTCGAGAACTATCGTAACAACGTTGCTACGTGAAAATAATTCCCACTGCGACATATTCTTTTACTTGAAACGCCGATAGACACTCGTCGGGAGACACCCTATCCGAAACTTCGTGAAAACTTTCTCTCCGTACTCTCTCGAAGCCTCGGAAATATGGTAACAATATTCAAAAATAACGCAGAGAAGTCTGCCGATGGGAATACGAGGTAAATGCCGGCTGGTTTGTTTTTTCGCCCCCATGAAACGTGCCAATATGAAAAAAGAGAAAGGGCACGAGAGAGAAAGAGAGAGAGAGAGAATTGAGTGGGACCAGCGGCAGGAATACTTAACTGCATCCGTTGAATATTCGCAGACACAGGAGCCGGTAACCGGTATGTGGCCATGGATGGTGGTGTGTGTGTATAGCTCGCTGCTCTATACCCGATATAGAATGCACGTAATATATGTGCCGGTGCACATATATCCAATGGAAGCTCTTCGGAAAAGGGACAGCGCGCGGCTGTTTAAATTACTAAACTTTAAACTTTCACTCACGTATGCAAACTAATGCAAACTGGAGGCTTGTGGAAGGAACTGCAAACAGCTCACTCGGGAGGTCCCTACTACCATCCACACTCCCAGGACGGGTCTCTCGACACCCTGCTGCCTCTAGAAGCCGCCTAGTCCTCGTCTATCCTCTCCACTCTTTACCTATCCGCCACCCATCGGCCACCCCCGCCGTCTACCCGCTGCTTTTCAAGCTTCTAGTCGTCGTACATACACGTTCATAAGTATTGCGAATCGTCTCTCGTGAAAGACGCGAAAATTGGTTTCAATTATCGTGGAAGCTGTGATAATCTTCCGGCTAATTTACTTGCTGATGCAATTACTCATCGAAGCAACCGAGTAATATTTTTTTCTTTTTTTTTCTTGAGCAATCTCTACTTATTCGAACGAAGTGAGCTTTGAATTACAATTTTGACAAATCGCGTCGAAATATCAATACTTTGTGATCAATTGTCAAATTAATCATTTAGACATAAATATTTTGATGCGAAGAAGCAATACTGAAGAAATGAGTTTTCCAAATTGTCGTGTCTCGTTACCAAATTACGGATTTTTGACAAATTAGAAAAGCGCAAAAATCGCACGAAAATTCTATTGAACGAAAGGAGGAAGATACTCAATAGACGAAACACAATGAAATTTTGCTAACGACCGATGCTTGGCCAATGAAAATGTGCGATATTTTATGTGGAAAAATTTCCCACACTCGTTTGCGCAGAAATACTTTCGCGAGCCACTGTACCACCCTTTTCTGCAAGTGTCCAGACAGTTATGAACGGGGATGTATGTACGTCGTCGCTCGAGCGCCTTGACGGAACCACCACGTTATCTATATATCGGGTGTCCTAATTTTCCTGTTGGCATAGCCGACGTCGTCTTCTTCTTCTTCTTCTGCCAGGCCTTCCTCCCTCTCTTGGCCAGCACCGCGGGAGTCCACCAGCCTCTCCCGCGAGTGTTTCTCGCTTAACCAAATGAAGACCGAGTAAAGCACGTCATTAAGAACGCGAAGTGGTATTCATTTCTGCGCCCCGGCGAACCTTTAAGGCGCCCAGGTGAGACGTCGTCGCATATATACATATATACATATATATATATATATATATATATGTATATATGTACATCCGCCATACATACACCGTCAAACGATTTCGAAGGCTTTGTCGTACGTAAACAATCTGCTTGACTTCCAGCTGACGGTCGTTACGAACGTCATTAAACGCGCGAGAAAGGTCAACGATTCTCGAGTCGTCGATTCACGTTACTTTGCACCAGCGAAGCGAGCGTCCTTGTGATATTCCTCGCGCAACAACCAGACAGCAGCCAACGCACCGCGATATTTCGAGAGCTGCTGAATTTCGAGTACGCCGCGAGCGGAATGCGCCGCGTTAACGAAGGTCGTTCGTCGGCGTAGTTTGATTAAAGCCTCCTGATATTCTCTTCCTTTCCTGTTTTTATTATCGAGCCATCCAGTTGGAAATTCCGGACCCCGTTGGAATTATGTATACCGTTGCCGTTTGACTAATTTCTACGCATCTGTTCCCCATGGTCGTAGTTTGTACAGTTTAATTTCAGATGGAAAGTCAAGGATCTCGGACGAAAATATTGAAAATATCGCGTATTTGGAATTCAGCTCTCTGTACAGGATGTTCCAAATTTAAATGTCGAAACTTTGCGAACGCGTAGAGGATGATACGAGAAAGAAAGTACTTTAAGAGGTTTGCTAGTGTTTGCTCCATTTTAAAGAAAATCGTGACAACAAGTTTTAGTTTTTTTTTTTTTTTTATTTATTTACACTTATCTGTGCTATTGTCTATTTTATCTATTTATCATCTGCATTGTCTATTTTATCAACTGAAGTTTCGACATTTGAAATTTGGGACAACCTGTGCATTGTCCCCTCTATGATTTAAGATCACAGGGGGAAGAAATCTAGAAGGTACAAATTAAATTAATTTCTTTTTTAAGTTTTAACGATCATTTTTGATTATTTTAATGAGTAAAAGCAATTCAATGGAAATTCGTTCGGTTGCCTTTTTGAAATGGCTCGTAAATTTATAAAACTCGGTGGATTTCAGGCAATAACTTACAGACACTTTGAGAATGTTTCGTGAATTTATTTTCTCAAGTATCGGTTTGCATTTCTGAGGTACTGTAACACTTTGCACAAATTCAATATGATGTTGTAATTGAAATAATAACAAGACAAGATCGTGTTCCAAACTAGCAACATCTTACTGCTTATATCCACGAAAACGTAATAAACTCTCGTTACATGGTTATAAACACCCGCAAAGGCGGTCATCAACGTGTAAAAGAGACAAAAGACAGACATCTTGACTCGCAGAAATAAGAAAACTTAAATACTCAATTCGAAATACAGCGAAACTTTGACTTTGGAGAAATCTCTACTTGACGTTTGATTTCTCCACTCGCGAAAGTTCCCGATTTCGAATTTCACACGGATGCTCTCGATCTTTTAAGTCTAACACTCATTAACATATTCTCGGCTCTTCGACTCGCGAATTCAGAGATTCGAGGCACTCGCGCACAGGCAGAGAGAGAAAGAGAGAGAGAGAGAGAGAGAGAGAGAGAGAGAGAGAGAGAGAGTTACTCCAGGAAAACTCTCGAATGATAGAACTTGAACGAGACACTTCGCTACTGTTCGTTGCTTAAACACAATCAACCGCGTCTCCGCAAAATTCCAGCCTAACGAACACGTCGACATTCAACGAAATCGTGCGATGTTTCCTTTCAAGTAACTTCGCCTCCGCCATTAAGAAACCTCGGCTCTCTGTTCGTCAGCAAAAGGCAATTTGCTCCGTCCCATTGTTTCTTCACTTGCAGCAGAACTTCTAATCATCTCTCTCCAACGTGAACCGTGTCGCGTTTACTTTTCTAAACGCTGTTGGATCGCCAATCAAGGAGTTGTACGTTTCTTTTGCTTTCAGACACTTGCGAGGCAACTGGCTTCTACTGCCAGCGAAGATTCTTTCAGTTCGATTGCGATAAAACAAGCTGTCTTCTCACTCACAGCGTTAGCCACAAATCCAATTGAATTTCAATTCAAAGTTGAGCATAGACGAGATGTATGTGAATGTTGAGACTCGTTGGTAATTCGCAGAGTGTGGAGAAACATCTTATAATCACTCTCCAATTATCTCTTTTTAACGTGAATCGTGTCGCGTGTTTGCTTTTCTAAAACCTCAGTCAAGAAGTTGTACGTTCTTTTGCTTTCAGACACTTGCGAGGCTAGATTTCACCAGTGAAAATTTATCAAGGAAACAATCAAACTAGATCTGGAACCAGTTGCTACTTCTCGTTCACGGTCTATTCTACAACTGAATGCTAATTCAAAGTCGAGGTGACATAAATGAACGTTACATTATAATTCGTTGCTAATTGACAAATGATCGTTTTCTAATCACCTTCTCAACATGAATCCGCCAAATGAGAAGTTATATGTTTTATCGATCAAGAGATTATACATACGTTCGTCTTTCACTGCCAGACACTTAGGAATCCGAACTTAGACGCGGCATAATTCACTATCAATTGACAAATAATCGCTGTTTAATCACTTTCCCAACACAAATCGCCTCGCTTTTACTCTTCCAACTACTGTTGGATCACCAGTCGAAAGATCGTGTATCTGTCTTCTACTTCAAAAACACTTACGAAGCTGGATTCAATTGTCATTCAAGATTTATCGATTCAATTCCGATAAAACACAGATACGACCATCCAGCTTCCATGTTCTTATTCAATCCAACGTACGAAGGATGAACGAGCATAGACACGACACAACGACGAGTGATATCTTGTTAATTGACTTTCTGACCATTTTTTCATGACAAATCGTATCACCGATCAAAAGACCAAGTTTTCCACTTCAAAACCTTCGCGAAGATTTACGGAGTTCGATTACGATAAAACAATCTGACTGGGGTTGTAACCAGCCAGCTGCTACCTCCTCGCTCGCAGTGTAATCCAACGATGAAGGAGCACGGACACGACACAACCAATCCGAGTGGTAATCTTGTAGTTCGTCGTTAATTGGCTTTCTGGCCAGTTCGCCGAGATAAATCGTATCGTAGCGTGGGATCACCGCAGTGAAGAGACCGCTTGGAAAGATGGAGCGCTGCTTGAAAACCCTCGCGAAGCTGAATCGTTCACCGTTCTCGCGAAGATTCACAGAGTTCGATCACGGTGAAACAATCTGACACCATTGCCACGACCTGTAGCCAGCCGCTGTATCTTCTCGCTCACGCTGTATAATCCAGAAACTGAACCCTAATCCGAACGTCGATGGATCGTAGTCAGACGACGGCCTGAGTGAACGTTATCTCGTAACTCGTCGCTAATCGACAAACCGTGGAGAGACGTCGTATGCAAAATAGGTGCACGCGTGTACAGGTCGGTGCCGGGGTCCGCGGTATAGCAACGATAAGTCAGCGAAATTATCGAGATTGTCTTTCGAAGTTCCTGCGGTTGGTGCTTTGCGGATAATTTACTGGGGGAGGCCGTAAGTAATAATCGATGCCAAGCGAGCTACGCGGGCCCGCACTAGACGCTAATAAGGACATACATACATATATGCGTGCACGTCTATGCATAATACACGCGGGCCGGTGTGTACCCGTAATAGATGCCAGTTGTAATTCATTCTCGAAAGCATAAACGTCCTTATCTGCTATTACCGGCGGAGATTTATCCGGGGCTGTTTGAAAATTAAACGAAACCGCGAGGTTCGTTTAGCCACGAGCTTTAGCCGGTGTGTATCACCGTCCCCTCCCCCTCCCCCCCCCCTCCTCCCCCTCCCACCCACTGGCTCGATATCCGCGCGGTATCGAGGAGGAAAAATGGGTCGCGGTGGTTTTCACAGCCGAAGGAATCATTCGTTCGATGACGTTTTTCCGACGAGGTTTATCACGAATAACCTTTCCATGATAGAAAATATGAATCGAGTCGAGGATCGAATCGCGGAGCGGTTAAATTGAAATAGAAAGATGATTAACTTGTTGGATAATGTTTATGGATTAAATCTTTCTCTACATGTTTTCTACTATTAATTCCCTTTTAGAATCTGTTTTCGAACTGTTCTGCCTTTGACTCGCGACTGCTATTATTTAGAATTTGGACTTACGATCTTTTGAAATTTCGAGGATCTTCCTTTTACGAATTGCACTGTTTATAAACACTTTGGTTCATCTACATTTTTAAGAAATTGAAATAAACGTTCGAACACCGTTAATTTGTTACTCCAATTGTTTTATTCATATTATTTGCTTTGTCTTTGTAATAATCTACCAATAATTTATAATAATACTAATAACCTAATAATAATTGTCAGAAATTAATCTTTAAATAATTTTATTTTCGTTAAATAAGAAAATATCACTTAATGCTAGACTGTGCGAAAATTAATAAATTCGAGCTGGCATCTGGCCTTTAATAACACGTATCATTACCTTGCAACGTGATTCTATATCGTGAAAGAGAGCAAATAACTTCTCGACGTGAAATGAAAAGTTTTTTTGGTCGATGAAATACAGTTTGTCAGATAAAAAGTACGAATGCGGAAGCGTGTGCTTCAAAAGCACGGGCGGAACTTTTTTTTTTTTTCTAGAATGGAAAACAACAGCCGTTCCGTAACTGGACCCAATATCGACATCGTAGGCGCAGGTTGTAGAAACAGCAAGGGACCGCGTATTTTTCTGGAACTACGCGCACCTACCGTCAGAGTGATCTCTATTGTTGATCTTGAAAAAAGAAGTGACAAAAAGTTTCGCCAACTATTCCCATTAATAACTCCGGAATGTAACTTCGTATAAAAATATTGCGCTGATACTTCGACTACGTTTCTACCACGACACGATCCCACAGTTAAATTGTCGTTCCACCAGAATTTCTATATATATTAACCGGTAACGCTTCCATTTATTGTCTCTCTAAATTTCGTATAAATTCGATAGACGTTGACGCAACAAGATTTAAAGTTTATTTCAAATAAACAAATAGATTTTGAAACATTGGATTCACAGCGTTCCTGTTGACTCGTAACCAATTTCTGTCAAATGAAAAAACGTCGAATACAAACGAATGCTAACGAATTGTTTAATGTCGTTGAAGCATAACTTTTTTTTTTAGAAAAAGCCACTGTAAAGTGATTTAGTAAAATTACTTTACTCACGTCATTGAGAAAATACCAGTTTCGTAGCAAAGTCCTTTAACTTTGAATTACTTTTAGCAATTACTGAAGGATTACAAGTAACCATATATCACGTCGAAAACGTAAACTCCACGAAAGAAAAAGAAACTATTAATTTCAAAGTCACATCTGGTTTCCGAAATAAATTTCCAAATACCTTGGCACAACAAAGAACAAAGTACATCGAGAGATTACGACTGAAATTGAACGTAGATCCGCTCGCGCGTTTAGAATCCGCGATATACGAATTTGATACCGGCATTTCTGAATTAATCATTTACTTCAGACGTTAGCTGCCATTCGGGAGCAACGGAAAACAGCGTAGAAATTAATTTCAGGCCAAGGTGCGCGGGCGTTGATTCTCGTTTCGAATAGGTGCGCTATGTACCTCGCGATTCCCGTGGCACCCGACATGGATAGATTAATGGCATCAACATTAATAATAAGGCCGTAAACTATTCGTATGCATTGCCGCCTCCGTTTCATTTCGTTTCGCCAACATTTTAATTATGATAATGAATCCTGCCGCCTTCGAACCGACGATACCCTTCTTCCACCCCTGCGCCGCGCTTGTCAGCCGTGTAACATTTTTTTTTTTTTTTTTTTTTTAACTTTGTATCAGGCAACCTGCAGAGAGAATACACGCAGATAGTTGTCGGGAGAGAATTTTCGCTTTTTGCAATTTGAAGTCGAAGGCATTCGTGTAACGTTTATGCAAGATACTTTCGGGAGAAGTATGAGAAGATTTGATCGATTGGAGTATCACATATCGCGTTAAGAAGAAGAATTTTTTTGAATTTTCCTCTCGAAGTATAACTGGAAGCAATAATATTTCAAAGGTACGACTACGGAGATATTCTTTCATATATCAATCAGTTGACTCATACAACACTGCTACACTTTATTCCGTCCGTTAGCGTGGAAATGAATCATTTCGAAGTTATCAAGGTTATCGTTATTACGTTTATTCCAAGAATCAGGCCACGCTTTATTTTCCTGTAGAAACGAGTACCACGATAAATTTTTTATTTTTAATAAAGATACAGTTTGAAACATTCGCACGAAATGTTTGCTAATTTTTGAAGAAATGCCGATTAATAACTACAAAAAAATTAAATGATTTGATAAAATTTCAACCTTACGATCCAGGGCTCTGTTTAGACAGAATTGCTGAATTATTAATAAATTACTTGGAATCGAGCAAATTATAAAATCATCAAGGAAGAGGCTCGGACGACTCTACGGAAACTTCGACAATCACGTTTCACGTTCAAGAATGTTCAACGTTCCAGATTCATCCGACTTCTTCACCTCCATATGCCGCGACTCGGCATAATTTTACTTTTCACTTTTGCCAGAACGACGGAACAACTATTCAGAATTTTAAAGCACACGCCATGCATCTTCGGTCAGGTGCTCTCTCTAAATCTCGGTTTTTGCTAAGGATAAGGTAAGTGAAAAATACCAGGCTAAACGGGCCAGCCAGCCCTGTTTTCAAAGGGTGAAGGTATGAGCGCAGCTTTAAAGTACCGCCGGATAACACCTTCATAAATCACTTACCCAAGGTAAATCAAGTGATCCTGATAGATCAGCATCTTACGTGCGAACTGGGTTAATCGATGCGAACGAATTGCGAGATGTGTACGTCTTTCATTACTTTTTCTCTCTCCTTCTCTCCTCTCTCTCCTCTCGGTGAATCAACCAGCCATGATTTCACTTGCTGAAATTATTCGTTCGAATCACTTCTAACATCCAATATTGTCGAAGTGACGACTTTTAATTCACTATTAATCGAAGACACAAATTTTCTTTTTACAAAAAGAATATTTATAGAAGCTTTGTCTGTACGATTGGTCAGTTTTAATTGTAAAAGCTATCGATGTTATTGTATTATGGTATTTAACAAAGAAAATCGTATGATCGAAGTATGTAATGATGAGAGAGAGATAGAGATAGACGTAACTAATAACAATCGTTGCAAATTGTGTAATGATCGTTGCGAATTGCATGAGTAACGTCAAGTGTTACTTAAAGTAATTACATTGGAATTTCAGATCAGTAAATTTGTTAGATTTTTTCGACTGTTTTACGAAATATTAACAATGACTTGAAATTTTTATTTTGAACATTTACTACTCATAGTTTCTTTATTACATTTGTCCCTTAATGTTCATAGCTTTTCTATGTATTAGTAAAAATACATTCTGCAAAATGTTTGCGCGTAATTTCGTAGTTTATTTCAAAGTGAAATCAACGCTAAAAAAAGAAAATTGGACGTTCCTTACTCTTATTACTTCCTTAAAAATCTACGTTTTCGCAACTTCAGCGATAAATGGAAGTCTACGAATCTTCTTGTAAATCGTTATTTTAATTACTCTCGCGTTTTATTTTACATCTTGACGACGCTGAAGCAGATTAAAAATTTATTCCGCTCTCCTCGTTTGAAGTCGCCCGAGACATGCGCAACTAATAATTCAACTAATAATTCATTGCGAGATCTTATTATTTTCAAAAAAATTACGTCACATAAAATACGTCGAATGACTGGCAACTTGGAATTTGGAAACATCGTCAAATTAAAATCGAAATAAGTAAAATTTCTTTTACTGTCAAATTCTAGTACTGTCGCGGAATAGACTTTGCAATTATTACATCACATCGTCATATTGTCAATCCAATTCCACGCAGAGACGATTCCACAGAGTAAAAGAACTGAACGTGATTTGATTTTCGTTAAATGTCAGGAACGAAATTCCTTCGTTGTCTCTGTATTATTTTTCCCTCTCGTTCAACACACACTTCCTATTATATTTAATATATTTCTCGACTGCGACATTTCCAGTGGCTCTTTCCCTCCGCCCTGCCTTTTTCTCGTGAACGAGTCGTCGGTTATTTCCTCGTGAGAGGCTAAAGTCACGTAATGTAACCGATGAACCGAACCATTATCAATTTGAGCTTAAACGGGACGAAGTGCAACGGCGGAGAATGCTCGCGCCTGCCAATGAAAATGGTTGAATTAAATGGCGGTAGGTGAATGGCACGAATTAAGATCGGTTACGCTGGAATATTTTCGGCGAGGGTTCTCTTTTCCCCCGCCGAATGAATTATTCATGACCTCAATGGCTGATTAATTGCGCCCTTAAGCTCAAGGATTATTAAGATAAATGATGTCCATAAAAAATACTTCTGGTATCAACGAATTCGGTGAAATATTTTCTTGGAGTGGCGATTTTATTTCAAGGTTATTATTTACTCGACACGCCGGAAACATCAAATTTCCGAATGATAATGGGAAACAGTACATATATACATACGAGACACGTGTATATTCGCCGAGTGATTCGGCTCTTAACGAAGCGAGATTTAATTAAACTGACTGAAATTTCGCCAATACAAATTTGATGATAGGGACTTTCATTGTTTTCATCGACGTACTTTCTACCTGTAGTGATATTTTTATCCCGAAATATTGAATTTTATCAATCTTTCGAATATATGTGTGTGTGTGTGTGTGTGTGTGTGATATAGTGATATTTTAATTGCCTGTTATAAATTATTTACAGAATATATATTATTTTCATGAAACGAAAAGTAACATTCATCTTATCCGTGCAAAATTACAAAAATAGATCTTGTACTAAATTGTACAAATTAATAGCTAATAGATGACCAGAAACAGAATTAAAATCATTGGAAATTCTTTCGCTTTCATCTTTGTCAAATTGCCTGTTACCAAAAGTACGCGATACGTTCAATTTATTATCATATAGACATAAAATATTCGAAGATACATAGACGTGCAAAATGCGCGTCAGACAATTAACAAATCATTATAATTAACTGGTTTCTCTATTAGTAGCGTGTTTGGCTATCCGGAGATCGTGAAAACAACAAAATAATAAACTCTATTAAATTTCTAATATTCCTTCTTCCATTTTTTAATAAGTAAACTTGCGATGCTCCTCGAAATCTGTAGAAATTCAAGATTTCAGTGTCGTAATAAAAATTTCAACGCTTAATGAAGCACAATATAATTCCACCGTAATATACATTCAGAAAATAATTACCATCAGCTTTTCACATACCTCGTTACGACAGTTTATTTCTTTCCCTTCCAAAATATATACACGTACGCATGTACATGCAGATATCAACCGTACTCTTTGATTAAACACCAAACAGATGGGCCATCGGTTAGACGCTGCATGCGTTTTCTAAAATTATTTTCAATCGATGCAACGTCTAATGAACTGTGCAGGCAGTTTTTGCAGACAGTGTAATCAAATCGCAATTAAAAGCGCGCTCCAAGCGAGAACTGCAACGCCAGAATTCGCGATGATTAAATGCTTACGAGCAGTATCTCACGGTGATTAACTTTTGATCCGCATCGAGTGTTGATTACAGCGCAGTGGGCATTGCTACAAAACGTCCGTAAACGGGATACGGCTCAATTATCGACAGTTTACTGCGGATTCCTACCGTTGGATCGATATCTGCTCCTGCATCGTACTTGCATACGAACGAATAATAATTTTTAAATGCAACGAGAACCAATCGTCTTGGTTACTGAGTTACTAGAGAATTCCTTGATCTGACGAGGGAGGAAAATATAACAGAGAAACATGACGAGTTGAATAATCTTTCTCACACTTAGGGAAAAGATTTCCCAAGTACGTATATTTTAACGATGTTTTCCTCTTCGCTGTCTGTTAAATTTAATGTGCTGACACAGATAGATAGAGCGTTTACACTTTCATAGAAAAGTACATTAATTGAACCGAATCAGATGAATAGAGATGCCTTTGAAATCAATAAACATCTTGGAATATATTGATTTTCATAACGAAATATTTTCTTACATTTCATTGCGACATTAATCTTATCGATCTCTGTTTCAGGGCTAAAAAAAATTTATTACAGTAAAAAAATTCTAACAATGAAAAAGTCTGAGAACAAAATATTTCGTAAGATCTAGAAATTTAAAACGAAGTCACCGCGAGGGTGACTTTTCTTTTTTTTTTTTTATCATTGTTTCGTTTTTGGGAAAAAGTATGGAATAACGAGTTATTAACGAAAAATCAAAATTATGGGCTATACTTCAAGCCACGTTTCAGAGTATTTAAAAGGAAAGAAAAGCTACGTATATACGTGGGCGCTGTTATTTCAGAATAATCCGATTGTTTTTTTCTCTTAATTCGAGGTGACACGGGTCCGGCCGGTTAAAACGGAACGATTTGATGCCTGTCAAACACGATAAAAAAAAAAAAGGCATTATTCCAGATCCGTTTAATTTTCTGAGCTGTAACCCAACTCAATTGTCAATCGTTCCGAGTTTCTATTTAACTTCTACAGCCACTTGACCACGAAAACCTATAAGCGGCCGAGTAATTTTCCATTTGCTACGCGGACAGCCAATTGATGAATCCCGGATTCTTCTTTGTGGTTCGCTCTTTTACCTGGCATGCCAGCCAGAAATCCAACATATTGCGTATCGGGCGAATCGTGGAAAAAAGTACAGCGAGACCGGCACGTGTTTAAACAGATGAATCACTCTCGATACTCGGACAGTATTTTTCCCCGTGTAGATATTTTTCCACGTTGTTAAACATGATAGATGTGGTGCAAATTATTCGACTGTGTCGCGGCTGTTGGATGATTGATTGTCGCTGACAATGTATAACTCATTAAATATAAGAGTTTAAAGATATTAATGTCAAATTTCTTGTATATTTCTTATTATTTCATTAATATTAATATTTCCAATTAATGTCAAATTTATTTCTTATTTATTTCTCATATATTTCTTTACATAGCGTGGAAGAATATTTGTCACTGTTTTATCAAGATGTAAATTTGTTGAACTGCATTTAGTTT
Organism: Tetragonisca angustula; assembly: GCA_036937485.2. Classification (NCBI taxonomy): domain Eukaryota; kingdom Metazoa; phylum Arthropoda; class Insecta; order Hymenoptera; family Apidae; genus Tetragonisca; species Tetragonisca angustula. Next base: position 1,000,296 of record JAWNGG020000087.1, on the reverse strand, counting down.
AGCGTGGAAATAAACGTCATGTCTATATTACAAATAAATTAGAATTTAAATGAAAATTTGTCTCGTCCTTCTATACATTTAAATATTTCTGTCAAAAATGTTTATTTATTCGCATAAATATCCGCAATCTTGCCACGTCGAACAGATACTGACTGAATTAGCATAAGCATCCGTAACGATCTGAAAAAGATCTACATTTCTTTTTTCAACGTCGATAAATCGTATTAACGAAAGCAATGAAACTCTACTTACAACTCTTTTAAGTATGCTATTTACATTTCACCGCGGAAACACTATTACATAATTCAAGTGAACGAATACATTAAACCTGGTTGAATAAATCTATGAATCATCCTTCCAACGTGTGCAGTTCTTCTTCCACAAGTATCCACGAGAATCGAGAGTAGTTTCTCGATTCGTGTCACAGTATAACGTCACACGCTATTTCACGATTACAGTACGACGAACTGCAACTCACGCCATGCACGTGAAATTTACGTAACAACAAGATTCTCTTTCTTCCACTGTATTGCGAAATTTTTTCCTACTCTCTGCACTCCCATTTGAAAAAACTATTATTTAATGTCATTTCAATCGTTGGCACGCACTTCCACTTCTCAATCGTAAAGCAAGAAGTAACAAAGTTCACGACTCGCGGGAAATCCATTAAATAATAAGAGGAAACGGTAGTTAATTAATTAATTTAAATTTCGACATAAAGATTAAAAGTTGCAATTGATCGCAGAGTGTTGCAGCATTCCAACCTTCTAACTAAAATTATCGAATCTCCGCGTCTAATTGTCGAACATTACCTGATTTGACAATTGTACTTGGAATTATATTACCGATTCCGGTCTATCTGTATTCCATGCCCCGATATATTGTTCACAATATGGAATTACCTAAATGATTTCCCTAAATTGCGCGTCGTGTTCTGATTCGGCGAATCGATCGATCATGGGAAGGGGTGCCACGAGACCGTGATGGTAATTGCAATTTTGCAGCAAAAGTAGGAAATGTGCCTGTTTAGAGCATAGTACAGTCATTCGAGTACTTGGAAATCCCTGTGACGTGACGGCCGCTCGACGCGTCACGCAATGAGCCATCCAATGGTATGTATATAATCATTTACCAAACTGGTGTAATATCAATCGCGATCCGTTCGAATTTCTAAACACACGTCGACGAGCAAGTTGTCGTCGATAGTTGTCGTTAATCGAATTTCACGGTTATCGTTTATTGCGTGAAATTTAGAGAAACAACGTTAAAATAGAAAATATATACGTATTTACGGAGTAGCTTTTTGGACAGCAATTATCAGGAAACCAACGGGAAAGAGGTCCCCGTCCTGTCCCCTCCTACGCGTTCTCTCCATCACCATCCATTTCCCAAACGATCGTTTAAACGTTTAATCAACAGTTCGATCCACCTGCATTCCCCGAAACGCGACTCACCTATCATCCCCCCACCGCCCCCCACCTTCAGCCCCGCCGGTCTTTGTACATCATTTAACTTTAATTTCGTCGCCAGACGCTAATGATCGTCATGCGAGGTAACTACGCGGGGCCGAAACTTTCGTTCATCAGCGAAATCAGCGTGGCATTAAAGTTCGCAAAGTTGCTAATCGCTTTCTCGCTGCTTGCTAACGCCTTTAAATCGCGAGCCAACTGAACTGCTCTCGTACGGGCTACAGACAGGAGCAACGATCAGAGGCTGGCTTGATTCTCTCGTTCTCTCCAAAACACCGGGATTCGTCCGCATAAATTCCGACGGTTGTCAGAGATTCTATTTATCGAGCGGCCTCCGGACACGCGTTGCCTCGCCTCTCGTAAATACGCACGTTCTTTTATTTCCCCGGAGGAAGGTCCAGAGGGAGGATACGGCCCGGATACGGTTCGAACGAAACTGTAGTCCTCTCACGATCAGACCGGAGTTCTCTTAGCCGAGGTGATTGCCAGCTGGCTCGGATTAATCTCCTCCCTCTCGTCATTCCCAAGCCCCTCGCCGTCGTCCGTGAAACTGATGACATGCCTACGGGCAGACGATGCCTCCTTCCTCCTGCGCCTCTTCCACCACCTCCTTTCGCCATCCACGTCTTTGCTCGCACGCTCGCATAGATTAACTTTTCATACGCGATCCCCCGCAGTCTCCGTCGGAGTCTGGATACGTACGCGCCGGCTGGGACACGTTGGACCCGGCGTCGATTATCAAATCTCTATCAGCGACGGCGAATTATACCCTTGGTCCGCGAGGCGTAAGTTCAGGACGTGAGAGAAAGAGAGTGTGGAGGAAGCAGTCAGCCAGAGGTGGAGAACAAAGGAGATCGAGACCGAGTGTACGGCCAACAAGGGGAGGGAAAATAAACGGGCAAACGTGAGTGCAAAGTAATCGTTGATCTTGTTGCCGCGGCAACAGGGAGAGTAAGAGAGTGTAAATTCAATCGGAATTATGTAAAACGAATCGCCTCGTCGCTGAACGTTATAAGGAATCTTTGAACAAGGATTCTGTCTCAAGGTTCACGCGATTGTTGAATTTTCGGAGCGGTTGCAAGTTCGATAGCACGCGAGTGACAGTTTGATTGTGGAAGTATTAGTGGTTTTTTTTTTTTTTTACATGTTACATGTGTCTAGAAAGTGTCTATGATTGTTATTGTGTGTATTCTTTTTTTTTTTTTTTTGGACGTTCTTTGTAAATTAATTAACATTGTAGTTAAAAAATTAATATCTCTTGTCATTTTTACATGAAATTAGTGTAGAAAATTTGTAGTTAATGCTTTCTTTGTAACTTAATGCTTTCTGAAACACAAGTCTGTTGTTAGTAAAGATCTATACGACGAAAGGGAATAAAAACGAAAGGTCTACGATGATTTCCTGATGATTTTCAACAGCTGATACATCCAAACGTTCCAAATTTCAATCGAAATATAAAATTGACCAATATCCCGATACTTTTTCACGCGAAATAGCACAAATATCACTAGTGCGTAAATACCGAGTTGCACTTTTTCGAGCATTTTAATTCCACTTTAGTTAATCGAATTGCGTAAATTGCAACCGAGCGGCGTTCGCGCAATAAAAATGAAAATGTTCAATTACGCTTCGAAACTCGACGTGATAAATTATTCGCGGGTTACGCGAATTTAGATCGGATTACTTTCTATTATATACCGTGAACAGCGACGGTCAATTGTTGGCTGTTGCTATCGTGCCGTCGGCCGTGCACCAAGTTAGTTTTAATTTCTTGATTCGCGCGTAATTTATGAACATCCTGCCACATTGGAAATTTATGCGATCGCGCATCGCGATACAATGAGATTCGCCAAGTGACACGTGAAAGAAGATAATGAATGTGCGTGTTTCTCGTTATTTCGCTTCACGATTTAGTTATTATCTCGTTCCCAGCTGAAAATGAGAATCCGGGTCTGGAATCGAATTTTAATAATCAATTTCGCGCGGAACTTGATTCGAATTTGATTTTCTTTCTGTTGCCTCCGATACTGCAGAGCATTTTATTGAAATTGGTCCGACGGTTCGAGAGAAACTGAAAAATAAGTAACTCGAAAAATTTAGAAATTTTCTTCCATAGTAATTCGTCGTTTTCTTTTACTTTCGTTCTATCGTTTTTTATTCTTCTCAATTTTGCCTAGCTCTTGTCCAAAGTCACTGAATGTTACAAATAAATAGACGATTGATTTCTGTTTATCAAAGAACTTGAGATAACCTCAGAATAGTTGTTTATCACATAAAAACTCCACTTCCATTAGACTCCACTTCTTAGGTGCAGACGTTCGAATGCGAGACACTCTGCAGATCATGCGATATCATCATTTTAAAAAGTTACATCTTACTTACGTCATTATATCAAACTGTGAATAGGATAATAGCAACATCTTTCGATCTGAAGCGACACAACGTCTATTTTAAGATAGCTTTATCCTTCTTGCGTAATTCATTCATCGTAATATCGATTGCATCATCCTTTCGTCAGAATCCTTTCTACAATTCCAAAATTAAAAATTGCAAGTTCATAACACAACATAATAAATCTTAAGGCCAAACCAGTTTCACTTCGATAACTAATTTTCTATAAAAATGAGACTCGAGGAAAGGAATATCGAGAATCAACACACACAAAAAAAAAAAAAAAAAGAAAAAGAAACTGTGAATACCCCGAGAATTCCCCGTTTTACATATATAGACAGTTATAAATTCCACCCTGGTAATAAAACTCGACTGACGTTAACCAATGAAATTTAAACGCGCGCCATAATGATTTTATTGCCTGGTTTCTCCTGCATCGCCGCGAAGTTGTATTTAAAAATTACGATAGGCATACATCTTAGCGGGACGAGTATTCGCGAGTTAGCGTGACAGTCGGAATGAATTGTTTCGAAGGCCGTTACGCGTCCCGTAATGAATGCCCATCGTAACGATTTTCATCGCAGCCAGGAATCCCCGCGAAAAAGGACGAGAAGAATCGTCCTCGAGCGAATTCCCGTCTTCGCGCTGGAGTTACGATTAATTGCTATCTACACGCGATAAATCGTTCGGCCGGGAGGCGAGTACCGGCACAATGATAATGTAAAAGCCCGGGGGCGCTCTATCTTCTCAGATACGTCCGTCATTGTATCGTCCGGGGGAGTTGAAAACTTACTCTTAAAATTATTGCCACACTTACGCCTGGCCCAGCCAGACACACGATGTTTTCAACAACCTGCGCTTTGTACGACGAATTTCAGATTTTTCTTTTTTCCTTTCCCCTCGAGATATCGTGCTGCTCGTGTTGAAGTTTTGTAGAAATTCAAGCGTGTGTGTTTATGATTTTTCTCTCTCGATAACGCTGTGCAATATTCCTGGATAAACAACGGCATTTCGAAAATGACAATTAGACCGTCGATTTTTGTGAACATTTATGTCTTTACGAAGGCAACTATAAAAATTGTTTTCAATATTTTTGTGCATTGCACATTCGATGCTCTGTGCATTTTTATATCTTTTTTGTCCATTCTTTTCTTACTTGTGATCGTCTTTTTTCGTTCCTTTTCTTCTTCTGTCACCCATAATCGAAAATTCGAAAAACGCTTCTTCTCGTTTATTAATTATACTAGAAAATCTGGAAATAACTATTAATTGTTATGTAATTTGGAAAAATTTAAGCACTCGAGATTTTCTTGCCTCAGTTTCTAATCTCTTGAATTATTGTCCGATACGTTAAAGAAAGAGTAAGTAGAATAAGTAAAGATAGATGTAGATAATAAGATAAATAAAATCGAATGTAAAGTCTAAAGGTGATAAGAAAAATTAATTTTTTCTGAAATCATTCACATTCAATATTTGCCGCAATTAAACAGCAGAGTAATTCTTGAATGAGAGAATTACGATGAGATAAATATATTTCGTTCGACGTTATAACAATGGTGACCAAATGAAAGGACAATTTTAAACAAAATATACAATTCATAATGTTAATGGGCAATTGCCGATGGTAAATTATTTACATTTAATACAATTCAATGCAAAATAATAATGAATTTTACACGTCTCCCAATTTTGCTCGTTGAAAAGTATAATGAAATACATTGGGAATAAATATGAATTAAAGATATTTATAAAAATCAAAATTGACACGCTGCGATATTGTGGAAAGTGTAGACACCGTACAATAAAGACTCTGTGTACATGGAAGACAGTCTAGATTATGGAGATTGCCGTAGACCGCATTGAATTAGCAACCAAACTAGTTCCGGCTAACTTCAGAATCTTTCGACATATCTCAACCTGCTCTCAATCATTCGACTGGTCCGAAATATCCATACTGGCAAAATGTTTAACATGCTCAATCTATTTAACCAATTTCAGCTAAACTTAACTTATCTAGTTAAGTTTCACCCAAACCATTTTAACTAACCCGCGTCTAATCCCCAGACCTAACCTGCTGAATCTGCCTACCTAGCTCTGGACCATGCCATACCGAGCTTCAATCCCTAACGTATTCCACATATTCCGTCTAAACTTAGTTTAATGTTTCACTTTGTAATTTGTTTTCACTTTGTTAGAATTTATCTCTTACTCGCGCGTGTTAGCGCGGTGTAACTTCTCTATTGAAAATGTTACTTACTTAGATGGCGCGTGTACTCGAGCCATCTTTAACAGCGTGCTATTCTATTACGCTAACTTATGCTACCTAGTTTCTCTACCTAGATTACGTATAGTGTGCAGTGTCCGATACGCTGCATCGACGTACTCAACATTCTAACCGTTTCGATTATTAATAATCCATATAGTTGTGAAGCTTTAAATTTTTGTTACACTGCAAGATGGAACTTGGAATATTTTAATGAAATGAGTAATAATAGTATTTTAGTAAAAAAATATATATGTATATTTTGTAATGTATATTTTTCTGTACCATAAACCAATCCAATCTTTAGATTCACGTTGAATTCCGTTTCAAAAAAAATTTTTCAACGACTTTGATGACGTCTAAATTTTTGCAAAAAACTACGTTCACTGTGACGTAGAAGAAAAGAGACATCATGGAAAAGTAAATAAAGATTTTGAAAGTAGAGATTTCATGCTTTCAAATGAGCTTGAGCGCGACAGTTTAGATATCGGCAATTTTTCATGAAAAAGAGAAAAAAAAACTAAGTGATCTCTTAATCTTTCACGCCAGTGTGAGTTTCGTGGACGAAGCAAATTTTCAGAATGCAAGATGAAAATGTACAAAACTACGTAAACATCCGCAGCCTGTGCAGCGTGTAAATGTTTCTCAAGCATTCACGCGAGGAGGAGAAACTTCTTGGTCGGCGGTAAAGTTGCAATGAACAGGATGACAAGGAGCGGCGAGATTACGCGGAGAGTTTCGAGAAAGCATCGCGCGTGTTTGTTTCTTTGTTATCACGGCGATTCGCGAAATTTTCTTGGTGGCGAGGGATTATTCGCGCGCGGCGGAAAGTTTGAATTTAATTTTCCATCTGGAACAATGCTGGTGCACGGCATAATAGCGTTCGAGATTCGCGGTCGATTCGTCGGGCGGTTGATTCGAGGCTTCGTATTCCCTCCTGCCTCGTATTCACGATTAAAATGATATGCTTTGTCCTCGCGCTGTCGTCCATGACTGAAGTTTTTGAAAGAGAGAGAGAGAGAGAGAGAGAGAGAGAGAGAAAGAGAAAAATACCGCTGCGAAATCGAGTTTAACGGGAAACTTCACCCTCGACCGTGCAGCATAAATTTTCATAGCGACCCATAAAAATATGAAAGGTCGATGCTCGAAGTAATCTCTGTTGTCCGATATATTACATCGTCGTTTCGTCATTCGTGTCGCAAAAATTAGGGTATCTTTTGAATGGACGACTATCGTAGAGTAAATTTTCGTGATCTTTCAATTTTTTCAGTCTATATGTATATATATTTTGTATTCTTTATTTGTATCTATATTTTGCATGTATATTTTACAACGTGTCAACACGATTATTTTGCAGGATTTTGGACTGAATCAGTTATTGGTAAAGTTTTACAAGTTAATAATTCACCTATAAAATATATGGAATTTTACAAAATTAAAAGTGAATATCTTTTTAGTGAATTAAAACTGTGAAATTATGTATAATTTATTAATTAATCGTGTCAAATGTTTCTGAAAATAAGCATAAAGAACGTTTTTAATCTTAATAATAAGTTTGTCAGGGGCTAATCTTAATAATAACTTAATACTTCATAACGAAGCAATATCTTCACGAATAATAAAATTATTATGAATCGTAAATTATTAAACGAAAACGCAAACGTTTATTTAAATAGAAAAAGAATTGTAATTAGTGAGTGTTTCATACGTTGTAAAATTCTTTAATATTATCGGAAACGTTATCGTGCAATATTTTTCTTTTTACTAGTTCAATTTAATTTGATAATTACGCATTATGTGATACAGCAGTCGAGAAACATCGCAGGACTGAAAACACAGCTAAATAATTATTCATTTCGTTTATTTGATAATGAGTGGATGCTGTAAATTAAAGAACGGACACGATGCGGTGGAACTGCATGAGAACAGTACAAAGTCGAGATTTAAGCATCGCGGATCGAGAGAGATGCGGCCAACGAACTGTGAAATTATAAATACCCTTAGGAATTACAATGTTACCCGGCGCCGTTATTACGACGCACGCGATCTCCGCTTGTTTTTAGTAAAACGTTCATTAGTATCGCTTCAAGCCATTCGAACGAGCACAGTTACTCCCTTTTCCGTACGAAAATCCCCAATCGACGTCGTAACAAGAATTTCTGTTTCTATGGATAGGAAAACGAGAAGTAATTTGAGAAATGAATTTATCCAAAGGATCGTCGAAGCGTGCAGAATTTTCTGTTCATCGGCATGCAATATTTATCAGTTGATATCATTGTTAATTAAATTACCGAGATAAATTAATCTAGAGAAATATTGATATTTCTGTTGTCATTAGCTAGGATATTTAACTGGATAGACTGTAATTTTTAATGGATTTGTTAAAGAGAAACATAGACGGAATTTTGTTCAAATTACTGATAGGTCGCATCACTCACTAGATACAAACTAATAACGGGTTACCGATTGAAGTTATAGATTATTTTCACAACTTACATTCATTAATACGAAATGAAATAGTTATGGAATTAATGTACACGTTCCAAAAGTATATAATGTTTCAAGTAAAAAATTATTTCAAATGTATGAATAAAAAATGATATTAGTCAAATTGTGCCAGAAGTATTTGTCTACGCTTATTTATATCCTTATTATTCAGTGTTTGACTTGAACTTGTTTAATTAATACCTAACTATTAATTCACGAAGAAGAACAGCATTTCAGTGCGCAAACAGCCAATAAGTAAATTAATTTCTTGGTGGGGAACAAAATAATACTGTTATTTATCCAAGACTCATTTCAACGGAGTGGTTCTTTAATTCAGAAGCTTTTCTTGTATTGTAAGCTTCGCTTCATGAAGGCGAAAAGAACGTTTCTTTTATTTACAACAGATAACTATGCTTTCAGTTTACGTCACTTCAACTTTTACTTTACCGTTAAAGCACCGATGAGTAGAAAAAAAGTGTTGCAACTTGGCGTCAAGTAGATTTTAAACATTCATACATTTAAAGTAAATCAGATCAAATACATGAAACGTGAAAGTATAATTCCCGTTACTTGACCTTTGTTTCTAGAATAAAATCAGCATAAAGATTTTTAGATGAAATAATTGCAAATAAATTCTAAGAAATAAATTCTAAAATTGTTTGTGAAAATACATGCTCGAATTATAAATTGCACAACACGTGGATTAATCTTCCTTGTATTTTCCGAATTGCAATATGTGATTTAACATGTTCACAAAAATTAAACTTTCAACTGGCACGTTAGATTTTAATGCTCTCGTTAATGTGTACGAAATTGCTCCTACGAATGATGAAAAATAGCTATCACGTGAAAATGAATCACTTTGAAAGTGGTGACTTCGATAAACACCGAACTTCCGCAATTATTCTTCTGTATTATTTCAAAAATACGATCGTAAAATATTTCTCTGGCGATTCATTCATTCTGGCCCCGTATCTTTAAAATTTTTACGCGTGATGAACATTTCTGGAATATGACACTTTCCAAGCGTATTTCGTAGCGTTATGATATTTCTCTAAAATTGTCAAAGTGACACTGTTTTTATGACTCGTAAAAGCAACTTCTTTGAATGTAATTGTAAAAGTGTTAATACATACGAAAATTTCAAGCTGCTTTTACGTTTAACGAGTCAGTATCAGATTTTTTATTAATAAGAATTACTAAATCATCGGCTGAAATGAGTAGATAATTTATCGTTTATGAAAACGATTTTTTGAAATTTTATGATGTGATGTAAAGGGAATGTTTAAATGAAGATAGGTGGACGATGGTGATATTATAAAATTGGTTGTTGAAAGATAGATCAGAATAACAGCGTCATGTTTTCAACTCGTTTAAAAAAAATCACTAAATCACTGAGTTGATTGCATTTGGACTCAACGTTACAACAAAAGGATTAAATAATGAGTTGCTTCAGGCACTACAGTCGAAGGTATCTTCAGTGTCTCTAAAAAAGTATCATAATCTTTACGCTGAAAATAATTACGTTCCTTCGAAATGAGAATTCTCAATTTTTGTACGTTGAATATTAGGATGAAACGACAAAAATTCAAGAAATCCAATCATTTCGTCGTTCAACTCTAATATTCAAAGTTTAATAAAGCGGTGAAAAAAAAATCGTACAGTAAGTTTTAATGGGTTGTTGCAAAGAGAAAATTTCATTCTCTTAGTGCCACGGTAGACTTCCAATTATGAAAAAAATATTTCAATGTTTTTAGAAAATTCTAATAAATTTGTTTAAAAAAATCGAAGAAATAATCTCAGTTATTGTCGTCCATTTTTCAGGTATCAGAGAAGTTTCAGACGATCGTGCAGTTCACTAGTTATTGACCAAGGATGCGTTTGCTGCTAGCGATCGTAGGTCTAAGTTTCTGGATGTTGCTCGTTCTTGTCTGTCCTGCAAACGGTATGGACATAAATATCCTGAATTCGGATTTCGTCTACTTTCCCGACCAAGCAGAATACCTGAAGCTTTCCATGAAATGTCCTGAGAACATGATCTTGTGGCCAGGAACTCGTCGGTGTTACAGAGAAGGCGAGCAAGGTCCCTGCAATATCGGTAGAGTTCTCATCCTTGATAAGAGACTCTTGAAACCTGATTGCAAAGACGAATTCGTACCATTGAAATAAACAGGCAGGGTTTGCAGTTCACTGTTCTTACCGATTCGTCCAACTTCCGCCAAAGATGGCAGCAGGAATCCGGAAGTCATCCCCAAGATACTTGGAGGATTCGTCTGATGATTTGCAACTGTTTTTTTTTTTTTTTACTACAAAATAATGATAAAACCTTTTTTTTCTACTGTAACTGTTCAATTTCATTTTCATTTTCATTTTCATTCTCATTCTCATTTATATCTCATTGGCGAGGACAATCACTGTGTGGCGATAATTGATTTAATTCGTGTTACGTTGTTTTGTGTCATATAATACTTCAACGTAGAATGTTTCGTAAAATTCGATTACAAATCTGGTTATTTTGATTATTGTAACGACGGTTGTCACATTAATTTATCTACATAATTTGCTTGTGATGTTTGTTCATTCATGTATTTAAATGTATGCTTAGTTAGTATTTTCTACTATTATTGTATTGTCTACTCTATTATATATAGACTATATATTGTCAATTTGATAAGCTCATATGACTGATACTAAAATACTGAATGATTTAACTAATTTTTTTATCGAAATGGAAGTTAGAGAAAGAAGAAGGAGTACCTTGCATTACACAATTACCAATTAAATGTAATAAACATAACACAAATAATATTAGCATCAGTATTATATGATGATAAACTTATCGGTCTGGCAAATAAATTTTGTACTATGTATTTTAATCGTAATCTGTGAAATAAATTGACAATAAGATCGAATAACTTAAGTTCTGTTTCATACTGTAGCAGCAACAAATCATTGAAAAATAAAATATGTTGTGAATTAAATTCAACAGCAATCACTTCTTTCCAAGTTAATAACAAGAGTACAATAAAAAATACACAAAATGACTAGAGTGATTTAATTAATATAAAAAAAACATGTCATTTTCCAATTCTAGCGAATGTTTTGTACTTGTACATTTGGTAAAAAAAAAAAAGAAAAAAAAATCCAACGAAATTGAACAGCCGGATAAAATTGTAAATGCTTATTTCGTTCGTGCGAAAACATCAAATGATACAGAGATATATTGGATAACAAATGACAACAGTGTTTTTCCTCTGTTTTTCTAATGTATTTTCAATACATCAGAATGCATCAAACGCACGCCCGAACTGAACGTACCAATGGCGAATCGATAGAGCTTTTAATGAGAAAACCTTTAATTTCGTACCTTTCTAAATCTTTTATTTAGTTTATTGTAAAATTGTATTCATCGAAATTATTGGGAAGTTGTCACTTGTCGACCTTATTTGGACCAGAGTCAATGAATTTCATACGAAACATTGGAATTTTATTTGCCTCGACAGAGTTAGATTTTTTCATTTTACAAATTTGTGCCGTACTGCGAAATGCATATTATATTTTAACAATTGAACTTATTACGATCTCATAGTTATGTTACAGGAAATTATATATTATTTATAATTTTTTATATGTACTTGAACGAAGATATATATATATATATATATATATATATATATATATATATACACGAATACGTTTACTATTTTTAATCATTGGAGAGATGCCATTAACGTATTCACATCAACAGCAAATGCGCTGATGTAAATGTGAAATGTCTCTCATTAGTATCCAGGCTTTTCAATAAATTTACATTAAGATATTTCACGTTGATTGTCAATTGTAAAATAAAATTCATTCGGAAATGTACTAAAGTAAATTCGAATATGTCAAAATGTTATAAAGTAATTTATAAATATTTTGCTTCGATGTAACGCAAGTCCACATCTAATACCCTACTCTTACTTAAATTACTCGAATTACATTTTACATCTGACATTTACATTGTTTTCAATACCCATGCATATTTCACGTGTCTTTCCTTTACTGAGAAATAATGTTTTGAATAATATTTTATTTATTTAACACACGCAAATAAATACGTGTACTATTTGCATGCTCGTTCATTCTTTTACAATTTCTTTCCTTCCTTCTCCCAATCTCCGCGGCGGGTACGTGCCGTGAATAGCAGGATCTCTACGATTAACTCTATTTTAAGAATGATTGCTACCGGATAATAGGCTCGATAATCTCATCGGGCTTTCGATCTTGAGTGTGGTGCGCGTACAAACAAGATACAATCGAGTTTACCCTGCACGATCCCCTGGCGCACTTCTATTGAGAGACACCAATACCCACGGTGTGATATAGCTTGATCGAAATGTGCTTTCTTCCCTGGCGTGGTTAATTGCTTGCTCACAGCAAATGCGTATTTCTCTAGATATTCGTTGAGAAATTGGGAGTAATAAATCAGCGGTTCTCAATACGAATGCAAATGCGTACGTTATACATTGAAACTATATATTATAATAATTGTGTATATATATATATATATATATATATATATATATATATATATACATATGTCACTATATGCGCATTAATACCAGAGAAGTGTATTTTTAAAGAGTCGATACTTTATTTCACTGAATGATGATAAGGAATTGGAAATTGAAATTTTGTGAAGCTAACTATAGGAAAGGAAATTAATTTTTATTAATTCTTCGAATTAAGAACAAGATAACAATATGCCAATAAGAATTATTCAATTTCGTTGGTTAATGCTGCGAGATGTATATTTGGAAGTAGCAAGTAAGTAGGAAATAATTATAATTAATGAACGAATGAGGAAATGAATTTGTTTTTACTGTTTGCAAAAACATTCTAAGATTAGTACGTTATCTGTCCAATAGAATTGAGCAAAACGTCCATTTCCTTGTTTGGAAATTGGATAATTGGATAATTCATTTTAGAGTAAATTATTTTCCAAAATTTGCTGTACGCATTTTATATATTCGTATATATTCAACTACTTTGTATCATACTTATAACTATTTTGTATTATGGAATCCAGTACGGTAGTACTTTTTGCCTTTCAACTAATTTGTCATTCTCAATCTTTACGGAACGTGAACGTGACATAAGCGAGCTATCGGGAGCGAATGTGCGTGCGTTATGCTAAACCGTGACAGCTGCGCGGTCTGATCACGTAAGCGGTTAAGCTACTGTAACGAAAGTCTTAGAAAGAAATCTCGATATAAGTTCGTGTATTTTAAATCAATCTATTTTCAAACCTGACTTGGTTACATCGTCATACTTTACATTCACCTATTTGAACGTTTCCGTTTAAATTTCTGGGAAAACAAAAATAAAATCCATTAAAACAACACGTGCAAATTTCAACATTTCGTATTTTTGTCGAGTTTTAAATATTAAGAGGTTTATTCGCCTGCTATGAACAATGTGATTATTAATTCCAAAGTTAGAATTAAATCCTGTGTTATTTGAGCAACTGTGAGTGCTACTCTCTTTCACTGAAATGTACGCGTTTACTGTTATTAAAACGAATTAAACGTTAACTACTTTCCTCGCAATTGAAAACTTCGTTTAATATTTCTTTGTTGAATAGTTTTATTATATTCGGGAGTCATTTCCTTTTTAGCTTCATGTTCTGCTCCATTTGATCGAAATGAAAATTAATTAAATATTTCATTGCAATGTTTCGTACAAATATATATAAATTCTACCACTTTTGTATTAGTAGTACTTCACTTTTGCATTACTTTTGTACTTTTCGCTTCAAAGCTTAAAGATAAGATATCATTAAGAATTCGAACGTGAAAAATAAATGACGAACGCTATACGGTTGAGTTCTGGACGAAAAAATTTTCTAAATACTAAACTCCTTGTATATCTCTTTGAAACTTTCCATTTCAACGAATTCTCCGAAAAAATTCGTTTGTCCTATTTCTGTCACTCTACGTTACGAAGATACGATCTCCGTTTAAGAGAAACTTAGCTAATTTCCATTTAATAGAAGATCTATCAAATTCCACTTAACAGAAATTAATTCCCACTCAAAAGAGCGGACACACACGTTCCTACATTTTCATTTTGCCGACTGACAGCGTGCGCGCGATGGAAAAAAAAAGTTTCTCACCTGCGTGCGGACAATAAGAACGCGTGAAATTTCCTCTCGAGATTCGTATAATTCCCATTACATGCCATGTACTTAAATCATGCGCTGCTGTACATCATTCAGCTGAGTGAATCCTCGAGATCCGACGGGGAGCTTACAATGGACCTTGGTTCAAAATGTAGCGCACCGCCCGGTTTTTCTGCCGGGGCGAGATTTAAATCTTTGGATTAAAAGGAACGACAAGAAACGCTGCCGGAGATATTCTACCTTCCTAGCACTGGGTACGGGAACTGCGATTTCTATAGCCGCTTATCCATTCGACTTGCTGCACCCAGCGCGCGGTCTGTGATGGAATTTGTTTTCCAGTGGGAGCTAAATCGTGCACAGATTCGCCGACCGTGTTACAGCCGAAACAAATGTAAGCCATTGGATTACGAAAAGCGGCGGTCAAGGCGAACCACCAGCCGCTATACTGCACCGCTCTCTGGGTCTTCCTTAACCCTTTCGCTACGATACGTTCGTGTCTATGTACAGTATTACAAGTACGCTAATATACAATTATAATTACAAATAGTATAATATACAATTGTCAACTAATGATATATATATTAAATATTCACATTCTAATCATTAGTTGACAATTGTATATTAAATTATTTGTAATTATAATTATATATTATAATATTTGTATATTAGCGTACTTGCAATACTATACATAGACACGAACGTATCGTGGCGAAAGGGTATTATATATATATATATAAAGATTATAGAATATATATATAAAATAATATATATAAAATTATAGAAAAAATGAAATTTTTCTAGTACTCTGTTCTTCGAGTATTTTATTTATACGTGTATTTTTGCAAATTACGCCACGAGATTTTCACATTATTTTAATAGAATGGCGCAACAGTAGCGCCACGAGATCCTAAGATCCTTCGGGTCTAATAATTTGTTAGCTTTAGCCCGAGTCTTTAGCCCGAGTTTTCGAAGCTTCGAGATTCAACCTTAAAGGCTGAGCCTTTAAGACTAATGTTGGACCAAGACTTCGAGACTTGTACGAAACTTTAAGACTTAGCTTTCGAAGCTCACAAGGCCGTGAATAATACGATCGCTATCATCGACACATGTGACGTGTGATAGCACACGATACCGTTTAGCAAGCATCGTTGCATACAATTTGAAAAGTTTGAGTCTCCGAGTTTAGGGACTCGAATGTCGAGGTCTTCAAGGCTTTTCAAGAGTCGAGATTCAAGCCGCGACTCGAAATTTGTCGAAGGCTCAATGTTTACTTTAATAACACTAATTACACGTAATTACACGTACAATCTGGCACTGGGTGGTCGATTGCTAAGGTGTTAGAGTTGAGACGAATCTCCGCCTCGTACAAGGATTTATGCGCGAGGAGGAAAGAAGTCGGGCGTTCAGAATGCGATCGTTTGTCACGCAGTGCTGTCGTCGAGCCGCTTTTTATATCCGCACGTCGTCGACGACAACACGCGCGGCTCAACTCGTGGGGGCTGGAGTTAACGATGGAAACTTAGCCACCGATTCTCCGCACGGAATCTCTGTATTCTATCAGATACCCTCCGTTTCGCTGATACGATACACAGACCCAAAGATTTATAGGGTGTCTGGCAACGGATCATCCGATCGACAGAAGAGAAACCACCTGGAAAATGGATTTAAATTATGGGATGTAAGCTCTTCTTTTCTGCTGTTCGCAAACTAATACGACAAACATTTGGTATTGAATATTGGTCGAATATTTCGATGCAGTTTCTATTAGAATTTTATGTGTTCAAAAGAGTTGATGTCTTTGTTCATACTATTTATGCTCGTAACAAATTGCAGTCACTGTTTTCATACTTAAAGTCTCTACTGCACGATTTATACGTATGTATATACACACGCTATTATTCCTTTAATCATATTATTAAAAATGTTGAATGCAAGAACTTTAATAAAATAGTTGAGTCTTTCTTTCAAATTTGTAATTCCTTGAAGTTTTCATGTGGATCTTTTAAATAATTTTTCTATTTTTCACAATTTGCAATTTCTAAATTATACACGTTAGTAATCACAAAGTACAGATGTACGAAAGAATAATATCAACGTGAAGTTATTCTATATAATACCAAAAAAATTATATATCCTTTAAAGGTGTTCTCAAATTTCGCGTATAATCTCGATGAAATCGTTGGACCAATGCTTCACCACTTCACACATGATCTTTTCTACGTTCTCGTATATCAGGAATTTTTACACCATTCAATATCCATTCAAAATCATGATTCCCTTAACGTGGAGAAAGATTCGAAGAAGATCCTACGCACTTTACGTATTTCTTGACTTTCTCAAATCGAGTTCACGCATTTTTGCGACAATATTTTATCGCAAACATGTTCGATTGAAATTTTTCTTCCTATGAAATCACTATTGGATTACTAATGTCAGTTGCCGCGAGATATCGCGTCACACAGTAAACACGCGTAAAAATATTGCGTGATTTCGCCCGTAACTTTTCTCTTTTTACCTCTTCCCATCCGTTCGTATCTCTCTATTTCCCCGGCAATCTGTAATCTACATGTTCGAATGCGACATATTATCTCGCATTTACCGAGGATATTGCGACACCATTTACAGGAAACGCGCAATGCTTTCCATTCCTTGGATGCTTCGAACGTCACCGTCTAGAAAAATGGCGCGCGCGCGCGAATAACACGAATAAAATTTTTGTTTTGTATGTTGTAAATTCTTGTTTCGTATCATAGTGCTAGCTATAATTTGTTTATTCATTGTACGACGAGAGAAGCGATATTTCTGAATATCAATGAATTTCATCGATATTATACAATTACACAGATCGTGTAAACATTAATCGCAAGTTTTTAATTTCAAAGATAGACGATCACTCTTTGACATTAGCGCTGTGTAATGTTTCAAGACAAAATTATTCGTTACCTATCCCTGAAAACCTATTGAAATTTATCAAAAAATCTTCTATTATTTTTTTGCAACGAAGAAACTTGAGAAAAATGCATCAAAATTTGTTTTCGAGTTTTTCGTTTTCCATTCCAGTGAAACACAGCTTGTGGAATTTCCTTTCGATTTATTAAAAAGAAAAGTGCATTTCTCTTCATCGAGACTCACGAAATTTCGAAAATTCTCTCTGCGAGCTGAAAGAACAGCTCACAGAGAGAACGATACGTCAAAATTTTTCTTACAACGAGAAAAATCTGCAAAGAACGAAGTCGATCGTTCCGTGTTTCCGGAAGCTCGCGTATCGCGACTGAAACAACGAGTTCTCGCGTTGAAGAGAAAAGAGAAAAAACCCACCTCGATGGTCTTTATTTCCACTTATCCGTCGAACAGAAAATATATCCCGTATTCTACAAACACATACTGACTGGCGACTGATTTGAAATTCACGCACGGCAGCCCGATACACGTTGGCGAATCGTGTCGAGATCGTGGTAGACGGCGGCCCCCACCCCTTTACATTTTCATCTGCTTTCAATCTGTATCGCCAGCCCGTCATACGTTTCTCAACATTATAAGCACCGGTGGCAGACGGTTCGGCACACGGCAAGTTAACCGGGGCTGGCTAAGCGAGGACCGCCTACAAAACGGTTGTCCGTGTCAAGTACTTATGCGCTTCTTTTTTGCTAAATACATTTCAATATCCGACGAGGGAGCAGTCCTTTCGAACGCGACACTCTGCACCACGAGAAGGAGTGATAGAGCGAGCGAGAGCGGGAGAAAGAAGGAGAGGGAAAGAGATAGGAGCCGCGGATACGAGACGCGGCTGGATGAAGGAAAAGTGGGCGGAAAGGGGTAAAAAGGGCGACAGGAGCTGCAATATTCTTGGCTCGCATTGTACGTGTCCCATAAGTTGGCAGGCGAGCTCCCTCTCAGCGACAGCTTGACAGAACATACGCTCCTTCCTGCTCGAATCGTTTCGTCCTTCTTCCTTCCATCTAACCCCAACTTTCACCTCTTCCTTCTTCTTCTTCTTCTTCTTCTTCTTCTTCCTCTTCCTCTTTCTCTTCCTCCTCTTCTCCTCCATTTCTGCCTTTCCCCAGCACCCTTCTCCTGCTCGCGCTTCCTTTCGTCGAGGCGTGCTCGAAAATAAAAGTTTATAAGGTGTTGCCTGTGTGGGTGGGAACGAGTTCACGGGGGTATAGGTGCGCGAAAAGACGGTGCTGGTGGGAGGAAACGTCGTCGACAGTGGGGAGAGATACGCGGTGGAGGCGAAAACTCGGCTGGGTATTGGGGGTGACGAGGAACGATCGGCGCGAAGGGAAAACCGGTATACGGTTCACGCGGCGCGGCGAGAGGCGGATGGAAGAACGAGAAAAGTGGAGACCACGTGCAGAAATAACGTTCGTGTTTTTGATTTGGAGCACGTAACCGAACCACATTGAAATCAGATAGGGGCGCGAGAGACGACGCTAAACTGGCTCGGAGGCTACGGCAAGCTTACTACAGGAATACCTAAACCGGTCCAAGGTTTGAGCGGAAGGATGGTGAACGGCGGAGAGGGGTTAGAAACGCGTTAGAAGGCGACCAAGGAAGCTAGATACCGAACTCTTTGCCGGTGAAGGGACGCGAGAGAGCGAACGATGGCGGTGGGAGGTGGAGAGGCGAAAGAGGGCGCGAAAACACGGAAGACATGGCATGCCCGTCCCGACGCGAGCAACGGGGTTGGGACAGACGCGCTCACAACGGCTGAAACGTGCCACTTTCCATGGATTTTCGAATAAATCGGCGGCGTGTAGACTGGCGCGTTCGTTCCACTATAACGGACTCTCTCTCTCTCTCTCTCTCTCTTTCTCGTTTGCTCTTCACAGCTTTGACTTCGACTTGCCTCAAACTCCCATCGGATTCGTATTCCGTAATCCGGATGGGCCTTGGTACGCGGATGGCGGAAAACGTCGCGGAATAGAGTTTGCCGCCCCGCCGCAAAGAAGAATCGCAGGAATGCGCATCCCCCGTGAGCGTGAATCAAACCGTTCCGTGAGCCGCTCCCCCGTCAATTACGCTTTCGTCTTCGTTCATCGGGGTCTTTTCGGGGCACGTCCCGGGGCCGACGACTGGCATCTCCGCGCTGCCGTCACCGTTTTACTTTCGCTTACTCGAATCGCCCGGAAGAGATTCCTCCTTTTCTCTCATCCCTCCGCGGCTTCGGAGAATTCATCCCCTCGTACGAAGAGAATTGTTTCCTCGAGTTGCGCGCATTTACGAGATGCTCGAACGGTAATAAAAATTGCTCCCAAGTTTCGCGAGGTTCTTTCAGGAAGGCTGTTGCTCCGCGCGTTTGTTGATTTCGTTTTCGTTTTCGGGTGGCAGTTCCCGACGCTGTGAAACAATTTTCTTTTTTTCATCGAGATTCCACATTATTAGATGAAGCTGATGAAAATACTGGCGGAGAATAGGCAAAAATATCTCTTATTTACTGTACCTTACCATTACAAAGAGTTTTTAATAAGAAAAGTTGATTGTTGCAAAAATTTGTTAAGACTGTCTTAATGAGTTCGTCCCTGAGAAATCGAAAATTTCTTTCAAACTGATGGAATCAAAACTGACGAGATTCGTAATATTTCATCTTCGCCATTGACATATTTTGTACAATTCGTCATAATCGGGCGTAAAAATAATGAATTTAATAATAATTAAGCAACAGTTATCTGCGGGACAAGATCAGAAACAAATACATTTGTCGTTCAAGCATTTGCAGATTTCAGTTCAGGATAAGGTGAAACATCGCTTAGATACGAGTACTTGCAAAGTTCCTTTCTCCTTATCTCCGAGATACATTAATTCTTAGCGAACTTCACGGCTACGCGGGGCTATGTGAGAAGCACAGAAACTATGAAATTATTTTCGGTAATTAACAGCCAGTATATTGTGCTTTCCTTCTCGGAAAGAATCAGAGAGAACATTGATTTTTCACACGTAGAAATCTTGCTGATTCGTTTCTAAATTTCGAAACAATTATCGAGTAGAAACTTTTCAAACTATAATTTTCACTTCCCTTCGTACTTGATCTACACGCGCTCCTTAAACATCTGAATTGATATTAGAGTTTAGGCTCTCTCTCGTTCAACGAAATTAAACGAGATAAAAGCGATGAACGAACAGTTACGGAAGGAACGCAACAAGAAACAAATCCACCAACGAGAGATTATATTTTTTCGCGATAACGACATTCTATTCTATTCAGAGTGGTAAAAAGCATCGCCGCCTCTAGAACGGGTTCGCCTAACATTTTTTTGCCGGCTCCCTTTCTTTCTACGTTTCGCCGGCTTCGGCTTCAACAGCTCTCCTCCGTGTTCAATTCTGCCTCTTTTCTTCGCCGAGCACCTCTCTTCTCGCACCTTCGAACGCGCGTTGCGCCATATTTCAAACGTCATATTAGCAACGACCATGCGTCTTCCACGAGTAAAATGTCTATGCTAGCGGCAGGCTTGCCGCCACTACATCACACAGCCGGCCTCCCTCTTGGCGTCAGCCTGCCTCGGTATCGTGTCACCTTGCTAGCTCGCCACCAATTACACATTAATGCGACGTCGCGTTATCCGGAGACGATGCGCGAGATGGAAAAGGGGAGGGCCCCGAGAAGGATCGAGACATCTCCGGAGAGTACATCCCTTCCGCCATCTATATTAGTCAATTAACCTACTTCACCGTGTCGGAACGATTCGATCAACGGAAAGGGGATCGCTCGGAAAGATAGCGCAACGCTTCGCACGCTAGTTTTCGCGGAACTTCACCAGTTGTCACGACCTGTGTGCAGAGACTTAAGCAGATCTTCTGTCGTTGAATCGTCGGTTTCGTAATTTATATTATTCGCCTTAGTAGGGGACAAAGTAACATGAATCGTCGCGTGAAAAGCGCTGGATTTACAAAAGCCTGTTATCTGATTGAAAATGGACTTTTCTATGAAACGATTCTGTTCTCCTCGGTGGATTCTTTTTTTTTTTTTTTTTTATATAATCGTTAGAGAGAGATGAATTTATGTACGTACAATACTTGTTGATTTTCGTTCGTTATAATTCGTGAGTACGTATTTCGTGAGTTCTACGAACAGCGAAGGAACATTTAAATTCGTCCTTCCACGACGACCCAGAAAAAGTTTCCACGGGAACATGGATTTCTAAGATGATCTAATTAATCGTTCACATACGTGTTTCGTGAGTTTTGTATATATATATATATCCATCATCGTTTTGTCGTTTTAAAGGAGTTTCTCTCGAAAACATGGATTTTTCAGACGAACCAATTAATTGAAGTACGATCACGTTCCACCGATCGAACAGCACGTGAGAAATTTAACACTGATTTCTGTTGCATCTAACAGAAATCAACATTCTGTTACACCTCCATCGTGAACTCTATTATGTCTAATGGATAATAAAGTTTCTCACCTAATGTAGCTGAATACGAGCGAAAAATCGAACTTTATCTCTTCCACTTCTAACATCCTGGTACACACTCGCATACACACATGTACAGGCAACAAACACACACACGCATTCACGGATTAAGTGAAAGGTAAGAAAGGAAGTACCAGAAAGGCCGTTCGTGCAAATCCAAGATGCTATCGGAACAAACACAGCCACCCTCCTCCCCCCCCCCATTCCCCACCCATTTTTCCACCCGCTTTCTCGCTTTTCTTTTTTCCCGAAGCATCGACCGTGCTCAAGCAGAGAACCAGCCAGTGGATCCTCGACAGTATTTCAGCGAAGTATCTAAGAAGTGAAATGAAATGTAGAGGGCTGGAGGCGTGACTCGAACTCGTATGAGTCGCGCCAGATGTTACAATATTTACTGCGAGAAGAGTTTTCTCCTCTACATCCATCTCCCCACCCCGCCCTTTGCCCGATAAACCTCTATGTTTCCACCTGGATGCTCGTGACGGGCGTACACACGTATCTGACAAGTACACGCGCGTACACACGTTTACACGCGCGATAATATTAATGCCTCCTAATGATAGGCCGGCGACGCGACGCGACATGTGTAGGCGAACGACGAGAAGGAGAGGCACGAGGAACCGATTCTTTTCTTCGCCGTCAAAGGTCTTGCCGGGCGTATAAAGTGGCGGCTTCGCGGCGGCGTGGAAACCGAGCGTAGAAACCCTCTCCTCCTCGGTCCAAAGACTTCAATTACCCTACGGAAGGTGTAATAGACTGACGTTAATTACCTCCTCGATCATGAACGCTAAATAGACCGCTAGTCGCTCGGCAACGTTGATGCATGGACGGAAGACATTGCCCGCGTCGCGACGATTGTCCTCGGAGAAACTGTACCGCGGTTCAGTCGGAGATTCGGGGAAACGAGAAATCAAATTGTCGCGTACGAGGGCTTGTTTTTAAGAAAGTGAATCGCGCAGCGTTGGATGTTCCACGTAACGTTTGCTACGTATGCTTTCTGAATATAATGAAACAAAAAACGTGTCGCACTTTGACTTTTTCAAGTTTCATCGAGGAAATACGAAACAAGAAAAAAAGTTCATTTCGCGTCAATATAATTAAATTCCAATTAATAAATGCACAACGTGGTGAATTTAACTTGCACGTTAAACATTTACTCTGGTGGCAAGAATTCACGATGGTAAATCTATTCTCGTCCTACGGCACGGTTCTCCTCGTACTTTGCACGAACTTCATTGCTTCGACTTGAAAGAGATTTTACAATGCAAGAAGAATCTCGTCTTTGTTTCGTCACGTTGGTATCGTCAAGTTAAATCTTAAAGTACGCCTTCAAAATACGTGTTCATCAAGTTGCGGCCAGGTGGTCGGCAAAGGAAGACAGATCGTTACGTTACTTTTGGATTACACCGCAAGATGGTACGCGGCTTTTTCGTTTTCGTCACGCGAACGGAAGCAGTCAACGTCGGTACGTTTTCACCGGCACGATCTGTCTCCGGTGTAATTTTTAATGTCCTCGATCAATTTAACAGAACGTGCGGCCGGTATACGATATTTTCTCACTCTCCTCTTTTCCTTTTCTCTATTTGTCTTCTCTCTCTATCTCTTCACTCTCCCCCCCCCTTCCATCGTTCTTTTTTTTCTTCCTCTCTCCTTTTTTTTTGCCTCTTCTTTTTTCGGTTCCTGCTAGAGGGAGAAACAATTTATTCCACGAACGCACACGAGAGCTGAGTTATCGATTCGATGTGAAGCGGTCGGACGTACGTGAACGCCTATTTTCATCGACGGCAATTATTGGGTTAGCCAAAAATTCTTAACGGTTTCCACCGGTGCAACCTCAATTGTTGGATATTTCTTTTTGTTTCTTCCTTTTTGTTCTTCTTTTTTTCCTTTTTGTTTGTTTTTTGCTCATCTCGATATAAAAAGTGCTTCATGGGAACTCTGATACGTTGCGGGGTACCGGGAAACTATTATCGATTGACAGAGATACGTCAGAAATGCTTCGAAAAATTCTCGAAACAGTTCGCAAGAATATAGTACGAAAGAATAAAACGAGTAATTTTACGAACGATGGTCGAAGATCGTTGACGCTGCTATATTTATAATCTTGATCAATGCCATTTTTGGAAAGCAGGTAATTGTATTGACTTCGAAGTTGGCATTTTATTTCACTTTATCTTTCATCACCTAAATTTCATTTGTTTATCAACATTTCGTAGCAAGTACCTTTTTTTGTCTACAAAAACTGTGCTATTGCTTTATTATATTTAGTGAAGCTTAATTAAATTTAGTTATTTAGTCCAAATTGTCTTTATGAATCAGTAAATCTATCGTTTCTAATGGAAAAAATGCTTCTCTTTATGCACTTCGATGTTCATCACGCTATCGTTTTTCAACGATTAATACTGATTGCTATCTTTCAATTAAAAAAATTCCTAAATAATGAAAGAAATAATTTTGCTCGACGAAAGCTACGGTGATGCTTCTACCTTTGGTAAATGACAATCCACGTGTAGACGTTGTACTAAATGGTAGTTCATTTTGAAACACGCAGAGGACAACGCGTCTGACTTTCGAATGAGAGAGGAGAAAGAAAAACACGTATCTGAACACGCATGAAAATTGGAATATTTTTCTATTCTCTATTTGGCACTGTAGATTGACCAAGGGCAAAGGATAATTTACGTTTGCGTATTTCGGATTGAAATCTGGCCTCCCTTCTCTCGCTGTCACGTTCATCCGTGCACAGGCGATGTTTGAGTTTAATCTGTCAATGAATGTATCTTTAAAACCAAGTTAAATAGAGACAATTGGGTACACAAAATGATACGTATAGTTAAAACTAGGGGAGCAAATTGGCAAATATAGTTCTAACGTAATAACGTCGATTTCATAATGAAATTTCACATGGTAATTTCCATCGGGTAATTTGCACGGTGCGCTATTGAATATGGAAAATTTGATCAAATTCATCTTCAATTTGTCACGAATGCAATCACATTGACATTGCCGGCTGAATTTGAAAGTGAAACGAGTTTTTTTTTTCTTCTGTTTCTTTTTTTTTTTTTTTTTTCTTAATTCTCAACGATTAGAAGTATTTCAATTCAAAATTTAAATCAAATTTTAATTCAATCGAAAGGAAAATCAACTGGCGATTTGTGACGTAGTGTAACTTTTGCATAGAAATTTCGTTCTATTAACGTGGACAGAATTTTATAGTCGCCTCGAACAAAGTACAATTACTTCTTTAGCCAATAAATATCGTAAGGACGAAATGTTACTTCCCTCCCGTGTCCCAAATTACTCGTCACATTTGGCGTTTAATAAAACATACAAATGTGACAACTAATTTGGGACACGGTGGAAGTGCTGCATAAAATGTCGTCCAACTGCGTAAAATACAGATGTATTTGCCGGTCGATTAAACTTTTTATCGTAAATCTTCTGAAATTACTTCGTTTGAAACCGGATCACGTCGTACACAATTCATGAGTGAAACAATCGAACGAATATGAAATCAATTGGTAAGTATAAATCAAAGCCAGGGAGAATCAGATGTATAAAATGTCCAATAAAGTGTAAATATATAAACTCGTCGCATGCATATTCATCTCGACAGCTTGGTCAAATGTTACATATGCCGAACATCGGTTACTCGATGCAGGAACTCGATGCAGGAACTTTCTCGTCGAAAGGATCGTCGAGCGGTATGTGCTTTCCAGTTGTAGGCTACGCGTTGAAAAAAATTACAGAGCTTTAACGAGAAAAAAAAAAAAAATTCCGCCGACGAGCCGGAATGGTTAAATTGATCGAAGTAGTCGCTCGCCGAGCGATTTTTCATGCTGATGGTCCGGTTCTTTCATCTCTGCGAAATGTAGACGATTTAAAAAGTGGAACGTGTTCACGTGTGTACGCGCTATCTCTATTTACGAATCGCGATTCACGGTGTTGCACTATCCTTGAAGCCTTGATGGATGGACGAAAACAGATCACCGCATCGAGCACATTTGTATATAATATGTAATAAAAATTAAAGACAGACAGCTAAAAATCAAGATGGACATTATTTAAAATATGCGACTATTAATTTCATTTTTTCGTTCTTTATTTCATTTCCTTTTAATATCCAAGTCGTATTTAAATGATACCGGACGTTCAAATTCTTAACCATTCGTTCATTCTTCATTCGTTCTTTAACAGTAGAGTCTGAGAGAGAATTGAACGATTGACACGTATATTTTTCACATCTGAGAATGTATTATAGATTTTCCGGATGAAATGACAACTACAGTATTTTTTAAACTGTCCGTTCTAAATCTCTCCCCATTTTATTACCTCGAGGGAGTTGATAATTCGAAACTGTGTACCAGTAAAAATTACAATCTCATTACTTGGAACTTTATTCGATATGAAATTGCAAAATATTTACAAATCAACGATATACGTATATAACCTCGTTCAACAATGTTACGATATCTATTATATTCATTCTAAATTACGAACAAAATTCATTGTAATAATTCTTATATAACAAATATTATACTATTATTATACTAAATATAATACTTGTATAAAAATAACTAATGTGATAGTATCAACAATTTTATCATCTTTACCTATATAATTTAATATTCATATATAACCACAGTTTGATGATAGTATCAACAATTTTATCGCCTTTGTCTATACAACTTAATATTCATTCCGCGTTAAAATATCGAAGTCTTATTAAAACCTGTCCCAAGATTTCTGCGGTGGAATGTACATTTTCGATCCACTTCGAAAATTTCCATCGATCGCAAAAAGTGAACCTGCGTTCAAACATTCGAAGCAACGTCGTCTAGCAAATAAATCAAAGACTGTTAATAAAACTTTGAACACAGGCTAGAAGAAGCTTCCGCGTCATTTGCCACGTAGTATTAATTTAATCACAGAGGACGTGTGCCACCACCGCGTGCGCGCGGATATAGCATAATCACGCCGGTGAAATTCGTACGTCTAACAAGCAAGCTGGCGTTGGATTTTCAAATAATAAACGGGGCAAAGGGCAACGCGTGTCTATCGAACGTTCGCGTTTCATCGGCGCGCCTTTGTTTACACGCGAAAACAAACCAGCCGGCAGATTTATAATCATCTTCTCGTTTCTCGAGCAGGCCGCGTTCGCATCTGCAGATTTCAATTGCGTTTTGCGCAAACAGCGCGCGGTGTCCCTTCGCTCGGGTACACGAGCGCGTTTCGGTCAACACCGGGTAAATATAAATTCCATAGGAAACAACGCCGGCTTTGTCAACGGAACGTGAGCGCGGAAAAAAAAGCGTTATCACGCGTGCCCGCCAACTTTTCACGCCCCTCGTGTGTCCTCGATCTACCTCATTGTAAACAGCTGGCACTCGGAAGCACACGTTATGCCTGTCAATCTCGACGGGAGATTATAACGTACGTACGTATTGTATGTATTGTGAGTACGATGACTCGCGTAACGAGTATTCCAACGCTTGCAGGAATTTTTTTAATCAATACACAAGGTTCTGACATTTCGTTCGTCAACCGGGAACAACCTATTGACATTTCATTCGCATCGTTCTTGCGTTTCTTTAAATTTCAGAGAGTCGTAAAATTTATCCGTAACACTTCTATCGTCTTCTAATTATACTCGGGGTGAGTCTCGGGGTGAGTTTAAGTACTTTCGAGACGATTAAGATCAGAAATGTTAGAGACATACGTTGAATTGATATAATTATTGTGTTTTAATAATTAGGAGGCGTTTGGACATCAAGTTTGTTTTTTCAAGTGATATCGTATATATTTTTTAATGTATCGATCGATGCAACACGTCACTCACTATGAAAAAGCATTAAAACATTTATATAGAAAAGCCGTTAGTTCAGAAGATATTTCAATTGAAATAATTCGAAGTAATGTTCGTCGAGTATCGAATCTATCTGAAATAAATTTTGTAACGTTTATTGATTATTTATTCAGAAACAATGATTGGAAACCGAAATATTTATTTAACTATTGCACAACGGTGAAAATATTTAGACATCCAAACACTCTAGAAACTATCCAACTTTTGTCTGAAACATTTTGCGATATAATTAATCGTTTAGAAAATATTTCAGTTTCTAGTCTTAGTTAGATGATTCACTCGTTATGTATCAACCAAGTTGAGCAATTTAAATCTGTACATAAACGTACAAATTTAGCGATCGTATATTTTGTGTAGAACAGAAAAATTATACCACTTATAGAAATTTCAATATTGTATCAACGCTATATTCAGACTTGGCTATCATGGTTATATCGGTCAACTTTGAAAGAAATCTAAAAATGTGTATCTCACAGAGATATTTACCAATCCGACATACTGAAACCTCATATTTCCAGAAAGAAATCACCACTAATTCGATGATAGTGTCGTTACTTGTTTCCTCTAACCTAAGACAGCAGAGAGATTCGAGCAGATAGCAATTACACTTGTATCAGATTCGTAACAAACTGGAATAAAATTCCAATAAGGTATCGATTTCCAATAACTCCAGAATAACGCTCTTCAAAAGTACTTGTTACAAATTTAAGTTGTCATTCGAAAGACGTGTAAATTGTCCAAAAGATGATCAAAGAGTGTATTCAACAAATTTGAAACTGATTTTTTTGTAATTCGTAGGATTTCTCTTTGTCACTTCTTTTTCAGAATCTTTGTACTCTTTCTATTGAAAAAAATGATAAATTTAATATATGTATATTGCTGTTAGAACTACACGCGTTACAATAAATGTAAATCTTTGACCGTCAAGTATCTATCTTTCGCTGAATTAAAAAATAATCACAACAATTTCTTAACTGTCGAGAATAATTATCAACGAACCTTTCTTCACACTTCACACGAAATGCATAAAGATTCATACTCGTACGACAAAATCTCCATTTAACTGAAAACAAGACTTGCTAGACGATCGAGGAAATATGAAACAGAACAACTGACTGTTTGATTGAAGGAATTATCGACTCTGTTAGTCGTTCAGTCTTCTTCGGCTACTGAAATTTCTTGCAAGTGTTGGCAAGATCGCATAATTCCGTGAAACTATCGAAATTAAAGAGAGATATCCCAACTGGTGTATATATTCTTCGAAGGAATGGGCACGTCTCGGTTGATTTACGCGTGTCCATTAAGAGTTCTCGCTAGATAGACCGTGCTTGAAATTAGTATTAGCGGAGAAATTCCGAATTTCTCTCCCATCCGATAGAAATATTTCATTCGAGTTGCGCAACGCAGTCGGCCAATTACCAAAGAAGGATTACAATACCTCGAATCTCAGCGTTTTGCGAGCTGATCGAGTGTACACGATTAAACAACCGTTAAATCATTTTGCTCGAACCGGACGAATAATTATAATTCGTACAAAATCGACCGTGAGAATCGAGTATCAAGTGCCGCAAATAATCTATGAGATCGCGCGGATGGAGAACTGTGCAAGGCGAGAGCTAACAATGGGAAACATTGTTTTACAGTTCGTTACAAATGGATTGTTGAGCGCGAATTTCATAATTCTCGTTTGCTCGTTTCCAGTCGCTATGTGATAATTGATAAAAAGGGGTAATTACGTATGAAATTACGTTATCAAAATATTCGATTGCCATTGCTAAACGAAGGAGATAATAAAACGCGTCTTCTGCCTTGCACAGAGGAACGACTTCGTAACTTAACACACTGTTAACACTGTTAATTTCACGCTTCAGTGACTTTTTTTCACTCGATATTGAAATCAAGCATGTGTATCCCTGGGTTACTTCTTCGAACGCTTGAAAAACATCACTACTTACATTAATTGTGACACATTAGTAAGTAAATTGATATGGTAGCTACAAAATGTGTAGTGTTTAAATAATTAATTTGGCGAACTAATTAATTTAACTACATCGTCTTGCTATTTACCAATGTTCAATTGTATTTATCCCTGACGTGCGCATCGATACAAAAAGTCTCGCAATCGTTTTGTAAAAATACTTTAATAACAGTTGTAATTGTAATTATACGAAGAAAAGTAATACGAATGTTATTTCATTGCGTGTATTAAAACTGGAACGAAGTACATACATCTACGTTTCACCACTCTCTGTGAATTTTAAAAGCTAACACATAAAAATTAATTACATCATTCCACCTCACAACGCAGTAACACAGTTAAATATACCGTAAATTATTAATAATTTACCGTGTCAATGAAAAGAATTCTTCTTCGTCGGATCAACGAAACTCTCGTGCCGTCGTCGACAGTATATCGAGAATAAATTTCGACGAAAAACCTTCGACCACGTAAAAGTGAGTTAGCTGCGCGATATTTGCTCCTGTACGGGCCGGTTCTATCAATACGATATCTGGGTATCGAGCCGATCGGTACTCCGCTCCGACTAAATATTGCCGCAGCAAACACACGGCGTGCCTTTCTGTTAATTATACAGAATCGTCTATGGGAAGTCCATAGAGGCGATCCTCGAAACCAACCGTTCGGTGGAACGGTTCACTTGGCGACTAAATGCCCTGATGCCTTCCAAAGAAGAAGAGGCACTACATGACCACGAGTGCACTACACTTGAAGCCGGCTGGATGTAAACGAAGGGTGGGTTTACGGATGGGGAACATCACTCGCGCTAGATTGAAGAAAGATGGAGAAACTCCTAACGAACAGAGGCACGAAGCAAGGCACGAAGTGTGTGGCACACTTGTACGCGCAATCAAGGGAGGACTTTGTGGCGTGATACGGTCAACTGCATCCGGGGTATGTGCGTACAAATGAAGGCCAGAAATTCAAGGGATAATTTTCCCGTCTCCTCGGTGTCCTTCGACAACCGTCGGCCGTGTGCAACAGGATCACACAGGGCCAACTGACGCTATGTTTTAGGAGACGTTTATCATTTTGCCAGTTCTCGCTGCATAAACTGCCGGGCCAGACCCTTTTCCGAATATAAATATGACCCCGGGGGATGGCCAAAGACGTAGAAATCCTGACATTCGGAAAAGAAATTTCAAGTTTCCACGGACGCGAGTAAATTCACAGTTCAGTGTTCAGAGATTTCTTTAGATGGCAGGTTGACAGTAGAAAATATCATTTCGTTTGGTTTCTAAAAATTGAACTTCAACCGCTTCTTAATTTCAACCGATTCCTCGTTTCGATTGATTACAGAATTTCACGCTGGTTTGCTAATTGTAAGTGCACCCCTTTGAGAATGTACATTATTGTGAAATTGTATAAGATACCGCAATAACACTCTCTTAATAACATCGTAAAACGATTATACACTTTTACGTAGCTTTTTAAGAATTCCATGGTTGCACAAGTAATGAGCATAAACAGAGGAACGGAAGTAGAAAGCGGCAGCTTAATCAAAAGGGATGACTCGTAAGCAAACTGCTCAAAAGAGTCCAGTAATTTGCAAATGAAAGGAAATGTTAATACTACGCGCAAAAACTATGATAATCGTTGCACGGGATTATTACGATTACCCAACCATTTCTGTATTCTGTATTTCTGTTTTATTCTCTCTGTTCAATTGAGACACGGTAGTACAAAGAACGAGATATTATGTCAGCCAAAAGTCAAGACTAAATTGAGAAAGGAATTCATCATTTTCAACAAATAAAACAATATACTTCTATATAGAGGAGACTCTAGCATCTTTAGAGACAATTTTTTGTAACTGAAACGTACAATAGTAGACAAAAGAAAGCATACAATACTGGTAACACTAAATAAATAATTCTAATAATAACGTTTATTTATCGCACTTGCCTTCTAAAGGTACAGTATATTTTCTTGCCCCGTTAGCCCAAATTTTTTGAAATCAATTGTTAAAAACGTAAATTTTCAAGAAGCAGTTGGAAACTTGCCGAAACGAAAATTCCATGCAATTAATATTCGTAACGTAGAGATCATCAATCCTGAAATACAGTGTAATCGATACGTCCTATACGTTCTAATTATGAGTGAAAGCTCACTGCGTTCGTTATGTCCACGTGCCGGTTGTTCATTAAAGAATTATAAGGACCATTTCCTAGTGTTCCAATGGCCGCAATCCAAGCAGGCACGCCCCATATGGGATTTATTAGAATTAGAAATCTGATGCTCCACGTGTGGCTGCACGTTGTATATTAACATTAACGACCTAGAACCTAGCCATTTGTACGCGAGCCAGTGAATTACATAGAACGTGAGAGGCTTCCGTACACGAATTATTAGTCTCATTATTACCTAGTTTCACCAGGCTGGAGCAACATTTACACTGATTGAACACTGATTCTTTCGAAGGAACCACGACATTCTAATTATTGCACGACACTTTCAATTATTCAGCGCACGAGCGTTGAAAGATATTCGATATTCGAAAATATCGTATTGTACTTGAAGCTTCGCACGAGGTTTAGGTCGACTGCTTATACAGATATTTATACAAAATATTTTAAACAACTATAACGCAGCATTTCTTTCTCGATAGTGTTTTAAATTTTTGTCGTCAAACGTACAAGCGGACCGACATATTTGATCGAGCTGTTTTATAATTCCTATGATACAAAATGAGTGAAGATTTACTTCTCTCAAATAGCAAACGAATTGCTACCAATTTTGAGAAAATTCAATGAAATTTCACAAAAGTTATCTCAATATTTCCATCGCGTATTTGTAGAAATAAATATCGAGAACGTTGCTTACACGTATTTTTAAGCGTTCATATAACAAATATTAAATAAAACTAATATTGAGTAAAGTTGGAAATATCGAAAAAAATGTATTGGTCGGCTAGTCTAGTAAAAATCGCTTGTAAATTTGCATTATACGCGCGTAATACATACATAACTCATTGGAAATAAACTGCAATCGTTAAACAGCCCATAAATTATGACGTAATGCTCGATAACAGACTGAAATCTGAATCCTTTCATCGGTACGATTTACTGTCCCTCTTTTTTTCTTTCATTTTTTTTTTTTTTTGCGTGTGAGCGCGTGCGTGTTTGCATTTATACGAAAAGGAAAGGAATATTTATTTGCAATGACAGGAGTTGTTTTCGAAAATGTTTGGCCGTAAATACCGTACGTGTACTCAATAATTAAGACCGATGGTGGCTGCATAGAGCGTAAATAATGCTCGTAGACCATCTGTAAATATAATCTAAATCCGAAAATATATATTTTCACTTGTGCATCGAAAGTGCATTGCTTGTAAATTATCTGTGCATTATCGTGTTTATGGATTCACGTTGCATTATGTAATCCATTTCCCGTCGAACTGTATAAAATAAACGGATTCAGGATGAAAAGTACTTTTGTCATCATAATGCAGTATGACTTCACTCAAAGCGAGTTGAACGATGATTTCATTGAATTTCCACCCATATTTTGGATCTGTCATGTCTAAATGAACGTGAAAGTTGGAAAATTGAATGTTTAGAAATCTTAAACATTTTTCTATTCTATTTTATGACAATTAAAACTATTCTGCTTTATGAAATATAACGTTACATATTGTTATAGTTAATAACAATTTCTTTTGTGTATTCTTTGTACGATTAGTGGAATTCTAATTATTGCAATTTTGGATTTATGTTTCATACAGTTATTGAAATACTGAAACGTTGAAAATATTTATATAGATATCGTAGCTGTCATTCATAATTGAGAAACGTAAATTGCAATGACCATAAAAGTCTATATTTAGTAGAAATTATCTAATTTGAAAGTTATTAAGTTACAAGTTACAAATGTGACTCTTTCTCAAAAAAAAAAAAAAAATATTTATATATATATTTCTATAAATTATTTTTCCACCATAGTCTATAAATTCAGCGTATGAAACGCAACAATTTCTTTAATCAATACATCTAAAAAAAAAAAAAAAAAAAAGAAAGAGAAAGAGAATTTCACACAAAGCATCTATTTCATATCTTGATATATGCAAATTTAAGTAATCTCTTGAATAATTACAAACTGCATTAATCATCTCAGAATTGAAAATCACCAATCATGCGAAGTTTCACGAATCAAAAATCTAATTAAAAGGTAACTAACACGGTATTCTATCGATTCTCGGCTCAACTCACTCGACTAACAACCTCTGTACATCAAACGTCGTTAGTTCGCGAACACATCGTTGAGAAAATGAAACACCGTGTTCCGACTGATAACTGAAGTAATCGCAACGATCGACCAAACGACGAGAGAACGTTCTCGATCAATTTGATAGGTAATCCTTAGCGCGCGACTGCGTTCGTTAGCAAATCGAACAGCGTAGTCGCTGCGAGCATCGAACAGTCCTGTCATTCGAGATGCTACGTACGAAAGTCCCTGCGACCCGTAGGGCACGTTCATCCCTTTCGCGTTAGAAGGAGACACGACTCATCGGGGAATTATCGGTACTTGATTGCGCTTAATCCGCAAAGTTTTCTCGTTTGACTTCGCCCTCACCTAAGACCCACGTCGCCGGTGCTTTTCAGCGCGCGCCGCGTCGTTTCCTGTTGGAATCCACTAAACGAAAAAAAAAAAAAAAAAAAAAAAAACGTTCGACTACGGCCGACAGGGGTGAGAAAATTCATATCAAACGCGAGAGAGAAGTCGGCACAAGGCGAATCTCTCTTGCTAACGACGTTCGTTTGGTGGAATGTGTTTACACACTTGTTATGCCACCCTCCTCTTCGCGTCTTCTTCTCTATCCTGCTCGACCTCCCTGTCCTTTTTTTTCTAATTTTTCGTTCAATTTTCTTTCCCTTCTTTTACTCTATGAAAAAACTGCGCTTTTCAACGCAGTGCAGAAAGCGGACTCTGTTGATAGACTCGACGTTTCGAAGGGAACGAAGACAGATTTTGGATACATTACATGGGGATCTTGAAGAGATGTTAGATGTGTTACCATTGGAGTAGTTACTTTTTGACTTTAGATCTTAGATCTTAGATCTTGGATCGAGATTTCGATGTTTTCGAAACGAAGATTGTTAATTTACTGTATTGGTTATAAAACTGTATACACTGATGCGAAGAAACGATATTAAGTTGAGTTTTTCTTTTTTCTCGACACAGGAATATAATATTTACCATTTTTGATAAATTGCTTACGAGATAGTAATATTTTTAGTGTCGCCACCATTTCGGAAATGTAAATCCGAAACAGTACAGTCCCGTGTCGTCTTAACAACTTACCAAATTAATTCTATTATGTTTCGCGATTTTGGGCTGCGTTTCGTGACATCTAGCTCTGCGTAACGAGTCTTGCTTCTCTCTCTTTCTATCCACCTCGTTCGCCTCTGTTTCTCACTTTCTCGATTCATAACGCATACACATATATATGTATGTATGTATGTATATATATATATGGCTCAAACTAATTTCAAGCACAGACGCAGTGCTTCTTGCGATGTAATTTCTACAGTTTAAGTCCTTCAAGTGCGATATTTATAGGTAGAATGCAGCTCGTGCAAAATTTAAAGCAATCTGCATTATTATCATAGCGTCAGGAACTCGAGTTCTCTTCGTTAAAACGGCGTTTCTCGGCTCATTCTTCGAATAACTGTGAATCGCAACTCTCCTCTATTCCAAATATTTTATTACTTCCCCAGTTTTGCCGTTTTAGCTGCGAAAAACCAAGGTATTTTCTAATTTCCAGCCGTTCTCCGAATAACTTGAAGCTTCGAATAATTGTAATTTTCTGTTATTTGAAATATTTCATCACACTGCTCTGGTTTTACCGTTTTAATTTTGGAAAAGCGTTCTCTATATCTTCGAAGAGATTCAAAGATTAATTGTACGAAGAATTTAATTGTGTAGTTGTTCAAACGTCATTATCTGTCATTATAATTTATATCATTTCTCATTATTTTTCCACCGAAAACGAACCGAATAATTTACCAGAAATAGAAATCTCTATTACGCGCTTTTGAATACGAATATTTGGTATACATCATTTACATAATCATGAAAGCATAAAATCTTGAAAATTATCAGTCTCTGTCTCCGTTGATTGACGTTTGTCGAATTACACGCAAGTAAGGTTATCGAATTATTTAATCGATCTTCATTCGATTGTAGAAATTGCGCGCGTTAATTTTTGCATAATACAACCAATTAACAATTTATTAAGTTTTGCTGAATGCAAGAAGCGATCCCCGAATACCCATCAATTAATAATTATCGCCAAATTTAAATCCACATTATTCAGATGTATAATGGCACTTTATTTTAACGACATCCCCTTTAATCCATTCCTAAAATTTCTTCCACAGCTTTCCATCATGACTCGTCACGCTTTAATCCCTCCCTTCACATCAAAATCGCACATTAATTAACAACTCTCTGCACTCTGAAGATATTTCACGATACCATCCACCGGTAATTTCATGACGAAACAATCAAAGACTTTATTTCCCCTCATCGTAAAGAACAATGTCTATCAATATTTGCAAGGTTGTTTATATAGGTATATAATTATTGTAAAAATTACAACACACTTTTCAAAATGAAAAGGACTACGAACGGATCATTCTCATTACCACGCGCGATGTCCTTATTTTCTCATTTCTAGCAGTGTAATTGTCCCAAGGATAATGAACAAGAAAGAAAGGGAATATCACAGTCTCTGGTTGCATGAAAATTCGAACATTCGAAAACTGTTGAGAGGCGATCGGTAGTTTTTGCAATCCGCTCGACAAATATCCGAAAATCTTCACCGAACGATCGTGAAGAACGGAGGCGTCCGTAACACGGGCAAGTGTGTCGCCCACGGTAAGTAGTAAAGACACGAAAAGAGACAGGCACGTGGGAGCCAGGACGCATGCGTGTCGTGTTGCTCCTGCAGGACTTCGCACGACAAGTCAGTCTGCATCTGGACTCCGGCTCGCGTGCATTTTCCGGCTGTGCGTGTGAGTGTCTCTATAAACGAAAGGGGGGAATCCCGCAGGAGAAACGACTACGATGGTAACCACGCATCAGCTGATCTTGTGGAGCTCGTTCGTCGTCGTAGCAGCGACTCATCGATCAGAAGGTGAGCGTTCCAATCGTCTGACCGACCACGATCTGCCGATTTAAACGAAACTTCCACGTCATTTCGATCGTATCGCATTTCTGCAAATTCACAACGAGGTGTTGGGTTTGCCTAAGGTCTTGGCGGATAAATGGAATTAAACGGACGTGATGATCGTTGTATTTTTGATGTTTCGAGACACCGGCGGGTTGAACGTTACATAATTCCCACGATGACGCGTGGTATTTGCAGGGGTATTTGCTCTTGTTTGCAGTATTAATGAGAAAATGGGTAAACAATGCAAGAACCTGGAGAAACGGATTAAGGAATAAAGGGATGCATTTGTTGTGTGCGTGTTGCGCGCTATTCATTACGATTATGTAAATCCGACGTCTCTCGCTGGATAGATATATACACGCCGCTTTGAGAACTCCCTTTTTCGCTTAGGGAAGACATTGCAATTAATTTTCTTGCCCTGAAAGTCTCGTTAATGGCTGCTCGGAATTATTTGATTCGTCTTGTTACCGGCTGTAACCGCCTGAACGCGGTTCCCGTAATTGACAGTTTATTTTGCTCCTTTGAATCTTCGATTAAATCTCCATCGTCGAAATATTACTCGCGCGGTTTGAAGCGCTTGAAACGTGCAAATTGCGAGACTTGTTCCCCGGTGTAAATACGCCGGTATCGAGGTTTTAAAAATGTTTGACATGGAGGGAATTTGACAATGCAGAATTTGTCAAATTAGTTTTGAAACAATTTTAATCTAAATTTTAGGACTTCGTTACACCAGGTCTCTGGTGTTTAACATCTAGTCTTTATCTATTTAATATCTGGTCTTTAATATCTTCAGTATTCAATATCTACTTGTAAGTCTTTCAAGGGCTTCCTTATAATTTTTCAACGATTAGAATTATTCACCCCCATTTATGAAAATATCATTTAAAATTACGATTTAAGCGAGGAATTATTTAATGCATATTGAGGAGCGGAAAAGTTCTCTCTGAATCTTTCACGTGGCCATTTGAAACTCCAAGTCAAAGTAAACTTTGACGTCCTGAACTTTTTGCGAAGAACTTTCCACAGCTACACGGACGGGTCGTTCTAAATAACAACAGATATTCCGGGAACTATGGGTAACTCGTGCACAGTGGAAAATTACCTTGGACGTTTTCGAATAACGCCTAATTGCATTAAAATGTTAATGCGAATCTAGAATTTTAACAACATTTATATTCATCTAAATCCACATAATAACATTCACTGACAATTTCTGGCACAGTGCGTATTTTCTATCAAGATCAATATGTTGTCAGTCATAATTATTCTTTGCGATATAAATTATAAAGTAATTATCAATTTCACAAAATAGAATTACTGAAAAATTGGTAACAAGTTTCTTTCTCATCGTGAAACGCAAGTTTCAATTTACCCGTTAAAGCTATAGACTTCTCATTTCAAAGGTTTCGTTTCTGTTACGGTTGAAAGAGTGAATGGTCAACACATGATAAACAATTTTACTTTTTGTTCGACTATAATACAACGAACAATTATCCACCTTTGACGTAGACAGGCGAATGTAACAAGTTTGCATTTCGTTTTGCTTGCTTGTTCGTTTAAAGGTAAACTGCGAATTAGGTCAGTAATACAGGTGCAGCCAAAACACGGTATACGGTGCAAAAACCTTCTTTGTGTACGTACGCGTACACCGTGGTGGTACTTCTTACACAAGAAGGGTCTAAACCCTTTCTTGGTTCGAAGCCAGAACGATATTTTTTGGTGGACGAATAGCTTCGATTAATGTTGCAAACAACTTTTGAATACTCCACTATTTTCCATCTTGGCGTTCACATCGACAAACGTGCTATAATTACTACAAATTTTTATTTTAGCGGTTTTTCCGATTTTGGCTGTTTCGCTACAGTTTCTGCTATGTTTGTTTTTTTAGACATAATTTTTTCGACCTTCCCTGATTGATTTCTCGTTTCAATGATAAAATGAACCATTTATAAAAGAAACGAAAGTAAAATAGCCAAAATTAGGAAAAGCAGCTAAAAATTTGTCCGTTTCAGTACATGTACAATCATTTCACATAAAAATATATTTAAATATATATGATACGCGGATATTCATATACAGATTTATGTGTATAATATATGGGAGCTATTATACCATTGTACAGGCAGTAATAATGATTTGAATGGAACTAATTATGACAGCTGCTTCTTGAAACGTACGGGGTACGTTATCACTATTATCAAAAGACATAACATAGCGTCGCGAATGTATATTTCAGTAAAAATGTTCAACGGACACTAAATTCTTTTGTACGTTATACCCTCTCGTCTATACTTCACGCTATTCTCGTGCAGAATTTTATAATAAAGCGTGGGAATTATTTTCACAAAAATGAACGAGCTGAAGTTGTTCGAGTGAACGGTAACGCGAGAGGAAAAGATAATTGATGAAGAATCCACGTAGACTGAGAGAAAGAATTGTGAGGCAGTAGACATTTCTAGATTTTTTAAATATACATGACAGAATTTTCAATTCAGAGTAATAAATCACTGCGTAACGAACTTTCGAAATTAATATTTAATTTTTATTGCACGCAAGAAATGCGTTTCCCCCTCGTAGACGCAGAAATTTGTCTAAACTATAACGTAACAGAATACGGGCGAGATAAATATGACACAATTAATTAAATGTAACAATGGAAACGGCAGATGGATATTTTCTTTCGCGGAAATAAGAGGTGGGCTTAATGATATTTTATTCAAGCAATCGCGGTCCCTTTAATAATAACTTGATACACGGTGTAACGATCCCGGAGATGGATGGGATCTTCAAGAGGAAAGAGGGGAAAATTTTGTAACGAGATAGGAATGTAGAATACAGAGAGGGGAAAACACTCGCGAGAAGTCGGTCTATAACTTTGTCCCACAATGGAAGTAGGACTTTCTGCGCCGTTGAACGGAAAGGATCTCCTAAAATTGCTATGAATGACGAATAGAATACTGCCACGGGGATTACACGCCCCCAGACATTCGTATTCTCAACATTAAAAATTTCATCTCTGACTCCGCGTGTATAAATGATAATTATCAATCAACGAAGAGAACGTAAGAACTTCAACAGAGAAATATTTCAATGGTTTTCTCCATTGAAATTTTGTCGAAACGACGAAACGACGAAAAATTAATTTCCTTCAATTGAACATAATCTAAAAATTATCAGGTTTGCGTTTAAAATATTTATTCGGAAAGATATCTAGAATTAATTGATAATAACATGTCAAAGTTAGGATAAGAAAAATTAGTGAAACGAAGAGCAAAGTTAATTGTTATTTTCAATATCGCAATTTGTATTTGAGACAATAGACATTGTTTTCTCCTTTTAAAATTGGCCGTGAAGCGAATATTCTGGTTTTCTCGTCTTAAAATAGTTAGAGGAGAAAAATTTAGGGCTCTGGTTAGGGCTACATTGTTCCTGGAAATTGGCCGTGATTTCTCTCCGGGGTAGCAACCCTCTGGAGAGTCAATGATTTGTGGTAGACAGACCTACTAGTGATTGACCGTAGCACCGGTGCTGTCAAAATTACCAAGAATTCAAAACGTAGTTAGCTACGTTTACGTGCGTATTATTTGTACACGTATAGCGATAAATTAAATGGGAAATTTGATAATTTCGTCAGAATAAATTTGCGTTTGTTTCATCGCCCCGGTATCTCAATTAATTCGTTCAGATCGCACAAATATCCAAATTAGAAATATCCGTATAATTGAATATTCATTATTCAAACGTTTTATAATTAATTCGCTCCATTATCCATTTATCGTATATTCGAGTAAAATTTCGTATAAAATATCACTTGTCGGTGGGAAATTAAATTCGTTTGAACTGAATTTTTTATTCGACTTTTGTGAAAACACGATATTGAAAAATAAACGATTGGAAAATTTGTCGTTTAGTATTGAAAATATATTAATTAATAATTAAATTGAATTACTTATGGTACATTAAGTATTAAATATATACGTTTCAATATTTTACTAGAATATATTCTAATAGCAATATTAGTACTTATGATATTTACAATTGAGTTGTAGATGTTTATAGTACGTAATATACGCAAATATGCACAAAAAATATGAAAATATTTCCTCTGTTTTTCGTGCAGCATACTTGTCTCTTTTTCGTCCATATTTGCATATACTTTTTGCATTTGCAAATATACACGTAAAATATGCAAATATGCACGAAAATTGTGCCACAATAAACATTAAAGTAATAAATTAGTATTAGTATTATTATATATACCACGGTGTATAGTGTCACCCAGTCGTTTAATAATTTTATTCATCTCTGACACCGCAGTAAAATAGATGTAAAAGCAAAACAAAAATGTACAAAGCACGTTATTTTACATGTGACTGTAAACATACGTACGCATAAACATCCACAGTCAACTTGTGTGCAATGGTATGAAACTTATCTTAATTTCAAATACTTTAGAAGTGTTTAATTTAACAGTGTTTAACAAACGGTGGCACTTGAAAGGATTCTGATTGAAAATCAACTATCAATCGATCTGTTGCACGTATATCGCACGACCAACTGCAATTAAATATAAAATCAGAATTTTCGAGAACATTTTCAACTGGCGCGCAGCGATTTGAAGAAGTACGTCTCTCAGCACGCTCGCGATCAGGACGAGGTTTGAATCGGAACAATGAGCAATTACGCGAACGCTACTTTCGGGAAAATCATTGTCGAACCATTGCAAATTATTATGTAGGTCGCGATCGTTCGTTTTCCTCGTAATGTCGACGAGAGATAGAAAGAGGGAGAATGACATTTTCAAAGGAGCGTGAAAAAACAAAGTGTAATTTGCACCGACGCCGTTGGAGCGGCGCATTGAAATTCACTGGTCCAAATTCCCCGGGCAGCCAAACTTTTAAATTAAAAGCCCCACTAAAATTTGTCCTAGTCCTGTTTAAATACAACGCAGCCAAGAGATTTGCATAGATTAACGTTCGCATTCTATACGGAGACTTTCGATAAAGTATCGTTAACGACCGCGAGAAGAACCGCGTTAATTTGTCCATCGTTGAAATCATTTGCCTAAATTATCGCTCTTCTTCTACCGTGAAACGAAATAATGCCGTCACACGGCCGCGCACTGTACAATACATGTAGCGGGTTTTTGCTACCAAGTTGACACAACTCCAGTGACCTGTTTTTCCAGTCATAGTTGTCGTAGCATTGGACAGATTAGTCAAGTTACTTGAAATTTCTTTGCGTTTGATCCAAGTGTCTTTTATCAGTCGCGCCACTTGATTTCAAGAATTTAAATATTAAATATACAGACAAAAAAAAAATATAAGCAACCCGACTCGAAAAAGACACTTTAAATGTAAAAAATACTGAAATTCGTATTTCGTATTTCAAATATATGATTTCAATACATGTGAATTTAAATGTTAAATATTAAAATAATAGGAAAACGTAAGTAGTGTAGCTTGAAATGAAATGGCGTTAGAATTACATTCGAGAATCGTTAATTGAATAATTTTATATATTCTGACCTAATTAATCAGCATATAAATGTCACAGTAAATATAATGATGTGCAAATATATCCGAGTAAAATTTCACCCACTCTTAATATTTTTGTACCCCTAAGTATTGCCCCACTATAGTCGAAATGTCAATTGTATCATTAGATTTGAAAACATTTCATTGCTGTTGTTCAATGTTATTCAATCACTTTCGAAAGTATTCGCATTCAAGGAGGAAAGATGGAAACGAATGTTCGTAAAAACGTAGCAGTAGACGGCAAAGATAATTTCATCGTTGAACTCAGGCCCTGATTAATTAATATTCCGCTTTTAATGACCAATGACCGAATGGAACTGAAAGAGAAGAAAGCATGACTAAGTGGACGTCACGAGCATAAAGCAGCGGAAGGATGTAATTAAAATGGGACGCGTAGAAACGTAATGCGCGGAATTCTTTTCCGCGAGGAGAAATTTCGTTTCTTCGCGATCAATTAGACCCTCCCCCCTTCTATAAATACCAGATTACGTTGATTTATATCTCATCAGTGTCGTTTCAACGGAATGATTAGCGTTCTTACCCCAAATTATACAATCTGTGTATCTCTACACAGACTCAGACGAAGATGTTCGAACAATTGTACCGTACGAACTTCGAAATTTTTTTTGGTAGTGTTACGTGATATAGTGTCACGACTATCCTGGTCACATTGTTTGAAATTTGAAAGTGTAAATATCAGACATTTCATAAATAAAAATGAGATTGGTTAAATTTATTAAGTCGTCTAATTTATTTAGTTAATTCATTTATTATGTTTAAAATAAAACTACTCTTTCATCACAGAATATTTCTTCATCGTTGATTGAATTTTTGATTATCATTTGATTTTTGAAAAAGCACATCGTTTTTCCAAGGAGACGATAGTAGTACAATACAACAGTAAAAGATCACATAATAAAATTGAATGTTATTTAAATCTACGATACAAGATTGACGTACGTGCACGTCGTAGAGTTCGAATGACACGTGTGATATATATAAGAAAGGAGAATTCAGTGAGAAAGACTATTTCTAATATCGTATCCAATGGCCGGGGGAAGTTCGACGTCTAAATTTAAGGATGAAATTGAATTCAGTTTCTAACTTTCGATGAAACGTCATTGAATTCTACTTCGCGAGACTCTCTAATGTCGAGAAAACTTCACAGCGAGAACTTTCCAGGTCTAATGTTTAGTAATGCCCGAGGATTCTACTTTTGGAACAACTTTTAAATCTTTAACGGGACCCGGTGATATTTTCAGAATTGCTAATTTTGAAATTACTATAGTTAACGGTACGCTGCGTCTATAGGTAATTCTCCATCTCATTTTCCGTAAGAAATCGTCCCCATCACAGTACTTGCGACCGATGGTAGCTACTAGGCACGAACTAAAATTACATGGAATAGTTCTTACCAATACTACTAAACCATCTCTTGCATAACAAGTACATCGTAGTAATATTTCATTTCGGTCTGTTTCAAAACCGCGGTTCCGCAGTATCTGTCTTATAATATATGAAAGCCACAGGGGAAAGTCGAGATAAGTCATATTTTTCGTCTTTTGCCGGGGAGCAATTTTAAAATTCAATACACCGCTCACCAATTTCGGTACTACCATTCTCAAATCAAACTTACGCTTCCTCTCTCTCTCTCTCTCTCTCTCTCTCTCTCTCTCTCTTTCTCTCTCGAGTGTAAAGATATTTCAAAAAATATCTCTTGCCTTTGACTTTTTAATAAATCCTCACGTTATCGTTTGTTCTCGAACAATGCAACGAGCGTGACTGGTTTCACAATGACACGACCACGACAAATTGAAACAATTTCAAAGTTACTTAATTTTAGAAACTATCAAGATGATAGAATGTGAATAAATTTCCCAAAGCATTTCCATTGAATTAATACAAATTAAACCAATCGACATGTGAATTCGA
This sequence comes from Tetragonisca angustula, assembly GCA_036937485.2. Taxonomy (NCBI): domain Eukaryota; kingdom Metazoa; phylum Arthropoda; class Insecta; order Hymenoptera; family Apidae; genus Tetragonisca; species Tetragonisca angustula. Next base: position 955,579 of record JAWNGG020000087.1, on the reverse strand, counting down.
AATTTATTTCTTTACCCTCGCGATACTGTTCTCGTTACCTTTTTATTCGCGCGACGTTCCACTTCTTCGTCGTGCGTCGACGATTGCGTAAAATCGAGATTAAAAGAAGGCCGACGATTTGGCAACCTAATTCCTCAGACAACAGCGCGAAAAGATGAGCGGCGAGACAATAAAACGGGCAACAACGTGGCAACTGGAGGAGGCCAGTCAGCGACAGTTTGAAACTTCATGTCACGGCCAGGTCCGCTAATTATTCGCGAGCACGCGAATGAGAGAAACTCCTTTCTCTTTCACTGCGAGTTGCCGGCTACGCGGTGTTACACAACGCGGACCAATCTTCATTATGCTACGCGTTTCTGTTATGCAAATGGGGACGCGTGTCCACGGCGGGGTGGATGGATTCTTACACGATGTTCGGCAGCCGTGGTCCTGAACAACGCGGTGAACTCGGGCCACACAGACAGACGAAAGTATTCGTTCGATGAAAAATTGCCTATATTTCAACTGCTGTTCAAATTGTTAGAACTTTATAAAAAGATACTCAATTCACTGTTCAATTTAGTTCAACTTACTAAGCTGTGTTTATTTTTAATTGTGTTTGGTCAAATTATCGTACAACAACAATCTTTTCTAATACACGTACTTTAGAAAAGTTTTCTCAACATTTAGATAAAAGGGATGAATCGCTTTCTTTGAATTAATGAAGAAAATAATTCGTCCGCTTGGATGATGCTTAATCTTTCAACAAGCGAGAAATGAAAAATTTACGTTTGACACAGAAAAGGAGAAGAGTATTATATCGGATACTGAATAAATAAATTATTGGAGAGGTGGGGGAAGGTCACGAATAATAGTAGATTAATCGAAGATTAATTAATGGACGCTGCAATTCAAAACAGAAATTTAACGATTGACGTAATAGCGTGTACTTTATGTATTATGAACGAACTAATGTCTATTAACAGAACTGATTTATGAATGTTAAAGTCGTTAAAATTACTGATATAAAGAAAAATTTTCCTTTTAATGATGTTGCGAATAAAATAATAATAAGTTTGAATAATAAATTTCGTTCTTGTTTATTCGTCTCTTGTTCCCCGCATCGAGTATTATTTCGAGCATTCTTTTTAAAAAAAGCAAAGAAATAGGTCACTGTTTAATGCAATTATAGTCCAACGATCATACATATTCAGCAGATAGTTAATATTTTAAAGTGAAGAATAATTGATCTTACTTTAAACCATCTCCCTTTTCATCTATTCATGTTAAAAACAAATGTTATTTCGAGTTACATGAAATTTAAAATTAACTGACACAGTTATCGCACAAACTATGTTTTCCAAAGTGTTTTCTCTGTTTGCTCGAGTCATTTAAATTTCCAATAATCATTTTCCCACTAATATCGCAGAGTATCAAAATTTCTGTGATATTTTTAAATATAAAGACATTAAGAACATTATTTCTAAAAATAACAACTGCTGAAAGTACAGTTCCAACAATACAATTCGAGTCATTTAAATTTCTAATTAAATAATTACTTTTCTATTAACATAGCAGAGTACTAAAATTTCTGTGATATTTTGAAATGCAAGAAATTATTGGGAAGATTATTTCTGAAAATAATAATTGCTGAAGATATAAAAGTAAGGAATATTCTTGTACAAAACATTTAGAAGTCAATTACACAGGATATTATTCTTTCTTATTCTGATGTATCAAATTCCGAAATCGATACTACTTCAAGTAGTATCGTTGGATCATAGACAAACTGCCATTGTTTCTCTTAAGTGACTGACACGATTTATATACCTCCATTTTATCTTGAATGTTACATTCTTCGCGACGTTAGAGGATAATAATAAAATCGAATTAAACGAAACTTTCCAAGATTGATCAATCAAATCACAAGACAAGTTCTTGAGATCTCCAACGACTCGACGATCGCAACAATTGAACACCCTCGAATTTCTAAACGAAATGAACAACCTATTTATCTGCGAGCATCTTACGATGTGAGCAAAACGAAAAACTGCAATTTGCGTTATATACGAAGTCAAGAGAGAGTAGGGGAGGGGGGAAAAAATGAAACGTAAACTGAAAATATTGGTCCGTGTAGCGTTCGATTGATGGACCGCGTGGAGAACCAGGAGGGGGTGGGGGGTGGTCCGTCCGATATAAAAATTTCTTGGTTGGAAATTTCGTTTAGAGGAAGCTGCGCGGGCTCGTCCGGCTGTGTATTGAAACGAGGGAAATTTAATTAACTTTGCAAATTTCGACTGACGTACTTTATGATTCATGCGGCCGCAAATATTTGCACGATATTCTATTACTATTCCGGGACGCTGCAGCTGCACTTTTGCTGAAACCTCCTGGATAATTGTTTGCACGTGGCTAATACGTCGTAGGATACGCGACTGACCAGAATGCAAGTCCAGCTAAATCTCGTTGAAGAGAGCAGTTAAATTGACCCACCAACCATCGATTCCCCCTGTCTATTTATCTCTCTCTCTCTCTCTCTCCTCCTCCTCTCTCCCTTTATTTGTAAATACATTCATATAGACTGTACTTGAACATTCGCCATTGAAAATATCTCGTAATTTTGTAGTTCGTGGAGATTCGTAAACTTTTATTTTTTCTATGAATAAAAATATTTCACGCTGAATATTATGACTGATGCTCTACTTTAAATTTTTTATACACTGTTGCGTATTGTTAGGTTCTTCATTTTCAAAAATAAACATCTGCAGCCTGGGTATCGTTATTTATAGTCACGATACGTATTACATTGGGATAATTTGAAGCCAATCTGAAAATGTGTAAAATTAGAAAATATTTGGATCTACACCATGAAATTAAGAGTTACTAGATGCAAGTTAATTTCGGTACAATCTGCTTCAATTTTTCCTAATTGACCTAAATGAGAAATAAAACGTTTCGCAATTATGTGAAATTTAGCATTTCAACGTTTCACCGAGAGAAAAGAAACAAAATTTGCTCGAAGCTTCTATTAATTGACAATTTTAATATTTGTTCTAAATATCTTGTATCTTATCAAATTTATTTGCACGTCACCAATGAAATCGTGACAACGCTTTGAATATTTTATACATTTCTGCTTTATATACGTAACGATAATCGAATCGTACAATAGTGCCAGTAAAATTTCCAAATATCCCGTACGATCATAAGAGGAGCCTACGTGTATTGGAATAGTTCCTCGAGCCACAATACCGTGGCATTTAAATAAACAATTATCTACGAGAGCATCGAAAGCTTTTCTGATCCGTTACGATTGCACGAGAGTTTGGGGTTATCCCAATTGAAAAACAATTTACCGTAACTATTCCGGGGGCTTTGAAACCGTGTCAGCTACAAGACTCGATGCCTCGATAAAAATTTCAGTTTCATCGATTCGTTGATCCGTTTAAATGCGATGAACGCAACCGCACCGATCTCGCCCGCTATTCCGAAGCCGCTTAGAGATATAAAATACGGATCGGCGCGAAATTGCCTAGAATTTGATTCATTCTCGTTAAGATAACGCATCGGTGTACCATCAGTCGTTCCGTGTTTGGCTTGAAATAAAAAGGCATTGGTTCGTTAACTTTGATTTCGCGTTACCATAGAGCGCGCCGAAAGGGGGTACGAATCGTAATCCCTTTGAAAACGCGCTCCATGATAAAATGATTTTTTTCCACCCCCGTGGTCGAAATTTCGTCTCTGCGCATATGCTTTCGGTATATTTGATCTGTTTCAATTATATTTAACGTTCAAACACTGAGTCGCTCGTTCACGCGTGTGTTTCTTTTTTTTTGGGGGGGGGGGAGGAAAGCTTTAAATATTTTCCGAGGATGAGAGTCAGAAGATACCCGAAGATTATTTTCTAGTTGTAGAAAATCCGAGGTAAAGTGAATTTCTCGATGAAACTCAAATTGCAAAAATCTGCACTCTAGCGACTATCAACTATCTACGAAAATATAGTGAAGTCTGAATAAAAATTGCAATATGATTGTAGCGGCCTATAGCGCCTCGAGTACGAGTCTCGAACACCGACTCGTACAAGCCGCAAGTGGCTGTGCGCCTAGCGTCGAAGTCTAGCGATAATCGACGTTAAGCAAGCAGAATGCGGAACACTGCTAGGATGGGTGACCGCCTAGCGAGTAGTTATGAAAACAAGCGTCTGGGGTAAGGGGTCGCTGCCATCAGCCCCACTGATGAGTCTAGGCAGCGACTCTGAGACGAAACGCATAACCTTTCCTCACCTTACCCAAATCCCTTACCAGCAATCATCAATCACATAAAACAAATGTAAATAAGAAATGTAAATAAATAAATAATAATATAACATACTTCTTCGTGAAACTCCTTCATGATTGTTAAAAGAAGAAGCTGTCGTACAACGTAAAGATGTAAAGATTATTTTATTATGATTTATTGTACTTTGCAATTCATGCCCCGTATATTTCTACACTCACGTTCGTTTCTCGCAGTTCGCGTTACGTAAACGCGTGAAACGCCGTCTACGTCTAATAAATAAAAGATTCACCCCGGGAAGACTGCGTTCCAGCAATTCCTCCAAAATACATATAATTTTCTCTGAAAAGGCCGCGAAGTAACCGCGTGAAAGAGCAACGGCCGGCGTGGTCGATAAATTTCCATGAGAAACCTTAAACGAACGTGCTACGTGCCAGGGTACCAAGGTTTGCCGACAATTTCTTGAATCGTTGCAATTATCGTTGCGGAGGACGATTTCGTGCCCCGATAGAATCCGCTCGGAAGATAAATATTTCTATTTGCTCGCGAGGAGGAAAATAGAAGAGGAGGGAAAGAAAAAAAGGGTAGAAAGAAATAACGTGACGGAAGAACGTTTTCCAATGTCCGAGGGAACGTTTTACGAGGGAGAAAAAGATCGAGAAAAGGTCGAAAGGCACGCGCGAGATTTTTCGATGGTCGATTGGTCGGTGGAAATCAACAGGCGACGAAGAAACGAACCTTGATCAAGTTTCTTAATAGACACGTAGCACGGTTGCATTCGACGAAAATCGTTATTAGTGTGTGTACAGCGCACACGGGGGGGTCTGTCGAGTCTGGCGCAATCGAACGATCGTTAAAGTTAAATTGGCTTGCTAATTAATTTCCACGCGGATGCTCCGCGCGGCCGATTTGTTCTCCACCGTTCTCCTCTTGCGCGTTTCTCCTCTTGCTCGGCCGCCATTGTTCTTTAACATCGGCTGTTAATCACCTTTTTATAACGGCAATGAAGTGTTTATTGCGGGCCACCGCACGTCGTCCGCCTCCGTCGAAGTTGATTCGAACGAATGCCGCGTGTCCTGCCAGATCCAGGAGCGGTACACTCTCTTTTTGTTCCTTTTTATGGGATTCTAGGATTTAAGCACGCACGAGACACGAGCTTTCACAGTGAAATTAATTTCTGCTCGATGGCTGCACTGATACTTCTCGAATTGAGTCAGTCGAGTCGTTTCTTGATAGACTGAAACGCAAACGATTCGTAAATGAAGAAGACACTGCGTCTGACAAGTTTGGAAATCTGATTAACCAATGAATTTGTCTTCTCCAGAAATTTCTTTTTCTTTTTTTTTTTTTTAATGAAACGAGGGAACCAATAGAGAAAGTACTTCTATCTTGATCGCTTTGAACGGACCCAATGATATTCTTCGTGGCAGAATTCTTCGTTCTCTCCTTTCGAGCGACGTATAAACTATCAAGCTCTAACTCCCTGACATTTCCACGAGCGTTTGCCGAATCGTTTCTATCGATCTTCCGAAAAATTTAAATGGCCAGATCAACGCGATCAGGATACAGGGCAGGAAAGCTGCGTCAAAGAATGCGTTCAACTTTGCAATCAGCCGCAGCAAAGTGTAAAAGTGTCAGCTGCAAGCGTTGTTTTACGAACCGTAGAACATCGACGTGACTACAATCGATAGCGAGGCCCGTTGAAACTTTGCTGTACACCGTACGTTTTTACATTATTAAAAGTTAGCACTGGTTATTCTTTCGCGAATACTAGGAACATGAAAATATAAAAGGCATGAAATTACGTTTCATTGTATTGCAAAGAAACGCGATAACCTATCCTTAAATTTATATTTGAAATAAAGAAAAAAAGAAACAAAGTTTCAAAAATTATCACGAAGGGGTGAAATACAATTAGGATATTTATTCATCAGCAACGATTGAAATACTTTGTAATAATGAACGTTGATTTCATTGTGTTCAAATCCTAAAATAACTGTGTAATAGGAATATTTATGTCATTAGGAAATTTAACTATCCAGTTTAATCATAGTTAATCGATAAAATCTATCGGTGTTGAATGTATCGAACGTTTGAAAATTCCGTTCGTCAGATTATTACTGCGATAAACAGAGTGGATATTAAATTACTCTTACAAATAACCATACGCGTGATAGTCTATTTCGTTGTTGAATAATCGTTCATTGTCATCCATGTTAACAGCAGATTTTTACGAAACGGGAATTCAATCTAAATATATTTTGTCGTTAGAAGAAAACGTCCTTCTCTTTCACCGAGAAGAGTTTATTTAAATTTCTCGTCACTCTTATTCCGAGGAGAAAAATCTTAAGAATTCTAATTAAGAGGAGAGATTCTCGTTACCCCGGTAGTTGGACTAGCCCTGACTTTCCCGCAGTTGTTCTGATTCCTTGAAAAATTTCAAAGTGACTTTATTAACCACCCTCGGTCGTACGAACGTTACTTTTACTTGCTGGATGATAAAGCAGAGAAAGAAACAACTTGCAGTTTCGTTGAACGGTCAACGTAATTACATTTTACACCTGGCTCGACGAGTTCACAATCGAACTCGTCGCTCTCGCAGAAGAAACTTAAGCGTAATTAAATATTTCATTCGAGAAACAGAAAATGAATAGGTCCGACTCTCAACTGATACGTTGCTTATATACCGAGCTTTAAACAAAAATTTACTTGGGCGGAAGTAAATGCTTCGTTCAAGGCGATACAATGATTATCTGTATCACAGTTATGTCAGAATATCATACTATGTAACTGTCCATCATCTATTAAATTTTATATTCTTTGGTAATATCTTCCGAAGCATAATATCTCTTCTCAGCTGCATTTTACATTCATTCATTGCTCCACAAATATAATTCTAAATATGGTATATTTTGTCACTCATTTCCCAAACTATATTCTAATACTGCAATCAGAATACTAAAATACTAAACATTCCTCACGTTATAGATGTACGATGAAAAATATTAATATTCCCCGAAGGGAGTGGAAATCACAGTGACACGATAAATTATTACGGTATTTTGTTGGCTCATCCATCTGTGGTTTTCCTTTCCATGGCGGAAAGACAAGACAGATTATCCCTTCGCAGTAATTGAGGAGTCACGCGTAATAACTCACACACGCTAGGACGTAGACGAAGAGCTGAAAGGGCCTGGCCATTGGTAGCACCGGAACCGGATGCTCTTCGGTTAGTTTCTCGCTTTCTCCGTTTATAGTAACGGCCTATTGTTCTGCGAACGAAAGGCAACACGCAAACAGCACGAATCCTGGGTGAGCTCCAGCTCGCTGCAAGAACGTTTCAAACTTCGGCAATCAACGGAAAGAACAATAAAACTGGAAGTATCACCGTCACCTCGGGATAAAAAAAGTCGCGACGACGACGAAAGAGAACGAAAAACGAACGAGCGTTTGACACACGAAGAGATATTCCACGCAAATTTTGTTCGCGTTCAATTGTACGTGATTTATTGCTACCGGTCTCGAGTCTTTGATCTTGACCGAAATGATCGCAAACCTAATAATTTCAATCCGCTGATAGCGAACTGTAAATCAAACCCCGGGGTACACCGGGGCCAGAGTTCTAACGTAATGTTCTAATCCGGCAGACAATTCCTAATTTAGATTTAATGACTGTACTCGGGCACATCCCTCACGACAACCTAATGTGTCTAATACGAATTTAACGCTATATCCTGTCCAAGTAAATCTGCTAGAGACTCAGCACCTTAGCATAAACTCAACAGGAGTTTAACACCTTAACCTCGACACGCCTCTGATATAACGTGCATCCTACATCTATCCTTACCTGTCTGTCATAGATTTAACACCTCAAGCAAGTGTAATGTATTCCAACACAAACTCAAACATGACGTGGCCCAACACCCTCGCCTCTAACATTAGTCTGAACTTTGAACATTAGTCAAGTGACCATTTCTACGTGACGCAAGTCGACACTACTGTTTATCGCAAATACAATGCAACACCTTGTTGTCCAATTTCGTTGTACACAGAATTTTCTATGAAACGAACGTATTAGTGGAAAGGTTCATTCTGGATGAAAAAAAAAAGAAAAAAATAGAAGGAAAAAATAAATCGAAAATATAAAATAAAAGTTCTCCACTGTGAATTTTCGTTTGCGAGAAAATTGAATTTGGAAAGTGGTTTGGCAGAAATAGACTTGCGTGCGGAGATAAATGAAAATTTTTTTTTCCGCGCGAGAGTTAATTTTGGAAATTTTCGAACTCGTGCAAATCTCGATCATTTCGATTTTTTGTAGTCTTTGCGAATGAAGCGAGTGAATGCGAAATTATTTGGTGCGTTGGTTTACCGTTATTCTGTAAACACTGATCACTTTATCTCGTGGAATACATTAAGTGTTAAAATAAAATTTTTAGTAATCAATAAACTATTACCAGAAGGAAATACCAAATAACAAAAATATCAATAACTGTTATTTTACCAAATACACATTTCAAATAATATTCTGAAGAACAAAGTAGAATCGTTTGCAGAAAATAACAATTAATTACACAGCATCTTGAACAGATTATAAATTTACAGCAAGTTCACCTCCTCAAGCTGATTTGCCAATAGACAGATTATACATCACTATCTGTCAATAGACAGTGCAACGGAATAATCAATCACTAGATGCAACCGATCGCAGCTAGAACTTGCTTCAATTAAATATATCTTCGAACTACTCTCAATTTATCACTAAGCTAGACACCCTCACCGCAACGAGCATCTTTTACAAATTCCCCTGATCTCCTCGCCAACAGTTGCCACCTCTTTCAAGTTGACACGGTGAATTTTCATTTTCTCCGTTCAATCACTATCCGAGCTATCAACAGACGTACCATTCTGGCTACGTTACGTTCGAATATTAAGATTTTATAGTACAAACAGCGACTAATCTAAATCCTGCAAAAATAAGCAGCAGCCTGACGAGCAAAGATCTCACACGTATGTACATGCGTGCGTAGATAAAAAGAACAAACACGCGACAACGAGAGAGTTAGAGAAAAGAAGACGTGACGTTTTTTCGGCGAGGTGAAAAGCGGCGAAATTTAAAGTGCGCAACCGGTTTTCTTCCAGAAAGCGCGAGTTGTACACGACAAGAAGCCCGGAGTCCTTGGCTTCGAGTTCTCGAGGGTTCTTCGTTCGTCGTTCCGTGTTCTCTCGTTCGTCTTCGCGTTCGTTATAGTCGTCGTCGTCGTCGTCGTCGGTGGCGGCGTCGTTAGAGCGGCAGACGAACGGCATAAGGCCGTTGTAACGTGACGTGTGTGACTGCTGTTTCACGACGAGGAGCGTTCAAAGTTTCTCCCCCCAGTGACACGTGACGTAGCTATGCAACCGCAAAGCGCGTATTCATTATGACTTCGGGGGCGGAGGGCGATGGGGCTCGCCGGAACCCCGAGTGGGAGGAAATTATGCCGCGTGTCTCCTTATTATGCCCCAATACCTCCGTGGGGCTGGCGGTGCATAGTTACGTGACACGCTGAAGACGGATAACTGTTACGACGATAATTCACTACGTTCTGTGAATTATCGGCCACCGCGCAATCTTCGTCCAACAATTCACACCTCTCCCGTCAAATTAGCGTTTTTCCTCAGCCGACTAACGATCAGTCTGCTGGAAATTCCGTACGACTACCTCACTTTTCGGCTCTTTTCTTTTTTACTTTCCTTTCCAAAAAGTAAGAAACTTACTCCACAGAAGAGTGAGAGACTTTATATGAAAGATCAGCGAGTTGATTGTTTGATGGTTTTACAAAGTGGACTACAAGCGACATTCTTTGAAGCGTTATTAAAGATGTTTTCTTTTTTTTCTTTTTTTAATGAAAATTGATTGAAGTTGCATTGTACAGTATTTACCAAATGAAAAACTTACATCCTGATTAAATTTCTTAGCGCCGTTCAAAGTCAAATTCTTTTATTGCATTTCAATGATAATTGAAGCCAGGGTTCACTTATTGAATATACAAAGAACCATCAATGATTGAATTATGAAACTTTAAAAACATATTATAAACATAAATCGATAAAGTTTTCACAAAAAGTAACAAATTGATTATTTTGATTGACATCTCACAAAATTAGAATTTTCTTGCTGTATAAAAATTTCGATGGAAATTATTCAAGGAACTCGCACAGGACGTGTGCAACGATTCTACGTGATCGAAGAAATCCAAAATTTTTGAAATATCTGCTTCGTTATCGTCGTATCAGGAAATAACGTACTCTCGCTTTGCCACATTGGATACCACCCTCTAACTATCGCTTTTCGAGTTTCCCCACAATACCTTTCGGAATTCACCAGTCCTCCATGTTGTAGGATCTCATAACGTACATGTTCCTGTTCGTTCTACCATATGCGTAACATTCCCCTCTGCCAATGTAAATTCAGTTTTGCTACGGCTGGAGCAGCTTGTCATAGCTCGCAGTACAACCTCAAGCAACCCTGACAAATAACATTGGCGTATTAAATCATGAACAGCGTCGTTGCCAGCTGCAAATTGTTTTATTTTCCCATCCTGTCTAGATCCTCATTAACAGGACAAAGGCTTGAGATCTCTTATTTTAATCTTGCTCAAAAAATAATATTTTAATTTAATACAGTTGAAAGCGAAAACAACTCGTTAGATTTGAAAGTATAATTTTATAAATAGATTACTTTTGAAAGTACAAAGTTTCGTCAAAATCGTATTTCGATATTATGGCAGCTGACATTTGGAAAAATATGTCATTTTAAAACTGATTATTCCTGTTGATGAACATTATACCGTGTACATTACTAAAAATTTTATTGTCAGTTATAATTCAATAATTTCGAAGACACGAATATTTCCGAATTGCGCTCGAATGTCAAAATTAAAAAAAAAAAGAAACAATTTTATCAAAAGGAAATTAAGTGTTAACGTATCTGTCGAATTTGAAAACCGCTGGAAGAACCGAGTGTGACCTGTCTTGTTCTTCGTCTGTAATCCATACCAGTATTCACTCTTCCTCGGTTTTCCCCACACTTTTCATTAACCAAATCTACAAATCTACCCGACCCATCTAGAATGAGCTGCTTCGTGCTTTCTCTCCGTTTCTTCCTCTGTTTTTCCGCTCCGATTGTTCTTTTTCCTCTTCGAATCGTTTTCTCTTCATCTTCACCACCACCGGCGTGCTTCCTTCCCTCTGACGATGCTGAACGTTAATCACCCAGCAAGAAGATCGATCAGCGATTAATGAGAAACGTCGACGGGGTTCGAGGTGGAAATTTACACGGTTCGTTCTACCGCGGCCGTGAAAAAGCGTTTCTTTTTCGCTCCTCCTCCTCCTTCTTCTTCTTCTTTTTCTTCTTTTTCTCCTTTTTCTCCTTTTGAATTGATCGATCCAGAATCCTTGCCACCTTTTCGAATCTATCGTGCCACGGCCCGTTAATGGGGCGTTAGAAATCGGTGTATAGAAAGGATTAACGCGAAACCCGACTGGTTTCAGCAATTCACGATAATCTTTCTCGCTATGGCCGATTGGCTTCGTTTAATAAAGAGACGAGGGCATATTGCCAAGATATCGTCGTCATACGTGCCAACGTGTTCTAGTAAAAATTCTGCTCTTGAACTTTTGCCGATTCTAACAATTCGATTAAACAATAACGAGAAAAAGTGGCTCGTTAAATCATACAATTCTATTTATAATTGTCAAATATTAATGAAAAATATTACATGAAGGCATCTATTTGAAAGGATATCTTATCAGCCAAGTATCAATCAAATATTACTTGTCAGATTAAATTCGATGTTCTTTCAAGATACATTGATTTCGCCCCTTACTCCACTAGTAGATCATTTAACAAGAATATGACACTCGTGATTGATCCTTCAGAAAGATCCTTGTACCGACGTATGTATATTAACGTCTGTTAAATCTTGTTAATTTCATCGTGCAACTCCCCTATCGTTTCACTTTCGCGGATATTAATAATTCAAGAATGACAGAATGAAGTAATAAAGAGCATGGAAAACCCGGGCCGATATTCCCCGATATTTATACCGTGAAAATTAATAACCTACGTACGCGGACGTGCAATGACACATCGGCACAGTTATTAAACGCATTGCCCGATTAGCTGTTATTTGTGCACGATCAAATGAGCAGGCTGCATCAACTTTACTGTGGAAAACATATGGTACCAACTATACGTCGATATTATCGCGTATATCAAGAGCTGGCAAACTGTTCAATTTACAGGAGCTAAGTTCATGGAAAATTTATCGTCATTAGAACGCAGTTTAACGTGGATGAACAAAGTCACATTCGATTACAGGGTTGAGCAGATATTTGTGCAGATCTGATACCGTTCTGCTTCGTAAAACGAAGAAACCAACCAGTTGTCGCCAGATTTGAATTAATTGTTCTTTAACACTTAACAACGCTGCGCCATGCCGTGCAGTAGGCACTGTTCGCCTCAAAAGCAAATACTCTAATAATAAAAGCAAGTCGGTTAACGTTGAGGTGAAGGTAATGAAATTGTTCTCTCGCGTCACACGTTCGCACATTCGACCATAGGAACAGCAAGGAGATGCAATAAATTCAGCATAATATTCATTAAACTTTTTAATTAAAAGCTGTTTCAACGTTCTTTGGCAAAAGTAACTTCCCTTCGGGGTAACTTTCTTCGTCTCTTGATAAGTGCTGTACAGAGTTTCAGCAATCTTGTAGCAAACACAGAAAATCTCAAGTTGAGGATGGTTGGTCCGAGTGTTACGACGATTTCTTAACGTTTATCAATTCCGTTTCACAAATCCTCGCTTGAGGATTTCACAATTCCCCGCTTGTTCGTTACTTGTGCATGATTTCGTTTTGCTACAAAAAAAAAAACTACACTTCGATCGAATTGTAATGAAATTCGTCGAAAGAGAAACTTCTTCCATCTCTTTCATTCGAACGTACTTGTATCCCCTCTCTTTTATCTTCAACCCAAGATGAATACGCTTCATCCATTTCCAAACTGTAATTCATTACATTACCAAATCCTACTAGAACCGAAACCAAAATTCACTCACAACAACGTATGCCACAATAACTGTGAACTATATTCCCGCTAGAATATACAAACTGCAGACAATTCGTTCAGCAACTCCGATTCAACACTATCGGCTGTTCATTTAATCCAGCGCCATTGGAATCGATTTCTGTTCCATTGCGATGGAAAACGGCACCGCACGTAGCAGCCGAGAAATTTCAAGCATTTTAATCTTAGCCGTTTATCCGACGAGAATAAGACGATTTAGATTTGCCGGTGATCCTCGATTAAAGACGAACAGCCTGGCAACGATTCCGGGACAGGGGAAACTTACCAAAGGTATCGCCTTCCTTTCTTCTCTTGCTCGGCTCGCTCGTTCCACCAAGGCAAAGTCTCTCGCTAACGATCGATCGGGAATTCACATTGGGTATCGGGGATCCAGGTGATTTCACCGGCCGATTCTCTCTCTTGTCTTGAATAGCTTCCTGAATGGGAAGACAAAGGCCTCGCATTTCCTCCGATTCGCGTTTGAATGACGGTCCAAAGACGTACCGATCCGACGCGTTTATTATAGTCGCTGCTTAATAGATGCGCGGCTTAGTGATTTTGAAATAACTTGTGATCCGTTGGATTACTGGTTTGATTAATACAGACGTTTCTAGGTGCTTGCCCGGCCAGATATTGAAACTGAGCTAACGCGACGATTTCTATTCTCAGGCCGCGAGAGCGTGGCACTTGGAATCGGACTAATTTGCAAATTAATTCGATACTTTTGTGAAAAATATCCGTAATATACCTTAATCACGTGGATATTTATGGCTTGTAGTATTTATGGTGTGAATGTCATTATGAGAGTTAATTGTGCTGGCCTTGTTTAATTGCAAGAACTGTCTCTTTCTTCATCCAATTAATCTGCGCCAGTGGAATATTTTATAGAAATACATATGATACAATTGATTTCTCTGGCAATGAATGTTTTGTTAGGAAAGCGTATTTAGATTAGCTTCCTGTATATATTGACTTTGTTTCATTGAGCCAGAATTACGTTTATTCTTTAAATTACAAACTAATGGAAATATTCGAATAAGTAACAGTAATTTTATTAAATTACAATATTGTAATAATATTGTACTACTAAGCCATGGTACTGAAAATCACGTAAATTTTTCATACGAGATTCTGCTTCATTAGGGAGAAAAATTTATATTATAAAAAAAGTATCTAAAAAAGTGCGGAAATTCCACAGAAGAAGGTCCAACGGTAAAAAGCCATACGATTATATAAAGAATGTCATTTGTACTTTATTAAATTAAAATATCGACCAAGGTAAAAGAGTTTTCGAATTATTTCTAAGGTCCTCACAATACACAGAATATCCGGCTACATCACGTATTCCAAAAATCTAGTTAAGTATTTCTATCGAATATTTTAGAAGATAATGAATTCAGATTGTTATCTATCTTCGTAAATTTGCCACATGTTTTTTTAAAAAGTTATGCACACGCTAGTGCAATATTCCAAAAAATGCTTTCCCCAAATTATTTTATTTACCAAAAAAAAAAAAAAAAAAAAAGAAAAAAAAAGAAAAAAGGAAAAAGAAAAGAAACTTACATTAGTCTGATCCGTCATTCAAAAAGACTCCATTACCGTCCATCTCTTAAAACGACATCAAGCTCCGCAAACACGCGCGTTCTCTCATCTTCTTTTTTCTCCAAAGCTCTGTCTCTCTCTCTCTCTCTTTCTCTCTCTCTCTCTCCGTGCAGCATTCTCGGGCTGCAAATATTTCAACGATCCCCCGGCTTTGATATCCGCTGTCCAGGCCGGATTCTAAGACAAGCGCATATGCACATTCTGCGCGCCGTATCCCATGGCCCAGGCATACACGTGTACCTTCCGAGCCTTTCCTCCGAGTGCACAAACGTATAAATCTATTATCGCACGACGATGTTCACGGGGTCCTTGGGGAGGATGATCGCTGGAGGAACAAGAGGACAGGGTAGAATGTAGAAAGGCAGCTAACAGCGATGCGAGGGAAACCGATTTCGAATGGTCGAAAGCGAGACAAAAGAAAGAAGGACGAACTATCAGAGAGACGGAATAAGATGGAAATACATAGTGTGGAAGAGACAGAATAGGATAAGAGAAAGATAGATAAAGAGAGAGAGAGAGAGAGAAACACAGTCGAGTCTCGGTTTTCCATGTTGGCTGTTGTTCAAATGGTCTATCCGACGATAAAAAGCGATGCACGTCTTTCCCTGGAAATCCTCTACTTCCGCGAGATTCAAACGCGCACAAGCCCGAACGTGTGGGCGGGGAAGGGGCGAGCGAAAGGGAGAGAAGGGTGGAGTGAATAGAAAGCTCGACGACCCGCGCCCATCGTCGAAGCTTTTCGCTCTCTCGTCCCGCGTGTCTTCTCCTTTCGTCTGTTCGCCCGGCTCGCCAGCTCATGTCCTCCCACGTTTCTCTTTCTTCTCCTTCGAGCTTGAATCCTCGCGCGGCTACGGATGGGATCAAGCCCAATATGTACTTGCGAATCCGAGTCAAGTTCGATGTCCAAGCTCCTTGGTGTCCACAGGCCTCCAATGCCACACACACATACATACACACACACACACACACTCTGCGGGAGTAAAAATCGTTTCGCTGATTGTGCTCGCCGATGTGCGACTCATTTCGTGCTGCGAGTTTCGAAAAGACTAGCAAGTAGTTTGTAAAATCCAAACTTTCGCCAAATGATGCCCGAATCTTGGACATCAGAGCGATGCTCCATTATAATAGAGAAACACGTTTCCCACTTTTTTCTTTCCTTTTTCTTTTCACTGTGCGATTATCACAGGTTATAAAAGAGCAAAGAGCACATACTGTCGTCAAAAATTTCTGATGCTCACGGAAAATCCTTGCCATGTGTCATTAAATCACATATGATACAATTGCAGTAACCGATGCTTACCTGAACAAAAAAAAAAAAAAAAAAAAATAATTGCTAGATAATGGGCTGAAAGAATCGAATCCACTTGTGTGATACTCGATCCCATCTCTACGCACGACCGTCTCTCGATCCGTCCTCTCACCGTCGCATTCTCCTTCTCCAACCACCCCCTCTCCCCCTTTCTCGCGTCACCCTCCTTATCTTCGCGTCCGATGCACCAGAGAAAGAAATGTGTGTTTGTATTTGGATTCCGGCCAGATAATCTGCGGCAATAAATTTCTGTATGTACAGCGCTATGTGATTGGTTTTATCTTTCTTGTTGAGTATATATACGTGTCTATATACATGTAGCTTGGTAATCCTTTATTCGACGATTCCAATGGCGATAGATAAGCGACACGAAGTGAACACGGAACCACGGCACGTGGACGTCCGTGCGGTTCTTGTTCGGATAGGTGGACGAACGGCTGGCTAGCTAGCCGAGAAATCAACCTCTAATTCGTTTACCGCGTGTGAGAATCCACCATGGACCGGATCCGTGCCGCGGCTATGTCTGGAATCGTAAGTGCCACTTTCTGTTGCCTCTGGCCCTATCGCCGACTTGTTTCACGGACAGAGATGATATCGCGACGTGCCAGTCTGGCTTGGTGCTCTTTTTGGGACACGATGTTTGGTGTTCGACGATTGGTAATTTCTTCGACGAGTGATCCCTACAGATTATTTCTGATGTTTGAATCTTTGTGAACATTTCGTTACGAGCGTACTTTTATGAATCCCGGAGACGACAATTTCTCTGATGAACGACTTTACAGTCCAATATTAATATAAAATTAATTGTCAAATATTTCTCCCAACACGTTTCAAAATCTTGTTGTATTACCGTGTTATGAAATTCATTTCTCATCTAAAGCTTTTTTTTTTTAAATTTTGCTGCTTGATGTCGTTTTCGTTCAGGAGTATTATCCTATTTCAGAATCCTCTTTGGAAAGAAGGAGAAAATATTATTTTTGTAACTCCGATCAGTTGCAACTGTGCTCTTCGAAGAATCAGTATTTTAGGCCAATTTCTCTCGTTCTCTATATTAAAAAGACCCGAGATCGCAATAGATTCTTCCCAATGAAATAAACGGTGGCAAGCAGGCTCGGAGATAATAGAGAACCCGTCGAACTTCTTGGTCTTTGTCACTCTCACCGTTATTTACGACCATCGTCGAGGACCAAGGGACTGATTTCGAAGACGTTCCTCTGGCTTGCACGCACCATTTCCCCGCCTACGAATATCCTCCTTTCCTGCGTAATTAAATTTCTCTCGCAATATCTTTGCAAATTCTTAAATTCATCGTTCCATTTTTTTTTCTTGATTATGTCGGCATACGTTTTGTCTGAATCACTCAGGAATACGAATGTCAGAAAATTAACAGAAATAGATTTACGATATTTTCCTCGTAAAAGTACGGTTTACAAGCACAAATCATTTATCAAATCACGATCATTCGTACTGAAATTCTTCACAATTCACGCGAGGCCACAGCAGCAGATCAATCCAGAAATTTAACAACGCTCGTGCAATCCTACACCACGTATAAAGTCTACCTTTATTTCATTCAATTCATAAAATCAACAAATTTCTCATCGACGGAGCAAACGTGTTTTACGAACGTAAATCATTTATCACGATCGTTCGTACGAAAATACCACAATCTGCCAGCGAATTCCACGACAACAATTCAATCCAGAAATTTAGCAACGCTCCTTCTCGCAAGTCCGAAGGCCTCCGCGCTTCTCCCCGCTGTGGGAGAAATTTATTCGTCAGAAACGGCGTAACCGGCCGCGGCCGACGATCGTGAGACGTCGTTCCATTACTCGCGGCAATACGTTCGCCGTTACGGAAGCGGAGGATTCCTGCGGAGGTGAGTCGGAGAACGCGGACCGGAAGACAAGGCGGTGGTTGCGCATTTCGTTTAATAAACATGTAAATGAGCGGTAAGAATGAAAAAGGCGATACCGTATTTCGCCGATAACAAATTACGGTCGGTCTTACGGGGTGGTGCCTCTCCGCCGGTATCTCCCGCGGCTATCTTTTATTTCATAAGCTGCTACCCGCCGAAATTGCAGCGGCGCGCCGCCGGTCTCCGAACTGGTGGAGCCACTCGTCGTACACAAGCGCGCGCAGAATTTATTAGCGGGCTGGAAACATGCCTTTCGCGAAATTCGCCGCTCTTTCAGCTCGAATGGATGACTGGCGCGTACGTAGAATAGCATCGGTGAGTGAAGCGGCGGTTATTATACTGTAACGGGTGGTGTACGTATATCGATCGGGACGAGAGGGGGAGAGGGAGGGGTGGTGGTTGTTGCAGTTACTCGAGGACAAACCGGTAACCGGTACAATGATCTCCTCCACACGTACACATACACACACGCACATACATACACACTCTCTCTATCTGAGACGAGCATAGTTCGAGTTCTCCCGTTGCAGATGGGTTTCAGGCCAGGGAAATCGCATTATTTACGAGGCTACACAAGATATAAACACGCAACACTGTTCACTTGGATTATTCGCATTCTCGCGGCCGGCGCAGGCTGCTTATCGTACAGTGGGTCCACGGTGGCCCGGGACCGCATTGAGGTAACGCGAAGGCGGATTTACTCGGTACATTGTGATCGTTAAGCCCTTTTCGGCGCAAGCTGCTTATGCAGCCTCTCTAAGGGGGTAGCGAGCTAATATTTCTTTAGACCTTGCACGCGCGTCCCACTTCCCCCTGAACGGCGACGTTCATTTTTAACGTGGCTTTGGGACTCGATGGACGGTTTTACGAGAGTTTCAGCATGCGGTGCTGCACAAGCGGAACAATGAGACGATGTGACGTGCAATTATTCGTAAGTTTCTGCGGGTAACGAAGCAAACCGTTTAGGTAGCAAATAATGAGTTCGGTTATTGCGCGTAGATTGATGATGGAAGGTGAAACTTGCTGTTAAGAATTTTATTATTATCAAAGGAGTCAAGAGATCGTCGTCGCGAAAGAATGAAAGCCTAATTATAAAGTTAATGTAATTTTTAAAGAAAAAAAATAGTTCATAATGTGGAAGGATCAATTATCTTACATAGCATCCATATTTATTCCATATTGATTCTGGATTTAGCAAAAAGTCTCGTTCGTAACAAGAAAACTACGTATTATAAAAATTAAGAGTTCGAACGAATCAGGTCATCGAGTCACGTTTAAAAGAAAAACATCGTTGATCTGTAGGTATCAATACGACTATTTCTGAATTTTTTTCGCGTAAAATGGAAAAATTTCAAATCTTTCCTCCCTGATAGTGTAGCTTGCGGTTAAAATTTCTACATGAATTTCAAGCAACGCAAAAGACAAAACCGCGACAGAATTGTAATAAAGCATGTTTGATACGTGTAGCTGGAGAAGGAGAAAGGAACTAGACGGAAAGAAGTGAAACGAGACCGTACGCAGTCAGACGCATCCACACGAGTAGCGGTGGGAATTATTTCTCCACAACTTTTAACAAGTCAATTCGCACGAGAAAGGAGTGTGAAGTAAAAGATGCATTTAAGCGTGTTATTTATAAATTAGGCGCGCGCCTTTTAAAATTTATTCAATTTTTTAGAAGATTATTCTTTTCCTTATTGTAGAAGTGAATTCCTCCAAAATACGAATAGTGTTCTAGAAGAGTTTAATTTCAAGAATAATACTGAATATCTATTTGTTTCATCAAATGATTAGTTGAAACTTAATTTTGGAACTTATGGTTCATTTAGATCTTGAAATATTAATCTTTTAAATCGTCTAAAACAATATTCTACGAATAGTTCGACTATCTCCTAGAGTCTAAAATTCCAATTTTCCAGTTTCTTACATTTAAATTTAAACTTGGTAAAAGAATGTGTAATTGTAATATAAAATTCACCATTATTGGTTGCAATGTCGATACAATAATTAATCAACAATTATTCAAAAATCCTGCGACTACACATAATAGAATACCCGAATGCTCTGAATCTAGCTAAAAAACAATCGCCAACAAACTTGAAGAGAAGCATTCCTCTGTAATCAAAGGTATCTTCCTCCGTCTTCCTAAAAACTACTACGGCACAGTCCACTAAACGGAAATCACGAAGCTCGTCGAAACACCCGACATATTTTCCAAGTTTTGCAGCGTTTTTTTTTCTTCCTCTTTCTGTTCCTTGTTTTAGATTGAAACGTTAAGTAGATCCCATCAGGGGCAAGCGGTTCGCCGTTTCGCCAGCGTTTCGCCCGAGTGTAAAAGAAGCGCAACGTCTGCAGAATCCAACGACGTTACACACTTGCCACGGGAACCGTAGTATAGACAACAACACTTACCGCGGATCTATCCATGAAACTCCGAGCGTTTTAGGCAAAGTGTATTCAAAGTGGCCGGGGCGAAGAAGTTCCCCCAATTCCTATCTTGTTCGTTCTTATGTCGCGATCTGTAGATGCCGGCGGATGTTGGTATAGCCGGAAACGTTCGTGCACGCTCGTCGAACGGGGTTACACGACGGAGTCGAGGAAAATTGATGCCTCGGATCGACCCGTCGCGTCAGGATCCAGCGTAGGGGACCGTTCTCCTGCGTTCTGACTTTTTTTCTATCCGTCTCGTCCGACCTTTTACTACCTATCTCGTCCTCCTATCCGATGATTTCTTCCTCGCGTTCCACGTGCATTTTTACGTCGTTGTTTCATTGCAGCGAACCTTGGTAGGTAAATTTCGTGATCGCGACGCGCGTTAAACGTAAATGGAACATTTCGATCGAGGATTTTGACGAATCTTTCTCACAGTTCGTATTTCAGTTGACTTCACTTGATGGTCAAAATATACGTTGATAAAATAGACAAGCTAGTGATAACTAGCGTTTAGTATGTTTTTATATAAATTGGACTTTTCATCTACATTCTTACGAACGTAAATGAAAATCTTTTTCATTTTCAACAGTAAATACTCCCAATGTGTGCACTTTATGTATTTTCGGATATTCCATGCACTGCATTAAATTTTTCATAAATGCAGAAAAATTAAATACTCATATAAATTTTACACTGTAGGGATTGCTAGCAATTAACAGCAACGAGTCAACATAAACGATTATTGTTTAAAATACTGTCACACGTTACATTTCGTATTACATATTTGCAAAATTTTCATACAACAACTTGACTTTCGGTTGGTACTTGGCGAAGAATTTCTATTATTTGGGAAAAGAAATCAGCGTTAACAGGGGCGAATGTTCTTTATGGCTTCGCTGTACGTGTACATACAAAATGACGGTGTCGCGATAGCAGACACTTTGAGTTGTTGGCCACCATCCAGTCTCGGCTGCAGACGAAATTACGTCCCCATCTTGAATCGTCGGAAAAACGAAAATACACGCAACAGACACGCGCCACTAACTTCCCTATTAAATGGATTTCTAACAGGAGACGAGTAATGTATTAATGTCTCCGGCTAACTTTGCCCCGCCTTGATTTTAATCTTGCAATATCTTCACTGAGCATTCATCATAATTATTATGAAACGCGGTTGCACAAACGAAACGAGATTGCATCCTCTTTGAATTCACCCTTCTTGGTTGCTTTATGTAAAGAGTAATTTTAGCCTTTAGACACACGGGTATAATGTGGAATATAATTTATTTCATTGAGAAAACCTTACGTCTACCTCAAGAATTACAAGATTGCAGGCGTTCCTTCGTACTTGTTGTGTTTGTCACGTACAGTGAAGAAAAAGAAATGAAACCGTGAATTCTACTTTACTAAAATGAAAGAAAAATATTGTGAAGTCGTATTTATCCAAAAAATTCCCACGCACCACAAGAATTCAGAATTTGGACAAAACCCGCCGTAAACGATCTACAGGCATCGACTTTCTACTACCAAATATTCCCGTTGTACTCACCCTACTTTTCTCCTCAAACTACCAAACACGTACGTCAAACAACTGTCAAACTGAATTCCATGACGTCAATAAAAAACCGTCCAAAGCGTGACAAGATACACAATTAAGAACCAGTGTACGTAATTTACATTTTGCCTGTGACCATGGTCGCAAGTCTTGTCCAACACGCGTGGTCATAAAACTTATATAAATACATCGAACGGCCTTTAGCCGTGTTGCCTAAGTCTTTGGGAAAAATGGTTGAGATCTGGCAGCTCACTGAGAAACCATCTTTCGCGTCTCTATCTTCCTTTCTCCTCTCTCTTTCTCTCTCTCTCTCTCCCTCCCTTCTATCGTTATTATTTTACCGTTCGACAGCCAAGCATCGACGTACACGTACGTGGTACGTGAGAGAGCAACCCTTTCACGTTTCTGCGCCCGGTTTCTCAGTGCTTTTACTCGATTTAACTTCCCTCGATGCCACGAAGCTCCACGCTCCGCTTGGACAACCACCGCTTCCTGCCAGTAATAATGGCTAAGGACAAATCATTTCGCTCCGCCGCCATTATCGTCGATGCCGTAGCGACGACATTGCCGATATCATCGTCTTCGACAGGGACTTCCGGTGGTCGGTAAAGAGGCTTTACCTCCTGATTGAACAACCTCTAAATCGAGCGTCGAGGTGTACCCTCCTATCCGCCGCGAGTTCGACTCGAAACGAATTTCTGCGACGGTTCGGTGCAACTTCAATTTCCACCGTATTATACATATATATATACACACACATACACACACGTACATATATATATATATATATATTCGCTTGTTGCCAGATTACTCGTTTCCAGGCCAGATATAAGTCAAGGGGAATTACGTGTACACGTTGCTCGCGGGGCAATCGAGACAAATATAAGGAACGTCGAGATTAGAGGAAACGTATGGGTTTCGCGGAGCTGGTTCCACCCTCCCTCCACCCACTGATAGTGAAATAAATTTTTCCGACGGTTAACGGTATATGGGTAATAAGCTGCTTTTCATCCTTTTCTCGATGTCCACGTACGCACGCACGCTTCGGTGCGCCTGAGCCCGCCTCTTGCCATCGGTTCCGGTTCCATCGCAACGTCTCTCGAATCGTTTGCATCGATGTTTACTGGATCTGCTGAGCGCGTACGCGTCCCACGTTTCGATATCCATTTGTATATGAAGTTGCGTCGCGTCCGTTAGTATTATATTTTAAGGGGATGAACGTGATTCTAGGGAAACGTAGACAGGCTTTCTGCGTTTGAGCAGAATCATCTGAACCTGTGTTTTTTCTTTCGCTCTTGCGTCCGTTGATACTGTTCACCGTTACTGAGAATTCGATGTAGCGAAGGAAAGTTTATAACAGGAACAGTGCGAGTAATGATAAGCTGTTGTGTAGCAAGTACAACATTCTTTTTTCTATACCAAAAACACAAATCCGAGCTGGAAAATATTCTGCATTTATTCGTTACTTGTGTAAAATACAATTCTCTCTTCTGTATGGTGTTACATTTTGTTCATCACAGACTGTAGGCCTAAAAAATTTTCATAGAAATTTAATGATAACATCCATTCGCACGAACTGTGTAAGTATAACGGAGCAAAAACCATATCGCGAAAGGTATAAAATTTTCGAGCGAAAAGAGAGCATCTACAATTTCAATGGAATTTCACTGCTCTTTATGAAAAAGAAAAAAAAAATCGGGCAGTCACGTCTGTCGAAGTCACGTGTAATGCAATAATACTTTTATCGCAATTTTCACGTGGATATTAGATCGAAGCAATCGACACCACGGTTCAAATTTATCTGGGCGATAAATTCTCGTTTATAGCTGAGAATAAATGTCACGTCGCGGCAACGATTGAATAAGATACTGAAATGCAAAATAAGAGAAAAGAAAAAAAAAATGTGAAAGAAACAGCCGTATCGTTAGGTGTGATTTATCGCGTTTGTATAAACGGGCTGAATTAAATGATTCTATGCGTCGCGAATGGCGAGTATATAATTTCACTCGAGTACCTACAATGTGCTCTCGTGCGTGTAAATAACAAAGTTTAAGAAATTTAGGTGAAATTTTACCTGACTGTAACGTAATAACGAAACAACCTCGTAAAGTACGAAGGTGGCTCACATTTCGCCAAGTACACAGCAGTTTCTACGTTCAAGCGTTGTTTTCCTCGCAGTTTGACTCGCATCCTATTCAAATTCCATGTGTTCAAGTATCTCAGTCTACCTGTACGGGTATGTTGATATCCAGATATTCGCGCGTCTTTTGAAATTTATTGAAATACACGCGAGATTCTGCCCGGAGACGATATTGGATCAATTATTGGAATTAATTCGGAATTGTGAAGCAAACTTTTCTTGCGTTAGTCCGTTATTTTGGTAAAATAAGTTATTACAGGGATATTAATGGTTGATTGCTGGAAACAGACGCGTTTCCTCGCAGGGATTATGCAGTTGGTTAGACCGTTCTGTGGGTTTACGAGCTCGTTGACCCAAAGAGGACAAATCCTTAGCCGATTACCACCCTTACTTAAGGTATATTGGCTAAGAAGGGTTACCGAAATAGACACCCAATCAGCATTAAGCACATTGGCAACCAACTGCGTTCTGCCTACGACGAGGTAGCGTACGTATCTATAATTCAATTCACGTATAGTGTTTTAACGAACTCTGTCGCATCCCACTGGTGTCTGGATGTCTGTGAACATCGTTAAAGAAATGAAATTTAAATAAAAATTTACACTGTGAATTAAATGCAGCAGCGAGTGCTTCATTTTAGACGCTATTCTGTAGATTATTGGAATTTTAAATCCACGGACGTTTGCAGTTCACTTGTAAATTTACTTTTGATTCATCTGACTTTGATACTACGGACACTCCCCTGCAAATATACCCCACATAATTGTAGAAAAAGATTAAACATAATTTCTAAGCAATGTGATCCATGATAAATACTTTATTAATATCGAAGTGATTAGAAGGAAAACTGGACACGGCGATGACAAAGAAATATTAAAATCCCTCTCTCTAGATCTGTACGCTCGTATTTTATATACCTTAAGATCAGAATGCAGCAGGCGATAGTTGCCTCGCACAAGAAGAAATCCTGAACAATGAAACTTCCTCATCCGGCCTAATAAAAATACAATTAAAGATGCATTGCAATACATCTGTAACTCGCAACGCTGACGCGCCACATCCAAGATTCAATAACAACGCTACCAATGCACTCAGAAGGTCCAATCCCTCTCTTAATCTGCCTGCCCGACTCGGCGACCGTGTCAATAGGATCTTAGAATGAAATTACATGCTCGACTTGAGAAGTCGGCCGGTTGCGAGGAAAAACTCGTTTGTCGAACGAACAGGTCTTGGGGCACGGTACGGCCCGGTCCGACGAGGTGTTAAAGGGAGGCGGGATGGGTGGATTCCAGGGGGCAAGGAAAAGATGAAGAGGCAGACACGGTGATGGGCAGGAGGAGGCGGGATGGACGAGCAAAGGAGTACGCGCGCTCGATTAATCTCGCAATCTGGATGGAGTGGCTATGATAGACTCCCATGAATAACTCATGAGCAGCGGATACCTGCTTCCCATAGGGACATTCGCGTATAATTCAGCCACTTCATTTGTCCTCATTACTATGCCCGATCGTTACATAGAGCACGATTTACGGGGCTTCGCCTGGTCGCGCCTCTTACTCCCACTATGCCTCTTCCACTGTGCTGGCCACCCACCGTAGGAGCTTGCACACAAGCTGCTTCCACACACGTGCACACCGAGAGACACAGAACAAAGCTCCGCTCCGCGCCGTAGCATGGAAGCCAACTATTACCGGGGAAACCTGGGTTCCTGGACCGTGTACGCACGCGTGCCGTCGCGCGCCAACTAATGAGATAGCCGATCACCGGGAACGGTTTTGTAAGAACGGATTAGAAGTAGTAATCGGATTAGACGAAGATCGGCGTGGAGCCCTTGAGGATGTACATGGAACGATATCAAACAACGATAGTAGATCATCCTCGGCGATGCGTTGAACCAAGCGAACGCACGTCGAACGTAACTCTGTTGAGACCGAGATTTTGTTTAGCTGGCGAGACTCTTTCGAGACGGGTCCTTTTTCCACGAAAATAAATGCCGTTTTCCAACAATTTCGATACAATGATATCGTGGGATCGGCGATTCCTGGGAAAGAGGCCAGAACATTCTCCAGTACCCAACAATTGTAGCCAAATGTCTCAAGTGGCGTGCCTTACGCATGCAACACTCAACAGATAACAGCAACAAAACACATACCGACATGAATCGACATACCAAGTTTGCAAAGTTTTGGAAAGTTTTTCTCCTGCAAAAACTCAAAACAAGATCAAAAACCACCATTAAAAGAAAATCAGTACCAATTTTAATATGTTAAGTGCAGGTAATAGGGAAACTTAAACCACCCCAGGGACTGCAGCTACACTCAAGGAAAAAAAAAGTGGCGTGCAGTTTGGGACCTGAGAATGTTTATTCTAGCCTTCGGGGTCTAGCACTTAAAATATCAAGGGTACGGTTGTGTTTGTGTGCATGTGTGTACGAACGACGAATGTTGCAAATGAGGAATCGGACAGCGAGTTGAGAGCGAAACATAAGAGAATCTTGAGTGAATAGCGAGTTCAGCGTGTACATACAGCGAGTATAGTGTAGAATAGTGTTAATCTTATAATCACCGTTAAACAAAATTCTTACTTTTATCTTCAAATAAACAACCTTTTATAACAAAATTCCTACAATGAGATAATAGAATAGAATATATACGAGATATGTACGATGCAATAATATGTCGACCTAGTTTTCATTTCGAGGTGATTAAAGGATTAAATCGAGAAATTAACACTCGTTGAAGTTGAAAAATATCTGAAAAGCTAGCGTGTCAGCAGTTTTACTGACTTTCTCTCAAGATGTAGACCAAAAGCGTAGGAGTTACGAAGAAGAGGAAAGAAAAAGTGATATTTGGATGACAGATGAAGAGGTTTGGCGAGTGGCAAATGAGAACGTATCGGCCCCCGGGGTGGCATAAAGAAATTTTTGCGGGGGCGATTCTGCATGGGAAAAACGGCGAGAATCGACGAGCCCTCGATAAATGGGTATCAGGCGGAGGAATACGCATGGGAGGAGAGGGTAATCCTGAAAATGAATTTCTCGAGCGGCCGGATAAAGCGGCGAAGACATTGTACCGGTTTGTCGTTGGGATGAGCGCGGTCTCGTTCCTTTTCCAGCCCCGTGGACGAACGGCGAGAGGAAGGGGCGAGGGTGAGACGGAGGTTAGAGGAACAACTTCAGGAAATTACCACTTCGTAGCTACTTTCTCATTAAACGCAATGAGATTTTAAACTTTATAATTTCTTTACAGCAGTCTGAACTTTTTTACCTTGTTTGCGATCCCCCGCTGCTTCTCGATACACACAGACCGCCCCCGTAATAAATGGCATAACCGTGGCGGAGATGATTTCTCACGATGAAATAAATCGGGAACCATTCGGCCGATGTTTCCCTTCTCTTCAGGATGTTCGTTCGATTCAACGAGAAACAAATTTGCACGTGATTCACTGCGTGTACCCACGTACAAATTTGAACGTGTAAATGTGCAAGTGTTCAAGTGACGACACGCGTGCGACGCGTAGTTCGAACATTCGAACTGTGGAGTGAATTTTCATTCGGCGAATGGCAACGTGCTAATGTATTCAGAATTAAAGTGTTCGAGTAACGGCATCGGTGTAAATATTGCTTTGATTCCAAAACACGAAATCACAATTTTCTGCGGAACGCGAGCATCCTCCGTACGTATTTCTCACAATTAGCGAAACTCGCGTTTACTCGCTGTTAACGGACACTGTTTTTGCACACGCACACACAAACACAAAAGCGCAATATCCTCGGCTGGAGCTCGGTTCTTGCTTAACGAATTATCGAATGTAGCACGGGGGCGAGCGCAACGTGGTTGCGGTTCGACGTAATTTGCACGTCGTGTCCGCAAACGTGGCTTCAAAGAGTTCAGATATTACGAGGTAAATTACCATGTAAAACCTGTCTGGGCCAAGGAGCGCGTGGCCGCTGCTGCAGCAATTACAGCAAGACGGCACAGAAGACCGGCTAAAGTTCGCTTGTTAAGCAACCGGCTCGACGAAGAAACCGGCACGGATATGAAAATGAAATTCTCCGTCGATCATAATAGTTAGAGAGAAAGGGAGAGAGAGAGAGAGAGGGGGGGGAGAGTTTTGCGTTATTATCGCCAAGTCAAAGGTCATCGCCAAGCTTTCATACGAGGGAGCCGTTGGTATCGTTGACTTTTATCCATGGCTCGATTCACAGTTTATCGAACGGACGTGTTCGATTCAATCGACCGTTCTATCGATTAACCGTTTCATTCGCGGAGCACCGTGCACTGTACAGATGCAGGAGAGATATTACTTCGGTCATTTTTTTCCCTCCTTTTTTTTCGTTTTTTCTTTCATTTTTTTTTCTTTTTTTTCAAAAAATTGAAACGAAATCGCAGCAGCGTGATTCTCTCTTTTCCCCGGAGTTTTCTCTCTCTCTCTCTCTCTCTCTCTCTTTCCCTCTGCGACCTTCCTTTTTTGCTTTTCGATTTTTCCCCCCTCTGGTTCCTCTCTTTACCTTTTTGCACCGTTATCGAAGGCATCACAGATCTATTTGCGGTGCCCGCAGCAGCGAGATAGCTACACTGTAGCCCCGGCCCTTCAGAGACAAAATGGATTTCGCCCGATAGTGAAAACGATAGGAATCAATATTGTTCTTCCGCTTTTAGGACGATGATACATCGTATCCAAATATTTCCAGACAGTTTAGTCCGGGTGTTGATGTTTCGCGTTTTCTATGCAGCTTTATGTCGGAGCTATTAGCGCCGCCGGCTGCTGCCGCTGACAGCGACAAATTACTACAGAAAAATTCGATCCGATGCGACCAGCTATCTGCTTTCCACCACCTATATCGTCCCCATCGTGTCTCACTCCTCGAGTTCGAGATCGATGTAACCCGCGAGGGATCTTCAATCGCGCTGAATTAATCGGTGGAATGATTTGTAAATTCGCTCGGTTAGTTGTTGTAAATTTGTTCCATATTTTGTAACGTTTAGACGGTACCGACGACGGTGTAAATTAGCGTAAAACAGAGTTATTATACGCTCAAGCAAAGATTAGGAGGGTGAAAATAGTCGAATTTACGGTGGTTCTTCCGACATTGAAAATTTTAGTAAAGTATTTTACTCTCCCGGTCCGAAAGAGCTACGAAGGCGCGATTATTTATTGAAAATGGAACAAGCGTGTTTCGAAACAGGCGAAAGTTATTTGCGAGGAGGATCGTTTTACACTCTTATTCAACAGTGTTTCGTGCTTCTCAATTGAAAAATTACTTTCGATAGTAATTTCTACCAAAGACTGGCAAATTCCATCGAGAATTTACAAAATGCGGTGAAAATCGACCAAAGGAAACAACTCTTTCTTCAGAATAAGAAATATGGCCAAAAAAATAACACGATATTAATTTTGACCGTTTGTGTGACAAGAGAAATCAAGAAAACAGTGACATAATACTTATCTTGTAACAAATTACCGAAACGACTCTTTTTTCCACAATAAAAAATATGGCCCCGAAAACAATAATACGATTATTAATCTTGACCATTTAAATGACAAGAGAAATCAAGAAAACAGTGATGTATTATTACTGTACTTGTAATAAATTACCTAAAAACACTTTAATAAAAGTGAAACAAACATTTCAGGAGATTCCCCTTCAGCTTCGGGATGGTTATTATAAAAATCTAGGCCACGTAGGCGGTACCATTTACATAGCGTACATACATCTTTCCCCTCTTCCTTCGGCTTTCCTTCTCTCCTTTCCGACTCCCTTACTCTGTTTGCATGTTCGCCGAGTAATCGATCATCGATGCTCAGAAGGAATTTTCCGTAATACCTGGTGGCATTGTCGGTGCTTTAAGCTCCAATAATAAATGCCCAAAAATCAGCGGCGAAAGTTCGGTTGCCACGATGATTTAAGATATTATTTGGACGGCCGTTCTTCAACATTTAACGTGCACTTTCCACGACGTTATTAACATACAGCGGCTCAAGAACATTTTTGCGCGTATATTGCATATGAAACTTGTCATACTGAAATTCTATTCACATTATAACGACACTTTGTCACAATTGCATTGGCAAAATTTCTGACCAACTTTAAAAACGATGAAGCTGTAAGATATTTATTAAAAACGCGGTATGTAGCGTACAGTACATGTTAAATATCGAGATTTATTAATACAATGAAATTCAATGCTGTCTCATCGCAAAGCAGAAAACTGTTAACATTAACAAACAGATGTCCTTTTTAATTTTCTTCTATTAACTATCCAATCAGGAGCTACGAGTCTACTTGCATTAAACTTTTTCTTTTCAAATTTGTTTCAAACTTTGTCGATATAATTATTACGATGGTCGACGCCTCGTCGCAATTCTAGCAAATTTTTAACTTATTCGTAAAAGATTTCGATAAATGTTCCGATTCAATACTTTTGCGTATACGTTCCTGGAAGCTCGTGCGCGTCGAAACGATAACATCAACGTTTATAAGCGCATCTACGAAATTATCTCTGTTGAATAGTACGCGAGGAAACGTCTTCACCCTCGATATCTACTTGACTCGATTGTCAGACGACGGCCTGATTGTATTCGCGACATAAGGTAAATCGCAACGCACGGCGATTACATATGGTGTTCTGTACTTGCTGAATCGTTTTGTCTGTTCCACAATCCCTGGGTATCCTCCGCCGTTGTAATTATGTTCGTTTCGTGCAGCATTCGAATCGAATACCTCCCGTCAAATGCTCCGTCCCAATTCAGACGAACTATTACGAACCATTAATAGACCAAATTATGCAAACACGTGCAACACTGGAATGGTAGATGTACGAGCGTAACGTAAGATATTGTACTCGAAATCGAATCTCGATAGAGCGTTGATTGTGAATACATTCGATACGAATTATATTAAAAAAACACTTTGCGTAAATTTTCATAGCCTATCGATGAAGATTATTCAACTTGAAAAAGAAGTGTGTAAACGAATGTACGTGGTATATTTCTTATACAGAGTTGGCTAAAAGGTAATCTAGTTGATGATCAATTATGACCAACGTGACATTATGTACATGATTGACGTGTACAATTGCTAAATAATCCAGTAATCACGATTAATGAATAACTGAATAAACAAAAAATATAATCAACAGGCATGATCAACCGAATAATAATTAATCGTTAATGATTACGTCTTTCGTGATACTGAAACGGCAAAAGGTAAATTAATCGCTCATTAAACGATTATAAATTAATGATTACAGAACATCAAATGTAATCATGATTATCGACCTATGTCAGGAATGATTAATCGATTGCCATGATTGTTTAATTATTAAAAAATATAAAATAATCAATTACTGTCGAATTACATCTGTGATGAATTGACGTTCGAATGTGTCGTAATTTTTCAATCCACAAATAATCAATAGCCAAAATAATTGATCAAACATGAGACAATACACGTTTCTGACAAACCTGATCAAACTTCGAAAATCAAACTTGAACTAATTCACGTCCGAAAATGATTCTCTTTAAGCAAGAAAGAATTATTTGCAATGTGAATGAATGTACATCCACAAAGATCAATGGCTAAATTTCAAACAATTTTCGTTCGTGTAAATGCCATCGGTGTTTAGAAGATTGACGCGAAATACATACAAAGAGCGTAACGCCAGAATGTAATGAAAGTTTAAAAACTCGCAAGCTTCGTCCATTTTCACGAAAACAACGTTGACACTTGGTAATATGCGTTCGTAATTCGGGAATTCGTACAAACGAAATTCCGTTTAAATACTAATGAAATATTTTCGTACCATTTTACGCGATTACTTTTCTGTCGTTTTCCGCACTAAAGAGCGCGCTGTTGACAAAACATTGCAACTAAAGTAGCAATTAAACCCTACCGCGAACGAGAATTTCATTTAGCATCCATTAAAGTTTAACGGTGAATTAATACGAGACAAACTTTCGTAAAAATAAAAAAAAAAAAAAAAAAAAAAAAATGAAAATTGAACTTTCTCGGCTTCTTTCATCCTTTTCCCCACCCTCGCCGTTATCATTGCATTTTCAATTAACTTTCTAATAGTTGCTCGCCTACGAATGTAGTTTCAGCTACACGAACGAAACACCAGCGTCCAGTTGAAATAGTTACTCCGTTTAAAATCGATGAAATAAAATCTGCACTACCGCAGTTTATACGTTTCAAGTTGGCGCTCGCTTTCGACGACTCATTTCGTTAACGATTTCACCGGAAATTAATTAACTCAATAATTTCGACTCTTTTTCCCTCTGTCGAGGTCAAAGCGCCGGCCGGTGGTTATTTAAATTTTCGGTGAAACATTTCAAAACAAATACACACGGGCATACAAGCGCTCGCGCGCGGAAAACGTTTTCCATTAGAAAAGTACATTTGAATTTTTACGAATTGCTCGTACCGGGGTTCGCGGAACATCGGAGCAGCGAGGCGAGTTTTTCCGCGGAAATGTGTCGGCTCTCTCCGGTTTTTCAATATATTTCGTTTCCTTTCGCCGCGGTTACTGGTATTAAATTTGTTCTATAACAATCTGTCGATCGTACGTGAACAATTACACCGTTGGTTAATTTCTTGAATTTATTTCGCGCCGCGTACGATGAAAAAACATTCATTTTAATTATCATCGTGTCGAAATAATGACTCTGCGAACGACTGTAGAAATTTCCCACTGTTTTTCACGATCTCTGTGGGAAATGAAATGCTCTGGATTTAAATATCTTATGCTCCGCGCGAGAGTGAATAAGATAAAATGAATGGGCAGTTGAAATTGTAATCAAATTAGCGACATTGAATGACATTTAATAAAATATTCAATTGGTTGTCAACCTTTTTGTTCTGTTCGATTTACGTTTTAAAATTAACACTGTCGATTGGTCGAACACGCCAATGAATAATGTGTATTTGATCCGATGCGAATTGAATTTTCTGTGTTCGAAACGAGGATTACGATTACAGCAATATCTGAAGAGATTTTCAATTAGAAGAAAGTGCATAAATAATTATGAACACGGCACATAGAAATATAAATTGATGAATTATTAATGAGAATAACACACGTGCAAATATAAAAATAAATATTGTTGAATATCATCAACGAAGAGAAACTGGTAGAAATATAAATCGATTAATCGTGGTACGATTAAAATTTATACCGAATCACTTTGTTAAAACACGGATCGAGTATATAAAATAAAACACGAAAACTCAAGGATCTTAGAAATTTAATTCTATTTTACGTATTTTACCTATTTTACATTTGATTGAAAGCAATAATGAAATTCAATTGAATGAAAAGCTCCAAATGGAGAATAATTAAAAATCCTAAATTATCTGTCTGTGTACATGTCTGGTTATGAATTGAGTATTGCGTGCACGAAGCAGTATTCATAAAAAATGTTTCAAACATTTTAAAAACCATCTTCCCCAAAAAATTCCCCCA
The DNA here is from genome assembly GCA_036937485.2 of Tetragonisca angustula. Lineage (NCBI taxonomy): Eukaryota > Metazoa > Arthropoda > Insecta > Hymenoptera > Apidae > Tetragonisca > Tetragonisca angustula. The sequence goes on along the minus strand of JAWNGG020000087.1, from coordinate 921,801 downwards.
AAAATCGGCTATCAACCATCGAGAGGCCTTCGACGTTAGAACGATCAATTAAACAATCCGTCGAAGCGTGTTACGTTCGTTCTAAAACACGGTGTACGTACACGGTTAAACGGCGCGGACGGTATAGGTGGTGGGTACGGCAGACTAACACCATTAGCGATCACTCCACACCGCAACAGCTTGCAACAGATGATCCTAGACGCTCTTCTAGATTAGCAAACAAGGGGTCTGCAGTGCTGCCACTTATCTCTCTGTAAGTGCACCATCTATTCGTCGGCCGGTCTACCGTGACTCGCTCGATTCTCGTCCGGCAGCTAAATTAAACGCGCTCGGCAGAGAAAAGGAAACGGCCCCTTCGTTTTTCCGCGGCTAGTTAAAGAACGGAAACCGTGCATTTTCTTTCTGTCGCCTTCTATTCGCCGCCATTTCGTTGCGCTGATCGCTTTCATCTTTCAGATCTCGGCCGCAGAGGGAACGACAGCCCTGCCATTGTGAATGCAGATTTTCTTATGAAAAGCAAGCGGCGAAACAATCGAGATATTTCGATAAAATATGACACTTTCCATCACTCGCTTTTGCAAATCTTCGTGGCGTTCCGTCAGTTTCAAAAATGTAAATGTTCAGTAGTACGAGTAAATAATTCTTCGTCCTACGTTCATTCTGTTCCTCTTACTTCGTTTCCTCTTGCCTTATAATCGCTGCTATCGTCTTTTAATCATCATTGTGTCGTCTCAAGTAATGCAAATATAGAACATCGTAGTGGAATGTTCATTCTCGCACGGGCTTGAAAAACTGAAATTTCCAAGTTGCTGTCTTATCACGAATGTATTCAGATACGTTCGTGGATGAAAACGACTGAAAATAAAAATAAAAAAAAATAACTTCCAGACGTGGATGTAACCGACTCGTTCGATTCGTCAACGATTCCTCGCGTATCGCCCGGTTTCTTCCAATCCCAACGAATTTCATCCAACTTTTCCCACCCGATAATAATTTATCGACGTGTATTTCGACGACAAGTTTCGCGAAAGTAAGTCTCTACTCTCCGTAAAAGGTACGTGGTTTCTCATGCTAGGAACCACTTTTTGTTGGCGGGCGATGGTGTACAAGTTCCAGTGTTTAATGGCAAAGACGATTCCGTGGAAAGAACAATTCTTTTCAGTTGAATCGGCTCGCAACACCGCTGCTCGAGGACTGTTACGCTCTGGTGGCGATCGTAGAGGAGAGAAGGGAGACAAAGAGAGAGAGAGAGAGAGAGAGAGAGAGAGCTTTAAGCCCAGCCGACTTAATCCGAAATGCAGCAAAGTTTCTTCGAGAGTTCTGGAGGGGCGGGCAATTGGCCGTGCCACGCGGATAGAATAGAGCTCAGAGGCAATTTCATGACAGCGTCTTGGGATGATTGGATCACCGCGCCACTCTCGATAACCCCTTCTGCCTTGTGTGCGGTCTCGTCTCTTCCTTAGTCCCTCTCTCTCTCTCTCTCTCTCTCTCTCTCTTTCTATCCTTTTCGTCTCCTCTTGTTTCATCTATGTGTCTTTGACACTGTTTCTTCCACCTTCTTCTCCCTTCCACCTTTCTCTGTCTTTAATTCGTTTCTATCCTCTGCCTTTTGCCTCCGGCGGCTTTATCAATGTAACCTCATTATATCGCCGCGTACATAGAATCCAATTATCGAGAGATGCCGTCGTGTGGCCGGTGGAATCCTTTTTATTAAATCGTGCGTCGTTTTCGATTCATCGCCGCGCGGGATGAAACTCACGCGGCATCGATATTCCAGGCGCGAACGGTATGACGTCTCGCGGTATGAAACACGCGCGGCCGTTGAATTCAATCGAGATTGTTTAATATAGGATAGTTAAACAAAAAGGGCAGACGAAATAAAATTGTCGATACGAGTTCTGGCTCGTGTATAATTACCGGAGTGTATAATTTTTAGTTTGGCAAGCTTCGAATAAATATAACGTCACAATTTCGTGCGAACTTTCGTTATTTGTTTGAACGAAATTGAAAGAACGTTGTAAATTACAAATTGTAAATTGCGTATTATCCATCCAAGTTTCCTTCGTGCGAGCAAAAAATCGGTGGGTTTTTATTACAGAGAATTACAATTCTGTGAAATACATGAGATATTCAATTCATACATCGTCGTTGGTTGGCATAATTCGCACCTTGGAAAATTCAATGAAATATTTTAATTTTGAAACACTCGCGATCGACATGCTCAAGCAGTGGCAACGAAACAACAGGTAATTGAAATTACGTTTCGACCAACGCGAATATTCAGTTGAATAGTCACGCAGTTTTATTAACATGATGAAGAGCATTGTCACGAACGTATTGTTGCGAAGTTTTTATCACATTGGAGTCATTTGTAGAATTTCGTTAGCACGTGTATATCTGAAATTAGTTCTCGCGTTGCAATTGGAATATGGAACGGAAACGCGACATCAGAAAAGCAAAGCCAGTAACAGTTTATATAGGAATTATGACGAACAAGAAGTCATTAATTTGAAATTTTCATCGAGTCGTGAATGTCTAATAAGCACGTAGTAATTATCCTGGCGATACAGAGAGTAAAACGTTCATAATGTTGGTGACTGAACGATGAAATTACGTCTTGCTGAATCAAAAATATCGATTGCTTCCTTTAACAATAGTTGATAAAATCTTTGAAACAGTTAAATCTTCGTACAAAATATCGTACGAAATGAATGAAATTTCTCGTATTGCGATTTTCATTGGAAATCTATCCTGAATCTATCAACATCGCAGGTTCCTCTCTTCCAAAGGACAGCAGCTTTTTGTATTCGTACACACAACAATACGGACGATTAAAATTTTTAATTGAAATTAAAAATTAGAAAAAAAAAATGATCTGAAAAGATATAAAAACAAGAGTTACTCCGAGCAACAGGTCGCTTTTGCAACTGATCACCATAAATTCATAAACTGAAACGGCCTTTGACTTCTCGTCATTTTTTCTTTTTGTTCTCTCGATTTCATAAAACTATTGAAAGCGAGGAGATGCAACTCCTTGGCGTGGCAGCGAAGCGAGACAGCTGCAAGCTTGGAGATAACGGTGACAGAGCGAGGCACAATTATTGTCACGGGCGCGTGCACGTTGGTGCAAAAGCTGAATCGAACACGCGGTTCGCGAAACAGTAGGAACGAGACGTCGCCGTCGCGACGAATTTCGACGAAACTGAATTATCCCGATCGCACTTTCGCAAATCGGCCTGGTAATTTTGTCCCTCGATCGTTCACGATTCGATGTGAACACGCTCCCTTTCTCTCACTTTTGTCTCTGGCGAGGTTGCTCACCAATTCACCTCTCTTTCGCTCGTTCTTTTTCCCCCCTCCCTTCGTTTCTTTTTTTTTTCTGTCTATCGGTTCGAAGCGCATCGATCGCGACGCATTTTCTATGAGAGCGCCCTCGATTCCACCCTTCTACCTTCCCTTTCCCCCTCCCCCCCCTGCCTTCCCCTACCACTCTCACGTAATTGATAACGTTTTCGTTATTCGGCTGCAGCGACCCAACGGGAAATTCGATCAGCCGGAAAAAATGACGACCAGCGAAAAATGGCGCGCTTTCGCCGTGCGCGCGGCGAATCGCGTCGATCCTATACAGAGAGAAGACGAGCGTCGTGATTAACGCGGGGCGAAAAAATGGTTAGTTGGAAATTAATATCCTCGGATAACCTATTAAGAGTTTATTTTCACCGCTCGAGGGCTTGCCGCTCTCCGCGTCTACGTGATCGAAACGCCGATACTTCGTTCGATTAACCCTTGAAACGCGCAATTCTCTTTCGGCTGGTGGATTTAGGATCAATAAACGTAGAACGAAGGAAAAATCTACGTTGCGACGCGAGGTTCTTATCGATCTTCGTGATCTTTAAAATTTACTGCTGTGCAATTATTCGCGTAATTTTTAGTCCTTCCTGGTTCGGTTTCTGTTCGATCGTGATGCACTGTCGCTGTAACTTTAATCAAACGCGAGTACCTGAAAATATTGGAAACCGTTGAACACACTATAATGATTTGCGTGTTTGTGTTTGTATGGATTACACTGTTTCACAAATAGAAAGAAGAAGAAGAAGAAGAAAAGAAAAAAAAAGACAAAATAAAAGCTGAAATTCGCAATTTGTCGTCAGAAGCGTTTGATTTCCTCGGTATAAAGTTAGATTGTTCTACGAAACGATCCTCCATTGCTAAGAAGTGCCACTAAGTTTTAGAATACTGCGAAAAGAGATGTCTCAAATCTCTTTTGTCACGTTCGTGCCCAGGAGAGAACTTTCCCAAATATAAAGCGATCCAAAGATACACTGCTTTCAAATATTAGGTTCAGACTTTTCTCTGAAACTTCTCTTTCTCAATTCCGCGATGTACTTTCGGATACACATTCAATGGTTTACACACCTAACGGGAGGAATGTCGTACACCTTTCGACGTAATCGGAGTGAAAATGAGTTTTTCTCGAAATGCAATCGAAAATAAAAATTAAATGGCCCGTGATATGTGTTATTAGAAATATACCTGTCGTTGAGTTTCGGACAACTGTAACAGCTACTGGATCATTTTGCGCGTAGGATATTTAGTTTTATATTTGTATTTTGCACGAGGAGCACAGATTTTTATCGTTCAGAATATATAGTAACTGAAATGCATAAAATATCTCGACCCAAAAACCAACTTAATCGAACCAGAATGGAGGATTGAAACCATCGAATGAAATTCACGATAAATTGTTAGTTTTTGTCTGTATGAACAAAAATTTTATTTCATTCCAACTTCGTCAATAATAAAGATTGCTTTATTTCACGTGTAAAACGTTATCCTGCATCTTGAATTATTTCTCGAATTTTCGGAATTTAGAGAGTCAAATTTGTGTGTTTCTATGCAGATCACACGTTGCTAAAATGTTGGCAGATTCGTTTTTAAAATAACGAAGCTTTTAATTATTAAGGCATTAAACGACCGATTCGACGATGGGTATTCTCGCGGTGTTGCAGGAACGCAAAGCGTACTTGTTGGTTCACAAGCTCAAGAGTATCGCGTTACGTATCACTTGAGCATAATTCAAGCACCTCATTAAATTCTTTCCGCTCTCTATAGCATTTGGAATTAAATACTATTCACGCGAGTAAACGTTGTGTGTAGACCGTGGCAATCTACACGTGACATGTTCAGTTAATCTTGTGTGACTAATGTACAAAATGTGCACGCGATGAATGAATAACACAGCTGTTACCCTCCTAAAATTTGTTAATAACTGGCCCATTTATATGATTTAGATAACATTATCTACGTTTCCTTGCTCAAATTTTAATAACATTTGGCAGTGACAGCGAGAGAAATTAAAAATTGACATTTTTGCTACGCTGAAAATTTGTTCCTACTGTTTCTATGATATTAAAATATATATATACACTTAGAATAAAAAATATATTCGACAAAATAAGTGAAATAACAATAATTGGATTAAATTTACGCGATTAACGATTGATCACAGATTGATATTGAGTTGAAGTGGTCAAAAATATAAAAGTCACAGTAAATTTAAAATATATAAAATATTTGTAAAAGACACGCATATACAGTTACTGTGAAATATATAGAAATTTAATCACCAGTTTGATCATTAATGATGTTTTACGATTTAATCGAAAAATTTAATCATGCAACGATCCGTGAAAGTTCAATTTTATCGGGGCTCAATCATTACAAATTCTGACTATAAATTATCAACTCGGAGGTAACAGAAGATCCATGGTGGAGTCTCCTTCAAACTCTTTCAATCTCTTTATTCTGTGCATTAACTGGCAACGGCCGATTGTTGTAAACGTTGTCATCGGATTTATAACTTTCGGCTGTGCGAGGCTTATGAGTTTGCGACAGCTCGTAAACTATTTCAAGGAAGTTTCTGCAACCGTGTTAAGAAACAGTTCCAACTGTTATCGACTTGCTCGAAATGCAAATTGCCTAATTATTTTACTGTCCACAGCTTACATCGTGATTTAACGAAATTCCAACGTGTTTGTCACATCTTTGTCTCCGTCACGTTAAATCTTTCACTGTTCCTTCAATAATGTTTCAACAAATTTTCCCCGTAACGTTTCAGAAATTTTCCGAAATTTCAAAGTTTCTTCGTGATCTGTCAACAAATTTCTTCACAAAGAAAGGATTAACAATTTTACACAAACAAACAAATGGTAACATACCTTGACACAACGTGTATAATATTTGATGCAAAATATTTGTCTCTAAATAACGAGATCGTTCTTGAAATATTACGCGCGAGTCTGCCAGCGAAACCCTGGCAAGAGCATACGCGCGAGATGTTAATCTCGCTGCAGTTATATCGAAAGATAAACAACGTTAAACAGAGCCATCGAAACGCCGATGCATCCTTGAACACGGGCGTGGAATAAATCCGGCCCCGGGTCTCTTGATACGCGCGCGAACAACAGATTAGCCGTTAATCAAGCGAAGAACGCGTAAAGGCTGTTCCGGCTGGAATAGATTTTCATTGCGCGGCACGCGGAACGTGCCGTGCATCGTTGAATCTCCCGACGAAATAATTGAGTTAACTAACGCCATTATCCAAGTACAATGCTAAATAGTATAATTGACTTAAGTGAGAGAGTTGAAGGGGGAGAGAGACGGGCGGGACGGGGGCGAGAGACGGGCGAAGAAAGAACGAGCCAAAAGCAGCGCGTGGCCTCCGCAGGAGGGTGGGAAGGGTGTTACTTTTTCACTTTACTTTCATAACTGAAACCGTTGAATATTAATGCCCCGCGGTACCGCGGTGCTTGCGAGCTTCTTAGCACAAGGGGCGGCCGCCTCTGTGAAATGGAAATGAGAAAATTATAAAAGTAACTAGATAAATTGCGAATAAAGACCGTTATTGATACGCGATAGCAGCTCTGTCCACCGGTAACACCGTGCGCTCGCGATATTAAACGGCTGATTCATCGCTCATCGGCCGCACGACGGAAATATCGACGCAACCGGTAGCGAAGTATTCAAGTGACAGCAGGGGGACAGTAGGTTTAGATTCAATTTCAGATTGTCCATCGGCGGGAATGGATGATAATCTTGGAAGAGGACTGGTTCACGAACTTCGTCGCGCGAAAGATAAGCAAAGGTTCAGACGGATCGTCCGGCGGCGACGATTCAATTAGCAAGACGCAGTTTTAATTTGGCAACGACCATTGGCATTCGTTGGTGAATTAACGGCTTCGTGGCAAGGGATAATTGCTGTTAAGCATCTTTCATTACCGCGCGATAAGTTTCAGGGACCTGGAGGGCGTGAGTGTTCGCGTTATATTCGGGGGAGAGTCGTGAAGAAAGTTGTTGTAGTTGTGGTGGTGCACGAAGACTGTTGCCAGTAGATGAAGACGGTGTCGATCAGACATTCTGTTGGTAATCGTGTCTAGTTAAGAATATTAAATCTTCGAGTTGTATCTTGAAATTATTTCTTCTATCTCGTTGAGATATACTTTTACGTAATATCTAATTCTAAATTACTTGTCTCCTGCACTCAGAATTAACTAGATTGTAATTACGATGTCACAATAAATATAATATAAATTTAACGCGAGCAATAATTCTCATTGAAGAAAAATAACTGGATACTTGCCTCTACAATCGAAATACACATTCTGCATTAAATCTTGGATAACGCAAACGTTTATTACGATGGGATCTCAATTTTAATTAATCTTCCTATTTGCATCCGCGTATTTGATTTGAAATTTTATACCTATCCATCCTTCAATTGTGCGATGTTGAGAACACACTATTACGAATGTAGCGGTATTTAGAGTTGTACAAGATTTTAAACGAGTTTGCGTTTTAATCATACAGAAATTTCCACGCGTTCCTCCTAGAAAATAATATTTTTTCCTGCGAAATACTGTTACACGTTATTAACACGAAACTCAGTTCGAGTCACTTGCGCGTGTAATTATTTTGCAAACCATTTTTCTTCGATGAACATTTCGTACGCGCAGAATACTGTTATAATACTTTAGTTTCGCGTTCCCGAAAATGACTTGAAAATTATACAAATATTAATTCTCGATCAAACATGTATATTGTAACATTGTATATATCTACATCAACATGTATATTTGCAAAACCTCATTAAAGCAGATAATATACCGCAAATTGTACCTTAAAGCATATTTTCTAATAAATGGCTCTGAACTCACTGAAATGTCGACGTGGAGGATATTATCACGACGTTAAATTATGATTTCAAATTTCTACCATTATGATGAAAAATTTCGCGATTTCACATTTCTGACAATTTTATTAATGTCGCAATGAATATTAACGTTTGATACTACTCTTTTAATTGCAAATTCAGATTGAAAAAACGGTACAATAATTTTTCAACGATAGGACTCAATACTTACTTTGCAATATGCACGCTACAAGGATTTCATTGAATTATCACGTTACATTATAGTGGATAACTCGTTCCATGTATTTTTTTTTAAATACAAAACGAACGTATTAAGCTCAGAATTTAAATTAAACAAACGAAAAATAAGACACGCGCACAGCGTTGAAAATTATTACATTTATGCTTGAAGAATTAAGCTTTGACTCAGATCGCTTACAAAAATATTCCGTACCAGCGTTCGAGGCTAATATATTCAGTAAAAATAACTTCGGGAGGTTAAAAGCAGTGAGTTTGAACAACCTTAATCCCCAAACAAAGTGCCACTGTTTGCTTGTCCAAAAAAGAACAACTGTCCAGATTCCTCTTATAGAACCTAACGCCTCAACAAACATGGTACTTGATCTTGATGCATAGGGTCTCGTCTGCAAAAAACTAATCTAACATTCTTCTCTCCTCTTTCACAATTTCGATTAGACGTAACAAACAACTGTTCTGAATGTTCGTAATCGAAAATTTCCACATTTTCAAATATCAGTGTTGCAACTGTCGAGCTTTCAGCAATTGTTGATACCTCTGATCCAATCAAAATCTAAATTAATTCTAAAAGACCTATCTTTCTTCAAACGTAAACAACCGATACAACTGACGTTTAAGTATCGAACTTTTAGCCATTTCTGATGTCTCTGATCATAAATGCGAGATAGTTTTAGTAAAAATTTATGAAGTTTCGAGCTCAAGTTTCTACTTTTAAGTTTCTAGATTTTCAGTGTCTCAGACTTCATGCCTTCCACGAAAAGAAACAAATTTTCCTTACTACGCGTTAAACAACCCGAATCTCAGTCAGTTTCCAAATAACATACAAATTTACGCACTTTTTTAAGTTTCAAGCTTCTAGCGATTGCTAGCGCTTCGGATTCTAAGCGCGCATCCCTTCCGTAAAAACCAAAGCGAAAAAGCTGTCGAAAAAGGAACTAATTTTTCTTACCACGCGTCAAACAACTCCGAATCTCGGCGAATTTCATCGAATAACCATTTGCATAGAAAGCATCAGCCATTGGGGCTTGAGGGGGGGGGGGAGGGGAGGGGGGATCGCGATTCGTCGTCGGGCGATCGACCTGTCCGCGCGACGAAAATTCCTTTTTACTGGCGTGACGTTAGCCGGACGAGAAACGGGATGAAGAAAATTTCTCCCAGTCGGTTCTTCCTTCAAAGTCATCAGGCTTGATACGGGTGACATAGTCAGATAGATGGAAGAATGATAGCAGGGGCTGGTGTTTGCTGGGGATACGAAACGCTGGATCGAAGAGAGAGAGAGAGAGAGAGAGAGAGAGAGAGAGAGTAAAAGGGGTTGGAAAGTCGTCGTTGTCGTTGCACGGCGTCGTCGTTTCCACGGCAGGTTTTCAGCCATCGGACGGATGGATGTGGTTACGAGAAAGTTTTGAAAAAGCGTGGCGCGTCGCGGTCGTTGCCTAAGAAAGCGTCGTTTCATTGGTCGGGTAAAGACCGTGACACGGTGGCACACCGGGCGCTATTACTGTCGTAGGTCGATGCGGTGCCGCCTTAATGTGCGGCCTGGATTTATCTGGTAGTAATCAATCGTGCGGCGGGAAACGAGCGGATTACAAGGGCGCAATATTTATCACGTCAAACGGTTCATTTGCATGATTTATGCCTCGTCGAACGCCGGAAATGTCGGATTATTTATGCGGAATTCGTGGCCGCATACCTCTTCCCGTCCCGTATAATGATCGCGAATTCCATGACGATGGAATTCCCTCGTTAAATCCACTCCTGGAAATTCGAATCGCCTCTTTCGAAGGAAGTTTTCGATGAGGCGCGAATTAAAAATTATTTCAGAAAAGTTGCCCTTCGGGAGAGTACATTATTCGGATAATTTTAATGTCTCTCATATATAGTTGCCAATTCTGAAAATTATTTTAAAATTATTTCAATTGTTCGTTTGTTCGTTTTCTGATAAATGATACTTTCGTCAGTCATTTATATTGATACAGTATTATAAGAAACGGGGAATTTTTTCGTAGACAAATCTCTCGCGCTGTTTAATATCATGTTATTACCACCGAATCTCTCATAGAAATTTCATTTACCCAGATCGATGCGATTCGTACGAACGAAGGTATTTTACTACAATTGTTCCTATCAACCAGATTCTACTTTCTGAACTGTAAACTTCTGTATCGCTTGTTACCGAAGCTCGAAATTCGATCGAACGCTCTTCGACTTTCACGCATTCTGACATTTCTCTAACGTTAAATAAACTTCATTAAGCTGAAACTTGAGAGATTCCACTGGTTTAATACCTTCGAAAGTTCGATCAGCTCTCGACTTAAAGATCCAAGCAGTTCTTTCGTTTCCCTCTCTGTTTTCATTCGTTTTCTTTCTTTCTCTTTCTCGTGAAAAACTGATCTCACCCCGACGCTGAAATTTCTTCCATCGAGGTGTTCTTGAAGGGTTGCTTGTTGCGAACGGCAGGCGAAAACTTTTCGGATAGTTTTCTGAATGTTACATGTGCTCTGCACAAACCTGCTGCACATGGCATACAGCTATATAATGCAAAGATTCAGCAAGGCGCTGAGAACCAAGTTGGAATCTGGTATTTCTTATCAGAAGTGCGAAATTGAGAAAAAAAGAAAAAAAAGAGAGGAAAACGAAGACCTGCCGCTAAAACTTTCAGCTTTTTTTTCTATTTATAAATGATAATCATAAATGACAGAGAAGTACGATGAGGTCGCTTAATTTTAAAAACACGAAGAAGCTTCTTACATGTATTGTTCACCTAAATGTGAACTGTAGAGAAATTAACAATCAACGCATAAAATACAATATTGTACTTTCTTTGTAGTTTGTAATGATAATTATATCATTATTGTTTTGAAAACGAGTGATTTTAGAAAGCATTTATTTTCATTTTCAGTTCCATTATAATTTTTCATTATTCACTTCATGTTGTGCCACGTTGGCTACTAATTAACATGCTTTCAGGAGGTGATGAGAAATATTTAATACTTTCAATGGAACATTAATTTCGAAGATAATTCCGAGAAAGAGTCTTCTTACTCCGTGATAAATTAAAATAACAAATTAATCTCGCAAAGGCGATTAAACCGAAGCTGTGAAGAAAAGTACTTAGAGTAATTCTGAAAGCCAAAGCAATGGCCGTGACAACGATATTCTGCGATACTGTTAGCAAAAATACTGCGTTCTACTTTACATTGTCGTACAGAAACCTATTATTTACTTCCACAAGAGACATAGAAGATGACCAACACTTTGTATGAAAAAATTCCTGGTATCCTGTCTAAAATATACGCAGTTTTCCAACAGATATTCCTGCTAGAAATGTGTCTGAGAGAAATTATTACTAACGAGTGAAAGAGAAGGAATTGATCGCGACGGATGAAAAATTCTTGTCACGATATCGCACACGCGGTTTCGCGTCAATTAAAAATCGAACGTTGCCACTTGCCAGTTTCTGCCTACGCGTTTCAATCAGGGCAAAATTACCGAGACCTGACGCGTCAAACAGAATTCAACAGGGAGATTAAAACAGAGCATCAGCCGGATATATGATAATGTACCGATGAACGATTACGTTAATAATTACACTCGCATAAATCGGAAAGTAAATTGGGAACGCGTACTGATTTTCCATGGCGGAGTTAATACCCCGCCGCGAGTAATCGAAGATTAATTATGACGTCACGCGCGTGTATCATTCGCAACAGATTTCGCGCGTATTAAGTTCGTAAATCGCTGATATATTAACCGGTATTCCCGGCGCGTTAATTTGCCCGAATGGGACGCCATAATTAATCGGCAGAGCCTTCTTCCCTTTTTTTTTTTTCTGTCGCCAAAGGTGACGGTTAACCTCTTACGCTGGAATGATTCTTGCCACGCACGTCGAGAACTTTTTATCCCAAAATTGCAATATTTTCTCAGTTTTAAGTACATTTAAGTATAACCCAAAGGCAAAGCAAATAATAAATTTATTACTTCTCGACAATTTCTATCCAGTGATGTCATACCGACGAGTTCAGAAAGAGAGCGACGAATTATTGTGTTGGTCACTCGTTATGGTCCGCAATCAGTTGCCAGCGCAAGGGGTTAGAAACGAGGCAGGCAACGACCCATCAAATAACTTCGTCCACCGAGATATACAGGATGAATAAAAAAAAAAAAGGGTTCGTAAACTTTTAGGGTAGATAGTACCGGACGAAACGTGAAAGAAAATTGAAACACTGATCGAAAAAATTAATAGTTTCAAAGTTATAAACGATTTTTTGCTTCGATTATTCATTAGGACTGTTTTTCATGTTTCAAAAATTACCAAACCTTTTTTTTTCTATTCACCCTGTATGAAGTTAGTGAGTTGGAAAGGACAGCGAATGAATCCTCCAGGCAATGCCATTTTATAGTGGTAGACGTTCGGTTTCAACGACTTCGGAATTTGATAATGGCCGCGTTAAAGCTTCGCGGAAGTCTCTAATGCACGTAGTTATTGAATATTCCACGGTATAAAGTAGAATCGTTCTGGTCGAGCCTCGTAAAGTCAAGCGCAAGAACCGGCTGCGAGATATTTTACGTTACGCGTCTTCCACTTGTATTCGAACATTTATGAATATATACGGTGTGTGCTGCGTGAAACATTTTGAAATTCCATTCCTACTGTGAGCGAAACTCAATAGAAATTACAAAATTATTAATACAAATATATCTTTAAATTATTTACAAATTTGGATCATATAATCGCAGTCGTGTAAAAGTAATCTTCTGTAATAAGTATTCGGAATACACTGATGAGACGTTGAACGTTGAATTTGTGTAGACAGTGAGAATAATTGTATGCAAAGTTTATTTGTTAAAATGATGATAATAATTGCAGCGAGTGTAAATAAAAATAGAAAAATAAAATGCTACAGAACTCGATACTCTCCGATTATTTGAAAATCTGTTGAAACTTCATACTGTAGAATTGTATAGTAAATGATTAGCAAGTGTAACTCGTGAAAAGAATAATAGAATTTCGTATCGTTTATCCACTTATGTTTAGCATTTTTTCATAAATTTAAGACTACTTTTGAGAAGCTAAAAAATGTTACGATAAGAACGATCATTTCAAAACGATTCTTAAATGTATATAGATAAACACTAAATACAATCGATCGTTCAATTCTCGCTAACATACGTGCTCTATTCTCTAAATTCCGAGTTTCATGATTACAGAAATTTCTGCTTGAGAGAGTATCTGTTAAATCGATTAACCGATGACGCCTGTAACCAATTACACGTAAATATCAGTAGGAGACCTCACGTAAAATTCAATAATAACATAGCACAGTCGCGAGGTATGCACACACACACACACACATATGTACGTAGCTATTTTATCGTTTCTAGTATCCGACTTATTTGACGTTGCCACTCGAGATTGCAAAACAGCTTCAACATTAATCTGTAATATAACGTGGTGGAAACCCGAATCCAGTTACGACCACTGTATAGTGCGTGTTGCATATAACACCGTGTAGGAATTAGTAATAGAACCGCAGCGGGTACTATGTTTCAAGCATGACGCGTAAAATTAGTCCAACACGGCCGGAAGAGAGACAGAGCGAGCGACAGAGAGAGAGAGAGAAAGAGAGAGAAAGAGATTTAGGAGATTTTTCATTCTTACCTCGAATATAAATTCCCTTTCAACTAAAAAAAAAAAAAGAAAAAAATTCCCACGCCACACTTCCCTCCCCCCTTGGCCATTTTTTCGGCTACTTTTTTCCGGCAATTTATACACGCTTGGATTTATGACAAGCATGCGTCCAGCTGCCTCTAACGCGACATTAAATCTCCGCCGCTATTGTCGAAAATTTATTCGAGGAACTGTAAATTGGAACACCAAGATTCACTGATTCGAGTGGAAAAAATATTTCGATATTTACAGGGGAACGACTTCCCGCCGAGTAATTCAGTCGAAATGCATCGCATAATTCCTCGTGATGAATGGAACTGTTCTCTCGAAGAGAGACTGTCCCTTCGCTTGTGCAGCTACGTGAATTATTTATGTTTCAACTATACCTGCTTGGGAGCTCGAAATAAATTTTTCTGAATTGAAATTTTAAACGTTCTTAATGCTTTTTGCGATTCTATAGATTCTTTGGACTCTCATCCAGTTTCGATGTTATATTGTATTCCGTTTCTTTCATACTTGAAAATGAAACGCACGTATCTGGTTTGAAAATCGAGATATTCAACACTTGCTAAAATATGGCTGCTCTTCCATACTGAGAAATATTTCTATTTTAGAGAATAACATCACGTACTTCAGTATCTATCGAAACGCCTTGCTTCTACGGTAAATAGACTAAAATAATTGAACAGAAATTGCAACAATTCAACGATATCAGAAATATCAAATTTATTTGCTCGCCTACGAAACTATCAACAGAATCTATCGTCCAAGAACCAATTGTTTCAAACATTTCTCTTTTATTTCCAATTGTTTCGTACGAGCGTAAAATCGGAAACAAAGGAGGCAAAAGCTTCGGACGAAGTTCGGATCGAAGGAACGGGATCGCCAACGATCGTCGATCAGCGCACCCTCATTAAACACCTCCTCGATAATAAGCTCACGAAGCAGCGATCGCTTATCTCAGATTTAATGCGTCCTCCGGTCCTAGTATAGACTTTTATCGAGAACCATCTTCAGCTTCTTTTCCACCGAATTCCCTCTGTGAACACTCTCTTCGTCCTGTCCGCATATCTTCCGCCCTATTCCTATCCCTATCCCTACGATCGTCCCTTACTCGATCACGTCTCCTGACCCTCCTTTTACTCTCGATCCTCCATCGACGTGGGCACGATCGTCCCGAAACGGTGCAAGCCCCGTTCGCGCGACAGGAGATAACAAGGAGCCGAGAGGGTCAAAACATCCTCCGTGGCCTTCTTGGCGCTTCGTTATAACCATAACGACACTTTTCGCGCCGGTGCCGAGAGTTTGAAGGCTCCTCGTACACCAGCCAGTCGTTTCCTTCCTCCAACACTTCTCCTTATCGCCACTGTGCTCGATTCTGTGCGCGGACGATTCCGCTCCTCGTGCCCGTTAAGTAATTTGCTTCGGTGATTGATGCAGCTAGATCGAAGCTGCATCGGTCGTTCTTGTAAATCGCGAACGGTTCGATAGAAGAGTCGTTTGGCCCTCGTATCGAGCCGTCCGCAAATTGGAGGAACGTGTTGTTGTATCTTTCAGGCAGCGAGCGGTGAAATTTGGCAAGCTCGTGTCGCCGAACAATCGATAACCACTGTTGATGCACAATTCGTACGATTGCGGAGTCTTTTATGCAGAACGCACGTAACGTAGAAATGTAGCTCGAGTAATGAATTTATTATTGCGAATGGAACAAATCTTTGTTTACGCTCTGTCTCGTCGAGTCTGTTAATTATTAAAGTTTTCAATATTCCTTTTAAATTTCGAACAATATCTCTTAAAATCCAGTAGCCTAATATTCAAACAGTCGGATGAAAATGTAACATCCTCGTAACGAAGCTCAAGTAATAGCCACGTTTCAAGTTTCAAAAGTTTCCAACAAAAAGAGAATGAAAAGAAAGAAAGAAAAAAAGGTACTCGTCGTCATCAGCTTCAGCCAGTAGCTGCAATCGCGTTTCTCTCGGCGTCTCGTATTGTCGAGCACTCCGCTCGACATCTTTCCGGAATAATTCGCGCAGATTGGGTTAATGTGTGTGCCTAAGTGATGAGGCTGGCACAGGTCGGTGGACCGGCGGTATCTGAAAACCTGATTTGAGAAAGAGAAATAACACGCGACCAGGTTGGAATACAGTTGCATTCGTTAAGCAACGAACGTGACTACGTACGGTGCTCGGTGACGGGCGTCTTTCTCCCTCCCTCCCTCTCTCCCTCTCTCTCTCTCTCTCTCTCTCTTTTCACCCTTCCGAAAACGGGCGCAACAAAACCTCGAACGAATCTCTCGCGCGAAACCGTGCGACAGAGCGTGAAAGCAGCGGGACAGAGAGGTTGCCAACGGGCACCGCAAAATGCCACAAAAGCTGAGTAAAATATTATACGGGGTCCTAGGGTTGCGGCACTGATTGGACAGGCACTGATGCAACGACTGTTATACCGGCCTGTAACACGGTGGAATACGTGCGTGGATCAAAGAATGCGTGTTCCGGGC
Source organism: Tetragonisca angustula (assembly GCA_036937485.2). Classification (NCBI taxonomy): domain Eukaryota; kingdom Metazoa; phylum Arthropoda; class Insecta; order Hymenoptera; family Apidae; genus Tetragonisca; species Tetragonisca angustula. Next base: position 905,187 of record JAWNGG020000087.1, on the reverse strand, counting down.
CGTGCACCCGTTGCTTAAACGCGGCCTGTGTCTCGTTATAAATATGTATATGCACGTTGGCATGTCAGGGTAACGTAACTGAGGCAAGGATATATCGATGTCCAATTATAATCCACTCTCGTGACGCGGGATTCGGTTACTCTGACGAGCAGACGTCCGTGACGCGGGGCTTTGCTCGTCCACTCGTTTGCCCCTCCACCGCCCTCCGCAATGACATAACGATGAATAATACATATTATACATACGAGCGCGTGATGACGCACTCTGTGTTTAAAATCGGCGACGTGACCGACGACGTTCGGTTGTCTTCGCGATTTCGTGTTCTTCTACCGATCAGTTTAACGGGCGTAAGATGTAAAGACGTTCTTTTGGCAGAGTTGCTGACATCGATCTTCTGGATAGACAAAACACGTGTATTAGAAACACGAATGTGCATTCAAGAAGAGCATCTACGTGAGAATTTCAAATTGGTATTGACGGTGGTACACTGAATTTCGAATAATTGGACTTGAATTTTACAATGAAAATCAAGTGATAGTATTTCGAATTGTCTTCAGTTTTTTTTTTTTTTTTGAGCAAAATTTTTATTGGATCAAGATTCAGGAATGGATCATGACTTAGTATCAATTTTGATCATTGACTTGTGAATATAACATGGGGTATTAACAAGACAATAAATGGTACTGAATAGTATTCCAAAATGTAATTGAACAATTAGCTCGAAGTGCTAGACTTAATTTAAACGAGCAGCAATCTTGTGATTCTGTAATCATAGAAATGGGAAAATGGAAGGAAAGAAGCTTCTTCCGTAGCCTGTTAGAGTATTCATCAACGAGGCTACTCAGGAAGCCTGTACGAAATTATATAGATATCCTCCACTCCTTCATCCGCAGGTCTGACCCAAACGCTCTCGATTCACTGAACGTAGCATAGACTAGCATAGACTCTAGTTTCATGTAATTAAATTGACGAGAAATATTAGAATACAAAAACAACCGTGCATTATATACAGTCTAATTTATCAAGAAGTTCAAACCTACGGCAAAACTTCGAAAAATTCATAAATATTTACGGCAGAATGTCATCGGATGAAACAATTATAAATGCTCAAAAATATTAAGGGAGCTTGGACATTTATGACGACGCGAATATCGTCGTGTGGTACGTAATTACAGGCCGCCATTAGCTCAGCGTCGAATTTCATAAAAGTGCCTGCTCGTTGTCTATAAAACACAACGATAAAAATATATTCACGAACGACTCTTGTACTAAGAGTACTGCGATAATGCTGGATTTTGGTTTCGTCATAGATGTAACGACCTTCGCTTTACTCGTGGGAAATTTCGATTACTGTTATTATCATTGGTGCTTCTTGATTGATTACAGGTAGGTAAAGTGATCGGCTCAACGATAGCTACGGCACGCGTGCACGCGAGACGGGATAGATAATATTAAAGTAGCCCATCATGTTTGTCAACTTAATGCCGCCGCGACGTATGATGACTTGATCGATGAGCACACGGTACGTCGAGCAATATTACTTTACGTAATAACATTCGAAGGTATACATATACAACGCCAACAAGGTACATATATATAATTGTATATATATATATATATATATATACAATTGCAAGTATATATAGAAATAATATACAATTGCCATCAGCGTCGAAGACCATCTTTGATCCATCTCTGCTCATTCGTAATGTTACATTTTATCGCGATCCTTTTCTTTCAGATATGAAAATAAATTACAATTAAAATTAAGATATTTTGTTGTTCTTATGTATTAAAATAGAAAATTATTTTTATATGGAAATATTTTATTTTTACAACTAGTCTTATATTTTATAACTAGTCTCATATTTATTTATACTAGTTTTATATTTATAACTAGTCTTATATGGAAATATTTTATACAAAAGAACGGAGAAGTAAGGACAAAATACGATATATCCAATGATTAAATTGATTTGCTACAGAAAAAGTAATATTAACGATATTACGTGAGTTATTGAACAAAGAATGATTTAATACAATTATTAATATGACCTTTTCACAATATTGGAACCAAATTTTCCATATTTAAATTTTAGACAGTAGAATAGACAGTAATAAAAAATTTGTATTTATAAGTGACATTTCAATGTATTGATCGCAACTTTCTACAGAATAAAGCAATGCAAGCTATTATATATATTTAAAAATTCTTTTCATGGCGTTGCTTTAGAATGAGGTAAAGTTTATTTTAAAGCGAAGTAAAGTGAAGTTGATGGTAAAATAGAAATAACAACTTGAAAATTTCAGAGAGCATGGCAATTTATAGTAACGAGACAAATTCTGTTGTATTCCTTTTCCCTGTTTTCTCTTCTTTTGGAAGAGAAGAAGCCACCTGACTATCCATTGTTATATTCACTTGCGACTCTTACTATATTATTTGTCCGGTAATTTTGTCTCTGCAGAATTCCTCGTCATTAAAATATTCTTTTCTTGCATGTAAAATCGGATTCTGGAAAAATTTTATTCGATACGTATATTTTATTAGATACATAATTGGCGATATATTTTGCCATGTCAATTACACAAAATATTTTGTCACGGGGAATATTATAATTTTCACGATTTAAACACCAACTGTTTTGAAGGCCTCCGCGTAAAGTTACAGTGGTAAGAGGTTAAATCCACAAATAAAATTCAACGAACAAAATTCGGAGAGGAAATTAGAATATCGATCCACTTTGAGAAATTGCAGATAAATATCGAAAGAAAAATTTTCAACAGAAGGACGAACAATAGAAGCTTGCCACTGCAAACCAGAAAGTAATTTATAAATGGAAACAAAGGTCTCGTAAAGAAACGAGAGCAAGAGAAATTGCAAAAGAAGATTACACGTCTGTGAAATGGTCTCGAATGAAAATATTCAAAAATAATGCAGAAATCAGGAAACAATGCAAGAAAGTTGGCCGAGTATCGTTCGAGTAACTGACAGACACGAGCGAGCGTTTTATCCAATTTTTTCTGTTTCGATAGAGAGACGCTTTGCGAGATGCTGCCGTTCGCGATGAATTTCATTTAAATGGGAAGCAGGTGTAATTTTGATAAAAAGCCCTCACCCATTCGAAGTCGTACGAAACGTAAAATTGCAACGGACAGAAAGAACGTAACGTTACCCAGTAGAATAATACATATAAAATGCGGGCCGAGGCTGAGTGCATCGCGGCAGCGAGTAGTTGGTGCTTTTAATGCATCCAGTTCTCTTTGTTGTATCGCGATGGTAGCTTTCAATTCGCATTAATGACCAGGATAATGCGTTTAAAGACAGCCAAAGTCAGTTTCCATTGTTGGGAATTGGATCGGTCGCCGATTTCTTACCCACTATTTCGTGTGTAAGTCGACACGACTTTGCACGTTGCAAACTGAGCAACAAAATGGTTTCCTGGTCAGAAAGCTCACAATCACTCTTTTTAGGCTCGTTCTGTGCGATTCATAAATAATTTATAGATCTACAAAGGATTCGCAAAGACACTACACTTTCGAAAACTTAATGTACTTGAAGAATTACGTGTTATCTTAAATGAAGGATCTTTGAAGGTTCGGAAAGCAACTTGAAGCTTGCAGAATTTTACATAAGCAATCAGCATTACTCTGTATGAACAATTTTTACGAATGATCAAGAATTTTTAAGTGTTTAGATATTTTCGAAACAACGTATCCAGTAATTTTTATAACTCATAAAAGTAATCAAAAGTATAACTTTTCTCCAATCGGAGAACGATTTTCGAACACTGTGCGATGAACGAAAGTTGATGCAACTTGTCTATTCCTTAATCGTTCGGCAGGGAAGTTCAGATTTAGAAAAGCGAAGTAAGTCGCAATCGCGAAGATGAGACACGAATACGTAAACGGAGAAGTGGCAGGTGTTCGTCGTTGTAAAAGAAAAGTACTTGCTTCAAATCCCTCTTGAAGAACGTTTATTTCTCTTACGTACGATGCATTATTCAGGGAAAAAAAAGTTGCACAAAGAAAAGTTACGAATCACGGTCGGCCAATGTGAAATCGATTGCAGAAGCAACGTCTGGATTAATGTTGATTAGTTGGGAAGGAAAATGAGCGGTTTTATTTAAAAAGTACAATGGAGGAACGCGATAAACTGCTGAATTCGAATGCTATTTTATGACGTAATCATTTGACGATCTGTTAGATTCAAAGAAGTAATTTTTTTTAAAAACAATTGACAATCTTTTATCAATGTAAGCAAGGATATAATTATTAAGAAGCGCAGTATAATATTTAAAAAATATTAATATTTCGTATTTTTAAGATTGTAGAGAATACGTGTGCCTATGTTTCAGAATGAAACCCCCCTTCAGAATGAAATTAAAAAAAGAAAAAAAAAAACAATTGACAACGTATTGAATCTTGAAACTGCAGGAGGAAATTTATCTTTTTCCCCTGTGATCGTCGTACGACGCTCTATTGTAGCGAACGTCAAAGAAAGGTTTTTAAAAGTCATATTTGGAGAGTATAGAGAGTGGTTCGGTTACAAAGGTATTAAAGTTACGTAAGAGTGAAGAACTGTACTACATTTCTCAGTGGAGATAGAAAAACTTTGCAGGGGAACATATTGCGCTACTTTGCGAGCTTTACTTTATTGCGCTCGCATCTTTTTTATATCTACTTCCCTGCCCTCTCATGTGTAAATTGACTTTGCGTACAGGTATATCGAAACGCGACATTTAAAGTGATGTTTTTTGTGGCTTGAATTATGAATTGAAGTTTACAACGTTACTTCAGAATGTTGAAACGCATCAACTTTCCTTATTTCGAAGGCTTCTTCGAAAGTTTTTGGAAACGTGTTCGCAATAAATTCATTTTGAGGTTAAAGTGAGTTGACATAGATATTCCAACTGCTCAAGCACTCAGTGCTTTGGATATTCAAGGATTTGTAACAAATTCCATTCCAGATAAACGTAATTCGTTCAATGGATTCGAAATTTCTTGATTTTTAAGAAACAGAAGTTTAGGAGCTGCGAAAACGCAAAAGCACGAGGCTCTCTCTTCGATATGTTTCTTAGTAAACAAATGTTTTTCTTCTGAAATCGGCATGATCCCTGTAGTCAGCGTCGAAGTTCAAAAGACAAATAACTGTGAACAGGACGGACAAGAATAACGCACCCGATCCTGCTTTTACGAGAAAAGAGGGAAAGGAGAAAAGAGGAAGAATTCTATTGAGCGAATAACAAAATCCCGCTTACAGTCTTAAAATTTTCAACGATACTTCTCTTAATTGAAATATTTCTCGTACTCGTTACTGGTATATTTATTTTATAAAATTTCCTGCAAATTCACAGAATAAATGAATATGAAAATAATTAAAATCACATGTCAAGTGCTTCATCTTTATATCCTTGAATTTTCCATAAATCCCGCTGTCTGTTGCCTACTTGTGATAATATTTAATCTTTAGGAGACTGAGGATCTACACGTGGACCTCTACACTGGATTTCCACAACAACTTTTGCATTTAATTGTGAATAATCATAAATTGTTCGACGACGACGAGTGTTGAAAGGCAAAATTTGCCCGAAGCGAGAGATCGAACTGTCCCCAACTCTTGCACTTGATGTCGCGTTGAAGGACTCTGTTATTACTCGCGGGTGGCGCCATAACTCCTCACCCGCGCCACGTTGTTTGGTCGAATTCAGCATCCGGCGATCCCAACAGTATTTACGGTAAATCCACAGCAAGATAAAGGCCGGTTGGCTTCGTTTCATCTGCATCTCTGCGTACTTTTCGTTCCCTCGTTCTCCTTCTCGCCACGGTTTCGACTGTAGAAGGGCAGAAGGGCGTATGTTGTCCATGTGTGTTGCTTACCGGTGTATTTCTTTCTCTCTCTTTCTCTCTCTTTTCTCACTGTTACCGACCAGACGGACATAGAGAATAGGTGTCGTGGATTAGAGGCAATGTGTATGCGGGCCCGAGACCAATCTCGGTGGAAATTCAAGACGAGAGAGGTCCCGGATCGGCTTTGGTGCGTTTCGAAATTACACTCGCGTAATCAGTGCTCGTCCACCCCTTTTTCGTTTGCCTACCACGTTATCCAACTATAATTACCGCAGCGAGAAAGAACGAGGCGATACTCTTTATGTCTTTCGGTAGCTCCGAATATTTCGCGTCTTCGCGTTAAAGGAGCTGATAATATACTCTGTCGGCTGTTATTGATAACATCTAGCTTGAAGTTAGTTGACTAGAATGACGTATCCAATTCTTTAAACGTACGATATCACGGGAATTTTTATTGCAATATTTTTGGAACGTTAAAGATTAATTTGATCACATTGGTAGATTTATTATTAACCCTTTGTGGCGCGTAACAAGTTTTAAATATTATTTTGATATACATTGAATATATACGTAGAAACTCATTTTAGGGATTTTTTACACTTGTCATATCCATTTTGAACATAATTCCAGCTTTGTTGAACGAAAGCTTTGTTGAAATAAAATCGTTGTGCCGACAGATTGGACGTCGGGCGCGCTAAAATAAAATCAATGTCCTGTCATAAGGGACACAGGACCGTTTGGAATCGACAAATGTTACCTACCTAATTGATATTAACTTAGCTTGATATCTAGAGATACTTTTAGTAAAATGTACGAAGGTAGCATTCGTTGGAAGAAAAAAATTTTACATGTGGTGACCAGAATCCGGAAGAATTCCGTCGTTGTTTCGACAGACTGGACTCGCTAAAATACAGTCAATATTCTGTCACGAGAGACATAGGATCGTTCAGAATCGACAAATAGTACCTTCTCTACTGTTCCAGACAAATACTACTCGTAATCGATATTAACTTAGCTTGATATCTACATTACTTTCGGTAAAACGTACGGAAGTAAAAATATTTATTCGCTGAGAAGAAAGAAGTTGTACAATCTGGTGGCCAGAATCCCTCATTACGACTCCGAAGGAACTCCGTCCAGGTTCTACCAGGTTGCCAGTCGCGTTCATTGCTTTGGAGTACGACTGAATCGCGTTCTAAGAGCGCGAACGGTGCCGTGGTCGGTGCTGGCTCGGTCGGCCGCGATGCAAATGCGAAATAGCTCGCGCAGGCTGGCTCCAGGCGGTACGGTGACGTGAATCGCGTGACTCGGTCGTCGGTAGGCGCGCGCTCGCGAGAAAACCGAGCGGACGTGGCTCGTGCGACGAGTAAGAAAACGAGAATCCCGGTCGCTGACTCGGTCGCCGCTCTTTACATCCCCCTTTCCACCCGGTGCCTTTCTCTCCTCCACGAAAAACTAGCCCCCTCGCAGACGTGGCCCACCGTTGGGACGCGTCTCACCGGCCGATATTTATGTCGTCAGCGCCTACCAGTCGGTATTATTGAGACAGTGCACGCAACTCCCTCGGGACACGCGGCAAGACGCACGGTTGGCAAACTGTAATGACGTGCACCAGCCTACATCGACACCGGGGGACGCTCGTTTATCGCGAACCTAGCTATTACGAACGTGTCGCTGGAGAAACGCCCACCCAAACTCGCACAAATCGCGTGGCTTTCCTTCTTCTCAACGACGATCCCTGTACTTTTGAAATTTTGTATACTTCTGCACAGAGAACGATTGAAGAAGCGGCAAACTACGATTGTAGCGACAGTTTTGTTTCTAAAGTCACTTTTCGTTTACGAGATCTTTTAGATTTGGGAATTGTACTTTTACTCATCTCACATTCTATCCACTTTTGTACATTTGGTATTTTCTAAGCAAGGTAAGTTTCGATTGAATAAAATTGATAAACTCAAGCGCGAGAATTGTTAAATAAACGAAAGCGGGTGCTCCATTTTTGCACTTATTGTGAAAACAAGTGTGACACACAAGTTTTGGTTCCCGAGGAAGTTGAAAGTGCTGTGCTCGCTTACGTATATGAAGGCGTTGAAAAGTTCTGGCTCTAGGTCTTTCGAAGTCTATTGGAACTCTATTCTGCTTCTCAATGACGATCGACGTATCATAAACTCACGAGAACAGCGAACATCAAACTTAAGACAATGTTCCCCGATGGTGTACCTGCTCGTGCCGTGTAGCCGGCTTGTACAGGGCGTATGTAAAATTCAGAGGATGTCTCGCAGAGTTTCTCGTTAACGTTTCCACCCTTTCGCCACTCCAATGGTTCCCGAAGATTATTTTAGACGCGAGAACAAAGACATTCTTAGTATCGCTACGTTCGATCGCCGACAATGGAGAGTCGCTATAGCTCGACAATCATTAATTTAAATCTCCTTTGAATTAAATCTTCCGTCATTCTGTCGTTTATGAAATTTCCTAAATTTACAAGCCTACGTTTCAATTGTTTCAAGTATGACTCACATTCAACAAGATGAAAATTTCTACCATGATCTCCCCTTTATTTCGATTTAAAATTGTTCCAACACCGAGGTTTCGAACGACGAGCTGACGCTATAAAATAATTTTTTTTATAAAAATACGAACTTGCACAAAGGGTCAACCAAGGAGTGTAGACGAAGTAAATACTTGCTATTGAAGTAAAAAAAAAAAAAATAAAATAAAATAAGAAGGAAAGAATCATTTCTAAGCAACGAAATAAATCACACAAGTTCACTAGCTCCTTTCCCTTGTTTAGCGAACTTTCTTTTGATCGCCGCTTTCTCCGCTTCAAATTTCGCTCGACACGAGCGAGGTGATTAATGGAGGCCGCGTCGATGGAACATTTTTTTTCCCCCTTCCCCCCGAACAGGGAGAAAACAGAAAGAAAGAAAAGAAAAAACGGAGGTTGAATTAGTGACGTTGGAGTCAAGGAATTCTGAATGCCCCCTTTTTGTAGAGAGTTGGCGTTCCGTGAGCGAGTTACGACGGAAAGCAAGGCGTGGTACCGATTGCGTTTCCTTTTTTCTGCAATTAAACTCCCCTTGTTTCCATTCCCCTGCTGGGGCCCATTAAGGTGTGGTACGACTTAAGCACACACTTATATTCCATTCTCCTTTCACCTTTCTTCCTTGCTGCCTCGCTTCCTCCATCCATCCTTCTCGCCGTCCCGATCACCTCTTTGGTATTCTTTTCTCGACGAAGGAAACATCGATCTGCATTTATTAAGATGTGATTTGCATTGAAAGCATAGATCCTTATGGAGCTGTCGGAACATCGAACCTCCTCCTTTCCTTCCTTTTTTCATTTCTGTATTCCTTTTTTTTCCTCTCCGTCTTCCTTTCTCTTCACTCTTGCGTAATTCTTAAACGTCGGACGTACGTTGCGTTGTTCCGCGGCGAATTTAAACAATTTCGTGCAACGCGTAGTTGCCGGGTCGAAGCAAGAAAACTCGAGACACGAAAGTGGAATAAAATTGACGATATATGTAGGTGGTTTTGATTTTTCCTTCGATTCAAACGCTTGAAGCTGTTCCTTCCCTTTGTTTGCTGCGTTAGAAATGCTGAGTAACATGTTAAAAATACGGTTTGAGTGTACGGCGTTGGAAGTTACATTGCAACTCGAATTGTGAACATACGCAAAATCGTACAAAATCCATTTGAGTGATTTTCTACACAATGTCAATGTTCAAATACATTCCCAATTATTTTAGAAAATACTAAACTTATAATAAGAAAGAAAGGTATTTTAAATAAAATCTAATTGTATCAGTCTTATATTTTTAATAACAAGTGATCATCGTTTATTTTCTCCTAAATTTAAATGTATCTTGACCTGCGATTTCAGTGGATAAACGAAATTTTGACTCCACTTTTCACTGGACCACGTGCGAGTTCGACACGATGACTGAACGTCACAAAAGTGAACGAATTGAAGTGGAGGGAATTGAAACACAAGAGATCTGACACTTGGGGGGCATCGTAAACGGCTTTTTAATATTCTACAAACTGAGTGAATATCGATGAGATTCTCAACGGGGTCTTACAATATTCAGGTTAAGGGGATTCGATCTTGTAGGCAACTTAAAGTCGTTCCAAAGAAATACAGCCTTCGAAAGCGTAAGATGGATTCTTGTCGTGGAAAATCGACAGGATCATCCAATCCGTGGATCATCGACAGACTATTTCTTCCACATTCGTATCGTATCTTTCGAACAATTGAATATCAAAATGCTGCTCCAGTTGAAAATGAATTTTATTAGATTTTGTCATGTTTGATTTCAATCGAGTAAAATTTGGACATCGTTACGGAAAATGTAAAATTGATTCCGAAATTTGATAACTGAAGAAAGAGAACTGTCTTTTTCAGGAATATACTTAAAAAACGATACCCCAATTTAAATCAATCGATACTTTAATTATTCATTGAATTGTAAAAGAAAACACGATCAAACAATTAAGTAGAAATAAAAGAGGGTGAGGATTTTATTATTCTAACAAATTGAAATAAAAATCTGTCGTTTCCATTGGCATGATAGAATCCAAGCTTATTATTATTTATCCTGCTATCGGGATATAGTTTCATAGTATTTCTTTCGATGCATTTCGTTTCATTTGGACATAAGAAACATAAATCTCAATAAACATCTTTATAAAATGGAAAATTTAGTCGATTGTGTGTGTGCATGTGCGTGTGCGTGCGTGCGTGCGTGCGTGCGTGCGTGCGTGTGTGTGTGTGTGTGTGTGTGTGTGCGTGTGCGTGCGTGTGTGTGTATGTGTGTGTAAGAGAGAGAGAGAGAGAACGTTGTTTCATTCGCAGGCGACTTCTGAATTTGCATTAAAGCAGTAATTAACCGCATGAAAGTTGGAATCCTCCTTGTCGCAGTGTAGACTATCGCGGCATGTTAAGTGAAACGCATGCGAACAAAAACGTAATTTAATCTTTAGCAAAGTTCGCTGCTCCTGCGCTTTGTATCGTGACAATTTTCCAAAAGGAAATTTAATATCTGCGCGAATGAACGAATATCTTTTAAAACGCAGTACGAAACGTTTCAGAAATATAATACGTGCCCCAATTTTTTCATTTCTTTTTTTTTTTTTTTTTTTTTTTGTTAATTTTACCAATTCCGAATACTCGTGGAAATTGTTCCAAATTTTAAAAAAAATGAAAATTATGAGTATCGATACGCAGTGCGTGGAAGTGTGAAAATTTTGCAAAGAAAATATTCGTTGATAATAACGATGCAAATCATTCGCCTGAAAATTTTCTAATAACAATACCAGACGAATGAACGGAGCTTAGACCTTCTCTTATCTCCAATACAATCACGATCAAGTTCAAAGTGAAATGTACCAGAGCAGACAAGTGTTTAATTTACGATTTAATCTCGTTCCACTTGACCTCCGGTTATGTTTTATTTATGATTCGTTTAAGAATCTGGTTCGTTCATTCGCAGTTAAAGCCAAGCACCCGGTCCCCGGTCCTCTTTTTCAAGAACCAGTAAAACAAACGGAGCTAAAATGAGACGAATTAGCAAATCATCAATTCCAAGAAATGAATCCAAACTCAACCCCCAACTAGATCCTGAACGTCTGTTGACCCATCGTAACATCTCAACTAAACCATGAGACTCGCAACGCCCAAGAATACGTGACCGAGTTCAAATTCTGCAAATTCTCCGCTTGCAGCGGGATAATTTTCAACTGTAGAAATGAGACGGTCGGTCGGGAGGAGGGCAATAAAGCTCCTCTCGCTTCTTGGTTCTATCCGAAAACGTTTCACGAAGCGGGTCTAATAATTTTTGTCTCTGGTGGCGAACGTGTCCCGAGATGACCTTCGGCGAGCAGACCAGCAGGGCTGCGCCGTCACGACGACGGTAATGACGCGATCCTTAACAAAGGGGTTGGTTTCTTCTCGCGCCTGTGGCCAGCCAGCCGAGGGAAGAAAATCCAACAGATCGATTGTTAGAACCGCAGGCTGTTAGAAGTTTAACTAGGGCGTGTATAAACTCAGCTCACGCAGTCGTCAAGCCGCGCACCGAGACCCGCCACAATGAATAAAAGATGCCACTGTTAAAGGCAATCCAACAGCTCTTCCGAAGCTGGCCATCCATCCTACGAGTGGATACCCCCGGGGGACGGTCCTTCATACTCGAGAAATACCGGACGCTTCGATTTTTCGATTGCACGTCGACTTGGCTTCACCTGAAAATCGCATGCTTCCTCGAATCCTCCACCCTCTCCGCCCACCCCTCCCCCCACCCTTCCGCGCCAACAATTCCAACTTTTCTAAACGAGTTACATCCTTCTTTAATGAGGAAACGAACTTTTTTAATGAGAACCACCCATTCTCTTTTTGTCAATTCTCTCTGCCCTTCTCCCTTTTCCTCCTCCACCTCTCTCTCCCCCTCTCTCCTATCAGAGGCATTCTTTTGATTTTTGCGAACGGAATTTCCGTTCGATGATTCCAATTAACACTGAACTTATCGGCTATCTTCTACCGATCTCGTTGCACGTAGTTTGCCAATTCTCGTAACGTAATACTCTTAGTTATTTGCCACAGGTGTCCTTTTTGATTCTGTCTCCAGCGAAACCTGAGTCGAAGAAATTTTATTCGATGGGCAATACCTTGCATGAGTGAATTGATATTGTTAATAAAATTTTACGATATCAATATCCTCGCTAATGAAACACGCGAAGTTTTAGAAGCAAATGCTAGAAATTGTAGAATTTTAAAAAGAAAAGCAGATAACCCACATTTTGTAATTTGTCAATTTATCGTTGAATTTATTGACAATTGAAGCTTGAGCAAATTATTATGCAAGAAGAGCTGTCTTTTATCGATCTAGTGCGTCGACTGTCTTGTCTCAAAGACAATGACAGTCCGTCGTAGCAGGCACCGAACTGATTGGATTTTGTGCGAAAGCGATAATATTTTTTTCAGACACGAATCGAAAAACGAATTAAATACATACTCTGGGCTGCAGAGATTAATGAAAGATCGTGTTTGTATCACTGACAACGTGCAGGGAGTAAATTATTGCAAAACTCCATTGGGTATATTTTTGTTCTTTTGTTTGTCTTTCTCGTGTGCTTGTTAAGATTGTTGACCCCCGAGAAATATAGGATTTTTCTCCTTGCGTGTAACTATCTTTCGAATCGTGAAACTTTGTGGATAGTAGTAATTTCTGTAGACTCTGTGGATTCTGAGTGAGCTCGAGAGAACGTGAGTGACTTGAATATTTTTCGAAACGATGTGCCACGGATGTTTTCGTTGAAGTCAACGTAAACTTGAATACGAATCGTAATAATTAATTGTCTTATAAATTTTCGAGTAAACTTTCAATAAAATTTCCCAGCGAGATGGTTGTAAGTTAAGAATTTAAATATATGACTGTTGAAACTTTTGAAACGATACCGATCGATATATTACAATTGTACATTAACACAGCTATAGAAAGCAATCAGTCATTGCATATAATTGTTGTATATCGATACACAATCCAATTCAAATTTTAAATAATTTAGGTTAACAGAAGTTTATTTGAAATTCAATTCAATTGTAATTTGTTTGAAATTATTTTAGACAGAAATTTATTCATTTTATTTCAAATTAATTTTAGATGGCAATTTATCGATGGAATCTGTGAATTTTTAAACATATACAAGGAACGCACGCGACGAAAAGTACATGAAATATCGGAAGTTGTAAACAAGTGTCGACCGACGTCCCATCCTGTCCCCTTCGTTTTATTCGTTCGAAATATAAAAATGCATAAAAATTCACGGTTATATTTTATTTATTCGAATCAACCAAAATATTCCGCGAACCAATCGAACAAAACAAAAACGAGAGAAAAAAGAAAACTGTCGTTTAAAGACTAGAATTGTTTTACATTCAAGTAACCGAGCGAAACGTATCGAAATTCCCGTCAGAATTTCAATCAGAACTGGAATAGTGGCGCGTTATTCGTCCTGGTGAACCTATAGTATTGATGTAATCAAAATTTCCTGAAAATGGTACCGATCTGTTCGTAAATCAAATTATCGAGTCGTAACAAATTTCAGTTGGCAAGTATTTGATGCGTGAATCAATGCGGCCCACCGTAATACTGTGCCATTATCTGAATCAAAGACAGATAAATATCGTTGCGTGGAATCTCTTTTCTTTTTTCTTTTTTTCCTCTTTCTTTTTTTTTTTTCTTTTTTGAAATTCGAGTCACGTTTCCTCCAACGTAAACAGCGCAATTTTTATTTTCAACGTTCGATAACAGAACTATCGATTACGCTGGTTGTGTGTGTCAAGAGAACGGATCGTAATCTGGTACGCGCATCGTATTTTTTGGGGTGGAGAGAGGTGATAGAGGGTAAGGGGGGAGGGGGGAGAGATATTCTTCGGCTATATCCAAAGATTTTCGTGTGCTCTGTCGACTCTTGCGATTGCCGAAGTGAATTATAGGCTCGTTAATCTTAATAAATTGCTCGCTGCAATTGGAGAACGAGGATTGAGTAATTGGGCCACAGACATCGATCATTTTCAGTCAATTTCATCGAGAAAAGAGGAAAAAAAGAAAAACGTTTCTATTCATGAGCATAGAGAAGCAAGTAGGTCACGCGTACGAATTTTCTAATATTTCCGATGCAACTAGAGTCTCGTTACCTAACCTTAAAATCTCGTTATCTTAACCCAAACCTAATCTAACCTTAAAATCGTCAAAGTAATCAAAGTGGTCGATTTGTGATTTTTTCCTTTTTTTTTTAAGAAATTTTCTAAATTTACAATGAGTTTTTCTTATTTTCTGCAATTTAATATCTTTGATGCAAGTTTTATAATCTTTTAGTTTATCACTCGTGGATATTTTGAAAAGTGATTACATAACTCAATAACCCTTGAGTTATAAATTATTGGAAAAGTTTTTATTAAATTACCAAAATTTAATATTCTCCTGTGACAGGAATTGACAAAACTCGATTAAATTAAAAAGGAAATTAAGTAACTTAAATTCAGATTGAAATACTGAAATTACTACGCCAATATTAAAACTGTGAGAATTCTTTAAATATCATTCGTAGTTAATTTATTCAAGCTGCAGTTTGTTAAAATCAATTATTTTATTTCAAATTTACTGCGGTGGCGTTGTGTAACTTCTGGTAGATTTTCAATAGCTTTGTCTTTCGAAACTGGACTGATTTATAATACAATTTGGAAATTGGAATTTCTCTTTAAAATACGTTTCATTTCGGCACGATTAAATACACATTGTTTCTTCGACATTTTCAGTAACACTTGTTAAATTTTAATCAACGTCGTTTAATTACGTGAAATCGATGAATAACAATTATTTGATGATTGCCGAGAGAGTTTTTTTTTATGATTAAGTATATAATACCGCATTTAACCGAATAAATATGATAAACGTACATGAAATGTGCGATATAATTTCGAATATACTGAAAAACGTGAAATACAAATATAATAAATGTACATGAAATATGCAATATGGTTTGTTTGTGCTCTTCAAAAAATTTGCTTACGAAATATGAAAAACAGACGAGCTGGATAAAATAAAGTGTGATTAAAATTTTTTAATATAAAATAGATTTCTATTTAGATCGTACTTTCGTTCTATTAAAATATGTCAATGCACGAATATTCACATATCTTTTTACAGAATGTTTCATTAATTTCTGTAGTCATTAAAAATACAAAAAAAAAAAAAAGAAAATGTTCTATCTAAAAATTTCTTTCGATTTCATAAATGAAACTTATTGGAGTAATTATTTCGTTTTAATTATTTTTTGCAGAGATTTCGGTATTAGTGTAATTTACAAAACTATTTTTATGTTACTTACTGACACAATCTCAGGTGAATTCTTTACGAAGAATTACTGGTAAACTAAATTAAAGTTCTGTCAATACCTTTTATTTCCAATTTCAAGCATTGCACGTGAGACTGTAGATTTTTATATATTTACGCGAAATTTTAAAACGTGACATTTAGTGTTACTAAGTCACCCGCAATTGGTGTTTTCTATAAAATCTGGCGCACGGAACAATCTTCCGTCGGAGGAATTTTTACTTTTTGAATTTCTGTCAACAATAAATCAAATGAAATTTACTCTCGACAAAGAAAAAACAAAGCCACCTTAAACTATCTTTTATTTCTATTCGTTCAACGACACCGACATCAACGTTCTCAAAATTCCTACCTGAGAACTGCAAGAAAATCAAATTCAAATATCAAGAAACTGCAAGCGCAACGTAATGTAAAATTCAACGGCCGCATCGGAAAGAGACGCATTCCAGCGCATTACAGGCGAGAAGGACGGAGAATCGAAGAGTTAATAGCGTCAGTAAATTATTCCAATCACTCGAGAGATGGGGAGAGAGGGAGAGAGGGAGTCTCTATCGTGTCGAACCGATCGTGTGGCAATCGAGTCGGCATTAATAACTCAATTGATTTGTCTATCGAGAAGAAAAGTCCTGAATCAACGTCTCCGCGTTTTTATCTGGCCGCGTGCTGATATTCTCGATGAAAAACGAAGTAGTAGTCAAAGGGGCGAGCAGAGAGCTGAAAAGGATGGAGAATAGCGTAGCGTGGCGTAGCGATCGGTTCGAGGAGAAGAGGGTCGAACCAATAAAATCAAACGCAGCTAATTCGTTTAATGGCCGTGACCCAAAGCTAGCTATTTATTTAGAGGGGTATCGAGCGAGGCCGGGGAAGCCGGGAGTTTGGCCTCCGGGGCTGGCTAACTGATGATCCGCAGTCACGTTCACGCAAACACGATTGCCGCGCCGATTTAATCTGCCGGATTCTCGAAGGAATCTTTTATGCTTGCTCTGCTGTTCCCTTCGCGATGGCTGAATTACCCCGTTGCTTGAATTCCTGCCACGAAGTCGGAGAAAAAGAGACGAAGTGGAGGAATAAGAGAGAGAAACAGATCTTCGATCTTGATCGTGGCTTTCCACGACGTATTTTCTTGGTCTGCGCTCGCGAATCAGTGCAAACGTCGGTAAAAGCATCTTGGGAATTATGGCCGTGAGACGACGGGAGCAATCAGTCTCCGGCGAGGCTGACACGCAAGTAATACAACGGCAACGATTGTGCGTCGTCTCTCTCTGCTATTTGATCCTGCTATATAAATCTTGGTGACGTGTCGCGAGGTGCCGGGCTTGTTTCCCCGTTTAACTTGACCATTCCGTGCCATCCCATGCGCCCGTCTGCGATTGATCACGCCCGGGGAAATGTTTGTTTCGCGGGGGGAGAGGGGGGGGGCAAATATTATGATTAGCGGATAAAATCTTTCCCCGGTCTCGTATTTCCTCGCGACGTTTCCAGGGAACGTTTCCCTCGGTTTAATGGAGCTACGTGTTTTTGGTCTCGTTACGGTACCAGAGAAGCTCGAGAAGAGAGTGAGGTCAACCGACACTGCGACACTTTGCTCTTTTGCTGGAATTAAGTGAGTAGTTTTTTGTTGGGACGTATGGAGAGTCAAGTCGACCGTTTCTGTATTTCTGTACTTTGTGCGTCTGCAGTCACACGCAATTGTCCACAGTTTTTGCAACAACGAATATTGCATTTAATTTCTTAATGCAGATTTCCTTGATTGGAAGTTTAAAATTATCATTTTAAACTTCGCAAATTATTAAAAACTCGCTCGTTTCCTGACATGTAATCATTTGTACATGTTCTTGAACGTTCCATGTGTTTAAACACGGCTGCATTTGAAGATCGGTTATGAAAAAATGCGACACGCCCTTTTTTATTCCCTTGAATTGTAAACCTCGTCGTTTCAAAGCGGGAGACGCAACTTTTTTTTTAAAATCACAATGTTGCACACGAACGTATGTTTCTTTGCTGCCGTTCGAGGCGAGACCCGATGCAGGAAACGCGAAAATGAAAAAGTTTGGAAAATTAAGCATCCGCACGTACACGTATAAACGTATGGTTCGCGTAATTCAGGCTTTCCAGATTATTTGCGTCGACTAAGCACGAGTTTGAAAACGTCGCAGCGCGAAGCACTTCACGTGTGCACGCGTCATAATGGCTGCATGCTTGAATTTTGTTTCGCGTTTCGTCGTCCTATTTAATCCGAAGTGCTTGAAAGAATTGAGTTGCGCGTGTTCACAAAAAAAAAAAAAAAAAAAAAGAAAAGAACAGAAAAATAAAAAATAAAATTAAAACTACTATTGCTATTCGAGGAATTATTTTTACATTGTCACGTTGCTTCCATCGGTGTCGTGCCATGTACGATGTAGAAAATATATTGCATATATATATGTGTGTATATATATAAAGAAATTTTTTTAGAAATATTTTTTTAAATTTTATATTCTTTGCAAGGAAGTAACGTTCGTAGAATATATTGTACAGCAGAACAAAAGTTTGATCAGAATAGAATAAAATAGTTTATAAAATTGAAACGATCATGTACATTTGACATACATCAACGCAATAAATTTGTATGTTTAATGTAACAAAAAAATTAACGAACATTAATGAAAAAATTCATTATTTAAATTACTGAAACAGTTTCTAAGTAGCTCGTATACCTACGAATTACCATTACATTTTGAGAATACATCAATCGAATTAGTTTCTGGATTTTCTCGACTAAATCAAACTAAATTCATTCAACGTACACCGCGCGCAAAGGAAAGCTCGACATGAGCTTTCGATACATCTGTACGGAACAATTAATCGATTAAACTGACCACGAGTAAGATTTGGATGAATTGAAAGAAGTAGAAATCACTGTGAATAATCATCGACCAATTCCTGTATCTTTCTTCTCCAAAATTCAAAAGACGACTGACTTTGCACAACGAACATTTTTCTACACCGTTCATCGATTGTTACACGGTGTTTCTCGCGTATTATCCACGTGTTGTCGCATCGATTCTAAAGGCGTGTGCTCGGGAGAGAAAAAAGAAAGGTTCGCAGCCGGTTACTGTCCGCTCGTGGACTCCCTTCGCAGCCAGCCCCGTGGAAGCACATAATCGTTAAGGGTTCAGCCAGTGTGAATTCCGAGGGTTGCGCGTGCAAATTGAGCACGAGTTGTTTAACATGGTCACAGGACCTCGTCGGGCTGTGCAGTAAGTCGTGCTCCTTGTTGCACCGATGTATATACCGGCGTACACAGCTCCACCAACAAGTCCCGTACAAGTCACGTCTGCGGAAATACAATCGTTGGGCTGATTTAATCTTGTGGATTCGGTTAGCTGTCTTGTGTATCTAAGGTACCAAAGATCGCCACGCTATGCGTCCCACTTTCACGCTCTCTCGCCTCACCTTGGAATTATTAAGCAATGTTCTATGCCCGCCTCGGCAAATATATTAATTTTACCCGACCGCGTGAACCGAATCACCAAATCGTTCTACGAACTCTATTTTCGTTGTTTGTCCGATCGATTGCATGATTTTGTTTGCGCCGTTCTTCTATTTGCGCTGTTCTATTGTTGCCATGGTTACCTCTAGCTAGGCACGAACGATGCCATTCACTTGAAATTGCGACGTAATTACAGAACAGTTGGAGATTCTCGAGATTCTCTATATATCACTCTGATTATTGTAAAATCGGTCTTGGCATTTTATGTCCAACGATTCAGATCTAACTTTCGTAGATTTGATGCATCATCTTTGCTAACTAAATTTAGTTATTTTAAATGACAGAAATTTCCAGTGACAGAGAACAATTATCCATCAGTTTCCAAAGGTACGCCAGATTTTTGAAAAATTAATACAAAATTTCTATTAAAGAATGAAAAAGAATTATAAATTTTGACCGCTAGAATTGCGTTGTCTACATGGAGAGGTGTCGACGTAAACGGGCGATAGTTGTTTAGAAAAATAAAGCAATTGCTCGGCTCGCTCCTCGCCGCTTCATTTCGTGGTCGAGCAATTGACCCGTTCAAACAGAAAGGATATTCGATTCTTCCAGATCGTCTGGCATCACAGCAATTGTCATTAAATTATTCTGCACCTTTACTTTACCGGAATACCCGGTTCGGTATCGGTGTTGTCGTGCTTCGTTTTCCGAACCGCGACAAAAAGAGACATTATTCTCAATGCTCTCTCCTATCGGCTGGCTGTTTGCGGGAACAACCACTACGAGCGCTCGTGATCATCGAGAGTTGACTAGGCGTAAACCGACGGGGGTTGTTCGTGCAAATTGAGCACGTTCAACCTGCTGAGAACGCAATACCAACGCCGCAGAAATGTTCTTTCTCGCATTTATTGCTGCCATTTTGATTTTGAATCGTCCTCTTCGATTCGTTTAACGATTTTAAAGATCGAGACAATTTCGACACTAGGCAATCTTTTTTTTTTTAAATAACCGTGAGAAGTTTCGAAAGTGAAAGCTTCGACGAATATTCTCTGAAACTTGCGCTTTATTTTGAATTTCAATTCGAGAAAATAGTCTGGAAAGTGATTTCTATTTCCAGCTGTTTAAAGAAAGTTTCTCGCGTTTCTGAAATTTTGAGAACAACCGTTTTCTCTTCTCTTCTCAATTTCCTCGGAAAATTCCCTTCTTAATTTTCAACGGAATCGAAAGGAACTGTTGAAAGATAGTTTCAATAGATCAAGGGGAAAATATAATGAAAGAGACTTTTCCCATAAAAGTATCGTAAACGGTATGAAAATCTCTCGCAATCAAAACTTCGCAAGCTACGAATCGACTTTTCTCGAGAAACGAATATTTAAGATCCCTCTTAATTCAAGAGATTATGACCGGGAGAGTATATGAATTATGGATTTTATTTTTCATTCGTATCATCCTCTCTTCGTGCAATCAAAATATAATTTTCATCGCTCGAATGTGCGGTAAAGTGAAACAGATGTTATTAGTGTAACGTATAGCATGCTACAACGTAGTATTAATAGCAACGTCTCTGTAAGATATTAGGAAAAAACTGTTTAATTTGTAAACTAACTTTGATACATTCTACCGATATATTCGCAACTGAAAGAATTCGAAATGTTTCACCATCTACACGCGAGTAACATATTGCTGACTATGTATCAACCAGACAATACAGAGAGAACCTTGGATAATTACACTTTAAAATTTCCCACAGACGCATGAAAATCCACAATCTAATAATCTTGATCGTCGGAATCGTCTAAAGAGCCAATTAACGATTTCTACCGTTACGCGCGGATTAAGCTCGCAGCCCCCGAACTGGACGTGTATTTATGAGAGGAGAACAACAGGAATGAAGATACCGAAACGAGGGAACGGAGCTGGGTGAAAAAGAAACGTCGACGACGTTTTCCGCCGCGCGGTCGCGAGCGGCAGCTGTTCCCTTAACGAACGTTAAGCTAAGTAAGAGCGTTAACCTGCTGCTACGAAGGAAAAACCGCGTGCGAACCGGCCACAGCTGCAACGGGGTCGCGGGTAACTTTGGCTAACTTTTCCTCTAATGCTCATCCCCGGCGAAAGGGAATGGGAGGGAGAACGGGTGGGCCAGCGTGCCGTAAGAGAGACGACCGTACCAAGAATTCCATTAAAATACATTAGATTCTGGGACAGTGCGACGTGGACCGGTTCGGCACGTCTGTTAATGGAGTTTCTGTCCGGTTGATCCGCGCCGCCAAAAACCTGTCGATCCTCGGCCGCAGCCGTGTCGATAAATTGGAAACTCATCGGCTCCCTATCTGTCCGCGGAATGTTCCCAGTTACTTTGTACACTTAGCAATTTGTTGGAAATCTCTGCGACCCGTGTCACAGGATGGGCCACGAGTGTCTTTGATCAACTACCAAGGCGGACACGCGAATATACACGTTATTTGAAATCTGTAGTTATTTCCTGAAGAAGTGTTTGGAACCTTTGCACTCGACTGTCCCCTGCAAGGGGACGTTGTACTTAAATTTAGCCAACAGCTAAAGTCAGAAATTTTTTTTATAATTCCTGGCAATTGTAACGTTGAACGTAGAGTGTGGTGTTGTATGATATGATATAATACAACGACGCAAGAGGAATGACAAAATTTCGAAACAAGAAATTCTTGAGGATGACGACAGTCGCGAGTCAGTTGACACTCGTATTATTATTCGAATAATTCGGAAAAAATTTGCATAAACTAAACTTCTTATTGCTTCTCGCTTCTTCTTATTAAAGTTTGTAAAATGGCGAAGGATATTTTTCAAGAGATTGAAATTACTGCTATAAACGAAGATTTCGCACATTAGTGAAGTACAATCGACAAACTTTCACGTTAAATACTATTTAAACAGGATGATTCATTTCCAATGCTACATCACTTTGTTCACCATTTCGTGAATAAATTGCTGGCAGATGATGCAAAGAGTTAATCGAAGAATCGACGATGATCGCAGGGATGTATCAAGAGAACTTATCGATTACAGTTATCACCTACTGACTATCCATGGAACGTTCCGAATTTCTTTGAAACTTCGAAATTAAATCTTTCCCTTTGTTTCTCGACTCCGAAGCGACAACGATTATTAACCACTTGCGCTGGCGACTGATTGCGGACCATAACGAGTGACCAAACCGTATACAATAATTCGCCGCTTTCTTTCTGAACTCGTTGGTATGATATCAAGTGGATAGAAATTATTGAGAGGTAATAAATTTATTGTCTCCTTTGCCTATTTCGTTTTACTTAAATACACTTGAAACTGAGAAAATGTTACAATTTTGAAGCAAAGAATTCTCGACGTGCGTGGCACGTCATTCTAACACAAGAGGTTAAGTCAACGCGACACGTTGCCTCGTGCTTACTGGTGCATGTTCGCACAGATCCATCCGGCTTGAATCTACGTTACCTGTAGTGTACCTCGCCATTTTCGATATCAATTTCCCATCGGCTTCCACTCCAAGTAAAATAACACGAATTCCAACTGCAACCGGAGCAACGTAACTCGACCCGTACGACCGCGGACTTGACATTCAGGTAACTCGACTAATCCGCGCGAAGCTTCGACGGATCGAACGATAGGGGAACGAAGCAACGGGTCGACGAAGGTAGTAACAATAACCAGGCGTCGCTTCGCTTTTCGTCTGGTTCGACGACGCGAATAAACGCTGTGAAATCGCGCAGTTATCGCAGCCACGGAGCCGCCCTCTCTGTTCCCCGTTCCACCCGTTAAAGACGATATCCAACGCCGCTAAATATCAAAATCAATTTACGTGGAACAATAGTTGATAACGCGGAGTTAATCGCTGGTTGAAATTTACGACAACACTCAGCGCCGGCGCCAGTGGTGCATGCACACGCTAAGCGCGCCGCGCGTTTATGACGCGTCAGTGAAATTAAACAACCGCGATTCGTTAATTAGAGAGGAGATCGGTTAAATAATGCAGCCTGGAGAGGCCAGGCCGGACGTTGGAAATCCGGGCAGACCGTCGGTCTGGCGCGCCGTGTAACGTATATGGTTAATCTGTTAAAGGGTTAAACGTTGCTGCACACCGGAGAGTACATTTAAGCGGCGAAAAATCAGTCTGTTGAGAAATAGTTTGAAAATTATCGTTCATTTGCCCCTTCTCCAGCTTTTCGGCTTTATATCACTTTGCATTCTCGTTTTAAAAGCATATTGTATAATTGCACGCGCAAACGTTGACCGTAATTTTTCATTGAATTTAAATTTTATTGTTTATCCCTGTTGACAAAAGTGTTTCAGTCCCAAATCGTTTCGATTCAAATTTGAATTTGTGCGAATCGATGCTCTTCAATGTGGAAGCTGATGGGAAATTATATATCTAAAATATCATGTAATGTGTATACGAAGAACAGATCACAGATCGACAATAAGTAACATCGTGCACTGAAAATTGAAAAGAAATCACAACCTAAGTTAAAACGAAAAGCAAACGTTCTCGCTATATACTCTTTGAGATATCTCGCTTTGGAATTTACGATTATTTGGTATAATTTTCAAGAGAAATGACGTCTCTAAGTATTAAAATCCAAAAAATGAGCAAACGGTAGATTTGATCGAGTTGGATTCCCGAGAATCTCATTTATCAGCATTTTTCATCGGGGAAAATTAATGGCGGCGCGTTGAAAAGCATCTCATTAATTCTCATGGAAAAAACTGCACGTGTCCCGCAGATTTCAGAATTGTATATCGCTTTGCTGAATTTGAAATTGAAAGAGAAACGCGATCGTAATTATTTCCCTCGTGAAAGTGACGTAACCTGGATTTAACTCAGCCGCGAAGCTCTAATTCTGAATTTTGGGGTCTGAATTTAAGTAGATTTAAGAAGAAAGAAAAGAAAAAAAAAAAGAAATTGGCGAAATAAATTTTTTATATTCATGCGGTAACTCCGACAGAGGATCGGATAAGAGGATCGTCTGACATTCAAATCTGCAGTCTCCGATTTTGCTCCATATATCAAAATTTAAAACGAGTTTCTAGGAAATTTTGAGAAAATTGCTGCAGAAAAAAGGAACATCGTGACGCAATTGGTTTCAAAGTTCAAGGTAACGACTGTCAAAAGTTTCCGGCCAAAGTGTAATTCCTCGAGATGAGATCGCGATTTTACTATGTACCTCTAGAATTCGAGTCAATTTTAGTACAGAAGTTTCGCTTCACACGATACGATCATTACTCGTAAGATGCTATGTCCCGTTTTCTTCGTCAAAAGAACTCAAGAACGAGAAACACTAAAGAAGATGAGATATTTCCAAGTCGTTTGACTATTTGATTATTATATTATACTGCTAATGTATAATTCAAGCCAGAGTGGAACCAAAAACTTTAAAAACTGACTCTCAATTCACAAAAAGAAAGACGTAGTACCATTTCATCAATTGCGAGAAAAAATATATATATATAAATCTTTTCGTTTCAATAAATTTCAAATCAATTCCAACGATTATTAATTTAAAAAAACAGTGCGAACAATAACGTAGAGACACGTAGAAAACGAGCAAACGTTAACGCGCAAGATTGTCAAGAAGCAGCGAATGAAAAGCGGATAATCAATTACACGGAGCTTGAATAAGAAGAAGAGCCGTGTGAATTGCATCGTAATAATTTAATTTAATCAGTTTAATAAACGTTTTCTCTCTCGCGTGTAACAACGTAAGTAACACGTAACAATACAAATGAAATTAATTGTCACATAATGATAATTAAACGAATTAACGAATTAAAATCAATTGATCTCGTAAAGGATAAACAATTTTCCAAATTTCCTAAATGCCTTGTCGACAAACACGCGCACGTGTGTGTTTGACTATCAGCTAGGTAAATAACAGTCATCAAGTAAGTTTGAGACGGATAACTGTCATTAATTACCTGACAATGGCCTGTGATATTGACCTGGAGGTTAATTACTCTTAAGGCCGATTAACTGCTCTTCTATTGACTGTGCTGAAAGCTTAATTGCGCTTCAAGTGTTTGACGTATTTAGATGATTATTGACAGGTGATAACTAACCTTGGAATCGACTAATTAACGTAGAGACAGACTAAGCCTACAGTTGCAGTTCGGGGTGTCGTCACTTCGTTTCCACATTCGTTTCCTATTTGACGTTCCTTTTCGAAACGACGGAATAAAATCAATGTTGTTTCATCATGTATATGAAGTGAAATTTCATTGTCTGCGGCAGGTACGCGGAATATTCCGCAGCTTTCTAATTGACGTTAATTACCATCTATTTTGATTCGGAAACTTGCAAGTTTCTGACAGGTCTGTTAGTATTGAGGAGGAATATTCTACGTTCTGAACGGTAAACTCTAAGTAAGCACTTATGGCTCTAAGTGAAACACGTATCGAATCCAATCTGGATCTGACGATTATTGAAATTTATTAATTAAATTAAAAAATCCAATGCTTCCCGTGTAACTCGTTTTATCGCATTTTTACTTCCTTCGCCTAAGGAATTAATTTTATTAACAGAACATTCAGTTCGATGATCCCTTGAAAGTTGTACGATTCATTTTTCACGCTGCTGTGTGAAAATTGTTTAAAATATCAATAATTTCTACGTTCACTGGAGAAACATTTGGGAATAAAGATTCTAAAGTTAACGTACAATCCTCAATGATTTCGAGGAAACGATCAAATCCTCCTCGGGGGGTGGGAAAAAAATCCTTTCGTTACGATTCGAGGCTTCTGGACGCGATGAATGGAATTCGAGGCGGCCGAAAATCATCGTCGCCATTCGAGCGTGCCATTGATGGAAATTTTTTTCGCATGTTTAACGGAATTCGCAACGGGATGACCGCGAGCATGAACCCATAGACAGAATGGATGTTTATAACGGGCGGCGAAACGGGCAGGCATTAACGCGCGGTCATAAGCGATTCAAATGACATCGGTACATAGACGGTCAACTAATACAATCAGCATGCATCACGTACAATTACACGTGACCCCGGCGTGTGCAGTCACCGATTAATTTATCGTTTCATTATGAAATATTAACCGTTCAATCGGCTACTTTATTGGAGTTTATCGCGTTGACAGTGCCCCGTAACTCTCAACTCTCCGAGGGGAATAATGGCGGTATCGTGATTCGATGGAAAAGGGACGCGAACGTTTCTAAAATTGAAGTTGCTTGGGCACTTCGAGCGAATGCGTACGAAATTCAAGGAAGTAGCAATTGAATTTTCTTTCCATTTTAATTTTAATTTCTCACTCCTTTTATACTTCTTCCATTTCCCTCTTGTTCACTCGAGTTTCTCTACTTATTAATTTATTTATTTATTACTTCGACTATTCTGTTTCTTTCATTCTGATCTTTTTACGTCTTTTCGTGTTCGTATACTCGCTAACTCTTTAACTACATATATTTAAGAATCATTGATTGTTTCATATATTAACTACCTATTTGCTAAATATTTTACTAACTTTGTTAAAATTCTATAAGACAAGTAAGAATTTATTAGATTGAATGCATTTTTCTAATCGATTTAAACTTAATTGAATTTAAATTTCGATCTGAACGAATTTAGAAATTTAATGGTGAAACAGAGGTAGTTGAAGATATGTTCCCCATTCGTCAGTGAAATACTAAAAATAAATATCCATTACAATATCGAAGGAATCTTGTTTCAATTTAATTTTAGGAATTGTACTCGATGAAATTAATAACGCTATAAGGACGAAATTCCAAAAATATACACGATCCGTATTCTCTGAGCTTAGTTCTTTTATTCGACGCTCTGACCTCGCTTGCCCCGATTCTTCCTCCTTAACTTCCACGGACTTAGCTTACCGACTTTTATTCTGATTACGACGTCCCGAATTCCACTATGATTTCTTTCGTCCATTCTTCGAAGACACACATAGACTTACATGCGCGTGTAAATTCAAAAAACTGACTGATAACATCAGATTCGAATCACAATTTTTATTCACCTCTGTCATATTGAATAGCCTTCGATAATTCTTCGTTGCTAACTCTTCTGCGTTCTTTCGGTCACGTTCGATTCACATCTCTCAAAGATTACAAAAATATCCTCAAGCTTTGGAGGAATACGAACGACTTTTCGTTATTACGCATGATTCTTCGATTAAATTTTTCGTGAAACGTTTTCTTAAAATAATACAAATCCCTTTCTCGTTTGCTAAACTGAGAATAAAATTGAAACATGAAAATTCAAGGATTGCAGCATGGTTAAAATGTGCAGACTACGGATGCTTCTTCCAAGATACGAAAATGTACAAAATATAAAACATTGAATGTACATTTAATATTTAACATTTAATATTTATAATCAATACTTAAATATTATTCCACCACTATGCAACGATTATCAGTAGACTGAAGATTGTAATTGAACGTAATGGCGCTTAAGATATGAGGAAACGTTTAATTTCAAGTTACACTGATTTCTCGAAAATATATCTCCTAAAAGTATACGTCGTGTTTGTAAATTCTTGCACGTTTCTCCAACCTAACCTATCAATTCTAGGACGTGTCAAATCACGACGTGTGACCCGAGTCTGTCAGAAAAAAGGAAAAAAGATGGTCGTACACAGAGTGGTATTTTTTTCGACAACAAATCGATACCGTGGCCCTCACCTATTCCCCACTAAGCGAATATTTAAGAATTCATTATTCCTTCTTGCCGGGTTTACCCGGGGCGAAAGCTAAGCCTCGTCGGGGATCGAAAATCTCGAATAAGACGAGCCATGCATTATAGATACCCATTCAGAGCACCGGCGGGTAGTTCGTAACTACGTTGGTCGATGGTGCCCGTCTCCGACTCCGGAAAAGCCCAGTTTGGTGTGCCCTTAGACCGGGTAAGGATCACCAAGAAGGAAAAGAGAACCAACCACCCTCCGACAGAGGAGATACAACGAACAGAATCGAGAAAATCAGGAGAGAGAGAGAGAGAGAGAGAGAATGGGAAATCTTGGAAAAAACTGAGAGGGTGGAAGATAGTTGGTCAATCGTGGAATACGAAAGAGAAGAGCGAGATAGAGAACGAAGAAACGGAGACAGAATCAACGGCGGAAAAGAGGAAATTAATCTTTCTTCCAAAAAAAGAGCACACTTGAGAGAACTTGGAAAGGACGACTTTCGAAACGTTCGACAGGGACGAGGAGGAAGAAGGTAAAGATGGCTAATCGTGAAGAAAGAAGAGAAGACAACGCTGGAGAAGAGACAGAAAGAAGACGGATGAGTGAAGAAAGATAATAAAAGGAGGAAATCTTCCTTTGGAATGTAAAGGAATACAAAGGAGAAAATCGAGAAGACGTTCCGGGAAAGGTGAAAAGAAAACTTGAAGAAGCACGAGAGACTAGAAATCGAGAATAACGCGGAGAGACAGCGAGACAATGGCCGAGAAAAAGAAAGACAACAAAGAAAAGCAATCTTTCCTCGAAAGAGAGAGAGAGGTATGCAGCAAAGAGAATTGAGAAAGAGGACTTACGAGGGGGAAGCGGGACTGAGAGAAACGGGCGTAAAAAGGGAAGTAGTAAAGAAGTAAACAGGTAATAAAGGGAACCATCCTTCGAAACAAGAAATACAACGAAGAAAATTGAGGAAATTTGGAGGCAGGGAAACCCTAAAAAAAGAACGATACAGCGGGAGATAACTGACTGAACAAAAAAACGAGGACGAACACACAACTCGAGCAAAGGAACAAACAGCCACGAACGGAATAAATCTGAGAAAAAAGGAGAGGAAGTAAAAGAAATAATAAGTACAAACAGGTCTTCCGTTAAAGTAGCAAAAACCAAGGGAGGAGCGTAGATTTCAAAAAATGAGGCTGGCAACTAATTAAATAACGAAACGAAGAGAAACGTAGAAATCGGGATGGAAAAACGAACGAACGAACGGGGCCAGGGAAGAGAATACTTGCGGTGGTCGTGATGGCGAGAAGAAGAAAAGCGTCGGCGAGAAAAGATGGCGAGTCGTGGCGTGCTGGCAGAGCAAAAAGAGAGCGAGAGGACGTTGAGGCGAGGGGATGAAAAGCGAGAGGGTTCAAATGATTTAGCCCCGCCGTGGGGTTAGATCCGCAATTTCGTTTGAAACATTCATGAGAAATATCCTCCGTCTAGTACCGTCTAGCTGCAGCGTTTAAAGAATTGCGTCACGCGGTCGCGACCGTTTACTTATCTCGATGGCTTCCTCCTCAGGGCTTCCACCGGTCTCGAAGAAACCAACGAGAGCTGGGAGGGAGAGAGAGAGAGAGAGAGAGAGAGAGAGAATGTTTCGCCCGCATAACCGGATCTTACTTCGGGGCCAGGCCTCGCGAATTGAGAAAAAAAAAAAAAAAGAAAAGGAAAGGAAAAAGAAAAAAAACGAAGAGGAAGAAGAAGAGAAGAGGGAGGCGAAAAAAAAAGAAAGAGAGAGGAGTGCTCCTGGCGTACTCCGTGGATGCTGGCGATCTTGCGGAAGGGAACAAAAATAAAACAAGCCTCGCCGGATTTCACGATCTTCTCACGGCCCAGAGAAATTCTACGCGCGACTTCTCTCCCTCGTCTACTCCTACACGGCCAACCCTCTCTTCGTGCACCCTCTTTCAGTTTCATTCTACGTGTTCGTTTCTCCTCGTTCTCGGTCCCCCGACGAGGTTTAACGAGGTTACGGATCAACGTCAATTTCTTAACCGAGTGGCGCGATCTTTGTTCCTTTAATCGCGCTGTTGCATACGTCCTCGCGTCTCTAACAGTTCGCTATTGGTGAGTTTCCAAAGTGGAAAAAAGTGTGACTGTTTGATCACGAAACATACGGCTATGGTGAATTTCGAGTTAAGTTTGGTCAACTCCTTAGTTACGAAACAATTACGAGGTGGTTGGAATGAACAACGACACTGTAAATTAATTCGAAGGAACATGAAATAAAAATTCTATCGTTGTTCAAGAATTAAATTTGTGTCTTGATTCTTATGGAACATTGGATGACGTTTAAACATTTCGAACGAAATTCGAGAATGTTGTCGAAATTAGATTTGCGAGTCCGATAGATGTGCACGCGTCGAAGGAACAAACACCAATGAATTCTTCGCGATATGTCGGTCGGAGCAGAAAGTCAGAGTTACCTTCTGGAATTGTTGCAAAGTTGTGGTCAGTATTTCGAACAGTGATTTCTTATCTATATATTTACAATATTATACAATTTATAGTATTTTCTAAGTATTTGTCACGAATATATTTGTATTAATACAGTTTTTACCCGTTTAGCATCGAAATATATCATTGTATACACGGTATCGCACAATTTATAATATTACAAAATTTCTCCTATTGCTTTCACACTTTCGCGTCTCCGTTACAAGTTTCACACGTAAATCGCTGTTATTTCTGACATTAACACGCGACACTCGTTCTCTTTTAATTCGAAACTCCGATAAGCAGCGTCCCGGCGATTCAGTATCGATCATTGCTGACGATCCGCGAATCGAGCGGTATCGTTTATCGGATTTGAATAATCGGCGAACTGTTCGTTGCCAGCCCTCTGGCTCCGAGAGCATGGAAGCAGCCAAACTGATTATTCCATTCCGTATGCCGGCCGAATAATGCTAATACCCCCGGTGTACCTGTATGTAATTGTTACCAAATATTTGCCCCGGAATATTGGAACTTCCTGCTGGTTTAATGGGCGAACGATCGTTATAGTTTCGTAGCCTTCGCGAGACCTTAAGGTCGCACCGTTTGCAGGACGGAAATTGCGTCGTCTTTTCGTGCCGCGATCGAAACCGAGCTTATTAGCGTGAAGTGTTCCACAAGTATTTCCGTTCTTAAAACTAGTAATTGGTTTCACAAATATATAGAAAACTTTTTCCTGCTCTCCTTCCCTTTTTTTGGAGGAAGGGGAGGGAGGGGACGTACTTGAATCGAAATGATAATAATTGGTTTCACAAATATTGCATATCGAGAACTTTGTCCCAGTTTTCGTATTCTCGTGAAAATTAAGATCGAAGCCAGGAATGTATCATTGATAAACGTATTGTCGAAAGAAAGTAGATGAAACGACGAACGCTTAAAGGAGAGATATGCTACTTCAAAATTCGGATCTTCTTCGAATTTCTTCATTCTCGATAGGAAAATATCTGAAAGACAGGTGGGGAGTTTACTGTATCGAAAATATAATTAATTTTTTCATTTCGTATAAAAGAAAATTTTATCATTGCACGAAAATAGCGACATACAATTATTACATGAGCACGACAGAGGACCCAAGGGATAGTGAATCCGAGTCCAAAATTATTTTATTTCAAATATTTTATTAATTAATCTTCTACGCGACATTTCAAGAATTGAAGCAATTTCGAACTTAAAGCCAAAGTGTACGACTCTAGTTCCTCAGAGAAATTCAGGGAAGAAAGATTACTTCGTTTCGGGTTGGGCGATTGGGGCAACCACGACCAGGAGAGACTCAAAGGTCGCTGCCATTTTTCTTATCAAATTACCCTTGAACCGTTCGGTTATCCCCGGAAATTATTCTCATTTCGATGAGAGTTTACTTGTTACGTCTATATACAGGGCGACGAAAAGGTACCGATTTATCGCGGACAAGAGCTTCCATTTAAAACGGGATAACTACGCAGCAGTTAAGAGAAAATAGCGCCACGGAAAGGAAAGTCTTGCTAAGTCATTCGACTTTCCGCTGCGCCAACTTTCCTCAAGTTTAAATAAGGAGTCGAACTTATTGGTTCAGCAATTCATCTGCATCTTTTAATGCGCTGCCTCATATACGCGTCGAAAAAGTTACGAGCTGAAATAAGCGTATCTCGTCGTGTCTTTCGTATCTTTCTCATAAACGCTGTGTGGCAATACTTTATACGAGATACACGTGCATACAGCTGCCGAAGAAACTTTCGTTTCGTTGCATCGAATGCACCTTTAATTTCACGCCGAATTTATTGTTAGTCGACCGACTGTGTACTCACGTAAACTTTACTCACGTGGAGAAATATAGTTCGTGTAATTGAAATTCACTGGTTCAGAAATGGGGGCAGAATTATTACCAACTTCGTGAAAATCTTTTCCGAAATTTTTAACGATCTCTCGAGAGTAATTCGGTATTGAGGCGAAGAGACCGGTGCCAAAACTGAAACGAAATATGACGCGAACAGTCGGAGTCAAAAGTTCAAGAAATCGAAAATTTCTAACGTTCTAATTACGTTTCTAACCTTCTGATCGCCTTTTTGAAATATTTAACCTCAACGTACACTCGCCATCCAGAAAAGAGGACACTTTTATCTAAATCGGAACTTTAGAAATAGCTTTCTGCGTAAAATCTAAATTAAATTTGAGAACCAGAAACTATTTGCCAACCACGTTTCAACGAAATGAAAAAATATTCAAAAAGAATTGTGCCTAGTGCATAAAATTCAAACTCTTTCAAGTTTTGCTATGCTCTCCGAAATTCAACGAAATTTCTCAGCGTCGATTCACTGTCAACGATGAAGAAAATCATTGTCAACGCCGGTGACGACGACAGGGACGATAGCGCGATTTCGTCAAGAGAGAGAGAGAGAAAAAAATGGAGAAAAGCCCGTAACGTTAGCGGTAGTGATTGGCGTGCCAGCCTCGTTCACACGTTCTCTATTCAATTATCGGTCCGTTCAGCACTCAACGTTCGTACGCGCTCGTAGTTGCAACGGTTTCGCGCTACTCGGAAAACGCTCGAATCTTCTTCGCCAGCGTGCGCTCCTCGACGAGATCAATCTCGTTATTCTCGTTGTAAGTGCACCGCTGATGAACCGTAAACAGCAAACTCATTTTTCCACCAAACGTGATTCGGACTTCCGTTGCTGCCCGCCCGTTTCGCCGGCTAACAGTTTTTACGCCACGAATAACGTTGCGTGAGAGTTTAATCTTCCGTTGGACGTTCCCTCGGCGGTGCTGCCGAGAGACGTTTATTAGAATCGAAAGGATGATGGAGCAGCGACGTAATTTCTGCGTCTTGGAAATATCGATTTCGATGTGATAAACAACGTCGCGTTAGGGCGAAACGAGACACGTGTTCGAGAACGGTTAGGCGATCACTTCGTTTCGCCAGTTTCGTTATCAAATTACAAATTGGAAAATTAAAGACGCGACGTTCCTCTCCGTTTCTCTTGATCGTTGTACGCTCTTTGGAATATTTCTAATTAAAAAATGGTAATTTCTTTCGTTTCGATTTTACTTACGTGACATGGAACGTTAACAGTACAAGCTCTATCGTAATTTGCAAAAGATTACATGTGCTGTGTAAAAGGGTAGAAGTACATTGAACATGCGAACAAATAAATATAAATAAATACTGGATCTGTTAAAATTGCTAAATTTTAATTTTATAATTTTAATGGACAAGAGCAAATGTTATACACGGAGAGTTGAAAAGCACGATGGTTTTTATTTCTTCAAGTTCAATGCTAATAACGAAACTGAGAAACTTCTAGAAATTGAAGTCGACCAGTCTAGTCTTCCAAAAGACCATCATGAATAATATACAAACGTTAGGAACAAAGTTTATTCCGTAAAAAAGAAACTCTCACGCCATGGTAACAATTGAACCCCTCGGAGATGAATTATATCGCTTGTTATCCGAGAAAAATCCCTTCGGATAGTCGGCCCGTTCCACAAATTGCGGGACACCGATACGTAGGTGAAAATCCAACGACACTTCGACGAGACAAGACAATCTTGAGAAACCGATGCGCCAGGCTGTCGAAGCGAATCGTCTATTACACGACACTGGCCCTCTCCCCTCGATACGACACACTGCGCAATAAAACGAGGCCAGGGCGTTAAACTTTATCGCGGAAGGGGTTTGTTGTTCGCGTTTCTGCGCCCGCCGCCAGACGAAAAACGCTGTTATAACTTTATCACGGGCTGTTCCAGCCAGGCCGCAGGACGAAGTTCATCGGCGTTTTCGAGGAAACGATAATTTATATCTGAGATCCGGGGAGGAGGAGGAGGGAACGCCGGAATTCCGTCGGAGATTTCATTCGTGGAAAGTCTCATGGAAAGTCGTGGAACGATCGTCTTAATGGTTTCGTCGATACGCCTAGTAATTAGGAGACGTTGATTGAATACAGCCTCGAGTATTCCGTGAGATTGCGTGCGAGTACTAGTAGACAGACTGCGGATTTCGGTGTATTGGTGAGCGATCTAACGATGCGAAAACGTAGAGAGAGAGAGAGAGAGAGAGAGAGAGAGAGAGCAAATTTGCGTCGGCGTAAAACAGAAATTTATAAACGATCAAAGGTAGAGAACTTGTTACAACTGTTTGCTACTGAAGCCAAATCTTCTCGTTTAGATTCCATTTGTTTAATTTCTTGCATTAAATCGCGAGAAGATCGTGAATACGAAAAGTCTTGAGGCAAGAACTAAATTTGTTTTCACGAAAGAAAGGAAGAAAGATTAAATAGTACTTCATACTGCAGAGAATCTAATTAACGTATTAGCAATTTAAATATTATAACGAAGAAGAAAATAAAATACATCTCTGATAAAGAATTTCGATATACAACTACGATACGTAACGTAGAAAAAGTTGTTGCCAAGAGCTTTGAGCGAGGCGAAATTTTAATCAATTTGAACGCGTTTCATTGTACCCTCAGAACGTTGTAAATGATCCACGAATGATATAAATACAGCCAGTAATTATCGCTTAGCAATCCGTTACAAGAAAAACATTACTCGCAGCAATTTAACGTAATTGTAATTGCGTTTTGTATCACTTTGATTCTCATTTGCGCGCTGCTATTATTAAAGAGAAACAGCTTTTGTTTCTTCGTTAACATCGCGCCACGTGAATACGTACGTGTGTCAAAAAGATGAGTTTATATTACTATTCGAAGAATGTAACACACGAAACAAATGAATCGTAATTTATCCAATGAATTGTTTTTCTTTTTTTAAGAAATCTTCACACTGGTTTTAGAAAATGAAAAAGTTATAAAAGTTACTCATCTGTAGCATGTAAGCGACGAAGCTCGTCGTCATTCTCTTTGTCTTATTAACTTTTAAATTTATAGAATTTCGAGAAATACTTATTTCCGTAGATACGTCGTACTTGCTTTGAAATAATCTTTATGGACGTTACTACAATAGATCAGAGAGAAAGAGAGAGAGAGAGAGAGAGAGCAAACGTCCCTTCTATTGAATTCAATCTTATTGAATTAAAACTTACACCAGAGCGCGATACTTTCTTTGCTTTAGCCCTTGTTCCATCGGATAAAACGTACGTATGTAATCTTTTCTCTTTTTACGCCGGGGCAAAGCAGCATTATAACAGTAACGTTGTTACATGAATAGAGATTGGAAAAAGAACGCGAATAAAGGAGGGAAAAACTCCGTGTAAAAAGCGTTCCTTGTAATATTTCACGTTCTGAAAATCCCGTAACGCTAAGAGCCAATATTTAATTTTAACCGAATGACAATAGAAATTGCGCGATATTTAACATATATTCGGAGATTATAATGAAATAACTTTGACTGTAATAAAATAATGTTCCCTAATACTATCTTTTACGTGTAAATAATAGAAATTCCGATAGATAAATTTCTCTGTTACGGATATATTCTGTTTCTCAAAAATCAGTAAATTTCAATTTGTACGACGCTGTTCATTCTCATTCCTTTTTTCCTCCCCCATTTGTGTCGTGCAATTCGAGCAAGCAACGGAATGTTCGTTATAATATACACGTTGTATGCGTTTCATGCACGATAAGATATAATTCCATAAACACATTGCAGCCTTGGAAAGCTAATCAAAATATATTACAGCAATTTGCATCGTATTAGGAATTTGCAATTGAATTTAAAATAATTTCATAACGACGGAACTGCGTCCCATTTCTATATTCCCATCTTTCAGCCATCAGGACATATTGAAACGAACGAAAATGTTGCTCGAATAATAACTTTGATAATTGTCAAATAATAAACTCTTCTTAAACTATTTCTTTAGAATTTCTTCAATGAAAAATCTCATCAATCAAAGAAGATTGAAAAGCGATCGTTCAATTCAATTGTCAACCAAAATTGTTGGAAGAACAGTGAAGAAAAATGTCACGGAAGATACATGGTTGTATATTACTATTAGCACGTGTGGCAGTACGAGAAATGAGAGAATCTTACAGCAAATCTAATAAACTCTTGTATCGTCCAAAGGTGGTTTCGCCTCGCTTTTGCTCCTTTGACAAGCGGAGAAGTAAATTTAACGTGAAATTTCCGGACGTTTCTGTGAAAAAGTGCTAGAACTTGTAACATACTTCCTCTTTCACGGTGGAAAATTGAAAAGCGTTCTATAGAATCGGGACAACGGACTTTAATTATTTGACACTACGTTCGAAGATATACATGTATAGTGCTCAATTTTCTTGATTACTTCTTGTTTGAAACATACAGAAATTCGTCAATTTCGTTCATAACAATCGTTGCGTGATATCACGCAAATATGAATTTATGAAATATAATTTGAACACGTTTATATATATTTTTAAAGCAATTAATTCGAGCAAATACGAAAAATATTATATTCCCGTTCACACGTATTCATATTCATATACACGGTGATTATTGCGGACGAAATTGATGAATTCCATCTGTTTCAAATCAAAATTCGGGAACAATATGGAATCTCCTGTTAATACAAACGCAAATTTAACCACTTACCCGGTCGTGTATTTTACCATCATGTCAGAACATACGGTTTCTAAATTTTATTGCAATTACCTCGCCCACATAATACAGTCACAGTAGTTCGCCCAAAATTAACATACATGAGGGAACTAGTTATCACGATATATTATACATTGTATTTAAATTTCTATTCGTTCCAAATGATCCAAAAATCTTAGTAATTTAATTTCTGAATCTCGCACCAATTAAATTTTCAATCTGCCATTGTACCTAACCTACCCACACAGTCGTTCATTCAAAATTGACACGCGTGGAACAATATTCACGAGTTGACCATTTCGAAATCTTGAGCTCGCGCAGTCCAAAAGCGGAAAATTCAAAGACAGAGAGAGAGAGAGAGAGAGAGAGAGAGAGAGAGAGAAACAAGAAGGAGGAAACGGCAGGATCATAAGACCAGAAACCGTCGTCTTCCCTTGTGACCATTAACTAATTGCATTCTGCTAATTAGTCGCAAATCCTTCCGTTACTGCCTCCGCAACTCTGTATACGCCGAGTACACGATCGTAAATACCTTCACTTTCAAAGTGCCTTCGGCTCTGCCCGTCTTTTCCTTTCCCCTTTCGCATCCGCCCCATCCTCTGGCTATTTCCGTCTCCACTTGTCAGGAACACAAATAAAGACTTTGCTGAACGGTTAGCTGACGGAGGCGAGATAGTAAGAACGAATACGCAAGAACGATTTTCCGCAAGAACACCGCTTTTCCAGCTAAATCTCTCTCTTTCTCTCTCTCTCTCTCTCTCACTCACTCTCTCTCGCGCGCGTACGCGCTATAATGATTTGTAACTTTCACGGGAAGCGTCCCTTATCAACTTTCGCTTTGTCGTCGTAAAAAGCATTGTTGCGTCGTGATTCAGTGCTTCGAGGACGGTGAAGAAATTAATAGACGATCGTTTCGTCGAGCGTTTTCGCGTCCCTTTTACCACCGCGTCGTCTCGAAATCGAACCGTATAAACTGGAATTGAAGGCGAGACGAGTCGCCTTTTATGACTGATCGATCGCTGATGCCCGCCAAGTTCTACATTTTCATCGATTCAATCGAGGCTATAGAAATTTGGTTCACGTAGTGAATATCGTAATAAGCAATCTACTTTAGACGGGACTTAGATAATGTTCTAGTTTTTATACCAAAGATTAGAGCGGAGGGACGTGACAAGAATTAGAAAATTCAATAAATTGCACAGTTATCGCAACTATATTAACTAAAATTGTCTTTTCGTTCGATTCTGGGACTATATGTTTATCTTTCGAGCCCTATCTTGATAAATATCGAAGCATCTCCGTTTTATACGAAACTTCAACTATATCTACGGATTCTTTTTTATCAAAAAATACGTCATTTCATCAGAATATTCTCTCTCAGTTGAACAAAATTATGATAAAAGTACGATATTCATGTTCTATCAATTTTACAAGTTGTTTCCCAAACCTGCATAAATATCAAACCGTCTACTCATTAATTTCGTCTGTAGTTTACATCAACGTGGGACTGCAAATTTATATCGCGGAATTATTTTCAAATTGTGATTTTGCACACACGAGGACGTTGATGCACACGTATCGGAAAAGGATTAATGTTTTGGTTAAATGATTATATTCGTTTATAAATAGGGGACACCCGGAATATTGAAATAAACGAAGACAAACGATCGTATTAGTAAAAAGTTTTTAATTGCTTCGTCGATTAATTTCGTTCATTTGTGTAATACACGGTACGGCTGTGGCGTAATTTTATAATGCTTCCCTTATCAGCGACCATTAAACAACGGCAGCAAAATGCCGGAACTTGTAAAATTACGTATCACGAAGTTATAAGTAAAGTATCATTAGTATTTTTTTTTTTTTTTTTTTCTTTTTTAAATAAATCGCGCTTAATTTCCTTCAAAAAGAAATAAAAGTACATTACTGTTTTAAATTTAAAACGATATTTAATAACGTATTTCTTCTTCGACAGCTTTCAATTAAACATTCGTAAACAAATTACTCATTGAAATTTAATAAATAACAATTTCCAAATGAGATAACCATCATTAATATTTCATTACATCCCTTGCCATCCCCTTACCATTATATCCTTTGCCAACGTATAGTCCCAAATCTACATTCTGTCAAAAATTCACGCGGA
The DNA here is from genome assembly GCA_036937485.2 of Tetragonisca angustula. Classification (NCBI taxonomy): domain Eukaryota; kingdom Metazoa; phylum Arthropoda; class Insecta; order Hymenoptera; family Apidae; genus Tetragonisca; species Tetragonisca angustula. Next base: position 866,112 of record JAWNGG020000087.1, on the reverse strand, counting down.
AGAGATTATTGAGATAATAAAAGAAGTTATTGAGATAAAGTTCTAAAACTGTGAAACTACAACCCTGTGCAATATGACGAGCACAAAATTCTCATAAAACTCTCCTTAGCTCTGCAAAAAAAGCAATTACAGATCACTGACAGACACATTTCCTGCCCTAACGTGCCCGTCACTATTAAAATGAAATCACCGTTCAATGAAACCTCCCACGTAAAGGGAGCGCGCGAAAGACCGCTAGAAAAGAGCAGTTATCACAATAGCAAGGACACAGAGGTTTCCTCTTAATCCGAAATCGCAGCTCCATTCCGTCCTCCATTCATTACCAACCTCCCACGTCCCCGCTCCTCCGTTCTAACCCTTTTCCACCATCTATTCTTCCTCCGCGAAATCTGAATCCCCGACTCGAGCTCAGACCCAGCCCCGGCACCGGCGAGCCCCCCGGCGAGCAAGAACGTGACCTTTCTCGCCGTTTGTTGCAACCAGAACAGGCGAAATAAAATGCACTGGGAATTACGGTACATCCCCGCGCGTTCGTCCAAGTGAAATATTTCCTATCGAGGAGGAGCGAGGTTCGAACCCCACGTTGGGCGGGGTAAGAGCGCGAGTTGGAACGGGCTCGGGGTGCGAGTAGGCTTTACTCGTGGGAGCGAAAGTTTCGCTGAAACGTTTCCGCTGATAAATCTTGTTTACAGATGGGCAGGCTCAGGTGATGCGTGCGCACGATGCTCGGACTCGTCAAAACTTAAAGTACCGTAACGTGCAACTTTGGAAATTCACGCGGGACCGTATAAGCGTGTGTGTGTGTGTGTGTGCGGTCCCGGGTCGCGCCAGACCCAATAATTGTCAAAAAGAGCCGAGCCGGCTAGGCGACGAGCTGCGTTGGGAATTCCAACAGCTTGCGTGGGAGGGGACTGATTGTCGCGCGAATCCCCCGTGGAACGTTCAACCGGCGACAATTATTCCGCGATAGGCGCGTCGAGAACGACAAAGATTTCGTTAGCTCGTTCGCGGCGCTGCAACTCCGGGGCTAGTTAGGCTAATTGATCGTTTGATTGACTGCCGGATGGCGGAAGATGGCGGATGGTTGTTGCTGCGCTGGATTAACTTCGCGCGGTTTTGCACACGATGGCGGGTGCATCTTCTTGCGGCTCGCGGCTCGAGCCGCGGCAAATTTAACGGGATACGGGGTTTGACGGGTGCGACGTGTCGCGAAAGCGACGCCACGGATGGAAAATCGAGTACACGTGCACGTGGTTTCCTTGCGAAGACTCTTCTGAATTCCTCTCGAAAACTCTTCTGAAGTATTTGCGCGGGGAGAGTTGCATGGAAAAGAGCGTTAAGTGAAGAGAGAGCGAGAGAAAGAGAGAGAGTCGGATAAATTCGACTTCCAACATTTTTAGCGTATGTACCTACGTACGCTTTTCTGTTATGTTCGAACTGCAATTCTTTTATTCGAAACTACGCAATTGCGCGTATTTTTTTATAAACAATTGAGCGTTCGTTTAAAAAGTTTGAAAAGAATTTTCGAAAATAATATTTCCACGTGCTCTTCGTTTCAATGAATGTATATATATATGGGAATATTACACAGCGGACAAATACGAGGCGAAACAATATACGTACATATGTACCAGAATGCCAGATTGAAAAACTACTGGACTGACAGTTGGACAAGAGACGACGAACAGAAAAGTCTAAATTGTCGGCTCGATTTGAGACTGAAAGAAATAGGACAATGGTACATTATCTATCTCACTCGAATAGGCATCCATCTCGTTAAAGAAAATTTATGAGAAACTGTGAAACTGAAATGGAATCAGACATCGTGTCTTTGAAACTTGAAATTACGAATTATCATCTTTTCATTACATATATATAGTAGTCTGTTCATAGTTATTAAATTTAATTAATCTAATTAAGTAATTCCCACTTAATAATTCAATAATTTCAAAATTTAACAATTTCATAATCGACGCTTAATGCAATTTGATGTTCAAGTTAATCATTTCGATTCATTTTGTTTCATTAAAGCATTCAGACAAATTCTCTCCGGTCTTCCATTGCCAAAAGCATTCTCAAATATTCGTCAGACGAAACTGTGTATCGCAGGTCAATTGTAATAACATATACATGCCCATTTAATCATAAGGAAATAACAATTCGGAGCACGGTCTCAATTAAAGATAATTATTTACATAAAAGACTAATCAATCTCAACGTTGGATGTCATCGAGCAGCCTCGCAAGAAGTTCCAAGGAGCGATAATAGCGAGAACTGAAATTACTTCCTATGGAACACGGATGTAATTTCATCATGTAATAGCCGTGAAAAGACACACTGAATAATTTTAGTAGTCACCAGGGTATTCCGTAGTTCTTTGGTGAGCGTTTCCCAAGCAAAAGAGAGAGAGAAAGAGAAGACAGAGAGAGAGAGAGAGAGAGAGAGAGAGAACGAGTGGCCAGTCATAACTTGAACTTAAACGACCTCGTTGTTGAAAATATCGATCCTACTTACAACCGGTAACCGTCTATTCCCTGAATGACTATTTCTTTTCCTTTTTTTTTTTTCTCGTGAAGAAAAGTGACAGAGAAGATACAATACTACGCATACGTAGCACTACGAGTTCATCGAATTCCTGTTACAAATAATTTCTTTCCTTCGACAGGCGATTCTTTCGATTTTAAGAACTATACAACTGGATTTGAAAATATTTTTAGAATAAATTTTTTTTTTCGATGGATTTTACTTGAATCGTTCTTTCAAAGATTAAAGATCGTTGTTGAACGAGGAGAACTTCAATGTTTGAAAGTTAATGGAAATTGGAAAATTATAACGACGAACGGAATGATAATGACGAGCAGCGTTGATATTCTGAACACACATATTCACAAATTCAATGAAATTCGGTTTCAGTGGAAATTCAGGAACTTCTCCCTCCGGGTTACTTGAGGATAAATCATAGCAAAAGTGTAGTTTCATTTCGTGTAATTAAAATCATTCGCGACATATCAATACAATTAATTATTTATTAGTCCCTCGAAATGATAATTTGAAAATTTAAAACATAAACGTATAGATATAACTTCTTGAAAAATACAAAAATAAATTATCAACAGTTCAACGATATTTGTAAAAGTTAAACAGTATTATATATAATTGTTTTTAATTATTAAATTGCCGCTGCGACAATAAATTGAGTTGAAGAGAAACTGAAACTCGCTAATAACACGATGAAATGCATTTGTAATGTCCAGGGAATGTGTATCAAAGATATGTTTGATAAATGGTAGACCACGAATATGTCAAAAATTGAAATATTTGATCTCTGGAAAGCTTATGCAATGCGGTATACGATTGTAGAAGAAACTAGTAGTATATATTATTCGTTACGTTATTTATCTATACAGCGAACGAAAGCAACTTTAATCGTTGCATTTTCCGCGTGTTAAATATTTACTTGTTTTGCCTTTAAAAGCAGATACTTGTAACTTCACGGTTACGTGAAGGGAAACACAGAAGAGAGATATAGCCGTGACAAATATTGAAACATCTCAAGATGTACACGTTAATGAAGAAGCTTCTAAAAGATTCACGCATGCTTCCCTTTTTACCAGTTGTTAAAACGTCAAAAGTAGTACCGTGCGCTTCAATTTCGATTCGACTGATCGAAGTGAAGACTGGACAAGGAATTCTCATTTCGAAATTTTCCAACAATATAATTACTTCGACGACGAGTCAAGAATAATACGAAGCAAAATTTAAAGATAAAAAAAACGTGTTCCGTTTCGTTACCTGCCTTCTAGATATGAATTTGCACAAATATTCCCAATCTACAAATCGCTCCGCGTGTCCATTAACAATCCTCGGGCAACGGGCAAATTATTATCCATTATTCGCACCAACTTTACCCTCGTTTGGTACGGAACTCGCACGGAAACACGTTGTGTCATAAGTGTTTATCGCATCTCGCGGTAAACTTTCGCGGGTTGAACGCAATATTTATGCAAACCACCCATAAATCAATTTCCGCGCCATCTCCCCCGCCAGCTGGCTCACTCTCACTTGACCCGTGGCGCGGGTTCGATATTTCCATCCATATTCAGAAACACGTCCGCACATGTTCCCACCTAAAACTAAACCAGAGATTTCCTTCAAGTTGCGTTGAAAGCACGTGCGCGCTTTAAGCTGCAATAAGCCACGAACTCGAAAGCAACTGCGCGAACGGTACAGTGAAAATCCTCGTTCTTAATTCCGCGCGGCCCAACCTAACCGTCGGGCGAAACTCGACGATAACGTTGCTTAATACAACGCTTCGCCTTCGGGGAACGTCTCTCACCGGGGATAGACACCGGGCCCATTAAGATGTTTCTTTTGTTAGGAATTTCGTTAGGAAACTGGCCTCGTGTCGGCAACTTTTCGGCCGGGTATAATGAACAGCTAAGAAGCACAAACTCGCGTCCGGGAGAGAGAGAAAAATACAGGAAAACGAGCGGTGGGGAGGGGGGGGGGCATTGGAGTGGAGTGGCGGGAAAGGGGTGAAACGGGGGAGGACGCGTCGCATCGGGAACCAGTCCATCTCTCAATTTGCATTTTCAGCGTTTCGCCGGGGTGCGGGCAAATAACGAGTTCATTACGGCCCTCATCAGATATAAATGACATATTTGATTTGCCGTCGTCGCCGTTGTCGGCGTCGTTTATAAGACGGACGTCGACTCCGCGTTCGGTCGTTCTCTCCTCTTAATGAGACGGAGAGGCAGTCGGAGCGAAAGAGAGACAAGGCCAGGGAGGCCTCTTGTGATTGCTGATCTATCCGCAAATCGAGAGACATCTTGCGCGTTAACCACCTACGAACGTTAATCCTTTCACCGATCCCCGAGTCGGATCTCCTCGGGATAATTTTCATCGTTCCCACCCTCGAGAAGATTACCGCTACGTTTGACGACTTACGCTCGTGCACCGACCGAGCGAGACGTATCGCAGCGAAAGTCGACTACGCGAAGAAAATAATGCGCACACGCGATGGAAATTTGAACGAAAGTATCGAATTATTTTGTGAATTTTTTCAGTAGGTGATTCAACGTGAACGTTTGAATATTTGAGGAGACTCATTGTACAGAGTGTATGGATATAAAAAATTGTTTCGATAAAATCAGGTAGCTATACCCGTTTAGTTTTGGGCATGTTAATGTGACTTGAATATTGAAGGAAATTCGTCCCTTGCTCATTGTATCGTTTCAAAAGTTCTTCAATAAACTGATGTGTGGAACGATATCATCGTGTTTTGCAACATAACACGTTGTGATACGTGTCAATAATACCGCTTCAAAAATTTTATTTGTAAATGAAAATTCACAAGACTTGGACGTATTTAAAGTATGCATGAATTACATTACTGGTACACGTATCTACGCTCCGAATTTACACCAAGGATATTTTAAAAAATATTATCGCGCCACACACACGAGACACACACAGCGTACAGCGTACTTAACATACAAGAGAAATACACAGCGAAAGCGTTAGCCGCCTTTTCATATAAGTTGCCGGATATTCCAGCCGATGGGGAAAAGCGGGGGAAAAGGTTCATCGACCTGTGAACGTTTGAATAACTTCGATACGTACGTACCGCGGGCAGACAATAAAAACCGACGAAACGTCGAAAGCTGAACGAGCAAACAAGGAAATAAATATTCAACTGCATTTTGCATGAAATTACAAAGGGCCGTTTCGTGTATCGTGCAGCAAACCGCATACAACAGAAAAATATGGCGCGATAAATATTTACGTGGCTGGCCTTTAAAAAATTTACGAGTCATTTCAGAGTTTCCAGGCGTGTCTGTAACGAAATCCTTTTTTTTTTTTTTTATCGGTCCCAACCTCCTCTTCATCTTCTTCGTCTCCTCCTTCCTCTTCCTCCTTTCTCTTCTTCTCTCAAATAACTCGATCGATTGGCGTTACGCGGGAGAATTTAAATTTTTTCAAGATCATACCCTTCAGCCGATTTGATTTCCCAGGTATATTTGATTTTTCCCATAGACCTTCGACCGTGCGTTCACACAGCCATCCGGACCCCTCTTGATTTTCCTTTCTTTTCCTTTTTTTCTTTTCTCTTGCTTTATTTCTCTGCTCGCCCCCTTCCCTTCTTTTCCGTCGGGGCTCCTCATTTCGTTCTCGCACACAGCTGGTCGACAGGACGTGCTTTCACCACTGTTGAAAGAAGAGTAATGACTCAGCAAGATTCTCAACGGTCTGAAAGATTTTCGTTCGGATTGGCATCATGAAAATTCGTTCCGTCGCTAATGACGAGCACTTCACCGATTGCTATTATCTTTCGTACGTGTGTTTGCATATACGTGCATGTGTGTGTGTATGTGCCCGTGCGTCGTACAACGGTGGAACACACCGTTTCCGTCGTTTTACTCCTATTTTTTCAAATAATACGGCTGGCAGCTCGGAAAAATTAAGTTTCGAGGGGATTTCATTGAAAATCGAGTTTCAGAAGGAGCTGACGTGAAATGTAGACGCAGCAGCAGAACAAGGCGAGTTGGTACGATATTTTGTTTACAGTATCAATTTTAAAAATTTTCGTACGTCTTTCGATTCTGTTTTCTTCGTAGAAGAATTAAATGTAAGTTTAGTTGCGTCTCGTTCAGATAGAAGAAGTTGGCTTGTATCCGCGAGCGACTTGACTGACGAGAACAAGCCGGCGAAATTTGAAAAGGTATTCCGAATCGAATTAATTAAAAGTTCACATTGGTAAAGTAGTTTGAAGTTGCTTTCAATTTCAAGTCACTTGACTGCGCGTAAGTTGAACGAGACTTTAATCCGAAATTTAGTTACTCGATTCTCACTGGAGATTAAGGATGTAACCATTCTTTTCTATTTTCATGGAAACACTTGAAAAAGATAAACAAAGCAGTAAATAATGAACGAAACGAACGAATTATTAATTGAACTAGAGATATCTCTGATTAAAGAGGCATCGATCTCCTATAGTATATTATATTGGGATAGTGCATTAGACATATTTAACAACAGCGAGTATAAAAAGATTTAGAAACAAAACAGAAGGCAAGGAGAATGAAATAAACGTTCATATTTTAGCTAGAGATCTGGCTGATCAAAAAGGTATGAATCTCCTACGAAGGAGGAGTCACAGCGATCAAATTTAAAATTGATAAAGAAAAGTATTATTTCTAACAATAATACCAATTTCTCTCGGAACATAATGCAATACTCATGTTCCGAGATAAATTACGTTAATATTATTATGGCATGTTAATGTTATTATTTACGTTTCGTAACAACTTTTTCCTTTATGTCGATCGTTCAGAAATGCGAGGCGATTTAATAAAAAATTTCTATTTATCGGTGGAGATTGTACTTTGTTCGTGAAAATACAATTTTCCAACAGAATTTATGCTTCAATTTATTGAAACGTGCGTTTAATTAATGAAAGCCGATGTTACTAAAAATGAAGCTTTCTACAAAAGAACGTTATTTCATATTTTCTCGCGAGGTACTATCTCTTCCGTGGATTTATCGGTAGCTGTATAATAAATTGGGCTATTTGGTAGACAGCCAGAAAGAGCTGGTTCACGGTTTTGAGATACACCCGTAGATTCGTGTACGATATTTATAAAGTATTGCTTCAATTATTCATCGATACCGTGTAATTTAAATTATTAGAAATTTATGTTCATCACAACATCAGCATTACTCTGTTATAACGAAAGTGTGTGGAAAGAATGATTCTTTGCGTTAAATTCGTGAAAATTGCACGCGATCTTGTTCGAACCGAGAACAAGTCGAAAAATAGATAAAAAAAAAAATTACAACTCAACTAAAAATAACAAATCGTGCATATTTCAAATAAATATTCAATATTTCAAGTAAACAATATTCCACCGTTAAAATTGCAAAGAAGATTTTTGTATGTTGCCCATGGGCTTGAACGTTAGATAGCAAAATAAAATGCTAAAAGCAACAGAACGTTACGAAGACACGAAATTGATGAACAACGACAGAAGGAATTTAATAATAGACAATTTTGGTAATATAAAAATTTAATCGACAGCAAAACATTGTTCCGATAATGGACAAAACAGAAATTCGCAGCAAACCGAGCCCGAAATGTCGCGATTCGTCGATACAAAACATCCCAGAACGTCCCCAACGGCGGAAAAACTCGCGTTGATAATAAGGGATTGAAGGGCTCTCAAACGAGCTGGATAAGAGAGCGAAATGTTATTAGCAAAACATAAATGGAGTGCACAAAGAAACGACGGAATAAGGAATGTAATTCAACTATTTTCTCGTTACGCGTGCAACGTTAACACCGCGCGGCACAATGGCGCCGAGTGGCTTTTCCGAAACGGCCATTTCGAAGGGAAAACGAGGGACAGGGAACGAAATTTTTTTACCCCGCAACGATTTTTCACCGCTTAACACGGCGGCAGTTACGTGAGTCGGCCGATGCATCAATTCGCGAACTACGAGACGAATGTAGAAGAGGGGGAGGGGGAGCGTTGGCGAGTTAACCGGAAGTGACGGTAAGTGACATCGCGGATTCTGTTACGTTGCTCAGTTTCTTTTTTCTTTTTTTCTTTTCTTCTTTTCCTTTTTCCCCTCTTCCCCACCTGTTTTCAACTTACGGGGTCAGCCTAAAACCCCGCCTTGATCCGCCACAGCCGTGGCACGACGAAATGGAATACGTGATGAGCGTTTTGCTCCGCTCGCGTTCGCCTCCTCTACGGCCGTGCTGACCGGACTGCTCTATTATCGGAAATCGATGGCTGTTGGAATACGTCGATACATCGACGAAGAATCCACGCATTAAGGAACAGGACAGTTTTTCACCTGTGCGGACCCAACGGGGATCGATTCGCAAAGGGACTGTCGGAAGGGGATTGAAAGAAAAGTCATTAAGTGTAAATCGTAGGAAATACGTGGCTTTCTTTTTTTTTTTTTTTTTTTGATAATTAGATATTTCAAAATTTAAAAGGGAGAATATAATTTTGATTAAGCGAATTTCTGGCAAAATATGGTCGTTATGGAACGTATGACACGTCGCTGGTGAGTCAGTGCCGATGTATGGACAGCATGATCGTGCTTTATTGCAGTAGAGTAGTAATTCGAATTTTTTTGAGTAACAAGATTACTTTACATTACTATATCCTGAGAGATATGTACTATATTTTTAACATACGTGCAATATCTTTTAACCATGAAAGCGTTTGATGATGAAAAGACAAATGATATTTAATTTTCGCACGGTACGAATGCGAAATGAAAATATACAGTACGGAATATATTGTAATATTCATTCTACGAAGCGAGGAACAAACGTGATGAATTGTTATATTTATGAAAGTGATATTGAATATGATACTTTATGTACAGAAAAATGATCGTCACGACATTTCATATGTAATTGTGGAATGAATTTTCTTCCTCCTTTTTATACACTCATACCTTACGAGATTGCGAGATCAGCGGTATTTGTCGAAATAGATTTCTGTGCATTTTTACAATACGATATAGAAAAAAAGTTACGACGTAAGAAAGTCGTAGGGGGGAAATCAGTTAACGAAAAGAGGAAGCGGAAGTAGAGAGTGTCAAAGGAGAGAAGGAGGAAAATCGCGAGGATGGAAAATTGTGAAGAAGGTGAAGAAGGTTAACCGATAGTAGGCCTTTCACGGGAAGAAGCTTTGCTGAAGTGTGTCTGGAACGTCGCGCGATTGTGCCGCGCTCGACAGCTTGACAGAAGTCATAAAATCGAGTAAATGAATTTCAGAATGGGATAAGAGTATATTCTTCGAGCCGAGAGGTTGTAGACTGTAGCTAGACATTTGGCGAAGCTTCCTCGGAAACATATTTCTGTCGTACAAAATAATTTCGTTTATAATTTTGTTTATAAATGTTGGGTAAACGGGCAAGCAGACAGATTATGCAGATAAATGGTACTATGTAATTGCGTTTCTACTTTGTTAAATTACTCAAGCTTTTCAGCGGCAACTGTTACGTCAGGAAGTTCTAGACACGTGGTTCGCACGTGATGGAGTATAATCGCTTTTACATTATGGTCGTGCAAGAGTGTACACGTCAATGAATATTTGAATCTTTTTCTTTGTTTCGATGCTCTTTAATCGACACAGTTCGGTAATAATTTCTTAATAATTGAGAGAAGTTTCTCTAGAAAGTACATCTAAATATAACGTGAATAGCTGTAATGATTTCTGTAATCATTAAAACGCTATGACGCTCCTATCTCTGATCTACATAAGCCATTTTCCATTTGAGAAATGCTTCCAAGAACGAAACACTCAACACTTTTTACAAACGTGTACATTATTAGTTTATTCATAGATATTACAAATGCTAAGTTAATTTGAATTTTCTACTATTATAAAAAAATATATATAATTTTTATATATAAAATTTCATATTATAAAAAATATAAAATGTAAAATATATAATGATAAAAAATCAAAACTTACGAAACTTGCTAACGAAACTAACAAAACCTACAAGAGTCTCCTCCTAAAAATTATCGATCTACCCACACGTCATCTTCCCTCTCACGAGAGGAATTCCTATCAACCCAGTTAAATTCGCGACCACAATTCTGAGACACCCAATAGAGAGGGTTGCCACTTTGGTTAAACCTCGATCTCGGATGAAGCGAAAAAGGGGTTGGGGATTGCCGGGTGGTGGAGAGAGATCAGGACGAGAACGAAGGCGGTTGCCGGAGCTCGACGTCGACCGATATACATCTTCGAGATCCGATAAGACAGGATAGATATGTTTCACGGCATCTTACCTCTTTACCCGCATTAAATCGAATGCCAGGGTATTCTCATGCATGCCAATTCCAACCCGTTGGCCTGGCTGGTGTGTTCGGCTGTGTGTGCCTCTCCTACGGGCGCATTCTCCGGCACCTCTCCGCTTTTCTATCTCGCCAGGCCGACGGTGATTTATACGTTAACGTAAATATTGTTGCCGACGAGATTCGAGTGGTCGTGCGAAACTGCTGTACACGATCAGCGCAGACGCTGTTCCCACCTGTTTGCCATGCTAGTGAGCGCTTATCCCACACCCGCAACTCTAGCCAAAGAACGTTCATTTTCGGAGGGAGTGGCTCTTAGGGAGCATCGATTACGTTTAGGAGTTGAGTCATCCATCTCAATAATTAGTGGGGAGTGTTTTTGATTTCATTTGGATTTTGAGAAACATTTTCTGCTTTTTCTTCTTTTTCTTTGACAGAAGTGAATGCGTGAGATTTACGACATATACTGCAATGCTTGTAAAGTTTACACAAGTCTATTTTTTTCTCAATTCAACGTAGTTGAATTAAATATTCAAACGTGATTTTTAATTTGATACAAACATTTAGATATTTAAATGTTAATTTACCTCTACAAACGTCGCAAGAGCTATTCTCTTAGTTTCCACTACATTCACGCCTGCAGTGTGATACATATTTGATACTTTACGTTCGTACAAGCTCTATATAAGTATTACTGCCCACGTTACTCGTCAAGAAGCAGCGACTCTACTTTCTAAGAAGAAAGAATCGCAGGCATTTGTTATCAGAGGATAAACTAAAATAAATGGCTATTAAGGAGGAATAATTCGGCGAATAAATCACAAGTTTCGCAGCAATTTACAAGTCTCCACTTCTGTTTTAAACCTTTAAACTATTCACGCGAGATTAAGTTCCGACGGAGGTGCGCGCGTAACCGGCGAGGGATTACCGCGCCCAGACACGTCCAGTTACGTTTCTGCCCGATATATTTTAAATTATGGCCCGGCGGAGCCAGGCTACAGAAAAATTCTAAATACTCGCCATTAACTAAAGAGCCAACCTCCGTACACCGTCAGCTTCCGCAAGAAATGGCCGGCGCAACAACCGCGAGTGTCGTGCTTCCGGCACGACTATACGACCGACATAAAAAAATATGCCGTCTAGCTTGAATATACGTTTGAGTGTTTACGTTACGAGCACCGATAAAGCATTCTGTTTCTCTCAATTTAGGAGTACCATCAAAAACTATGATACACTGATAGATAGGAGGTATATCTGCAGAGCTTTCAATCGTTTGATTAAAAGGAAAAAGAAAAAGATCTGCAAAAGGATGGGCAAAAAAGTATTCTTTTTCTGGAAAAGAACTCTAGCCAGTTTGGAATTAAACTACAGCGACGTGGATCTGATCTTCCCCGTTGTTTAGTAACTAATCTGTTTTAAATCATGCCACTCAAGATTCTCACTATAATAATATGTGCTTAGCAAGTAATTATTTTTCGCACATTACTCTACTCTCGACAAAATATTTACAACTACGCAAGAGTCTGAAAGCGTCGAAATTTTTCAAGTAAAGAATACTTCAATTTAAACGTATCGTCACTCACTCACTGTGAGACCAGTTTAGAATGTCCAGGCTGAGAAAAATTCTTTAGAGAATCAAGAACGTTTGCAGCAAATTGAAATCTCATCCTCGACACCAAGAACGTATCCGTGGGAGCAAGATATGCGCGAAAGGTGATAGTAACCTTCATGGAAAACGAGCAGAGAGTGTGGAAAAAAGGTAGGCAGTGTTGGTGCGGGGGACGGAAGAATCAATCGAGTCGCTCTGCAGGCATCGACACGGCCCAGCGTCCGGGTAATGGTTTTCTCATTCGAGGAATTTAAGTCACGTAGAAAAAGTATTTGAACGGCGCGAATTAGCATTCCGTAGGGTGTCCGGCCAGGGCGGGCGTTTCGACGGCCGGAGACAATAGAAAAATCAGTCGGTGCAAATCGATTGGCAAATAATGTCCGTAGCCCAAGGGGGGTGCTTTTACATCGGGAATTAACCGAACCGGAGGACACGAACGGCGAACGCGTTTCCACTTTTCTCGAGGATTTCCTTCAAATTCTTTTACCTCTACCTCGCTATTTTACTATTTCCTCGCTCGTTTTTTTTTCTTTCTCTTCCTCGTTGTTCTCTGTATAATTTGTTGTACTCTGCCTCAAGTACACCATTGTCAATGTTAAGATATTTCAGGTCAATATTAAAATAGAAGATTCTTTCGGTCCCTTATTTTTTTTCTTTTGTTCGCTTGCTTTCGTCTATGTCTATATTTTGTTACAACATTCATAAGTGTCAGAATATTCAAAATTAACATTGAAATGTCCAATATTAAACTTGCGACACAGAGTAAGAAAATTATTGGAACTTTCAAAAATAGCCTGAAACTTACGTAAGAATATACAGAGACTACAGAATCCTAGTCGAGACAAGTCTTTTCTCATATCTAAATCCGAATATAATATTATAAAACACTTAAAATATTGAAACATAGTACTGCCTGTTCCAATAATTCTATTCTTGATTTCGCAAACTTTTCAGCTAACAGATTCTTACTATTTTCCAATTTTATTCAAAAGAAATATATTAAACTGTTAATACCAAAATTTTAACTAATCAGCTGGAAGATTTCTACTATTTTCCAATCATATTAAATTGTTAATTTATTCAAATCCTTCCCTTTAATTCATCTTGTCCTACATTTAAATTCCATTTAATTCAAAACTTCCATCCACAAGTACCAAGATGAAACTGTCCTCTCCAAACGTACTAACATTTATGAACAAAGATGGCCACGTTTTTTTCGTTTGTTAGTTACCAAGCGCAACCAGCCAGTCGTTCGCCGGATCCTCGCGACACTCGAATCGGCGATAAAATCGAAGAAATTAACCGGGCCATCAAATTGCACTTTATAGAGATGTTCTCATTGGCTTTGGGACTTTAAACGTCCAGCCCAACGAATTACGAGCCTCACGGGTCTTTAACTTCCAAGTAATTCGTAAATTTCTATCGTTGCACCCCCCCTCCCCCTCCTAGCTATCCCGCCGATCGTGAACCGATCTCTTTTGCACCCAAACGTTAGTTAGTGGCCCATCGTCAGTCTATCTTTATTTTCGTTTCTCTCTTCTTTTTTTCTTTTTTATTTTTTCGTTTTTCCCACTCGAGGCCCGGTATTAGCCTAATTTATCGCGGCACGCAGTTTTAATCTGTAACGAACGACTGGTATAAGCGCCATCAACTTGAAAGTGCTAATGGATTTCAACTGACGATTTATGGAACGATCGGTCGGCTAATTGCCACCATTTGCATTGGAGTAGTTAGCCCTTCGCGTTGAACATATACGCGTTCGACGGTTCAAAGTTAAATATTTGGTGGTTTTAAACGTGATCATTCACGCGGAACGAAGCTCTCGAAGCTATCAGTTGCGGTCAGATTAGGAATTTGAAGAAAAATCGCTGGCCAATTTGCATTATTTAGAACGTCAGTCAAATACAGGATCTTTCAATTATTTCACTGTCTATTATTCATGTGAAATTTTAATATTCACAGGAAATTACCGAGAGATTGAACATTGAGTGCAATAATGAACTTGTATAGAATTAATCGAATCATGTCAAACTGACACTTTTAATAGTTTGAAAGAATCACTGATTCCTAATTCTGTAGATATCGATTATGTTTTTGTGCGCCAATTCTACAAAAATATGCTAAGATCGTCTGAAATTCAAGCTTCTATAAAAGAATAATATTCTTACAGATAAATGAAGTATCAAGTTCCATTAGTAAATAATAATTCTAAGAAATATAGTTATATTCGTGCGATGAATAATAAATAATAACTGACAAATCTATGAAGAGATAATCAGATTTGTCAGTCCAACTTCATTTCAGCGAAATAAAATTATTGTCTATTCAGTTATAATATAGATCAATTATTAACTATGAAACAAAGAATTCAATATGAAATGCAATCAAAAATTTTCAATATGAGACATTACACAAATAGTACATTACACGAATGTACATCGTAATCAAAGTGAACAGATTAGAATGACAAGACTGCATATGGCTTTGAAGATAATGTAATTCATCGTTATTCACGTTCGTACTATTGAAATTATTATTATAACATTACCAGTTTGTACATATAGACCGATATTGTATTTATCTTTTATGCAAATAACGTGACGAATCTTTGTGCATCGGTCAATAATGGCAATAACATCGAAACAAGATTCCAATTATTCAGAGACAAATCAGAATTGCAAATGAACAACTGAATGTTCATACTCGAAGAAACTCGCTTCAAAACCTCACCAGTAGCACTTTTAAATTTCAAATAAAACTTCAGATAAAAAGAGCTACACGAGTGCTTGGCGTTTAACAAGCCAAGAAACGAAGAAATAATTTTAAACAGCGCGCAAGTTGTAAAGAGAGATGCTGAACTTGCGAAAGCTGTGATAAATCGCTTTTACACGTACAATACGCAACGTTCGTATGAAGAGCCATTGAAACTTCTTTTGCAAGTTGTAGAAGACAAAAAGTTAGATAAACAACATTTCCGACGTCGCGATGAATGTACTTGAATCTACTTGAATCTGAGAAGCCATTTTATCCGTATCGCAAATTAAACAAATAAACAATTGCCTTACGCAGTATCGTGTAATTTCATAATTCCCACGACGTTAATATCGCTACGATGTCTCTCGATGAATTTCAAATTAATAGTTAATTGTAATCATCTTCAAATGCGCCGAAGAGCGCAAAGTTCATCGTGGAGCACGAGAGATGAAGTTGAAGTAGAATAATTGAATAATTGAAACAGAATTCAAACCGGTATTGTTATTCAATCGGGGAAATGAAGCAATTATTTCTACAGCCTGCATAAAGGAGGAAGCAACAAACTCGATTTGCTTCGTTCAAATCCGCATTTACATTTTGAAACAAACAACCGACGTCGAGATGTACGAGCCGTTACGAAAAAGCTTAAAAATTATTTCCCCGTGATTCTGCTCGCTGCCTGCGTATAACGAGTAATAATTTGTATATTTACGAGCGTGGAAATTTATGAGCAGATGTATACGCATAAGTGATAATAGGTCTGACGTGAGAACGACGATGCACTTGGCTATCAGATGCCGAAATTTTTCGTCAGAAAATATAAGATATAACGATAACAAAAATATAAGAGGAAAGATACTTAAGAAACATCTCTTTCTCAAGAAACATCGCATCTCCAAAAATCTGTCAACGATATGACAATTACACGTAATCTAACACGCGTCGCAGTTTTGCAACCGGCGCGATGTCACGTTACACCGGACCTCCCGTGATTCAGATCGCCGGCAACAGATCTCGCGCGCCGGTGAAAAAGGTGGCGTTTTAATTCCGCGGGAAAAGATCGACCGATCGTTCGTAGCGTGTGAATTACGCTGATTTTATTTTCCGTTTCATTTATTGTCGGCTGTCGCCCGTCTTTAACACGGGCCATCAATTATCGCCGCCAGCCTTGTGCTCCCAATTCACGCTGTAACCATACAATTATCGAGGGATTTGTTGAACGTTTAACGCGCGGACATGCCGTAATCCGCGTGTGTCCCGCCGCTCTGGCGGCCAGTAAAAAATTAACCGGCGGTAATTCGCATTTATTTTACATGCCGCCGAACGAAATCGAAGCCCGCGCCACCGTCAAGTGTCTCGCCCGCATTCGAAAATAAAGCACTCGAACGTACAGCGCCGCGCGATCGAACGAATTTTCGATGACGCTTTATATCTCTTCAATCAGCCCGGCCGCCATTGTCGACCGTTTATTTCAGCCGACGTTTCGCCACGTTCTCTTTCCACCGTACGCTTTCTTGCCGCGATATTATCGGTGTTATATTCGTAATTTCGCTCGATCGTCGTTCCGCACGATTACAGGGGTGATTAATGCGATTTGGGTTAGCGGACGATTACGAATTTCGGCGGAGTCGCGCTTTATCGAGCGAGTTAAGCATAATGCGAGCAGAGAATCCCGAAAATTTACATGTTCTCGATCTCGCGTTGAAAATTGGAAAAACACGACGAAAGGATTAATCTGTTAATGCGTCGACATATCAACAACTGTACTACGAGATGTATGACCAATTGAAAAATTTTTGATCTGTTTCGAGAATGGTTGACTCATACTACTTCGGCCGTGCAGTCTCGCGTTTCTCTCATTATTCGAGAACGTTTTGTTAGCTTGAATTGCCAATTAACGTTAGTAATTATTCGATCATTATTCCGCGGGATTACAGGGGTGATCAATTCGACTCGGAAATGGACGATTCGGATTTCGTTAAACTCGGCGCTTTATCAAGAGGGAGGATACGTACATCTACATTTCGCACACTTGACGCAAGCAGAAAATTTACAGCAAATACTTTCCTCCTTCCTGGCGACTGTGTTCATTCTCAAGAGAAACAAATCTACGCGTGAGAGTCTAGTGATTTGTCGAAACGAAAAAGATCGTCGAATTAACTCGTCAACCACCGATCGACGTTGTAAATCTCTGCTAGTCGTGCTTGTTCATAAATATTTATAAGAAGAAAACAATGGAAATCTCTCGCGTCAGATCGGGCAAAATCTCCGCGAGATTTAAAATCGCTTTGCATTTCATGAAGATCGTAAAATAATAATAATGAAAAAGAAAAGAAACGCCGGATTCCTATTCGAATCTGCACGCACAACGTCATCAAATATTCAAGCATTAGCGAAGTCCGCGAGCAAATAACGAGCAATGAAAATTGAAGGAGATTAAAAGAAAGCCTCTGACAGGTAGCAGCGGCGGCGGCGGCGGCGAGGGTGGAGAGAAAGGGAGAGGGTGGGGGCGTTGAAAGAACGTGAAAATTCGTCTGCTGATTTCCGCGGCGTCCCGGGAGATTATCGTCATTGCCGCGGCTAGGATGGCGACGGTGCCTGCGGTGATTACGTCGAATGGATATGGGAAGGAACGAGTCCAATCTCAGCATCGCGCTTCGATGGGCAATATCAGTGGCTTATCATCCGTCCCCCTGCTCTGTGTGCGCGCGCCAGCCAACGTGCGTCCGATAATATAAATTCGCGTACTCGTTTGACGAAACGGATAAAACAGGCTAACAGGGTGTCTTGCCTCTTCGCACGAAACGTGCAAACTAACATCTACATTGCAATTTCATTGTTTCCTTTACGTTGCTAATCGTTGCACTTGCAGATTTTTACGAATAACTTTTTGGACAACACGAGTGAGAAATTTATTTGGTTTTTTTTTTATCTCGATGTTACTTGGTGGGGAAAGAGCATTTGATATCTTCATAGTATTTCAATAGAGAGTTTTAACTATTTCATTGAATATTGTAGGTAGGTATTTGATATAAGTAGGATTCAAACAGGTTTTTATTACGAAGTGGGTGATATATTAATATAATCTAACTTGTTAAATTTGAAAGTTCTGAAACCATAGTTAGATGAACTGACGAATCAATCTTATGTTTGACATGAGATATTGCTGTTAATATGAGTTGATATTTTTGAAATATTCGACCGTAAATTTAAATATTACGCAGAGAATTAAAAATCTTGTTGTTTTGACAATAAAAAGAATACCACAGAATATTATCATTGTTTTCGCCATCGTGACACAATTATTAACGAATTATACGTTCTCAAGATTATGCGTTGCGAGACTGCACCAATAACAAATGCACAAATGAAATGAATAACGAGCGAAAAAGCACCTGCAGCCGCGCGCTTTTACCCTTCATCGCTCGCAATTCGCAATTTCTCAGAGTTTTAATTGCACCTTTATTCTCAAAAGGTTGCAACAGCTCGTCATTCCCGCGTCTACTGGATTTTCCTGGAAATTGCGCGTAGCATACGGCAAGAAGGATTTCATTTTTTACTCATTAACCTTAATATTTTAGTAGTGTTAATATTTTATGTATTTACATGTATATGCCTCCCATCCCCTCCCCAACCGATTGTTTCCTTTATTCATCGCGATTGAAAACAAATGAAACGCCGTTTCTCTTTCTGATTTCGCTTCGTCGAACAAACAAGCTCGTTTCTTTTTCTCTTTTTTTTTTTTTGTCTTCGGTCACGATAAGCTCTTGACGAACGTGCTGAAACATTTTAAACGATTTCATGGGAAATGTGCAAGCGTCGTTTCACTACTCTCATTCCCGTTTACCCCAAGTGAAATAGACCTTCCAGGGATTTCTCTTTTTTTTATTTTTTTATTTTTTATTTCTTTCTGTTCTCTCTTTCGTTGGATGTTGCTGCAGTTTCAAAGATCAATCGTTTCCTTCGCTGTCTCGTCGCGCTTATTCCGATTGTACGTCGATGCGAATTTACAAGTTGATCCTCCCGGATAAATGGACGTAAATAACCACGCGGGATCTTCAACTTTGGCCTTCGTTCTCCCTCGCACTACCCCCATATTTCCCCTTTTATCTGGAAAGTTCGCGAACTTTCAATTGCACCGTTCAGTCAAAGGCGACTCGTCGCGAGCGTTCGATTTCTTTTACTCGAAACTTGCACGTACGTAAGACATCTCGATCTTTGTAAATAAATTGCACTTGATTGATTGCCAATCAATTTCTTCGATAATTTCCGTGGTCATGTGCAACATTAAATTTGAAGACTAAATATTATTTTCAAGCTACAATTAACCATAATTTGTTCCTTTAATTTTAGTCTCACAGTAACAAACATTTGTTTGTTTAACGAGAATAGTGTGGCATGTCAAAGAGATATTGAAAATTACCAAAACTATTAAAAACCAAGATAAATAAGGAAATATTACAATATTAATTTTAATTGTTAATAGAAACCATTCCTATTCTTCGATATTGTTAACTTTTCCTGCTTAAGAGCAGATTCCAAAGCGCCTTTAGATCTTACAGCTTCGCGCTTGTCTTGCATTTAACTTGAAAAATCGAACTTCGTGCTTTCTTGAGCTACTTGAAGAAATTTTTCTTTCATAATGATCTTCAGCTTCATTCGACGGATTTGTTATGGAGTTTGGCTCCAAGTACCTGCCTTTCTTCTCGATGACTGTGTACTTTTCGCATAATCCATTGTAATTACTGTTTGGAGATGATATTGTTGAAGCTTCGAGCCAAAACACTCACCTTTCAACGTTCGTATTTTACATTGCTAAACGTACGAAAAGCGAATTATTCGTTGAAATTGATTAAAAATAATGAATTTTAAAGAGGAGGATATTGTTTATCAAACACGCGTTGGTACTTCAGTTTTTATTTACGGTATCCTTTGTTAAAATACTGTATTAATTTAAATGAGAAACTATATTTTACATCACAGAAAGAAAACTTCCATCATGCTGTTATATATATATCTACAGTCTGTTTTTGCACTTTGCACTTATAATCTGCATGTTGATCACCGTTCTGTCAATAAATCACACTATGATCGTGTTGTATAAATTATACTATATGCATTTTCGAACGTGTCAATCCCAAATTCATTGTATATATATACTTTTCCTTTTTCCTTCTCCCGTACGTATTTGTTGAAACAATTATTCAACACACGATTACTTTAAAATGCGCTTGAACGTTGTTCTTTATTTCGAACATTGCCTCGTAAATGACTGTGTTACACTACTTCTGTCATCGTAAATGACATCGAGTTATGCCGCTTCTGTCACCTTTCTGATCTCGCCCTTTCTTCCGCCGTTTCGAAACTTTCCACCAGTTTGAGTTTTCATTTAACGTTAGCGAATGTTAATTGTTTGGCAATGTGCTTCTTGAGACGTTTCGTAAAATTACATGACATCACGCACAGATACAGCCCGCGCGGCTTCGTGGTAGTCGAATACCCCGGAAGGAATTCCAAATTGCTTAATTTAACGACCTAAGTTTGTATCACCCTGCACAACGCTGAATCGTTATTGAGTTAAGGCCTTCGTCCCATTTTAGAATCGACATTAAGGCCAGAAACAACCGAAACTATTCCACTTTTCTATTAGCATCGATCCAAATGCTTAATATTTCCAGACGAAACTAATTATGAACACTCAATTGTTGTTTCGTTTCTGTGAGTGTGAAACGAGTGGTGTCACCGAAATAAATGCGACACGTTGGAGATATTTTCCCTTATTTCTCTTCTCTGACATAAGTATTTATATTCTGTATTATTACACGCTTCTTAGCGAACGTCCAGTATTTTCTTCTCCGATACGTGTATCTGTCAGTATTCTCTATTCTTACATTTCTCCAAAATTAGCCATACTAGAGAAATGTGTCGAAAAATGAAATATCATTATGGACAGAACATATATCTTGCGAATACATAGCGTCACAACTAATTGTGACGTATGATTCGTTTAATCGTCCTTCGTATTGCCAGTCTGGTCATGCTCGAACCTTCTGCGCAAAAGTCGATTCGAACCGTCGAACGAGTTTCGACTCTGAACGCCAAGTTCAATCGCGAAACGTCGAAGAATCGATTATATACAGCGACGGTCTTGGCCGTGTCACGCGGAGATGTCGCAAAGTTTAGGAAAAAAAAAAAAAAAAAAGAGGAAAAAGAAACGTCGACATTCGAGACTTCTCGTGAGAACGCAATTGGAACGCCGGTGGAAGATAAAGAGCGGAAAGTAGGTTACGTAACGGTGTGTAGATGTTATAAACGAACAGTATTGACGGATTGCGCATCGACTTTCTCGAAATGCTCGCCACGTACGGCGCTTCCCTCGCGTTCGCTAGCGAAAAGCTCACGGATTCCGAGAGTTCGCTTCATAAGGTTTAACGAAGACATTTGCGTTCCGCTTCGTTGCCCTCTTCCTGCTTCAATCGCCGAGCAGAAAAGGCAAGCTCTGGATGCTTATGCCATCGAACCTTGGAGTGTGCACATCAAAAAGCGGATCTCTATCTCAACCCCTTCCCCCGCCCCGCCCCGCCCCGCCCCCTTCCTCCTCTCTCTATCCGTCTAACTTGTGTGTATGTCTGTGTAAGAGAAAGCACAGACGATCCTGTTCGATTTGCTTTGTCAAGTAGTTGTTGTCAGGGATATCGATGCTTTCGAGCAAATATATACATATATACAACGTATATACGTTTACACACGTGTAGCGTATGTACCATACTGACGAGGAGCATCTTGTAGCGCTCCAATGTTTCAAGACTTTTTACGACCAGTTGCTTTAATATAAATTAACATGAATTAACAACATGAACGAAATAAACAATAGTTTTTGAAGAGAAAAAATAGTTTTTTCATCACTGCACAATATGCAATGTAAAAAACAATGCAATTTTCAATCTAGTCTCGTCTTTTTCTGCATATTGTAAATTTTCGTAAATATTCGCGATAATATTGGGAAATTTTATGGATTTTGTTAAAGATTTTTTTTTTCATTAGGAAACTGTTTGTATCGCGCGAACTGGCATTTGTGTAATCATTAATAATCATTGTTACATTACATTCTGGAGATATAGAGATACAGAGGATTTGGAATTAGGGCGATAAGAAATTACAGTTGGACTTAATAGGTTAGATACGTTAGATCGATCAGCTCTGGATTAAACAATGATGTCGAATGATTAACGATCTCATTAACATTGCCGAACATTTATCCGTTGAGGAAGTTTCGAGTACAATGCTGCAACTCCAACTTCCTTCAATCACTCCTATTTTATTAAGAAATCCTCTTTCGCGAAGTGCTCTTCATCTGCAATACAGTTACTACCCACTTTTAATTAAATTTACTCATAATTCGCGGCTCTTTGGAAATATAACGTCGTTTAAAATCTACGAATGCCATTGTAACCTCCGTTTCAGAATACGTTACATTACAAATAGATATTACATTACAACAGATTTTCACGTAAACTTGTATTTTTACAAGAGTGGAGTTTAAATAAAGATCTCTTTCACCCCTTAAGTACATCCGTTACGACCAAAAAAAATTACTCCCGAGATTTTTAATATTTTTGGGTATTATTACGTACACGTTCTCAGAAATGTATAAAACTTCGCTAACGCCGAAACAAGATTTACACAGATATATAAATTAAACGATTCGAAGCAGAATCGTACGTCTTTGTATTGTAACTGCAATTTATCATGTTATTCTCTCGTTTACGCGGAGGGTAGAATAAAACAACGCGTGGTTTCAGACGTTTTACTTGCCCCTTTCTTTCCAGTCCTCCGCGATAATGAATATTATACCTATGCATTAAATTCTTGAGCCTCATCTTCATGCACACGCGGAGAAACACGGCTCGCGAAAGGACAAAGCTCATTAAACCGCAGAAAGCTTTGCTCTCTCATTTTTCTTGCTTTTCACTCGAAGAAAGAGTTACAGCTTGTCCCAGTTACCACCATCGTTCGCGAAAAATCCGCGTGTTCTGAGTTCGTTCGATCGAACGATCCTTTTGTAAGGCGTAATAAAGATTCTCGGGGAAGATCGTTATAATCTAACAGCTCGAATCTCGAAAAATCCAACTACATTTCGCCGCGTGTGAAAAGACTTTCTTCTCACTCACAATGGCGAAAGAAACTTCTCGTAACGTGATTTCTTAGTTCGTGTCGTATGGATTGGCTCAACGTCAGAAATCCTTTGGTGGAGTGAGAGAAAAAATGTTTCCATCTTTTCTACTGTCGACAACGCGATTTGTTATTCGTACAAGCTTCGTGAAAGTTTGGGTACACGTTCTGTGTTCAAATACATGTCCAATATCAGTAGACGTTTTCCAACAGTAATTGCTATCTAGGATGTTTTAATATATTGTGCGTAGAAAATGAACATGTCTGTCGTTGTACATAGGAATTGGTATGTAACAAAAGTATAAAATACAAATGGAGCAAAATTACACCTAAACTGCAATTTCTCCGCAATTTAAAGATTCACGCAGCAGTTTCATAATTGAAAGGAAAATATACAGAATAAGGAGATAGCTCCGAAGCAAGAAAGAAGTAATTGAAAATTAGGTACAGTGCCAGACGTTTCATGAATTTATAAATTAATATCCATTGGATTTAACTGGAAGGTCAAATTTTCTAAAAAGAAATAGGATACGAAACAAAAAATGTATAAAAAGTGGTACGTTGCAAATCCGTCACATTTCTAATGACTTCTCTGCTTCGTCTCATCACTCCGCCAAGTATTCCTAACGCCTCATGTGAATGAGAGAATAGAGAATAGGTGTATGTACATACGTTCTAGAGAAACTATAGTCTCAAAATTTCAGGGATATATCAGTTTGTAACAAGCTTAATTACACAACTCGCGCGCGCGCGCGTGTGTACGTTATCCTATATAAATATAGCAGTCACCGATACATATACATTTCGTTTCCCAGGAGTGCTACTGCGCGCATTCGATCCTGTCGAATTACCAACGGAATATCGTGCCCGAAGTCGAACGTTATTCTCACGACGGTTGATTTATCGGTATTATTAATACCGGGATAATATTACGCGATACGGACCGTTAAAACCGACGTTAAAATCCGCTTCCAATATTGCCGCTTAAGGCAGATACAGGTGCGCGCGATGATCGATGAGCGTAATCCTATTGCGAATCCTTTAAAGCCTCCCACCACCAGCCCCTCCCGCTTCGTCACCGGCAGCTAGGCTGCTTCGAAACTTTCTGAACGCGGCCGCGACAAGATTGCAGATGCCGAAATCTCCCGCTTAACAACCTAACGAACAATGCTCGATTAACGTGCTAACCAACTCCGAGCGAACGACGTTCATTGCGTATCAAACTGGAAAGCTATTCTGCCATTGTTCCCAACTTTACCCCGGCCCGGTGACGTGTCACGGCGAAAATAACGCCGAAATTAAGGATCAAACGTTGATCAATGCCTCTTTGATTCATCGCGCCGTTCAATTTCGTCGCTCGGCTGAAAGAATTTTTCCCCGGTTTCACGTTCAATTCCTCGCGGAGGTCATTTCTTTTACGACTTCTCTCTTTTCGTTAGGCTGTTAAATTTTGATTTTTCAGATCGAATGAAATCGAATGAAATCGAACTATATCGTTTGTTGTAAATTTAATGTGAAATACCAAGTTTGGAAAGATTATTGTTCTTCGATCGACGGTGGAATCGAGATCAATTAATTAACGTTGGTTGATCAATTAGTTACAGACGGTCGGCAATTTGTATGAAATTCAATTCAATTCAATGGCAGCTGTAAGAATTCGACGCGAAGCAGACCGATTGGGTAAAGTACGGAACCGATATAACTACACCGGCTGCAATAATGTCTTGAAATGTTAAACGCGTACAACGGAACAATTACCGAATCACAATGGAAAATACGTATTCGATGTGTATTCGTCAAGCGTTTATTCGAATGCCGTGGTGAATAATTTCGTGGCCTGTGTAATGTTGCCACCGTAACGTAGTCACTCTGATTGCAATTAAACGACTCGATCGATGCACTTTTATATCGCTTTTATCGTGTTCCCTTTCCATTTCGAACTATTAACTCTTGTCAAATTAATGTGGGATGATTTAGAGCAACGAGATGAGAGAAAAGAATCCCTAGTTTCTTGTTTTAAATCAGAGTTTCTGAGAGGAATTATCGCCGTAACGTAGCAAACGTGACTGAATAAACTGATTAGTTGTTTATCAATTTGTCACCTTCATCAAGGTATCTAATCTCTGCAAAAATGAGAAATAAATAGTTCTGACTATTTAAATAATATTCATAAATTTGTCGACGATTAATACCAATTTAATTTGATTAATACCAGAAAAATTGATTTCGACATTGGAGCTATGGAGAATTAATGTGCGAAATTTGAAAAAATTATAAAACACAAGCTGGCTATGAAATTTCCTTAAGAACGAGTTGTCTCAATGTCCACTTTAATAGAAAAATAATCAAGTGGAAAGTAGAAGAATTTACCTCGTCGTTGAATTAATCACCTCAGTAAACGCCGATTATTAACCATTACTCACCAATTAAAATTCAGCCAGCACACACTGTGTTCCTCGACGAAATAACGACGCTATCGTAAAGCAGCTTGTATATTGGTATTTACCAGAGTATTTCGCGCACAGTAAGACGCACGAAATACTCTCGGAAGATATGACGTCGACAGTGAAGAGAGGTAGAGAGAGAGAGAGAGAGAGAGAGAAAATTACCGGAGACACGTGCATAATGATGTACTTGCGAGGGTACGCTCGACAAGGAGATTTAGAGCTGCGGTAACACTTGCGCGGTGGTCGAGACTCGAGACACCGTCTCGCAAGAACGCGATCTATCCTCGATAGTTTCTGCCGCTGCGTTACAGGAACGAATACCACGTCGTTCGAGCATAGAACTGTTGTCACAGTTAAGGTACAGATGTATCGACAGTTGCCGCGAAACCGTTAATTACTACTTAAACGTACTTAAACTTGCGCGGCAAGTTCGGTTTCAACTAACCATCGCACAGGGGGAACTGTTTTCCTCGCCGCATTGTAGCAACTCGACAGACAGACAGACAGACAGGGTTGTATCCCATTGCGCCATTCCAGCGAAAGACTTCATCCTTACGTGTAAACTATCGAGAGTCGAGTTAATGCCGCGCTAATTTATAATCGGGCTAATGAACCGGGTAATGCCCGACTAATTGGCTTACCATCCTTTTGATTTATTAAGCGCACGTAGTTCGCAGAAATTACTTTAGAATATTGATGAACCGACGGCGGTGGTTCCACTTGGACTCGGTTTTGTTGATACGCGAACGAAATTCTGATACTGTTTTACATATCGAGACGTTATTAACGTTTCTTTTCTCGATTAGATAGGAAGGGCAATGAAAACACGTGTTCAACTACGAAGTCGTATGGACAGATTTATAAAGAAGTACGGGAGTATACTTGTATACTATACTGAGAAACTTTCATCCCACTTCTTTTTAGTGCAACTGTGCGCTTAATTTTTAGTGCAATCGAGATCTTTATAATAAATGTACCTAAATAAAGGTGTTTACTATTTACTACATCGTCAATGATAATCTCTCCAAGCAGCTTGAAATCCTGATCAGTGTATCAAAATCTGTCATAATAGACTACTCAACGCAAGAAAAGATCGACATGATATTCACTTGTGGTAAGAGTGAATAGTGCTTGACAGAAGCACTTTGAGCATTACAAACAAGTTAAACAAACGTAATAAACAAATTACAAGTACCTATGGATTTGTAATTAATAAAAATACCACTTAATTAATAAAAGTATCAGGAACTCTTCGATATTCGTGGAAAAACCAGTGAGACGAACATAACACGTCTAGAGAAAGTTTATTAAGTATATCCGCGATTTGTACGCGCATTCTTTTACCGAAACGCAAAAATTTTCTTTTTCCTCCCAAATATACAGATTTATGGGAAATCTAATGAAACAACTTGCCGCGACCCTTTTCTCTCTACGTATTCGGCTCGGTATCGCAGAAGAGAGAATCCCGTGGAGGAGAGGGGAACTCGTTTTCGTGGATTTCATTTACGATCCGAGGCGGCGGCGCGGCGGCGCTCGCGTCACTACAACCTCCTTCGAATCCCACCGAGATCTATTCTCAGACAACTCGGAATCTACTTACCAGACTTCCGACGTCTGTTTAGGTCTCTGGCCTCGATTCGACGACGGGTTAAGCAGCGCCGATTTACATATTCCCAACCGATCCTTTGCCACGTTATCGCGCATAGGATCCTCCTGCCTCGTTTTCTTCTCCTCCCCGCGCCATATACCGACGGATACCGCTACAACCCGAAAATTTGAAACTTCGGGTCACGAGGACGAGTTGAGAATTCTTCCTTTCGAAATCAGGATCAGTTCTGGAGGTGTTTCGAGGATCGAATGTATGGAGAATTCACGAGAACTTGGACAACACACGAGAGGCACGTTTTCAGACAAATTCAGGATTTAATGCATTGTTCTTATCTTGCATCATGTCTCTTCTAATTTCATTGCTTTGTATCATGTAATTTTGAAACGTCCCGAAAGTAAAAGTTTTCCAAGTATTTTCGAGATCTGCAGCGATTTGACACGCGTTGGTCTTTCACATCTCTACGATTCTCAGAATCTCAGGGATCTCGACATTCATGTGTTCGACGGATACTTAAGAGAAATATTCTCAACTCGACACCGACCAAAAATTTTGGATTCTCGCACATTTCTAATACATTTAAGCGATTTCTATACTAGAGACGAGTAGACCAAGTAACTTACAGGATCAAGTGGCCTGCGACCTGAAGTACCGACATAGTAAAAAATCTCTGATTTTATTTAGCGCATTTTACATTTAAACAGCGATGAGTTGCGGAGTTACATTAAGTAAATCGATCGAAGCCTTGATCAAGTAGTGAATGCGCCAGAAATATGATTTTTGAAATTCACAGCGTTAATTCTCAATACCAACATGTAAAGCTAGCAACTAACCGAAATCATTCTACTTTATATTACAAACAGACCTGTCCATGTTTTATGCAGGTAAGGGCTGTTGAAAAAAAACCTAACACAGTAACCAGATGGGCCATTGACAAAGGAAATCTAAAACAACAGCCAGAAGGGTCATTGAAAAAGAAATCGCGATAAAGCAGCCAGAAGAGCTACTAAAAGAACATTTCCTACTCAATACAATTACCAAAAGGGCTACTGTCAAATCTATATTCGACATAAATCCGAGCAACAAACCGTACCTTCTTTCGCAACACTAATTCACTAGCATTAATTGTGAAACAAGACATTTTCAAAATCAAACGCGAAGCGTGCTTCGTCATTTTTAAAACTCCCGAAAGTAAGTAACGCTATTAATCTATGCACGCATATTTAGAAATACGCAACACTAATCGCATGCTGGAGATTGCTGATGAATGATCACCTTTGTACAGCTCTAGTAACTGCATCAAATGATCCAGAAACAGGAACAGCCTTCCAATAAATCCTGTGGATTAATTTGAGCATTTCGTAAACGCAACGCTACTTCAAAAAACGCGATCATTGGTTATCGCAACACTAACAATTAGAAGAAATCGCGAAGAAACAACACTAAGAGTAAAAGTAATTGAAAATCGTGATGAAATAACGTCGCAACACTAACTCTAACACCAAATTCAATGAAAATTATAATCAACAATACAAAAGCTACGAAGAAAAAACCATTTTAAATGTTCTAACATTCTAAAATTAATTGAAAGCAATGATTCTATAATATAATTTAATAACAACAGAAAGCAAGATAAATTTACATAACATTAAGACTTCTGTGAAAATTAACGATCAAAATTGCAAAAAAACAATCACGATATCATAGTTCGCAACTCTAAAGCAAACACGATTATTATTTCTTCGCAACTCTAACTTAAACCGTAATCAATTTCTCGCAACACTAATAAACAGGCGCGAAACTATTTAGCAACTCTAATTCAACCCGTCAATCTTTCGCAACACTAACCAAAAAAACCGCGATTTGCCCAAAACGATGAGAACCATGATGGAGAAGAAAAAGAAATACAACTACAAATACTAAAAGAGCATAGTGACAAAGTAGTAACGAGAATGACCTCCCATGTTTTGGAACCATTTAAATGATCCAGAAGATGAGAAGCCATTTGTTGTGACCCTCTTCGTGGCAGTTTGCCGGGCCTCTTCGACATTTAGCCTCTTCTTTCTTCGAGCGCAATGCCCACTGAAACTTACATCTAGCTCGAGTCTTTCTAATCGCAAATCAAAAAATGACTTATAAAGGTGAAATAAAAAAATAAACCGCGGAAGCTGACTCCAATACACATGGACGACCATCGATCACAGTGATCGTTGTCCGTTCGCATGTGCGTGCTCGAGCAATACCTATGTAAACGTTCGTTTCGAGACCTACTCGCGACCTATCCGCGACCGCGACCACGATACTAAATTCGAAAAATCGAAGAGTAAAATCAGAAATAAGTGGCATGTTTCATTTGTACCAATTTCACTGTCGATTTTTCAAATTAGATTTCCTGAAACAGGTTGGACACGCGAAAAGAGGGAACGCGACCAGAGACTGTGCCAACCTGCCCGGCCCTACCTACTTATAATTAAACGCATTCACACCAGAAAGTATGCTACCTATCCTAACCAGTCGCCCTATATTTAAAAAATGACAAAACAGGCACACCAACACATTCACTCTACGGTTCTCACACATACCACTCGGGCGCAGACCTAAACTAGAGAGGACGTCCCGGGACGCCTCCGACACCCGAGCTTAACGCACAACTTTCACACTCTAATTACGTACCATTTTCCTGAAATCGACTGACAATGGCTAGCGACCATTGCGTAAAACGTGATTAAAACACGTTTATATTTACAGCTAATATTAATAATTGAGAAAAAATACATATAATTTCTACAGAAATTATGTGCAAGTTTACTTGGAATAATTATTATAACTGATTGTGTAATTAATAATATAATTATAGTGTATTTAATGAGTATCATTATATAATAAATTCATACTTCAAATTAATCCATAAATATTTTTAATATTTCAACTTATAATGAATGGAACAATAAAAACGACGCAATTCCACATCCTAACCACACACACACACATGCGGAAAATACGTCGCGCACGATACGCTAACACACTGTCAGTCGCTGAGAAATTTTTTATAAAATTACAAACTATGGTCATCGTGTCCAATGTCTTTCACCCACTCAAGTAGCACCTGGGCACGTGAGTAAGATCCTGACAATGAACACGGAAGGGGTTAAACCTGAAAATCCTGAACTAAAAACATAATTAGTTTACGTAATTTGTATCTAACGGGCTATTGCATTATTTTATTTCAAACTCTACTCTTTCAGAAGTTGTTGAAAGTACAAAAGAATAAAGAGAATAAAGATAAAGAATTGAATTTATTAAAAAGGATATGAAATCTAACAATTGACTAATACATCAAAATCAAACAATTGATTCTAAATTAGATATTAATAGAAATAATCTCAGGCGAGTTCCTCATCAAAGCACATTTTCGAAAATGCGAAAGCAGTGTTCAAACACTTGTTGCTTTGATTAAAAAATCTGCCTGTCGCGAAGTATCTTCTTGCACATAAAATTTCATATATTTTTCTACGGAAAGAATTCTAATCTGTTATATATTTCAAACTGTATTGAAGTTTATAATTATAAAATTCAATCAATTAAATCATCTAATATTATTATAAAAGGGAAGCTGAAGTTGAAAATTATTAATTATTACAACAAAATATATTACCAGTATATCAATAAGTAATAATTGCATCTTTCATAGCAACGAAGTCGGAGGATATCCGTCTTCTCTGCTACGGAATGCTCAAGCGAAATCGTTTTAACAATAATTAATTATAATTTATCTATTCATATGGATATTTTGCTTTTGCAAACATTTACATTGAATATATTTTGATTTTGCAAGTAATTACTATAACTGTATATATTCAAACTAATTATTAAAATCGCGATGTGCAAGAAACCCTATCCTGATCTAATATACAAAAAATGATGTTACTACTCACGGATAAAATATCCGCGGTCACTATGCTCATCAAAAATTCTACGTATACAACCAGTCACCCGTGCTGATTCGGACCTTTCGTCCTACGACATGATTGAGTGACCGGAGGAACATAAATACATGCGACTCACGCGATAGATGCGAAGAACGTTGTCATCGAGGCTGCACTGGAGCAGGAAAAGTTATCGTGAAGACCCTCATCAAGTAAATACCACTTTGGATTCCATGGTGCGCCGTCAAAAATTTCTAAAAAAAAACATAAAATATTTCGTTTTCAAAAATACAATGTCATTTGTGAAAATTTAAATTTTAATAATGATAAATTTTAAGTGCTTTTATTTTATAATCATAATTTTACATTCGATTTCAGCAGAAAGAAAACTATAGAGATTAAAATTTAAATAAAACGCGCTAAAGTACTTACATTTTTAGCTTTTGAAGCATCACACGATTCTTGGAGGATTAGGGGAAGTGGAGACTGTGAAAGATCTGTAACAGAACATCAAATATTATACTTTGTTGTTAAATTTAAAAAATTGAACAAATTGAGGTACAACATATAAAACTACTTACAATCTTGATCTCCTGAAGAGGCCTCATCCTCTTGAGTACTGACTCTAATACCGAAAACGAACGTTGAACAAGAAAGAAATATGAAAAAAGAAAAATAAAAGACTTTCGACGCGCGTGTTTAAGTAACAATCGACGAACTTACTGACTCTAATTTCGCGAATTATAATTTGAATGAATTGATCATTTAATTTAATAAGAGCC
Source organism: Tetragonisca angustula (assembly GCA_036937485.2). NCBI lineage: Eukaryota > Metazoa > Arthropoda > Insecta > Hymenoptera > Apidae > Tetragonisca > Tetragonisca angustula. The sequence continues at coordinate 833,988 of JAWNGG020000087.1, read as the reverse complement.
ATTTTGCTCAGAAAAATATAAAAATATTTCGCAAACACTGACTCTACCGACCGCATTGCGCGCGGTCATTAAAATTTTCTGAAAATAAAGTTAGATTAGTTGGAGGAGGGCGAAGGATAAGTTTATTTAGAAAATACTGCTATTTTTCTAAAACATGATTGTAAACATGATAAAGAAACTTGAATATGTATTAAAGATATTAGTTGTAAATTATAAAGTATATCTCAATACTGAATACTCTAAATAGAAGACGAGTATTGTATTCTGAATGTTCATTATTAGAGTAGCAAGTATGCACATTAATAATATATCACGTCAAGTGTTATAAATATTCAAAAATAATATTACCAAAGAAATAATATTACAAAAAACGCGTGTGAAATCTTGCTTTGAATCGTTTAATTACTCATCAATCGTTTGTGTGTATCTAAAATAAGTGAAATGTTACCAAATTTCCATCAAAGGATATCAGATTGTCCATTAATAATCGTGGAGTCTATGTGTTATATCCTATCTCTGAAATCAAGGAATAACCTACACAAAAAGAAACCAAAAGTTAGAACAAACATGTCAAATGAAGGCAAACGTGTAAAAATGAAAGGATAATTATCTCAAATTCTACTAAACAAATATACGAGATAAGCTACCGGTACGAGTAAAATCGACGATTGAAAAAAAATCGACGCGAAAAGTTTCAAAGTATTACGCGATTTCATTACGGTAATGCTCAATTAATCGTTAAACACGCGCGTATTAATTAAATAATACTATTAATGAGGTATAAATTAAAGTAAAAGAGTGTCGAAGAAGCAACGTTATCGAAGAGACGCTACCGATAGGTTAGGAAAGATTACGAACCTAGTGCGACGTAATGCGTGTTGTTGTCACGAAAGTCGATGGCCGAATGACTCTCCGCAACACGTTTCGTCCAGCAATTGAGAAAATAGTAGGGGATGAGGTGATCTTGAACGAACAGGTACGTCTCGACATGTTTAGTCGAGAGTGTTTATTTGCAACGCCGCAAAAACAGGTGCGATATTAGGAGCCTTATACAAACGTAAGCGTATGTACGAATTTCGAGTCTCAAGGCCTTTTACGCCTTACTTATTTGAGAAATGGAAAATTTTATTACGCATGTGTGTAAAAATATATAATAAAATACGTATATGCATATGTAATGTGTTAGTCAATTAATTAGTGTTTAATATTTCTATTGGTTAAAAGTGACTTTGATATAAAATTATAAAAACTTTTAACAGAATATTTTCTGTTTAAATATTTGTATGCTATTGTTTCTTTAATTGTTGAAAATTATATGTAATAATTGTTTGGTTAGAATTTACCTTGAGTTGGAGCTAAAAATGCAGAGTTTATCTTAAAAATTCACAACACAAATGTAAATCTAACAGCTATTGATTTATATTCTTACCTGAGAACTTCTGAATAACACTTCTTTCTGGATGATTTCTCTAGACGCCACTTCCTTCTTTACAGGCGAGATGTACTTCTTTCCGCCATTAAAGGTCTGCTCCCTCGCTTAAAGATCGAGAAATATCGATTGCGTTCGAGAATCGTAGGAACTGTATTACCTATTTCACCGTGTAGTGGCGCTGTCTTCAACGAATTTAAAGCCAATACATATATATATATACATGTAGTCATATTAGAAGGTTAGAATATTTGTAGTGTTACAATTGAAATTAAACTTTGGTATGAAATTATAAATAACTTTTAGGTATGTTCTGTTTTAGGTATGAATGTTTATAAGCTATTGTTTCTTTAATTGTTGAATGTAATAATTATTTGGTTAAATCTTACCTTGAATTGAAGCCAAAAATGTTTCATCTTAATAACTCACAACGCGAATACATATCTGACAGCTATTCATTTAAATTTTTAGAGAACTTCTGGATAATACTTCTTTCTGGATGGTTTTTCTGGGTAACACTTCCTTGTTTACAGTTGAGGTGTGCTTCTTGCTGCCATTAAAGGTCTGCTCTCCTGCTTAAAAATCGATCATGAGAAATATCGATTACCTTCAAGAATCGTAGGAAGTGTATTGCGTATTTCACCGCATAGTGGCGCTGTAATCTTCAACTAATTTGAAACCAATAAGCGCGCAATTCAAACGAAATGTTGACTTAGAATAAAAAAACAAAAAACTCTGATTTAAACCAAATACACAAAATTTGATGAGAAATTCTTAAAAAAAAAAACGACAATATTCGTACTCGATGAAAACTTGTCAATACTTTATACCGCTATAATTTCGTGAAACGAAATTGTAGAACAATTAACTTAACTTTATTTTAAAGTGTGAAGTTTCCACTCTAATAATTTTGAGTTTGTTTCGTTCAATGATATTTATTTTTATATCGCGCAGCAAATGTAAGAGTGAGAATTTTTTTTCTCGAAAATTGTAAAAATTTAAACATCTCGCCAAAGAGAATCTCTATCGCTGAAAAATTTTTTTCACGATCAGATCAATCAATTTTTTATACCAGACCGTATTTGTAAAAACATTTCTTTGATACTTCCAAGCTTTTATAAAATCGGATTTACAGGATTCATTGGGACTCTGAAGTTACACACCAAAATAAACGTCATATCTAACTCACATCTAATTATGTTGTTGAAAAATATATTTCTATCAACTTTCTCTAATATCTTTAAATAGATGTAAACACTGTCCACATTTTATGATTTTGATTCTTATCACTAGTAGTGCTCGTGGTGCAAAATCTGTCTAAATAGGTACGATGACAGGATGTGACACAAAAATGGTAAGGAGGTCCTGGGACCCCGAAATCGTAGGACAAAAAGATACATTGTATGCGTGGTCTGTTCATATATCTCGTGACTATACACTGACCGATACACCCGAACGTATACCGATTGCAGGGGTTGCTCTGTGTCAACCGAGCGACGCCGTCCGCCATCGTCGACGCCGTTGTCGATATCGTTGCCTCATCGTCAAGTTTCCGAGCAAATTGCAGGCTCTTACCTAAATCATGGGCCGAAACAATGGCTAATTCCAGGCCACGCTTTCAGCCTGGCTTCCGAATCTATCGGGGTACTTAGCCGCATTGCGGATCTTCCATTTAGAGGCTAGTTAGGTGTTCCCTCTCGGCTCCCCGCTACGAACCTCATTCACACGCGGCATATACATACTGCAAATCCTTGATTTACCTTGCTCCTGGAGCGTACACGCCGCGTGCACGCCGAGGGGTCAGAGACGGTTCTTATCTTTCGCCAACTGTTCCTGGCTTTACTTCGTTCCTTTAAATCAGCGGATGGAAAGTATCGCCGTGGCTGTGCGGTCCTGCGCGTTGATCGAGAACCTTTATGGGGTGCTGGTAATGGCCCTAAGAACGTGCGAGAAATAATTTTTTACCATACACCGGGGCTCGTTCCTTTCCTCGTTTCAATTCGTTTTTTTTTTCAGGCGTGTATTCGTGAGATACGAGAGTTCGGTTCGACCGTCACGTGGTTATTAAATGGGGAGTAGATTAGGATTAAATTGCGAGAGAGGGATGGATCGGACGATTTTCAATTTTGTTGGAATTAAGGAGATTGATTGTTGAGTGGTTATATGTAGGTTAATGATGTCTTTAGGGTGATATTAGCGGATATTATGGACGAGTTTAATACTTGGTATGATGATCGTTTCGTAACAGCAGGCTGCCAACGTACGAAGATACATACATATACACGTCATGTATCGTTTTCGAACGTTAGAAAAGAAATTTCACCATTAGAAGTCACAAGATTTATTCGAAAGAAAAATTAAATTTGTTTCGGTTATCTACTCTTTAAGTTTAACTGCGTATCGTCAAACCAGAATAACCAGACGAAAGAACATTCTTAAATAAAGACGAATGGAAATGAATGGGGCTCAGTATGATCTGACATCGCCAAGACAAAGATGATAAACATGAGCTTTCCTTGAAAGCTCATTTTTCTTCGGAATTATCTGAGGCTAGGAATTCAAAGAAACATAAAGTAACTTGGCTGTTTTTTTTACATTCAACCTCAACAGGATTTAATACCCTGTTCCCCAGACTGCCGGTTATTTAAAATATAAAAGATCGCAATTTCCCTTTAAATGATTTCTGCATTAACTGCTGTCCGATCTTTAATTATTTTCGTTCTTTCATATTTTGCGGAATCTATGGCTGGTTGTTTATGCTAAACGAGCGTCCGCGATCGACTCACAGCCCTCTATAGAGAAAGGAATTTAATGAGAGAGTAGTTTAATAACCGTATTAATTATCCTGCGCGATAACTCTTTGGAAATTGAAGTATCGAACATTATAAACAGGGTTAAGTCGACGTTAAATAATTTAAAAAGATGATGGGAATAATTGCTGGTAAAACCATCGTGAAACAGCTTGCTTTTATGTAAAAATGTAAAATTTTGAAATTTTACATTTTATATATCACTGTATTAACTGACAGCAGAGTCCGTAGAAAAATTGAAAATATTTTTTGCCATTCCACCAATTTCATTTATTATTATATTTTTTGCTATCGGCGATATTCGTGATCGTTAACTACAGCATTTACTGCAATAATTATTCCATCAGTCAAATTCTGCTTTTTTCCAATCGAGAGTAAGAAGAACTGTAAATTACTTGAACAATCGTTAATAATCTCTAGAAATATCCCTCTTTGACATTCTCCAGAAATCCATGTTCTACGTTCGTTTACCAGAATCATTTTCCGCTGAATCGTGCTGTGAAATGAAACAGGATCACCGACTTTCGTATATAAATCCACACGGTCAATCTGGTTCTTAGCAATAAGAATATTTCTATTCGCATCGTCGGGATAATCCATTCTTTCTCTTCATTTACATTGTGTTTCGCGAGGCTATTTCTTTCTCTAAAGAAACAATAAAAACACAACAGCAGTGTCTGGTTGACGAGTTGCAGTCCTTCCAAGACCGAGGAAAATATTTCCTCTCAAAGCAGATTTAACGAGAAATACAAGTAAGCTCGACTGACTTTACATCTCTTAGATTTCTTATTGGTTGCAAGCGTATAAAATTACAGTTTACTTGGCCGCGATTGATTGATTGTGTCTATTGTGTCACGACGACGCAAGAAATCTCCTGTTAGAGAGAATCCTTCAGCACGAGCATTGTGCAGCCTCACAGTTGCAAAAGTTATATAAGTATCTTAAAATTTAGAGAAGTGGAATTTTAGTTAAATTTGAAAAAAAGTTGTTACTAAATTACAGCACTGATCGCCATCTCTGATCTTAATTAAAAACTTGTGAAAAGTGGCAGTGATTAATAATACCGTTAAAAATAGTTATTCGTTACTCAACTTCAGATGCTTTAATGAGTTAATTGCAAAAGTTATATCGTACGTGTAATTTTTATCGACACAATTTATTCAACGGTGCACTGATTTTTAGAAAATCAGGTTTCTTTAATGGACAGAGTGGAACAGACACGGGACGGAATCATGTTTGGATACCTCAAATGTACTATTGAAAATGCATCAATCACTTTCTTACGCTGAACTTTGTACAGGGAAAAATGCAAGCTGGATTGAAAAGTTTTTGTGATACGCGTATTTTTGTTATTCCAAACATATCTGGTATACATGTACTTGGTATTTTTATTCGACCAGAACTTTCCCAGAAACATCCACGATTCATAATGGAAGTTCCTGCAACTATTCTACAGTTATATTGCTTCATCACCTGAAGTTGGGTAACACTGCTTCCTCACTTCAGTATCACGTTAATAAGATTCTTTTTAGTATTCTATCTTTTTATTGCGGTAATTAAAAATGTTGTAACGTCTCGTGGGAAGAAATTTTCGAACAATATACACAATCACGTTGTACTTTATCATTTCGGATAACATATTCAATCAGAAACTGCTTGTTGTCCAATCAAGCACGTTAGAAAATAAGTCGATCAATATCGAAGCAAATCGCTTGGTTCCTGAAGACGGATTGACGTTTAATAAAAGATTAAACAATACGATAAGTGTACTTCGTCTGAACTGGTCTGAGATTTTATTCCTATTCCTCTCCTAAAAAAAAAAGAAAGAAGAAAGAAATCTGTTCTATAATCGCTCATTAATAAAAGGGTAACGAAAAAACGTCCCTCGCTGAACGAAAATTCGAACCATGAAAGATTTAGTAGATTTCAAGCTGCTCGTAGATACTTTGACTAATCCGAGCGAGCCGGCAGGATCGAACAGCCGTGAAAAATTCATTCGAAAGAATCAGCGCTCAGTCGTTCGAAACTCCGACGCAGGACGAGCGCGTTAAATTTTCACCGACTTTGCAGCATTGTCGCCGGTTGAAAAAAACTCGTTGAATAACAGGCGGTTGAGCGTTGCATGACACCGTCCGCGAGAAACAGCGGACAAAGGGAGGGAAAGGAAGAAGGAAAAAAAAAAAAGGAGGGAGACGCGGTTTTGTACGCGTTATATGTACGTATCGCGACGCTGGACGTAATTTGCTTCAGCGTCGGCCGCGTAAATTTCTGGATGATGAGAACGTACGGCCGCCGTTTAAATCGTCTCTCACGGCGAGAGAAAGAGAGAGAGAGAGAGAGAGAGAGAGAGAAGCAAGTTTTCCTTTAATATGGTCAGCGGAATCGGCTCGGCTGCAATCCGCATAATACGACGCGTCGGCGTCGCTCGAATGAGGACGAGGGGTGAGACACGAGTTTTCCACGCGTCGGCGAATCCAATCCTCTCGCCATCGACGAGACCGCCGCGCCAACTCCATTAGCCACGATATAAAACAATCTCCAGAGAAATTGGTAACGACGCATTGAAATGTTTTAAGAGAGGACGATGCGTGAATCCTCGCCAGAGATTAAAAACTCGATGTAGAGTACTGGCCGAGAGTTTGAGTACGCATTTTCTGTATGTGTAAAATGTACACGTCTCTTAATGCGCGACTTTCCAGTCTTCAGAGTAATTTCGAAGAAATTTTTAATGATTTATCTCTAGTAAACTGACAATTGACAATTGTAGGACTAAACTTTCAATAAGTTTCACGTATTGTATTAATTTGGCTGAAAAGTAACCGCGTTTTCTTGTGTGCAAATTTTTCATGAGAAACGAAAGCTTTATCAATACAATGTTTGCCTTTTGCTATCCTTCAACCAACTTTATGATTCCACGTTCGAAAAAAGATTTTATCCTTTTCGACAAGAACGATTTGACATCCTCGCCATCAATGAAATTTAGATAAGAACCGGTCATATCAAGCTGACACATGAACACAAAATCAAATAAACTACACCACCCACCTGCACTCATTGCAATAACATCCATTAACAATAACCTACATACTGCATACCACACCACAGAAATCCAAAGACAGAAATACAGAATGAACGCAAACATAAACCTGACTTCTCAAAATGACACACAAAGAGTATTAAAATATCTCAAAAACATAAACTACTACACACATATCTAATGGCACCGTCGTCGCTTACGACCTCGTTGTCATAAGGGACATTAAAGAAAAATAGAAGAAGAAGAAGAAGAAATTTAGATAAATTCAGGATATAACGAAAATATCTCGTTTCAATTTTCTATTCTTCTATAAGAATCGACCCCAAACAAACGAAATCGTACATGTACTTTTTCTAAAACCAACTTGATCAGCTATCGGATCATAGAATGAATTTGCGATTTAAAATGAAGTTACATTTCAAGATACACGTGTATGTTCATTCACTAGAAAAAAAATGTAATTATCTTTTAGCCCAATCCAATATGTGTATGATCTTCCGTGATATACAACCAATCAGTTAAACTTTGTTGCAGAATTTGCAAAATCTGTACGATTTCCTGAACCAGGCACGTCGCTGATAGATCACAGTGGTAGTATCGTACCTCGAGCTTGATCAGATTCAATCCCGACACGAATATCTAATCCCAATCAACAAACAAATCTCAATTTTCTATCATTCACTCAGATCGCGTTTCGATCTCCATTCTCCGTCGCTCCATTCTCCTTTCCAGGCCTCAGACACGGGAAATAACCGAGAGCTGATTATTTGGTAACGACGGTTAGATTTAATGCGGCGAATATATAGAAAGGAAATTATAGAGGAGCAGCGTACACGCGGTAACGAACAACGCGGCGTCGCGCGTGGAATTGAAAATCGCTATAGACAGGGGAACCGAATATCCGTCTCTCCCGCTTTCTCGCGTGCGTTCGCGCGAACGTGAACAGGAACAACGTCGTCTCCGTGGTGTGGGAAAGTGGGCCATTACGGTGTCGCGTAAATGAAGCTGCACGAGCGGCGGATTAACTTTTATTTTGCGTGAAATAACGGGACGGAAGGGTGTCGTGAGCGGAAACACGGTAAAAGTTCGAAGTTCGCTTTCGCCTCGTCTTCCCGTCCTCGTTCAACCGTACTTTGTTTGTTCCACTCTCTCTCTCTCTCTCTCTCTCTCCTTCTCTCTTTTTCGCTTTCCCTCTTCTGCTGCCCGTGATCGATGAATTTTTCAACTGGCAACAGTCGTACTAGTTTAGTATATGGCTGTGCGCGCTCATGGGGCATTAACTTCAAAAGGGTCATTCGCGCGAGCTAAACAAGCACTAAAAAAGTCGAGGCTCGTTCAACACCGCGTTCAACCGGTCGTCCTGGAAAATGCGTGGAATTTTCACGGCGAAACTTTTCCCACGTGGGCCTCCATTCTCTCTCTCTTCTTTTTTTCCACCACTTCCTGCTCGTGCTGGCATTACGACGCGCGCACACACACACACACACACACACACACACACACACACACACACACACACACGTAGATCGGTGTTCGCCGCATTTTGTCGTCCAGCCGCGAAATCGTTTCGCTTTAATACCCCGTTCAAAATTCGAGGCTGTCCGTTCCCTGGAAAGTACGTCGGTCCGCTTTGCCCGCGAACGCGAAACATAATATATGCGGACAAATGCGACGAAATCTAACGCTTTCCCTCCCCCCCAATTTCGCATTAAACCCCCTCGAAACAATGGTAACGCGAGTCCTGAAATGATGGAAACTTTTAATGGCACGCCGATGGTTCACCGCTGGCCTGCATCGCTCCTGTGTTGCTATTACGCGTTCTATTACCTTAATTTTCATTGTCTTTTTCTCTCACCTTTGTCTCACGCTTACTCGACCAGTTTATAACGCAATTATGTAATTTAGCCGAATAATTTAGCGTAAGAAATGAGTCTCGAATTTTGGTCGAAACGGCGTTGAGAAACTTCACGTCTGACATACTTACTAGTCTTTACCATTTTGTTACGGTTGTGTAATTTTGTAATATCTTAACATACATATATATTTTACGCTCTATTTATTTAACTTTCTATTCTTGTATTGAACCTTTTTTTTCACATCATTATTAATTTATGTCATTAATGTCATGAAATAATGTGCAGCTTTGCTCCAAAATATTAATTAATAATCATTAAAGTATGGAAACAATGGATAATTATTAATTGCAATTACTGCGATCCTAATTACTAATTTATTCGCGTATTTAATGATTGACCATCGAAAGTAGTACAGTTCGATTCATATGAATAAAGCGATCGACCAAAATGCAAGTTGACCACGTTAACATAATTACTCGATGACGTACAACGTATATAATCGGAGCGCAAAACGTAAATTTTGCAAAGTTGTTCTCACAATCGTAAAATGACATCTCCTTCAATCGAAAGCTGCAGCGCCCTAAATTTTAATCATTAACCACGGTATCTTTCTTATTATATCTTCCCTAAATTTTAATCACAAATGGGAGAGTTCCCTTTCACCTGTGAATAAATATCAAAATTCTTCAATTTATATTTGTATATTGTTACATTTTTTATAAAGAATCATCTCCAAATCAATGCATCGACTTTTAACATCAAAACTCTTTAATTCATAGTTATAATACTTTTAATACTTTTTCTACAATCACGCCCAAATTTTACTCATTGATCAAAATTCTTCAGCCTCCCCAACTTACACTTTTCCAGTCTCTTTCTCAACAAATAATCATCCCTAAATTCAAGCTACGTTCCCACTAACTAGCGTTAATCGATTATAAAATCCCATGTCCGACGTCCAAGTTCTTGCTGCCCTCCGTCACTAGTCACGTCCCCGTTTCTTATTCCCGCTGCAATTAATCCGGAAGCGAGTGTGATACGCGCGGAACAACAGCGGGGCCGGATTTCTTGCCAAACGGAAATCAACAGGAACAGTATGGAATGGTTGATAGAGTGCCCATCCAAGGAATGTATTAACACAGCGGCAGCGTTAGAAACAGCGCCATTATCGGTGTTGGCTCGCGGGCTTACAATTAACAGGTCAGTCAGGCTGGCTTTCACGTGGACGAGAGGCAAGGGTAACCGCGACAACGCCGGTTAGAAAGACATTGATACGCTTCAGGGGCAACGATAACGGGCTAAGCCTTAATCTGGGTCCATTAGCCTGACAGATGTAACGGTAAACACGGTGTTGTTGCGATATCGGCTTGCAAATTACAACACTGCCACCTGGAGGACTGTGATAGACAGGTCTTGCGGCTGGTTGATTACGAGGCTGAACTGGTAGGGGACAGAGATAATACGAGGGCAATTAGTTCTCGAGTAATGCCACGACGTCGTCGACATATGGCTCGTTCGCTCTGAATATGATTTTTCATCAAAAATACTCGACAAAAGTGCCTGACAGTACGAAGACGTTTGCTACGATTCTTTTTTCCAATCGCACCATCTTTCAACTACCTCCTTCATACACGTTTACAATATTTGACATTTACCGTGGTATCGTTTCGTCAATTATTTTTTCTTTTTCCGTCTCTTTAAAATTCACGATATTCATTGCTATGAAATAATAATACGAAAACGTTCATTCCGCGTGTATGGTAAAGTTGAACCAACGTTTCTAAAGAAATGGAATCTAAATACAGACTCGAAATACTATCTTCGAAATGTCATGATATTGAGTGTTTTGAATATTTGTAAATCATTGTTATTGTTATTCTGTATATTCATGCACAGGTGCAGTCTCAATTGGAAGAATATTGGCCTTCATTCCGTTAGGAACTATCGAAGAGATGAATTCCATCGTTTCGTCCAATTACTTCCCTGTGTGTTATTGACAATATTCCCTCGATCTCAAATTTATATCAATTAGTAGAAGAATATTAATTTTCATTCTATTATTAAGAACATTGTCATTAAATACCGACGAATGAAGCTCACGGCGAAGAGTATACTATCTACGACATATACGATAAAATATGTATTGCAAGAATCTAGCCTTCTAATATTATGTAGCGACAAAGTACATCACATTTCTCACGAAAATGCTTCGTACATCCTACATTCCTCTTCGAACCGCTATAAATAACATAATAGAGAAACGTCTTGAAGAAACTATGCGGTAAATTCGTTCTGTACTTTCTGCAACTACCCTGTATATACATTTCTATACCCCGGAGAACATCCAGTAAACCAATAACTTTGCGACGCTTAAATTGTTGGAGGGCCCTGTCTTTCTTTTTCTGCTCGGGCAAATAAAATATTGTTGTTGGGTTCTTTGGATCCGGGCACAAGTCGAATGCCGAGCACACACATACCTGTACATTACGTTCACAGGTAGAGGAAACTTTGATTTCGCCCGGGGCGGTTGACGTATAGGTATTTTATGAGTTAACAAACTACATTTGCGATGGAACGCCGCGCTTTCTGTCATCGGGCGTAAACAAAACGCAAAATACAAAGGTGGTGGGGGGTGGGTTCTATGTTGTTAATAACATCGCCTGTCGATAAAAGATACCTGTCATTATTGAAGAGAAACCCACTGATGTACGTTTAATATTGATTGAATCCATTCAATCACGAATTGTTGTGTTAGTCCGCTCGCGTTTGTGTGTGTGTGTGAAATACAACAGAATAAATTGTTTCACCGTTACCATCGAAATATTGCTCAGAATATCTCGAACCAATGAAAGTTCACAACTGTGCTTTTCAAAACTTTTGGAATCTTTTTCGTAGAATCGTAATTCTTGGAATTCTATCTTTAGAAGGAAGAAAGAAGTATCCTCAAATCATTTCTATGAAGTTACTAAAATTTTTCTACTTGACTAGATTAAATTGAAAATTTCCCGGATCGAAGTAATTGTTATCGATCTGTTATCAACATCTACTCTTCGCCATTATCAATTAACAGTTGAAACAACGAAACTGCGAAACGGATTGCACTAAAATCGAAACTGAGGTAATTTTGCTGAAAGACAAAAAGCTCGCTGAACATTCCGAGCTTAAGGAACAGGGCGTTCGGAAAGCAAACCTTACCTCACTCTGGCAGCAATCCAGAAAAGACGGAATCATACGTTTTGAAGAGAACGAACGAGGAGAACGACGAAGGAAAATTATTTGCAGACGCGATTTGTCGAGGCGCCGCTGCAGAGAATCGTAAGGTTCTGAAACGATACTGTAACCGGTCCGGCAAACGAGCCACGGATCCAAGAATCCGATAAAATTAATACCTTCCGACGTAAATCCGCATAACGAGCCGCGCTGTGGACAAAAAATGTTTCATTCGTTGCGCAAAGTATGGACGGCGATGGGAAAAGTCGGCTTATCCCAGCCATCGAGTATCCACGACGAACGATCGATACATATATACGCGTCATAAAAGTGATATCACCCTCAGGCTTATTACGCCTGTATATTACTAGCAATCCTTCGACGCAGGGGTGAACCAAGAAGGGGTAGCGGTCGTTCCGTTTCTACGATCGTTCGTACGTGCGTATCGAGGAAATTCCTACTTTCTCTTTCTTACTTCTCCGCGAATATTTCTCGTCCTCTCTATCCTGTTCTTGCCTCGTTAAAATTTTTCTTCGACGACCAGACTTTGACAAATTTGAACGGTACAAACCTCTCGTAGATGTATTATACGTGTGTTGCAGGATACTTCAACGACTCATCAGTGTTATTAAATACTGGTAAAATCGATGATGCATTTGTGGAATTAAAAGTTAATCAGTGTGAGTAAATTCCAGCTGTGCTTTAACATTTACAGGAATGAAACAACACTTGTGTTGAGAAGAATTAGAATGTTCCTTAAATATAGAGATTCAAAGTTGACGAGTATCAAATTTCCCGGCTAATCAGAAATGTTCGCACAATCTTTTCAAGACTGAATTTCTTTTTCGATCATTAACTCTAAAGACAAACGCGCCATTTCGATATTAATCTCGCAGAGACAGACAGACAGAGAGAGAAAGAGAGAGAGAGAGAGAGAGAGAGAGAGAGAGAGGCAAGTTCAGAAATATATACCTATTTTCCATTCTTTCACGCGGATTCTTACTTCCCTCAGCCCGTTCCTTATCGTGTCCCTATCTCGTTAGAAACTTTCTTCACGACAGAAATCGAGTTCTATTCTCGCACGAGCTTCTCACCATCGTGGGCACGATGGTGGCACGTTAAATATTAAATGGGCCGAAGTCTTCTGGGAATCGATGCCGGTTGCAAATCCCCGCGATATCCGAAAATTCTTCAGACGCGGTGATTCCTGTTGTCGTTTGCAGGGTGGCGCGGTGCCGTCTCGTTTCTGTAACGGAATCGATGTCCCGTGTGGCATTGTCGACGTGAATTACCGTGCCAGGCTAAATTGTCTTATCGCGTGTCAGACCACTGACAATCACCGGATCCTCTCGAAATATTACTGTTGGACTTTTGGTTCATCTGTGGTAGCAGATCGCGATATTACACGACAGCGATTATTGTTACACCTTCCTTAAAATAAGATGTCTGAAATGATATATTTTCTACATTATTAATGGACACGTGTGACTGTACATTGTACCCAGGTACTTGCGGTAATAAATTTACATACGTGTAATTAACAATGTCAATTAAATTATTGCTAACCTGTAATGCACACAATGATCAATATTTCGTCGAGTTGAAAATATTACTGTCATGGATTTCTCACTTTGACGAATAACTGCGTACAAGCTTGGCGAACACTGAAACTATCGACGACTGAAGCATGAAATTTCCATCAGCGATGTTAAAGTAGAAGAAACGAAATATCTTTATAACACACAAGCTTTTATTTATGTATTTTACGAAGAATCATTTAAGTCTCTATCATATTTATAAAATATCAAAAATATTCAAAAATATTCATTTTGACCACTATTAGTAGTTCTAGTGTCAAATTCTCGTTCGTAACCTTCTGTGTATAACAATGATGCAAAAGATATTTCATCTGCTATTTCTACAGTAAACCAATTGTACAAATACTTTCGTCTCTTAAGAAGGGATTGATGAAGTAGTGAAGTCACATTCTACAAATTATTTCAGAAAAACACTTTTCGTCAACTGTCTCGAGAATGTTCGTCGCGAAACAACCGGAATATGATATATCCTGTACACTCGTTTCACGATACAACAAAGAAGAGGACAGTGATTGTTGCCTATAATTTTGCAAGTTGGATTTACGCTCGATGGAAAATTCGTTTCGAGTTTTGGCGAAACGTCTCGGGATATTTCTATATTTCCCGTGCATGCAGATGCGTGTATGTCTGAGAGCAATTTGCGATAACACCGCTTAATACCCCGGAGGCGCAATCTGTGAACTCAAACAACCGCGGTTGCGTCTAATCGATGGAAGACGCGTATAGACATGCTATCTGTTTACAGTCAAACAGAACTAAAATTCCAGAGCACGGTTTCCGTAGCTATCGTTTATAAGGACGGAGGGGGAGGGTTTAATGCATACGCGGATCGTCTAATTATACGCTGATATCCATGAAAATGGATTCGTTGGCCTGCTTAAACGAGAATACAAGCGAACGCGTGCTTGTGAAAAGGAAGCTGCAACGTCAAGCGTTTCTGCTGCGACGTCTACGCTCGTGCGTGCGTGAGGAGAGATTCATCCCATTTTTTGAATTAAGCATTTTTCAGAAAGCTGCTCGATTAAACGATGGCAAAGCACGGTGTGTTACGATTACGAAACATTTTTTGATTATCTTCTGTAAAGGCTTGAGCAGTCAATTCACGAACAACAAAATTTTAAGTAATTTGAATCTTTGAATCTTTTAATCGGTTGATATTTTGCTGAAACGTTCAATTTTCTGAATATTGGAGTATTAAAAGTTTCAGATTCTGAAATACAAGAGAAATTTTGTTTGATACAGAAATAATAACGTCAGACAAACGTGTATAATTATTTCGAAACAACATCTGACCAAAATTGCAATTGTAATTTGTCCAATAACGCATAACGTGAAATATAGTGGAAAATAATTTTCTGTACCTTTCATTTTATGGAATTTTTCAGATATTTCATTTAAGTAACACGCGTAAACAATATTCTAGTTTTTTTTTTTTGCATATTTGCGGGTACAATGAAATATCTAAAGTTTAGCAGATGAAACGAATTTTCAACGTACGTTTCACTTCTTTAGTTACGTTTACAGAGACACAGAAATTCTCAGGAAACTTATCCTTCATCGTAATAAGAACAAAGAAACGTTAAACGTTCCTTTCTGTGATATATCGATTTTGCAAGACTACCGGTCTGGTGAAGTAATCACGTTCACACAACAAACAGTGTAACAACACAGGCAGTTACGATGTGTTTGCATTGAATGTTTGGCGTTTGATTAAAAGTGTCGTCTATAAATCTCAATTATCGTGGTAGCGCTGCGCGTACAGCAACGTCCGGCGAATTTCTGATTAAATTGTCGTGGGAAATATGCGAAATTAGCATTAAATGCACTACACCCCCGTAATTGGTATGAAAACCGAAATATACGATCGGCCACGGCACACGAGCATTAATGAAGTCTGCGAATTATTGCGTTTTGTCACGTTCCGCTCAATTGTCATGCGATAAAATGAAAGATATTTATTTATCATTGTGTTCCATTAACAATAGCTGCGTATATAAGTTAATAACAAACACGCGACACGATCATTTGATTTCCAAACGAGTCACGGAAATTATAGCGTTAGCTATGTGAGGAACGATTCTCTACTACGCTAACACTTTAATTTTCCTTGAGGTATTTTTGTCAAGAGACGTATAGATTAGAGACTTGCGTACGTTCGTTATACGATCTTTAAAAACAAGAAAAGAAATTTCATTCCTTCGATATACTGATAGTATTATATACAAAACCAGTGTCAGGCCACGCCTGACCCTCAATTTTAAACATCACGTCTGCAAATAAATTCCTTAAACTTAATTTTAAGCTACTTCTAATTTCCCAGAATGGGAAATGATATCTACATTGCGCGTGACGTGCAGATTTCAAAAAATTTCATCCACAACAATCTGTCAGGTTTCTTTGCGTTTGCTCCGGCACAGTCTACAGGTTTGTTGTACGCTTTGTTATACAATTGACGTTGAGCTTTAAAAATTACAGACGCGGACATAATCTCCTTAACGTCGTTTTAATCCGTTTCGTCCTTTCCTTCCTTCGGATGGAATGTAATTATATCAAAAGGAAGAAAGAAATAAAAAAAAAATAAAAATAAAAATAAAAGCAACCGTTTCGCTAATTAAAAAGTATGCAAATAATCGTAACAATTTGCAGCGAACATCCCGTCAATAGGACGTGAATTTTACTGTACATTTTGTTGTTTACTCGGCAACAAGGAAATCTAAGGGGCTTTCAAAGTCTTAAAATTCCTGAGAGCGTCGGGGATCCTGCACATCTTCAACAAGACGTAAAGTTTGAAATATTCGAAGTTTAAAATTCTTACTCTATTAAGCTGGATGGCTTTCTTCTCTTTTTACGTTTACAAAGGATTCCCATACTGCGAATAGAGAAATTCAGGATAAATTCTTCCATGCAAACTCGTAATCTCGAGGCACCAAGTATTTGTTAATGATCGAAGAAAAGGAAAACAGAGAAATTCCTCCTCGAACGTTTGATCTTTCAATCGTCTCCGACGATTCACGACGAAACAAGGAACAAAATCGATTCTTCCCCCTCCCAAAAATCCCCGAGAAGCTTGTCGAGGAACAAATTTCAATTAGTTTGTGTAATTGTAATTTACACAATAGGAATTCATTCGTTTCCTCCATCAACGACAATACCTTCAAATTTCAAAATATTATACAGATTCAACCTGGAAATCCGTTTCGTCAGCCCAAGTGATTCAGCTAAACGAAGCGTATCTTTAATTGTCGCATTAAATAAACAACCAGCGGGGGAAACGCATCAAAAATTTCTCGTCGTCGATGCCGTTCCTTCTTCTCGCGTATGCACGTCGTGCAGAATATGCCCCCCCCCCCCCAAACAGAAAGCTCGACAGTATCTCGCCGCGAATTGATTAAAGTACGCCGAGCATACGGCGCCAAGTATTTCGTCGTTGCAGCTCGTTCCAAAACGAACGAGTCGAGGAGAGGCAACAATCATCCGGGAGGAGGATCTATCCTCCTGTTTCTCATCCTCGGTTGTCCCGTTTTCACCAGCGTTTCCGGGCGACCGTGCTGCCGCAATATAAAACGGTGGACGGTCGTCGCGGAAATAAAAAACGATAGGATTAGCAGAGGCACGCGGATAGCGAACGCGCAGGGTACGAGTATCCTCGTTATTCGGACGACTGCGTCACAATGGCCGCAAGGCGATTATAAACTAAAGCAATTAATTATAAGTGGTCTCGTAGTATAACGACTTCATGCTGGAAATTCCGGCCTGCAACGCCGGAGCATACCGCGAATATTTGGTTTGCCATGAAACGCTTCAAGACCGGCCGCGCCTTCGTCTTCCGGTATGCGGTGAAACTGCAGTTCTCTCTGTTCTCTTTCACTCCCCGACTCGTTCATACGTTCTTTTCACCCTCTCTTTCCTCCTCTGCCGCTTCCTCTCTCTCTCTCTCTCTCTCTTGCACACGTTTCTCTCGATCTTCCTCTATCCTTTTCACTCCTCCCGGTTTCAGTTCTCCATTTATCAATTACAACGAGCCGAGAGAACCGCCGGCGGGAATAAACCGCTGAAAAATCCCATTATCGGCCTGCGGAACCTCCGCCCCTGCATTTATTTTGTTTCCATTTAACTTACCGGAGATTCTGCCCCCGTCTTACGGCGACGCGGAAGTTCACGATCAGTCCTCCCTGGAATATCGATGCCTGCTAACGCTAGCCAGACCCACGGATCCTCCGTGTTTCGCTCGCTGTTTCACCCTTGTCTCGATTCGTATCGCCTCGATACGGCTTTAATTGCCACGACATCGAGTTCCAAGCGACAGGAACTGATCTTGCAAGAGGCAAGGGAAAAAGCGTGAGAATTTCTTTTTCCTTTCTCTTTTCTTTTTTCCCTCTCGTTGATGAATTACGTCTGCGACGGACACTCGTTAATTTGAAAAGGGAGAACTTTCGAGGAAATCAAAGCGCAATGTAAATTGGATTTTAATATTTTGTAATCGTATACTCTCCATTAATTTGCATTATTAGATATCATAATTATACTTGATATCATTGTCAAGTGTTCACTGATTTATCTTCATCTTCTCAGATCTATTTATTTACCTCTTTTGTTAAAGATTTATTTATTTTCAGTTCATATCAAATTTATCTATCTGTCACTTATATTCCAAATAAAGCGTAATAATTTTTCGATTTTTTCCATAAATGAGAACGTATTTTAAAAGTGTAACCCGTTTTTTTCAACGCACGACCGTGTATGAATGGTACATGCGCTTTTTACGAGTTGTTTTCACGTTAAAATGTTCACTTGTACTTTTTAGAGCACTCTGTTATTCGTGTTCTTAGACGAACGTTTTTCTCCCCGATGAAGCTGTGCCCAGTACAGGAGAGCGTTACATTTGTTCTATCGATGCTTCAGGAGGAAGCCAATACCTGAACTCTGAAATTCAATAAGAAGCAACGTGGAAATACTAAAATTGGATGATACGGATAGCGAAAGAACCGGTCGAGATGGTTTATGTGATTTTCAATCGCGACCAGCTCTAATGATAAAGTGGCTGATTTGTTCTTTCCATGTTTTCTTTCGCGAAAACACGCTTCTAGATATTTTTATGCGATCTTCTTAATTATTCTATTCGGCATAATATTCGAAACTCGTCTAAAATTACCATATTAATTATCATATCAAAATTATACGAGCTGCTGGATCAATCGCTCGTTAAAATAAAATGAATTATGCAGCTAAACTTTGACAATGATTTCCATTTACATTGTTACTTCATTACCGTTTAACGTCATCATAATTATCAATTTCCGCGAGACAATTATTTCTGCAATAATATCGTTCAAAATAATCAAAAATGCGTGCTCTTCAACGAAATGTCTGAAACCAATCAAAGAAACGTTTGAAGACCATGATAGAGGAGAAGAAACACGACAAGTCCATCACTAATTCCACAGAAGAGTTCATTAAGTGCTTTCGTTTCCGACTTTGCGGTTATTTTCATTTTTAATAACGACACGTTCAAATTTTAGAACGTTTCTCTCTTGTGATCTTCAACGTTCGAGTGAAATCCCTGTTGTGCTCGATGTAGCCGGCACCAAAAATCATTTCAACCTTTTCTTCTCCCCCTTACGAAGGTTTCTATCGTCGTGAGTTTCGCGGTAGAATAGCAAGATTTCTGAAGAGACCGAGAGGAAATTCGTTTGTACGGGAATCGTTGGGCTTTAGTTTCCAAACGTAATAAAAGAGACGAAACGTAATTTTTCTACGATCAGAGAGCGATCCTCGCTAAGGAAATAATGTATGTTTGCGAGTCATTGTAGAAGAACAACGTTTCCCTTCCAGTGGTTCTATTAGAAGTTCCTCTTTTTCTTTCTTCCTTTTTTATCGAGCAACCCGAATCTTCAAGAGCGAATAAACTAAAGTTTGAAAGTAAGATTTTTATAGAATTCTTTTTGGAGAATGTTGTTACTTATTAAAGGTTACAACCAAATATTTTATGCGCTTTTGAATATTACAAGTTTCTTTGCATCTATAAATTTCACGTAAATGCATTCAACAGTGAGTTTAATTACTAAGAAGTAGAGATTGACGAACTTTCTTAAAATGCATAACTGCTGAGATATATGAGATATGTATATATTTCCATAGTTCAAATTTCAAAGAAGTTCTTTATATGTATGTATTATTCTTTTATATGTATATACATATATTCATTATGAAGTCGATCTCGCTGGTTATTTTGAAAAATGAATCAATTCAATAGAAAATAGCTGACTGCTCAATTTGAATTCATATTACAGTTTACGTGCATTCTATATTTCGATTCGTTATTCAATTAAACCGTGTCAATTTCAATCCGCCGGTGCACAATGGCGATATGTAAAGTCATTTATTCTCGTGGTTCCGAATTAACAAATATTTTCGGAAATTTCAATTACCGGCTTTTCACGTTGGAAAATTATCAAATTATTTTCGAACGCGATAGTTTATAAGAGTCTGTCAAACAGAAATGCAACCGTTCGTTTTTCAATTTAACTGTTGATTGACTATCGATTTCTTTATAACTGAGATGATCCTGATATTTTTATTTTTGGTTCAACAGTTTTCCTAAGAAACTAATCACTCTTTAGAGTCATTGACTCTATTCTAATATCAGAAACATATCAATGTCTTCGTTGTTATTGTCAGAAATTTTCATAGTACCTAAATTACCTAAAAATGCAATGATTATGACACTCTGATAAAATAACGATTATTAACACAGACACAAGCAGTTAGGAAGGATTTTCTAACCGAAAAAAAGCTCTGGCAAAAGTTTTTGTAAAACTGGTCATTTTTCATTCGACAATGTGTCAGGACATACGTATATAGATCGTTTCCGATGGTATCTGTCTCAACGTGCTGCGAGTACAATTTCTGGCTGCTAGGACGCATTGTTGAAAAAGATGGGAAAAATCTGGCAACACTCGCCTTTGTTCAGGCGAGGATGTTAAATTCTCGAAAAATGGAAACTGAAATTGTCAGAAAATCGCTAATTTATATTTTCTTCGAATCGCTATTAAAAATCGCCCGTTGGGAGAATAATTTTTTAATAAAATACGTTCGAAAATTCTTTCTATCCTTGTGTACAATTTTTATTCTGCATGATATATGTATGGTTTTAATTTATTTGGCAACTTTCATATTTCAGTCCCGAGTGAATTCCAGTGTCGAGCCTGACTTACACTTATATACTGCAACGCGTTTAAAAATGTAAATTTTTGTCGCGACGTTTTTAGCGACCTTGAAGCGTTACGAACGTACGGCCGCGCGAGTCGTTGCAGTCTTTTTCCTCTACACCTACGTGTTTGTCACGCGTTACGGAAAAGAAGTCAAGCAAAACCGTATTTGCAAGCATTTGGATGGGATAAATATTTTATGCTTTCGAGTCACCGTATGAACAATTTAATTCTTTCCGCTTTATATCTACGCGTACGAGTCGCTGTTTTGAGCGAAAGTTTTATTCGTGTTTACGTAATTTCTATGTTCGCGCAGTGCCTCGGACCGTTTCAGCTTTAAATTGCTTTAAATTGCTATTAAATTGATGGAGCATTATATCTCGGTACTAGTTCAAAATTAGTAATTTTATTAGTTTGAAACTGGTATTAAAATCAGTAATTTCTGATATTGTCAGATCTGTGCGCAGAAATATCATCCGAATATTTTTGCAATGATTGCAGTTCAACTTCTACGAAAGTTTGTAGCGTAAAGGAATAAATCTTGACTTTTGTTATAATGATACGTCACTTTTGATTTATCAACACTAAAGTGTTAAGACGTTTCAGGAGACAGTGTTTCTTGAAAGAGAGTTGACAAATTACATCTCTCATTAGTATCGAGCTTGACTCGAGTG
This sequence comes from Tetragonisca angustula, assembly GCA_036937485.2. Classification (NCBI taxonomy): domain Eukaryota; kingdom Metazoa; phylum Arthropoda; class Insecta; order Hymenoptera; family Apidae; genus Tetragonisca; species Tetragonisca angustula. The sequence goes on along the minus strand of JAWNGG020000087.1, from coordinate 812,166 downwards.
TACGTGTATGTTTTGCCGTGGAATTGAATCGACTTCCCTGTGAACTTGGAGTTCGTAGAATATATTGCGTATCGAACAGCACATGACGTTTATTGGAATAATTGGCAAAAGAAGAGACGTGTTTGCGCTCCAACGTCTGATGGCTTCGACGTTTTCTTTGCTACGTGAGCAAAGTTGATAAAAATAGAACTTATCGATTGTTTAACATCGTTCAACGTGCAGTGAAGAACACGAAACAGAATTTGATCGGTGGAAAACAGTACAGAGAAATAGAGAACAAGTATATATGTTTCTTAATTTTAAAAGAAACGCGAGTTTCGGAAATTACAAGAATTGTTTCGATCATCGGCAATTTCTAAAATTCCCACGAAAATTCACGATCTAATCATTCTTATTTCGAACGTTCTGGCGTTAATTTCACGAACCACGGGCAAGGTGTCGAATCGTGGGCCATAATTAATAGGTTACGAACAGAGGAGTCATCTTTGTCACCTCATTAAAGTTGCATGCCGACCTCACAAGGCCAGTTCGCGTTAAACTCGCTACCATCGCCAATGAAATCAGGTTGCAACGTGGAATACTCAAAGAGACCAAGACGAGAACCGCCTTGAAGTTACCTGACTGCACGTTCCTAAGCTCGAAATGAGGTAAACATCGATGCATACAGAGCCTTGAACGAAAGTAGCCTTGACCATATCGAAGATAATTATCTTCGATGCAGTTTACGTTAATTAAATTAAATTAAACGCTCTACGTTCCCTCAGCTTCCAAATGTCGGCGTTGTGTTATACTTGTCAAGTGATATGGTCGATCCCCCCCCCCAATTTCTTTGGAACCTTGATTAGATTTTTCTACTTTGGGAAACTTCTTCGGTAACGTTCGTCGATTAGTAATAATTAATACTTTGCAATATATGTAATATCAATATAAATATATATATAATATACAATTTAATATAATTTATCTAATATTAATATAATATAAATAAAAATATATATACAATTGCAATGCCTTAGGTTTGATAGAATTTTTCTCTCCACATTCATAGATAGATCTCCTTCGATAATCCAGATAAAACAGAAACTCTAACCAGACACGATTAATCGTCACGAATAAAATAATACGTCACGTATTTCAGAATCAGTTTCCCCGCCCCGTTTCTGAGACGTTCTCGCACTTGGGAAAAATTTGAGCAAGGGATTTCTAGCTTGTCGTGTCAGCGAGATATCGGTATGACATCAACAGCACGACCATTGTTTCCGGTAGTATTGTTTCGGGTTGTTTCTCGCCCGAACTACGAGCCTTTTACGTTGGAGATTTCCAAGCTACCGACAGGGAACTGAATAAAAGGAAAATGAACCCGACCACACCCATCCAGTCTTCACATAGCAAGGCGTTCACCCTCGTCTCGGGAAATCACGATAATCTTGTTTCTCTCTCTCTCTCTCTCTCTCTTCTCCGTCGAGGAAAGGAACTTGTACACTGCTGGAAATAACCTTAAGAAGTTTGTATTTCGCTGAGGACGCGAGTCAGCTACGCGCACAATTTTGTGCGGGTGCGCAACTATCGCGAGAAGCATGCGAGATGGTAAGAATCGCGATAATTTGACTAATTGATAGGATCACTTTGTGCAAGAATTCCAGTAAAATATCTTTCGAAGACCTTTGAGAAAATCAATTGTCCCTTTTATTCTCTTGAAGAGTAATGTTATAATTACAAAAAAAAGTAAAATCCTATAAAAATTAAATTGTACACTCTGTCCTGAAGAAGAAAAGCATCGAAGTTGAATTGAATCATTATTTCAACAATTCGCGAGGAATTCCCTTCGTACGCGATAGGAAAGGAGACGAATGCGTCGCAACAGATGCTCAGAAAATCAACAAGGGAACGATACTATTCAATTTACTGGCTAATTCTATCTCAAGTGAATAAGGGCGATCTTCTCAAAAAGCCACTGACCTCCGATAGGTTAGTTCAAATATAATCGCGGTCTTGCTCCACTTGCTCGAGCGGAAGAACTCGTTCATAAATAAGAGAAAACTAAGTTGTTATTCCAGCGTTTGTAGAACGTGTCCGTAACGACGGCGAACGAAGGCACGTAGACGAAACTGCGAGAGCAATTCGTTTGAAGTTGCCCATTCTTCTCGCGGTAAATCGCAAAGAACTTCTCCTGCACGGCTCCTAAGAGGTCCGAGCGTTACCGAGGAAATCAGGTGTGACGTGTGCATTCCGCTCGCAAATCTGCCAGTTGATTCATTCGAGGCACGAGTTCCGGAAGCGTCAGCTTGGAAAAGCAATTATTTCCCTTTAAGGCTCGTCGCATCGTCGAGCAACTCGGGTTACTCGCGCGGGGACGAGCCTGCTGGCCTGGCTTACATCTGCGCTCGCAGACCGTGGCGAAGCCAAAGCGTTGTTTATTCCAGGCTCGTGGCCGAAGGTCAATTTGTAGCCCCCCCGAAGTGACATTAAAGCGCCATGTCAGAACGTAGTATACGCCAGCTTCGGATTCGCGGTCGGTGGCCACGACGTTCTCGAATAGATGCCACCTCTCGTCGTTGCTCGAAACGACTCGAACGGACGTGCACAGGAGTCGCACGGGCACGAAATCGTCGTGTGCGTCACGCGTGACGGATGCGCAACGTTCGAAACTGCTTCGAGCTGTCCGTCGCCTAATTACTCGTTCTTATTAACTCATTTGTCAAAGCCGTATACGCACGCGTTGCCTATACGCTCTCTGCGGGCTCCCTTTTCACGTTGCCACCCACTGGAAATTAATTGGAAAGCTCCAACTCGCTCCGTTCAACCGATTTGATTATTCCCGATTATTCCTCGTCTATTTGTATCCCCAATTATCCTGGATATATCTGGAGAAATCGCGGCGAGGTCCTCGAATAATTAACAATCGATGTTTGCTATCGTTATTTTTCCTTGCAGCTGATCGAACCTACGGCCTCGGCGAACGATTGTAAGTCCCAGAGTCAGTCTGACGATCTGCCTGAACCGACGAGTTCACTCGGAATGGGAACTAATCTAATTTCACCATCGAAAAGCGATCTTTTCGAATTCATTGTCCCGACACGTGGGCGATATTCGACGTTTTCGCAAACGAAGTTTTCAAAAATTATGTTTGTCATTGTCATTTCAATTTGTCAAGTTGCTCAGCCCGGTTTCTAAGTGAGAGACTCGTATATTACTACCGGTACCGAGTCACTGTTGGAAATTAGCTGCGCTCAGAACAGTGGAGCAGTAGAATAACGACAGTCTGTGCCAGCCAACAACACTGATTTATTAACTAAACAGTCAATTTCTCACGAGATCTAAATCTGTACTATAATTACAAAATCCATAAAATACTGTTAATAGTGGTTATTATACTAAGTACTCTGTTTTTATTTTTCAAATCACGTTTCGCCTGGGCAACAGGCGAAACAATATTGATATATTAATTAAACAGTCAATCTCCTTCAAGATCGCGAGCAGATCTGCGTAATTACAAAATTCATAAAACATCATTAAGTTGTTATCACACTAAATACCAGTGCCAAACAATCTTCCTTGAAATCTTTAAGATAAAGCAGAACTTGAATCAAGATTTAAAATATAAATATTGCTACTGCAGCACTTGCAATTCGTATGAATAATAAATTCCAAGCGACGTAATTCTGCGTAACGATTAAGAACGTGCAAATATCCGGGCGTGCAACAAATTCGTTTCCTCGTGGCTGCGTAGCAAGGTTCCGCGCGAGGCAAATTTATTCTGCGCAACGATCGTATTACGTTGTACTCCAATTTTCGATCGAGCTACTATAAACAGGTTTCGATTGAATTCGAAGCGTTTACCAGGCCGGACATCTTCGGTCATTGAAACGTGTAATTGGTTTTGTATGTTGCGGCGTACGAAACGTTGCAACGAAACGTTGCACGTCGCGGCACAGCTTGTGATTAACATATGCAATGCGTCGAAACTCGTTTAAACATCGCGGATTACACACAGTATTTTAATCATCCGTAGGTAATTTGCGTGTAATATCAAAATGCTAATTCAATTCGCTGATCCGCGATTCTTCGCATAAATCGATTACAATTTCTCGGCCGTGAATTTTCCGGCCATATTCGACGGTTATTAGTGTAATGCGTATACATTAATCAAGCACAAAAGGAAAAAAGAAGAAGGAACAACGCGATACAATGCAGCCGTTTCTGAATAGAAAGGTTAATGGAAAACTTTGGTTACGACAAAGGGGAGGGGGGGGAAGGGGTGTTCGAAGAGCATTTCTACATTTATACGACGAAGTTTATTGCGCGATATTGTTTGAACGTAATGCACGTAACGTTTGAAATGTATTTAATTTCGTAAGATTGACAGTGCAAGCTTGTCATCGCGCATACTGCAATTGTATGGAGCAATTAGATCGTGGAAAAATTGAATTGTTTCTCGTTGCTGATTTCGTGTTACGATTTGCATCGTGAAATAGTGACGTTCGAAGGCAGTTACAAACACGCGTCATGCACGTGTTTGTACCTATTAAAATGTAGAATTTACAGTGCAACAAAAGTATTGAAGCACTCGTCTTTTATTCCACGTTATTAAAAAAAAAACACACACACATTTTTGATAATGTGTGAAAATATAAATAAATAGTAAAAATTTCTTTAAAAGTGATTTCCAGCGATTTTCTATAAGACGTAACACTTCGAAACTCTTAAGTAGAAGACTGCTAAAGTTTGGTGTCCTTGGATAAAACCAAGCCAGAGATTTTTTTGCACATTTATAGAAAATTCGATACGGTGAAAGAGCACGTATACAAAAGAATACAGTATTCGAGCGAAAAAAAAATGTCTATCAAGTTAGACAAGAAATAAGAATTTTCATAAATGTTCTATTTGGAAGAAATCGTTCCTTGACACCAGTAACAAGTAACGAGCGAAACGTGAAACTACGATGACCGAGGACGAGCGAACAGACTCGTCTAGATCGTGGCGTGACCGCTCGCGAAATTCTCGTTCGTTTGGAGTTTATAATGAAGAGTTTTGACGCATGCCGGACGACCGATGCGGAAAATTTCGAAAACATTCCATTCAATCAGACCTGGTGGGATAGTTTGTTAACTGGAGTGCAACGCGCAGCTTGAGACCTACGAGGTTTTACAAGCGCGAGAAAGTTAGACGGCGACGGTAATAAAGGCGACGCTTGTTTCCCGAATGAATAGAACAGGGCTGGTAATTGTCGTCCCTTCACTTTCTCTCGTTGTCGATTGCGCGGTAATCAGGACGTTGTCGCGTGCACTTTGTCTAGGGGCTTAAATATCTTAAAAAGGGACCTCTATCAATTTCGCAGCGATCGAAGCGCGTGTAAATATGCGCGTAAAATATTTTCCCGGAAAATAAAAACGAAACGAGATGGAAAGGTGTAATTTGTAGGAAAGGGAGTTTGACACGTCCGTGTAGTATTTCTGGATCGCCAACAGCAAATATAACGTCGAACTTCAACTACGTACGTACCCAAATTTACTACGTGGTAACACGTAGAGATGTACGTATACTCGAAATCGTGAGAGTGTTGAAATTAACCGCGCGAGTTTAGAACTATCGACGACGTTCGTTCGATTAATTAACGGATTAAACCTCTCGCTGTTCTTAGTTAGCGCGCTCTTGGAACAGCTGGTCACGAAAACAGCAAAGCGAAAAGAGCTCGTACCGAATGTAACGAGAGCTGTGGAAAACAGCACGTGCTTAACCGGCCGGTACTTCGAAATTGCACGGTCATTTGAATAATTCAGCAACCCGGCATTTTGCAGCGAGCTATCAAAAATTTCCAATACGTACGTACGTCCGACATTCGAAGCGAAACTCTACTTAGAGACCCGTACGTACGTACGTAGACTGTACGTGTGCCCGCGTGAAACGAACGGTCGGATTCATGATCGACGCGCTCTTACGAGGCAAGTTTTACGATGCAATTAGAACCATCGACGTCGCCGTGGAGGTGTCTGACGGAGGCCGCGACGTAAACGCTCGTCGTAACGTTCTCGTGACGCCAGATAAGACGGCTCGGGTTGGACTCGAGCTACGCGATTTCGAACGCGACGCGTTCTATGCGAGAGGTTAAACAACGCCGCCGCGTTCACTGAGTTGCCAAGTTTTCTCGTTTGTGCCTCTCTTTAACGTCTCGCTGGGCCACATTACAGCGTGTAAAGTGCGGCGGGCACGAAGATAGGGAGCAAAGAACGGTGACCGAGTGAAAGAGTGAGAAAGAATGAGGGAGAGAGAGAGAGAGAGAGAGATGCCGGTGAATCGGTATGAATAAAGCGGGCAGGATTACGCTTTCCTCTCCGACTTTGACTTATTCCGAGCCCAACGGGGACCGAGCTTTCAGTTGCCACTTAGCGAAAATCGAATTACGCGTCTTTCGCCGGCGCACCTCGCCACCAGGAAATGAGCTTCCAGTTCTTGCCGGAATGAACGTTTTCTCGGAGTTTCGACGTCTGCCGGTCACCGCCGTTTTGCTCTTACTTTTACCTTCCGCGGGACTGGTTCAAGGGACGGCAGACTCCGGCGAATCCCCTCGAACGGTTTATTATTGTATTCCGACAGCACTCGTCGCTGCGACTCTTTTTCTCCTTTCTTTCTTTCTTTTTTTTTTTTTTTCGTTCCTGAAATTAACGCTCTTCTTTGCATTCTTCGAGGAACGTTCCAGGTCTCGATGGTTGATTCCGACGCGTTTGCTTAGCGAGGCAGGTGAAAACGAAACAATCCCGAAGCGCAATAATGGAAAAGATTGTTTGGAGAATTCAGGAATTTTGTATTTTTAGGTATATATTCGTCGAATGTACAATGTCAATGGACCTCTTAAACACGTTGACGATCTACTAAGATTTCGAAAATATATTAAAGATTCGCTTATGCTGAAGAGAATACGCGAAAGATTAATTTCAATCGACGAATATAAAAAATAACATAATAATATAAAATAATATAAAAAATAATATAAAAATATTCGAGTGAAATTTCTCAATTCTCAAAGCTGAATTATGCTATTTATACGTCGGTTTACACTACCGTTTATTTATGGAATAATATTCGTTCTTCGATAACGTCAAATGCAAACGAAAGGGGGATATTGCAACGAACTAGCTATTTCGAAACGAGTCAACAGCGCGGCGTGAGGAAACAGAATGATTATTATCTTGAACGTTACGGACACAGGCGTACTGTTGTTTAATTACTGGAAAATAAGTGGCGGGCACGCAGCAAAGCGTTAAAACAGTTAAATAGCTTCCGCACTCGTACGAATTTGTAGCCTTGAAATATGTAGCACAAAGTGGTTTGGAAACATTAAATATTTAACTTTTCCGGCGCTGCGGTCGCTTTTGATTAGTCTTTGCCGAGTATACAACGAGTGTACATACGTAAGTGTAGCGCCAAATGGCTCAAAGAATTTTCTCGGATATTAAATTGGGTTGTTTTGGAATCGCTTTAAACGGCTCGTTGAATTTATTTCTACTTACGCCTTCGTACGATTATCCCGTGTGCGGATGGAAAGCTTTACTACTGAAAGCTGTACTAAATGTTTTTGCAAAGTGAACCACTACGATTTAGTGTATTTATATATTTGTGAAGCAGAGACGTCAAAGTGGAAACACGTTGCGTTCGACACGTTTTGAAGAGGATGCGTGAAAAATATAGCTGAATGACAATTAAACAAAGGAAACCAATTTTTATCAACATCCAAATATCCAGTCCAAGTATGCCAAACTATGATGAAATTTAAGAATGTTTCGTGTAACGTTCGTAATGTAATCATAAAAAATTTCAATATATTATTATTTGTTTCTATCTCTTCTGATTTGAATAAAATTAAACGACAACTATATACAACGTCCAAACGAATAGAACTGAATTATTATTTGTACGATACTATCACGGTATGTAAGAGATATATTAAGGAACAATCGTTGAATAAACGTATACAAAAATCGCCCAACTGTTTCGTGGAACTTTTATTAATTTAGGAGGTTAATTCGAAGGTGAATCGTTTTGGCCGATATCCGGCGGTAAAGGGTCAATTAACCGAGGAACGCCGGTGAAACATAAAAATTCTTTCGCCGGTGCGCGCGGAAAGTTACACTTTTCGCTCAGCTATTCCGGAAGTTAGCCAGCCGGCTGTACTTTCATTACTGCTAAGATTAATCTGCAGTTGAACTTTGTTCATTAATGCGAGATCATAAAAGTTTGACCGATTTTCATCTTACAGCGACCGACGGATCAAAGAATATTTTAATTTCCTTTTATACTCCTCGCCTGTGAATATACGTACACAGTTGCTCCCTGAAGTGTGTTTCCGCAACGCTTGCATTTGCAACGTTGAGTAAGTAAAATATTTATGCAGGCAACGTACTCGATTAAACACTTTCGAACTTGTACCTTTTTGATTCTTCTTCTCTTTTATCGCGCGAGAAATTTAGAAAAAAGTAAAAGAGGACTCGACGCGAAGAATCGTGAATTACGTTACGTAAATATAAATACTGAAACGGTGAAATGTATTTTCTGGTGTCTGTCTCTTCTTCGCGAGCGGAAATTCCACAAAATACGGCGGGAAATGTCTGACTAAAAATTCGGGAAACGCGGAACAGGATTTTACATCGGGGAAAATTCCGCGTAAAGTGGTTCTACGCCGACATTAATTTATGCTAATTCGGTAGTTTATGTTTCCCGATTGCGTTGCGTGCGTTTCAAGTGTGCATAATGACAGAGAAATTTTAATTATCGTTAATACGAATTATCGACGATTCTAGTATCAACGTCGTTTGCCCATTGCTCCGAACGTTTCTAGATTTAATCGTGATAGAGTGTATTAATGTTTATACGACACACTTATTACGCTTTCATTCATTCTCATCATTTTCCGATGCCTGTGAAATTTTCGTACCGAAACGGAAATGTTCTGATAAAAAGTATCTCTTGATTCGTGTTTTTCACTTGAGAAAAAAATGCAAAGCACATTCCGTGAAATGGCCTTTGATCTTTTATTCAGAGGTAAATGTATGTTGGATCAAGCGGACAAATATTTATCTGTTTTCAATTACATCGACATTAAAAATTCTCTCTCCTTCTCTCTCTCTCTCTCTCTCGATATTTTCACTTAATCGCTCTTAAACTTCATTTAATTAATTAAGGATTAAATTCTGATAAATTAAATTTTGACCGAACTTATTTTGACTAAATTATGCGCGGTTAGTATACCGTGGCAACTTATTTTTCGGCATTATTGTGAGAAACACGAACAACTCGTATTATTTTTACACTGCAAACAATTTCTATGCTCCTGCAAATGACAACTCAAAAACCCAAGCCGAAATAATTTTCCAAAACATCACGATACACGTACACGATTTCCCTTTGAAAGTTTGGGACATTCTTTTCCCTTTGAACGAAAACCTAGAATAATTACAAGTTGCATTTTTAAACGAACTGTAAAATATCAATATCATGGATGGAAGTATTTATGTTTGCTCAAAAGACAAAACTTTCCAAAATGTCCGTCATAATTCCTGTATCTACATATGTGAATATTTATTTATTCGAAACTGGACCGTAAACGTGCAATCGATCGCGCACTGAAACACACGAGATACACGAAACTGACTGAATGGCGATCCGATTGCGCTACAAGAGATACGCATTGACGTTAGACCGTCTAACGTGGCAATAAATTATCTCCCTGGTGTACACTTAAGTGCATGGAAACGCATATTACATGCGCAGCTCTGTCGATATTTCACGTGGATGCGCAATAAAACGATTTCCTATTAGACATCGGTATCTTGTAACTTCGTGAACCGTGGAATGATTACGAGCAAAGCATACAAATGATCGATCGACCGGCCGTGCCACGTATATTTCCGTAATGTTTGCAAATGCCAGATATATCGTACCGATATACAATACGCTTGCTGCAAACTTTATTCCAGTATGTCGGACCTACATCGGCCTTTATCGACGTGGTTAAACCGCCGTGTTCGAGATTGCTTTGAAAAAGAAACTCTTCCCATTTACAGAGAAGTTTTATTCTATCAAAATTTTCATCAAACCGACGAGAAAGGGAAGATCAATATCCAAAATCGTTGGCCAATTTTTCATTTCGGACCCTGCTGGTCCACTTTTTTCTTTTTTCTTCTCTTTTTTCCTCTTTTTTTTTCCTTTTGCTGTTACGAGTGAGAGAGGAATTTGAATAATGAAATTTAAATGGCTCGACAAATGTGCAAATGTGTTACACGATATAACACAGTATTTATTTATATCGGAAATTTGCAGAGAAGCTTATTCTGCACAGATTTTAATTGTTCTTTTTTCTACGTAGATCTGCTTTTTTTTTTATTTCATCAGTTTTATCGATAGCTCGTATCGTAGAAATTAGAACAGGGATTAAAATTAATCGACAAAGGTGGTTGTTCAACTTTTTTTTTTCAAACGGCGGAAAGTAATTTTCATTTCGCATTACGTTCTGTCTTTTCGCGTAATTTTACGTGCTTCCGCACTGTAATTTCACTCCGTGAAATTTCTCCCGGAAATGAATTTTACAAAAAGGGGATTATTATTTTTGAACCGAATTCCTTGTGTGATGACGATGAAATATTACTGTCATTGTACAATTTCGTTCAATTGTGAAACAAGTAGTTACATCCATTGTACGAATATTGAAATTAAAATATAATCGTATAATTATATATAATATATATATATATATATATATATATATATATATATATATATAATACGGTCAGTATCACTTAAACATTTTTTTCGAAGACACGTTGAAATGTTCCCTTTAAGAATATCTATACAAATAACATGTTCTCAATAGCACTGATACATTTATATACGTTCCAATGACAATATTCATTCAAATCGAAATAAAGTTTAAAAAAAAAAAAATTCACAAACAGTGACGATGAAATAAAAGTTTAGATGCTCGTTACGTTGCAAAGTTGAAAAGGAACAAGGAAATTTCTTAAAATTTCCTTCATTTAATCAAATTGAAACCCGACTGGCAACATCCTTTGAAATTCTACTTGAAATTTCACGGGAAATAACGCGAAACAATTATAATGATAGTCACGATTAGAATTCATCAAGATTTTATTTGATCAGCGGTGGAAACTAATTCTCTTAGGAAATGCGCCCGGCCGCAATGTGTGGGCTTTCTCATCGGCTACGGGGGGGAATGTTTAATGTATGACGCCTTTCTATCTGAAATTCTGAAGAAGCGCGCTGAATTTAGATCCGGTAGATCTTAAAATGGCCGCACCTAAGATAACGGTTTCCTCGAAGAGGAGGATCACTTTTTTTCCTTTTCTCTTTCTCTCTCTCTCTCCCCCTTTTTTTTATCCACCGAATACGAAACGTTATCTCGCGCGCATTGGAACGGTACTATGAATTCCAGGCAGTTCTGTCCACGTAAACTTCACCGGAGAATTTCCTGGCAATCACGGTCGAAAGGAACGTTAACATTCGACTGCTCGTTAAATTTCGCGCCCTCCTTCCGGGGAAAGTGAAACGAATGGTAATTGCCAAGATTCTCCAGCACGTTATTTCCTAATACGATATTTAGAGAAAAGTACTTGTAACTGTATTTGTAATACTTGACAACTCTTTAATAGAAACAAATTATTTAATATAGATCAAAGTACAATCTGAATGTCATTTTTCGTTCTCCTTTTACAGAATTAGAAACTATTCATTTTTCTCTGAAACGTTACAAAATTAATATGGCAAATATCATTTCAACGAGTGAGTCGAGGTATATTTGAATCGAAGTTTTACTGTCAGCCAGAATCCTTCTCGTGGATCTAGAAATAATTCAGAAAAAGTATCGACGTCCGAATCGAAAGTTTCGTAAGCGGGAAGTTACAACACAGAATAGAATTAAATTCTTGGTTAAAGCGAGATTAAAGTTTCGAATATTGTAATTTATCTCTGCAGCACTTGATGCGGCAGTCGGATACAATATTACGGGGAAAGTTTAAATGTCCATTAAGGAATTTTAATGAAGTTGCACAAACGTTGGCCGTGCGCTTTCTTTGTCACAGTCTTCACTTTTAATTATTCCATCTCTCGATTGCGAAAACATTTCGAAAGTATCTCTGCCAGAAATTGAGTTTCAGCTGCAATTATTTTCGTTCGTGTGTGAATAATCCTTGCTGAATTTTTCATCGGTTCTGCTTCGTTTGCACGAACTTGGCAACGAGGTTGCAACAATATTTACCGCTGTCAGCGACCGTCCAACAAATTATCGACATCGTAGTAAGTGATTATTTTCAGTACCATTTACAACACACAATTACCGTGTGTAGGCGAGGTAAATTGCTTGCCAAAGTTTCGCATTAACATCTGCGAGAGGCAGAAATATAGTTGGACTTTATGACATAAATGTAACGCGTCATTTCCGCAATTAACAATTTCTACGCATTTCACTTTTGAAGCTTTTGCCCCTATATGTAATTACGAAGCCGGCTCCAATGAAAATTAAATTCCAATTAAAACGAGGGACGCTAATTTGATTCGATTGTATTTAATGCTCGCGGAAATATCGCGTGCAATAATGCTCCCTATGTTTTTCAAATGTTTCACCAGCTTTTCCGTTTTTCCGTCTTTTCGACGAGGTATGGATTTTCCGGCCAGAAAGTTCCCAATAGTCACATTAACTCTCGTAATGTGACGAAGACGAAGTTAACTTTCTTTATTGAAAATTAGAACCTATTTACGTGTATTAAGCTGTATTCAACTGTATATGACAACTTGAACTTGCTCAACTGCGACGATAACTTGCTCGTCATTAAAACTTCTTTAACGTTGATACTTTGTATTGCTTTTGATTACGCATTAAAAGAAATAAATATTCTTATACGTTGCCTGACAGATTTGTGTCGTATTTTCACAACGATGAATTTGAACTACAAACTTATAAAGCAACTTGTACATAGCTCTGTATATAGGGCTGTCTGTTTCACGCGTATTTAAAGCATCAACTAAATTAAATTGTACCATATTGAAATGTGCATATATTGAAAAGTGATATTTCTGTGGAAATATGATTTAAATTACCTTTGTATTAAAATGTAGACCAATTGAAATGTTGCTACGTTCTACGTCGTGTAAATATGTATTAACATTAATATACACGGAATAGAGAAATCTGTAAATATCCATGTATATGGATATTGAAATGCATAATTATCATCGTATTAAAATTACAGATTTATAATTTCCTGAAACGTGTCACGCATTTTGTATGTTCCATAAATACATGTGCAAATTTTCTGGATTCTAAATACGAGATTATGCAAACAGAAAAACATTTCAAAACTTTAACGTAATTATCAAAATTGGGGCTTCTAGGTATAATTCTTATCATTTTTGAAAGAAACAATCTAACGCTTCCCAAATAATATTCCCGTTACAAGTAATATGTTTCCCCACCTTTGATGAAACTAGCTCCAAAGATATTTTTTCCAAGAGGACATGGCTTACATATGGAAACCTTAATTTTGATAATTATACGTGAAAAGTTTACATGTCCATACCTCTCTGTTAAACTTAGATTGCATTGCATTCATGCATTCGTGAAAAACGTACAAACATCAAAAATGGCATACTCGTTGGAATATTGAGGAGATAAAAGAAATCTCTACACATGCTATCTCACTCTATCCTATTTTTAATCCTATTCTTAAGAGAATAACGAAAGAGTTATTTGAAGCGTGTCATTTCTTATCTCAGTCACACGTTTCCTCAATTACCTTTTCCTCAATTACACGTTATCTCAATTACCTTCCCTTCAAATTATTTTAAAAACTTCTCGTTCATAGTGACAGGAGCCAGGTCAAGAAATTAAGAATCCCCAGTCTGAAATAAATTTCCACTGAAAGCTATCATTACCTGCGCAACTTCGAAAGCTTGGCAAAAGGTAAAGATTAAACAACAGTCCAACGCTGCACGTCACGACGTACTTTCGCAACTCGCATTAATCACACACCAAAATCATGTACAAATTCAAACAACCTGAAATCACTTTACCGGCATGAACTCTTACTTCGTTTCAAATATTCCCTCAAGTTTCTGTCCGTGCTCGCTCGCATTAATCAAGTGACTGCGATTCAAGCAACCCCCGATTAATCCGAACGAGGCATAGCTCCACGCGTGAATATCAGATCGTGCAAATGAACGGTGGGCGTGTGCGGTGGGGAAATCCACTTGATTTCAGCTCGCCGATGAAAGCAAACGCGGGCGAGAAAGAAGCACGGGCGATGGAGGAGAGTTAAGCAGTGGAAACAGAGCGGAGACAGAGAAAGGAGTTGGTAACACGTTTCGTTTCCGTTCCACCGTCACCTTGAGGCCATCTCTTACCGGTTTACGAGAGCACCCCCACCCCGTGAAACTTTCGCTACGCTCGCACTTAAAGTCATCCTTCGAAATAGTGCGATGTAGGTGGTATAATGTCTGTTACGAATACTGGCAGTGGCTGCCGCTCGAGGGATGGGTTTATGACTCGCGCCACTTCGCACGGCCACGTTTGCGAAAGACGTGAAACGTTTAGACTCTTCCTGGAACCTTTTTCGGATGACTTTCATCCCCCATCCGTGCGTCCATTTCCGAACGAAACTCGCCAACAACGAGAGTTCAAGGGTGATTGTTCCAGTGCTGACCCGAAGCGAACGAACTCACGATGGCTTTTTGGATTTAATATTGAATGTCGAACGCGGCTGTTTACGGCTGATTGTTTTTCACCGGAGCGAGTGTTTCTTTTAAAAGAAGAAACTCGAGTTTCTGAACTCTAAAAGATTGACTCGTAAGGTGTTCTATACGTACTGGAGTGTCCATTATCATGGACACTGTATCTGGCTAATGATAACATGAATGCACCGTGTATACAAAACTTGTCTTCAAGCTTCGAAGAAGAATGAAAGAATACGGAAGAAAACGAAAATGATTTTACCTTCGACATCGTATATAGCGAAAGTAATAGGAGGTTAAACGGTAGAAAAATTCGTTTCGTCTGAGATAAAATCAATGGCAACTTTAATTGAAAAATAATTGCGAATTTTGAAGTATGAATATTTTATCGTACAACTTCCATTCTCTTTCTAAATCTTCGCCCCTTCCTCGGCTACCTACTTCCCAGTTATACCACCTGTTACAAGACGTGACCCTACAACTACAACTACTTCCGACATAAATTTTCGAAATTTCCACTTCTGTGAAACGGAGATAAAAAGTTGTTCAAACCATTCTTGAAAGAGAATTTTTTACACTAGTATCGTGCATTTGCAAAATTAGAACGCTTTAATTCATAAGAATTTTACGCGATACCCTCTGCTGAAAAGGGCATTGATAAGGAAAGAATATTTGCTCCAAGCCAAGTATTCATTCGGTGACCGTTTCGATATTCGACGAAGGAAACCAATGATTAGAGATATCGACTGATTGATCGGCAGTCTATTGAAGCGCCTTCTGCACGTATATGTTTGCCCGGTGCCGCGAATCTGAATCACGAACCTAATCTAACCATCTGACAGGAAAAAGTAGATAATCCGTTTCGTCGATCGACTAAGAAGTGATTTCAACCAATTTTCATTCCGCGCAAATCGGAATGAAAGCTTGTCCAGAACGGTGAAGCTTGAAACTTTTCCAAAGATAAAATTAATTGCTTGAACAGTTGTTCAAGCGTTCGCGCATTTTTGAGAATCAAATCTGGGAATTTTATTATCGCCAAACGAAGAATTAGCTAGAAAAGAAACGTCAATTTCAATTAGATCAATTCTAGATTTTCGTTGACTTCCGTAAATTCACTTCGAATCAAAAGAGTTGCATCTCTCCTCTCGAACAGCGAATTTTATTGTCGCAAAACTAAAAATTAGCTGAAAAAGAAAACGTCGATTTCAATTAGACCAATTCCAGATTTTCGTTGGCTTCCGTAAAAGAGTCACACCTCTCCTCTTGAACAGAAAAATTATTACGTCCAAAAAGATTCGAAGAACGAGTTAACAAATCTTTCAAGCTGTCACGTTCGTCTGACGGGTAGAGGAAAAAATCATATCGATCAAGTTAAAATCGTCGGCCGTGAGAGCGAACGGCGCACGAAGGAGAACGTGCGTCTGGTGTTGGTAGAGAGAGGCCAAGCTCTCGACCGTCTATCAGTCCTAAGGGGAACTTTCGCGGTTGGATTCCTTAGAGCAGTGGCAGAACCTATGTCTACGTGTGTTTCTCGCTATCCTGGGAACGTGTCTTTCGTATGAGGAAGGCGGGTCCTACGGTTCGCGATGGCGGAGGGCACGTGAGCCCCGACGGGCGCATGCGAACCAACCCTAAAGCTTACAGCAGAATCGAGAAAGGATGCCTCTCTCCCTCTCTCTTTCTCTCTCTCTCTCTCTTTGCCTCCTTCTCCCTCCAAGCCACCCGTCATCCCCTTTCTCACCCTCTCGTTTCAGTCTCGTCGGTGGCGAGCCGTGTAGCACCCTCATGTGCCAGTCTGCACCGAGATTCCGGCGCGAATCGTCCTTCTTCGTCGCGGCGTCACGCCAACTCCTAGATGGATGTTGCTGAACCGCATTCTCGTGTCAACGATTTACATCGTCGTGCAGTTCCTCGCAGTCTGTCCAGCCTTCGTGGAAGGTCAGTGATGAACCGACAATCGTTCGAATATAGATCGCTCACGATTAACCTTGATCGTTGGAATTGAGAGGCTCTCGAGTGACACGTGTGATTTTGCGGCATGCAGAGATAGAACGCGATTGTATCGATGTGCTCAGTGAGAAGTATATTCAGTTTCTCGTATTTTCACCCTTTGCAACTATGTCCCGAGTTTTTGTCATTCTATGAGTGAGGAGCTTTGAAATTTGGGGTGCGAGACTGTTTCACGTCATGCAGCAACGGTCAGACACAAGTGATGAGGAATCAATTGATAAGACGCTTGGGTTGAAAAGAAATGAGCGAGAAGCACTTGGAGAAATAAGAAAGCTAATTCTCATATGGATAGTTTGAAACTTTGTCTGTCATTTATCTTATCGTAGCAGTCAGGGATTAATCTTGGAAACCTTAACTTTGATAATTACGTGACCAACTGAGAGTTAATCGTGTGAAACGTCTTACCGTCTTGATTGAGACAGCTCGATGTCTATTATTTTCATCGTTAAAAAGAATATTTTCAAATTTCTTAGAATTTCATAACGTGGTTTCGTGCTTCCAAGTGACAGACGTATAGGTACACTGCGATCGTGTTCTATCTTTGTTTCATATTATGTGAAGGTGCTGAGCACGGAATTCAGAGGCTGTCGTAATTTTGCCAATTTTGCTGTCGAGCGGAACGCATTGTCAAACGTTAAGGAATAGACGAAAGTGCAACGTAAAGCGTGGAATTTTTGAAGTTAGTGACATGACGTAACGTGACGTGACGTGACATGACAGAACGAGGAGCAAGCGGAAACAGACGTTCACGGACGCAGGATAAGCCAGTGTTGCGTGCGTCTACTCGTGTATTTTTTCGCCAACGATGCGTGTAATGACAACAAGTTCGAATACGTATTTAACGTAGCCTGATAGAGAGACGTTTGATAGTGCAGCTATTTCCACGCGATAAATTAGAATAATTTGTTCAGTCGCTTGTTTTTATTTGTACGATTTGTATGGTCGGTCAGTGAGACGTAATAATTACACGAGCTTTTCAATGTGCTTGAGAACATTTCTCAGGGTGTTGCTTCGTTAAATAAATTTCTGCATCTTCTTCGTTTAATGTTTGGATGAAAATAACAGAGGAAAAAGAATATACAGACTAGTAAAGAAAATCTATGGTGTGACAGGGTAGGTGACGTTTAATCAACATTGATTTTAAAATCAATCTCGCAGATGTAGAAGGAAGTTTGTTATATTTGCCAAGAATATTCGATACCTTTCCTTCCATTTCAATACAAGAGTGATATTTACGAAACATGGATCGATATCTGTATTTTAAAATATTTCTTCTCTCTCTCTCGTATCGAGTAGTAAGAATTTTCTTTCGTTGACTCGTAGAGTAGATCGTACATTCCCATATTAAAAATTAAATATAAATTAAATATCATGGTTCTACCAATGTGTTTGTGTACTAGATTCGCTCACGATGTTAAACTGTTGCAAGTATAAAAATAAATTCAATGTTAAACTTCTTTCATCTTCTGTTTACAAATCTTTTTGAAGATGGGAATCCAGAAAGACACTAGATAGACACTAGGCGTATGTTCGATCAAATCTATCCGAAACCTTGGGTATACAGTTCTTTCACGCTAACCTTAACCATTCATTCCTTACACTTAATTATTGCAATGAATACTTCCATCAATTAAATCTTCACAACATATAAAGAAAACTGATATAATTGTACTTGGTAGTGATTGAGAAATCATTAACATCTTTCATTCAACCCCTTCACCGAAAATTACACGACTTACGAATCACTTTGAAACACTTCTTTCTATTCCCTTCAATATTCAAAGCAATTATTTTTACCAAAAATTCAAAATGGAGAATTTTTATACGCTTCAGTCATGCATCGTTTGAAATCTTAGAATCTTCTTTCAGTCACTCCGAATGTTCAAAAAACTTAATCAACTCTCAAAACTCTGTACGCTCTTAGAGTCTGTTCCCAATCGTACTTAAAAGTCACTTAAAACGATCTGAACGAAAATGTCGAAGCGGACGAGCAGTAAGGGCGGACAAACAATTCGTTGGGAAACGTTTCGTTTCGTTTGATTTATTGAAGAACCATTACGTGTAAATGACCCGGGAAATATCATCTCCTCGTTAAGAGCAACGTAGTTTGCGTTTGGTATTATCTACCACGGAATCCCTCGGCAAAGTTCTCGCTCTGCTAGTCGAGACACCGCGGACTGTTACGCTGGATATCTCACTTTCGGTGTCTGGGGGTTGCCACGATTCCTCTCGTCGACGCGCGATTATCCCTCGATATCACGCTGCATTATTTATCCCGGTCCCATAAAACCGTCGAATTTTCGGAAAGGCGAGAAACCTCGGCAGAGCAACGGCGAGGAAACTTTTGTCCGTTATCCAGCGGCTCTGTCGCTACCCTTACCCTCTGACAATAAGAAATAGAGGAGGGAGGGGGAATGGGGGAGGGCGACTGGCTGCGAAGCTTCCACCTTTTTCATCGTCCCTTTTTCTTCTTCCCTTTCTCTCTCTCTCCCCCCCCCTCTCTCTCGTTTCTCCACTTTATTCCAGAAACTTTCCCGCAGACCGGAAATCTGTTCGCCAAAAAATCGTTGGCATCGTAACGACGCTCATTTAATTTGGGGCCAACAAATGCACCCGAATGTATCTTCCGAACAGTTTCACGCCACTGTTCCCTTCTCTTCGTTTTTGTTCAATTTTTAATGCGTACGTTTTGCTGTTCGGTAACTTTTAGCGATTTTATGGCTTGAATGGCGGAACTAAAGACCTTGCGAGTTAAATTAGCTAGGGAACAGAGGATACCAGAGTATTTATTCGATTCTTTCAGCTTTTTAGAAATAATTTAGATTTATGTAAAATGATAAATTAAATTAACAAAACTGAATGAAAAAAAAATCAGAGTATCGGTTCGATTCTGATAAATATTCCATTCTTCCAGCTTCTATCCGAACGTAAAAGTAAGTGAAAATTCAAGGTATTAAAAATATATTTATGAAAGGTAATTCATTCTGAATTCATTCATTTTTGTGTTAACAATTTTAATCATCTTCATTTCCATTATCGTATCATATAATGAAATTATTATGCTATGTAACGAAAATTTAAATTTTCAAAACTTCTGATTCATTTATAACTATAGATCTAGATATGGGTTTTAGACAAAACGATTATTGTGGACTAAAAACCCATACAGACATATTTGTACAATTCTGCGTTGTTGAATGTCAATCCTACCAAGTTCTGAAATATAATTTAATACTTCCATAGTTTCCAGTTTTAACTATATTTATCAATATCAATGATATAACGATTACGTTTGTCTAATCTAAACCGAATCTGAATATCTGCCGTAATCGCCCATAAATCAATAATACCCATCACACTTTAATATTCATAAAAGAATTTCTCACAATGTCTCCACCTTATTATCGCGATCATCATACATTCCTCACAGTTTTTTAACAGCGTATCACGCTGTTATGGAAGGAGCTGGATCCCTGGATTCCCCATTATTGATCTCGCGAGAGAGCCGCGTTCATGGTTGCGTAAGAAAACAATTGTATCTCGCAAGAGGACGCGGACAATCGTCGAGTTTCAGCGATCGTGCCGCGCCTTGGAGTCAGCAAATAAACTAATTTAGAGTAGAGCTTTATTACGTTAAAGCGAATACTTTCCTTTTAGGCAGATACTCGTTGATAAGCCAACCCCCCTCCCCTCCCCCTTTTAGCAGACGCGGCCGCATTGTATCATCGTAATAAATTCCCGAGACTTTCTCGAGCGTGTGCTATCTTTGTCGGTAATAAGCTATCGCATAAAGTGTCCTGCAGCCATCTTTGTCCTCCCTTTCACCTCGAACAAGCAGGGTGCGTGCGTGCGGCTGATACATTCTCGCGAAGCGTTACGCGTCAGCCAAGGGTGGGTATTTCTGTATTCTGCCGTAACTGACAAATTTTTTACGCGTGCTCAAGACGCGGAAAATCTGGGGGAAAGATCCGCACGCAGAACGTTTTTTAAGCGCGACGAAAGAGGCTTCTGAATTCTCGACTGAAAGCTGCGGCAGGAAACCCAAAGTCTCCCACACGGCTATGTAGATAGAATAGATAGGGGATACACTTCAGATAGGGGATCGCCTCGGCTTGTTCACGCGTGTAGATGTACTGGATCGGTTTTCGCACGAAGCCTCCCGACCGATCCGTTGCTATCCTCGGTGATACAGTCGCCACGCGGTCGACTGCACCCCTTTCGTTTCTCGGGTAAAAGATTTTATTTATTTTTAAGAAGTATATTATCCGAACTTTCTCACGCAACGATTCGAGATTCGAAAATTTTGTTAAATTGAGAAATTACGAATTGTAAAGTTCTGCCGTGCGAATATATCGCTTTCAATAATTTCGCGACTAATTGGTTTGTGATTTGTCAAATTTATTATTAAAATGCACTGCTTTTCAGTAATTTTATTAATATTTGTTTCGTTAACAAAGCTCCAAACTGTCATGAAAGACTGTCCTGTTTATTATATATTGGAATTAAGACATTCGTGTAATCTAATGAAAAGAGAAACACTACCTTTCTAGCCATTGCAAGAGAAAAAAGTTTCTTTCACAATTTCGTATTTGAAAGACGCTGATATAGCGCGAAATTATTCTCTTTCGTCGTACTGTTTTGCAAACAATAAAATTGTTAACGGGAGTGACACCGTGGATAGGTGGCCTTTTAATTCCGTTAAAACAAAACGAGTTGCTATCTTAATAACCGTAACATTAATCTAGCTCATGCTAACAATATCGTTATCGCCATAAATAATAGGGAAAGTCGTTTAAACGAAGATTGCAGTGGTGAGAAACAGTCAGGTGTAAAGATTGCCGTAGATAGTATGTACCGCGGTGGTTTTCAACTGGTTTCCTTCACAATACAACTGAAACAATGATATAAGAAATAAACCAGTCAGCATGCCACCATCTGAATTTATTGTTACACGTTCTATGCAATGAACAACGCGAATAATTATGATACTTTGGCGAAGAAAGAAATCGTTCAATGAAAATAACGAAAAATTCTCATCACTGAAACTCCATTACGTACGCGGTTCAATTCAAAGTTATTATTCGTTTTCGATATTTGACGATCGAAATTCCATATTTCTCGCTGCCGCAAATGCAGAGTTTTCAAACTGCGGCCACGATTTCAGATCTTTCCCCATACGTGAATTTGAATCGCTTGCAAATTATCATTGAATTTGAATGCGCACACCCTTCGTGAAATGCATTTACGTATCGTGGGATATTTTTCAAGTTACAAAAAATCCGTGTAGCAGTATTACATTTATTGTATTGAAATTATCCATTATCGCGTTATTTCATTTTTGTGGATTGTAGTTGTGAAAAATATTTGCAACTTTTTAGTAAACATTTGATTACATTAATTACATTTTTCATATGGAGCATAGAACAGTTTCAATTCTCATTACTACAACTTACTCTTCACAAATTATTTTCTCGAAGTTCTTCAATAATTTTCGAGATTCCTCATTTTTCTCAAAGACAAAATGTTTCCTTCAGTCGGGAAAGTTGACGTTAACAGTAATAAGTAATGTTTTTCAATGATTTCTAGCCACGTTCTCTTTCAAAATCCCTCCTATTATTCATCCACATAATTTCTTTCTTCGGTAGTTGCTAAGAATCTGAAAATTTCAAATGATCAATTCCGGTAACTCGGTCGCAATCAACACGATACCACGTCCTTACAACATATTGTCAGTCACTCTAAATAGCGTTCGCCCATACTCCCGCTTTGAAAAATACAGCGGAGCTTGCTCGCGACGCTTTGCAATGTACATTAGTTTCACTTTGTTGGGAAATTAGGCTGCCGCGATTGAGTCATCTGAATCGATGCACAGCATTGTTCGCGGGATTCTATTGTACGAACGCTGTGTGCGGCGCAGACCGGTCATTAATATACAACACGCCACAAGGCGACATTCAACCCCTAAAATCAGGCGAACGATCTCTTGCTGGCAGGATATTGATTGATCCGTCGCGTTGAAATAACTCGCGCTCTCGTGTCCACCGCAATAATGCTGACTTAACAATGTGTACCGGTCAGAGATTTATGATCCGGTATTTCTCTGACGAATTTCCAAGACAGCTCGAAAAATTACTCTTGTGTCAGTCGCGCCTTCGTTGAAGGTTCTACCGTCGATTACCTTTCGTTTCTTTCACCCTTCTCGTGCGAGAAAAGAACGAAATCGATTCTGACAACATTGCGGTGCCAATCAAAAATTTGATAAGTATTTTAATTGAATTTTTTATTTTTTGTCCAGAGATTTTAGTTCAAGAAAAATTTGCTTCGGTGGAAAATCAGATTCAGTGATGATTTCATATTTAATTGGACAATTTAAGACATTAATATGTAGGTAAAAAATGGTAAACAGAACGTGAGAAATTTCGCTAACAATTTAACAATTTTTCAGTATGTATTTAGTCGTTAGAACTGTTTCGATAATGTTAATACAATTCCGAATTAATTTTACGTTTAAGTAACAAAGATACCGATTTAATATCTCGCATTGTGAAATAGTTCTGTATAATAGATCTGATGTTTGCCGAAAGTTTATTGGAAAATTGTTAATTGAGATACATGCATTTACGCTTATTACCATGAACGTCGATTATCACGGGCGATTATCTCCGAGCGTTGATTAAAATTTACAATTACGAGCCATTTTGTTACTCTAAACATACGTCCATTATAATAGCATTGCCTCCGAACGTGAAATAATTGCCACGAGTACGGATAATAAATTCATTCGTACAAGAGAAAGAGCGCACGGAAAGTAATAATAAGAGAAATTCTCTGTTGTTTACAGAAGTCGATGCAAGAAAAATATTGAAATAATAAACGAAAGGAATATTTTGTGGAAAAGCTTTATTGCCAAAGTGTGTTTTGTAATATACTTCGTATCAATTACGTATCGTATGGAATTCAGGTTGTCGCTCAATACGCTAATTCAATGGGTCAGTACGCGTCGCGCGTATCAAAGCTCTCTTTTAGCAATTTCATTTCACGTTATTTTGCAGATCAAAGCGTACAACTGCTGGACATATCAATATTTCTTTGGCACATTTCAATTTGCATGATATGGTCAAGCTCTCCGCCGGATACAAAACATAAGCGTTAATCGGATTCGACGTACAACGCATTAACGCGACAGATTATAATCAGTTTATCATTAAATCACTATCATATTGAAGGCACGTCGCGTTCACGTTATTAACCATTGACTTCACTACTGAATAATTGTGAAAATGCTACTGGAAATACTTATTGCAATATATTATCGTTTGAATATTTCACGTGTTATCGCTTATGAATGCGTCTCTTGTTATGAAAATTAATAACTAATTTTCGGGTATTTATTTTTCCAAATAAAAAGAAGAAGAGAAAATCTAAGCGGATATTTACTGAATATTATTGCAAACTGTACTTTTAGTATTTTTTATATTTCTGAAAATTATACACGCTCCCTATAAATGAGAAAATTTGTAATTTATTCAGCATATTCATTAGTTCTTGAAAAATGTTTCAGTAAAAAATATTATAATACAAATGCAGTTGTACTTTGTGAGTAAGAAGTAAACTCTTGTGCAATATTGAAATTTTCGAGTTTCTGTGATACGCTAAAACCCTCACAAATTTTAACGAATTTTGGCAAAATTTGTAAATTCTACTCTGATAATTACAACTGTAAGTGTTACAAAAATCATATGGTCGAATATCGTGAATAAAATGAATTCGTAAAGGGAACTTTAATAATTGTTTCAATATTAATTTTCACATAGTAATTAAATCACGTTCAGATGAATGGATTCAGTCAGCTAAAATTTATTCAATTACTGGCACTAAGTAAAATTCCACTTCAATGAACGAAGCTCTATATATTTTCATTTTCTCTTTTATATTTTATGAAACTGTAAATATTTTTTCTACATCAGGGTTTACATGTTCGTAAGCCTCCTGCTTTTAATAGTAAAAGGTATCGTGAATCTGCGTTTCCTTCAAAGGAGAGTGCTTTTTAATTCTCGCTCGCGTTACAGTAAATAAGAAAAAGTCCACAAAGGCAAAGCAGCGTCGTTCAATTGCTCATCGAGAAGGATCGATATCGAATATGAAGCGAACGTCGAGGCGGAGTGCGTGCCAAAGATAAGTCTATAGCAAGAGCCGGAACGCTTTGACGATAAATCACACGATCGACATTTACTATTCCATATCGAGGATATATTTTAGTTCCATTCGTGAAATAGACACATCAAACGTTTAGAGTTTACCCGGTAAATACAAAGGATGAGAAATAAAAAGAAAAAATTGCCAACGTCGTTCGAGAGCAAGCTAATTCTACTTGCACGTTCCGATGATTCTATTTTATAATTCTTTTTCGTGTTTTCAGTTTTAGACTCCTAAATGATTTTCTCACCCATAAAAAAAAATTATACAATATCGCGTTGCTGAAAAATTTCAAAAATAACTCCTTCATTTGCTATTAAAATCTATTCATACGTAGATTGTTTATAAAGGGAAAAATGTCAAGACATATTCTTTATATATTCATAAAGAAATTTGTTATATAACGTTTTTCTGGTATAATGATTAACTAATGTTAGATATTTCAATAGAATTGAATAACGCGACATCATGATCAAACAGTATTGAAATTTGTATGTATGTGCTTCTATTTTATCAATACGTTCATTTGTTGGAATAAGGTTGGAATAAGGTTATTGTATGAAATTCAATTGTTATGATTTTCATAGATATTGAATCCCATGTCAAAGTAATTCTCTTAATTTCCGATTCCTCTATTATTTGTGATTTCACGATTTTAGAATTAATACCTCAATCTAAATTTTATCCTAAATTGCTTTATCCAATAGAAATCTCATAATAGAATTGTGTCAATTATTGTATTTCAAATATTGAAGTCAATATATTTTCAAAAAATAGATTAGAAGCTAAACTGCAGTCAATACGGCAATTAGTTACTGCAAAATTATTGAAATTTAAAAGAGAATTTTTTTTAAAAACAGAATTAGAATCATAAAGTGCACAGATATATTACCTTTTTAATTTGAACGATATTGATAGAAAAAGTATGAATTTGTAGCAGAAATTTTAAAACATATATAAAAATAATTGTTATAAAACTCTTCGGAAAACTCCTATAATAATACTATTAAAATAACGCAATAAAATTCTGTTACTGTTACAAGTTACAATTATTACTATTATATTTCACAATAAAATTTTAAATAAAACATTTCTACATTATAAAAATATGTTTAGTTATAAGTTACAATATTACAGAAATTTTAATTTTGAGGCAGTATGATCTATAAAATAAAAATTCAATATCGACTCACCAAAGATGAAAAAGATGTTTCTGAAGTGGAACGTTTATGCTGGCTGCGCTATAAAAATATTATTACCTGTAATTTACAACATAACGTTTAAAATCAAAATTTAAAACAGTATGAATTACGAAATAAAAATCGAACATCGACTTACTATGTATCAAAAAGATATCTTCTAAATTCCATTGACGACATTCAAAACAGACTGTTCATCCTGATTGCATTATAAAAATATGTTTAATTATTATTTGTAATATAACCTCGAAAATTGTTATTCAACGAAATAAAAATCGACTTGCCAGACAACAGGAAGGTGTCGCGCAACAACATTCACGCAATAATATTCGAAACGGAACGTACATTCGACTCGCGTAAATTAGAGATCGTACAACACAACACAATTTCATTTAGGCCAGTAGCAACGAAATTTCCATCTATGTATATCGCGCCAGCACGAAACCATTCAACAACAAGGTTTTCATCTTTCGTATCTCCTTTCTCCCCCTAGCGGTGTTTCGTGTTTATCTAATTGTACACAGTTACCTCAGCGACTTCTGAGTTGCGTTAAACTTCTTCCGGCGGTACTTGGCGTACGTAACGTTGTCTGGAAACATTCGCATGACATAAGAAACGAATACAAATTTTCTGCGTCGTAATATCTACATTAAGCTACGAAAATGATCAAAATACATTAGAGAAACAAAAGAACATGTAAGTACTTACGTATTGCTTTAGCTAGGTTAGGTTATTTGTGAAAAACAATTCCACGTATTCTACGATTCCGTATATTTTTCGATACACCTTAGATTGAGGTATATTAACAGTATGTTCATCTAGCAAATATTCACTTGTCAAAGTATTGCTTTATTGCTGTATTGCTTCTTATCTTCTATTATTTGTATTATATTAATCGTTTAATTGTTTTCGCCGGATTACGTATTTGCCGGAGTTTATCACGTGACTGAGCGCGCATGCGCTGTAATCAGCGTTATAATTTCGAATTATAACGCTGATTGCAGCGCATGCGCGCTCAGTAAAGTTACGTGTGTATAATGGTTTAAACAAATTCTATTCTATTAGAATGTTTCTATTCTAATCTATATTTCATGCAAATAAGTAGTGAAGTTAACGTGAATAACTCTTCTGTGAGAGCTCTACAGAAAGGTATCAATATATATGTATAACAATCATTTATAATTAAGTAATTTAACTAATTTAATGCCTTCCACGCTATCATTCTTTCCTTGTTTCCTACATAATTCTATCCATTCTATTGTCACTTTAATTCTTTTCAGTTCATAAGAAATTAATGACAAATAACTAATCAATTACAAATTCACTATGAATTTAGATATTTTCCCACAAAAATTTTCACATTTCATTTTTCTAAAATCACTAATATAACATAACCTCAATATCAAATGTAATATAATATCATATAACATAACATCAAATGACATAGTTTCAATTTTTATTTTCTGATAATTCGTGGCATAAATTCACAATATAATTTAATGTAAAATAGAAATCAAGAAAATCAACGAAATTACAATGGAGACTCGAATGTTGGAAATTTGCCAAGAATGCATGTACCATTTGACTACTTTGGTTGGATAGAGACAGACAATTGGCTGGAAATTATTCTACATGTACAAATAAGTTGAAAATGTACAATAACACCTTTTCGTTTAAAATCTCCTTTTCGAGAAATGGAATTTGAGAGTTTATCGAAAATTTTAACCAAACCAAATTCAGTTGCATTTTCTCCAAAATGAATTTTTAAGCAAAAATATTTTATTCTATATTTCCGATTTATTTTCACGTGTAATAATTTTTATTGCTTCGTATTTATTTCGAATTAACCAAAAATATATGTGCTAATTAATAAGTAACGAAGACTCCAATGTGATTTCACTTTATTTTGAGCCATAAAATCAATTTTTCATTTGTATCCCAAATTTCAAGCCATTCTGTACGGACAGTTCAGTTCTTTAGCGAAAAATTATTTATCCCTTTATATAAATATCTCTTCGTTCCCAGAGCAATAGAGTTCAGTCAATACAGTTGAATAATTATAATCACGATACTTAAATAAGCGAATGGTTAAATTCTACTTTCTAAATTAAGTTCTACTTTCATCTGCTGAAAGTTGATGAGAGGAGGAGAGCATAAATAAGAAACTAGATCATACTGACCAGCTCTCTCTGCGCTCTCTATACAAACATCTCTCTCATATTCCTATCTCCGTGATTTTACAATTAACCAATTATACCTCGTTCCTTTTCCGTTCAGAGAGATATCACCTCTAACATACTTGGAGACGAAGCGAAACCGGAGAGTCGAGTAATGAGGAGCAATTTCCCGAAACACTCGCGGAACAGTCGGTCGTTCGGTGCGACAGGTAAGCGCGCATTAGCATAATCGAGCGTAGGAAACAGAGGACGAGCATTATTACGCGAGCTCCTCTTTATTTCGGTGTACCGTGGACAAATGCGACTAACGTATCGAACTTCCGTCCCGGTTAATTTATGGCGTTGGGATTAGGGGAGTAAAATGGCGGGGGGAAGGTGAGAGCGGAAAATGGCAATTCTGCAGTGCGGGTAACTACCCACTACTCTCCTCTCTCTCTCTCTCTCTCTCTCTCACTACCACTCTTTCTCCTTTCCTGTTTCACTCTTTCTCTCTCGCGCCCCTCTTTCGCCAAACCGAATCCAGCCAACGGGTTCAGAACGTTTAAGAGGCGAACGTCTCTTCTGACCATGGTGAAATATCACTGCTAAGAGAAAGAAACGACGCCCCTGTCCCCCGTGGGGCTTGACAAAAACAGGGGCAATAAAACTCGGCAAATGTCCCTGCGTACCTTCGGAACGTCCGGGGGATACGTTCGAACTATTACCTCTCCGCCGGCGTTGCCATGCATGACTCAAAGTCTCGCTGGGACACAACGTTTTATTCATTCGTCCATTCGTTTATACGCTCTATTCTCTGTAGAAACCCGCGGTTACGAGCGGAATTCTCGTTGGAGAAGAAACGTGAAGTAATGATGAGATCAATAGGCAAAGGGTCGAAAATGTTAGGATAAATGATGGGTCAAGAATAACATGAATAATAATTTCGTTCGTGTGTGGTGAGTAATACAAGTTATTTCGGGGCTCTTAGTTTGAAAACGATATACAGACTGGGCATTTTTATGCTTTTAATGGAAGTTTAAATGTGCCAGTTGTAATATTCAGAACACGAAACAACGTTTCTATTTGCTGTGAAAATACTGTGTATTCGAAAGATAGGAACCTGTCTGAATTTTTTATTGGTTTTAACATACAAATATCGTGATCATGCATAAAGAAAGAACTAAAATGAAATTTAGGTCGTATCAGCATTCGAGATACGAAGCTCTGTCCATTTTCAGCTATTGCACTTCATCAGAATTCTGATAGCAACTTATTTACCGACAGGTGTAATCTGCTGGTCGTATATGGTTTGTGATTATGCGGCTAAAATTATTTATTCTCACGATCAGTGCCATTCGCGTGCTACTGCATCACTCCTCGATCCTAATAGAACACATTGTAACGCGGATAGTATGGTATAATTTAGTGGTATGTACAGACATGCTCCTTGTGTTTTACCTCCACGTATGATATAGACTCCTGTTTCTTTGCATTTTACTGGAAACACATTATAAGTTTTCTCTTTTTGATATTTCGTTACATTTTAGAAATGACATAGATTTTCTCCGTGGATTAAAAGTGTGAATTTCTCTTCTAGTATTAACGATGTCGCTTATAAAAAAAAATCAATATCATTTATTAAAAGAAAAAGACGTAAAATTAAATAGAATTGGAAAATGAAGAATGATAATCATTTCCTTGAGAAATTTTCTCTTGAAGAAATTATACATCACTGTTCTAAAGCCTGATTCATTACCACCAGGGAAGTATTGATCAGGCTGCTAACACCTATGTAACATTAAAGCCTGTGCTCTAGTTACTATTAATTAAAATCTTGATCGAACTGTGTTAATGCATTAGCCACTGACGTTTCCTCAAATGGGGCCATATAGTTTAGAAGGAGGGAAAATTTTTGCAATTATTTCAATTAATTCTTTCTAAGTCTTCCTCGAAGTTTACTTTTAATTTCAAATTTTTATTATTTTCTTTCTTGTTTTTTCAACAACAAAGAAGAATATTTCAAAACAAACTTTTATATTAGATTAAATTTTTAACAACAAATGATTCTTCAAATTTCTCTCATGTTAATTGCGGAATTATCTGTGCCACAGTTTAAAGACCAGTCGCAAATGTATTAACAGATTACATTGTTCTATAGAAATCGATGTACCTACTACAACGTGTACTTAACGTTATTCTGCAAATCCCTTATAACACGCTTTCATAGAAAAATTTGTAGAAACTCCTAGCTTGAAATATCCACTTCGTCGCAATTCGTGTGAAAAAGATAATATCGGCATTCCATTTCTAAAATTTTCCTTTACAACAAATAGTCTATAAATAGCTACGAACTTAGTTTGAGTTTTTTAATTTTCAACCATTGTGCATCGTCAGTTTCCCCCAAATTTTCCCATGGTGAATCAAGTGGTCATTTAAATTTATTTCTATTCCCAACGAGCGATTAAAAAGATGAACATGGCCACGATGGCACAATGAGACATCGCGGTCGCTGTTCACGAGAACGGACAGAAAATTCAAGCTTAATCGACGCGCGCGATTCACATTTAATCGTTCGTAAATTACATATCGACCTGGCGGTGATCGATACGGCTATTATTCTGGGCGAGCGGGCTTTCTTCCCGTAGAGAAAATTTCGATCGTCGCGTGAGTTCTCGCCGAGCGATCGTTGACCTGACCTACCACCCGACCTTCCGAATGAACTTTACGAACGACCGGCTGCTTGATAACCGATTAAAGGACGCGTTTGCCATGAGTCAAGGAGACTTCTTCGATTGCGCCGTCGACGATAATTGGAGATTGGCTCGCGACCTAGCTACTTGATCCGTTTGATGTGGCGGATTTGACTCCAGCCCCCCTTCGTTTCTTCTGTCAGACGAATCCCATTGACAATGACGGTTGAACTGATTTTACAATGTGCCTGGCCACGCGTACGATCGGTCAGCGATTTCCCCTTGACGGAAGGACTATTTCAGAGCAAAGGAATAAATACTGTACAATGACAGGTCGGTACAATGTGATCTACAATATCGTGAAAGGGAGGATTGTCGCGTTAATATTTGAAAAGCTAAAATGTATATATATTTGTCTTTCGAATTGTTTTAAAATTGGGTAGGAGAAGGAAAAGAATATTTATAATATAATATAATTCTATTTGTAATATATTGGCAGATTTCTTAAAAAATTTAAATATTTGTATAATATAAAAATTGAAATATATTTATTAATATATAATTCCATTGAAACTCGATTATGAATGAAGAAGGTTCCAATAATGTAGCGTGATTATTGATACTCTGCGTAGTTCAATCAGTAGTTCAAGTAGAGTATGGTCAGACAAGAGTTAAATGCTGCGTGCTATATGAAATAATTCTGTAAGACGTTTTATTATAAACAATAGGTACATACACACAATAGTAATGTTCCAATTTTTGCAATTTTTTCGTTATCTGATTAAAATTTTAGTTATTTAAATTGAAAAACGTAACAGAATCCAATTAACCAGTCTGTTTCTCAGTTATATTGCATCGTTTAGTTGTATTGTTTGCATTATACATTCGAATTTGTGAGAAACGAAAAAAAGAGCTTTTCATCCAGTTAAAAATAATAATAATATCGTACGTAGAATTTCTCTCAAACATTTTAATATTTTTCTCAATTGAAGAGAAAATTAAATTACTTATAAATTGATTTATAAACACGAAAATATTAGTAACTGTGATATTAATTTTATTATTAATTGAACTTACTTGGGTTACCACTTCAGTACTCTCTCATTCAGGCTGAAACTTTAATGTAGTGTAACAAATATAGACGTTTGGATATAAGAAAATAATGGCGAATCATTATTAATAATTTTCATTACTCTCCATATCTCATTTCCGGATCACCAGTAACCCAGACTCGTATATTCACATGAACAATGTTTATTTTTAAGAAAGTATGATTAAAGTTCTGTGAGTTGGAATTCTTTGTTACTATCGTTTCCATGACAATACCAATTCCGTTCTTTAAATAAACATCGATCGATTCACACATCATTCAGGTGTCAACTGACGTACAATGATCATAGAAAAGGGAGAAGAACCATTAACGGTCGATGAAATTTACCCCGTCGTAATACTAGAAACCTTTATCTGATTTATGCTAATATCCCGAAAGGTTCGGTCGAGCTCTGATACGACTTGAGAGGATCAGGAATGGTGACTTTCAGTTTCCACTTGTACCTTGACACCTTTTCAAGCGTCTGCCATTCTCCTTTTTGTTCGATTTTACTGTACACAGGATAGGAGTATATTGCTCTCTGCACATACAAAACAGCAACCGACAGTTGAAACAAGTTTGGAATTAGAAACGATAAAATTCAAATTTAACGTGTTAATTAAACATTCTTATTGTAGAATTGTCGCTTTTCACATGCACAAACTCACGCTCAGCTAGAAATTTCAGTACAAAAATTAAGCACCGTAACAAATATATAGCATCAGAATTATATACGTCACATTTTTATCAATTTTCAGTCACGAATTGATTCAAGTGATATTGGCAAAATGTGACTGTAGAAACTGGACAATTTGAATTATTAATTCCTAAAGCATGGCTCTTATTTCTCCAAGTTTCACGAAAATTCCAAATTTCTTTACAAATTACCAGAAAGACGCTGGAACATGTCGACGATCTATTTAAGACCGCATTATCTCCTTAATTGGATGCAAATACCGCGAAACCAATCGCCCGTGGTGCGTGTCGACGACAAAAACAACGGTGGCGGAGTTTCGATCCGCGTATCGCCGACTGGCCTGATTCCCCGACAAAAACACGATCCCGTACGCAAACAAACGCAGCGTTAACCATGCCGTACATCGCGTGCAGTAAAACGTTTGCCGGTTAATCCGCAAAACGTCGACCGCCTAATTGCGCAAAGAACGTGCAAGGCCGGGGCTCTTGGTCCAAGGTGTGTGCACGCGCGAGCGAGAGGCAAAACGCGCGGCTCGTCCGCGACACGACGCGATGCAACGAGCCCTGTCGTCGTTCCGCTCCTCTAAAACATCGCCACCGCACAACGCTATTATATCCGGTCGCGGTCTGCCGAGAATCGTGGCTGTGGGGGATGGTGCCCAGTGCCAGATTGCGCTAATTAATGCTAATTGCTCGAACTAATAAATAACTACATGAATAAACATATTCGCAGCCTCGTCCCCGCTCGGTGGGGGAGTGGAAAGAGCGTGGGATCCGAAAGCGTTGGCGAGAGACGAGGCGAGAGGGCGGAGGCTAATAGAGGAAACTGAAGAGGCCACGGGAGTTAAAGAGGGTGGGAAAATGGCGAAAGAGGGGACGAGAGTACACGGCACGTGTGCGCGAATGCCATCAGGCGTGGAGGTGCAAGCACGCTACACAGTATACGCTGAAATATTCATCGATTTCGGTTGCGGCAATTACGCTCCGCAAAACGAAGCTCCCCCGTCCTCGTGTGTATCCCTGGCCACGCTCGAAATTTATCTGTACGAATGAGCGCGCCACCCCGTTGCTCTGCGGCCACCCTGTTTCGACCTCGTTCGCGCTGCCGTCTGCCGAAAAAAGAGCCGCGCGAAGGTGTGTACACGACCGGGTTTCCCTGTTTGTTTATGGAAAATAGGAATTCCCCAAACGACCAAAGAATATTCCCGTGACGTTTCCCGTGTGCCGGATGTTGAACGTAAGGGTGGTCGAACGAAGAGAGAGAGAGAGAGAGAGAGTGGCGCAAGATGATTGCAAGATGATATCGATGATTTCAGGCTGGAGGAAGTCAAAACTCTGTTAGGAAAAGAATAACTCTCCGACGATTTGAAAAAGGAGAGAAAGGTGTTCAACATATAGTTAAACATTTTTGTATTATTAATTTACAATTTTAAAGTTCATACGTAAGGCAAAGTGCTAAATAGAAGAAAACTCAGCTTCTGCGGTATTTTTTTTGATTAATTTATTTCTTATTCTTTATTCCTTTTACGTTTTAATAACAGTTTCGTGAGCTTCTTCCGAGCGTAGCGTACTTCCCTAGTTAATTTGCTCCAAGATGTAATATGGTTAACTTCAGTCCAATTCAGAAGTCCATCCACCACGTAATTAATGTGGCGTTGGAATATTCGGGTCCATTGTTACAGCGGTGCATTTGTGCGGATTTGTGTGAATTTCATACGATCGCATTTACATGTGTATGCACGAGGGTGATTTTGACTAAAGTCCGATTGATCCTTGAATGTACGTTTCAATTCGAGAGCATGACAATTTTTAGTCTTTATTTTTAAAATCCATTTCAATTGAGGAAAATGGTATTTTTCTTCTGGAAAATCTTCCGTTTTAATTTTTCGCATAGAAATTTCTTAAATTACTGATGATCAGATAACGATTTAAGAGAGAAATTATGTATCAGAGAGCTATTTTTCGTTGATCTGAAAATGTTTAAAGTTCTGTGTAAAGGAACAGACCACATATTACGATTTTGCAATTGTGTAGCTTTTTCCAATAACTGGATCGTACGTTCGTGTGCAACGTTAGAAGTATAAATTTACCAAATCGTACAGCGTTGCCGATATGAAATCGTAACGACGTCACATTGCTCGTCTGTCGTGGATCTAAATCTCTGCCATAAATCGTACGAAAGCGAACTAACGTCGCGGTAATTGCCTTCGACGAATCTTGACGTAGATGCAATTATAACAATGATATTGCAAACCGTATATTCTGGCAACAAGTTTCGTCAACAAATTTCTAAGCTGGTGGAAAATTTAAAAAATTTCGAGACGAAATTGCTTTTTTAAATATTAAAATTCTTCCTCGTTGAGTTGAAAATTTTCGGTGAAATTTCAAAATTTATATTTATCACGCTCGATATTGTCTCAACATTGAAGAGTTCTTAACGCGTCGGTTTCAGCACGATAATTCCAGACTAAAAGAATGACTATCGTCGATTCAAACAAATATCGGTTACCCAAGAATCGGGATTGGAATTGGAATCCGCGTTGGGTTGACCGAAAATTGAAATTTCACCGGGTGAGATATCGGGTAAAAATTCCGTGTTCCGTTGAGCGTTGATTTCCCGGTATCGGGAGAAAAAGATCGTAAATGTTTATTCGATACTTTACTCACGCGGGATGGAAATGCGAAAACGCGTTACTTCGCCGGGGCGAATGCAATCTCCGATGACGTATCTCAGATAAGTAATTTACCACCGTAAGCGTTTCTCGTCTACATTTCGGCTCTATATTTATCGCTAGTAGTACAGTCACAGACGAATTTAAAATTCAAATATGGGGGAATCAACGTGAGTTACGACGCTCCACTTCCATTTTTCACTTACGCGTAAGTTAATCACAAAGATGGGAAGACAAACGACATATTCGATCACGGAACGGCAGTATCCTTTAAACGAAATTGATTCGAGCTTTAAATTTCATCGATTCGCTCCTGATAGAGGCGCCGAAATAAAAAGAAAACACCATCGAATTTTCAATTTAACACTGAAATTTACTTGACTCGGCTGCGAGAACAATTGGAATTTTCATTTCGCCTTCACGATCTACTCGAAATAGTTTGAGTGCTTAAAAATTTAAAAGAAAGTAATTACGTTGGATTAATTTTTATGATACAACGACTAATTGTTTAGGTAAATCTGTGTTTCCGTGAGTAAAATTAAAGAATCTGAACAGAAATGTTGTTTATTATATATGTTTTATTTTAACTATCGCGATACTTTTATTTTAACTATCGCGATTTTTCAGTTGTTTGTAATTGAAAGGAAAAACAGACGCGACATTATATTTACAATAAATTGTTTGATTGAATTCTTCAATCCAAACAAGACGTGGTATTATTTTATTTTTACAGTAAATTGTTCGATTGAATTCTGCAATCTGAAATGCATCGTTTGTGAAATGTTCTATGAAAGATGTTATAAATTGCGTGAAAGGAAAGAAAATTCTTCTTCTTTTATCAACATAAATGCTATGTTAGCACGTAATATTGTGTTCGTGCATCATTGGCATGTTGACAAATTTGTGAGCGAACAACAGGAACAGAATCATTTAGGAATGTCAGTGAATGACGGAAACGTCCCCCAAGCCGTGGTGTATTGTGTCGTAGAAAATGGATTATTCCGTGTAGAATTGAAGAAAAATCTGTTACTACGTCGACAAACTTATTTCGTGCCACTGTCGCAACATTATTTCAATTTTTCGTCACATAATACAGAAATGTACGTTCGTTTCATTGGACGTTGGTTTTCGATCAAAATTTCAAAGTAGTTTGAAAATCTACTGAATTTTACATTGATTCTACTAGTGAATATCAGTGTCTAATCCAGACATTTAAATCTCTTTTGGAATGTTTTCAAACTGATGTCATTTCATTTTTATTTTATTTGAATTTAGTCGAGTTTTAAATTTCTTAATTTATCGTTGTCAATATTTAACTACTTCTAAGATTACTAAATGGTATAGAAATAAATCCCAAAGCATAGCAAAAATATAATATCAAAAATTATTAATCATGTTTCTAGTTATCAAAATTCCTACTAGAATCGTGATAGAAACTAATTTTTAAACTACCTGACGAAATTAATCTAATTTTTTGAACTCGATTTGTTTTCAATATTGTTGCATATCCACTTACATTAAGGTAATCGTTTCGAGGTATTTAATTTTAAGGCATTTATTTTTAAGATAATTATTTCAAAATTAGGCAAATGATAAAATCCAATATTCATTATTATTATTATTTATTTTTTTACAATTCTTTAAGATTATTATCGAGTGAGATCTCGAAGTTCACACATAGAGTTTCATAGCAAATTTGTATTGCCACGTGCAGCGTGACATTGCGTGTTCAAAGAGTTAAACAACGTTAAATAACTCTAGCGAAAGAAATCTTTCTCTCAAATCGAAGCTTTACCTTTCTGTTTGTCACACACAGTATTCCACAATACGAAACTTCAGCCATTAGACAATCGCACGAACAATCTAATCTTTAACCGAGCACATATTACAACAGTTACGGATTTGTTCGAGTGGAAATTCGTTTGAGCGGGGCTTGATTTCTCGCGCCAAGTCATATAATTCGAATGTTTCAATGAAAGCTTGTGCAACTTGACTTGGTTGAACCAAGTAACCTGAAACTAGGGCTATAGACTAGCATCAATTGGAACAAAGTCATGTAAACTTGATACGTAGACGTATCGTGTATATTAAGTCCGCGAGAACTTTGATAGATGGAAGTTAATAGGAATTGAATAGCAAACGAATAGGAGACGAATGTCACGTCGACAAGATTACGATTTCGCATACGTTTAACAGGGCCGCCGCGGTGTTTATAAATAGTTCTACTTATATTTGACCGAACAGGATTTGTGTCACTTTCTTTTTTTAGCCAGAGAGAGGGATTGACTGGTTTATCCCTCGGGACACAGGGAAACAGGGTTGTAAATAGCTCGGATCTGTTCCCTTCTAGCATCATGTCAAGAAATCTGAGTACTCGAATATTTAAATGAGCTACTCTCTGAAATGAAGTCTTTCAAGCTGGCGCCTCGATCAATGAATGCACTTCGGTTATTACTTCATGATTACGAAATCCATTATATTTTCAAGTCAGAATCGAGATTTATTTAGACGAAATGTTCTAAAGACGATTATATTTAGAGTAATGTGGATATACGTAGATAATTATACGAGTCAATGCAAATGTAAATAATTATTTTGCATTATATTATTTTCGTATTGCTCTCGGTGTAATTAAACGTAATAATTACTTCTTTTTGATCCTCGAAATAATTATACGTTGGTTTATTGCTCGAAATAATTATACGTTTGTTTATTTCGTTATTCTGCCACGAAGTAAAGTTACTTGAATATTATTTATTTAATATTGATATAAAGTGACAGGGCCACTCTCCACAAATTGGTTTTAAAATAAAAACGATAAGTCAGTTTAAACGATTCATTACTTTAGATTGATATTTTTAATTTTTATATCAAATGTATGTAGATATTATTCGAATTAATTTAAAATTTCTGCATTATGAAATCACCACCGACGCGACGATGCTACGAACAGCTCATCAATTATTTATCTCTGACGTGGCATTTGATTTAGTTAATAAAACAAATTTGTAGGTTATATTTTTATTCAAAAATCATAGCGTTGCCCTCCAAAGGGGATAATATATCGTTCGTGTTCATGAAACGCGTGCCTGTTTAATTTAATTTTTATGAAACCGCTTCAAATTTATGGAGTGAAGTAATTGTAGAAATTTTATGTTGGATCTCTGACGTTTGATCAAAAGCTAGTAATTATTTGTTGGAAATTTTCCATAAGGCAGGGTATATTGAGAATTCTTTACGCAGGGCAAATATAATGATTGCTTTGAGACTTGGTGTATTCGAATTGGAAAACAAAACGCAGAAGAGGCAGACAGCATTGCTCCTTTGTGAAATGTGCGATAGAAAGCCATTGTTAAAAATAGAAACTCTTTTTAAAAGGGCACCTCCATTACTTCCGTTAATTTTCAACAACTACAAGCAATATTTTCATATCCAGACTGAGATATCAAAACAGGAGAAAATAAAATCACAGTCAGCAGAGAAGAAGCTGTCCGATACAATTACTAGCGTGCAAAGAGAAGATATCACGTTTCTGGGTTGAAGCGGAAAAACAATTCTATTTAAACTAGTTCAAATAATTCTGCTTGCACGTGAGAATGAAAAGCTTGGAAAATATTTTTCCGCCATGCACGTCGCTATAAGTGGCAGCAGCGGTGGTTAAAACAGCAGGTAATTGAAACACGCTGTCTAATTACGCGCATTTAACTTTTAAACAGGGAATTTAAGCACACGCTCGACTCCACTTCTTCTTCCACAGCTACTAAAGAATTCTATGTCTTTCACTTCAATATCACGCAGTTGCTTTCGCCAGTCATTTTTCTCCAGCAAAAATTCCAGCTTCGAACGGTCAGCTCAAGTTAAAAATCTCGTTCCAGCAAGCGTACGCGCAACTTCTTGCGAAACAATGTCATTTTCGAATAATCTGTACTCGATTTTGGAAAGGTAAATCATTCCATTTCGAGTTCTCGAGTTCTCGTTGAAAATTATAAAATCCAAACAAACGGATAAAAAAATTAAATGTTAATAGCTGTTATAAAAGTCTGTTAAAGAAAATATACGTGTTTTGGAGAAATCGTACGAAATGTTGTGCGATCGTACTGGACGAACTTTCTGGCTCGCTTGAGCAACTTCTAAATTATGCGTTGGTGGAAAAATTATTGGGTGCTAGGTATATGGCAAAGCTGTTGTCGTGTAAGTACTTGGGGTTCATATTTTCAGATGCGTTTTCTCGTACTTTCTTTTCCATTCTCCAGTCGTGTTTCTGACAGTTTCACGCCAGTCTGCTCCGCCATTTTCATGCAGTCGATGAAACAAGTATAATATATTTGTTGAATTCATTTTGCCGTGTTCTTCTGTTCCTTGTACGTACACGACTCTACAAAGATCGCGGGAACGAAACCTGTTAAATATACCTCAATTTTACTAGTATCCTCAATTCTTAACAAATAATTGATTTGCTTCACTTGTCGCGGTAAGATGGCGTAAACTTTTTTTTTTTTCATCATAAATTTATTGAATCGATTAGTCAGATTTCCAAATGACTCGGCTGTTAACTTTTCAAACAATTAGAAATTTTAAGCCTCTTGCCCCTTAAAAAATAAAGAACGTAGCGTATCACGTACCTCTCTCCCTCTCTTCACATCTAAAAAATTACCTATTTGATGCGCAATTATTAAAATTCCAAACAAACAATACACGCGGAACACAGAGGGAGATTTCGAATCTCGTTACAATTTCATTCCGGGGCTTCGGCGTGTGTGTCCGTTAGCAGGGAATTTTCCGGCAATTCCATGTATTCTAACGTAATAGGTGCTCGCGCGTGAATGGGTGTGTTTGTAGCAACGTTCGCGGAAAAGCATCAAACTCTCTTTCTCTCTTGTCGTTTGTCGGCTAAGCTCCATAATACGAGGTCCGTCGGGAATAATTTCCACGATCCCTGGTATAATTCGGTGAACCGTGCATGGAAAAAAGTTACGACCAATTATAGCCAGGATATTTCACGAACCCCGGCGAGAGCGGCTACGAGTCATTTCTCGCGACAACTTCGAAACTCTGACAGTCGCCATTCCAATTAGAGAATCCTCTGCGTTGTGCGTAGGTGATTACCATGTAATCATTTTTTGCAATATCGTATCTGGATGTTGCACACGTGTAACATCCAGCGTTGTACCTTTGCTTAATTAGCGCAGTCGATTGTCGGTTTGTGCATTTTCACGGAGAGAGAGAGACACGTTAATTTGAACAAAGAGTTTTTGTACTGACAGTGAAATATCCCTCAATGTTTATTTCTTCAATGCTTGTGAGCTAAATTGGAACTTGGAAATTGCCTAATTATGATTATTTGTTTCATTTTCCTTTTCAATTATCCTCTTGGTAATTAGGTAATTTTAAATTTCGAGGCTCACGCTTTGAAATGTCAGAGGCGAATATGTAACTTTCAGCAACATCTCGGATTTAATATTTCAAGTATATTTTTGTCATCTTTATTCCTGTGTTCAAACATTAGAAGTCTTTCTCTCCATGATTAATAGAAAATTAAAAGCAAAGTAAAGAGTCATATCAGTTGCAGA
Organism: Tetragonisca angustula; assembly: GCA_036937485.2. Lineage (NCBI taxonomy): Eukaryota > Metazoa > Arthropoda > Insecta > Hymenoptera > Apidae > Tetragonisca > Tetragonisca angustula. Next base: position 771,154 of record JAWNGG020000087.1, on the reverse strand, counting down.
TTTCTCTGCAAGAATTTTTAACAATCTTCGCGGTTTCGATATCTTTGAAACTTCCAATAATCGTTCCATCGTGAGATATGCATATAATTATTATGGTAAGAGAGTTTATTAGTACTCGAAACTTCCTACCAAAACTCCCCTAATAGCATCAATTCAATAATATGGCTCGTATCATAATTACACGATTGGAACTTTCGAAAAGTCAACCAAGAGTTCGTATATTTCTCGAAACACGTTCGAACTGAAACCAATTACGTGAGATCGCTCAGAACTTCAAACCCGCTAACAGCCCACAAGCTGCCCTACCTTTCCGCTTGATAAATCAAATATATTCACAACTACCTTCGATTCGTAAAACGTTTCGACCAAGCTTTTATCCCCGACAAGCGAATCAAGATCTTACTCGATTCTCCAAAAGTTTTCGATTGACTCACATTCTAATTTAATCTCTGCTGGAACATTGAAATGTTATAGATACACTTTGTCTGCTGAACGAAAAGCGTAAGACCGAGAAATGAAATATTCGAGGATTGGTGGTAGAGTTAACGCGAGCTAAATACGAAGCCAACGTTTCGTTTCTCGCCGGAAAAGAGAAAAAGAGAGAGAGAGAGAGAGAGAGAGAGAAAAGGAAAGGAAACGAACGATTTCCTCAGCCCTTCATTATTCCATCACGACGTTTCACCAGCGCTGTTTCCAAGCACGCGTTAACCACCCACTCCCCTGTGCATTTTCGGCACGGCGGATTTTTCTCGCTCGCCCCCTTTCTCCTCGAGCACCACCCGCGCCGGCTAAACATCGTAATTCGGACGTGGCGCGTTCAACTTTCGCTCCGCATAGAAACGCATTCAAACCAACTGCCGGGTGCACTTAACAATTTACTCGATCTTTAGAAAATGCTGCGCGCGATGGCTGCGAGTCAGGGGCACGTGAATGGATCGGGTTCCACGGGGCGGCACGTCGGAGCCGTAACGGCCGTTATCCCCCATCCTGGTTCGAATGAAAAGTGCGGGAAATCAAGGAAATAAAGTGCTTGTCGGCACACACTCCTCCATATAGGCGGATACTAAAAAAAGCTTTCGAGACATAAACGCGCGCCGGCCCGCCGGGATTTAACCGCGGATTCTATACCACCCCCCCCAAACCGTTCTACGACAGACACACAGAGAGAGAGAGAGAGAGAGAGAGAGAGAGAGAGAGAGAGAGATAGATAGAATTCAGAATGAATGCCGTTGTCGTTTCTCTCCCTCAGGAATTTTTGTTCCATGGATCAGCGTGTTTTACGACGTGCATCTCGTATCGAAGAGTCTCTTCGAAAAGAGGAGGACACAATCGTGATTCATTGTATCCACACGGAGCTTCCTTGAGCTTCGACTGTTCCGTAGATTCGTGTCTTTGTCCAATACTGGTCGGATGTTCGCCGTCTTGATGATTGCGTGACGGATTGGTCGAGGAACGAGGTGCTTTGCGAGATGCCTTGTGTTGAGTAGGTTAGATAAATTAGGGATAGGTTTAAACGCTGTACGTAGATGAGAAATGATGTAAGACGCTGTTGATATAGATAATTCGCGTGATTTTTATGTTTTGTGGTAAGACAGGTAGCTGCATGGCTACGACTATGAAAAATTGCAGAAGACAACTTGTATATTAAGCAATGTTAAACATGAATGGAAAATTGTTCAGAATACAGCAAACAATGTTAATATATATTTCCACTTATTCGACAACAGTTGACGACAGGTAACAACGTAATAACACGCGTAGAAATGTATTTTCCTACTTGTATGTTCACGTGAATTTTCGCGTGTATTTATATTGAACTTCGGCAAAGAAGCTTAGTCGAGAGACAGAAATGCGTAAAAGCGAAAGAATGTGATATAGTTTCAGTTTCCTCGTCGTAGATTCTATCGTCTCGCGTTCAACGTAGATCGGTATCGTTTCAACGGGGAGCAAGTGCCGGAGCAATCTTCTACTTGAGCGCGGTTGCACCGTCTGATAAAGATCACTCGGGCCAATTAAGACGAGTCTGTCGAAGCAAACAGAGACTACGGGTTTAGCGTACAGATACTGCTGGGGATTTGTCTCTTTAAATCAGCCTGGACGTGAGTTTAGGGAGAGCACGCCGAGAGATGCGCAACTTAAAGAGATAAAGTGATTGCGCCCGACATCTAGAGAAACAGCGGGTCTCAGATTCGATAGCGAACAGGGAACATCGATCCATTTGTACCGCCGGCTACAATCTACTTACGGACACCTATATACACTGCACGTCGAAGGTATTGCCAACGGTTTCTAACTCTTAACTGTCGAAACTAAAATCTCTCGAACTCTTCTTCGGTTCTACGTGATCTTCGAACGTCACATCCTCGCGTGATTTTTCGTTCCGCTGTTTATTTATTTTTCATACAACGCAATTTGTGTAATTCAGTTTTTACACGATTCACCTTTTATTTGGTATAGTTCTTGTATTGTACGAAACATCGTACTTTTTGGCTGCTGTCAGATTCACTGCTAGAAAAGACGCTCTAATTAAGAGAGCGAAGAGACTGAATGATTTTTGAAATTGTCTCCTCGGGTTGATTTTTATTTCATTGGTTTCGGTGTAGCCGGAGGGAATTGCGAATAGAGGATTTAAATTAATACGCATTTTCCATCTTGCGCGAATATTAGCTGTTTCCTCGAAATTACGAAACCGCGGAACGATATTTCGTACGATGTTTCTAGATCTACGTTAGCAACGTTTCACGTACCATTATTTTGCTTATGAAAACGTGGATTACGGATCATGTTCAACGTGGATAAATTAGAGTATCATGATTCAATTTTAACTCTGACTCGATTTCACATTTCAGTTTCAAATTGCAAAAATTCTCCTATTTTACGAAGTGTCAAATTGAATGAACTGCTGCATAATTTCTAACTGCTTCATAATTTACTTCTTCCTTCGACGCGCATTTCTATTAGTAAATACATAAGACAATCAATAAATTAACGAGAACCAGAAACAATTAATTCGTCTCCCAAGAAATTGCTCGCAAATTCCAAGAGAACAGACAATTTTCGTAAATATCCGTCGAAAATTAAAACACGTTCGAATCGTTGTATCTGCAAGTATGCTCAAGTATCGAAACCATCAACGGCCGTTTCGATCATCACCGCGTTTGCTCGCTGTTCAGAGAGGAGACAAAGGCGATGAAATTGCCAGACAATCGCTGAAAGAGTTGCGTTTAAAGAAATCGAAGTGTTAAACGCAATGACACTTCACTCGGGATCGTAGCGGGGTTGGGAATGGCGAAGTGTGTCAGCGATGCCACGCCTTTGATCAGCGCGAGGACGTAATAGCGGGGAAAGAACGATTCAATTACGCCTGTCCCCGTAAACTATTTCTATACACGTATTCGGGCGCGTTCGCGCGCACCACGGGTAGCGTTTGTATTCACCATCGTGATAAGTGTGTGCTCTGGCAACCTGTAACGCTCCCCCGAGGTGTTCCGAAGGCGACGAGCTCCGAGCTCGGGGATTCGACTTAGAAGGGTAAACCGAGCGCGACGAATATACACGCGACACCCCCACCCCTCTCCCCCCCCCTCAGCCAGCCACGCTCCGCTTTGTGATTCTTCGTCTACGACTGCTGCCAGAGCCTTTGCATCCCTCTGCGTTCTGTACCGACGAATCCGTCGTGAACCAGAAAACAAACGGTGTTATCCGACGAACAGAGAGTCGGGTCGCCAAAGAGAAAGGGAGAAGAAAGAGAGAATTGGGAAAGGGGGATATACTATATATATATATATATATATATATATATATATATATATATATATATAAATGATTAAGGAGATCAAACGTTTGATACAGAGGGAGCGCTGGAGGGATAGGTACACCACCCTCGATAAGTATTCGAACGCCAGGACATTTTTATACAGCTTGATAAATACCATTGGTTGGATTTTACCAGAACGAGTTACAAGTTTAGCTGAAACTGAAACACAAAATTAATAAGTTTAAAGTCTGAAATTTTAAGAAATATATTTATATTATATTCGTTTATAAAAAAAAAAAAAAAAAAAAAAAAATGTGTAACGGTGCGCGTCATTGTGTAAATTTATACAAAATTGAGAATTTGTCATTTCGTCGTTCCGCTCTGATGATTCTAGCGTTATATAAAACGCAACATTTCTCACGGTTATAGTATCGGGAATACAGCCGTAAGCTGACGTTAGAGTCGGAAGATCGACAAGATCTTCACCGGTGGTAATGTGAAAAAGTGTCCGGATACTCGTGGAGTGGTAGCGCGACGTCGAGTCCGTGAGGTGGCCAGGAAGAGGTGAAAAGAGGGGAAAAATTCGCAGCCGGAAAGGCCACTGGCATTAATCCAGAATAGGTAAGAGCCGGAGCGTACCGTAGCTCCGTCGGTATGAGAAAGGGTTAAGAGTCGAATGGAGGGCGTAGATGGAGGGAGGGAAGGATCGCGGGATGAAAACACCGAGCGGACGAGGGAACGGAATGGAACAGGGGAAAGGAAGGATAATGCGGCCACGATAAAACTAAGCCAGCTAACACCACGGATAAAAAGAGCCGACCGGACGCTTGGCAGTGTCACCAAATTGCTCGAATATTTTGCGCCCCTCTTTCATCCGGTCCAAGCCGTGGGTGAAGAGGGGGGTCGCGGCGAGGGCGGAAACCGCCTGACCACCGTTCGAATTCCCTGATAAACTTTCGGTTTAAGGAATGCGCTCTTCGCCTCTATTCGGCTTACGCTCCCTAAGAGACGTTCCGAGGGATTTCCTCGTAACGCGATTCCCTTTTGCCAGAGAGAACAGTGTCTGCCGTTTTACAGTCGGCGTTCAGATCCAAATGACGACGGGGATTGCCGCCACTATATTATTCGACGACTTTTATGTCGGTCGGGCGATCTGTTCGGACAGATTGAAAATTCTATCATGATCGGCTTTTCAGTTCTGTCGGACGGACAGCTGCGGTTTGAACGGTGAATAAAAATTTTGATAGCTTTTTCGCAGGATTCGGATAGGTATTGGCGAGAAATTGTTCGCAATAATTTTGATGTATTTGATAATCCGTATGGGAATGGTTCTTTCAGTTTGAATTGAGAGACATTTATGCCGGAAGTATCATGAACAATTGAAGCAAAGACTTTACTTGGATCAATATCATTAAGAATACCAAATTAATAACTATTTCTACGTATATTTCAATACATGTGTACTTTTGTGCTATATATTTAACACAACTTCATTTTCCTTCTTCCTTTTGTAATTAGTGAATAAGCTCTTCAATTTATCCATACTTCCAACAGAACGTACCAAAGCGCAATGCGTTTGTGCAAGAAATTGAAAATCAGAGTTGCAAACGTCCTTCTCGCACGAGGGTAGCGTATTTGCCTACGCACCTTTCAACTGATCAGAAATTCGCGTTCCATCGGGCCGACTGTCGCTCGCATTTTACCTAAAAACTGACATCACCAACGAACCTGGCTATTCCCAGCGAACCGTCTGTTCTGGCCCAGAACATGCTAGTCTGACAAGTAGGCGACAGTTACGACAGCCATAACTCACTCCAACATCTGGCAAGGGATTTATTGACGGTCAAAGTAATAAACATGCCGACTTTCCCAATTTCCCTGTCGTCCCTTTTAATTGCACCTTCGCCTGCATGCAAGATTGGACGGGGACATGGGAAGGACCGGCATGAGCAAAGAACGAAAAGGACCTCTAGGAGACACGTTTGCCCGAGGTATGGAGGCAGTTTGGGTACTGCCGCCTATATAAGCATAGCACATCTCATACACGTCAGAATGTCTTATAAACAAAGTGTCTTATACATCAGTGAGAGGGTCTCACATCTATCAGCGAAGATCATTCATACAGTGTCTTATAGTCAGTCAACAACCTCATACACAGTGTGTCTCATTCAATCAGTCGTCATACATCATACAACACTCGTCACACAGTCATCGGTCAATCGTATACTATCTTGTATCGTTGTTAGATATACTTGTTTATCAATATTCGCATCCATTATTCGAAACCTCTCTCCGACGGAAGTAAAAAGCCAAACGAGAGAGAACTATCGGCACTTGACGGACATCACATCCACCGCTTTGTGCCCATACACCGTCATTCTACCGTGTACCGCGCGAAACGTGGTCGTTGGCACGGCACTCCAGAGATCCGTGGAAATTAAAACGGGCCGTGGGACGTGAGATCGAGCCATTCCGGGCAAACGGCACGATCCGATCAGCGAAAGTGCTCGCGGAACGGCGCGTTTCCGCACGGAATAGCACGTTCGAGGATCGAAGCGATCGCCAGAAATTGGCCAGGAATTGTCCGGATCGGTCGTCGGTGGCAGCCGGAATACCCAGCGATCGTCGTGAAATTGTCCCAGGCCCAGGGCTCTGGCAGTCGATGTAGGGCTAGACGCGGGCGTTTATCTATATCTCGATGGTTTCTCGAAACAGGTGCAGATGTGGGTCTTGATTGGCGCAAGAAGCAGCTGTTTGCTCCGATCCAGCCAACGTCGTCCCACCGCTTTTGCCAGTCCCTTCGACTGGTATTCAGTCTGGCGTCGTTGCTCCACCACGTGGAGCCCGGACCTCTCTTTCTCTATCTCCCCGGTGGTTGTAATTAGTCTGCAGCGGTGGGTTGGCATCGCCGGATGTACACTCCAGGATGTTATAAAGTCGTTGTCGGTGCACAGGTTAAAGGTTAATTACACGCTGCCGCGTGTAACACGCCTTGGGCCACGTTAAACTTTGGACACCATTGATTTGTGGCGTTGCTAACCCTTCCTATGAGAAATATATACACGTATACATATATATATATGTATGTATGTATGTATGTATATGTATATGTATATGTATATATTGGGGACCGAGTCGGCTTCGGGGCTACACGGTATGTGTATCAGGCATCTACAGACATCTACTCCAGAAGGGCAACTCCCCTCTTCACCCCTACCGAGATCGTATTGGTGATCTAGGAAATTCCTTGTTCGCTAGTAATCCAACGAAACTCGAAAACGGATTTGTCCTTACGACCTGCGGTTCCCGGTGTCGGGCGCGCAAACTTCGCCACACTACCGTGCACACGTACCACGAAACACTTGCCTCGCTCAAGTATCTTGAAGCGAGTTTATTCGGTGGCCCGGGGCTAGTCTCGGCGCACAATGCCGGCGGAATGATCATACACGACGGAGGCGCGCTGTATCGCAATCTCCTCTAACTTGCCAAGTTGTTAAGGTATTGTGCACACTTTCGAAAGGGGACTTTTGCGCGACGATTGACTGCCGTGTCCTGTAGTAATGCCGCCGCCGCCGTTGGAAATATTTAATCAAACTTTGGGAAACGCGACGAGTCGCGCACGGCGCCACCGCGATCTCCCCTCTACGTGGCAAACTACTTTTCCCAACCTCGGTTCTTGCCCGAGTTGAATGTCAAGTTAAACTGATCTCCCTGCTTCGAATAATTACAACCGTACACGTTTCGCTCGTACCACGCGGATAAATGTTTCACGAGCACTTCCGGTGGATTTAAGCGCACACGCGTCGGTTCCCCGGAGCTTGTTATTCGTGCACCCAGCGAGTAAATCGCAGAGGAAACTCGGCTGCCTATCGGTCCTCTTTACTTCTGATGCTTACAAAACTGAAGGCTGTTAAAAGGTGATTTTTTAGCAGCTCGAATGGTTTTTACATCGCGACTGGCGATTGCTCTTTTTACAAAACGCGTATCGTAAAGAATTCGCGTATCGTAATCGACGTTATTTTAAAATACACGACAATAGAGACACGGGGATGCGCTTGTGGAATAATAATTCGATAGAAATATCTCTTGTCGAAAGTGATTCAATTGTACGACTCCGGGGAACAGAATTTCCCGACAAAGGTTTGGAATCGCTTGGATTTCGAGAAGATGAAAGACGCAGCTGAAGAGAAACTAGACAATTGTTATTCTTTGCCTCTGACGCGAGGATGTACTCGGTTAGTTAAAGATCAATCTCCTTTTCGCAAGAAGACTACCGCTGAACATTCTATGCGGTGAACATAAAAGCCCGAGCCGCGTGAGAATCGCAAATATCGAAGCGGCGCAGTTTGAACGAACGAAGCCGGGATTACAAGAAGGGCAGAAATCTAGCAAACAAAACGGCCGTATTCACGGGAATTACCTTATCATTTAATTACCTTATCGTTTCGACGTTGTCCTTGCGCAGACGTACCAAAGAAAAGTCCGGGGGAACGTTGTCTTTGAAAAATCTTTCGCGTCGTGTCCTGGAGAAAATCCTTTATCCGTCAGTACCAAGCCGAAAACCGTGTTTGCCCTCTCTCGACCAGCGTTTGGCAAGCTTCGGCCTGGCAAACTTCGTTTTCGGCGTGGTGCAGTGCACCCACTCATACCTATCGAACTATATCCTTCCATCTCTTTCTTGTTTGCTTGCTCTTGTTTTCCTTTTCTTTCATCTTCCCGTCCCTCCTTCGTCCTTCTCTTTATACCCGTCATTCTACATGCGCTTGCATGCACACAGAATGCACACACAGACAGATGTATACTGCTGTTTACAAGTATTGGCACACTTTCTGATCCTACGTAAGATTTGACGATTAGTTTAAATTGTCAAGGAAATTGACATACATATCGATCGATCACGAGATTTGACAAAATGTGACGGACGTGTATCGTAATCGAAAGCATGAATTAAAATTAAATACAATGAGAAAGTCAACGAGTTATTATTGATTGAAACAATGATCGAGAAACAATAAAATAAAAAGTGAGTTTCCGCGTAAAGAAAGTGGAGTTTCTGTTCTAATGTTCAATTTGTTGAGAAATTCTACAGTTTGTAATAGTTCTGACATTCATAAACGACGCTGGCACCGTGCGTTTCTCCTTTCTCCACACTCGTCAAAGAAGAAACAAGTTACCTTGCTAAAGAGCCAAAGGTGGAAACTGTTGACAAAGTCTCGTCACTAGCGCCCCATCATCCCGAGAAAAGAATTCGAATGTACAAGTAGAACGAGTTTCTTCCGGTCTCGTTCCTTAACCTGCTGCCACTCGCCACCTTCGAAGGCTCGCCGCTGTGACCGCTCGTGCTTTTTTCCAATTTCCGGGATAAGGAGCCACTCCCCGTCCTCCCTTCTCTCTTCTCGGCGGCGAGTTTTCCGCGTCGCGACTTCCCGCCTTTGTACGGCGGAAGGGCCGCAGACAGAGACGTGCGGAGTTTTAATCAACGAAACAGACGTTGCCTGACCTCATAAAGGCAGATGTAGCGCGCGGTCTTAGTTACAGCGATTTCATTCGAACGCCAGCCGAATTCGTTGCCGAAAGGAAATTTATTCATTCGGAAACGCACAGTCGTTCGCCTGACGGATCGATATTCATTTGATCACGGCCGAATGAAATTTCAACCTGCTTCCGTTGCGGTTGTGTAAAACACTTCTGCCGGCGAAATTTCGTTTTCGGACAGTTTCATCGGCGGTATTAATTTATTCATACAGCGGTGATTTCCGTTGAAATCCGTGCGTTCGATTGAATTACGACGTACGCGTCAACGCGCCGTAGATGGGTTCAGAGCTGCGTTTGAAAATACTCGGTGCATTATATTTTCAGTGAATTTATACCGTTGTAGAAAATAGGAAGTGGTTAATCGTGGATATTTGATTATCGTCTTAAATCAGGATTCGATTTGGGACGCCAGTATTTCAATTTAGAGATACGACTCTATTTTCACACTGAGGAGCGATCTTTTTATACAACGATGCGAAGAGGTTTTCAAAAATTCAGTTTATAAAATAAATTATGTGACAATAACAGCACACCATTTTGTAGTAAAATCGTGTAAAGCTATCGTGCAAATTACAACTTACCTGATTACTCACTTTATTCTGTAACAGGTATTAAATCAACATGAATAGGGTATTCGTTTATTCTGAAAGCGAAAACATCGTGTCTCGCGGAAAGTGTAAGGGGAGAGGAATTAGACAATTGTATTCACTGACATTGCAACGCTGTCATTAAAATCGAAAGCGCGTTAACAGAGTTCAGCTCACAGTAACAAATTCCATTGTTTTAGTTCATCAAATGGAACGAACAATCGTAGCTTATTTCACAGTGAAAAACGTCCACTCGATTCACAAAGATCGATCTTAAAAATTCTGCAGATCATTTCTCCAAATAACACGCGCTTGAATTTACCTTCGATTGGACGTTCGCGAGCGCGGGGTATCTCGTTCTCGGCAAGGACACGCAAAGAACAGATTGGTCGGTTGGGCGAGAGATACACGAACGATAGGGTGACCGCACGATGGAACAAAAGGAAGCTGAGAAGCAGCGGCAGATTTGTATATACTATTGGAGGATCGCTGTTAGGACAACGGAGAAATGTACGGGCAGACAAGGGGAGACAGAGCGAAAGGCCACGGCGAGGGGATAGAAAACAAGTGGGTGCGCGATAGTGCAATCTTCCGGTGGTGTCGCGTTTTCCGGCTGGGTGATTCCGCGCTGAGCTCGGCTCTCTCTCCTCCGCTTCCACCACGATCCTCAATTCCCCCATCCTGCTCCTCTACTCTGTTTCTCCGCCGCGCCGAGCCACACCGGCGAGATCCTTCGTCGTCGTTCTCCTTGTTACCACCACCACCACCACCACCACCACCACCACACGGCCAAAGTATCCCGTTTCTCCTGCGTCCATCGGCCCCTGAAGTCTGCTGCAAAGGCTGCGCCCCGTTTCCCTGCCTCGGGAAAGCCTCGTCAGCGAGTGTGTGCTGCCTTTAACGGATCTCCACCGCAAACCTATAGAAACCTATAGCGGTGGTCCTCCCGCTATAGGTTGGACATCCTGCCTCCGTCTTTGTCTCGCCATCGCCACCCCTCTGTCTCTGTGGCACCGGTGTGTCCTTTCGTCGCTTTGGCGACTGTTCGTTTCTTCCGAGCCGTGGTCTGAACGCGAATCAGGTGTATTGTGAGCGTGCCACACGGCTCGACACAAGCCCGCGACAATTCGCCGCCGATTCCGCTTTGACGAGTGTGCTTCTTCCTTCTTCTGCGGTCTCGACTGCGGCCGCTCACGCGTCTCGAGACAATGGCGAGCCGAGCTGACGATGTCTTGCTTGCTGGAAAGTCTTTGTCTTCGGTGAAACGTAGGCGAATCCGACGAGGATGCTTCCCGATGCGCGAAATGCAACGCAATTCGGTGTGGGGGAGGAGATCGCTTTTGCGGCTGTTCGAGATTTCGACTCTATCGATTTTAAGATGTTCTCCGGAGGGAGGAGGGGAGGGGGGGGAGTTTTTTTTTCTTCGGATCTCGGTTCGTTTCGTGGATGGAAGGTGGATTGTCGGGCTTTCGGAAGTTTTTCGGTAGTTTGCCAGAGTTCCTTCGACTTACCGTTGCACTTGGGATTTTGGTTTCTTCGCCGTTTGCATTTGGAAAGTCAAATTTTTAGTTTACTTTGAGAAGAGATAAATCTTTTCCTTTCTTTTAAATTGCACTTCTTTTACTGCGAGAAAATTCAGCTCGGAGAATTCTTTGGAATTCTTCGTTCGCCTAGATGTTAGTTTCAGTTGATTTAGACGACTGGAACAAAGAGTGGGATTTGTTACAATTATTATATACTTTGACGAACTTACGACCACCTTATGTTTAACGTACTTACCCAGATCAATAAGACAAATTTATATTTCTGTATCCACCTAAAAGATACTTACTACTGTAATTGAACGCAGAAGAAAAATACACGCTAACTCTTCCTCGAGAATCCCCCCCTCAGGTATCTCGTATAAACGCTAATTTACGAAATTTCTATCTATCTTGTCCTGGTGGAGTAAACGTTTCAAGGGATTCAACAGCAGTTCCCGAGGTAACACCCATTGGGAATAATTTTCACGTGAGGTCCAGAAGCAGCGCGCAGGGATTTCAGGTCGGACAGAGAGGAAGCTAGTTCCCTCGGCGATATTATAAATGCAAAAAAACATCGGTCCGGAAGAGAGGAGCGCACGGTTAAAGGAACGCGCGGAGAACAGAGAGAAGAACGCGGTCGGGTTGATTTTTCAGCTCGTCGGCCGACTCCGGTAGCCAGGTTCGAGAGAGGCTTGGCAAGCGGTCGAAAACGTTGACGAGTTAGTCCGACAAGCGTGAAAAGCGAGTGGTGCACACACATTCGTCGGCAGCGTCGTTTTGACGAGCAGCGTCGCGAGAACATTCGCACGCTCCACCGCCGCGTCGAGCATGCCGTCGACATTACATTGCAAATGCACATTATCTGCATAATAATCCGCGGCCTGTTTCACGCCGTCGTGAAGGCAAGCAACGTTACCGAGCACGGTTGACGAAACACGCGGATCCCTGATCACCAGTTCCGTTCTAATTCCAGTTTCAAAGTTTCGCCCTAATCGATCTCACTCCGCCGTCGTTGTTCGCATGTTCGCGTGATACTCTTTTTTACGTGCGTAACGCGGGGATATTTCTCTTGATCTTTAATTTATATTGGGGAAAATCTTCTGGGGGAAATCTTTCGTCGACAGGATTATTCCACAAGCGAGAGATTTTGTACGAATTATGAATTCATTTCTAAAATTCTCAACTCGCCAGGAGTATTTGTGATTTGTATTTTCATACATCTTACTCGTGTATAATTCTTCTTTCCTACCTCGAGAAATATTTCATCTTTCCACGGGAGTGGCAATCTCCTTTGAAAATCGTTGATTATAAATTGTAAGGTATAATTTCAGTACCTACCCGAATATTGTACAATTGTTTAATCGTCGAAGTAATTTCGTCGGGAGTTAACACGGAAGTTGATGGAAATCCACCATCGATGGAGAAATCCGATGAATGAACAGACGAACAAAAGTGCGTCCTTTTGTAATACGATGTTGCAAATCAATTTATTTCTAGAGTTCCGATATTAATTTAATAAAAGAGCCTCTCTTTGATCTTTCATCGCGAAGGAGATACCCTCTTTTTCCCCCTTTTCAACACATTTTTTTAACCTTTGATATCTCATATTACAATACGTCCTTAATATCCTATCAATAACCGCGTAATCTTCTTTGACGGAGACCAGGCTTTGCTGTTGTTAACGAAGTTCCTGAAAAAAGCCGATACCTTTTTTTTCAGTCAGTTATTGTTATGTCCTAGCCATTTATTGTCGCCAGACAACGTTTGATAAATGGTTCTATTTTTTGACAAGAGAACACAAGGAGCACAAATGGAGACACTGTCAATCGAGTTCTTTTCATATAACTCATACGCTAGCGAAATATCACGTTTCCTCTTACACCGCGAAATATATAATCTATACGCGTGTTCGTCTTTCTACTCGAATAACCTGACTTTAATATTTCTGTAACGCTAACTTGTAATTAATTTATACACTCGAGAGTTCATTAACGCAGAATTCATTCGCGGTTTCGCCTTTGTTGAAAGTTTAATTTTCAGTTTTACGAAACTCAAAGCGAAACGTCTTAATTGAAAATTATATTTCGCAAATATTTTAATAATTTCCTTGCAATTTGCAGGGGCGATGCATTTAATCAAAAATACGTTTCACGTGTTTCGCTTTGATAATTGCAAAGGTTTAAATTTCTGTATTATTCCGCCACGAACCTTCGTAACTGTACGAATTTCTGAGAAATGCGAATGCAAAGTAAAATATATTCAGTCGTACAGATACATTCGCTACAGTCACAAATTAATTGCCATCTCACACAATTGTAATAGGAATAGCACGAAATAAATTTGACCTCGCAATAAATGCAGGTTGTAGATTGCTCTGATCCTTCCATTTGACACAAATTTTTAAAATTGCAAAAGTCTCTCTATAATCTGCAATTCATCGTACCAACTGTGCAAATAAGCCCTAATCTCTAGTAATTTTAGTGTTGACAAAATTTTTGTAACGGAGCAGCAACGAAAAGAAGAGAGACTCGCAGTATTCGCAAAGATTGCTATAATAAAGATAGAAGAATGGAAGAGAAAGGAGTAGAAGGCCAGTAGAAATTTCCGTATCGACGAAAATTTTTGTAACAAAAGAACGAGAAGTGAGTGGAAAGCGGAGCCGGTAGAACTTTGTAACAAATAATTAATCGAAGAGGCTCTTCGATGTCGATATTTTGTCCAGCATAGGCCTGGCGTGTACCAACAGGTCTCCCTCGCTTTCACGAACAGGCCAGGTACACACGTGTGTACATAACGTGTCTCGCGTAAGCGTGTCGAACACCAAGATCAATATCCGGATGATATCACTGTCGTCATATCGGAACGAAATTGCAAGCAGGCAGGGCCGCGTTAGCGATTTCGGATTTCACGTTACAATAAATTGATAACGAAACCAGCGGGGGGTTTCCTCCGTGGCTGGCTGAGCAAATGCGATTACCAACGTAGGCAAACTGAGAAATTTTGCGGATACAGAAGAGTATAATTGCCGCGTCTCGATAATCCCGAACGCAACGCCCTCGTTCGTACGTTATTAATTTATCGTCGGGTTACGAACGCCTCGATTTCTTTAATCATATTTTTTATAAAATAAAAAGCGCGTGTCAATTAAGTCGAGCAGCAGTTCCAGTCTACGTGCAAATCTGAAAGCTGCTGTTTGTGTATTTGTCGATTCAGGTAGGAAACGAGCGAACGAGCGTGGCGCGATTAAATCGTCGAGTAATTATACAGAGTCTGACTCGATTCAAACAGAAACCGTGTCTCTATCGCGGCCAGTTGCAACGAAACGGCGATAAGAAAAAAACTAGAAGATTTAATGGTGTCTGTTCCGGAGATTGATTGCAGAGCGTGAGATAAATGATGGCTCGCTTCTTTTTGAGTCGACGAAGAACGTTTGGGATTTGAAAAGTGAATTATCCGAGAGTTGCTGTTGCCGCTGTGTGATACCTTTCGTCTGATTATTTCTTTTCCATTCCTTTCGTTTGTTTTATTCTTTCGAACATTATAAACGATTATAAACGTCGTGTTCAAAAATCTTGTCACGTTGATTTTTTAAATTTTGCAGTCTTCCGAACACTTGCGAGAAAATCTCTCGTTGAATCAGACGATCGAACTTGAACCGACGAAAATGAAAATTCTTTCGTAGAAACTCAGGGATGAAAATTCGCGTGGTGTGTGGCATCAACGAATCAGCCTCTCTATTTCTACCTCGCGTTACGTTTATGTCCTTGTTACTAGAATTAGAATCCGAGACATCAAGTTCCATCGAACTCGTCGTAGACAGCCGAGCGATCAAAAATGCGAAATTAAAGTCGAAGGCAGGTAGCGGAAGAAGGAGAATTGATATGTCGGTTGCGATAGAGCCGGGTTGACAGTTTCCAGCACGGCGGAGACAAGAACAATTTGTCGGGTGGTTTAAACCGTTCCGTGCGCCCGCCGCCTTATTATTATTCCACTCGACTATCTTGTAAAGCACGCACAATCATCCCCGGTCTCGTCTTACTCCGCTTATTTACCTCTAAACTGACAGCGGACTAGCGCTAATCCGGACACACTTCGCCAAA
This sequence comes from Tetragonisca angustula, assembly GCA_036937485.2. Taxonomy (NCBI): domain Eukaryota; kingdom Metazoa; phylum Arthropoda; class Insecta; order Hymenoptera; family Apidae; genus Tetragonisca; species Tetragonisca angustula. The sequence goes on along the minus strand of JAWNGG020000087.1, from coordinate 755,652 downwards.
TTGCCATCCTCTCGGCTCGTTTCCCCGCGCGAATCCGCAGGCAATGATTTTGATTAAGTATCCGGTCACCCCATGCCCCTTGGTAACCTTAGTACTCTCGAGCATTAAATCACCGGGCGCTTTGAGACGAAGAGGAAAGAAAAAGGAAGAGAGAAGAGGGGGAAAGGAGCTCCGAAGAACTCCGGACTGTCCTTCGCGGAGGGAAGTTTTCTTAGCCGGGAGGAAATAATGACGGAGTTTCTGACGCGAGAAAGAAAGTTGGCGACCGATCGCCAAAGCAGGCGAAGGTTGGCGCGAAATTCCATGGAATTTCAATCGTGCCAACTCGAGTCCTTTACGGGGCTGGGACATCTCGGAACACGGGACGTAACCGAGCGAAAACAGCTTCATGAACGATGGTTCGTTGGATAAGAAGCGTGAAACAGGTTTCTACAGGAGGAGTGTTCGTGAAGTGTTAACGAGAAAATATTTGCAACAGAGATTGTACAACGTTAACGTACAATTAAAGAGGCGGTGCACAATGTGCAAACTTTTAGATTTTCATTTTATTATCGATGTGAAGGCACTTCTGATTTTTAAATGATTACAACGACATAATATCGGAAGAGTCGTAATTTTTGCACGAGAGAAGTTTAAATACTCTTTATACATGCATGGATCTCGCAAGACGACGTTGAAACCTCTGTTCATAAATCAAAGTGTCAATAATGCACGGGTGATAAGTTTTCAGCGCATTAAGGCCGAAGGAAATATGAGCGCGAAGATAAGAAGACTGAAGAGTGAGATATTTCGTGAGATACTTGCATAGAAAATATTGCATATTTAGCAAACTGATCTTTGAGTATGCAGTGTTGAAGACAATATCATTAGACTCGTAACTCGAAATTTTAAGATTCACAGACTTTGCATTTATATATAACTAACAAAAGATATCACTAGAGTCTCTAAAATAACACCTCAATGTTCAAGTATAATCTCTAGCTGAATTCAAAATTGATCTCTCCAATTGCTGTGCTTGGCAGGATATAACGAGGCATTTGAGACACGTTCGAGCAGCAAATAGAGCGAGAAATTACAAATCGAATGCAATTCTAAACTTTGGAAACGCAATTGGTGTCTATAAAAATGTCGAAAAATCGAATCTTGATAGTTATTCTCGAAGGAAGCAGAGAAATTGATCAACGCGAAGCACCAACAAACTACAAATCTCGACGAAACCAACCTTCGTCCGTCAAATTTTCGCTGCTACGAGACCTACGTTCAATTCCTCTCGAATTACACCAATTATCCACGCTTGGTTAGTTCGCTCAATGTCCTCTCCCTCTGCTAGCCGTGCCACACTGGCTGGCCCTTTAACCAGGCAGCATCCCCGAGCGGTGCAATAATGAAATGCGTTTGACGCTGTCGTCTTCTCACTTTCGGGGCGGGAAACTGGCACACGGAAACGTTCTTTGTGACACCGCCGGCCAACCGTGTTCGCCGCGTGGTCCGTGGATTCGCCGGCGAAAAGGAGAAAAGAGCATGCACGTCTCCTTCTTCTACCCTCTTATCCGCTTTTCTGTTTCCGCTTCAGTCCGTGTGCCACCCGTTACTCTCGTTTGCCCGCAAGAGGCAGAAACAAGAAAGGCAGTCAGCGGAAATATTTCGACGAATCTCCCCGGACGCATACGAGACCTTCTTTTCGCGAGAATTCTACCCCGAGACGTGTACTTTGTGATAGAGGCGGTGGGAGTTGGTTGGGAGGGGGAGGGGATGGCGGAGGGTGGCCGTGTGGTACGGAAGAGAACAGAGGACGAAGGAAAACGCTTGGTACGCTTACACGGGGCCGACACAGGATGGAACACGGTCGGCCAGCGCAGTCGTGTCGAGGGCTACGTCCACGGAATAATGCCCACGACATACGAGCACCCGCTTTTACACGGCTCTCTTGACGCTCGCTAAACCACCGACCGCCTACTACTTGGATCGCCGCTTCTCCACCACGGAAACAAATTCACCGTGCTCGCGCATACGCGACACAACGATACGCGATAACAACTCTTGGAAAATTCGATTTCATGTATTTTTATGAAGATTGTTGGAAGTTGAATGGGAATGGTTTCTTTCTTTCTTTCCTTTCTTTTTTTTTTTTCCTAGCTCGGAAACGAACGACTGGCAGAATCAGTAGTAGAACGACGAACGACCTTTGTATTCTTTTTATTCTTTTTATGAAGATTATTGGGCAAGTTTGTAGACTGCAGATTTTTATGCAAATTCGCGTTTTTGTGGAAATAATAAAGTAGGACGTGGGCAGAGTTTCAGCTGTCACGTGTTATAACGGGTACTGTATTTTGAATGATTTTTTTTATTTTCACGTATCATGTATTTTTGTGCCTTTAAATTTTCTATAAATACACGAAAATCCAAACAGTCTATTTATGAATATTCCAGTTTTTCGTAGTTTACGTATATTTTTGCGTATTTTTATATTATACGTTCTGCAGATTTTTCCAAAAAAATGTATAAATATAGAGGTTGCCCTAGTAATTACGCAGTACAATCAACCAGGGAATGGTTCTTCGTGAGGAAAAAAATATATCGAAAATGTAGGAAATTGGACTGGTCGACAAGGGAGTGATTCTACGTGAAAACATAAATGAAAAATATCGATAAAATTTTTTCCACACGGCTCTTCGATTTTGATAGACTCGAGTTTGAAGGTTCGTTTAACGCACGTTTAAACTGTGGATTTCTTAAATCCGTTGTATTCACAGTTTGTAAATTGGTCTGATACATTATTACTCAAAGCAATGAAAATACTCTGGAAACTTGTGCCGAATCGAGCACGTCAAAATCAGAAAGCTTAGAGTTCCTTCTTCTTACCATAGGTAACTTTTATTCACTTAACGCTCGTTTTTACATTAACCTCAATGTGACAGTCATTTCATATTTCATTGTCATTTCATTGTCACAGATGTCATTTGTTTCAATAAGGTCGCTGTTAATTGTAAGATATTTTGAATATTTTAAGAAACTATTTATAAGAAATTGAGAAAAGAGTTTAAAATTGGAAATGACTCATATAAAATATCCGAGGTGTCACTGCCTTCTAAAATTTAACACGCGAAACAATTTTCTACAGAATGTCCAATATCTGAAAATCACATTCTCAAAAATTTGAATTTGCACAAAAATCCACGGTCTAATTGTTACAGTGCAACTTATAAAGTTTCGTAATTTTTACATAACGTGTAGAAAATTCTCAATGGTGATTGTTCGAATATTATCGCGAATCGCTGTAGACCTGTAATGAAAGAACAGAAGGGGTTGAAGAAGAGGTTGAGCTGCTCCGTAACTACTACGTAGGTAGTACAGAGATACTAACAATAAGTACTGCTTACTACAAGCGGATTCCCAAGCTGCGGATTCTCGCCTTGCTGCGGCATTGAAACATCATTGGGTCGAAGTAATGTCTTGTAATTTGAGGATTTCGACTCGCGCTTTCGTAACACAAGCGGCCTTTAATTTCTTAATGCATGGGCCAAGCACGTGAACGTTCGCTCGAAGCAGAGAGGGAAACCGGTGCCGCACAATCGCGCCGTTTGATTAGAAAATATCAACAGCAGAGAGAGAGAGAGAGAGAGAGAGAGAGATCTTACATTCATAATGATATCATTGGAAAATTTCTTTCAAACCGTGGAGGTTTCGCAGCCGCGGAAGTAATTGTAAGTTGAATTGCGTTCAAAGTTTTTATATTAGTTTGAATTTCCAATGGCAGGGGAAAGGGATTGGAAAAGATTGTTGGGATTATTAACTTCGCGGATTTTCTCTTTCTTGCAGGAATATTCTAATTATAGTTGAGGTTTTATCAAAGTGTCGTGAATATTTTATCAGCTCAAAGTTTTTCGGTTGAAGCATTTATTAACGAGGTATTGATTATTATAATCGTAATACCACTGATTATTAAGCTGTTACGCAATAAAGTTTCATAATGTCGTAGCAACGTATCAGTTTCGTGCATTTTAACAAACTGTTAAAACTTCCACCTTTACGGGAGCACATTAATTTCAATTAGTGTGCTCGGTATAATATATATTTGATAAATGCCCGTTTTAATAAAATGCAGTTTCACGTGAATTACACGGTGTCGTGGCTTCCTGGATTGCGTTTAAAGAGCCGAGTGAATACACGAGTCGAATTTAGCTGCGTCTCGTGTAGCGACTCATTTTGTCGCGTATGACTTTCGAGTTATCTGGATTCAATCTGCTTCTTTCGTTGCTCAAAAAGAATCCAATCATCTTAGAACGATAATGGTAGGTTGCGTTGCTGCATAACGTAACCCGTTTGTTAACAGAGATTTTCGAAATTTTCTAGACACCAATTTTGGAACCATGCTCGCGGCAGTGCACGCAAGAAACTCCAGAAAGTAGCTATTTTTATTCTATTTGAATTTTGCTTTCTATTTCTGGACGAATTAATTGAAAAGATAAAAATTCAGATCAGTCGTGGAATTTTACTGTCAATTGACCTCTAATCTTTCCTCGATTTTGTTGTTTTTAAGCTACACGAGTCAAAAGATTTAAAAGAATCAACTGCGGAATTTTATAGCCAATTTTCCTTTGACATCTGAAAATAAACACGTCGTAAATTCTCGGTGCAACGCATCAAAATATTTTGTACTAACTCGTTCAACCTCCATGCTCCGTGTATATAGATTTCTACGTGTATACATAATGCATTGTATTTGGAATGTAAGTTAGAGAACGGTGATACTCCGCTACTGTTCGTATGTTACATCAGAAGCTGCCACGTGAGTTCAGCAGAAACTCACGGCAGCGTTTGCATACTGAAAAGTTTTTGTAATATCGCAAATGGATCGCGACGTCGGAAAGGTTAAAAATATACCACTGATACAGAGAAGTATGAGCGAATGTTATATTAAAGTACGAAGCGACTTTGCTCCAGCTTTCGATATAACGCATGTCAGTCAAAAAGTATCCAATGTATTCCTAATGAGATGTTCGATGCTCTTGCAATTTGTATTTGTTCATATCGGTAACTTTGAAAATTTCCAACGCGCCACCGACGTTTGTCCCACGTCACGAAATTTTCTGCGAGATAGAAAATTTCCAGCTGTTGTATTATTAATACTCTGAACTGGAAGAACAATGCTTTCGCAGTTTTAACAGTTAGTCCTTTTTATTGTACTATTTAATTTTATTGGATTTTATATTGTACGCTCAATTTTCACAATTAAGAATAGTTCAAAATATCTGGCTTAATCTTCGCCAGTTCTGAAGATCATCTTACTTCACTTACTTACTCACTTTATAATTCGGAAGCTCTTAAGCGTTCAAGATTAAGCTCGTTGGCTGAATTTATAAATTCGCGGTACTGGGATTTCAAAATTAATCAAGCAGACGTTTTTAATCAATATATAATACAATTTCGTAACGAGGTTTTCAACGTAGTTCTGATATTGCCAATTTTCTCCGATTATCGCCGATATTATAATATTTTCTAGAAATTCCTTTTAATTCAGGCAATCAGTGCTCAACTGGGAATAATAATGCTTTGAGTTTATTATCCTCTATTCTAGAGGGTGGGAAAGATTGGAGCGGTGACAAAGGGGTTGGAGAGATTGCATTTCATTTCATAGGATTAGATAGGTCTCCTAGTGGGTTTAGACGCGGTGATATTAGAGACAAGGTGAGAAAATTATTTGTAGAAAATAGAATAGTGAAGCGTGTGCTTTCTAGCGTTCTGTTTTCGGCGTGCATCCCTCGAGTGTAAGCGAGGCAACCACAGTTACCTCTAGCGAATTGCTTTGATTAAATGGCCAGAACTACTGATACCTGAATTTATCATCGCATTTGACGATGTTTGCCTGGAGAAATTGCTTCAGGTTTTATTTCTAAATTACAAAGCTAAACTACGAGAATTTTTGCAGTTAACATTTGTTGCACATCTTTCTGTTAGAACGAAAACATAATCCTGACGCATCATGGCTAAGCAGTCGAAATTAAATTCTCACTTTGTTTTATAATAAGAGAGTAACTTCTGGCAATATCAACTTGTGACTTGTGTAGCTTCAATCCTAATTCTTAAGAATCTACAATGTTTCAACTGTGTCTAAATACTTCATTTTAAACAAATCCTGAAGCAAACTCGTCATCCGCCAGTTGTTCACACCTTTCCTCGACCAGACGCACCAAACGCAACGTTTCAATTCCAACGTTAATTTCCCTCGTCGAGGTATCGCCACAAAGAGACTCGGAAAGAATGGATATCCAGACTGATAACCTGCAGACAGAGAACAATTGCTAGACGACGGTAACGCGATAACGTTGTCCCTGGGCCAGGTAGCGTAGCCTAAATCGGTCCGGGTATCGGGACTGTGAGGGGAAAAATTTGAAATTGGTCGTTAAGCCGGCACCGCAAATGCATTTAAGCGTCGGCCACTGTTCAAGAACCCATTCGAGCACCGTGTCAATATAAATGTAAATGTCATTGGGAGGCGCGCGAGCGCATACATTGACGGTCTCTGGAGGACGATTGCTCGCGGAGAATATTGCAGATGGCCGTATGGGACGTCCGCCGCAATTGAATTGCCCTTCGGATTGGAACGTATAGAAATGTGCACCGGCCGGCGCACTTTGTTTCGTGTATCGATCGTTTCACGACCATTGGGAACACAGACCGATCCGCAGAGCAGCCCGAGCGTCCGCACGACGTCAAAGAGTGCTCCATTTGATCCGCGGCCCGTTACCATTTTGTTGCGCGCCGGATTCGCCCGGCCGATCGGGTCTGGATCCCGCCATTCATGTCGACACGTCCCACACACATGCACACACGCACGCACGCACGCACTCACGCGCGTGTAGCGCACACACGCCGGAGGATCCACTTGCTGGCTACGATCCACGCGATAACTCGATATACACGCCTCCACGCGCAACACGCTAATTCGGGCTGATGTACATTACGATGATTGAACGAATAAATCATAAAGCCGTTACCGACGTACAGACTCACCGCTGGGATTTCCCCGTGCACGATACTCTGATCTTTCGCGCTTTGTCCGCTCTCCAATTTTAATTACTTGTTCCAACGTTGTTCGTTGCACAGACACTGAGCTGCTGGCACGAACACCACCATTAACCGGGATTCGAGCGGCCAAGTACTCTTTGACCAACGATTTTTTTCTAGGTTTGTAGCATACATTTCGTGTTGTGAAATTGATTAGATAGGTTCACGATAATTGGAAGGTGTTCAGTTGATGATTTCAATTTCTTCGAAGGTTGCATCGTTTGAATTCGAGGAATCGAGCAAACGAATTAGGATTCTCTATGCGTACTATTTTCGTAAAGTCTGTTAAAACGTTTGATCTTCTTTTCACACGCAAAATTACACGTGACATCCATTTATGTCTTCTTTTTAATGAAATTATGCAGGTATTTTTTGTTGTGAAACTGAAATTGAAAGGTGCTGTTAATTTCAATTTTTTAAAAAATCACGTCGTTGTCGTTTGAATTCAAGGAATCGAGCAATTAGGATTCTCTATCGATGCGTATTACGTTTATATCTTGTATCTTTAGTCTTGTCACAGAAAAATGCACGATATTCATTTATGTTCCTTTCTATGAAATTGATGATTTACGAGCAATGGTGTTTAGTTCTTTAATATCGATCACGTCGTGATGAATTTAAAGATCGACTTAATCCTTCGGATAATTCACATGCTTGAAATTAATCTCTTATTAGCCAGAATACTCGTAAAGCTAAAAAAAACAAAAAAAAAAGAAAAAAAAAACACACGTTACACGAAAATGGCAAAAACTAAGGAGACAGATTTAATTTCGGTGAAGTCATTAACGAGGAGAGAGGCAGAGGCGGAAACGCGTTTCTTTAACCAGTCGAGCCTCGAATTATACGACTCAACAAGGTATATAAACAGTCTTGTGCTTTTGTACTAGATGGCCACTCGTTTTCAAAATAAATGGGCGCCTCTTCATAAACAGCTCGTAGGACCCGGCAATTTGAAATGTGGCTCTTGAAAAGAACTGTGCTCCTCCGCTTCCGGTTCCCTCCTAGCAAGAAGCATCGCCGTAATTTCAAGAGAATCTTAATTAGCAACAAACGTTTTGCCTCGTTCCCCGTGGATCGTCTCTCGTTTCACCGCGTGCATAATTATTCGAAATAGTTCCTCAATTTTTAGTTCAACCGAGTCTCGCAGACAACTCGAGGTATTACGGGATATTCCATTGTTATTGAACTTTTTATTTCTGTTGCTTGAATTGCAACTCGTTCAATTCGCTCGGCTCATTGAATGGAAACCACGATAAATTATTAAAATCGCGACGAAGATTCGTAATAAAATGCAGTTACAGTGGAAAATTCCGAAATTAAACACTCGGTCCTAAATTGTTACGAATTGTTCGGTATAACAATGTTAAGTTCTACAAAATCTTCCCAGCGGCTCTTGAAATATTTTCGTTGCCCGGAAGAAATTTCGCTGCTGTTCCTCTTTTCTCTGTTACCTTTTTGACGGTCGTTTCCGGACGCGACCGGCAAAAGCGAAATAGAAAGAACGAAAAAGAAACAGGAAGAAAGAGGACGATCGGGGACGAAGGTGAGAGAAATCTCGCGACTTTTAATCTTTCGGACCGCGGATGTACGGCGATTCTATAAAATTGTCGCCGGGGCGATCGATGCTCCGAGAGGAGGTGCACACGCTCCTGGCTAGGTTTCTCTATCAGTAATTAAAAGGGTGAGAACAGGACGGAATGGAAAATACGACGCGTAGAGCGGCGCGAGCCCGGTGGTGAAATATGAAAGCTGCTTGAGCCGAGGCTTTTTCCAGCCGCTTATCTGCAGCTTTACGCGCGTTATTCGATTTTCGCGTGTGTGCATTGTTCCCGGCGCGGCAACGGCGGAAACAAAGCGTTATCTTTAAGCCGAAACAATGTTCCTCTCTCAATCCGCGCATGAAACAACTGGCTGCAGCCATCTGCTCGAATCGCTATCATCGATCACGTGTGTGATGTATGCCCCGATATCGACATCGAATCCCTTTTTAACACAGACGAATGACTGCCGCTCGATGGAACCGTGGAATTTTTTTTTTCTTTTTTCGTCTTTTTTTTTCTTCTTTTTTTTGTCCAGAGAGAAAGAGAGAGAGAGAGAGAGATCTCACCGCCCGCGACTGTGGCGTTTGCTCGGTCAGCGAACACGGAATCGAGCGTACGATTTACATCGGTCCTTCTATTGATTCGACGCCAACACCCGTGACTTTTGCCCCGTTTCGATCCGCGTCTCTCTCTCTCTCTCTCTCTCTCTCACTCTCTCTCCCACTCCGACAAAACGCACTAGCCTCGGAAAGTTATCGAACCCGGGTATCGAGTACTCTCCAAATCTTTCGCCAGACCTGGATTCAATGGATCAAACGATTCCGCCCGCGCGGATTTCCCATGGAAGTCGGCTGCCCTCGGAACTTCCGCGTTAATTTTTGAGAATTTCTGGAGATGGTTATTGCTCGGGATCGGCGGAGATGTGAGAAATTTTAGCAGATTGGTAACACGGTGGATTTTGAACTTGGCGCGATCTTTGCGAAAGACAGAATCGTAGTTTGTGAAATGTTATAATTGTAATTTGACGAAACTATTGTTACGACATGAGATTAAACCTTCAAAGACAACCGTGATCAATAAGTGTCCCGGTTTGTTTCCGGAAATTTGTGCTCGTGAACTGTTCAGAAGCCACACTTGATCGCTCGAGCCAAAAATTAAAAAATGCGACAACGTTGCAATCGCGGTCTAATTTAAAATTATAATTTACAAAGTGAGTACGCGAAAGTGAGCCGTTCACTCCTTGCGAATATCGAGTGCCAATCAATGTACTCAAAAGTGGAATTGGTTTAGTTCCTACAATAAAAAAAATCCAACACGTATCGAGCATGTTAACTTGCGAGATCCACTTGTGTCCACGATGATGTCTGCTGGGAAACGAAAGAAACGCGATTTAACCTGGCAAGTTCCAGCGACTCGTCCCCCATTACACGCACATATACAGCGCGTCTCTCCTTTACAACCCGTTGGTAAGAGCACACGTCGGAAACACAAGTAGCAGTGGCGCTAGCTTTCGCCGCCAGTGTGCTGCACGTGTACAAAACCTCGATACAAGGGTGCTAAACTCACCACAAGGGGGTGTCTCCTGCTTCTAAAGTTGGGAACTTATACTCGGCTCCCGACTGGGCGAGTGGCACACTTGGCCCGGAACAGAACGAGAGAGAAACCCCTCCTGTTACTTTGATCCATATTTTATTTAGTCTGTGAGTGAAAAAAAAAAGAAAGAAAGAAAGAAAGAAAAGAGGGAGAGAAGGAGACACAGAGGAAACGAGGGAATGGCGAGCGGTTGGTTGGTGGACGATGAAGCGTTAGTGGCAGCGGCAATGGCCGACAGAGGAGCAACTTAGGGCGAGGTATAACCGTTCTCCCACTTTTACGAGGCTGCCGGTTAATTTGCTTTGCAATTGCCACGTCCTCGCCATTCGCCGTCCATCTCCGACCGGTATCCAATTTTTGCGTTCACACCTCGACGTACCTTTCAGTCTTCTCTGCCGACTCGCAACGAAGCGACGCAGTATTGTCACTGGCCACTATTCTAAGATTAAATACAGATTAAATACAGGCGAGTTTTGAAACTGATCAGCGCCTCTTTAGCGTCTTCAAAAGTTATTACCTGAAGGTTTGAAATCATGGAAGTATCAATCAATTCTTTTGCTTCTTGATTTTACTGCACTCAGTCTGGTTTTACGACTCGTTGCCACTAACGACGATAAAAATTAGTTCGAAAAAAAGTTGAAGCGCTTAAATCTGCCTGGAAATTTTATGGTATTTTAATGATTTACAGTTTCGTTAGAGCGTGTACATTTCACGCTCCTTATCGCGTCCTCGACTGACCTTGTGCTCTGTGATAGTCCTCTCTTTGCACACGGTGCTCGTTGCTTGGTCATTTTACGTCGGCTGAGAAGTACTCGTTGTGTATATAAAGAGAGAAAAATTAACAGGGTTGGGCGTAAAATTAAATTTATGCTTCTGCGAGTTCCCGTAATATCCCTGGTGGCTCGTGTATCTCAGCATTTGCGCGACTTTGAGTTATCAAAATAAGTAGAGAATAAGGAAGAGGCGAACGCTAATTCTCCTCGCGCTCTCAATCTTTTTTTCAGCCTCCAGTTTCTCCAAAGGAAGCGAGGTACAGTTTTATAATTGACTGTTTAATTGTTTCCTAGGTTGAGCTAATGTAATTTGTGAAGTGAAAGTTGCAATTTAAAAGCTTGTCTTGGTAATAGAGAAATAACGAATCTTGCGTTTTCGAACCTGCGAATGTTGGGACATAAGTAATATTTTTTTCGATCATTGTCAGGAGTTTAATATTTCAATATCTGTAAAATTTACCTTCATATTCCCATTTCTTTAGAACCGAGATAATTATAAAAATATAATAAACTCACGATCCTCTTGAGATTTTTAAAGGAAACTGCACAAGACGCCAACACAAATTCAAACAGAATAAGATATTAATATTTCCTAGCAGCATCAAGTTTATAGAAAACAGTAACACTTGTCACATTCGGTTCATTTAACAGAGATCAATTTTGGTTCATAACCATTTCTATGAATGAAAAGTCTTGTACGATGTTTGACTAAAAGCTACTTTTAGTTTAATGTAAATAGTCTTGCATTCGTTGCATTCGAAGTACAAGTAATCCTTCTGTTAACATACATAATAATATAATATACATACGTAGGAAAATTTCGAGTGTAATCTTTGTTTCGTCCATTGACAAGATTCCGTGAAAATGAAAAAAAAAAAAAAAAAGAATTAGGGCGGGACAACGAACAGAATTTGCAAAAGTCGCCGGTGACTGAAATAAGAATCTTTCACGTATTATCGCGGAAAGCGGCGACTTTATTATCGAAAACCGTCAAGTCGCCTAAACGGCAAGTCGAAAAGATGGAAAGAAGATGAAAGGGATATCGGCGAATCGATTTTTTATCTATCGCTGGGGAAAGATGAAATGCCGATGGAACCGTTGTACGTACGATCATCGAAACCTGGTTTTCCGACAAGCGCCAACAATTCTCCTTTCCTTTCGCCCGGTCTCGTCCCGTTTATTTAGAGAACCTTTTGTTCTTTCGTTCAATCGCCGTGTCTGCCAGGAATTTCGGCGTTATTTGCCTTTCTGGCTGCTCGCGGCAATAATTCTTGCAAAATTTCCAGTCGCAAATACCACCGGGTAAAATTGGCGAGTTGGCTGCGTAACGAAAAGCGAAATCTCTGCTAATTGGATTTAATATTAGTTACAGCTAGACGCAATCGTGCTCGTAATTCGTTAGCGAAATCGTATCGGGAAGCTACGCCAGTTTACGTGATAATTTCAGTAATAGGAAAGTAGAGTAGTACTTTGCGATTATCGCAGATATCGACTTTGCAGACTCGAGCAGACTCGTTCAAGGAGGATAATAAAATTATTTTCACCTCATTTATTTCATTCTTTCTGGGGCAATTTCGCGTAACGCCGCAGTTTATAAAATTAAAAATTTGAAACAGTTTCGATAAAAATGTACAAATTTCATTTCCAATACAGTCCTCTTACATGTCTGATTTTAAATGTAATTATGCTGTAATTTGTCACGTTCAAAAAATGAGAGTTATCGAAACGGGAAAATGTGCGAAGGGATATATTTCGTCCCGAAAAGCACCAGATTTTCGAGCGGCGGCGTATGTACATATTTACTTTTAGATATTGCGCTGACGTGAATGTGTAATGTGAACTAAAAACCGCGAAATTATCGGGAAGTAATACACGTGCAAAATTTTACAGCGCGGCGGAAAGTTTCGCGCAAAAATTATTCGCTGGCACGTGGTATTGTATTTCGACCCGGCGCACAAGTAAATTTTAGTTCGGTTAAACATCCTGTCAAAAATTCTGTTTACCAAAAATAAATTAGCAAACTTTTGCACGCGAGTAACAGTGTAATTGTCGAGAAAGGAATGCACGGAGGAAAATATGTTTCACGTAATGAAAGTCGCTTTTAGAAGCAGTTGAAAATTACACTCTTTACAACCGTGTGCATGACACAGCGTCCGCCATTTATTTTATATTTGCAGCCGAGCTAATGGAAATATTGAGATTCGCGAGTAAAACGACTATTTACACTGGAAGCTTACAAACTCATGAATTAATCAGTTTCGCAACGAAGTAGGACAATTCTCGAAAACATTTCCGTCAACGTCGGATCGAGATATAGTCCCGTCGATGCTATACGAGATCGAACACAATTTTCCAAAATTTTCTGACATCGTTTCGCCGCGAGATGACGTACGAATTTTATGCATTCGTATTTATAGCAGGATGTGACCAATCGGTAGTACCGTTCTATATATGGTGGTAGGCATTGAGGATAATTTTCTCAAGCGAGTATCGGTTTTCGATAGATCCGAGAGATTTGCCTCGAATACGGATAATGATGAGATACCGAGCGGCTTTGAAAGTAACGATTTGATAATACCTCTTCAAGAAATACCTCTTTTGTCGGTGTATCGGAGAATTTATAGATTTGTACATATTCGATGCAAATATTTGACTATCAGCCTGCTTAAAGATTATCATTCTGTAAAATATTGAGTCTTCAGCTTTGAATAATAGCAAGCAAGTGGTAATGTTGACGTTGGTACCGAATAGTTTGAATGCAGTCGCCGAGCTGAAGTGTTGTTTCTTATTGAGCAAGAGGGAAGAAAAATATCTTTTTGACAAAGGCGGTTGCGATTTTTACAAATTTTTACGATTTATCGTACAAAACTACTATTGGTACAAAATTGGACGCAGAGTAAAGATGTTTGTTGTTGTTTGAAAGTAAGAGCTTATCGAATAGCAGTATCATTTATTAATGAAAACTTTCAACAGCAATGTAACAACTCGAAAGAAACTGCAGCGCTTAAAAAGATGCGCTTTTACAAATACAGTTGGGAGAATGATTTCAGCAATCGACATGCATCTAAAGACTTTTTAATTTTACCATAGTTCCACTGTCAATGGTCTGACCTGGTAATTTTTCCTCTATCTGCGCCGGACACGGACAGATGACAATACGTTCCAGGATGAAAAACGATTCGTAAAAATTGCAGCTCGATCGATCCCTTCTGGTTAATAAATGAGAGGAGAAGCAGTCGGCGCTCCCAATTTTGAACTGTCTTTCATACGAAATCGTTTTCAGAGGTACCTATCCGACCTACACGCGACTCGTCGTAGTTTCCCGTTCTTTTGTCATTTCGTTACTTCTTTCCCCAGGCTTTGTTTTAATATCTTTATCCTGACGCGACTCTTGGAACTCCCCGGGAAAGGATTCAAATATTTTAATAAAGTACGGTCATTAGCTCGATCGCTTCGTCCACTTTTAATTCCATAGGAAAAACGAAATTAAATTTAATCACGGTGCGCGATTCTCTTTATTCGAAAGAATATTTCACTCTCTACGTTCCTTTCTCTCTCTCTCTCTCTTTCTCCTTTTCTCTTAATTGAACCTTGTTAACGACCAAATTATTTTCGGCGGCTTTAATCCCACCGGTGAAATGAAGGCAAATGAACGCAACTAACCAACGACGTAACGATATTTCCTATATTATATTTTTCAATAGTGAGATAAAGCGAGATTGCCAATGGATTATTTTGTATAATGTTGATAATTGAATCTTAAAATGTCGAAGCTTAAATAGTAAGATTCAGATAAAATTAATACTAATTAGTATTTTTCCAAATAGACAACCTAGTTATTTCGTGGAGTTATTCAGACGCACAATCTCTCGGTCTTGCTATTCTTTTCTTTTTTTCTTCCTCATTCTTTCACCATCATACGTATTCGTGATATTTCATAACTGAACTGCAGGAATGAAACATAAATAGAAGTTTGTCGTATTCATCGCAATGAACACTCCACATTAGATATTTCACACACTTTTGCGTGTTCTCTTTCTAATTTTCCACAATTGCACGAAAATCTGTTCGTAATGAACGTATATATACGTCAGCCCGAAATTACGTTCTAAGACGTTGAATCCTAGTCGACGACGTATATTCTTTCCTCGTTCGCCAGTTGGCTCTGGTGTTGTAATGACTGAGCGTTGCAAGGTTGTCTCGGTCGTTCCCGTAATACGTACTAGAGAACGTCGGATCTACCGGGGATTTCCGGTAAATTCCGTTCTTCGTCCCTCTTCCTTTTTAATTCCCCCTGAATTTTTATCTGAGACGCGGCGGCAGCGACGCCTGAATTAGTTAAAGAGCCTATCGGAAAAGCGGCGACAGACCGGAACGAAGCGACTCCGGGTAAAATACTCCTCTGGGTATGTAAAGCTGTATGAGGCGCGCGTCGTAGCTTCCTCCTGGGCAAGTTGGCGCCGCTTCGGCGATCCGCGTGGTTCCTGCGGGAATTTGCCCGTGTGTGGTCGCGAGCCATTCGCCGAGACAAAGTGAATAAACAATGCAGCGAAATTATTCTGAGCAGTCCACCGATTCTGATTGCGTTGATCAATTCTCGGGGAAACGCGGCACAATTATGGAAACCGCGGCCCAACCAAACCGCGGTCTTCATTTTTACTTCGAAAGAGAAGTTCTGTCGGTTCGCTTCATGAGCTCTTTGATGTTTTCATCGTCGAATTTTCACTCGCTCTTGTTTGACAATTGGCGTTGTCTTTTTCATTCTCGATGAGTTTCGTTTCCTTAAATTTTCAACTTTTTTTCAACGGGCGCAAGTTTCGAGAAGATTGACAAAGTAGAAAAAACTGAATTTCTGTCTTGAAATTTGTTCATTTTACTTTTGCTCATTGTTTCCTCGTGCCTCTCCCTAGTCACGTTTATTCAATTTCTTGGAAAAGTATTTCATCGTTACACTCTAATGAGGACCAGCATTGCTGATGTTTATATTATTACAAATCCAATTTAAAAAAAAAAACAAAAAGGAGGGTAAAACGAAATTTCGTTGCAGCAGAATGTTTTAATCGGATATTTCGCGCCTTCCCATCTTCATTTATTTTCTCATCTATTTTCACATATTGCGAAACGAATACATCGTAGCTGGGTCGAAGCTGGGTCGAAATCCGTATGAGGAAAATGTAATTGCCATTTAACGAGATACGTCAATTTTTCAATTTCCTTCTTTAACGCGTCATTCTGTTTTTACTCCGTTTAGTTTCTTCTTACTTTTCTTGTTTGTTTCTTTCGTTTCTTTCTCTTTCCCTCTTTTTTTCCCTTGTTTTTATTTTCGTTCGAAACATCCTATTTCATCGTTTCATATCGTTGATAAATAGTTCTGGCCGGGTTCGCCTCTCGATAGGAATTCGCGAGTAAAGACAAATCGATTCTGGTCCCGTGTGACTCATGGTTTTACAATAAATATACGCCACGGTGGTCGTCGACAGCTGCCCTTGTGTCATTGTATTCCTTTTCTGATAAAGTCACTACGAACGACTTGCTATTTTCAGTGCTGCATAAAACCTCGGATGAAAAATACATTTTCATCGTTCTTTCATCGCTCTGACACGGTGAGAAGATGCAATGGACAAGGTTAATGTAAAATTTTATACGATCAAATAGATCAGGTAGATCTGCGTGTAGAATTTCATTTTTACACGATGGACGTTTTTGTCAAGGACGTTTTTCAAACATAGATTTAATTACGTAATGAAATATTGAGAATTGATCACGCGATATTTCGTGATGGTTACGTTACAGCAGTTCAAGCACGTAATAATTCATTGGTTATATTACATTTTAAAAGAGACTCTCCAGAAATATTATAACGTGAAATATCAAGGAATTTCTAATTACGAGTGACGTGCACTTTGATATTATAATGGACTTCATTCGCGTGTTTTAAGGATCTGTTGATAGTCCTTTGAAGTACATGGTACACAATTTACTAAAAGGTTACTGAAATTAGTTGACTCTTTTATAGGCTGCCAACGTTGTGTTCACTTGGACTCCGTTTTAACTTGTAAGAAAATGCAAAGTAGCTACTCAATAAATAGAAAATAAACGCTGCTGGAAAGCAGATTTTAATCACAAACACGTTAATTTCTTTCGAATGTCTTAAAAGGAGAAGTATAAAAATAATTTAATTTATACTGCTTCATCCAGAAGGACGAAATTTTTTAATTGACTAGAAATAAATCACGAGGATAAATAGATGTGTTGACTTGTTTAATATCGCCTCAGTTGTTTCAAATAAAATGTTTAATCTTATTGGGTACTCCTGAATTCCTGTTGCAGCGTATTTCAGCGGTAACAGCATTTTTATGCAGAAGGTAAAAGTAGAACCTGACTTTTAAGCTTTTACGTGCTTTCTATTCTATCCAGTTTACTAAATTTCGCTAATACCGGTCTGTTCGTAAGAAGTTTAAATGCCAGATTACAGGGACTGGAAATTCCGTAAAAGTGTGTCGAACTTGTTAAGATCAAGAGTTACGGAGTTCAAAATTCGGTGTATTTAGGGAAATGCTTCTTTCCTAAGTGTTAAGTTCTCTGTTTAGTATGTCCTTCAGGGGGTCTACGTTTGTACACGACGATACGAGAATATTATCACTATTTCTGCTTTCAACAATTTCTTCGCATTTCCATAAGCTTACTTAAAGTAACAATATGCAAATACACATATAACGTTCGACAATTAGAAGCTCTTTCAATATCGCAAATTTCATTTGAATCTTGTTATCTTGTACCTAATTCATAATTCACGAATTTATCGAAATGTAACACAGAATTCTGCAGTGAAACTCAATGAAGGTTTTGTTAGAAAATAATTCTCTAACAAAAATGTTCTTTCATAGTAGTAGCTTCGTTTTTTTTTTTTCAGACACATTCGAAATGACTTTCCATTTAACAAATTGCTTTCAATCAGTTAAATATTCAGAACACTTTGCTTGACAAATGTTTTCCATAGCCAAACATTCTATGCGTTTTATCTAAAAGGAGTGTTCAATTTCCAATTTTTTTCGAACTAATAAATTCAGTGGAAAATAGTTGAGATTTATTTTAGCTGTTAAAGGTGTTTTTCTGTTTTACACGGAAAGAGAAATATTTTACTTATATCGACAATACGTTGAAATATTCCAACGAGAATCTGCATGATCTCTTACAATTAAGTTCACGTTACAAGCAATAATTTTTTTTGTATCCAATAGTTAAATATGCACATCGTTCACAATAATTAACACAAAATGCTGTTGCTATTATTCTTGCGTTTCGCCTTCGAAAATGACTATTTTCCCGGTCGTATCTTTTGTTATGCATGTTAATCGAATAACAGCGAGGTTGAATGTCACTTGTTTCCCTAACCTAAATAGATTGGATCCGCAAAGTTTGCCTTGAGTAGGTCAGTTGCCCTCTAAGCGAAGCGACGTCGTGTACAAAACTGTGAACAGGTGTTCAAATTCAATCCGTTCGTGTTAGATTTTCGCGAGTAAATTAGAAACTCGCGTTCCTCGTTGCATCGTAAACATTTCTTTTCTTCTCTTCGCGCTCTCGTTACTCCGACACACTTTGATCGTCGATGCTTCTGGCGTTAAATTCGAAATTCATCGGGTGTACAGAGTCGAATAAACTTCGAACTTGTCTCGTCATTTCCACCTTAATAACACACAGAACGCGAATAATAAACAGAACTGGGGGAGGGGGCGTACCCCTTTCCAACGTACGCGTTCGAAGCGATAAACATTCAACGTGTCCAAACAATGTACAGTTCGCGAACGAAAGGAACGAAAACACTGCCTAATTCTCAGGAATAACAAGAACCTCTCGGCGGGCGGAACGTTGGGAAATCCGTCCGTGTTTCGTTTTGTCAAAATACCCAGGTGTCCCCTGTGCACCGTCGTTTTCTTTGCATCAGCATCGAAATGAAGGATCACCGGAATCGCGTGTCGGCGCCGCGAATAAGAATGGCCACGTAGGGTGCACGTGGGTGCAGCGGTAACATTTCACTCTAAACACCGAGCAATAAGCCGTAAAGTAAATTTCCCAGCTGCTGAATAGATTGGACGGTCCGCGTAAGCCAGCCAATCCCCCGCGCGCGATGTACATATCCGGGGCCGATGAAAAGCCAGAAGCTGTTTCCCGATTGCAGTATAACATCAGTCACAGCCGAGATTGCTCCATTAATCGTTGCCTAGCCGGCCGTGATATTATCGTTTCATGATGAGACCGCGTCCTAAATAAACGCTCGATGCCACGCGAGGGAAAAGCTTTTTGGCTCGTACGTTGGACCACTCTCGCGAAAACTGGCAAGAAATGAGAAGACGACGGGAAACAAGAGACAATAAATCACGTAGACACGGTGAATTCTAACTTTCGTCGAAGGCAGATGACTTATGATTGTTCGCGACTGTTACTTGAATTATTACGTGGAAACGGTACTTTGTGATATTTTTATTTGCAACTTAACTGAGATTATAAATTGGGAGACGACTGTTCATGACTGTTACTTGAATTGTTACGTCGAGAAGGTATTTTATGATATTTTTATTTACAATTTAATTGAGATTATAAATTGGGAGACGACTGTTCATGACTGTTACTTGAATTGTTACGTCGAGAAGGTATTTTATGATATTTTTATTTACAATTGAGATTATAAATTGGGAGACGACTGTTGATGACTGTTACTTGAATTGTTACGTCGAGAAGGTATTTTATGATATTTTTATTTGCAACTTAACTGAGATTATAAATTGGGAGACGACTGTTCATGACTGTTACTTGAATTGTTACGTCGAGAAGGTGTTTTATGATATTTTTATTTGCAACTTAACTGAGATTATAAATTGGGAGACGAGTATTTATGACTGTTACTTAAATTGTTACGTCGAGAAGGTGTTTTATGATATTTTTATTTGCAACTTAACTGAGATTATAAATTGAGAGACAACTGCTCATGACTGTTACTTGAATTATTACGTCGAGAAGGTATTTTATGATATTTTCATTTACAACTTCACTGAGATTATAAATTGGGAGACGACTGTTCATGACTGTTACTTGAATTATTACGTCGAGAGGGTATGATACTCATATTTGCAACTTAACTAAGATTACGAATTAAGATACGAAGAATGAATTATACGTTAAAATGTATTATTTATAAATCAAGATACATAGGACATAAAAATTTATGAATTAAGAATGAATCACTGTCTGCAATGTGAAAAGTCAAGATTTTCCTGAAGGGATGTTTCTCACTCCCAAGGGGCCGTTTCTCAGCTAGAAAAGGGAAGCGTTACGATATTATATAGCATCGCGCAAGCTACATTTGCTCTAGGTTCCAAATTCTTTTGAATTTTCCAGCTGGAATTCTCTTCTAAGCGAGACACGCGCGCAGCAACGCAACACGTATAAATCCATACAAACTCGCGAAGAATGAATCGTTGCCGAGCCGTGGTGTTATCGTTTCATAATGAGACCGTGTCCTAAATAAACGTCTGACGGTGGTTGGTAGTGAAGGTTGGCGAAGCTGCTCGGACTAGGCGAGGTAGAAGAAGGGAAAGGATGGAACGAGAACGAGCGCGAGACCGAAGAAAGACGGAAGGAGAAATATAGCTCGCACTCGAATTCCAACAATGAAAGCTTTCTTAAGAGTATGGCGCCGAGAGAACGCGAGCGCGACTCGCCGTGACCAATGGAATTCCGTTATATCCAAGTTCGGGCGTAGCTCGAGAAATTTGAAAGCAGTGTGTGCACAAAGCTACCTTCGAAAATACGGCGACAACGCTGGCTGAACGTTGTTGTTTCGTTCCTTCTTTCTCGAATTTCTCGAATTTCAGTGAAACAACTCTGAACATTTTCCAGGGGATTCCGAGCCGTCAGCTGGGAGAACACCGTTTTACAAATTCGTTAGGTTATCATTGGCAAACCATCGTTCGTTGATTATTTACAAGAGAGAAAGAAAGAGGGAGAGAAATGGGGAAAAGGAAACTCTGAACAACTTCTGATCTCTATGGTACAAGTCCGCAAATTAAATTTTTGATGTACGGTAGCGTCAGAGTAGCGAGATAAAGTCACTCGAAGATTTCGCAAAATCATGGACTGGTTCGCGAGAATTTCTTCGAAAGTACTATCTAAAGATGCTGATGATTTAATGGGATTGAATTCCGTAGAATGGAATTATAATAACGTCTAAATTGTTTGAATTGTCTGTGGTCAATTTTACAATTTTCCTCGAGTTTCTTAGTTCTTGTTCCTCGGAATGTTGAATTTCTCATTTACGTTTTTCGAGACTATTTTGAAAGATTGTAATTATTTGTAATTGACGATTTTTAACAATTATAGGAAAGAGAAACATTTACGCTGAAACGATTCCTTGAAGTATATGCTGCTTAAATTATTTTAAATTATTTTCATGATTGAATTACTTATTACATGTTACAGAGTTCGTTACTTGATATATCATTTTCTGTCTGATCGTGGCTTCCGTTCAGAATAATGCAACTTCTTTCAAATTTATCTATATTTTCCACTTTGAATTTTTGATACAACATTGGCAAAATCAAGCGTTTCAGCAAAATTTCATTTTACACTCGAAATTTCCGAATGATTGTCGAAATCAACAACAAGCGAGACGCGTAAAAATGATCTAAGAGTGAGTTTCGCTTGTAATTTCTTTTTTCTTAGTGTCGCATGTGAAATGCACATTAGAAGCTCGCGAATTGAGTGATGTTTTGATAGCGGCACGTTGGAAACCGTTTTCCCAACACAAGCCATTGTTTTCAACTTCCATTGAAGAGTCCCTGGCCCGTGTTTGCGAAACCCGTGTTCGCGGTTAATCCGAACGGAGCTCGGCTCGAAAAAACATAGGTACGCGGTACGTCATGCAGCCATTGTGTGGAATTTGCAAGCGAACTTTGGAAATCGTACATACCAGTATCGATATACACGGGTTTGACAGGTGAAATGTATTGACAACGTATCAACTTCCGCTCGGAAATGTAATAGCGAAGTACCGCCGTTCGAAGGGACGAATTTTAGAAAATAATTTTGTCTCTCTCTCTCTTTCTCTCTCTGCTTTTTCCTTTTTTTTCGCTATTTCGCTTAGCTTTTTGCAATCTTTTGTTCGTCATGGCATAGTTGGTTATATTAAATAACTACGCGAGTCCAAGTGAAATATAAGTAAATGAGTAAAATTCAGTTTAGAATATTGTTCATTCTTGGAAATAACGAGGGAAGATACGAAAGTATAATTTTATATTTCTTTATGAATTCACGTTCAGACGAAATTTATATACATATTTTTGATAGTGATGTTCAGATCAGATGCCAATTACCAGACAGTTAATTTTGCTTTAGGAACTTCAAATGCAAAATATAAGTCGTTTCAGTTGCCGATTGTAAATCTTGATAAATCAGTGTTTAATTTTGTTTTTGAAATTGAATAGACAATGATGTTATTCGGATAAATATTAATCAAATATAAAAATTAAAGAAACAGCCTGAAGATGATGAAGATAAAAATAACCTAATATATAGTATATCATTCCACTCTAAGGTACTCCAGTTACGCAGTAATCAACCCGTTACTCCAACATACGAAGTCAAAACGTAAATTTCTTTCCAAGCTTCCAGTCCTGACAGTTCCCTTCAAACAAACTTTCCACGGAGCGAGAATTTATGGAAAGCACGGACCGGTTGTAATAATTAAGAAAGCCGTCGAGTACGTGAAAATAATACGCATCTCTTGCCGGCCGTTGATACTTCCTCGAGATAATGGATTCCTCGAGACAAGAAGATAAACGACGATGCAGGCAAGACAGTAAAGTTTACTAATTGCCGACACCTGAATGCAAGTGATTATGGAGAAAGTTTTTCCATTGGGGACTTATAATCTTGTCCTTATTGATTTAAATACAGCTTCGTAAAATAGGAATTGCTCTTTAAAGTCGGAGCTTTCCTCCGAGCAATATGAACTTTATCTTCTCAAATTTCGAGAGAAGGAAACTTCGCTACTTCAAAGTTTACATTACGCTCACCAGCCTCCCCCTCCCCCCATCTTTCGCCCCCATCTTCCTCATCGCTTCGCTGCCCCATCCTGGCCCTTTTGTTTCTCGAGCTTTCATTTTTAGTTATTAGCGATTCATCGTTGCCGGTGGAATTATTGACGCGCCTTGACACGTGTTTCTCGACTTTCCGACGAGACGTATTATTTTTAAACAATACGACGGTCCCCTCGTCCCCACGGTTGGAAAAATCGTACAATTACCATCGGTTGTTCCAGGTGCGTTTCCTTGAACTTCGTGGTAGACGTTGCAGTAAAATAATAACGAAAAATCAATGACTGCTCCGACAGCATTTATTGTCTTTGTATGGCAGAATGGAAAGTTAAAGTGAATGATTGATTTGTTTAAAATTGTACTGTCATCTTTTCTCGACGAAGCAAAATATTTCCTAACGTTTACGAGTAGAAAAATCAATGAATGATTTGTACACTTGATTTAAATGAAATAACTCGTATATTGTTTTATCAATAGATGCATAGAATGTAGTAGTACTATGTAGGAGGACTGTTGTTATATTTTCAAATCGATCGTTTGTAAGATATACAGTTAAAGAAATTTTTCATTTGATATTGGCTGGAAATGGATGGGAAATGTAATTTTCAGCGCAGTTCCGAATGTAAACAAAATCTTTGACCAAGCGGAATTGGGAAAATGGTACGCTGCTGTTCTGAATTTTACGCGAAAGGGCTCCACAAAGAAAGTACATTTACACGTGTATGTGTTATGTCAACCCTTGCTGAATGCAATTTTCGTGCACTGAAATTTTTCAAATGACACCGAGTTCAGTATTCTCACAAGTGAAGCGATCAAAAAAAATGGTATAAGGCGCAGAGAAAATATTAAACTAATATTTATACTGATGAAAACGAAATTTTTATCATACGCATATGTTTCAGTTGTTTCTGGACTTTATAATTACTATAGGACTCGGAAGACCCACGAAGAAGTGCTTTTGTCACGGCGGTATCAGTCACGACATTTAAATCAGAATGATAGAAAAATCGAAGGAAAAACTAATTTTCTATTAAGACCTCTCTATCCATACTACAAATTAAATTTTTTAAATTTAACTTTTATCGAGACTTGGCTAGGTTACAGCAAAAAAAAAAAAAAAAAGAAAAAAAAAGAAAAAGGAAATAATCTGTAATGTTACACGTCTCCCCTACGCGATTTATTTCGTTCATTACAAAGCAATTTATTCAGTCGCTGCCTAATAGTCGAGTAACATGCCTTTATTAAGAAATATTATTTAAAGCATTACATAAACTCTACACGGCGAAAATTGTCTACACGCGAGCTGGTTAACGTGATACTTTAACAAACCTTTCGCGTGCAAAGTAATAAAGATATCCGAACGAAGATAACCGAAGAGAAATATACATGTATATGGATGAGTTTGAGCAAGTTCGATTGCATGTTGCAAGTACAGAGGGAAAAAATGACATCGCAAAAAAGTTAGTCGCCGGCGGCGCCATGCGATATTCCTATTTACCAGGTTTTCCTACCTTTCGCGGTGAAAAGAGCCACCGGTCCCCCTAAGTTGCGCGGATTGTTGCGTGCGGTTGTCCTCGCGGAGAATATCGTTAAACTTTCGATCGTGGCTTGTCACGATTTCCAACTTTAAATTATCATTTTAACGCCTGGAGACATCCAGCGAATGGAAACGCAGCGAAATCACTTTTCCTTTGATTTTAATAACCGTGGAAGCTTCGCTTCTTGCGTGGGGCAATTCGCAGTCAAAATGAAAGACGAGGCTTGTGTTATCATAAAGTACCGGTAAATCTGTAGCTGATTGTCATTCGTTCATTGTCGTTATCTTTGTAATTATAAAATTCTTTCTTTGGTTTCAGTTGACTAATAAATTCTTAACTGTTGCATAAGAAAATTCGATTTTTAGTACCGTATCAAGTATTAGTTTCACCACTTTTGTGAATATTCACGAAATCGTGTGTTGCTCGTCGCTAGATCGAATTCTTCCTGTTTGATTTAGCCGTTATAGTAACAGTTTGATTTAGTTTAGTAATTAGTTTCTGAATAGTTAATCTTCACTTCTGCGTGAAAATGAATTTACATACATGTAATGCATACACGGTCTATAAAGTTTCATCGCCTTTGCATTTAACTAAATTACACGATCATCTATCGTTAGCTCTCTCTCTCTCTCTCTCTCTCTCTCTCTCTCTGCACGCGTAACCCGCAGCCAAGAGTCACGAAGTTGTGAAATAAATGTATCTACGATCTAATCTCGTCAATTACAATCTCATTACAGGGCACAGTCATATATTAGCAATCGACACCCCGCCAATAACAAACAGCATGATCTTCGTTAATATAACTAAATCAAATCATTGCACCGAGATTTACATAGCCTCACACCGCTCTCGCAACCACACTTAACATACCGATTGGTACTCGTTCACGCGCATTTCCCACAAACCTAATTTAACATTCCTATAATAGCTTCGTCGGCCAGGAGTAATTGCATGTAACGGTGGCACGGTCTGGTCAATTATTTGGACAAACTATAGGCTCGGTTGATTAGCAGTTTCTTACAACGGCAATCTGAAATAACGTCTGTCGCAGATGCGATGTTTACAAGAAAATACAAATCACGGTTCGAAGCTTTCGTCGAAAATATTCGGTCCGTTTCATTAGGAAGCTCTTTGTTCACGATCAAGATTCATTTGAATTGCTGGATGGAATTTCGGTTGGCGATCTTTGGAAATCGAGATAAGAAGGAGGAGAAAAATGCTCCGAGCCTTTTATCTCCGGGAGCATCCTAATTTACCGTTATGATTAATCGCGAAGTCTTTAACGTTCCTCTTTCATTGTGCATTTTTTTCAGGACGGCAATCGAGGAATCTGGAAATATTGGGTCATCATCACAACGCGCAGTATGCATCGGTGTCGGAGAACTTCAAGAACAGTGAGTAACCAAAAGATCGAGAAATTTTTCTATCGTTCGTAAATAGATTGCGAACGTTCGAGTAAAGATTTTATATTTTTACATGTTTCTTATATTTTTCTACTTTCGTAGGTTTCTTACAACTCTATTATTTTTCAGAGATGCACAAATATCTTTTTGTTTGTTCGTAAATATTGTTAAGAAAGTAATTCGATTATTTTTGTCATTTTTATTTCGATCTCTAACTAAGAAATTAGAAGCAGCAACACTGTTTATTTCTCATCACATATTTTTACAACTATTGCAAACATGCAAATGATCTCAGTATCGTAAACCTAGTCATGGTCAACAAGCTCTAACATTCATTTACGTGATCAACTTATAATATCTCATCTGCAATGACGTCAATTGCATTAGGTGTTTAATAGATTGCGAATTTTTATGGATAATTATCCGTAGTTTATCAATAATACAGCAATCGAACCAAAAGCCAGCAGAAATTTCTGTGAAATTCCAGCTTCAAATTCAAATTTTCAAAACCAATATACCCATTATATAATACGTTAGAAACTGCAATCGCAGCTGCAGACTGCTCCGCGAAAATTCACCATTGCCATTGTTTCCACCGTTGAAACAAGAAACAAACGACCCTGAGGAGAATAAAAAACCGAGTTTCCGACTCGGTGGAACCACTCATTCTCTCTCTCTCTCTCTCTCTCTCTCTCTCTCTCTCTCTCTCTGAAACGGGAGGAGCGGTCATTCAGCACTGGCCATAATCCAGCTTGAAATCAGTAGCTGAGAGCCGCGAAATCTCGTCGGATTAGCATGATAGAGATCGGCGATTCTCTCTCTGTCTGTTTCTCCGATTTTCCATCTCCGTTGTGTAGCCGAAAATCAGCCAAAATCACTGAGGTCCACGGCGGGCGTTCGCGAGGACGTTGCAGCATTATTGACGTTGTTGCTGTTGTTGTTCCCGTTAAAAGCCGAAATAAAGTAAGGGACGGTCGTGTTTTCGCGTTGCGTTAACGACCGCGCTGCCACAAGAGAGACCGGTACCGGTGAAATGGACCGTTTCGCGTGGCATTTCTCTACCGTGGCGATTCTCGATTGTGAAACAACATCTACAACCAATGTGCTGGTTCCTTCGTAGCCGCGACTTCGCTATTCCCACCCCGATATCCAAGTTACCTGCTTTCGAAAGTGCTGTCGTTCCCCCTCGACGTCGTGTTTCCGCACGACTGTTTTTAATTATCCCGCCAGGTGCAATCCCGCCAAAAACGTATCGCTCGAGGCTTCTCGTTCTTGACTGGTAAAGTTCGAACATTAAAGCAGGTTATTAGAAACTAATTGGAGCTCTAGCTGTTTGGATTTTGGGTAGAATTGCCTCGTACGTGATACAATTTCGCACAGTCTTAAGAATCTGAATTTTGTTATACTTTTATCGTAATGTAGGAGCTCGTAGTCAACGCAGAAACGTGTGATTACGACGCTAATTATTTTAAATGTTACAGGAATTTCGCCAGGCTTCTTGTACAAACTCGATGGAACTCCGAGTGAAATGGTCACGTGTCAGAAATTTTCTCTAGATTACGTCCTTGTATTATTTATTATTCCACGTGCATTACTTCGTATTATACATACGTTTTAATATTCGTAGAAATCTGAGATCTATTGGTGAAGTTTAGAAATTAAAAATTCGTTCAATGTTACCGTCTGATGATTTTGTGCACCTTTTGCCGAGGACTCGGAATTCAATCCGCCGATTTGCAAGATTAATTGCCAAAGAACAACTCGATTAAGAAAGATATTCTACTTTTGATTCAGATAATATTAGAAATTAATATTCGGGCATATTCACGTAATAAGCACACAACCCAGTCGATAAACAATAATATTAAATTTATCGCTGGTAATTGGGCCTGTAACCCGTTACCTGTTGCTTGCCATCTAACTTTTTACGAAACCACCCCCGTAATATCGTATTTTCTATACCAGTGTACGAGCCGATGTTCGATAAATCGCATCTTCAATTGCAAGCCCCGGTTATACAAATCCAGTGATTAAACTGACAACGTGATTCTTCCTCACTTTCCTGTCTGAAAGATTCAAGTTTTTAAAAGGAAATTCATCTTTTTAAACGCTGTCAATTATCAGTAATTTCGTCGGTGACGCGTTGATTTGTATGTACTTTGCGTACTGAATGTACAAAGCGTGCGAGTTTTTCATTACACAACGATTCGTCTCATAATTATATATATATATATATTTCTCCCCTCCTGCCTCCCAAACTAGACGAAAATGGAAAACCTTAATGTGTTATACCGCGGCAAATATTTGCGCCCATTGTGCAAAGAGCTGCGGGAATTGCTGGAAATCCCGATATCCTGTAATATGGGTCAGAATTTATTGCGGTTTAATCCCGTAATCAAGGCCTATAATTTGCAGGCTCGCAGAAAATTTTAATTTACGCGCGTCGAGTTCGTTTCCGTTGTTTTGTTCGTGCAGGCGGTTTCTCGTGAAATAATCGGCACTCCCCGTTTAAGCGTTTGCCGAAAAAGTCTGCGCGTTTTGTATAAAATTAATACAGATCGCCAATACAGAAGTTCTCGCGTGATGAAAATGATTCGTCACTTTCGGATGTGTCAGCCGTGAATTTCAATTTTTAACCTGAGAAAGAATTGCGAAAAGGAACAACTTTCTCTTCTTGATCGTAACATTTGAGATAATTCTTCTTACCGATTTAACTTTATTACTGTATAGGATTAAATAATAATGTATTTTCTGAAAATTTGTTAAATTGGATTTATTCAAGTTTTTAATTCGTAAATTTGAATAGTCGTGCCTAGACTTTTTTAAGGATCTTTAAATTCACATTTTTGACAATATATTTCAGAAATAGAATTTTATTGCCAAATTCGCAGAAGTTTACATTACGAAAAGTAATATATTTTGAATATTTTATCTGCACATGTTACATGCACCGGCGAGTGGTTTTACAAACTTTCCACGAATGTGCAAAAATCCGCTCTTCACTTATTTCTCTCGCAATTGCATAGTCTTGAAAAACTAAAAAGTGGAGTCCTCACTTCCCAGCAACCACGTTTCCCTCGTTTGGAACGAGGTTACTCGGTTGCTGGATGCCATTCTGTGCAAATTAAGAGCGAGCCAGGAGACTCGAACGCGGACAAGTCGTCAATCTGTTAGATCGACGACTGGAAAGGAAGGAAGGAAGGAGATGATTGTCTCAACTCGAGATACGCAGGTGTACGCCATTGTGTCTCTCAGATATCGAGGAACAAAAGAGCGTGCAGCTAATTGCAAACGTTTGAAAAAACACAACAATACCGGTGTTATCGCGAGACACGAGTGACAACGAGTGGAAGGAGGATTTCGTTCGGTTTGCATGTCGCGCGATGATATACACGCTTCTCCTTCGATACCAAGAGTTGTCGTTCGTGGTACGAGGGAGCATTTCATCCGATTTTTCTGCTATTATCGATCGACGACTACCAACGAGAATGTTTACGACGGGATATTGAAATGAATGTTGCCTTTCATACTTTATCGGATATATCGCGATACGGCCGGAATTTTGATACGGTCGTGCAGCCTGCCGATTCGATAACAGTTTGCCGGTGAAACCACGTAACCGATATTTTAAACAAACTTCGCTGCACGATTGAAAAAAACGAAGAAGGAAATGAACAGTATCGCGTGGAATCTGAATTCGCTTCTCTGAAAGAGAACGAGGTCGCGAAGAAATTGTCAAATACAATTGAATTCTTATCTTGTTTCTGCAGCAGTATGTTGGATAGCCTGTTGAGATCCTTTTCAAAATTTCGACTGTCCCTGCTAAATATTTCAACATGCTGAGTTATTATTAATCTTTTGTATTTTGCTGCTATCGCGATGAATTTAAATAAATTGGCAAATTTTTGTGGGCCAAGGCAACTTTGGAATTTCTTTCTGGAATTGCTTGTTTTGGTGCCCAAGGACAAAATATAAGGCTTAAAACATAAAATATTTTAGATGGAGAGTAGCGAGTTGTGACAGCGTGAATGTCTAGTGAGAGCTTAACATCTTTTTGTCATTCGGACTTTTTCAGTATCCTTTAGTTCCTAAATCAATAAACTTTATATTTATTTTAAACCACTTGGTTAAAAATTGTGCTGTTCTCACTTAAGTTTTTATAATCTTTCCCTTTCAGAGAAACGTACGAGTGAAACGCGAGCTTTCGACGCTTTAAATCTTAATATTTGTCTGTTCTGTCGCAGAATTTTGAAAAAATTTCCGCCCCCGGTTTATCTAATTTCACGTGACTTACGCCAACTTTATATTTCAAACGATGAGGTAGGACGTAGGGGACTGTACACAGGGAAGGTGAACAAGAAAGGTGATTTTCCTTCTCGACAATGCTCGGCATCCTGTCACAAAGGTTACAAAGGAAGCAATTTTTAATCTTGGTTAGAAAGTCTCGCCACACCCAACGCGACGTATCCTCCAGAGTTGACTTCAAATAATTTTTACTTATTCCGTCCTTTTCAACGTCACTTACGTGTAAAATACGTGTACTTTAGATTGTACGTTCAACTTTGAGATAGGCATTGCACTTGGATGAATTTGCGGTTGAATTTTATAATTCTCGAGACAGTTTCAAGATGACTTTTGACGTTAACAGAGCATCGTTTTCCTTCAAAAAAAAAAAAAAAAAAAAAAAAAAAAATAAAAAAAAAAAAAAAAAAAAAAAAAAAAAGAACCGGTTTTTAAATACAAACCGGTCAATCTTGTATCATTTACTCTGATTCTTGAATCTCATCAAGCTTGCAATTTAATGAAAAAATATAGAGTGCTTAGGATCATTTTATTTTTAACATTTCACATAGAATATTCGTCATAGATTGCACGTACATATATTCTAGAATTGTCGTTGGTATTTACAGAATCATTGTTGTACAAAGTACAAGCATGTACGAAACACACGTTTCGTTACAATTGGCTCTCCACCAACGCCGCAGCTCTCCCTTCCGTTTTATTTATCCTCGATAGCAACAATCCAATTTTCGAGCACCGGCGAAAGTACTCGGAAATGTCGCGGGGCCCGGGAAATGTCAGTAATCGTTACGAATTGGAAGAGAGAACGGCAGTTTGATATAAGCAGCGCCGTCAATCATAGTTGCCAGCGAGGGCGTGCTCATTTCTCTTCGATTCCCACTTCCTTCTGCTGCGGAGGGAAGAAAAGTTCCTCCAGTTTCGCGGCGTTTCCCTCCACGCTCCATTATTCCAGCCGCATTTTCCTCCGTCCCTTCGGCCACGCGGCAAAGGGGGGAACATCTTTCTTTCGTTCTTTCTATTCCCCAGGTCTCTTCCCACCGTCGCCGCGGAGCAGCAGCCAGCGACTAATCAACGGCGTTGCTGCACGAGAAATCCCGCGATATGACCAATTTCGTTGCCTCGGAGCGTACAGCGGTTCATATATCCCGCGTTAAGCCGACATTTTCTACCCTGCTGCTCTTCTGATAATGGGCTCTCCGCTTGATTCCGCCCCGAATTCCGAGGATACCATTGCTCCGCCGTCTTCAGTTAGCCTCGAACCTTTTACGATTCGCCAACGCCGCATCGTACCTCCCAATGATTTCACCACGATCCAACCGATCCAATGTTGCCGGATCGCTCGCGCCACTCGCTCTTGGGTAATTGAATTGTTACAACAGCTTCCTTTCAACACGATTCCTCGGGAATATCTTGTTATCGAATGAGACGTTCGATGGTTTATGAGAGGGTTCGAACACCGACGACTTAATTGTCCTGTGGGTTTCCTTTAGAAGGATACTTCCAGATATTTTTTTCATATCTTAGAATTTGGTAATAATTTGTTGGCCGAATTTTTCAGTGGCGTTTTTCTGAATTTAATATCTCTTCAGCGTAATTTTCAGAGTATTGTCGATGTGTCTTTTTAGTGTTAACGTAATCGTTCTATTTCAAAATTTGCTAGTATAATTTGCTGGCTGATTTTTTCGAAGAGTGGTATTTCTCTGAATTCGGTATTTTTTTTCTGTACTTTCAAAGTATTCTTTCAGCGCTGTGGTTATAATTCCTTGACAGTCTCATCGAATTGACAATAGGAAATTAACACCAACAATGTTTGAAACAAAGAAGCTTCAAGAATATCATATTCTTGTACATTCTAAATATGGATAGATATTGGATTCTCCGAGTATCGAAAAATTGATCCAACGGAAATACATTAAAGTGGTCGTATCACTACACGCATGTATAGTTACGAGAATTTTTGATTATTAGTTTTGAATTTTTAACTTGCTATATGTGAACTAGTCACGAAGAAAAGAGTTTAGCATGAATTTCAATATTTAACAGAAGAATCTGTACTTTAATTAATTACTATTAATGACTATTGAAAAGGAACTATCGCAACAAAGAGACAGTCGTGTACAACCTGCATTGAACTAATTGAAAATTAAAACTGCAGAAGCATTTTGCCTTTTTCCACTGCGTAAATGAATTCCTTTATCACATAATCTGAAATTGAGTTCACGCTGGAATGATTGAAATTTTACACGACCCTTTTACATTTAACTCTTTAATACATAGAAATGATAGAATGAAAATTTAAGGTAAATCTGAATCTTTTGTAATGCAGAGAGGATAGTAGATAAAGTATTGTAGATAAAGATAATGACATAAAATTGAGAAAATGTCTTCATTTCTTTCAACATCTGCATTGTACAACTATTCACTTTAACGCAACTATCATGAACATTCGAGTCAATTCAGACATGTTCATTTAATCTTTGTTCGATACGTGAAGAAACTGGAGACGAAGAGCATAGAATCTTGTTTCGATCGACGATAATGAAAGGTCAAATGTCGTAGTTCAATTACAAATAAACGGAAGTTCGATTGTAGCACATATTTTATGCGCTATGTATTGATCGAACGAGTAACCCAGATTCCCAACGAGAAAGCGGAAACTTTGCAGGGATTGAATTTTCGAAAAAAAAATTTTTTTAATTAATCCACGTCAACGGTGGAACTCAATTATACGTTTGCTAGACTTTTAATTAGCACCGTTGAAAGTATAGAATAATACAATTTTTGCGATTAATTTCTATTTTAATCAGTTGTATTATCTTCTTTCCAATTCATTACCATCGTCGTGATATTCATCAAGTATTACCCAGTGTAGTTCAGAATTTTATTTTGAAGTCACATTGAAATTACGTTCTCATCAATGAAGAAAATTTATCGATAATTGTCAAAGTTATTAATCTCATATTATTCTTTCGTTTCAAAATTAATCTGTTTGCATTGTCTTCTTCTTTTAAATACTGCTATCGCGGTTATTCTCCTTTAGAGAGTATTTACAGTAACCATTGAAATTACTGTTCTATCCAGTTTAAATTATATTGCAATGAAAAGTGTTTCAATAATTAGAGATTAATGTGAGATTATTCCTGCGTTCTTCTCTATTTGATTTTGGATTCTTTCCATTCTGTCGAACATTTCGAGGATATCGATTGGCATTAATTTCGTGGATTTATCTTGACGAATTATATTTTCAACCATATCAGAGTGAAACGTATTCTTTTTCGGTTGTCAAGTAACGTCAGAATCTGGAAATAAATGAAAATGAGCTAACCATGTTCTTCGTCAATTAAAGTTAATTTTTGGAACGAGAATATCCACCAGAATAGCCATCAAACCGGCACTCAGTGAAATCAGTGTAGACATTTATTTAGACAGAGATACGATTGTATATAGAGTGCTTCAAATTTTATTTATATTATAACGATGACGAATTCTACAAATAAAAATTCACAAACCCTTTTTTAAGAAGCTGATCGAAGTTAATGAATTTTTTGTTTCGAATAGATAAAGAAAGGTATATATATCAAAAATATAATATAATAAAAAATGTAAACATATATCAAAAACACTCAAAATATGCTTTGCGTTTATAACACTATGGGTAAAATAATTTTCTACCTATCGAAACATAAAATAGATCGTGTTCTTAGCAAAATTTGATTTCGCTTCTCCTCAATATACTACTTGCGTATTTCAGTGGATATTTTTGTTAATCGACGAGTTAAAAACAGAAGAAGTTGGTTATTTTTGAAATTATTCGTGTTCGTGTCGGTTGTAATTATATATTGTGTCGATCCAACTGAATGTTTTTATTATTGGATAACAGGGATAAAATCGTTTTCCGGACGACGTGACTCCTCGAAAAAAATTCTAATTAAGTCTCGTCAACATCACAGCCTGATTATGCATGTATCTGTTAATTAATAGTCAGCAGCGTTGCAAAGGGATGAATAATGCAATACTTACGACCCGTTAGCGTGTTAATCAGCCAGCCGTCTGCCGGATGTGGTACCAACCGATATGGAAACGTTACATGCTTAGATAAGCTTCCAAGTTGACATTATTTGATGAGTTATTCTCCACCCACGTCGTAGCAAGGCCACGAGCCATAGTCACACCTCGAATTGCATTTCGAACTCCAAGTCCTTGGAACGCGCCTGATTAATTATAAAATTTCATATTTTGGCTGGACAAATTGTATTATCGTTTCATACAAATTCTCTTATAATAATAAAAACAAACAAATTCTCTTATAATAATAAATAATAAAAAGGACAACTGTGTAAGGATGAGTAATAAGTGTCGATCTGGGATTTCACGAATGAATGAGGAAAGTTACTGCAATAGTTACTTTTTAGAGTAATTTATTGAAATAAATTTACACGATGCAAATAAGACATATGGAAAAGTCGTAAACTAATCTATCAGTCAATGACACCAATTAATTATTATACATCGGCGTGACAAGTGGCGCCTGAGTCTTTACTTTCGAAAAGTGAAAGAATAATCCTTGTCTTGACAGTAATTTATAAAATGCCTGCAAGGTTCAAATCAATTCAATAATAGACGAAGGAAGTCATAAAATAAAAAGTCTTTTTGAATCCACGTTTGAATTCGTGCAATTACACATCCTTTGCTTTCTCAAGTTCTTTCCAAGTAAACAGTTGTTGCGTATATTAAAAATTATATCCAGTACACGCGATAAATTTGCTCGTTCTTTCTTTTTCCCAAATATTCCTGAACAAGAAATTTAATGAAACTGATTTGCATTCGCGCATGAACACAACAAAAGATTTTATTTTTACAAACAGGCAGAAGAAAGGGAGAGAGAGAGAGAACTCTGGAAATCTTCCTTTTATTCGCATATAGGTCGTTGTATTTTTAACGGCCTTAGAAAACATTGCGCCAGACCAGAAGTGTGCATACCTGAAACGCTGCTGCTTTTGTTCCAACAAAAGCGTTTCAAGTACTTTCACGCCACTTGTGGCAGTAGAATGAGCACCAAAACGTTTGTCCATGTGTTGCTTGCAGAAGTAAAAACAGCATCTTCACAATGAAACTGCCACGCGTAGTTATTACGCACCTTCGTTTCACGCGTTCTTTAATTAAACGTTAATGCACACCGTTTGCCGAAAGAAACAAAAATTATCTCGTTTCACGAACGAATTTGCACGATTTTTTGGCTAACCGCTCAGAAGAAACTAAACTTCGAATTCTAATTCCACAATGGTTAAATTGTATAATTGACATAACTTCCCTTTCCAACCAAATTTTAACCAGTTTTGCTTCGTAATATGGTAAAATACGTACAGTGGCTACAGAAGATAATTATGGTTTTTCATTCGTTCTGTATTTTATTTCTGTAGCATATAGCAATTAAATAATATATAAACGATATAATTATATTTACAATAAACGATATATAAACGCGACAGGTATTCTTTATGATTTCCAGATTTATGCAATCACAATTTCTGAGTGTTACAAGTTTCTCGACGACCGGTGTATTTTTAACTGAAACATAAAAACCGATCATTCGTATTGTTGTTCTTTCACCTGAAAATGGTAATATTCGTGCTCGCGATTTCTCTCTAGAGTTCAGCGCGTGAAAACGACGAGCATGGTTTCTAAGTGGCTCATTTATCAGCCGGCGTGTAGAATTTCGAAACGGCGCGCTATATTCACAGCTGACGCGTCTATAAAGTATCAATCGTAGCTAGAGTTCGATTTATCACGCGTTGTTTAAGCTGCCATTTTATTTATTTTGCCAGCTGGAAATACGTAAACCACCCCGGACGAGGCAGGGCGCGTGTGCGATTCGTCCATTGGTTATCGACAACCGTGGTACATTTTTTTTCTTTTTCCTTCCCCGCTCTTTTTTAGGTAATTGGTTTTCCGATGCGGCCTCTCGATTCGATCAGAGCTGCAAGAATAATTATTAATTAGCAATCGATTATCCGTAATTGTGATTGACGTACTCCAGCAGATAAAATGGCGATGCTTATAGCAACTGTTAGAGGACTGCAAAAATATCCCTTCGTTTCTGAGTAAACTATCTTCTGACATTTAATTTCGTAATTTTCGACGGTTCGATTTATCTTTCACGGAAAGTGGAAAGTTTGCAACATGCTAGAGTTTCGAAAACGATGATTCTGTTTAAAAACTGGACGTCGTAGTTGTAATATTTCTATTTCTCAAAAAAAAAAAAAAAAAAAAAAAAGAACGTTTCCGCTCTAAAAAGGATTTCTCTAAAATTTCCAACGAGAATGTACGATTTTAGAATTTTTACTTCGATTTAATTTGATGCAAACTACAAAGTAAAGTTTGGGTAATGTAATATAAATTATTACAGAGATCTGGAACCTGACCATATCATTTAGGAATTATTCTCGATAAGTTCGTTTTAAAACAATTAGAGCATGCACTCTTTTGAACAGAAATTGAAATATCCTTTGCTCTCCAAGTCAGACGGGCGCAATCTGTTTTCCTTTTTCCCTTCTACGAAGCCTTCAACTGATTTCCACCGTGGTGCAACAACTTCCAATGAATAGGGAAGAATGTACTTTAGAATCAGGTGCTTCCGTTGTTGCGAACATTTCCATCCTGATTCCTACGTGTCCTCTCAATCTCACGTGCTTCGGGGGGAAACGTGAAACAGGAAAGTACGTCAGCAAAGGTGGAAATTATTTTATTTCGGGCTTCGGAATATCAGCTGGAGGGCTCATTCATATTCATGGCGACGCCCAACCACTTCGTCTCCGAAACGCGACTTACCGCGATCGTGTTGGTTACTTGAAGATTCAAGCATAGTCCTCGCTGCCACTCTCTGCCTAATTCTGTCCCTTATCCCCTTATCACGCACTTCCTTCGCCTGCGATTGCGCTGTACAATACCGCGTCTAATGGTCGCAACGTGCGAGTGTCCACATCATTGAAACTTTGTCAAATGTCCAGCTGTCGCGAACGTTTTCAATTCTTTCATTTTAATCGGTCAATTTATTTAGAAATTCCTTGACGCAAAGACGTCGTGGTGTACGAGAAGAGGCGAGAAATGAAGAAAACGAAGCGTTGACGTAGAAATAAAAGTTAAACGTAGCAAACTTCGTTAAATGTGAGAAACAGAAAAAATTGGACTAGTAAGCACATACTGTTTCGACAAACGTAGAATAATATAAATATGTAATTTTCTATAGCAAGCGTTCGAATACTTTCATAGTTCATTACCGTTTTCATTTCGTACCTATTCCTCTTCGAAAACTATTCGGATCAGCCTAAATTGAATTTGATCCGGGTTAGATTAGTTAGAGAAGATTGGCAAGTTATGTCAGTTTGACATGGGTTGGGCTGGTTAGATAACTTTTGATCACTTACGCCGGTAAAGTATATTACATCTACTAAATGGTTTAAAACTGACTAGGTTAATTACGTGCCTACAGCATAAATTGGACTTCCTTCTTCTTGATTGCTATTGCGAAGCCAAAGAAATTCTTCGAGAGAATGTTTCTCAGTATCAAGCGCGTAGTTTTCACGATCAGTTTATTATTCTCAGCATTAATTCGGCTAATATTCCCTCAAATTTCGTACATCGACAAGTAAACTACATTTGTACTAAAGAAATTGCACTGGAAGGAATAGAAAAATATTTGTAAAGAACAAGTTCTCATCTATACTCCCATCCAAAGAATTAAATTTCAAACTAATGACTTTTTCAACCAAATAAATGTTAATGTAATTCCTATTATTCTTTAACAGTACGGTTGCAATTATAATGTTCTTATCTCTCGGAAAATTATAGGAAAAAATTATAGGAGGAAGGGAATGTTCCCTTGTAACTCTACGAAATTTTCCCCTACAGAATTACGAATTGCTGTAATGTCTCTCTCGGTTCTGATAGTTTCATTGTTCGGCTAAAGCGAACAACTTTTAACCGTGCATTTCCATTTGAAATCTCTTAAAAGTAACAACGCAGTTACTGCGAATCGTTCGAATCGTTCGTCGTCAATAGCTCGTCGAAAAGTTCGATTCTTACCGGGTCGGGGGCGCATTATTTATTCGTCGGGCGGTGGATGAGTCTGGTGGGACAGGAACGCTGGTTCCGCTGAATGGCAGGGAATTTGTGGGAATGACAGTTGGTAGGGGAGCGTTGAATAGTTAGTAAACGTTAAGTACAGAGCGATGTATCGGCGTGGCGGAGTACGTACGTATTGGATTCTACGATCCGGTAGCTCTGCCCCCTCAATCTCTCCTGCTGGATATCACATTTAAATGGCACTTATTTACCCGCTGGCTAAAGTGACAAGTCCTGTTACTCCTGCGGTGAAGAACACGCCGTTCTCGTTTCCTTTAGACTCGCGCCAAAGCCTCACTTCCTGCCGCTATTATCCCCTGTTCTCGCTTCTCACCGACCGGTTTCCGTTTCCCTATGGCTGTTCCACTTACAAAATCGCGCTCCGACCAGACAAATTCAATTACACTCGAACGCACATAATTGTCCGCCGATGGCCCTTTCTTCGGTCTTTACCCGAGTTTAGTTTCCATTGTCTGTGTGTCTGATGGCTTCTGTATCTCTCTAGATTTAAGAATATATAGATTTGTTTCACTTGCTGGATGTGCACTTGTAACCCTTTTATCTACGTATTTTTTTATTTTTATACCCTAGTAAACACGGTATACAATTAATTTTTATTAATTAGTACTTAACATTGGTAATCAATCTTAGTAACACCTTGGCATCATTAATGACAGCATTACGCCTTGGTGGGTTTATATCTTGTAAGATTCGCGATCTTAAGAGATAATAATTTCATGTTATCGACGACAAGTGGATAATTAATGACGTAATGTTAATATTGGTCAGGCAAGGTGTAAAGGTTCGAAGATGGTTTGCAAAACAGTTAGGAACAATATTCAGTGATGAAGACTATTTTGATATGAATGTATTTGATTCCATGGAAATTCCAAATAAGCAAACGCAAGGGACGAACGAGAGTCCATATCAGAAACAAATAATTACGCGAATTCGGTGAGTCGTGCATAGATATCCAATTTCCCATCGCGTGGAAACTTCAATTTAAACGTTCGTTTTTATGTTTGAAGAAAATGGTTACATACTTCGTTGAACGCGCACAAGCGACTTATGTATATGATACCATTATATATATATATATATATATATATATATATATATATAATGTGTTTTATACATAGAGTACGCGAGTGGGATTTTACTCGACGCACATGGGCGTTCATAAGGTCGAAAGAATTGTGCGAGACATGCAACGTGGATGGAGCAAACAGACGATCAAAAAAAAAAAATAAAAGGAAAATAAAAAAAAACAAGAAATAAAAGAAGTAAAAAAAAAGCAAAGAAAAAACAGAGAACCGTGTACAGAGAGGAGTGGATATATCGCTAACAGTGATTCACATGTACATGTCAATCCTCGTTATTGGAAATTGATTTTTGTGCTCACGGTTGATTGCTAGAATTAAGCGTCCCCATTAAATTGTTCAGCGACAACGGATAAACCATTGACTCTTACCGTGCAAGTATATCGGATTTCGTTTAAATTCAGTTGCTTCTCGCTTAAACCGTTTAGTATATTAATTGAAAATTCTAGAAATGCTCTGCTGCGGAATCGACGCGTCAGTCACATCGATCTCCTCTTAGCTTCTTATCTTATTGTGTTTCAAAATATAGTATCTATATGTTATAAATAAATTGGATATATTATTTATAATTATATATAGGATTAGATATATTACAAGCAGACTCTGATATTTTTTGTAAACACCAGCAGATGAATCAAGCACAAACTTGCCAGGCTAGTAAAGTCTCCATTTCACTCGACTATCTGAATCTCGTGGCGCCAGACTTTCAAACAGTACTGTGATCGCGCGACTCCCTTGAACAATTATATTCTATCGCACGTAAAAACAAATGAAAACAAAGAAAAATATTTAAAATGTCCATCGAACGTCCTCGATAAATACTGATCAAATTCATTCGCACTGGAAATATATGGAGCACTCAAGAGCAATTCGTCGTTGATGTCAGCCGTTCGGTGTCGGCGGTTTAAAGGGATGGCCGATATACACCGCAAAACATCCCCCATCGGTGAGCCGCAGCGACTGTCTCTGGAACGCTTTTAGAAATAATGAGCACCTCCTCCTCCTCTCTCTCTCTCTCTCTCTCTCTCTCTCTCTCTCTTCTTTCCACTTTCTTTTCCTCTCTCCTATTTTCTTTTTATCTGGCCACCCTCGCTTCGTTGGGCTTTCATTTATTGCCTGATTTATCGGCCTGCCCCTGGCCGCGCTGCGAATATATTTTATCTCCGTCGAATTTGATCCTGAAATACGGCGTCGTAGCCGGGGAACAACCGAGGGACTACCTCGGCCCTCGACGACGTAGATTTATGCAAAGATCCTTAAACCCGCCGCGTTCGCGAAGAATTATCAATATGCAATTAGCATTCGGACCTCTTATCGCCGTGGATTTTAATGAACTTCCGGTTCATTTGCCTGGCAGACTGATTTAGCGATGCGTATCGGCAAGAGAACGAACAGCAACAGCTAACGAACTGACTGAAAGATCGTTGAACCATCTTGTTCTTTGGGTGGATGAAACTTTACTCTGTGGATGAAATGATTCCACGACGAGAATATTATTTTTAGCCAGAAGGGTTAGTCACTTTAGAATTTAGACAGACGGGGTATTTTTGATTGAAATTTTGGCTCCTTGTGCCGGGGATAAAATTATTTTGAGCGAGTAATTGTCTTAAAGTTTAGAAATGGATAGAAATAGAATACTAAATCTGAGATGGGATCTTGCGTCAAATCGTGGGATGAAAATTTCAGGATCTGATGCGCGTAGATCAGATAATTTAGGTTGAAATGCGCGATGATTTAGTTGATGTATAATTTCAATTCGTGATAATTTCGATTTTATCGATGGTCTTTGATAAAATGTAAAATATTAACTAACGGAAGTACGAAGTATTCCAAAATAATATAATTCAATCTACGTTATTGTAATTACGATTACGATCCGGGGATATCGATTCAGAATTGTAAGCACGATCCAATCTAAAGATATCATACGTACAGAAAGAGACTGCATTAAAATAACACAAATTTAACGACAACCAAACATCCACCATATTCTCCAACAACTCATATTCCTGACGAAAGAAATTCTCTCTTATTGATCCTTTTTACTGCTCACGATCTTCAATCTCGCATGATCTTGAAATTTCGATACATCGATGCAATCGAAGCGAAGCAATTCGTCTAATCACGTCCCGACTGAAATGGATAATAGACTTTCGCGTAAATCGATATTCGGCCGATAATGTACACCAAGCACACGTTGCGCACACGCGTGCGAAGATGATCGATACGTTCGATGAAATGCGAAGGTAACGTGCGGGATAACTTTCAGCGA
This sequence comes from Tetragonisca angustula, assembly GCA_036937485.2. Lineage (NCBI taxonomy): Eukaryota > Metazoa > Arthropoda > Insecta > Hymenoptera > Apidae > Tetragonisca > Tetragonisca angustula. The sequence goes on along the minus strand of JAWNGG020000087.1, from coordinate 713,849 downwards.
AGATGTAACAAGTACACGGCGAAGTAGTCTTCGGCAGCGTTGTCATAATCTTTTCGACAGGGCCGAGCTTATCCGACGGTGCAGAGTAGAGTGGTAGCTCATGACTTTCATAAGTACTTTGTACGTCCTACCGCGGTAGACACGTCGCTCGACTTGTTAAAATTCCATCGCGATTTCTTCAGGCGCGACGCTGGCCCGTTCGACGAGTGTTGCCTGGCTCGAAGAAGGGAGAACCGAAAGAAATCGTTGCCAGCGGGCCGGATAATCTCGCGGCACGGATTATTGAGCACGTTCGGCGGCAAGTTCCTTTCCGTTTGCCTCGGATAAACCAATAAACTCTAACTTCATTTAAGGTAAACCCTTACGAGCTTCATGCCCGCTGCTATTCGACCTGCCCCGGTGATTTTGCCTCGTTCGAAATCTACCCCTCTCGCCCTCTCCGCCATCACCACCACCACAGAGTCGTTCAACGAGCCGATTAAAACTTTCTTTCGCCGGTGTAAAGAACTTTTGTATCCATATTCCCGCGAACCTCGAACGCTATTATCGATCGATCGCGGTTGCGCTTTCTTTCCGCGCACTTTCCTCCTTTCGTGCAACTTGCCGAACGACTGGCTTACGAGTCCACGGGTCACAATGAGCTACTTCTACTACTATTTTGAACCGGCCACGTTCGAAATGACGCGAAGACGCGAACGAATGGGAATAAGAATCGGTGAATAAGATCGTTCGTTACAAGCGATCGATCGTCGAAATGTAACTTTCGGAATGGACTCGGTAACTCGTTCGTTTAAAAAGAATTTACCTATTGTTCGCCGACCTTTTCACGTCTGTACAACATACTAATCGGCGCCATTGTAAATCTCCAGTCACAGCTACTCTGATTTTCAACTCTGATTTCTGCGCGGAAACGCGAAGGCGTGAATGGAGTTGCGGGGGAGGGACAATGAATAAGAACGTTCTCGAGAGAAACTGTTTCTGGCGACAGTGACGCAAATACAAATAATCGATCTCTCTGAACTTTCCAACTAAATCGATAACTAGCCCTCCCTCTCTCTCTCTCTCTCTCTCTCTCTCTCCGTGAGTTTTCTTTAATACATTCAATTTGATACAAAAGCCGCCAACTCCTTTCCACAATCGCAGAATCGAGTTTTCTCTCGAACGGTACTGAAGAATGGCGGTGTAGGTTGTAAAGTTCGTCGTTTCCGATTCGAGAATGTTCTTCGTGGTACTGTTTGAATATCGTGTCTGGGTCTCAATCGTTTTTCAAACCGTTTCCTCTTTGCGCGAGCATTCTACGGAAAGAGAGAGAGAGAGAGAGAGAGAGAGAGAGATAGGGGAAGAAGTTTCTCAATCGTTGAGAACGCATAGAACAATCGGCGGCGTTATCTCGTGGAAAATCTCGCCCCATCGAAATACCCGGCGAGAATGGTTGATTCGACTGGTAACCAGCTCCTCTCTGGTTACGCGGTTCCAAGAGACAGTTTCTAGGGGCGCTGGCCTGATTCGTCTGCACGGTCTGCAGTTCATTGCGGGGCATGAATAAAACCACTCGCCAAGCGGCGAGCCGGCGCAATTCACCCCGGATAAAATTTTACAAGATCCTGTAAAATTTTATGCAACAATCGATTGCCGACGCATTCTCCCTCAAATTCTTTCCTCCAGTCCGGATTTTGGTTGGGAACGTTTCAGATCGGAAGCGTCAGTATCGATTAACGTTTAATTTAAACGATCGTCTCGTTTTTCTTGCGCGTACGTTATAATTTCGCAAGAGTTACAAGTTCCGCGTTATAAATTCACGTGTATGAAAATAAACGAATGACATTAGCGCGTTATGTCGAGAATTTTTTGTTCCAAAATTATAATATTCCCTCAGTTTTAAGTGTATTTAAGTAAATCGAAATAGGCAAAACGAATGATAAACTTGTTACTTTTCAATAATTTCTATCCAATGATATGATGACGACGAGCTCACAAAGAAAGCGACGAATTGTACACGGTTTGGTCACTCGTCATGGTCCGCAATCAGTTGAGTGAATGGTTAAAACATTTAACTTTGTTGTTTTGTTCAAACTTATGGTATATATCAGGTTTCTAGAAAATATTTTATAATTATACATATAATTAAAAATGTTGTACATGCGATGTGTGTACCTCTTGTTACGGAATTTTGTTTCAGTAGAGAATTAATTTCAGTTTCTCGTTTTATCAAATCAACGTGCGAGGACCAATCGTTGAAAGGTCGAAGACACACGCACTTTCAAATTACGCGACATTATGAAGAATCAAATAAAAATATGTATATTGTAACGGTGGCAAAGGAAAAAAAAAATTCCAAAGTAAATATTACGAATTAAAATATCGAATCGTTAATTTCATACCAGATATCATATTTTGCAAGAATCTTCTGTATTTGAAATGTACATATCATATACAACGCACATCGTATTACATTTCGCTTTTAATTTGAAATCCTTCCATGTGCTTCGTATTTCAACCCGTATTAAAACCCTGCTCAGGATCCATTCTTCAAACAAATATCTATACCACCAGTGACTAACTAACTAGCTGACATTCCACGAATATTCCTCAAATATTCACAACGACCGCTAATGTCTTTCGCGATAGAATCAAGGCGATAAAGGAGACAGCAACGGTCGAAGAACACGGAAGAAGAGCGAAGTATCTCTCCCCGCGGCTAATAGCGAACTAAAATAAAATAAATCCGTCTAACGAGAAGTGGTAAAGTGCTTCAATCTCCTTAAAATTTCAGCGGAACGTTGCACGTTCGCGAGACGTGGCAAGAAAGAGAGTTCTCGCACGCGAGCGTTACCGGTTGCCTACGAAAAAGTGACGAAGGAAAGCTTTGCCAATTAGGAACTCTGTTTCCTTTCTTTCTTCTTCTTCTCCCTCCCTTCCCTCCGGAGCCACGACTCCGGAATATTCTGACTAACGACCACTGTCTAATAGACACTGATGCCGGTAAGAAAAATTGTACAAACAACCGAGCCCGAGCTATCACCTTTTAACCAGGGGACTTTTTCGGGACTCGTTCGCCGGCGGTTTCGCAACGATGGCCAAGGATTGATGAGGTGCTTGGTCGAGGAAACGGTTCTTTCGTCCAGCCACGCCAATTTGTTTCCGTGGATCTCTCTTGTACGTGTTTCCTCGTTTCGAGAAACGGTGGATTTTTAATTTTCATTAATGACAAAGCGAACGTTCAGACGTGCCTCTTGAAGCAGCGTACCGCTGAGGAAGTCGAATTCAATGTACATTTCACAGGGCGGGGTGAAAGAGGACGTTCCTTGAGGGTAAAAGGCGAGCCGGTGTAATTGATAACGAGCATAAAGAAGTGGCTGTAATTTTCTTTTCTCTCTTTTCTTTTTTTTCTTTTTTTCTTTTCATAATTCGCGCTCTCGAAGCCGGCCGCCCCGTTAACCATTTCGTCGAAGCGAAATTTCATTTATTATCGCGCAACGATTGTACAGTTTCGCAACTTTAAATGGACCTTAAACTTCAGTTCAGTTGATTACGAAGCGTCTCCCGGGCCGAGTTCTTTGATGTCCTGAGATTTTCCAACGTTGCTGTGAATTGTCGGCAATATCCCTGCTAATTTTTCATGCAACGATCTGCCTGTTTTCCTTTCGTGTAATTAAAGGCTATCCACGGCTGTAGATATTTATCAAGCGCAGAACGTCGAGGAGAAGTTTTCTTTGAGAATGGATATTAATTTCGACGTAACGTTCACGGTGAAATGATCAATTAACGGGGAACGTTGTTTGCGTACTTTCTTGCCGTAATTATTTTGCCAGAGTTTTTCATTCGAATTTTTAATATTGTGCCTCGTCGGCGATCTCGTTGCCTCGTCGTGACAGTTTTTTTTTTCTTTTTTTTTTATTGCGGAATAATATAACGGAGGCATAGGATGCTGGGAAGAAAATGGGAGGGAGGATAGAAAATTGGAGAAATTGGAGGAAATGAGGGAATTGGGAAAATCTCAGGTAGAAAACTAGAAAGGAAGTTGGAGTATTCGTTCTGGACCTTCGAGCACTCGCAACTCCAACCATCGCAATCAGAGATCGTAACAATGACGTATTATGTCCCGCATTCCTCATTATTCTCCGCCGAACACGAGAAAGGGAATCTCTTCTGCCTTTTACGGCAGTCCAGAATCACCGTAAAAGTAAAGGCGTATCGAGACGAAACACGTGCGCTGATCTAAGAATCGATAGCAACAGCGTCGTTGTTCCCGTGCTGCGTGAATGGTATCGTGTTTCGTCACCACGTCTGTCTTCCACGTAACGAATATTTCGGATTAAAATTATCTTGGAACGGATAAAACTGAAATTACAGAGTGTAAAATTAAATATTATGTTACACACATGAATTTGAAAAATAATTGTACAATCGCTGCAAATTATTCTTAATTAACGTTGGACTTTGAGAAGGAGCCTGGAAGTTAGTACGATTACTTCTGATTTTATTTTAATAAGTATAATAATATTGGCAAAGACAGCGTAGAAAGTAGAGTTGGAGTAAAATTGGCAATTTTCGATTCATACCCGTTTTCTGAGTAGAAAGTTGTAAAATTTCTTGATTCGTTGCAATTTACATTTCTCGATATATTACGTATAATGCGTATTTGGAATACATACCTGTACTTCTCGCGAAGATATTACAATTCCAGCGGAAACTGCACAATTTCCAGATCTGAACAATAGTCAGTCATATCAAAACTCGGAGTTCCATGAATTATGAATTTTGAGTGACTTCAGGAACATTCTACTTCTGCCGGCGTAGAAGTTGAAATATTTCCGGTTACTGAAACGAATTAATCATTACCTACTCTCTCTCGGTGCATTAACATTCTCCACCTTTATTCAGAATTTTCAAATACACCGAGATCCCACGGCGAGAGGATCCGCGCTGCTGATTCTCTCGAAGCATCTTACTTACATTTCAAATAATTTAGGTTCGGACGGGTCGTGTTGTTACACGCGAGTTTTACTTTCCCTTGCTGGAGAAAACTCATGCAGTATTTAATTTCCGTTCGTTCAGTTTGCCATTGGAGAATTCTTTTATCGCACAGATTTCTTTTTTTTTTTGAACTAATATTAATAATAAAATTGAGCTTAATAGCAAATCGAATGAAATTTTACAAACTACGGTAATGTTAAAACTGGAAGAGAGAATTTTGTAACTTTTTAATTACCTTCTAATGTTATTGACAATAGTAGAAAATTGAAAATAGTATTGATAATAGCAGGAGAATCCACAGTCGCACATTTTAATTAGTAAATCCAAGAGCTTTGCAGAACGACTAATATTACAAAAATCAGTGCTTTAAAAATACTCCACAATGTTCAAAGGTGTGTACAATTCTTAAATCTTCAGATGTATATTAATAGATAAATTTTGTTAAATTTTGAAAGATGGAAAGCGTGCTTTGTTACATCCGCCTCGCACATTCTTTCTATATATGGTAATTCACTAATTATCAAAAGTCTATTGTATCATATATTTATACCAAAAATGTTCTCTGTATATCCAAGAAGGTATCTCAAAAAGGTGGAACCTAATTCCTGTGGTTGTTGGATGGTAAATAGCGATTACGCGTTACCGGCGTAGTTTTCGTTGACTTGTTCTACTTGTTCCAGCGCAGAATTTGTCACAGCCGCCATTCGTCGAACGAGCATCATTCCAAAGCCATAACTGCTCGGCATATACCAAGCGTGTGTACAGATTTACCTCGATCAAAGCTCGTTAATCAGCTTGATAACAACTTTCAGGAGTTGCAAACGCGCTTGCGAATTCTGCCCGCCACGGCCAATTTCCCAGGCGTGCGATCATTACGACATTGTTCGTCGATGAAAGATGTCGTTGCGCGTCCGCTAATTATCCTTTTTGGCATGGGATTTGGCAGGGATTAGTAGACTATCGATGGAATCATCGTGCTCGTACGCATACGCTCGTGTAGGTGATGACTATGTTTAATTAATCCGTCGACTGTGCTCGCAAGTACTCGTCCACGAATATCCGTGGATTCGCGAATTCTCGTTTCAACGTAATAATATGATTCCATTATCCCCGCCTCTGTCACTTCACTCTTCTTCGTTCCGACTTGGTGGATACTTTGAATACGACGGTTCGCGCCGCGTCGTTAGCGGGCGCATTGCTTCAGCGTGAAATCGACTTCGTCCGAGATATTATTAAAAACGATGCGCATTCAACGCCTCGGCTAGAGTCGTCGCGTCTCCATGTGAACGCGTTAACGATCGCCGAAAGAGACGGTGAGATTCAGCTTATTTTCTGTGCCTCGTTACATCGCTGTTAGGAGAGTGTATCCGTTTTTAAATTAAATCTCCCACGATGTCCGAGCGACTGTGTTAGTTCGTAGACGATGATGACGGCATGAATGCCAATCAACAATTCCCCTATTTACCACTTTTTGCAATTTTGTGTCATTGTTCTCTAGTACATTTGTACTTCATTGTTTTTTTAACTAACATCGTCACTCTGTTTATTACTTTTTGCAATTTTGTACTTCATTTTCGTTTGGTCGATTGGAAATTTGATGTGAATGTCTGTTTTCTTACAGAAGAAACTCGCGAACAAATTGTTGATTTGTACAAGTCGTTTGAATCAGCTCGTGTTGCTCAAATTCTTAAAATTACACGATTTCGTTTCCATGAATTCCATTAATTATAGAACTCTAGATAAATCTAATTGCTATGCTTATAACATAACTTGGAAGATTATTAATTATTCGCCCCCGTTAATTACCAATTTCTCGCTCTACGAATATTACGGTGAATTTCACGACGCATGCTTCATTAACGAGATAATAAGAACGTACAGAAATCACGTTTTTGAAATAATACCGCCAGCGACAATTTCGCCAAAATACAGTGTGAAGCTGGCAGTGCGACAGTCGTCTTAATTAACTCGTCCACAAAAGAACAGTACCGCGATATTACCACAATCTTGCGACTGTCTTCCCTTTAAATATAAAAGCACGATATAAAAATGTAACTTTATTACTCAGCCCCGTAGCTAAAGATACTGGGGAATTAAACGATTTCGTTTAAACAGAGAGAGGGTGCAATATTCACGACGTGAATCTGCTTGTAGTGACGAAGAAGCGAACGTTGTTTAGAAAATATTTTTCGTTAATCCATCGAGTGGGGATCGCCCATGCTTTTAGTTAGAATTTGTTACTGGTTGTAATTTTTAGCAAACGTTTCAGTTTCTTATTGATGTAGGATAAAAGTATTAATTTTTGTACCGAATCGATTTATAATTAAATGTAGTATAATGTTACTGATTAAATCGGAAATATGGAACGTTCTTTATTGTACTTTGTTTTCATTGCAATTGCCAGAGTAGGTATCTATCGTGCTTTGTGGCCGAGTATTATTGAAATAATTAAGTGACTTCAATTTTCAACGTTTTCTTTGATGTTTCTCTCGACGAAAATACCTTCTATTGTTCCGAGAGATTCAGGTCGATTGAGAGGACTTTGAAATTACAAAATTTACAGATTTATACGGACTTGTCACATTGTAAATGTAAGAGCTTCTCTGAAAGAGCTGGAAAATTACACGATACCTTGATATCGACGTAAACTGTGTGTCGTTCTTATTGTTAAATGTTCCGCAAATTATTAAGATTCATGACGTCTTTTATTTTCTATCAAATTTTATTAAAATTGATGAACACGTGAAATTTCGATAGACTCTTGGATAGTCATTAATCTCGACTCAAATAGGTCATCTTGCTAAGTAGTTTGCCCATAAACCTAAACTGCAATCAATAACCAATCGATAACGATAATCGCGTCAGTAATAATTAAGACCAGGGTGTAAAGATCACACCTCGCTAAAATTTAGCGGACGCTATTGAAAATTTTCACACATCGAGGAGACATTTAATGGAAATTTCAATGACATTTAAACTTCTCTTTCTTCCTAGTTTCATACATTTTCATTTGTTCGCGTGCTTAATCAAAAATTTTAACAAAGTATTAAGAGAAAACATTATTAATTAGTTTACACATGTACATATGTGTTGGTTAGAAATTTTTGCTCAATTTTAATATTTTAATATCTTAATCTTTTGTTTTTATCTCAGTTGGAATATAATGTATGAATTTTATTCAAACGAAATTTCCTATCTTTGCAAACATTTCTTACAAAGTAAAATCTTCGTGTGCCAAGTAATTATAAAATATATCAACTGAAACTTGTTCAAAATGTTTAGTACGTTATTTCCTCGCTAAATATTAAAGAAGTATCATATTGACTCTCATTTCATTTTCTTTTTTTTTTTTTTTTTTCTCAACTGTGCGACTTTTGTTATTTTTTCTTCTTCTTCTTTTTTTAATCTCGAAAAAGTGTAATATCGTTTTATTTCATTTTCGCAATTCGCATGTCCTAATCACGCAGAACACACATCGAACATACTTCGAATGAAAAATTATTTCGAGCTGGACGCACGTGTGCATCAGGTTGCAAATGAACTTGTTCATCTCGCGAGATTGGAAGAACTCGTTCTGTATGCGTGAAAGCGTATGCACCGGCGTATCGACGGGAAGCAGGCCTACGAAACACCGGTGGCCACATTGATAAATTGAAATATCGATTCGAAGTCTCAATGGCCGCCGCATTGTACCAGTCAGAATGGAGAACCTGTTGATTTTATGAAGAATATGCGCTCGAAGGAATAGCAAATTCGATGGTGCTTCATTTTTGGTGTTCGGTTTCGTTATTGAAAAAAAAAAGAAAAAAAAGTAGAGGAAAATAGAAAAAAGAAATGAAAAAAGAAAGAAAAGAGAAAAAAGAGAATCACGGAGTCGATTGAATTATTATAATAAAATGGTACTTTCCATTCGGGTTCGGAACTTTTTTCTCTGCTAATTATTAAAGTTACTTGAGAATTGGTTGTTGAGAAGTTCTTTCTCCTTCGATTTGAATGTTCGATGGCCAGCACTTGTAATTTTGTACAATGAGTTGAACTCCCTCGGATCCAGTGCATTATTCCCATTTCGTGTATATCAGTTTTCTAGTTCGAACCAGTTCTATTCTGTTTCTAGCGAGATCTAACGCGATCAGTAAATGACGATCAATATTCCACGGTGCAGCGTGAAGTTCTAGATTGAAATTTCCACGGGCCGTTTCATCCCTACGAAGGATATCAAAAAAAAAAAAAAAAAAAAAAAAACACCCGCAGTTAAATTAATTATCACGAATTATCACGGAAACCTATTAAGCAAATTGTTATTCAAGTGTTCGGGACTCTCGTGCAAACTCTGCCGAGTTCAATCAAAACCGACCCTTTCATCCAACTAATTGCGAGACAGCTTCTTTCTAAGTTATAATAATGCCATTTACTCCTCAGCAGGTATCATTAAAAGAGCATTACGAGCAAGATAGAGGCCGTTACAATTTCCACAAGTATCTGTCCGACATAAATTACACGAATTATTCGTTTTCTTTTTCGCTCGCGCCCCCCGCGTCGCTCTCGGTGTCATAATCAACGCCGCGGACCGCGCTATATAATAAAGTATGACAGACGTAATTAACGGCGTTCCTCATTTCGTGTTGTCGGTTTGAAAAGAGCTGAAAGTAACTCGTTCTTATCCCGAAGCTCGGTTTTGCTGTTTCTTCCCCTTCTCTACTCCTCTCCCCCCCCCGCCACCCCATCGTGTTTCTCCCTCCTCCTCTCTTCTCACCCCGTTCTCGCTCTCGTTTCACCCTGTCTCCCTCGATTTCTCGTTCTCCACGGGTTCTTTGCGGCCATAAATAATTCAGGTACTCGGGACGTCGTAAAGACATTAACGAAGGTAAAAGCTTTTAAGGGCGGACCCCGGTTGAATCCTGAACTCGTTATGCGGCTCTTACGATAATAACTCGGAATCTCTGCCGGCCGGTTCATTGTCCAACGATACACGATATTTACGTTTGACTTGACGCCATATTTTTCGTGATTGATCACCCCCTTTGATTACGACTCGTGTTAAAAATATATTCGATCTGATTCGTATCACGACGAAGCGAAAATTATTGTATAAGATTCTTAGTTAGGTAGTCGTATTTTAGTATAGGAATGTGAGTTTATATAGGGAATTGTGTAATTTAGCACTGTGAGATTTTATATAGGAAATTGTGGAATAGCGAAAATCGAGTATTTCGGATTATATTCGCGGAGGGGAAATTACACGAGACTTTTGAGAATTTGTTGTAACCTTTATGAGATTTTGAATTTTAAAAGAGAATTTTTTAAAGTGCTTTCGATTGGAGAATTTCAGAGAAGTGATTATGATTCATGACGAAGTGGAAATTATAGTAGCGTGAGATTTTGAGAATTTATCACGATCTTAAATGCGTGGAGAATTTTAAAATACTTTAGAGTGGAGAATTTTAGAGAAGTGAATATGATAAGTGATGAATATGATTCATATCGTGATGGAGTGAAAATTATTCATACCTTTCGTGAGATTTTAAACAGACAATTTTAGAGTAGCAGGAACCTAGTGTTTTGGATTGTATCGTCGAATAAAAATTATAATAGCGTGAAATTTTAGGAATTTTTTATAACTTTTGTAAGATGAGATTTTAAATACGTAGAGAATTTTAGTTGCTTCGTACGTGGAAATTTTAGAGTAGTTTAAAATGTTCTAGGTCAATAGATTCTCGAATCGGTACATTGTTGTGCTCTTCTATAACGACTTGAGAAGGGCAGTTTGTCAAGAGCAGCTATAGTGAACGGTCGACACAACCTTTGATTTCAAATTCTTGGTAAAGTTGTAAATTTTTCACTTTAATAATTAATAAAACTGTAAGTTTATTCTTTCTTTATTCTAATCGAATTCTGACGCGACCAGATATTAACTTACTGCGCGATAGAATTTGATTATTTGAACGAGATTTTAGAAATTTTATTTGTACAGTTTAATATCAGTGCACTCTTATTATACAAATTAGTTGTCTCACAACAATTTAACATAAACAAAATTCTTCCGTAATGTGGATTACTATTTTATAAAAATCAGCAGTGAACTAACCAAATTTCGCTGCTTAAATTTTCTAATAAGTAATTTACTAAAATAAAGAAATACAGAATGCTGTATGTATTGGTCCATCATGCATTCATTTGCACATTAATTTCAACGTGCATTTTTATTTTCCCATTGGCTATTTTATTTTAGTAGACTGAATTTCGATATACTAGAAATATTAAAATGTTCAGAGTACGAAATATTTCCTGAAGCGTTCTTTAGTAATTACGTGAAATAATGGCAAATTTTCCACGACCGAATTTGCGATATTGTTAAGCATGGAACATTGCAGAATTGAAACATTTTTAAACGTTACTATTTCATTATGCGCGCAAATATTCACGAGCTAGAGAACAGTGAATTCCGCTTCTCATAACGCAAAAATATTTTCGTGTAATAAAATTTTATATAGAACGTGTAATTATTGCATAACATATTGTGTATACGCGAGATGTTAAATGTAAATGTGATGCAACTTCGGTATGCGCTTATTTTCGTGTAATAAATTTTTAAATGCACGGTACGCGTTCGAAATAATGTAATGCATGGCGAGTAAGTAAGAATTTCGAAAGCAACATCTGAAGCGTTAGAATGTGATACTGAGAGTAGATTGGAGGATGAGCAACAAATAATGGTGTTTTCGTATACTAATGTCAAACTTAGCTTTGATATTTAAATGTACAAGGAATATGAAGAAAAGGAGTTTTAAAATTTATTTTCCAGACTCAGACCTGCCCAGATTCGCTGAAGAAATCCAGAACGTGACCGTGAGCAAAGGTCGAGATGCTTTGTTAGCCTGTATAGTGGACAATCTACGAACCTACAAGGTAAGAAATAAAATTATAGTTTTTCCCTTTTTTTTTTATCCAAAAATGCAATACATGAAATTTAGTTCAAATTATAAAATATTTCAATCACTTGCCATGGAATGCGACGGGGCTAGTAATTTTGTTATCTGAAACAAAAAGGAAACAAAATTTATTTAAACGTGTTAACAGAATTATTAATTTTATCACGGAGTAAAATGCTTTAAAATTAAATAACGCAATCAAAATTTCTGTTCTGATCTCTCGTCCAGTAATATCAGTTGATGGTTTGCGTTTTGAATCTGACAATAAACTGAATATATAACGGAGTTATCTAAATGGTTAATTTTAAATATAATCTAGTTCCATTAAGATTTAACGAACGTTAATCTGTTTCGTATATTTTAAGCGTCAAGTTTCAAAAACATGGCACACAAGTTTAATAAAAAGTTGCACTGAGAAAACGTGATTTTTAAAAATACATTTCGTTACGACCATTTCGCTGGTAACTGGGATAAAGTGCAACTAGGATGGCAGTAATTCTCATTTAACGTGAACATCCTTATGGAAAGGAAACTAAATAGAAATGCGTAACTTTTGTGTATTACATAAAATGTCACGATGAAATTAACGCTTGGCTGGGATTGAATAAAATAAAATCAGAACGAAAGGAAACTTCTCCGTATATTGCACCGTGATATTCAGTCAATGACGAGAAAGACATTAAGAAAAAAATATCAAAAGGATATTTTCTTCGCTTTTCGAGGGTCATCATTTCGAAACTGATTAATAATAACTGTCTTTAGTTTCCAATCCTCAATAATACTTGCACGTTTGAACTATACATTATATTGTCCATGATAAGAGATAATTAACATGATAGTCTAGAACGCTGAGTTATGCAGTTACTACGATCTAGATACTTCTGGCCGTAAATTAAATTAATTTATGCGAATGGATCTGTAGATTTGGGGAATTAGTATAATTGTGGTGTAAAGAGATAATCATTTGTTATGTCTCGACGAAAAATACAAGAATAAATTCACGGAATAAACAGAGATAGTAACATAATCGTAATCATAAATTTGATTGGATAACAGAATTTTATGAAACGCGTTATAAATATGCGTACATTTTCAAATGTACGACAAGTGAAATAGAACATGATATTTTACACATACGAGACAGATGAGACCGGAGTGAAACAAACGATGTTGCTTCCATAACTACTTTCTGTAAAAGCGTACGCGATAATATTTATTTCGTGGAGGCATTATCTCGTAGCACGTTAGTCGACTCAATCTAGAAACGTCTCACGTTGTCTCCCATCTAATCCTTTATTCCACATCCCCTCCACGTACGTACGAAAGGCGCATACAAGTTGTCGAATAAACACGCATTAAATTCTGCAAGATCCGGATGAAAGTATAACGCGTGTTTCCTCATGCCCCCAGAGAAATTCGGAATGTCTGGCATTAAAATTCTAACGCTAAAATTTATAAGTCTCTCAGTCCTTTCTCTACGAATATCTGAATAGTGAATCGCGTGCCTGTGTGGTGTGCTTCTTTTCTAATAAATAATTATTAATTACACATTTATAAAACGCTTCGTTCAAATCTCGTATGAATTTGTTCTTTTTTTTTTTTTTTGTCTAACACTTGAAATCGGATTAAAGTGGCAAGAGCGATAAATTCGAACAAAATATTCCAACTTTAGGTTGGTAGATCATGTACGATTTCGAGCATCTTGGCTTATATAACCCTTGATAACTGAGAGATTAGTAAGATGATCATGCTAGTCAACTACGGAATTAGGCGTAAGAGGAAGTGGGCTCTCGTGCCCACTAACTGCTTGTGCATCCTATTATGGACTTACAGTACATCTAATGCTATTGAGACTATAAATTCTGATGATCGCTTAATTCTAATGACGATCTGTAGCAACGTTTCTCAACTTCGCGCGACAATAGACCGTAACTTCCTCTTTCCAATATCCAAAATTCTTATTGCAAATGCTGATGATACTCAATCAATTACATTTAAAATGCCTATATAATAGTAAAAATTTCAAAATAAATATATTCAAAATGTAATAGTAAACCAATATAACAATAAAAATTTAAAATTCCTAATATAATATTAAAAGAAATAGTAAAATATATAGTGAATAATAGTGAAATAGTAATAAATACATTCAGAATATTATTAATGCATAGTAAAATGTAATATTCAGTTACTGTAGACGATCTTTGTCTAAAAGTAACGTTCTACAAATTAAAAACCCAGAAGGAATACCGAATACTTTGGTATTCGATTATTGCTGAAAAGAATTCTTAATTGAAAATAATTCCAAGGGAATCGCGTTCGCGCAAACTTCGAACTCTGACAGCTCGTCAAGTATCAATTGCAATTTTCCCAAAAATCATCTCTCGTCGAATAATAATCCGGCTCATAAATACCTCTCTCTCTCTCTCTCTCTCTCTCTCTCTCTCTCTCTCTCTCTCTCTATTTGTCTGTCTGTCTTAACAAACGGCACACGGTGCAAACTCGCCTCCGTATCCGTCCAAAGATCTGGTATCAACAGACAAATAACCGTCTTCGAGGAAGTTCGTTATTAAGCAGAGGTTTTTTTACGCTCCGCTTGAGAATTTCGCACGCGAGAGCGAGCGGAAGCGGAGCTCAGCCCGGGGCCTGGTAATTCTAGCCGTGACTCGCAACAACGTCAACTTCAGCCGGCTGGCTCGTTCGTTACGCCAATGGAAATACATCACCGATGGTGTCACGTTGAATTATTAAAGTAATATGGTAACGACGCCCACGGTTCACACGATCCTCCACCGGTTCAGCAGATATCCCGGTATACTTTGTAACCGTGAGGAAGCGTCGCGCCTCGGCACCCGCCGCCATCCTCTGCAGCCCGTTCTCCCCAACGACAGTTGATATTCCCCAGACGGGGGCCACTGGAAACAGGAAACACGCTCCTTTGGAAAAATTATCGCTCGTCCGCTTCTTAACGCCGCTGGAATATCGTAATTCCCGGCAGCCAGGTATCAGGTGAATGAAAAATTTACGTAAACGTAAGATACGCAGATACGTGAAAGGTCTCGGGGTTTTTTCAATTACGAGTTATTTCCAAAAGAGGGGGAGGGGGTGGCAAGGTAAATTAATCTTCTAGAAATAAAAAATCTAGAGGTAAATTTACCTTTCTCTTTTCTCTCGGAGGGATAAAATTTTAATAGAACGACGTGATGCATTTTTGATGGAAAGTGAGGTTGACAGCTTGAATTATAATCTGGCTTGCATTTGTAATTTATGTGATTTTTTTTTATAGTTTTGATATTTTAGGTAGGATAGCTGATAAATCAAATTTCTTAGAGATTGAAATTAAATTATACGAGCAAATTCTCCTTCGTTCGAGGGTGAATGAAATTTTTAGAATAATTTGATACGCTTGACGAGAATCGAATTTGATATTTGACTTGAATTATAATGTATGAATTTTGGTATCAATTTTTAGTTCATTCAAGCTTTCTTCAGATCGCCAACGATTGAATTTATATTTCGTTACTATTTTAACTTGTTAAAGAAATTTCATACTCAACATTATTTTTACGTACTCGTCATTAAATCGTTCGTCATTTGAATTCTTAAATTGACAGCAATATTTACATTTTTATAGGCAAATTATTGAAAAGAAACTTCACACAACATTTGTAAAATACTTCATCTACGAAAATATATTGAACAATTCGTAATTAACAGACTAGTAGGTTTTTATACGTTCGTATAAAATTTCAATATCCAATAATGCACAATGTGTGCGTAATATTCAATATGTACCACGCATTGTAGCAAATCGCTACTGTAATCTTTCAAGTTACACAAAGATTTGAATTCAAGTCCACAATCATTAGCATGCAATGATGATCTGAGAACGATTAGATCAACCCTTGAAATTTTATTTTACACGTCGACAAGTATCCATCGCCGTAATATGAAGATCCTCGAACTTTTAGCGCATTTTCTACCCTCGGGAGATCTCGGTCACAGCGTGGAGGGCTTAGCGACGAAGGAAAGAAAATGGGGTAGATTCTAAGCCTTCTTATACTTACCTCCCCTACTCGTCGTATTCTGTGAAAGTTTCGAAGATCCACGAAGGATACGGGATACAAGCCAACCAGTATATTGGATTAAGCGAGCGATAAGAAGGAAACGATATTGCATAGGGTGTCCAAAGCTTCGTAAAGGGAAACATCACGGATCGAATGGATCGAGAATGTACGCGCGAACGATTCCACGGGCGAATTCGTGCTCTCGGGGCTCGCTTTATCTCGCTTGAACTCGGTTCCCGAGCTCGTAACGTTCGTCGATAATTGCATTATCTAAAGATTTATCGCGTCAACTCTCAATCGGTATCGGTTGGACAACGGAAACCGTAATGGTTTAAAGAGCAATCAATTTTTCAGTTTTTGAGAAACCACTACGACAGAAAATACGATCGTGGAGAATTTTGCGAGTGTCAGTGTTAAAAAATTTCGAATGAAACAGAAAACATTTTTTTTTTTAAATTCCTTCCTTGTTTCTCACTGGATAATTCTACCAGAGAGACAAGGTAGAAAAAGAGGACGAAACGGTTACGAAATTCTATTAAATTCCAGTTTTCCGAGTAACGTCGTAATCTATAAAATATCGTGTTAGAGAAAACGCGGACATATTGCCGTCTAACATGGTATAGCAGAAAACTTCGTTAATCTTTTCCTCGGTTTTTTCCACCCCCTTCCCCCTCTTTTGAAATAAAATTTCCTTTCAAAGCATCTACAAGGCGAAAAATCTCCTCGATAAAGGCGTAGAAATTACGTTTAAGCAGCATGCAAAGATATTTCGCCGTAAATATTTGCGATACACGGAAGGAAATAATATGATTACTTTCGCTCGTAATGTAAAATACTATTTTGCTCGAGTTTTTTGTAATTAGCGAACAGGTGTTTGTATTTCATAGAAAATTTAGAAGATACAGTAATGTATAAAACATGTGAAAACCGTGAAAATGCGCGGCTGAAATGTTTAATCGTTCGAGTTTCTCGCGAATAGGTATGCATTTCCATAAACTAGGATTCCGTTTCAATTCTCCAGCATTCGTTATTTGACGGAGTATTTAAGCAAACGCTGACGTTATTTACGGCTGGATTTGAAATAATTATCCTAGTTGGCATTATGTTGTTACGTAATCCCTATGATGTTCCTCATACTAATCTCCATGTTACCATTCCGCGAACACTCTACGATTATGCTAAGCCTTGCCTGTGCATTTCTGCGAACCGTGTTTGATTATTAGAAGCAAAGCTCCTTACGAAATGTACACGAAATGTACACAACGTGCAACACCGTTGAAACGAATGGGTATTAAATATTTTGATTTTAATACTTTGATTTTCAGATTTTAGTGTATTTTAATATTCTGATTTCCAGGTTTGGTTTAACATTTACCGAAAATAAATTTTACACAAAATATAATATATATTACACGTTCAATATAATTGCGACATTAAAAATATAGAAACTTCATTTACCGAAGGTTCTCAATTTGATTTTACTTCAAATGGAATAGAAATGTTAAATAGCAATGTATATATTGATAAAGATATGAAAAACTTACTTTTATGCCCAAGATATGAAAAATTTACTTGTATGCCTTGTATGTACATAATCAGGCGTCACTGAAAATGGTGATCGCTATCTTTAAAGACTCAGAAAGCCAAGAAAAATGACTGAGCATGACGTTTAAATATCTCCGGTTGGAAATTTTTTTAATAACCTAAGTAATGAAGCTGGTATTCAAGTGACGATGATAAATGGTTTTCCCTATAAAGTACGTATAACTTTCAACGAGTTTACTTGCATTACGAGTTTCCATTTTTCGCGCAAAATTTCCTCGGTGAAATGTTAAACGTTGAGCACCATATGAATTCATTTGTTGGAACAACATTTGTTAAGTCCTTAATTAGATTTCTGTATCGATACATTTTCACCGCCAGAAAATCACATTTTCTGCTTATGCTTGATATCTTGAAAAATGATGCAAACAATAAACGAATAAATTAAAATCAACGAACTGCGCGTGAATATTAACATTCATCAACTTTTAATATATCTCTTCATGATACTTCCACTTTATTCAAGTCAACAATTACATGTTACTGTAGTTGCATGTAGTAATATAACGGATTACGAAAATATTGGAATTAATATTATTATCATTTACAAATACACTTCGATCGTGAAGGGAGTATTTCACCGTTGTTAAAGTAAAATGACCGCCAATAAAATTTTCCATCGATGATACACCGTCGTCTTGATCAAACTTTCATACACGCGTCCACGTGTTGTTTGTTTTAGGTGGCATGGGTGCGCGTCGATACACAGACAATCTTGTCCATCCACCATAACGTGATCACGCAAAATCCACGGATCTCGTTGTCGTACAACGACCACCGTACGTGGTATCTTCATATAAAAAAGGTCGAAGAAGTTGATCGAGGATGGTACATGTGTCAAGTGAATACTGATCCGATGAGAAGTCGACAGGGCTATCTGGAGGTTGTAGGTAAGTTCGTTACTGTAGCATGACGTCGATAGAATTCGTAAGATCCTCGTATGGTTTTATTGATTAAAAAAAAAAAATAATTCTATTTTGAAGTGACTCTCTAGAAGAGAGAATAATATTCTTTGGCAAAAAGCGTGTTTAAAGTTTGTTACTCGAAGAGTGGAAATGCTTTGCTGTTACTGAAGTACTATTCACTAACGAAAATATAATAAAATTTGTAAGTTTACGCCATTACATTTTGTTAAATTTAATTTTAAATATTTCATTATATATTTTATTAAACGAAATTACTTAATTTATTATTACTTTATTATTACGTTATATTTTATTTTATCACTTTTATTTTCGGCGCCAAGAATAGTTATTCAAAAGTCTTTTCATTGCTAGAGGAGTGTAGGTACATTTTTTTTGATAAAATAAAAAATGACGAAAAGAATGATTCGTCAGAAGCGAAACGTTTAAACGTTGTAAAAGCAATTAGGAACACAGCATTAGTCAGCTCGATCCAGTTAGTCTTTGAAGCAATTAGGTTTCCAGTTAGTTGTTAAACTAGGTTGGAAGTCATCAGGTTTCCGATATTCAATCAACAACTCAAGTACTTAATCTCCTATAAGATTAGCTAGAAATTAGCCTCAAGTTACACTTCCAAGGCATCGACAATGCTGTCTGTCGCTTGATCGCAAAGAATATCGTTTGGAATGAACGTCCTTCTAATTTCGTAAATGAATTTCATTACATCGTGCAGATACACGTTTTTCAAGTTAAAATTAAACTCACGAAATTTTTCTACCGTCAGCACGAAATTGTTACTTTAAATAATCGTAATAATAACAGAGAATATAAATGCAGGATTTTCCCTCTCCTTTCGCAAACATGCAACCGTGGTTTTCGTCACGTTTCGAATCACCGCTGTTGAATTGTCGAAAAAAAAGAGAGTTTTAGATGATTACTAGCGCGGAATAAACTTTCACTGGAAAAATTTTCCAGCGCGTATTTTCCTGTAAAAAAAAAACCTCGGTTCGAACTTTTTCTATTTTCCGCTGCAAATACGTGCCATTTTCGTCGAATAATAAAAAGAGCAACTCGCTCTTCGTAATTAGTATACTATCGACGACAAACCGAAATTTTTATGGAAAAACGAAGAAGAATAAAATAAAAGCTAAATTTTGTGAAAAGTTGCTCTTCGAACCACGTCACAAAGTACTGTCACTCGAAAAAGCTTCGGAATAATGAAACTAAATATTTCAATGGATTTATTCGTGCTTCATTAAAAATTTCGCGGAAGCTCGAGAAATGTCGGAAAAGAAGTTTCATTAAATTAAAATATTGATCACGTATCCACGGGATATTATTATATTATTTGTAGAATAAAATCGAATATTATTTACAGACTAAAATCGATCGATATCCGGTTATTTATTCAATTTTCACACGTTTTTTTTCATTGCAGTCATTTTTTTTTTAATTTCATTCAAAAATAATTATTCATTCGATTTTCACACGGTTCCCCGTTTTTTTATTGCAGTGCCACCTTCTATTATCACGAAGGAAACCAGCACGGACATGGTCGTCCGCGAAGGCTCGAACGTGACATTGACGTGTAAAGCTTCAGGATATCCGGAACCTTACATCATGTGGCGCAGAGAGGACGGAAAGAACATAAACTACAACGGTGATAGCGGTGAGTTTCGATGCCTGATCTCTGAATTTCATTGCACTATAAATTTGACAATCACGCTCTTTGAGGAGTAAATGTGGTTTGATCAATTGCAAAGTAGCTTCATTAAACTCGGTGGCATAAAGCCTACATATTTCACGTAGAATCAACGGTGGAAAACAATTGGTAGGAATTCAATATGATCATCGATGCTAAAACATAGAGGATTAATTATATTTGTGAAAGCAGAGCGTAAAAGTGTTATTATATTACGTCAGGTGGATTTCGCTAATGAATCGATGGAAGCTTTCATTAATTATGTCAGACATGATCATTTAGCCACGGAGGAATTGTTGATTTCACGCCAGGGGGGAAATCATAATTTTCGCGAGATACAACGGCAGATCTAAATTCGATTCGCACGATGTGTTCGGTAAATTGATGACAAATAACTTAATATTTCATCAAATTGGGTTCCAACTGCCGATATTCTTTCGTCTATGGGATGTTACTTTCGACACTCTTTAACAGACATTCACGCAACGTTTAAGAACATTAATATTCTAATATTCATTCGGTATTTAATATTTATGCTATGTACAATTTTCCTGATAATTATTCCCTATATTTAACAGACATTTTTTACTTCACATCTCAAACTAACGATAATATAAAATTTTTATTAACGTCACAGACACCTGATCTGTTATAAGTCATCCTTTTAGAAAAAGAATCAAATTTTGGAAAAGGATTTTGGAAAAATCGGCGAAAGTTTCGAGTATCTGTTAAAACGATCGGTTAATTTGGAATCTTTGCTAAAATAAAAAGTAACGGAGAATCTAATAAATAATTTATGAAGGTGTTTCTGCGTGAAACGCAGAAAACGATTTCATCGCGCGGGGGGGAAAAAAAAGAGAGATTGAACAACGTCGATTAGAGTATTCGATTGCGGATTAGTGATTAATGATCGCCGGAGTATCGGCTGACAACGTAATTATTCATGAATACAGTATGTCTGGCTGGTATTGTGAAACTCTCGTGTGAAATGTATTCAAGAGTTGAATCGTCGTTTCCGGATAGTTCTCAGTTCGACAATCGATAGACCGAACGGATACAGGGGACGCCGTTTCACACACGATATCGCTTTTTCGGATGTTACACAAAAAGCAAACGACTAAAACGATCCTTCTTTCCTGTGTCAAACTTGCGCCGAGTTCATATTCACTCCGTTTGCATTCAGTTCCGACATTTGGCCACCTATTTCGCTAAGTCCTTGATTCACTTCTCTCGCGGGAACCAGTGCGCGCGTCAAAATGAATGAAACATACCTCTCGTGACTCCGATATATTGTTGGAAGAGTTTATTTAAACTCTCCGTAATTGGACTTATTAAATCCTTCTGGAGATTCTTCTACTCACTAATACTTGTGAGAACTGTATGGAGCTTAGATATTTGATTAATTTCATCTTATTTCGTGGAATTATATTCTTCTGAGTGAAAATACTATTGACAATATGCAAGGAGAAATCAGGTTAAATTATTCGGTTCCGATTTGGAAATATTTGAAAATTCCACGCTTACCGATTCCGGGAGAGTTTGGAACGAAATTGACACCGCGCAGGAAAAGATTAGTTTGGATTTTATTAAGTCGATTGTAATAATGAAATTAGCGCAACTGAAGGGGAAGGATTTTCATAATTAAGTAGAAGTAAGAGAAAATATTTTATTCGGATTTTATTCTTACTATAAATCAAAATTAATATCCTTTGTGTGGGCATTTTTACTAATTATTTCCTCGTAGTTCTTTAGTTTCCTTTTATCGAAATATCGGCATAAAATAATTCGTTTCAACTGCGTGGGAAATGATGAATACATAGTAACGGGACGATTTGTGTGGCATGTTTTGAAAATCAATACAAATGAAAATCAATACGGAGTGATTGAAGACGAAAAACCGTTGCGTACACATCTACGTTTCGCGTGGTACGTTCGAAATTACCGCAATATTTCATAAACTGTTATTAAAAAATTTGACGACTTTAATTCCAGGAGAATGGAGCGGCGATTGCACATGAAGCGATTCGTTTCATAAAAATTGTTCTCTAAAAAAATTCACAAAACTACGCAAAACATTAACTTTATGAAAAAAGAAAAAGGAAAGTATCGCGGGCATAATAAATATTTGAGGAACGAATTCATTATGACGCGATCCTGAATAATCTGAAGTGAGCGTGGAATAATGAAAAAACAGAGTATATTAACGAGTTTCCATATTGTTCGATGAAAATTGCGTTTTGCAGTTATCAATTTTATATTTTGTCAATAGTAAATTCCTGGCGAACGTGAAATTCAGTGTCAAAAGTTAATGTTTGAGCTTGCGCGATTCAATTATGAAAAATCTCCTTGTTCATTGTCAAATCTTTTACCAATTATTAATAAATCCATCGCATGAAATAATCACGATAATTTCTACTTTGCATTTCTACTAACATTTATGCTGCGAAGAAAATTATTTACGATACGGTTGAATGGTATAATTGGAATATTTTGCAAATTTATAAGAATTGATCAATACCTACTTGAAATAACAAAATTTGCGTGAAAATTCTCATTCTAATTGTGAAATATTGAACAATTAAATATATATATATATATATATTCATGAAATTGCAAGCTTTGAACTTGCACTTGTATCTGATATCACGTTTTTGCGGAATTATCTCCAAATCATTATACTGCTTGGAATGCTAGATTATGTTGAAGAACCTGTTTGACATATCACGCTTTGGGAGTTACAATTAGGAAACCTTGCGTTACAGATTTCAATTGAAATTTGTGCTGCGTCAGGCGAACAGGCTGTTCCAGAATTTCACTGGCTAAATTGGTTTTAGAAATTCCGGTTTCCAAATGTAATTTCCGATTTCCTGTTATTAATGTAAATTTAACACGGATACGTTGAGAGTTCTCGTTTGGAGAAAAATGATGGAAATCGTTTTAATCAACAAGTTTCCAAAGAGTCGATCGATACTTTGATGGGAGGAAACGGAGATTACAAAATGGGAAAGATAGGCGTGTCGAAATAATCGATTTTGACACATTGTATATCTCATTTGTTATATCATTACATTTCTGTTGTTATATTTTTGTACACACCAAAATTGCACTGTTTATGGATTTTTCAATTTCGTTACTCTGGCATACAGATGTTACTTAATGCTTCGAAGAACATACGATTCATTTCCATGAAGGTCTAAGTTCTAATATAAATTTCAAAAAATAATTTTCGAAAATAAACAGCAATTATGATAATAATAATTTGAAATTTGAAGATTGTAGGTTTTTATGAATTTATGAAAAATTTGAAGGCATAGAAATGCATATGCGGTGTAGATATCTCCCGATTGACTTATGCCCGTTTGTATCACTTAAAAACTTAAATCTCGACTCGTATAAACATGGCCCAGTTTCTTCACTACATTTTTATATCATTGTTATATAATTTTATAAGAATGACAAAATGTAATGAAACCAGCTTGGAAATATCGTGCGAGTGACAAAAATTCTTTACAACTTGTATATTTCTGAACGTACCACGCGCGTCGTGATTTGTGAATTTCACACTTTTACAAAACACCAGTTCAACGACTTTGCATTCCGCGCGTCTCGCCGAAAGTTCTCCTTTCAGAAATCCAGAATCGAGCGCAGTCGGTCTTTGCTGTCGATAAGTCAAAAGCTCGAGGCCCGCCATTCCGTGGCCACAATCAATAAAATCCAACGAATCGATAACGCAACGTGACCTAATGCCAGCAGAAGTTCATCCCTCGAAGGAATATTCCTCGCAGAAGGATACGTTCGATCGTCGACCATCCTAAATAATCGATCGTTCTCTTGTCGTTGGCGCGCTTCTAAAAATAGTCGCGCGACCTCCACGGCGCAGGTCGTCTCGATCGATGCTAATTACTTTCTTAATTAGTAATTATGAAGAGCGTGAGAAGCGCGACACCGCTTCGACTCTCTCTTTCTCTCTGTTCTTCTCTCTATCCTTTCCGCTTCTCATCCTTGTACAGGCTCGTTTGCACGAATACACAGAGAGAAAAAGAGAATGAAAGAGAGAGAGAGAGAGAGAGAGAGAGAGAGAAGTGGGCAAAGATGTACAGGATAGCAGGACGTCAGACAGTCTGTCGGTTCCAAAGGATTTTCTCAATATCGGATAAAGGCCGGATTTAATTTCTGCTCTAATTTAAATTTTCATTGCCCTCGAGGCATACTCCGGGGGTTCAGACGCTCAGACGAGACTTTCGAAGCTTACGCCTCGCCCTAACTCCACCGTATAAACTGTCACTGATAAATATGTATGCGTCGAATCGTTTGCGGCCCCCGGATAAAAATGCTCCGTTGCATTATATCATCGCCTGTTCAACGGCCATTACCGATCCACGCTGGGATTAATGTAATTCGAAAAGGGGAACGAGCAACTGTTGTTGCAAATTCTCTTTCGTCGTTTACATCCGTGACTGGAAGAATGGGGTTTCGATTGGAAGCTTCGTTCCGTCGTGTTTATTGTGTCTGGGATGGTGTGTGCTTGGAGAATGTTCTTGGAAAGAGTCATGAACAAGCCAGTTGATAAAAATGTTTTCGTGTTTCGTTCATTTATTTTCTCCTTTGTTGTTGTTATGTCGGTCGCGTTGAAGGTTTGTATAAGTCATTAGTAGACTATTTCATGAATATGTGGAAAATGTCAATATTTCAAAAAGTCACACTGAATATCTAATGAATACATAGTATATTTTTGTATATTTCGTGCATTTTTGCATCTAAAAATTTTCCACAAATGCACAGTTTATTTCAGGAGAATATACTTCAAGACAATTCAAAGTAAGGTAGAATCATATAATTCAGGGTATTTTAAATCATTTAATAGTTGCTCATCGATTTATCGTTTTTTTAAATTGCCTCATCCGATTAAGTTCGAACCAGTTTACGTTTCGTATCAATTATTTATCAAAAGAATATATTGTATCTTATTTTGTCAGGAGGTAAAAACGAATAATTCTTTTATTATTGGTCGAAGAAGTCGAAGATATTATTGTAATATCAGGAAACGAGAAGCAAATGCGGAAAAAATCGTGGAATCGGATTGTTGCCGAATCACACGAATCGGCGATTCGTTCATTGATTTTTTCACGGAAGTTATTACAAAGTTATCGAAGTGGTTTCAGTCGCGCGATTCACCCCGTATATTGTCTATGGAAATTTTTCGTTCATACTTGATACTATTATTCGAGCGAGGTTTAAATTCCTGGGCAGAATAAAACGTCGATTATCCGAACGAATAGAGAGACAAATCCGTTTCGATAAGCGGTTTTTCCGGATAATCGGTTTAAGAGAACCGAAGTTACAAATATGTCATAAAACGACTGGAAATAAAACAGTTTCGATGGCTAGATATTTATTTGCGCGGAAAAAAGCGCGTAATATGGCGAAATATTGAGGACCAGTTCATCGGTTCAAGTCAAGTTGTATTTTCGAAGTTACAACTCTTTTCGAAGTTATTTTAACCAGTTGAAGAAATACTAACGTTTCTACGTTATTAATTGAAACAACAAGGAATTACCATTTTGCTTTCATGAAATATTATCTAGAATCGAATCTGTCTAGAAGTGAATCAAGAATTACATGTTATAATGTTAATTAAATTGATGTAACCAAAAATTCACATCGCGAAAAGGCTTCTGACGATCGAAAGTTGTTTGTAAAAGAATGAATGTTTTAATCTAACCGAAAACAATTTTCATCGTTGTATCGAGACTTTCAGCCAGTTACAATGATTGTTGAAAACAATTTTAAATCTCTGCCGCAACCTCTATCCGCTCATAGAAAATTCCTCGCGTAACATAATTTCCCATTGAAATTCTCTTTTTAATTACATTTCCATGGATACAACGGAAAGAGACATAAGAAATGCTAGAAAAAAGAATCTAACTCACGATCCCTTTTCACAAAACGATCTCCAAAATGAAATTACTCGCCATTATTGATCATGGGATATTCGAGTTTGTTGGTTGACGTGTCAGCCAAATCTGACACCAGGACAAGATCGCGCTTTCCTCGTGGGTGGAAGGTGCGTGGAAGCCATCACGCGAAAGGATAATGGTGTTGGAGCGCGGCTCTCGAATCCCGAGGGATAACACATCAGTTAGTCACCGATTGGGTTCGAGTGCGTGCCGTGATATTTTGTCCAATTACACCGATAATCTGACGCTTCTATCGAATGACGGGATGCTCATATACCGGGGCGGATGCGACCAAGGATAGCCTTCGATACACGATCGTCGAACGATATCGTCTCTTCGTCAGCCGTTGATGGCTCGACGGGCCTTGCAAATTGATTGCCATTTTCATGAGCACTTGATCGTGTTTCACACTAGTCCTAATCCGCTACGGAGCTTTCGGACGGATTTCACTGCATCTCTGACGAGGGAGCTACCTGTCACAACCGTAGGAAACGAAACGAATCGAACGAACAACGTTTCTTATTTCACTTCTTTTCTTTCTTTTTTTTTTTATATTAAATTTAGGTTTAGAGTCGCATCGACTACGAGGTCTTTAGCGACGTGCTGGAATTTCCTGTTTATATCTGGTCTAGTAGTTGGGTCTCCTTTAGGTAGTTGATAACGTTCTTTTGTTGTTTCTAGCAGGTCAGAGCGGTGTTTTGGTTCAATTCGTATTTACTTCTTAGGTTTCGGTATTCTCTGCATTCATGTAGCAGGTGTTGGGTAGTGATTTGTTGGTTGCAGGTGTTGCAGAAAGGTGGTTCTGTTTTGCTTAGGAGGTATTCGATCTTGGAGTATCCGAACTTCACTTCTTGTTCAACCTCTTGCGCTGGAAAGACGTGCCCACGCGCGTCGAGAATTTTTCGTTCCAAAATTGTAATATTTTCCCAGATTTAAGTATATTTAAGTAAAACAAAATATACAGGCAGAACAAGTAATAAATTTATCACTTTTCGATAATTTCTATCCAATGATATCATACCGACGAGTTCAGAAATAGAGCGACGAATTTTTGTACACGGTTCGGTCACTCGTTATGGTCCGCAATCGGTTGCCAGCGCGAGTGGTTAAGGTTAGAACTTTAATAGGATTTCTCATGTGCAGGATTGTTATTCTTTTGCTTTTGCCAAGGATCTTCCAGGCAAATTTCACTGCATCCCTTGTAATCCAACGAATTCTTATTGCACAACCAACTTTCCAAGAGATGTTACAAATCCCTGTTATTTTTATTCTTTCGAACGATTTCGTTGGGAGGAAGTGAAGATATACTCGACGAGAATCTCTCTGAATTTCTTCGATACGAAATCTTTAACGCTACGAATCTACGATATATTCGCAAGAATTCCAAGAAACGTTTACTGCCACGTAATCCGATTACGCCGGCGGAAGGAGAATTCTACGAAATTCAGCTACGTCCGCGTCAAGACAAAGATAGGAGGCAATTTATGGTGTGGGAATCGCCTGGATGTTTCGTTTCACGCGTGTGTAGATGCTATCCTCTTGTCTGTGCCGCGCGTGCGCGCTCGTTGTGTTGAAAAGAATGTTCATGAGAATGAAATGAAAAAGGAAATCGAATTTTTGCAAAACGCACGCGCGTCCGGGAGAAAAGAGGTGTCATTAAGGAATGGGACCGAGACACCTGTGGGCAGCAAGGAGGAAGATCTAATTCTCTGGTTTTAACCGACTGCTCGGAAGGAGAGCAAAAGGAAACATGAAACTGAAGGAGGAATTGAAGAATTTCCGAGCTGAAGAGACAACGTTGATAAAGCGATAACAAATCGTTCGTGCCTCAAGAAACAACCAGTGAATTTTTCCAAAAATACATCGACCTTGCTGGAAATTAATTGTGGAGGCGAGGAATGAATTCTGATTTTCTTGGATGTTTTTAATTTCATAACTTAGGAAAATTGAAGTTCTCTTTTTAAACGAAGAGTAGAATTAGAGAATTTCGACAAAATTAACATTGAACTGTATCAAGAGCAGGAACATAATTTTATTATTATATTCGAGAATTGAAATTTTCGAAGAATGCCAATTCAAGGTGAGAAATTTCACTTCGCAAATGATATAAGATTAAGAAACGTATAGAGGGCCACAGAAAGGATTCTCATTCAGCGACGAAAATCTAGAAAGTCATTCCACAAGATTGATATATATTTCAATCACAAGAACTATCGTAAACTAATAGAAAATATATTGTTGCTAAATTCTTTTTAACCACTCGAAAGGATAACAAGATCATCGTGAAACTTTGACAGGCAAATTCGATAATCGATTTAATAAAGAACTGACTCGAACTGATTCAAAGAAAGTTGAATTCGAATATCTTCAATTTAATTACCTCGGGTATTTTTCTCGTCCTTTCAGTTCCTCTCGCGATGTAACGAAGGATCGAGCCTGTTTCAGCTTCGATGAAAGAATCGCGAGGGAAAGAGATTTCTTGGGTGCAATTGGAATCTATTCTCTTAGAAGCCGAGACGCAAAATTTGCTAGACAATATTGTTCGCGAAGTTGCGCTTGAGTAGATCGACTCGGTCTTGGTGGGTTGGAGTGGGTACAAAGGAACCTCAAACGGCAACTAGATAAGCTCGTCTCGACGCTATGGAGGATCGACGTCGGTACAGTTTGGCCGCCAGTTTTCCTCATCGTTTGATGCCGGGGTTGCGCGTAAAACGAGTACAACGTAGATTCGATTTTCCGTGCTGCCTATATCGATATCCACCGCGCGACCCTCTCCCTCTTTTATTTCCCTCCCTGGGACAGGAATTCGTTCTTAGGTCCCGATTTTCCGGTCGCTTCGTCTTGCTTTGACCCCGTCAAAGTGCATACAGGCTCCGTCAAAAATCGCGTCGCTGGCCGAGAATGAATAACCAAAACGATTTGGATAGAAGAAAGTTCGATTGAGAAAGTTGGTTTGTCTGCGTGATTGATACTTAATAATAAACGCTAGACGTTGTCTATATTTTAGACAAACTACGATTAGATATTTTTTCAATTAGTTATCAATTTTTTGTGAAATTTTGAGGAAACTTAACCGTTGTGTGTATTATATAAATAGTTAATAGTTATAGCTATCTGTAGGTTAGTTATCTATATTGTACAGTATATGAATTGTCTATTCTGCAATTTTGAGGGAATTCAAGGATTTTAAATCTGCAGAATGAAGAATGTCGAAAATAAAATATATAATTTTATAATATTTAGTGAACGGAACGAGTGTCCGTTTCGACTCCAATTCTTTAACTTTATTTTCACAAAAATATAAAGATGCACGAACATATATGATAGTCTAATTATGTCTTCTACTCATTCTCTTTATTAAATGTAATTTCACTCTGAAACGAAATGATGGATTGTCTTGTAATCTTATCCTCGTCTATCGTTACAATTGAATTATGTAAAGTACAATTCGTTCATGACCAGTAAACTATTCGTCAGAATACACAAGCAATGCTTCTATGAACGTAATATATAAAAAACACTCGATAATAACTGCAATAGAAAGAACTATTCTATACATCGTTCAAACTATAGCGAACATATCTCAATTACCATTCACATTAAATGAGTATGAATTCGTCAAAATGCGGCAAAGAATTAAATTACTGTGTTTCGTTCTTTCGTTGTTCACTCTACACGAAATATACGACTTCAAAGTTTTAGAACCGTTAATTTTTAACCTGGTTTATTTACTTCTGAAAAATTGCAACTTTGCTATTTAAAAAAAAATAGTACATTACGATTGAAGTTGTAATTTCCTTGATGCTGTGCGCGATGTGTAGTATAAACATAATAATTAGCAAGAACTTTGGATATAACAGATTTGCAGATACCGTTGTGTGCACACGGTAGATTCAGCTTTGAAGTCAGCCTTGCTCAAAGAGAAGCGGAAGATTACCGGCCTCTACCAACCAAAAGCATTGATTAACCAACTCAGTGTGTATGCTTGACGAAATTCTACCAAAATTCCACAAAGACCTCTGAAGAATTTGTAGAATAAAGTATCGATTTTTTGTCTCATTTCCTTATCTCGCTTCTGCGTTAAATATTTTTAATTTACAAATTCTTTCAATATTGCCTTCATTCTTTTAATATCCAGGTCTCGTGAATTGTCGTACAATAAAATACTTTCTAGTGATGAAATTACTGCCATTTCCTGTTGTTTACAGTGAAAATGCACGACTTCGACTTCGTTTCTTCTAAACAAATATCACAAAAATCTAAACAAAAGATAATTGAGTTGCCTTCTATTAAATCTCGATTTGTTGTCCAATTTTTCAGTGAGAGAGGTGAAAAGTGCATCTATTTAAGGAATATTTCGGGAAATTTTCAAAGTTATCATTATTCGAAGAAGAGAAAATGTGTGTCAATCGATCGTCGTTTGTTTGTTTCTAGAAATATCCAATATTTTAAAATTATTAATATCTCAACGTATCGATCGATCGTCGTTAAAATATTTCGAGAATGTTTAATCAATATTTCCATATTTGGTTTCGAACGTCGTTTTCATATTTCACGAATTTGAGCAAGTTCCACGCGAGACAGAGAGTGCTCCTTCGGCCACAATTTTTGCCACGTCCTGTACAATTTCCGGCGAACTACCGCCGCGGAGGAAGAGCCCTCGAAGGAGATCGCAGACAAAGAGGAGCGTGCGTTCCACTCGCACACGTTCGCCCACATTATGCTGACATTGATTACCAGTGTTTTCTAACCTTTACGCATCGTACGCCTCCATTTCTTCGATATCCGTTTTCACAACGTTGCTCACGAACACACGCACACACATACGTGGCGAAAATAATTCCCCCCCTCCCTCCTTCCTTCAACTCCTCGCGTTAGGCAAATTGTTATCGTCGAGCAACGCTGCCACCGCGCTATAAACGTTCTTGTTTATTGAATCACGCTACTGATGGAAGGATTTCAATTTCTCTCGCCGAGCTACGTACGTTTGCAAAACCCGGAGAAACCGAGTGGGATTCACAACGTTTCTACAAGGGAATTCAGCAGGTGAGACGAGATATACTTACCTCGCCGTTTTGTATTGAAATATATTCAAATGCGCGCTTGCAGCCGAAAGAGGAGACTCGATTATATTCGATAAGATACGGGATGTACGGTGGTTCGCGTAGGTACTCGAAATCCACTGGAGGAAATTTTTATGGGGACTTTATGCTCAGCTATGTAATACTCGTAAATAACATTTGAATGTTTACAAAGAACGGGTTATGTACCACAAAGAGGTACGAAATTTACGAACAGAGATTCGTTGTATTGACGATCTCCAATCTGTATGTCATATTGATAAACCAGAAATGGTTAATTTGTAATTTTTCTTGGGAACTTTATGCTGGCTGTGAAACAGTGTATTTTTGGAAATTTTAATGATTTTTCGTAAAATATATAAATCTATATATATAAATAATATAAATATATACAAATATGTATATATAAAAGCTTCTGTACACTGTTAAATTTTTTGTTTTTTTATAAACGTGTCTACTAAAAAGTTTGTGCTTTAAACGTTAATTGTTCTATACTTCGTTAATAGATAAAGACGTTGCATTTTCAGAGATTTTGGTCTCTCGTGAAACGTGCGAATAGAGCCACGTTTTCCTCTTCCTTCTTCTGGCAGAAACTTTTCGATCAAACGGAACGATTCAAGTGCATCGAAAAATATCGAAATCTTAGAGATGTGAAATCGTGGCTGGTCGAAAAACATGGAAAAATAAAATCAGATTTCAATTCGATTCCCCGGAGGGACGGAGAATCCCGGTGTAACGCTTCGATCGAGAACTTTATCTCTTTCGGCCAGTAAATTTCCCCCTGTATTTGCACTTTCATTTCGGTAGCTCCTCGGGAACGTGCCACGCCAGATTCTAATGTCGCTGCTGGCTCGAACGGCGTCCTGAAATTTTCATAAGAGCCACCGCGACGCAGTGTCTTTCGAAGCTCGTCAGCTCGTTTGAATGTTAAGCGACGCAGATAAGAGCGGACGCAAAAAGAACTGCGGAATAAATTAGCGGGCATTGAACGTCGATGCCACGATGGGGAAGGAGAGAGAGAGAGAGAGAGAGAGAGAGAGAGAGAGGATCGAGGATGTACTTTGCATAACATTTACCGCGTGCTCCTTAACGTCGTAAGAATAAGCAGACAGCTTACTTCGAAGACGAAGTACGGAACCGGCCACCTATTTGGGAATTAGTACGTGATGTATTCCGCCCCATAAGCGGCGGCCTGGATGTCGATATTTCATTCCATCCCCCTTCACCCTCCGCTCCCCCTACCTACCACCCCATTAAGTGGCCTTTTTCGCGTTATTACCGCTGGATAACCCCGGCTGCGTTCATCCTCCGGGCGAAATCCTTCGACCACGATCATCGCCGACCGATGCCTCCGCGTGTGCTCCTAATGCAGACAGACGGATTTCGCTCGTTTCGCGATCGTTTGGTAATCGTTCAGCGATGGTTTCAAGCAGCGACGGAATTTACGGATTTACTCGCGGGAGATCGTGCACTCGGGGAAACTGCGCTAGACAACGCTGCGAGATTGAACGTTAATTGGTATCGTGATTAGAGGGTAAAATGGTAGAAAATTGGGAACGATCGGTGTTATTTCGATGATTTCGATCGGAATTCTAGAGTGTTCTCTCGACGAGTAATCTTTGAAGAGCAACAGGAAGACGAACTGGTTCTTTCCTTCTTTTTTTTCTTTTTTTTTTTTTTTATTTCGAAAGACTCAAATTGCTTTCGTAGATTTTTGAGATTCGCGTGAAAGATTGGCAACGAGATACTTTTGGAGAATATGGAAAATTGAAGGCAGGGAAATGATAGTACGAGGTGAAATAAAATGTGACATAATTAATATTCCTTAACGTTCGAATTTTTCGTTGTCTGTTTGTTCTTTTTTTTTTTTTTTTTGCTATTTCTAATTGCAAAGGACGTTTTGTATATCTGTACTAGATACAAATGTTTTTTTAGATAATTATGTGGTGATTCGTTGTGAGACTACAGAAATTTCAAATACAAAAATTGTAAGCAATTCCTTACGAGCAATTACTTCTGTAAGATTTACATTAAAAAGACGAAAATTTCACTTTGTAGACGATAAGTGTGTTTTAATTTATCAACGTTATTCATGCGTAATATTCGCAAAGTCTAAGAATGTAAAAGAGTATTCTTTCAAAATTATAATTTGCACGAGTTAATCTCGCGAAATGAGTTTCTTTTTTTTTTTTTTTAAATCCGAAACAAAAATGAAAACAGAGGAAAGAAATTGTACAAAGATTAATGATGGCTAGATTATATTCGCGAAGGAAAACTCAAAGAAAGAGTTTCTCTGCAACAACACATGTAGAACTTTGCTTGTTATAAAAATTGCGGACAAGCAAGAAGGTCATTTTATAACTTAGAAATAAAAATGTTCCGTCTGTATACGCGTACGAGTTTGTTTGTATTCTCTTTTAATGAAAGCAGCGCAAGAAAATCAAGCAACTTTATAATTGCGTGATAACGCATGAAGCACAGTCTACAAAGAGAACAAAGTAGCAAGCGAGAAGTAAAATTTTATTTCTTCGTGTAAGGATTAAGAACCAAAATTGATAATTAAAACTTTATATAAGTCGATAATTTCGTATGGACTGTATTGAATTTTACTCTCGCAATGTTACACGTGTGAAAGTAACAGGATGTCTCGTTGGAAAAATTTTGTTTATTAAATGAAATTACTAGGAAATATTTGATACAGAAAAATTGAATGTTGCAAGTTTCAGTCGTCAATTTCATTCTACCACACGTACGCCTCTGTGCAGTCTGAAACTGACTTTTGTACTTTTATCTTTTTCTCTGGCACATAACGTAATAAGTACATCTATTCATACAACATTCTACAAAATATCAGCTTATAAAACCGTCTTATAAAATAATCTATAATAAAAGGAAGAGCAAGGAAAAATATCGATTCGATATCTGTTAAAGCACAATGTTACTTTATTAAATACAAAGACTGTTAATGAAGAAACAGCTACAATATACTCAGTGTACGTATTATTTTCCATTCAGGAAATTCAGATCCGAACGGAGCGTAATTCCAGGTGAAATTTCATCGAACCATCGGCACCGGCATATTGTGGTTTCCCGTTAAGTCGAAAGTTTTAAAGGATTCCCGGTAAACAGGATAGTTCCAGGCTCCAGGGGACTACTTGATTATAACTCCCGGATGTGGCAAGGCCTCTCGGTTGGAATCTCTCTCGGTGGTTTCACCTAGGCATTGTTTATGGAACAATGGATAGGTTTGGCGTGTGCCACGGTCCGGCCAGCAACGATTCACACCGTCCTCATTGCGTTCGCTGCCATGCCCCACTGGCGGACAGCTCTCCTTCCTTTCAGCGACCTTCACCGGCCGCGATATTTCCTCCTCGCGTTGATAAGAGTTCCTAGTCACGCGAGATAAGCCAAGGTACAATTGCGGATACGTTCTCGCGCGTTAGCACGAGCAACCGGGCCGCATTTTCTTCTGTTCGTTGGATTTGGCAACGTGTGTATTGCAGCATTCGTACTGCAGAAGAGGGAACGCGTTAGTACGTTATCTGCGCGATAAGAAAATAGTGGCACGAACGGTAATAACGTGACTTTGTTATTACGCGACGTACTCGGATGGTTGTACGAGTGTATTAAATTTAACGGCGAGACTGCAGTGGGTGGGTTGCAATTCTGGCGAGTAGAAGTAAGAGTGCGAAATCGTCGCAAACGTTTGGGTGGATCTTTAGATTCGCGTTTCGAATTGTTCGTATAAAATCCAACGTCGTGAGTGAACGTCCTGAGAAGCTAAACTGATCAATTATATATTTTATAGATCTCTCAACTTCATCGTGCAAATACAAATAATTCGTATTTAGTTGTCAGAAAAGTGAGTTACTTGATTTCACGTAACAAGTGAGTTCATTTATCATGAATCAGATAAATGTATATAATTGCAGGTTGCAAGATAAATTTAAAACTTACTATATGCAACATCATTACTCTCTCTTGTTGTTCGACTTGAACGGTTCTCGTAACACAATTAGTTTATGAAAAACATTATCAATATATACATACATATGAATATATATATATATATATATATATATATTTTAATTAAATAGTTTCGTCGAAGTAGCAATTAATTTCAATTCACGTTAGACGTACAGAATTAATCCAGGGTGAGAAGAACATTTTTCGGAGAAAGATTACAAATTCTATCATTCGAGAGAGGAATCAAACGTTATTCACGCGTTATTGACGATCTCCGAGCGGTGATGTACGAGCACGTGCGCGTGAAGAAAAGGGAAAAAAGTGAGAGAAGAGCGAAAGAAATTATCCCGCTGAAGACCACGGAGCCAAATGAAAGGCAGGAAA
This sequence comes from Tetragonisca angustula, assembly GCA_036937485.2. NCBI lineage: Eukaryota > Metazoa > Arthropoda > Insecta > Hymenoptera > Apidae > Tetragonisca > Tetragonisca angustula. The sequence goes on along the minus strand of JAWNGG020000087.1, from coordinate 678,282 downwards.
GCAATCTATCTGGAAGTGCATGAGCCGTAACAAAGATCGTGATACATCGAAGGGTATTATTCGACCGGAGGAATCCCCCACGTTCTTACAGCGTCCCATTACCTGTACATTACTGTTCGAGAATTGTAGCAACAATTCTTCCCTCCCTCCCCTTGATACAATGCGCTTTTACCTTTATCGTGAAAAACGTTCAATTGGTTTTCCATCGCTCCTCAACATTTACCCGCGATCGGTTTTAAAACCTCTCTCCTTCCGCCCCCCCCCCACCTCCGTTGCAAAACCTATTACAATACACCCTCTGTCTCCGGTGCTGGCGGAGAGAGAATTCTAGGAACGTTGCACGATAATTTCACGTGTAAAAATTGCGATCTGCAGGCCACGCCGTTTTTATTATCGCGCCTCTTATTGAAACGCAACGTGGCAACAGTCGTCCGCGTTTTACGCTTCTCGCGAGCATTATGCCCGCGTATTTACGCGAACGGGCTGCGTTTTCATTAAATTCTACAGCGTTACGTGAACGGCAGTGTTCATACTCATTTCTGAAGGAGGATAGGGATACTTTGGTAGTCGATCGTTCTTTCTTCTTTTTTTTTTCTTTTTTTTTTTGTTACTTTGCTTTCTCTCTCTCGCGAGTCCTCCTTTGAGTCAAACAAATATTTAAACTTAAATTTGAATCTACTTTCTTTTTCAAATGTTAAGATATCTTTGAAAACGTGGGAAAGGAATCTGGACCTTGTTCTTGAAACAAAAGTTTCAGAAGATTTCAAATTCTATTTTGAATATTCTAATTTTAATCAAAATATATTGATATCAAATATAATACAATATAATATAGTATAATATAACATAATATAACATAATACAATATAATATAATATAATATAATAAAATATAATAAACATAATATTCTATTTTTATCAAAGATACAGAGCTTTCTGATCAAATACACATTTGATTATCAAGCAGATTAGAGAATTGTAACAGTCGTTTGTTCCCGTGTCCTTGTATCCAATATTAATTGAAATTCTACGAAGCTACTTGGCCAGAAGGCGTGTTGTCAAGTCGAAGTTCCCCCGCTGGGAATTCGATTGATTTTATCTCGAATCTTCCATCTCGGATAGAGTATTTATAAGAGTGGAGTAAAAGCGAAAATGGCGCAGTATGTTCCCTTACGTGGTGCGCAGGATCTCGTTTCGTCGCGTGCATAATTCGTTAGAACGGATGACCGAGCACAGCCGCAAAATACGGTAAAAGTTGCAGGAAAATGTGGAACGCAGAAGTTTTGCAGGTTTGTGCGACTGGCCGGAATGATAAATCGTTTAACGTAATTTAATTATATGCCGGTGTATAGCCGGCGGGAATGGAAGCGGCGAACGCTAGGATGGAATAAATAATTACTTTCTATGACAGATATTAATGAGCCCGTTGGCTTATAGACGCATTAGAGAGTCCAAACTTCCAATCTTGAATGGACGACGCTCGCATTGTTGCATTGTTACCGACGTATTATAAAAAGTTGCTAGATTAAGTTTCACGGAAAACCTCTTACACGCTAATAAGCGACAATGGATAATGGCGATGGAATAGATTACGTCTCTGAATAGTAGAAATTTAAAAGGGAACTTAATACTGTAAAAAGAAAGTTGCAGTGGACGAACTTTGTTTAAAAAAAAAAAAAAACAGTCTGAATATAGCATAACTAGAAAGTCGTGAAACGTTCAACAATTAAGACACGAATTTCGCTCGTGAGATATTAGTTTCACTGATTTGAGTTGAAACGCGAATTTATGAACGTGAACTTGTCCAAAATTGTTGTAAATTTATATTAGAATTAGCAAACAGTTTTTTTCGATTTATTAAAAAAAAAGAAAACCTTTTTCACTATTTTGAAATCTTTATTCCACGAATTAACATTACGACAGAAATTTATTTAGCTACGTTTCGTTTTCAAATGCTCGGCACAGAGCTGAATTAAGATAAAAATATCCTAAACGAAAAGTATTCGAAACGGAGCACTTTATGTTGCCGGAGATTTTTCGATGTCTTCTGCACTTATAAATTTGGTATCGTCGAAGTAGGTCGTTGCTTCCGAACTTTTCGTCCGAACTTTCTGCTTGAAAACTTCGATTTCTCCGTAAATACTGTTACGTTTGAATTTTCAACGATTCGACTCCGAGGAAACTTGTCCATCCAATATTCCACGGTTAAGTGAAAATTAATTGCAAAACGCGCATCTTCGGAAAATTGTATCACGTTGAAAAAAGATTAATTGCCTTGTTAATTACGAGAACCACTCACATTTTTATTATAAACGAGTCTTTCTCGAGAACCAAACTAATCAGTTCATCAATTTCGTTGCAGAAGTACACAATTAATGATCGAGAATACGTAACGTGTTTTAATGAATTTTTTTTTTATATTACACTGAGTTCAATTATTGTTCAATTATTTATTGAATCACGTCAATGTTGGTCAATATTAAAATCGCCAATGATTGAAACGAAATTTTTGTCAAAAAGGAAAGTCAAAATAGAAAGGAAAATATATAATTAAAAAGAAAATATAAATATATAATGAAAGAATTTTAATTACACTATTTCGTTTAAACACGTATTAAAGATTAGTAGATTTCACAATAGAGATTTTATTTAGAAATTTTTATAAATTTTACAAAGTTGTACGAAATATTTACAAAAGAATTTTTCATCCTCAAAGAGAGTTGGTTGAAATCTTTCAGTGAATCTCCGTTTCGAGGAGAATGAACTGAACGATTTATGTACGTACTGAAAATACTAATGAAGCATCGTTTCATTTTGCATTGTAGTGAACGTTGTGAATGGCGAGGTGCTGCATATTGTGAAGATAAGTCGATTGCACATGGGAGCATATTTGTGCATCGCTTCGAACGACGTTCCACCGCGAGTTAGCCAACGCATATCTCTTCGTGTGCAGTGTGAGTATACTGAAATATTTCCTCACGTACCCCCTCGAACAGCACCCCTGGTTGTACGTGTTTATTGGAGTGCTTTATATGCACATTGATCCTAAACTGTATCGTTAAATTTTATAAACGCGTTATACTAACTGCAACCACGCGGAAACGCTTCTCTTTCGGAACGAAGCTTTTCACAAAATTTCCATCGCCGGCGTGTTTGAAGTTCTCGGTGTTAAAAATGAAAAACGCGTTGGTATTTCGCAGATAGGTTCAACGCGTTATTAAACGGATTTTAATTGGAAATATTTTTAATTACTCGTATACCGAATACTGTCGAGCATTGGAGGTACAATTTATTTTTGATAAAAGATAAAATCTTTTAAGTTCAAGAGCTTCTTTTGGTTCTTTTGCAATCGTACTTTTCAGACGTATCTAGATGTATCTATTGAATCTGACTTGGATCCACAGTGAACGTGTTAAAAAATTTTATTAATCTCTCAATATACAATTCCCTAATTCTTGGATTCAATAAAGTTGCAAAACGTTGCTAAGATTAAGCAAAATAATGGTAGAATAATGTTGGAATCTCAGAGAGTTACGATCCTCGGGGCAATGAAATGGGAGAGAAACATTGCCAATGGACAAAGACGAAAGCACAATCGCTCGGAGTCAAGAACGACGGACAGAGGACGCAGAGGATGCACTCTGGGCGTAATATCTCGATAAAGACTGGTTGTTCGAGGCAGTGTCGTTGCATTAGGACGGTTTTCAACGTCTCATTTAGCCAGCGATTTACGAGCGGCCACTTGACCCAGATATGCTCGATGTAGCGAGGTTCGTTCATCCCCTCTCGAGCGTCACGTTCATCCAGTTTCGGGGTGAGAAACGCGTTTCCGCCCTGTCTTTTCCGACACATTAGTTCCCGTTCTACCGCACGAATAGCTACAAGCATTAATAATCGCTCGACGAAATTTGAGTTATCGTCTTCGAGCGAGGAATTTTTCAGGAGGGTTCGCGAATTGCTCACGGGACCGTTCAACAAACGAAAGTCACTTTGGCTCTCAATTACCTTTCTCTTTTCATTTGTTCATTATATTTTACATTCTTCGGCCTTTGTATTCTTGTTTGTTAATTCCTCGCGTTCAAGAAGCGTCGATCGTTGTTTTATACTAGATATTCTTGAAACATATAGAACACACGACCTCGAAGTATATTCTATTCACCTTCGTAGACACACCGACACGAGCATTCAGAATCCACTTGTTCGAGAAACAAACGGTTCTGTTAATCAAATTCAGTTTTATCGGCCGAATGTTAAATTAGTTGTCGCGTTAAAACTCCTCTGACTCTCCAAACGTCCCGAAATCACTCGAATCTGCAATAGTCCGCGTCGCGGACGAACAAATTTTATCCAGAGGATCGAGGTCAGCAATCGTTCGAAAATCTTGCGTAGTTTTCCGCGATGAAGTTGATCAGCTAATAGCCAGCCGATATCAGGCCGATAACTCAACAAAAACGTCACAGGCAGGAATATAGAGTGGACGTTGGGACGCGATCCACCGTCGATATCGTCGCATCGGCGTGCACACGCTGGTAGTAAATCGTGATTTACGTCGGCCCGTAAAAGACGCAACTATGACGTGATATTGCGGCCACGGAATACATCTATATCGATCGTTCGTCGGACAAAGCTTCGTGCGATAACCACTGCCGAAAAAGAAAAAAAGAAAGAAAAAAGAAAAAAAGAGAAAAGTAAAAAAAATAGAAAAGAAACTTTCCTCAGGAATGCTCTTGCTCGACGAGCGACGAGCGACGTCTCGGTGTTCTCGCGTACGTCGTCGCCGGCGTTCAAGTTTCGAGTGTACGGAAAACTTTATAGAGCCTGAAAAATGGAGAAAATTAAAGAGTATAAAGGCCGTGTCTATGAAACCGGCGCGGATGCTCTCGAGGCATTTCGCTTTTGCCGCGTATAAAGGGCGGCCGAGTTGAATGAAGGGGGGAGAGAGAGTCGCGTTTGGTCCGCGGTGGAAAAATTTCACTCGTCGACGCGAGAGCGTCGGTTGAAAATAAGCATCTGTTCTTTAGCCGGGATCGGTTACCGGCTTGCTCTCGGCCGGTCGAGAGGGTTTTTATGAAATTTACGGCCGCGAATTATCTTCGACAAAGGTGTCGGCTCGTCCTTAACCGTTTGCTGAGAGGGACGGGATTTAATCAGGAGCGATTAAGTGGAAAATTATGCGCGTCGGGAGAAAGGGTGTTGACGATCGTTTGACGAGATTTACTTTGGTTTCTTTCCGCGGTGTTATTTCGTCGTTCGTTCGATATTTACATTGTTTATTCGTTTGTTCGTGCAAGAAGTGGAATTTAGAAAATTATGCCGATCGAGGGAAAGGGATGAAAATTACATTGGTTCCTTCGTGATGTTGTTTGTCGATTTTTTATTTGCATTCGTTACGTTCCGGTCAATGTTACAACTTGGTCGAAGAATTGAATTATTTATTAGATTGTAGAATCTATAACTGTTCTATCGTTGACGTCGATGTTAAACAAATCGGAATGTTTTATCGAAATTCGTAATAAGTTGGTGGATTCCCTAGGATTTACAGAGTTGCAAACACGGAGAGTTCTGATGCACTAGATTACGCAGTTCGAGTAGTTAAATTTTGGGAGTACAAAACCTAGAAAGTTTGGTTGGGAAAGTTCAAAGCGCATCTAATACCAAAAATTGACTCAAGCTATTTCGAACATCTGCCGCTTTCGATCGCCTAATAATTCTCTGCGTATCAAATGAACTGCTTTCTTTCGGACATTTTTTAATAATCTTTGTAATAGAAAAAAAAGGAAGCAATCCTTTGTTTGAAAACGTTGCAATTATTATTATTCTTACGAATCTATTGGTCAGATTATTAAGTAAATGAATTTTATTAATAAGTTACTGAGATGGAATTACATTTTCTTTTTTTTTTTTTACGTTACTTGATTCTATAAAACAAACACTCCACGTAACTCTCGTGATTGAAAATCTTTGTGTTGTCAGAGGAAATATTAATTTTTATCTCCTCGCGCACAGGTGAAAAAGAATAAAATGTAATAAAATATTACAATAATATAGATAGAGGTTTCAATTGAAACAAAGAAGAAATTCATCGTGTCACGTTAATAATATTTTTATTGTTACAGTTCCCCCCATGCTTTCGATACCAAACCAGCTGGAAGCGGCATATATTGGACAAGACGTCATGTTGGAATGTCACACCGAAGCTTACCCGACCTCGATTAATTATTGGACAACCGAACGTGGTGATATGATCGTCTCTGGTAATTTTAACTTTAATACAATTATATTTACCTGAATTTTGTACTCTCTACTTTATTGGACAAACTTTGAAAGGACATTTAATCGCGTAAATGTGAACTGAAATACATATTCTAATAAATGCTATCTGTCGTTTACCGTTGTGGCAAGTCTAGAATTTCATTTCTGTTTGAAAAATTAATTAACGCGTAATACCATCGAAATTAGAAGTTTCATCGATGGTTTCGAGCTTATTTCCAATATTGTTGAATATTGCATAAATCGTATCGTTGTTCTCACGGAATATGCTCGAGATTTTGTGTCTCGCGTTATGTTTATTATACCGCAATCTCTTTTATGCGTGGAAGCTTTAAAAGAAAGTTATGTCGACGCCATAAATATGTTTTCATAAACTCTTCACGGTAAAGTCGAGAGAATATCTTGCCACGTAATACTCCTGCAAAAGAACTTTTCATATAGTTTTGTCAATTTTTTTCTTCTTTAACGCAACGGTATCGTATTCGACAATTGCGTTGAAGAAGGAAGGATAAATGTTCCTCTCCGCAATTCTCAATGTTATTCTCTATCTTCGTTGATGAACAAATGGCTTGAACTCTTAACATTCGCGAATGAAAACGTTGATGATCGAAAGATATCGAAACAAAGTAATTTGAAAATCGAATCGAAATAGATTTAATTCTCCTCGAAGAATTCGAATTCCTGGAATTGCGATCCGAAAGATGAGAGTAATACGCGTCCGTTTCGAGACGCACGAGCGTAAACGAGTCCGCACGTTGAACTAGAAATCCGAATTAAAATGAAATGTTAAAACTCATTCTAGCTTTTCAATTAACTGTGTACACACGCACGTTTGTTTAACCATAGATTCCAACGGGAACGTTTGAACACGCGCGAGTACGTTTCAAACTGCGAGAATATCAAAAAATTCACGCGAGCGCGGCTTGTTTGATTTTTACCTCGGCTGTTTGCCATCCCGCGCATCGTAAACCGTCTGAGCCTAGGAAAGGACATGGTTTTATTTGCCTAGGCAATTACCATTCTATTGCAGGCGATAAATATGAGGCGGTGTCCACCGACAACGGCTACAACAAGTACATGATGCTGAAGATTAGAAACGTCGGGCCGAGGGACTTCGGCTCGTACAAATGCGTGGCGCAAAATTCCCTCGGTGGAACTGACGGTGACATCAAATTGGACGGTGAGTGTTTTCTTTTTTTTTTTTTTTTATCAAAAATTCTACCCGCGTGTCTTTTATTTCTCGCTGCAGATTTGTACCGGCCAGTTGAAAGCGTTTCAACCTTTGACCAGGGAACAACGTGTAACACCGTGGTGTACACGTATCGGTAGAATGTTGCTCGATTCGAGAAATTCGTTTTACGAACTAATAGCGTATTCGATGAAAATTATACTTTCACGTCTGTAAAATGGAATTACGTTGGCGCAGAATATATATGTTACTCGGATACGTTAGAACATACATATGAACGAAATTGTAAATTACATTTTCGTTGTAACACGTAAAATTAAGAGGTGATAATGTATTTGAAATATTGTTAATTACGGTGCACAAAAATTAAATATAGATCCAGTCAACAAAAGTTTTAAATCCTTTAAATTTCAATGTTCGTACTATCGATGCGACTAAATTTTGAAAAATTTAAATCTAGTTTCACTGTGAAAGGAATGTTCTGTTAAAGATCTATAATAATTGACGTTAAAAGTGTCTTCCCAGTCTTCTGATAATAAAAGTAATAGCTGAAAAACTATTTCGCCCATTAAATTAAACTCTCAAATACGAAACATTGTCAAAACACGAAATGTTTCATTCAGAAGGTGTATCAAAGTCAGAATTATTCGAGAATAAAAGAGTTTCTTCTGTGTAGATACGTACACAATCTTGTAATAATAAAGTAATTGATCGATCACCGTTGGACTTCATACAAAATCTCTTGCCGTTAACAGTCGATACTTGTCGATCGTTTGAAGAGGTCAAGCGTCCTTATCGTTTCAACGTGCCCCGTAATTGGCGATTAAATTTACGAAGGATATATTTATCCCGCGAGAGAAAGTATACCTTTCCACCTCCTTGAACGAATAAATTGGCTGAAATTAAAAGTTTAACGAGACATATATATATATATATATACGCTCGATCGCTGCGAAATGAACATGCTTGGAAGTTCGCTTTCAATTTTTTTTTTCTCCACTTTGTCAACGTAGATATTTCACGTTTCCCATGGAGTATTAATTCGTTTAACTATATCGTTGGACAATTGCACTTTTTCTTGTCTTTAAGGACAAAAGATGGAATTACTTTCGATAGTAGATTTATTAGGTTTTTGTCATTTTGAGAGAACTGCAACTCTGTGGATGTTGAACGTTTTTTATAACATTAGAGCATTTATTTTGTAAAAATCGGAATTGCTTTTTCGATAGATAGAAAGTACGGAAAGGTATTTCCGACGTTTCCTTGTTTTTCGAATTGTTTCCATGTAAGAAAATTGTCACGCGCGCGGGAAACTGTAGATCGATCGGGGATAAATCAGAGGGATACACGGGACGAGATAGAACTTCAATATCCAGTTGATGCAATTTTCGTAGAACCATTTTTACTACGCTTTTCTATCTTCGCGTTTAAAACATGTTGAAATACGACGGAAGAAAATGCTTTGAATGTTCAGAAAATATCAATTAAGCAAGAATAAATTCGAATAGTTTAATTTTTCATTCTCTAAGTGAAGGCTCTTCGTTTTAAAAATATTATCATCAAACTGTGAATATTTCTGACATACGTGTACAACATGTGAAAATTGTATCAGTGCATAATATGCGAAAATGTTGTAAAATATTGAGTACACTCCACTTCAGGCTCCATTCCTTTAATCGTTTTATATTTTTATAAAAATATTAGGTTACGCAAGCATCTGCAACCAAAATTTTTATTATCGTACGCGATATAATTCGGAATCAATTTCTTTTTACTAATACAAATAAAAACTCTTTGTCTACAAACACAGCGCTAACTCAGAAATAATCTCTTTACGTCCACAGAAATACCAGCACCGTCAACGACGTCCACCACTCCGCCACCCTACTACGTGACCTCGTCGATGAAGAAGAACGGTAATTACCCTAAAATCTGTCAGTTGTTCGGCCTATTTCCTTCGCGCGAATATCGAGTAATGCTTTAAAAAAGAAAAAAAGAAAAAGCAAATCTACGTATCGTTTAAAAATTCGCGAAAACGCGAGGAATTAGGTAGAACAGCCGGCATTAATTCGCAAATGAAACGGCAGTCACAAGCAGAGACACGTCCGCACAGACACGCGTGCACATTAGAATCCTCGCTACGGTACTTTTCATCCATTTTACCCTTGTCGTATTTTCTCTTCTTCTCTTTTTTTCTTTCTTTTTTTTTTTCTTCGTCCCCCCGAAGCAAGGACATCCATTTCCCGTGTCCTCCATCCCGCCCGTCATGACGTCCCGTCGTAAAACACGCCATGTAAAACCGCCTTTGTGTAATGCATTTTAGGTAGAAACGGTAACAAGAAATTACGACAACGACCTATCGACTACGAGGTCGAGGAATGGCGAGATCCAGGTCAGTAAATATCTATTTTAACGCGGACCGCGTATCTCAGGCATTTCCCACGGCGATACAGCCGGCCGGGCTGCCTGTTGTACCGCTTCGTTCGAGTAATTAGCGTAATTAAAACCTCGTCAACGGCGCACATTCGAGGTGGAGAGATTCTCCAGTGAATCCACTAAATTGCCAATGTTCGGTGATCCCCCTTTATCCGTGAACGAATTACTTCACGTTACTTGGTCCCCTTTAACCGGCCGGAATGGATTTCAGAATTACACTTTCGACGACAGTGATTTCACTGATGGATCTTCTGTAGTCTCGCTTATCGATCCCTCTGCCGTTGCGACTCCTGATCTGATTTTTTTCGTTCTTTATTCTTCGTCATTTTACGTTCGTTTCACGATTGCTCGAACAGAATCTTGATTCAGTCATTTTTGGGAGAAACGAGGCAACAAAATTTTAAGAGATAATTGAGTGAATTTTTATTCATAGGTGAAAATTATACCGGAAATAGCTGTTGGAGTAAATTGAAAGTTAGAAAATTATTTTCTGTGATTTCTTTTTTTATTAGCGATATTATTACAGAGAGAAAGAAAGAGAGTGAAGGATCATTTGGAAGATCATGAGAACACGTTGGATCGTAATAATATTTAACGTTCAAAATTTTAAGTTGATCTGAAGATGTATGTTACAGAATTTACAAGATACAATATCGTAAACATATATCTAGGAAAAAATTATTCTGTAGAAAAATTATTCAATAAGAATTTTAAGAAACATAGTAAGTGTTACGTAAATATGATTCCAGGTTTATTAATATGACGGATAATTAACAACTACGTTAAATATCTGTCTTGTAATTTCTATGTAGTTCGAATTGCATAATAATCGAGTCTCGCAACAGTGTTAATGAAGTCTCACAGTGTTTCGTATTTTCTTTTCTTTTTATATCATAAACAACTTTTTATATTATTAACATATTTTCTTTTTATCACAAAGCAGTACAGGCAGAGTTTAAATTTTTACTCCTGCAAATCCACGCATTCTCTATTTTAACGCAACGAGAAAATTTGAAGATAAAGTCAAATCACGCAACGAGTATTCTCGTGATATTTACACGTATAAATATGATAAAATAATGCAACATCTAATTGAAAATTCGAAAGTTTCCGCTTGATAATCCGTCGAGGAGCGTTTGATTTTACACGAACCGAAACGTTGGCATTAATTTGTCCACTGTTCTAAGCTGCAGGGGACCTGTAATCCGATTGTCAGTCGATTTCATCGGAGTTACTAATTAGTTAATGTCCGTCAAACGTCGTGATTTTCTCATACGTCGTCTGAACTTAAATGTTCGTACATCTATTCACGAGCTTAAATTGAATTGAAAGTCCTTTCCGAGACGTGCCAGCTCGAAAGAAACTCCAGACCCAAAGATACCAACAATAGTTGGCACTACTATGAACTTCTTTTTCAGCGCTCAGTAAGTGCTTTCACTTTAGTTCGAGAGTCTTATATCAAGAATCCCTACTTTGGCACGTCTATCGACTGAATCGAAATCGCAAAAAATGACGCAACTTTTTTTTTTAGCACGACGCGAAATTTTATTTTATACGCACTGAGGTAGAAATCTCAGCGAATCGTGATCCACGTGATGCGATACATTTTTCAAACGATTTTTTCTTCGATCATTTTAGATGTCTGGAAATATTTTGTTTCAATTAATGTTTGGTAATTTGTAATATTTCTTTAGTAATTTCCTTCTAATTGAAAGGAATGTTTTCCTCTCAGACGAAATATCTAAATCGAAGTTAATAATTTATAACATAAAATTTCTTCAATAATTTCAGAAAATTTTACTTTTCACAGGTATACGAATTCGAGTTATGATTGATAATAAAATTTGTTATTCCTCTGATTCATTTTTCAAGAGTTTAATGCATCAGTACCGGGAAGATGTGTTTCAAAGAATTTTAATCGGTTTAAATCTTGAATATTTATTGAAATTGCGATCTTTATTAAAACAATTTCACAGAGATATTACAATTCATCGATTTAATTTATATCTGAATTGTTGAGGTACGAAGAGGGAGAGATACGAAACCGGTGCAAATATGAATTTAATAATTGATCAAGGAATTCCGTTTGATTATTCTGGGACACGAAATGTAAAAAGGATTTCGCTGAAAAATCGGGGCTCGGTAGTTAAGTCGGAAGACGAATTTTCTCAGAGGTTTTATTTCCTTACGGTTACCGGTCTGATTCGAGCCGGTGCCGTTTAAAGTATCGCATAGCTCATGAATATTGAACGTCGTAATATCTTATGAATACGCATGAGAAGACCAATCCAGCGAGTTTAACTACCGTTAAATTTCGAATATCGATTAAAAGTCTAAATATTCCGCGAAGAAATAATGCATTAATGTAAAATTACGTGCGTACGGGGAAAGAAGATAATACTCTCGGACAACTGTGTGACAGAAAATTTGTTCTATCGTTGAATCTCGAGTTAAATGTAGCTTAAAATATGTATAATTAGATTCGAAGGTAGTTAGATGTTAAAACTACGGTACGAAGAAGTACTTGAAGTTTGATATCAAATATTCCTCAATTTTGATATTTTATGATGAGGGTATTTCTATATTTTTTCAAGTATTTCAAGAATTTCAACACGCGCACAAAGTGACAAAAAAAAAAAAAAAGAAAGAAAAAGAAGAAACGGGAGTGATAAAGTATTAAAATATTTAACTAATCAGAAAACAGCTTGTTCGCCCGCGAATGCTTTGAATACACTCGAGTGTTGTATTATCCAGAATATTTTGCTTTCGTTATACACGGGATGTTTTTACACTCGTACCGTTATTTATTAAAAAATTTCAGGTAAACAATTAATTCAACATTGCTATTTGAAACAAATACGTGGAGCGATATCTCGAGCATTAAAATTGACCCGGTAAGAACGTAAGAACAAAAATTCTAATCAATCACCTCGGATAGCGGACAATTTTATACTCGTTTATTACAATTTTTCAAATTACTCAGGTCGTTATACTTAGATTATAGGTCACACGTACAAGTATTGTGTTTGAACCTCGGTCACCACCAGAGGATTAACAGCCACGTCCTCCTATTTCACGTTAATTATGAAGTTTCGCGCTTGGAACTCGCGTATGTGTCTCGATACTTACAAACAGGGGTTATACGTCAAACAGGGGTGGCGGATAAAACGTCACGCCGAGGGCACTTTCGTTTCGTATGCCAATAAATTGGCAGCAACTGGCACGGTGGCGTGAAAGTTTCCTCCCAACCTCACAGTTTCAATGACTTTGCTGAAAGATTCCGAGGAGCGTCAGGGGCGGCAGACTCCCCTTTCTCAAAGTTTACTTTCAATTAATGAAAAACGAGTTTCGTTGACCCGCGCGGCCCCGATGTCGACCGGTTTCGCCCGGCGAAAACGCAGAAACGATCCAAGCTCAACTTCCCGCCATCCCCCTCCCCCCATTTCTTTCTCTCGCTCGCTCGTTTCTCGTTTCTCCTCCGCTGCTCTAACTGCAGGTTTACCTGCTCTCTCTCTCTCTCTTCTCGCCTTCATTTGTTAAATCGATTGACAGCCACCGCACGTGCAGGAAGCCGAGAAGGCCAAGCCACGCCACCTCTGGCTGCCGATGAATTGATTCCTACACTCTGTACAAACTTTTATGATCTGTATTCCCGGAGACGTGGATCGTCACGCCAGTCAATTCTGCCCTTCTGCGATTCGAAAGAGAAGCTCGTCCTAATGTCGTGACGTGACGGTGGGAAGTTTGAACGAGCGTGTATCGATCGGCGGTGCCTCTTTCTTCATTGCAGCTCCCTTCGATTCGCAAGCCAATTTCACCAAGGGAAACACCAAGAACGCAATTATTTTACCGATGAAACTTCTCCGTCCATTTGTGATTCGTTAGTTTCCCGGGTCCTTGACTTTGTGGTTCGGATGGCGGGCATTATTTGGTATCGAAAATTATTTGAAAGTGTGAAATCGAAGCGGAACAGCGGGCTGGCAACAGGGTGGAAGAACTTTTATTTTAAAATTCACCTAACGAATTTCTAGGTTGGTTCGTAGCTCGCTAGTTCTTCAGACGGTAATTCCGCGATCCAAGAAATTTTTAAAAGAATCATTTTTCTTTTTAATATGAAAATAATTAAATGTAGATCGAATAACAAAATTGTAGTTACAAAACGGGAATGCCAAATATTAATGAATTTTATCGCTTGTTTGACGATGATCATATCGAACAAATGGTTGCTCTTTACGGGAAATAAATGTTGAACTGAATTTGCAATTTTAAATTAATTAATTTTGTACAATTCGTTCCTGCGTGGCCTGCGAGATCAGTAACTATCGATTTTTGTTCGATAGTTAATATCTTGACTTTGAGTGAACTGGCAGGAAATATTTAAACGCATTTGCTCTAAATTGAATTATTCTGCCTCACTCTGTTTCTGGAATCAAAGCTTTATTTTATGAAATGAATCGTACGAAAAATTTCTAATAAAAATTCACAGAGTACATTTGTTATCAAAATTCCAAAATCCAATAAAAATCACGAATATACGAATATATTTCAACTCACTCTTTCTATTCTTCTCTACGAACAAAATTTTGTTATAAATTTCCAGAAATGATTATGTACCACGGTACACGGCAAAATTATTTAAATTCTAATAAATACACGTGTTCAGTAAACTTCCCAGCAAACTTGTCATAGCTTAAAAAATTTGCAAAAAATTTATTCCCCGTACTTTTTGCTCGACCGGAAACGATCAAACGCGAAACGATCGCCAGAAGATAAAACCTTGCCCCAATTCGTCAAACAATCGACGCAGTTTCCAGCAATTATCACCGTGCTAGCACCATGCTAGCGGCGTCTAAACCTCGTTCAAGTTAATCGGTGGTCGCGTGATGACGGCGATCGGTGTGATTCTGTCACGAAATCGGGGCGAGCCGAAAAGAAACCGAAGGGGCAACCGATGTAGCAGTTGAACCGGTAAAGACGTTGTTAAAGTGTTGGTGAACGATTCGTCTGTCGCTGTCCATGCGGAAAGTCACGTAGCGTGGATTTTACTCGTGGGTGGGAATAACTTTTTTTCCGGGCGGACGTGCGATTTCGACGTCCCTTTCTGGGGTGCGAGCCAAAGCGGACGGACAACTACTCCGGAGGAATGCCGTGAATTCGTGACGATTGTTCCTCGATCGGTTTTCAAATAAGAAAACTTGTCGACACCCCGTGTCGAACCTTCGCCTCCTTACGTGCGTGTGTTTCTTTTTTACTTAATAACGGCAATAAAGTATTTTCGTTGGATATCGAACATTTCTCTACCCGGTCGAGACCGACGTCGCCAAGGCTTTAACTACTGCGATGAACGTGAGAGAAATTTTTCGAGCCTGAAGCGAGGACAAATTTGAGTACGATGTCGGTATTTCTGAAGTAGGAAAATGATTCGTCAACGTGGAATGTAAATTCATTGACACATTGGGATAGTAGTAAAATTTATTGCTGCGTAAGATTTTTAAAATGCAATTGTACAACGCAAAGTGTAATTTCATGTGTGGAAGAGTATTTAGAAAGATTTATTAAACGAAAAGATCGATCGAGACAATTTGATGGTTAAAATAACTACAAATTCTCAAGTGTAATTTTCAACATTATTGAAGTGAATAATTATTTTTCCAACATTGTCGCTGTTTCATAAGTACATACTACAAGATTGTCAAGTAGGATCTAGATTATAAATGATTGTCATAATTTATAACGGACGGCGCTAACGACGAAAGAATTCTTCCGACTCGATTAACGCTCAACGAGTATTGCGCTCGAAATTGCGATCGTCGCCGATTTGAACTGAAAAGAAATGAGAAAAAATTCGCGAAACAAGAGATTAAACGATTTCGAGCGTATGAGAATGTTCGATAGAGATATACACGGCTGACTACATATCAAACAGCTCGGTTACCATTCGCGCGATATCTGTATACCAGGTCGAAGTTGCCGCCGGGTTAACAGGGGTAAACGTACATATGTATCGACTTCTTCCCGGTTGATATTCATGTATTCATAGCCGGCAACATTACCGGATTTGTATTAGCGCCACAGGTGGCGGTGTTGATCCAACATGGACCTGGATCCGTAAAACTTAGAAACAACCGGCCAATCCAATCGACAGGCGAAATTGAACGAGACAGAGAGAGAGAGAGAGAGAGAGGAGGGGGGGTCGTACGCGAAAAGAATCGAACTCGACGATAAACTACGTATTTATTGCGACGCAGCCAGCCCTACACGACACCCAGGGGAATAATTTAATAAATTGTTTCCCCAGCCCGACGTATCGCGATCCATCAAATTCCACCGGTATTCTGTAATTCTATGACCGAATCGATACCAGAATGACGGGCATCTTCCATGGGACTGAATTGCCCCGATCGTTCAATTCAGCATTTCAGATGCTTCTTATTCCGTGTCAAAATCCATTCTGATTAAAGTGTATTCCTCCGAGCGAAGTACGTTTTTTTTTTCATTTTGCAATCCTTGCAATTAGGCATGCAGAAGATACTCTTTGGATTTCACTTATCGTCAGTTGTCTCTCTCTTTCTCAGCCTGCCTGGAAGCAAATTTTTTTTGAAACAGATTTTTCTTTTATTGAGTTTAACTTTTTTTTTTTAAAGTTCTTTTAGTACACATATGTATATATTGCGCAATTACTATTCTTTTACAGTCAAAGAACTATAAATCAATTTTTCTCTTAATTTCGTTTAACGTTAAACAAATTATATTTTATCTGTGATGACTGCAAAAGGTATTTGCACACTATCGTAATAATAAATTAATAGTAAAAATTTGATATAATAATGAAAGATAAGTTTCAGAGTGAATCCAGTGGAAGTAATATGTTGGAACGTAACGTTTCAAACGATGTTGAACATTCGATCCGAATCTTAAACTCGATCATAGTCATGGCTTAGTTTCTGCGGAACTATGAATCGTCATTCCGATGTTGTGGCAAGTGTTCTGGCGAAGTTCGTGGTTCTCGTGGTTTCAACGTAAATTTGGGGACGCTTTTAGACGTTCGTTTTAATAGGTTTTAATCCAAAAGTTTCGTCGATATTAGCGATTTTTATTGTTTGAAATATAATTCGGATGTAAATTCGAGTGAAATAATTCAGAAAAGACTATCTATCACGAATTGTTGTTGAAGATATTATTATTGAAGGAAGAATGAAAATCTTGATAATAACTGACCTGAATATTACCAACGACATAATTAATTCCAGAATGAAAAGTTAGACGAAACTATTTCCTGTATTCTGGGAAAATGTACAATTAATTAAAATAACAGGAAAGCAAGAAATATCCACGAAATCCAAGCATAACTCGAGCAGAACTTGAAATTTAGAATATACCCCGTACAAAAAGCAAGAACATGAAAGCATTATTCGAAAGACTTTCACGAAAGAAAATTAATGAAAAGAAATTTCATTAATTTTTTCTCGCAAGAGGAAACATGAATTTATTTGCAATTCATTCTCATTCGTCGAGTATTATTCGCTAAAAACTGAAGTCTCTATTGAAAATAGAGACTTGTAAAATTTAATTATTTAATTTTTCCACTTTTTAATCTAACAATTTCTATATACACCACGACATCCACTGGATGAATATCAAAGGATATATATATATATGTATAGAGCAATGTATAATCGCGAATCGTGTGATCGATCGTTTCTTTAGAAACGTTCGCGAGTCAGTCGCGATTTCACAGCCGCCGGATGATATCTAATGGAGTATAAATTTATTTAGCCTTCCGCTGGCGAGCCTTTTATCTCATTAAAAAGGGATTTGCGCCGACCAAATATCCTAGAAATCCCGAGAATTTGGTGGAATTTAATTCCGAGACGCGGAAGAGCGCCGGAGCTTTCGCCCACCGTTCGTATTATCCGCGGCAACTCCTTGTATTTATCTTCTCCATCCGACCATTCTCATACACGCACATATATTCCCGTCGTCGTTGAGAGATCGACCGCTCTATGGGACAATTCTCGCCTATTCTGAAACACCTTCCGACATTCATTCTATCTTTCCAACGCTGCAAACGCGAGCGCACAATTTGAGAACGTGCCTATAATTTTTTCTCACGCGCAATGAGCTTTCTAATCGGTTTCATATTCTCGCATTATGACAGTCGTATTCCAAGATTTAATAATATTTTCGTGCATTTTTGCAGAATTTTTATTACTAAAAATATATTTATTTTATTACTAAAAATATATATATCTTATTGCTAAAAATATATTTATTTATCTTATTAATTATTAAAAGTATATTTATTTTATTACTAAAAATATATTATCTTACTAATTACTAAAAATATATTTATCTTGTTAGAGTGGGAAAGGAACGCGTTAAATTATCTTTAATTTGACACATTTAGGGTTATTAACGAGTATAACAGGAATGTCAGGCAATATTTTTATTTTATTTTATTACCGTGAAACTAGATAGTATTTTAATTGCAAGTAGTAAAAGACTGCACATGTCGGACATTCACGGTGAAAAGAAACGTAAAGGTACTCGCATCGATTAACAATTCGCACTCATGAAAATTTTACTGAAATGAAAGAGAAACATTCGTTGAACATTTACAAACAAATAATTTCATTCTCGACGGAATTGGATTATTATACATTCGAGATATCAATTTTTCATCGTTCTCCAGTAACGGACGTACTCAATCGCGAGTTCTTTAGATTGTTTTAAATCGGCGTTCAAACACTCGCACGGGTTCGTTGAATCTGAAAACAGTTTTGCGAACCGGAAATCGAGAGTTTGCCGCCGGTCGATAGTAACGCGGCACGTTCTAAAAAGTTTATTCAGTGGCAAAACGGTAATTTACTCTCACAACAAGGTATCTGTAAACAGTGGCTCGTGGCAATCCTGCCATTCGAGTTGAAATGAAATTTCTGCCCGTCCATCGATCCTAATGGAAGTAACTTTTACAAACAGAAAACGATTTCTTATTAACACGTTCTTATTATTATTATTATTTTCGACTCCTTTCGTTTGAATGTGAATCAAGTCGAAGCTTTCTTTTCATTTTTACAATAGAATACTGTTTCCCGGCAATTCTTTCATTTCCACGTTTCAGAAGAAAATAACCGTGTCCAAAGAACTATTTTTTCATTTGAGCGAGAAAGAGAGAGAGAGAGAATTCAGTCTAAATAAGGGTTAAACATTGTAACCACTCTAAGTATTCACGAACAAAGGAAAATTCGCAAAAAGCATTCATGGCGCAGTTTCATCTTACCAACGAGTCTACCAAGTTTCCGTTTCCTTTTTTTATTTTTAATTTAGAAGCGTGCCATCCTCTGTTTAAAGGAATTTTTAATTCTTTTGCAGCCAACGTGTGCAGGTCAGCCGTGCAGCCCTTTCAAGTTTACGACAAGGATAAGAATTTTTAATATTTCACTTTTTAAATACTTCGTACTACGGGCGAATTACGAACTTCGTTAGAACCAAACTTATTATCATTTTCGTTAACCTATTAACCGAGGATAACAGGGTAACTTGTCACTGCTGACGATCTCGTCGTAGAATTTCAAAGATTCTCCAATTTTTCAATCGAGAATTTATTGACTCGTCATAGAAATGTGAAAGATTTCCTTATCGAACTCGTCGTCGCTTAGAAAATTCATTTCGTTTCACTTCATCGACGATGTCTACAAACATTATTACTGTAATTTCATCTTCAATTTTTTCTAAAATTTTCTAAAATTTTTTCTTCAAATCGTGTCGATCAGTAATCGTCAATTTTATTTGTCAAATGGTCAACTTTCTGGACACACTGAGAGAAATTAGCTAGAACCAGCTTCCTCCGCTTTCTCAAGCGCACTCTTCCAAGACGTTCTTTCTTTCTCTCATCTCTCGCTTCTGTGTTTGTTATTCGGCAAAGTGGATAACGTTTCGCGTGCTGGCTATCCCGGCGGCCATTGAAATTCAGACTTACCCCTGTGGTACGAATTGCTTTCGCCTGTTCATTCCCTATGAAATTCGAATCACCGTTCGCATTGTCCGGCCGAAATCCTTTCAGAATACTATCAGCATTGTTCGCGCGATCACCGTCCAAACGTTCGATTATCCGGCCGGTGCATTATAATCGAACTCTCTATTATTCGAGCAACATGTTCCGGCGCACGAGGTCGCTTTGTTGCATTCTCATTTTCCACGTGTTCGGCACGTTCTTCCCCTGTCCGTGTTCCTCTCTCCTCGCCCGGTCTCGATTCTTATCGCCCAGGGATTCGGAGTTAATTCCAGAGAAGAACAGTTTAATGCAACACGCGGCAAATACAAACGCAAGCGGGGGTGTTCGCGAACGCGACGAATGAAATTGTCGCGTTCAGAAGACGGTGTGGAGGGAAATGCAGCTTTCGCGAATTAATGTCCCGAATGTCGTCTCCTTTGATATTCTCGTGGAATAATATTCCTTGCTTGTTGCTCTGAGGAGTTTTTGAAGATTAACATACCAGTGACATAATTTATTTCATACGAAACGAAATTTCGCTTCGCCTTATATAGAAATATCAAATTTCACCGAAATTGATTTTAGAAGTTGGAACTCTCGTCGAAGATTGATTTTCGAATCTGAATTATCAAGAGTTATTAAACGGAACGAGCAAGTTGAAAATTTTTCTCAAACTTCGTTCTTTCGAGTGTCGAATAGTTGAGGGGACACAGTTGCAAGTAGAACAGAACGTGCATGGTCAGACACAAGTCGTACAATTCTCACTTAATACTTTACATCCATCAAAAATTATTCTCGAAATCCTTCGATAAAGAAAAGAATTTATCACTGAAAATTGTTGTAAAAGAGTATTTATTAAGAGCCAAACAATGCAGATTATCACGCGCACTGACCGAGGTATGAGTCTCCAATCGTTAAGAACTACGAATCCATCAGAATTGGGAACTTGAGGCAAAGAAAGAAAGAAGATCCAAAAAGGAAAGATAGGAAAACAAAATCAATTTCTAATCGTTGGAAGATTTCGTGCAGAAGCAGATCTGTTTGGTTGCAGATTACGACAGAGATTACGGTCCACCATCGATGAGGCCGCCAGGCGAGCTTCCGGTCGACGCTCTGAGTCCGGGCGTTTCCCATCGGGCGCAGCTCGTTCTTCATCTTTTGGTGAGTCTGCTGTCACTGCTACTTCCAGCAATCAGAAGGTGATTCTCACGTCGCGGGGACGGGGCTTCCAGTTCTAGTGTTTATTGGACGGTGACCAGACCGAAGGCGGCTACCAGTTTCCGGTACGCCGTCTTCGGCTGGACGACGGACGAGTGCGACGAGAACAAGGCGCGCTTGAAATTATTTTCATACTAAACGTAGACGTATACAGAGAGCAACAAAAAGAAAAAAAAGAAAGAAAGAAAGAATGAAAGAGGATATTATATATATATATATATATAATATATATATAAATATAAATAAATATATATAAATAAATAAATATAAATACAAATACAAAATATAATATGTTGTGTAAGTATACTTATACAGTGAGTATGAAGGTATTCTTAGGCTTTCATGAGTGATGATTTTGTGGCGCGCGACATCCTTGCATCTTTCGAGAGAAGACTTTTCATCTCTTCTATCTCGTCATGTGTGAATCTCGATTGTGCGCGTTTAGAGAGAAAAAAAAAAAAATACGACGAGGTGAGAACATTTCGTATCGACTAGATGGATCTGATTACGACGATAGGTTAATGGGCCAATGGTTCTCAATCAATAGTAACGCGACACGTCGATGCTCCGCGAGGAATTCGAGGGTTGCGTCGTCTTATATTATATAACGCGTTGCCGCTTTAAATGTTCCGCCAAAAAAAAAAAAAAACAAACAAAATAATAAGAAAAGAAAAGAAAAGAAAGAGAAATACGAGTTTTATAATCAAATCGTGTGTCGCGAATTTTTCTGTGAATGGCTGAGAATCACTGGCCATGCGAGACGCGGTTCGAGTAGTTTCGTTAGTTAGCCTAGAAATGTGCGAGCTCGTCTATTCAAAGCGTTGAAGCGGAGTGCGTTTCGAGCATCTTCGTTTCTTACCTATGTAAATACCATTAATTTCGCGATTCTTCTCACGAGGATTCAGCGTTCTAGATGCCCCCTCGCCCCCTCGATGTAAAATTCGATCGTTAATCCACGTTCATTTCATCGTCGCTGATATCGTTCGCGTTGCTTGACAGAGAAATTTGTAAGAGACGAAAAAAATCGTATTTTCATTGTATCGCGCGAATACCCTTTGTCGTATGTAATATTGTCGAAGGAAGAGAACATTTGTACGATGGCGATTCAATAATTACTCGCAATGTATTTTTTATTACATTGGCCGTAGTCTCAAATAGATGTGCATCAATATTTGTCAATCCTTGTTCATCGTATTTGTACAAGTTTCAACAAAGATAGCTCGATTTCATGTTTGTTCACCTACGATTGAATCACTTTATTCTTGCATCGAAAAGAACAGCTTCTATGATCTAAAAATTTATGAGAAACTTCCGCAATGACGGCGTTCTTCCACAATCCAATACGCGTTACCGATAAGTTTAAAAGTGAAAAAAAAAATTTTTTTAAAGTCGGTGCATGCATGCTTCTTAGTAAAAAAAAAAAAAAAGAACTATATTTTTCTGAGGATACGAAGATAGATGCAAGTGCATTGACGCGCACAGGAATAATGTGAAAATCCCCACAAACAAATTTTGTCGCAGATTATTGAATCACCGTCAGAGAATTGTTGCGAATAAGTCCCAAACCAACGATGACGAAGCACGTGAATGAATTCGGCTCCGACAGAGATACGAAGAATTATTTTCAAGCGATTGTTACGTGCTTCTCATTCGGTGAAATCGATCTCATGAGCTCGTGAAACGAGCAACCCCTCGCTGTCGGCGACCGTTCGCCCGTTTTCGTAACACGGCAACACGCGACGACAATTAGTTGTATATTCTAGTTCGAGCGAGAACGAGGCACAACTGTAATTTTTTTTTTTCGGTACATGTAACGATATATACGTACGCATGAAAGAATAAACGAAAAAGGAAAAAAAAAATAATGCATAACTCTATACATTATATACACAGGAACATATAATAACGTATAATATAAAGTCGTAGTTGTGTTTGAGGTAACGCGCTCTAAAGTTTCATCATTAGCTGTTTCTCATTGGCGAGGCAAACGTGCATGCACACACCGATAACGGGACGCTGGTCGTATATATATATACGTATACGTAAATATGGCGAACGCGTTCGTGAATGCGACTCGACGTGATTTAACCCTTTATGTCCGGGATTAAGTTGTCCGTGGCTCTCTCTCTCTCTCTCTCTCTCTCTATTCAATTTCTGGATCGTTAGAGAATCGTAGGAATACCGTAAACACGAGGGAGGAGAAACAAATAAATTTGACGAGTTTAAATGTGGTATTTACAAGTACAGACAGGCTTGAATAAAATCAACAAGTATACGGAGCAAGGATCTATTTCGCAAACGTTGATTTCAGATGTTCTCTGACGCGCGTTGAAGCGTTTGTACAAAACGTCGGGATATAGAGGGTTCAAATCAAATTAAAAAAAAGAAAAAAAAAAGAAGAAGAAAAAAGAAACAAGTAAGCGAAGAAACGCGACGATGACGATGTTGCGTAGCCCCGAATCATCGACGACGGTGTCTTCGTGCAGAGAGCTTGGTCGTTTCAGTTTCAATCACGTGTCAAGAGACAGAGAATTCGCGGTCCCCCTGCAAGGCTACACTTGTCGATGACAATATTTTTAGCTTTAACGAGACTTGAAGTAGATTTAACGATCTATAGAGCAAACACTGCCAGGGAAATTACCCGTTGAATCGTTGACTGCCGTTTGTCCACTGAAAGGGAAATGCCTCGTCTTTAGGAAATATCACGTTGTGAAAGCGTATTTCTAATTTTGTAATTGTTTCTTTAATTACTCGTGTTGCGGTCGACGTATGTTTGCATATTTCATGCTCGTTTCAAAATATTTATAGAATAGAAACGTCGTGTGTGGCAGTCAACGTGTTGAACGTCGAAATATACGCAACCTTTGGAAGAACCATCCGTTTTTCTTCTTCTTCTGCATGACGTACCTAAATGTAACTTCGCTGTTCTTGATTCGCATAGTTTTGTGTACATAACAAAGGCGTAGGAGCTTTAAACGATATTTTGTACCTTCGCGACAACGGAAGTTCGCAGAAGTCTGTTTCGAGTTTCTGTCGAAGTCCGACAGTAGAGCTGGTGGCAACAGTCAGACGCGCTGCACTTGGGAAAGTCTCGAATCGCCCGTTTTTGCTCAGAGGAAATTGGTAAATGTTCCCTTTGTTCTCTCGTTCCGGCGAAAACGAACTTTCACGTCTCACCGATGAAGAATTTTCCTCCGTGACATTAATTTTTCTTTAGCTTTAGCAGGCTCGAGAAGATATTTAACGGATTCTTGTAAATAATCTTTCAATCATCGTTACGTTCGTTGCACGATAAGAGCATTTTTCTATTTAAATGTTTGACAAAAATAAAGGGAGCCGCGCAAAAGCTGCATTAAGAGTTCATCGTCGAGACCAAACTGTATTGTTCAGTTAAAATTTTTCTAAAATTTTGCTACGAATTTTCCAAACGAATTTACAACAATACTTTGTGACGACATTGCTCGTCGCGCAAAAAGAAAAAAAAAAGAAGAACAGAGAGATGATTCGAAACTTTCGAAACGCAAGTGTACGTGCAGCTCGACAGAGCTGCGTGGCATCGAATTTCGAATTCGCCCGGTCTTTCGAGACCCGCGAGTTACAAGAAAGAAAGAAAGAAACGTGACGCGTCCTTGCCGATTGATTGTTCTGTAAATATTGTAGATACGTTATGCTGTGATCAATGTGAATCGTCGTCTATTGTCGCGGTGATGATTCGAGGCTGCGAATTGTTGATGCAAAAGAGTAGAGAAAAAAGTGCAAAGAGACGAGAAGAGTGTTGTGAATAGCGTATTACAGCGATCGTACGAGACGTTATGGCGATGGTCGTATAAAAAAAATGTCGTTCAGTAGAAAAGAGAGAGAAAAAAGAAGAAAAAATGAAAAAAAGATGATACGAACGGAGGCTACAGCGATCATAAATATGTCGTATTGAATTATTATAATGACGTTATTAATGTATCGTGCCCGATGGTTTCACTATGCCGAGAACGATTTTTATGAGTTATAATCCGGAGTATATCGCGAATGACCGACCCGCGAAACGAGCATTAGAGGTAGATAGTGAAACCGTCGGTCGGAATATCTTAATAAATCGAATACACGACTGCTATTATAAATCACTGTGTCAGTTATTCACGCTCGCCGATTTTTATTAAATATTTTGAAGTGGTTGTTTTGTTATTACTCGGTGTCTCTTTGCGTCGCGTTAAAACACGCGTTCAAAATGTTTCTTCCAGTAGAGTACTCGAAGATTATGGAGGACTCGGTAGCAGGTAAGTGCGTTGACTGTTGTATTTACTGCATGGAATATAATAGAAGTGAAAGCTTGTATACACACAGTATTATAAAGTATAATATTTATAAATTTTCATTCACTGTTCATTTTAAAACAATCGAGTTGTTGATTCTTAATATCATACATGAGTGAAAGTTTAATGTTTCGCTAGTGAAAGCAGCTGAATGTGTGTACTCTTGGAAAGATTGTTTCTAATCACATTGGCAGATTATAACGTTGAAGTTCATTTCATGCGTTGTAATTTCATCGAAACGATAACGATTCTCTATTGTGAATTATAATTAACGAGGAAGCACAGGAAACTTAATCGACGCGTACGAAAAATAATGACACTTTTCTCTCAAGAATTTACTTGACGTAACAGAAATTAAATTAGCGCAAGGAATTAGCAAATAATTAAAAATTTATTTAAAATTAAATTCGTCGAGTAATCAAGATGAAAAATGTACATACGATTCCTTCACACCGTCAATATTGCACGAAAGAAAAATAAAATCTCTGATACATTTCCATTATCAAAGTTTACGCATGGAGACAACAGATTCATTGCTCAATCGATCAAACGAGATAAACGATTTACGCGTACAACTGTAACAATATTCTACATTTCGGACAAGACTTCCGTCTGTACGAGAACTTTTACGGCTGACCTGCAACGGTACACTACTACTGCCATCTTACAATCCCTTTGCGTCCTTGGTAAAGCAAACCGTACGGAGCGCAATAACAATAGAGAGGAAGGAAGAGAGAGAGAGAGAGAGAGAGAGAGAGAGGAGAGAGAAAGTGGTAATGGTCTGCAGCGAATCAGCCCTCGGAAATTCAGCGTCCCGTAATAACGTAATAATCTTTCGAAACTCCGTGACGTGTTGTAATGTCCCTTGAAATATTGGATACGCGCGAGTAATTTCCATCTGTAATGAAACCGATATGCAAATGAGATAACAAGTTCGATTGTCTACATTTCAACCCCGCAACGGCTCCGCTAATGTCCAGTTTGCAGAATGTCTCTAATAACGCGTGTCGTTGCTCTCCACGATAATGAGAATAATAAGGCGCGTTTAAACTTGCCTCCAAATATATGTGACGATCGTTTATGCGAAAATAAATGGCATTATTTTTGTAATCCGGGCGTTGATTATTTTGTTGTTATATATTTTCTTTATATTTTTAAACAGGTCTGTATTTCGAATGTAGAAAATACAATTTTATTTTCTTTTGTCGATTAAGTTGCGCGTTCTTTCCGTAAAAGTAACATCGCAAGGATTTTTGGGGTGATTACAATTATTCGAGATAATTATTTGAAACGAGATGTTAACATGAGACGATAAAATATAAAATCTATCCCGTGGAAATGCTTATTTCATCTCTTAAATATTACGACGAATAATTTGTTTCTCCAATTACGCATATTTCGTATCGATTAACAATATTTGAACATCACCGTGGCCAAATTTGTTCAAATTTGTTCGAGGTGAATTTATATCAAAAACGCACCGAGACAAACTCGAAGCATTACACCGAGATATTAATTTCTCAGTTACGAATGGAGCCATTAAGCCTGACACGCATAAATTCTTTGCAAAACGTTCTTTCATCCCGTCCATTTGCAATTACCTCACGTATTAATCAATTTAATTCACGCGAATCACCCCGTTAAATTGGCAAAAGATGTTCCAACGATTCTCGCTAAACCTTTCCCACCTTCTTGTTGCGTTCTCTGTTTGTTCGCCATCATCTTGCAAACGTACATCACTTTATCGTCGTTAACGATAACGCAGCACCCAGCTTTGGACTTTTATCGGAATTTATCAAAGAGAGAGGAGCAAAGGGAAGAAACGAATGGAAAGCAGCGGGGAAACAGCGACTCTCGAGCATCCATCCAACTTGTCCGCGAGACAAATTGATTATCCGCGCCATCGACGAAGGAAAAAGTCAATTACACCGGCGATTAATCGATCGAATGGTGACCCCGTGCTTACACCATCGAAACATGATAAACGTTCATAAACGCGCCGCCATAAAACAGCTTGGAAATTCTCCTTTTTCCTTTGTGCCTCGTGTTCCCCTCGTCTGCCCCTCTCGCTCCTTTTTTCCCCTTCCCACCCCTTTCTTTTCGCCACGCCACTTCGACAATGCCCTCGATCGATTTCTCTCGCCGGCCGAACGCGAGAGAGGAGACAAATGTGTCACGGTTCCTTGCTCGTGAACTTTTTTCCAGCGAAGACACGGGAAAGGTTACGGCAACATCGACGCTTTGCTTTCCTCTTCGTTTCTCTCTCTCTCTCTCTCTCTCTCTCTCTTCATTTCACGTTTCCGTTCCCAGTCTCGCTCTTCCGTTCTCTCGTGTTATTTTCTCTTTTTTCTTCTTTCCACTTCCTTTCGTCGCCGCCGCGGCGATCTCTCCGCCCGCTTTCACCGCGCGTCGCCCGTTTTCTTTTCAGATTTCTGTAAATCGCCGGATAACTCGCCGCACCAGTTGTTCGATTACCCGAAACCGTGGCTTTCTCCGTTGGCTTTTTTCCTTTGAAACGGCGGTTGTTTCGCGATCTTCTCGAACGACGAGAGGAGGTGTTAACGCGGATAACGAAAGTGGTTCGGGGAATTAATCGGCGCGGTAAGTAAGGACGAGGGTTGAAGCGAGTTTTGCAGAAGTTCGCTGGAAGGCGAGCGCGAGATACAATTTTTTTTTTTTTTTTTTTAAGAACAACGTAGCGAGATCTGAGACGGTTGATTCGGTGCTTGAGTTAAATAAAACCTGAAAACGATT
The DNA here is from genome assembly GCA_036937485.2 of Tetragonisca angustula. Taxonomy (NCBI): domain Eukaryota; kingdom Metazoa; phylum Arthropoda; class Insecta; order Hymenoptera; family Apidae; genus Tetragonisca; species Tetragonisca angustula. Next base: position 650,115 of record JAWNGG020000087.1, on the reverse strand, counting down.
CGAGGAATTGAAATAATTTCTCTCCAGTTTCTTCAATAAAGCGAAACTCTTCGAACGTTTTCTCACTTGTTCCTTCTTCTTCAGGAAGAGAGAATTTTGTCATGAACCATTATATTAAATTGTAGAAATAAAATATGCATAGGCAATAAAAGATGGGACTTACGTACCTGGTGATCGAAAAGATATTATTATAAAATTAGGAGAAAGAGAATTTTATTATGAAATTGTAGAAACAAAATATGTGTAGGCAATAAAGGATACGGCAATTTCATAATGGCTCGGAGAAATATTTTCTGTAATTTGTTATTCGCTATCTTCTTAGTGGACGCATTACCAGGTGAATTGCACCCAGGTGAATGAAGAGTTTCAGAATTAAATATCCATGACGTACGATAAACTTGCTCGTCGGAAAAAGCGAAACAGGACAACGCAACGTTCTGAAAGCTAATGTTCAGTTTAGTGTTGCGCTGTATAAATAATACCAGGATCCGCGCTCGGTATAATTCCCGTATGTTTACGCGATCGTTGTTATCGCATAACCGATGGAAGCAAATGAAACCGCGAATAATAATTTCAAGCTCGCACGGAATGAATATGCATAAGTGCCGTTTTAACGAATAGGATATCTGTACATCATTGTTTGTTATTTATGCGGCTGACATATGCACGTACCGATTGAACGGTCGTAAACAATGCTAATGCCAGCGCGATAAATTACACGCTTATTTATTCTCCGCTTCTCGATGAATTCGCGTCTTTGTTTCTACTTTTGTTGAACTCGCGCGACGAATCTCGCGATTCTCCGTAAAGAAAATATTTTATTTGTCACGAACAAATGTCACTCGACTGATATTTTCTGACGTCTGTTATTAAAATTTTGCAATACTTTTAAAAGAATATGAAACGAACGGAATAAATTTACTGTGCCTCAGTGGTGGTAACTGCTGATATTTAATTTGCAATTAAACAGCGAGGCCGCGAGTTTCAATTTTTTTTTTCGAAAAATACTGCGAGAAGCTTCACAATCGAGTCGATGCTTCCGTGTGATATTTCTGTGATATCTAGATAAGAATTTACTTCGCTAGTCTCGAGCGTCGTAATGAATGCTTCATTTTTCATAGTTTTCATATTTTTACACGTTACGTGTAAATTTCTCAGAAATGCGCGTGCTTTCTTCCCCGTGGTGATCTTCGTGCGCAATCGTGTACGCAGCTGCAGCGTACTCAAGAATCGTTCGAAACACTGAAGCACCCACTCGCGCCAGAAGTTCGATTAAACGGGCGCAGACACGCGAACACACTCCCGACTGGCCTGTAATTCTCGAATCGTTCAGACATAATGCCCGTCACGCGACCATCGAGGCAACGATTCGCGCGCGACAGCATTCGGACGTGGCCGAACAAAAGTCCTCGTTTGCGAATATTTCCAATTTTCCTCCCCTTCCTCTCTCTTCCTCTCTCTCTCTCTCTCTCCTTCTCTTCCTCTTTCTCTGTTATTCTTGTCCATCGATGTGGCGATCAGAGAACCCGGACAGGCCACGTAAAGCGGAACGCGTCGACCGCGGCCGAGAATTTTCGCAAACTTTGGCACTCGGTGCGTTTCATTTCGCGGTTATTTACGGCCGCGCGATTTTGCAAATCCGGCATTTGTCCGGGCCGTGTATTTCAAAATAAAATGGCGATTGTCGGCCGCGTCGCTTGACGAGGAAATCATTGTCGATGTTGGGAAGGTGAAAGGGCGCAGAGATGGTTGAAAGAGGACGGAAGGAGTTTCGTAGGAGCCAATCAATCACCGAGGATTCTATTCAGTTTTTCGAATCGGTCAACTATCGGGAACATACGATCCTCCGGGTATCCGGGAATGATTCATGAATCGGTCGACGAACGCGTCGAGAACTAAGAGAGAGAGAGAGAGAGAGAGAGAGAGAGAGAGAGAGAGGGTTTCAGCTCCTCTGCGGTCGAAATTGTTTTCGTTGCCCAGCCAATTTCATTTCGCTAGTTTCATCCGCGCGATATACTTTATTTTCGTTTCGTCGTGCACTTCGTAGCCAATTCCACAACGCGGTGCATGTTAATTTAACGATACGAAGTGTAATTTTGGAGGTTGACGAAGAGGAAGGGTGGTTTCATATTTAAAAAGGAAAGATTGCGAAGAACATGAATTTACTGAAAATGATTTTGGTCGTAGGATAACTGATTATCCTAAAATATATATTATATATTATAATATATATTTATATTTATAATATATTATGATATAATATATATTATATATCATTGAATATAATACAATATATATTAAACAGTTGAAACAAAGATTTGAAAAGAGCAAGGAAGAGAATACTCTATTACAGATATTTTAATATTTTGTATGTATTAGGTTAGTTATGTCCAGTTACCATCAGTTTCATAAATGTACGAAAATCTGCAATCAAGTTCACATCTAATTAACAAGTCACATATTTAAGTTTCTCATTTTGCACATTACAGTACAAAAAGAGTCATTCTAATTTTTATTTCAGTAACAATTCCTTATACAAATAATTTCAGTCAAAATATAAAATAAAATAAAATAAATATACAATTAATTATAATATCAGTGATTGATGCTGCAAACATCAAACTACGTTATTTAAGCTAATGAATTAAATGAGCCTGTGTAATCTGATATTAACCCCTTGCGCTGGTAACTGGTTCGCGGACCATAACGAGTGACCGAACCGTATACAATAATTCGTCTCTTTCTTTTTCATTTTGAACTCTCGTCGGTATGATATCACCGGACAGAAATTATTAAGAAGTAATAAACTTATCATTTTGCCTGGGTTACATTTAAATATATTTAAAACTGAGAAAATGTTGCAATGTTGCAACAAAAAATTCTCGACGTGCGTGGTACGTCGTTCCAAATAACCACATATATATATATATATATATATATATATATATTTATTTATTTATTAATAATAATTCTGTCGATGTAATTGATGGAAAAAGTTTTTTTTCGCTATTTTCAATTCTGCAGCGTTTCTGCGGCACAGTATTTTCCGCCGGGGTGTACCGGAAGTCTCGCGCTGGAAACAATGGAGTTAATACGGTGCCGCGTAGCGTCAAATTGCTAGGGGTAGAAGCGAATGTTCTTCAGTTAGCAAATACTAGTTGGTATTGGCGGAATTAGCAATAAATGGTCCCGGAGTCTGGACCACGTCGACGCGACACTATATGTATATCGGTGCTCGGTGGAAGGGTGAGGAGGGAGGGAGGGAGGGGGGGAGGGGAGGCAGGAAACTACGTCTAACGCGGCGCCACTCGCATCGACACTTCTCGAGTTACTAATTATGGGACATTACTGACTTCCGGAAGTTAGTAGTTTCCCATTCGCTGCTCCTTTGTGCCCATTATCGGCCGTGCCTGACATTTCGAAAACCAAAATTGATGCTCTATCTGATTTAATAACATCGAAATTGACTTAGAACTTGCTATCTTTGGTTTCACAGCGACCGGTTACACGTACCGGCGAGCCACTCTCCTACTCGAGCTACGCCGGAAGTCTTTGAACGAAAATTTAATTGATAACGTTTAAAGGGATCCCGATGACTGCTCGAGCAATAATAAGTTCAGTTTCTTGAAACTTTGCAAGATTCTGAGAGTTTAGATGAGGACGTAAGAAACGAAAGAATTGTTGGAAATTCCTTTCCACAGCTCCGATATTGAGAAAAAGAGGACAAGATTTGATGACGCAAAGAACTGCAAATTTAATGCTGGGTTTTTTTTATGAATTATATGTAGTACTGAAATTACACCGACGATTGAAATATAAATTAATTTATATTTCATTTAAATTTTTAAAATGTAAAATGAAAGAGCAAGAAATACGTGAGAAGTGCTGTAAATCTACAAATTGCTATGAAGAATTATGAATTTTTACCACTCTGATGATTCTCACTAGTATTATAAACATTGGAAACTAGATAATCATTGTGAAAAGTCGCTCACGAATAAGATTAAATTCAACTGTTTTTGTTTTATATATTGATAAAGAATAAAGGATAAAATAATAAACCGGAATGAATGATTGTCTTACCCAAGATCTATACTACTCAAGGATTGATCGTTTATTTTTAATAATCGTTCCATCGTTTCATGATGCAAGCGAAACGTAATTATAAACATATATTCAGTTTTGGATGCCAATTACAGTACAATTCAATTTCATAAAATAACGTTGGTTCTTTTCCCTCGACAAACTTACTTTCTGTCATCACTGTAAGTCACCGAGGTCCACGAAACAGGTGAACAGACAGCGTCCTACTTTTGCGCGTAGCACAGCACATACGTATTTTTCGTTGTTTGGTGATCCGAAAGCATCCAATTTCCTACGAAACGGAAACGAAAAAATAGAGAGAGAGAGAGGGAGAGAATTTCGCTGGATGCAAAACGATAGAGGGATATCTGTCAATATGTTATGTTTGGCAATCGATCGCGACGGCTTTCTGCACAGTATACAAACATCGAGAAGAATAAAAATCACTCTCTCTCGATTTTTGCGATCGGCGAACGTGCTTCCTCAACCGCTTTCTTTCCGATTGGTTATTCCGAGAAAATAACGTGCCGGACAGGGAATGTCTTATGGTTTTCGGATCAATTCACGTCGCCGAGGAGGGAACGTAATCTCGAAAGTGTCTCCCCTGGTCCTATGGGAAAGACTTCACTTCACATCTCGTACGTGGGTGTACACAGCTGTGTGAGCATCTTAGCTTCGTCCTTTTTTCTCCTTTCTCTCCTCGCCTTCTTTTTCTTCCTCGTCTTTTTTTTCTCTTCTTCTTCTTCATTCTGCTCTCAACGCTCAGATCTCCCGTTGATCACCTTTTTCTTTCTTTCTCTCATTCTTCATATAGGTTATTTAAGAAACTTTTAATTTGGCCAGTGGCAATTTCACTGTAATTTATCTTTTTATTCGATCGAGCAACTTCGATGAATCCTTTGATGACTATTCACGCAACAATTTGACACGAAAATTTATTCTATCGTTTGTAATTCCCATTATATTATGAAAAGATAATTTTATTTGGTATTCAATATCCTTTTTAATAGGGATTAGCGAAAACCTAAATTTTTATATCTTTCTCGTTCAATGGTATTGTCAGTTAATTTTCTCTGGTAATTTCTATCCACCAGATATCTATTTTTCTTTTAATTTCCTAAATATCTCACAGTGTCTTTACCTTTCTTTTTTCATTTATATCTGAATAATCCCCAATGTATCAAGGAGTGACGTAACATAATTACTATCAGGTGAAATGTACTTCTTAAATACCCAAGTTTCACTGTTTGTTCCACTACTGTACCTGTACTGCTGTACATAGATCACCCTTACTTTAGGAGCTCATCCGGAATAATTCCTCCGCGGGTACGTAAGGTACCATGTTAACGCTACAGGAACCCATTGCAAAGGTTGTTCGTTAAATTAATATCAGGCAGCTAGTTGCGAAACATGAGTAAGCAGATGATAGACGGTAATCACTTGAGTTGTATGTTATCTCGAATAATGGACTTTCGCTTGATTCGCAAGCATTCATATATTATAATACTCGATCGTCGAACATGGATATACCAGATTTCACGTGGGCGTTGGTTTCTCTCCATCGGACGAATATTTCACTAGCCGTTCTTCAGGATAAATCATCAAGCGGATTTTTTTGAACGTCCGTCACGCGACAGCGTCGAAATTTCTAAAGTGTCTCCCAAAAGAGAAAGAGAGAGAGAGAGAGAGAGAGAGAGAGAGAGCAGTTTATCACGATACTGTTCAGTCAACGGGCGTGTTCTCGTCCAGCGTACCGACCAGTTAAAATTTCTCTCGATTTAGAAAAGAGTGAAACTCCATTCTCCCGTCTGTTCGATCGATCACCACACGCTGACGTAATATTTTTAATTTCACTTATTTCACAAATTAATCACTTAGCTGATTTTTAATTCGGTTTCGAAATCTTTAACTTCATCATTTTCAACGTGTGTGATTGTAATTATATAATTATGAATATTTCACTGTTACGCGGTTGTAATTTTTAGTCGAAACATTTCAACGACTCTTCTACTTCGATACAAATACACTTTCGATAAAATTGACTGTGACAATTTTTATTTCTCTGCAGCTGACCAGTCGCTGTAACAGTGTTTGTGTTATGTTTTAAAGTTTCAAGCGTAGACTAATGTCATTATCCGAGCGTGGCATTAAATGCGTTATAAAATTGTCCAACGCAATTATCTCGCAGCACTCAAGAAAAAGAAGAAGAAGAAGAGAAAGAAGAAGAAAAGAATGGTATCTCTCCTGTTGTTTAGGTGGAAGAATATGGCACGAAGTGAACTGTAAAATGATAGAAATGAGAACGTAGTGTCAGCATCTGGTCAGAACCATGGTTGCAACGATTTCGTACACGTGGTCAATGAAGGTACAAACACAAAGTTGCCGGCGTGCAATAAGATTCTGCTACAATGTCCCATTAGAGTCTAAAATTGTCCTGGTTCGAACGTGTCTCCTTTTCCAAGTTCAACTGCGTACGAAGTTGTAACATGCTCTACCAACGCTAACAAGACCGGACGGGCAGGAAACACCGGCGAGACTTGTAAAACTGGATCGTTCAAAATTTGAAATACCTTAACACCAGTTTAAAATGTACTCTGTTCAAATGTACTTGTTATCGCCTTTCGCAACACGTACAAAATTAACAAGTAGAAATCTACAGAAACTAAAAATACATGTATATAATGCATGTATAAATATTGAAATATTCATTCGAATTATAATTTTTTTTTTTCTGTAAATATAAAACAAAAGTATACAATGTAATATTTCTCTGAATCAATAACTTGAACATTTCAACTGAACGTAATTCTTTTAAGAATCCTCGGTTTAATTAAAATTTGATGATACTTTCATTTCATTTCATTCTAATAATAATGGTCTGTATCTTTAAATTATATTAATTAAATATTAAATTATAATTTTTAAATTTTATTAATTTTGCTAATTAAACTGAAAATTAAAAATTAAATAATTATAAGGTTATATTAATCCAAAAATTGATTACTTTGATTACATTGATTAATTTTCGTTTCCATTTCTGACAATAATCTTTTCCAACCTATCTTACACCAGTGTAACGAGTAAACCATAAAATTCCCAAGAATCTTGGTATGCTTCTCATAAATTCCTCGATAAAAGTTACCTTCGTACTTGCTTCGTAAAACGCTCGAGAAACAGAAGATAAGTAGAATTGAAATTATCTTTCTTGAAGACTAGAACTACCAAAGTAGAATGATCAATTTATAATTTCTGTTGAAAATTTTATAATTATGAAACAGTCTGCTTTCCAAGGTTTAAGTGATCTTTATGCGTTTAAAATATGCAAATGAAAGTTATTATGTCATAAAGTTTCTCCGTCTCTTTTACTTTAATGCCTCTGACGGTCGTTTTAAACGCACCTTAATTGTTGAACATATCTTCAAGTTCAAGAAAATTTATTTATATAATCACTCGCTACGCGTGTACATTCTAGTTTGATTCTTGAGAAATTGGACGCGCGCAACGGATTTTGTATTCTTTTGTGCGGAGCAAGCACGCGTAGTAGCAGAGAAGAGGGAAGAAATTCAAATTTTCTTGCAGATTCCACGCACGTTAAATTGCACGCCTTGGCTGCGAATGAGGGATCTAAAATTTTGTCTCCGCTAAGAGCAATTTTTCCAAGTCAAAGTGGGTAGATGAGGGAAGGCCGGAGCGGAGGCTGACTTTCAAAGCTGGATTCCATTGCATAAAACACGGTGCGTGGTGTGGTAACGTTGAAAAGTAGCTGACAGTTTTACAATCCGAGTTTACGAGACGCGGCCGAAATTCGAAATCGTTGGAGAGATTTCAACCGATACCCGTATTACGATACGCAGCTGAAATCCATTACTCTCGAGGACCAGTCGATTAAATTCAGCTGCAACAAAATACACGTGTTAATTTGAATCGCGATAATTTAAACTTTTTCAAAAAATTTCTGTGTATAAAAAATGTTTTTAAATTGAACATTAAAGTATCAATAATCTTTTAACATTAACACCTAACAGAATAAATTTTGTCACGCGATACAATCATTTTATCGTACAACAAATTTAATATCATTTGACAAATTAAAATTAGACTAGTTAATAAATTAAATGTGGTAATGAACTTTATTTCAAAATTACCCCAACATTTTCTGTTGCTGATATTCGTGGAAATTCATGTCTCTAGAACAGATAATGACTACGTATTAATAGATTGCATATTTCTACGAATTTAGAGAGAATTTTAAACTACACTAAACGTGAAAAGATGTGCTACAAAATACTCGCGAAGTGTAACGTTTCTGCAACATTTTGTACACGTAAAATAACTTTCTACCCAGTAGAAAGTTGTTAAATATGTACTCTGTTAAATACTTTATATATTTCTGCATATTCAATGCGTCTTATTTAGCTCTTCCTCTTCTCAGTCGGTAAATTACACCCCGTCAGAAATAACCAAGTATCCATAGACACGGTGTTTTACAAGGCAGCACACGCTGACTTATACAAAACACACTGCCCTCGAGATTCCCACGTTCCTGGTACAACTTGTTCCCGACGTTATCCCCGCAATCTGGCAATAAAGATTCTGCATCGAAATGCCAATCCCTCCTGATAAATTAATTAAGATATAAGAGCGTCAGGGATTTGTCGCCGAGTGTGGAATCATCGACGGGGAAGACAAAGCTAGGCGTCTTCCGGGATGAAGATAATCCAGCGACGAAAACGAGGAAAGAACCAGTAGGGACCCTCGTGTGGGTGTGTAATTTATTTATGATGGCGCGCGCGACGGGCGATAAAGATTTCTTCCTGCGGAACGAAAAGAAAGGAGAATACAGGCCGGGTATTTTTCCCTTCTTTCTTTCTTTTTTTTCTTTTTTTATTGCAACTCTCTCTGGCTTCGTTTGAGACGCATGAATAATGCAACAGCGTTGCTTTAATACAAGCTACGATATCGATCTTCGATTAATAGGAATCGAGTTTTCTTTGTTGACCTTTTTGCTGCTCATACTCCTTCCACGGAGCTTTCATTTCTTTTCGCGAAATTTCCTATTGGAAAGAAGTTTTTGCCCATATCGTGTTCTATACTATGTATCTTGTTCTATGTATCAGTTTGATAAATTAACAGAGCCCCATAATTCGATTGATACGAATTGCTGTTGACGGGGTATTCTGGTAATCTGACTTGAAAAAATCGACTTTTTTTGAATCTTTTTCCAAGGAAACCATTTTGGTATGCAGTTTTGGCACGCAGATTTATTCGTATTTAAAGAGTATTTACGATTTTTTTTTTTACGAAATTAATGAAAATTGTGGAAATTACACAGCCTTAGTTAAAGCATGTTTTTAAAAACGGGTTCGAATGGCTGACGTGATTCCGGTCCACCTGGCTATTTGAAACTAAAGAACCAAAATGCACGTGGATTAGTATAAATATGGTTATCACATGAACTACGGAAACGGCAAAATTTCGAAAATTAAAAAAATGGCAGTATTTTGAAGTTAAAATGTCGATTTTCCTTGTGCTTTTTGTTTTTTGGGTGGTAAGAAAAAAAAATAGAAAAATACATCAGATTTTGAAATACATCCGTGGTTCATGCTATAGAGGAGATCTCCTCCAAATTTCAAATCAATCGGTCAACTGAAACTTGAGATATTCCGTCGGCCAGTTTAAAAAATACGGATTTGAAGTTTTTGTTACCCATTGTACAAAAATGTTCATACTTACAATCAATCAAGAAGTACAAAAAGTAAAATATTATAAAATAATAATAATATAAAAATAAATAATAATATTATAAAATAAATTATTTTTTGAGAAAAACGCATTTGAAGTTTTTGTTACTCGTTTTACAAAAATATTCATACTTACGTTGCGAGCAGTACACCGTTTCCTTTAAACATCTATAACTTTGCCAATTTTACGAATTCAAACAAATCCTTTTACATAGACATTTTCGAAAGCATATAATTTGACAAAACGTAAAAAAAAAAAGTTAATTTTATTAAGCCGGATTACCAGAATACCTCCTTAACATAAAACAAACAACTATTGATGATGACAAGAATAATATTTGCAATATTAATCGACAGAGTCCGAGGATCCACACCTTCGCATCGCGTTTACGCACGTTCCTGTCGCAAATATCCATTGGAAAGCGACTCCTTCACCCTGATTCGAGTTCGATCGTTACTTATTCATGTTAATAACGGCGCGTTTCGTTCGAGCGCGAAATCATTCGGCCCGAAGACAATTTGTCGGCGGGAACAGGCCGAGCGTAGAAGAGAGAAACAGCGAGAAAACAAGAAGAGAAACGAGAAGGAGAAGGTTCGCGAGCTCGCTCGTACAACTTCCTTCTTCAACCGAAGAGCCCATCAGAGCGATTCAATTCCAGACGATGAGCGACGTCGAGGAGAGAGGAGCGAGCACAAAACTAGACTAGCTCGTCTGCCGATCTCTTCCATTTCGTCGACAGAGGATCAGCGCGGTATAATAGGATTTTTTGACGTATGAGAGGCCACCTCTCGTTTCTAACGGGTGGGCCTACCGCATCGAAAAAAAAAAAAAAACAAGAAAAAAATGGAAGAAAAAAGAAAAAGTTGAGACGAGAATGAAATAAAACGGGGGAAAACGAAAAGGAGGGAAAGGAAAGGAGAGGAGATGATGCTTATTGCTGACTACGGGGAATCCACTTGCGCATCGCTGCCTACGAAAATAATGCGACATGGTCTCTGGTAACGTCAGCTGCTCCGCTGCGCTTCATATTTCAGAGAATAACTCTGTGTCTATTTCCCTGTTCCGCGTTTTTTTTTTTCGTTTTTGCCACCTCTTTCCACCCTGTTCTCTCTCTCTCTCTCTCTCTCTCTCTCTCGTTTTCTCTTTCGGCTTTCGATCCAACTGTAAAGCTCGTCCCGTATAGGGGGGAGGGGGGTGAATTTGAATTGCGTTACGTGCACGTTGCATTATCATTCGTAACGTTCGAGCACATTTGCAAGGTTGGGCTGAGTCATGTTCGGGCCGAACCAGTTCTCCAGCTTGCTCGAGGAACCGCGCGGGCGTGGGTAGATTGTAAAAAGGGAGTGATTAATGGCTTAATAAAGTCCGACGTTGTGGATTACTTCTTTCGTGCGTGGTGGACGGAGTGTGGAAAAAGCGTGAATGAAACTTTTGCACAGATATATGCACGTTCGTTGGGAACGCGCTTGGACAATTGATCCAAGCTGCAGTTTCGTTCATATTCTTTTTCCAGCCTTCCGTTCGCTCGTTTTACCTCGTGGCAGAGAATTGCCCTCGAGTCGTTCGTTCTGTAAATGACGATCGCTGATTTGGATTCGAACGAAGGCGAAGACGAAGGATTAAAGTTGTGAGAAGTCCCAGAGATGCTGGTTGTTTCTCAGTCGAGAATAACCGAATGAACGTACGATAGGATTGAAGTCAACTTGCGAGAATACTAAATGACTGAAACGGAGATCAATTGACAAGATTACTGTGGATCGATATCCAAAGGCAATTAGTTGGTAAGAAAGTAGTTTGCTCGGCAAACCTAGTCTTGATCTACTTACTAAGTTAATTTACTCGTTAATGATTGGCAATCTCGATCTCTCAAATAGGATCTAATGGCTTGTTTCAAGCTGTGCAATTAGCTCTAATTAATCGGCCCCGTTTAATTCAAATCGTTCGCCAGGACACTCTAAACAGAAATCCACATATGTTCCATACTCGTCTCAATGTATTCTAAATATTATTCTAAATTTTCTAATATATTATTCTAAATATATCGAATACAGTTAGCTCCTACATATATTTTATATAATACTAGATACCGTGAAATATAAATATAGACGCAATATATGTATGCATGTACACTTTATCGATACTACAATACTGATTTTAGTAACTGAATATTCAATGCTTCAAGTATACTGAAATATTTGATACTGGAACAAGAATTATTAATAAAGAACAATAATAAAGAAAAATAAGAATAACAAAGAATAATAGATAAATTAAGAATAATAAATACTCAACGTAATTAAAATATTCTTAATTAGTTTATTCTTACAAATTTGTAATTTAAAAATATTCCTCCTTTTCTTATGCAAAACACTTAGACAGTGAACGTAAATTCAGGATTTTTCTACGTTAACAGAGAGATACTTGTGCACACTGCACCGTGCAACGAAAAAGAATCACTTAAATAAGAAATTTAGTCTATGCAACGAAGAAGTCACTTGAAGAAGGAATTTATAACATTCAACTCGAATTGTCGAGTACACAATTATCAAACTTCATAGATGTCTACGAAAGCAGTTGTTTGATATCTAGAAATAGCAATGCACAGCATGTTGCGCAACGTTGCGATACATGTGGTTGCATATATTGTCTATTCGCGTAATGAACATTCGGATAAATATTTTTTATCCGCGTGTGTATATACTAATGAATGTCGGATTAAATTAATGCGATAGCTGTGGCCGTGTAACAAGTAATATCCCCCGGTTGCATGTGTACGTTGTACAACAATTATCCGCTTGTTGTTTAAGCAGCGTGCTCAGGATTATTATTCTGGTGAGAATAATGTACACGTGCTGGTAATGCGGAATTTTAATACGCGTTCTCGTTAATTATTACGCAACCCATTGATATATATATATATATATGTATATATACGCATGTTTAATGCCATTAGAGAACATCATATAGTCTTGAAATTAGCAAGTAAACATGTACATTTGCATTCATATATTCTTCTAATTGTATTTTACAGCTGATCGATTAATACATATTAATATTAGTTAATTCGTGTGTAGCGCATAACATTAACGTTTGCAAATACGTGCCATGCCGATGTTAGGCAATTTCGTGCCTCCCGTAAATTTGTTCACATTTCTTCGCGTCGAAACTACACGAAACGAATCAATGTATTAAAGATACGAAGAAAATGACAGTTTAAGGAGAAACGTATATATAGATCAAATTCCCAAAAGTGTATCACTCAAAGAATTAATGAACTTCAACTCGTTTTAGCAGTGCTAACTATTTAACGTCTAAATATCCGAATTTTGTTATACTCCAGTGGCGTCATTATCGCGGATTTTTATGCACTTTTATAAATTTACGGCCAGAACAGGGACGGAAATTTGTTTCATCTACCAAATATTACAATAAACACTTAGGGACACGTATCTTGAAATTTCTCACGAATGCACGAGACACCTTCCGACAACAGTCTGACAGTAATTATGCAACATTAAAATAACCGTGCGATCGTTAAAAAGTTCATTTACTTTTACCTTTGTTGCTTACATTCTCGCAGCAACAACGCGTTTGCATTTTCTTCAACAGCAGCGAACTTCCTCGCGACAGCGATGGGAGAAAAAGGGGTGGAAAAAACGAGAGACAGGCGCAATATGGAGACTATATAACTCGGAATGAACGTAAACTCGGGGCGTAAACTCGGTCTACGTAAAGCGTTAACAAGCTAAGCTTCATGCCGCGTAAACTAACAGAGCAAACGACAAAATGAATACTTTTTATAGTCCGTCATACCACGTTCGGACGCTGGATAACTCGTGAACGAACAGTTTCGCAGCATCGGGTGTATAAATCGTTCTCCAGATCTACGAACTCTCTCATTCCTTCCTCTCCTCTTCCCCCCCCCCCTCCTCCACCCGTTCGTCCCGCCATGTCGCAAAACTCCATTACAAGACCGTATCAACGAGCGGCGGTGATCGAGCGGCCATTCGTTTAAAGAACCGTCGCCTTCAAAGACAATATTTATAATGGTTGTAATGAAAAGGGAAAGGGAGGGCGACAGAGGAGAAGGAAGAAACTCTCTGGCAAAAGAGGGAGAAAGAGGGAGAAGTCTGACGAAGGAGAGAGAGAGAGAGAGAGGAGTGGCAAGGTAGAGGCCAGCGAGAGAGATTTATTTGAGGCAACCAGGTCTTTGCCACCGGAGTCCGTGTGTACTTTCCACCCTAAGATATTGCGGTCGTTTCCCTTTGGTCAGAGAAGCCGAAGAAAAGTCGGCCGCCAGTTTTTTCGCCGCCACCCTCCGCCCCACGAACGGCCATTTGACTCTCACGCCGACACCCCCGCCGTGCAGGCAGAGTTCTCAGTACCAGGAGGGTTCTCTCTCCTATCAATTCATTGGATTTTTAGCGAGCGGGCCGGGGTTATAACCGGCAGTTCCGCCGTGAAATGTGCACCCACCGAGTTAAAAATTGGCTTCTAATATGATATACGCAGGTCACCATATGGCCGGGAGAGCGCCGCAAAAGCGAACGATATTTCCAGTTTCTTCTGGAAGGCGGGGGAGGGTTATTTTCCACCCTCGTTCCCTCGTTTCGCGCGTCCGCGTCCTCCCTCCCTCCCCCTCCTCCCCCCACACTGCGTTCCGCTGTCGCGAAGAGAACGGCCTCGCATATTCCCTGTTCCATTCGGTCTTGCCCTAACGTACTATTGGAAAGCGATAGTATTTTCGCGCCGGCGGTTCTCTTATGGCGCCGCCGTATTTCACCGTGCTATCCTACCGGATACTGGGCGAGCCAGTGCGAAAGGGGTGGCAGACAGCGCAGAGAGGATACGGATGCATTTAATATGCAATCGTGGGGAAGGAGGGTGGGGCGAGAGAGAACTGTCGAAGAATCGGCGAAAACACGTGCGTCCCGGTTCGCGACATCTGGCTCCGACTCGCAACCACCCCCTCCCCTCACCCCCCTCGGGCGATAAACTTTCCCGAAGATCGTTTTTACGTTTTCGCCCGATGGCGAAACGTGCTTAACCTCACGGTTACAGGGCAGTTACAAGCTACACGTGTGGCGGCGTAAACGCGCGCCGCCGGAGATCCCTCCGCCGCGGTAGGTGGAAAACGAGGAAAGCGAGTCCGCGTGAAACTTTGATTTACGTCTGCTTCGTGGCCGAGCCGCGGATTCCACCTGGAAAACCAGATTAAATCTCCCTTTCCAACGGCGAGGGGGAGGAGGTGGGTGGAGGGAGGGGGTGGTAGGGCGAGAGAGAGAGAGAGAGAGCGAGGCAATTGGGTCAGTTTAGCCGACTGCCGCGATTGGCCGCGATTTATTTTGCACTTGTTGCTGTCGTGACCGGGGGTGTGTGCGAGGTAATTTTCTCTGGTTCCTGGCGTCGGAGCGGCGCGCCGCTGCTTTCACCAGCGTGCGAAGGATTACTTCTAAAAAATCCGCTCGGGATTTTTAGATTATTAAGGCATCGGGGCGTCTGTTGCCCGAAGACTGCGGAGAGGTTTCGACGTACGCTTTCCAAATTACGGCGATCATCTGTCGGAAGAAAATTGGTTAATTGGTCGATAATCAATAAGTTAAAGCAGATGATTTACCATTCGACGGGCAACAATATTTGTTACTGAAAATTCGGTAGAAATTTCTTGTATGTTACAATGTTATTTCGTCGCAAACAGTTGGTCGATTTTGGCCCTTGGTGTGAGAAAATTTGACTGTATGGTAATGTAAAGTATTTCGGGTTATTTCGTACCATTCTATCATCAAGGGCCATTCAGTTGAATAAAAGAAATATAATGCCGCACGTTTGAATAACTCAGAGTTTGAATTGCAAAATTCATTTTTGACAATGGACGTTCGGATTTGGAAGAACAATTTCTTTCACATCTCTGGGAAATTTTCGTTTTCGAAATGTTTGATATCTGTCTACGAAAATTCGCCGAAGAATAATTGTCTGACACACGGATATCGGTTCCAGATTTTTCACTCTTCAATTTTCAACTCAAAGCTATCCCCGAAAATCGCGATCCACAACTAACTTTTATCTTTCAGCTATTGATTAATCTGACCGTCTGTCGAAGTTACCAATTCTTTTGCTTCTCTCGAACTAATTCTTCATTTGCTCGAGAAACGGAAGCGTACATCAACGACAGTGCTGACGGTTGATTTCGTTTGTTTCAGCTTCGGAGGCTAGCTTTCGAAACTTAGCAGTCAATCGACGTAAAGGAACGACACAAGTGCCGGAAGAAAGTATCCGAAAATATTCTGTCACTCGGCGAAACTTTAATCGAGTTCGCTCGCCACTTGGGGCAAATCTATTCGAATATTCGAGCAATCTCTGAAGACTGAAATTCGACGAAACTATCCCGGCGATCGTGCGGTAAGCTTCGGTGTGCACGCGCGCGAGCTAGAGACTGGCGTGAACATAAGAAGACCGAGCATGATTTCCCGGATCTTCTTGCACTCGCTGTGCACGCTCAAAGAAATATAATTACGAATTATAGCGTTCCGCTTTGAATTAATATCGTCCGAAGTTGAAATCGCTCCCCTGGCTGTTATTATCATTATTCGCGTGTCCCGTCTTTGCTCGTTAATTGCAACGAGAGGCTGCGAGACGGTCTAAAGTAGACCAAGTGGAATATTCGACGAAGGTGATTGAATTCTCTGCGAGAGATACCGGTGTTCTCGATAGGTATCCAAGATGTTCGAAACGTCGTCGACATGCATCATGAATGGATGCTGGAGGAGAACGTATAGGGGCGTAGATTGTTGCTCGTGCGGGCCAGAGGAATTAATATCGGCGCTATCGTTGCACTTGAACATCGTGTTTGACGATTCTTTGTGAATTTCGTCCTTTCGAAATATTGATGGTTGGCTTTCTGCAATTCTCAAGCAGGAAATTTTGTAATCGTGGAATTGAGAGATAAATAAAAGAAGACGAAGCAAGTTAATTCACGTTGTTGCCAAAAATTTGGAGTACTTTTACCTTTACTTTAACCAATTTCTTTAATTATTCTGTGAGAAACAAGGATATATAATTATAATCGCAAATTAGCATTTGAATACAATTAATTAAAATTAATATTGCGAATATTGATATTAACATTTAATTACAGTTAATATTACGAATAAAGTATTTAAATATTGAGATCGTGCTCTAAATTTTTAAACATAAGCGTCGGTCTTCGTTCTCGTAAGTGAGAAAAATGTAATTTGTCTTTTGACAGGAATAAAATAATAAAATATCCTCGCTTGAGCGATGATTTTATAATAAAAATCTGGTATCGGGATATTTCATAAATCTACTCTGCATCTGATCGATAATAAAACTGCTGATATGACAGCATTTATATATTGAAATATGTAGTAAATTTGTAGTTAATTGTTTTCTTCATTTCGATGATACGAAGAACAAGTTTCTTTCTGATACATCGACCTTTCTCGGCATGAAAGAAAATCAGTCCACTGTTGAGTGTTTCAGTTGTCGAACTTGAAGAAGAATCAATCGCTTTTTCCCTCAAGCGTTTCAATAATTCTCGTTTGAAAGGACGAGGTTGAGATTTCGGAGGAAGAAAGATAAGAATAAACAAGTAGAATAACGGAATACACTTAGAAATAAATTAGAGTAAACAAATAATGTATCATTGGATGTATTGGCAACATTTTCAGTCTAGACATGAAGGCTAGACGTTGTCAGACGTCTGACGATTAGAACGCGGTACAAATTTTTCTCAAAAGATGCTGTCTAATCCAATTTGTCAAGGAATTTTGTAGGATTCGCTAGGAATAGTGGCAATTCAATATAAAAGCCACGTGGGACAAACTAGATCCGGTGCGGGAACATGACTTGATCAGCCAATCCTCCAAACCAATATTGGTGTTCGTAACCCTATTCCTCGACAGAGAAATTCGTCCAATCATAGGTTTCGACACGCGGCCAACCATATGGACGTAAAGCTTATCCCGTGTCGCGGGACACGTGGCTAATTTTTCTAGACAGTTTCGTACGATAGATACTGCGTAATCGATAAATCGTGAAACAATGTTCTGAGCTTTATACCGATCAATTCCATTTTATAATTCAGTCTATCAAATTATTTATAATATTGAGGAAAAGAAGAGAGTTTAAAAAATTGCCCCTTTTTCTTTTATTACAAGTATTTTTATCTTTTGGCCAATTTCATATGATAGACAGAGTAATTTCGTGTTGAATGCAAATCGAGAAATGCTACTTTGATTCTTGCACGAATTTACATCGAATGTTTCGATATGTTAATACACCTGCAGCTGAAGATTTTATTTGTCAGATTTTTTTAAGTGGGTCATCACGAGATTCTGCACTCGTTTATAATATTCAAAATTAACGATGGTTGAATTCATCCTCCTGTTCGTTATTGTGATTTATAAAACGAAGGTTTATCGTGTGAAATTACATTTGCTTCGTGATATTGTTTTACCCTGACGCAGAGTATAAAAATTTCAAATGGTTAATTGACTTGACGAATTTATGGCGCGAACACCGTGAGAATTAAGTCGAGAGGATAGCGGCTATGAATTGCGTTGAAGTGTGAAATTGGGTTCTCAGCTACGTGTATTTTTACCACGTGTTAATTTTTTCTTTTTTTTGGATATTCTATTAGGAAATGAGGATGAGAAAATACATTCTTTGTCATTTACAACTTTACGACAATTTAAAATATTTTCGTTCCACTTCGTGATATTAAAGAATAAAAGGGAAAAATTTTTCGTTTCAACTGTGAACTATTAGAAAAAGATTTATAGGAACAGTAATCTGTAGAAATTGATTTATTACATAATTATTTTATTATGTATTCATTGTAGTTTAGAAAGCTTTCATTATCCTGAAATTATAATAAACTAGAACAAACTAGAAAATAAACGTTTCGATTATAGTCAAAAACACTTGTCGATAATCCCAGCAACGTGTATACTGAAAAATTAAAAGTATGCTCCCCCATACACGAAGTGAGATCTCACTACATTCAAAACTATTCTTTCACAGTACTTCTGTTCAGCTTTGAGAGTACACTTCGATAAAAAGATATTGACACTGTATATGTAATATTTTTTACAGACTCGTAAACAAGATCAATGAACAATACAAAGAAAATTATAAAGCAAGTTTCCCTTAATATTCCCAACTTGCCTTTCTTTCCCTAAAAGTATTACAATAAACACAATGGTATGCCAATTTCCTTTTCAACTTTTTCTCTATTCTCTTCTTATTTGTTCAGTATTGCTGTAATTATTTAGCAAAAATAAATCTCAATGGCTCGATCCTCTTTTTCCAGAATTTCTCTCTTGCCAAATAAAAAAAAGGCTTTCATCAGTCGCGCCAGTGTTTTCCTCCGAGTTTCTCCACGCGGCGTGCCATTGCCAAGATATTTTCCCGATTCAGAATATTCCGCGTGAAAGCAGCGGGTCGTGTTATTTCACAGTTTGGAACTCCAGTTACCTACTTACCTAGAGGCGCGCAAAGGGCAACGGAATGACGATGGATCGATAGCTCGACAACCGGTAACCACTGGCTTTCTTCGTCGCGCGCTTTACGTAATTCCCCGGGCATTGTTCGCGGGACTCCGGGCTTCGTAAGAAGTTAATAACGCTTCATTTAGTTATGAAGGCTATCGCGCGGGGAGAAATTGTCCGCGTCACGGGATACACGCTCGTAAATCAACCGCGTCGGGCCTCGTTCTACGCGTTTTATGAAAAATCCGGCGACGTTAGCTGCGTGAATTCTTTCGCGCAACAGTCTGTCGTGTTATTTTTATCGACGACATTTTTTTTTTCTTTTTTACGTGACAGCTACATTGTCTCTCGTGATCGATCGTGCTCGATCTATTTTATTAAGCTCTGATTTTTAAAGTAAAATTCGATGAAATTTGGGTAACTTTATTTCTTTTCATCTTCTTCGCGAGAGACAGTTTCACGTTTACGTTCAACCCTCGAATAATATTATCGGATAATAATATTACGGATCACCACATTACGTTTAAAGTGTTAAAAATAAAATGTTGCTCAATGGGTAAATTTTTGATATTTTTGCATTTCATTCGAAAAATTTAACAAATAAATAAATATCGATGAAAATATATGGATACAATTAGCTGCTGGCTTTAAACTAATTAGGCCACATTATGTTGCCTTCCTGGTCAATGCTGTGCTATAATTAGCGCACGTGAAAAAATTGTACACAATTGTGTGACGGTCGTTACATCGCGTTGAAATGAGAAACAAACAATTACCCAAGTAAACAACTTAATTGAAGATCTAAAAGTAAATTGCGAAACGAGTTCGTTTATTTATTCAAATACCACGTTGAATTTTTCAAATTCTTCGAAAGTCTTTCGTCAACATTCATTTCATAATACATTAAAGGCAACGTCTCTTAACGTGTACAACTGAAATCTTCGAAATCCAAAACAAACTTGACCGTCCCTTAAAATAAACAAGTATTTAAATAAATCTGCTGTAAGTGAATAAATAAATATTTAAATAAATCCGACCAAGTAATTTAAATAAATAGAACAAACATTTAAATAAATCTGACTGCCCGTAAAAATATAAAATTTTCTTCGTCAGACAACGAGCGTCGGACATTAGGTGCAAAATAAATATAAATAAACATTATTCGACGTAACGTCGCACGTTGCGATGCTCGTTAATCTTCACTAGATGCGTCCCTCTAATGATGAGAATCCCTCTGTTATCTCGTTGGTCGCCATCCCCCTCCCTTCGTGAGCGCACTCAGTCTCAAATTAACCATAATGAAATAACGATCTCACGTTCCCGACGTCGAGAGGAAGCTGACAAAACGATCTCGGTGCTCTGTTATCTTAGACAAAATGGCCACTGAGGTTGCGGCAACATTACAAGGATGCAACAGGACGTATATTTCGAAAAATTCCATGCGGAACCGTGTAACGCAAACCTTGACCCTCCCTAGTCAACCGTTATAACGTTTCATTTTTCGGTGTCTTGTCATTCGAAACATTTTTTTTTTTTTTTTAAGTGAGAAACCCGAGGGGAAAAGTGACGAAGAAAATTTTGGATATAGTTGAACTTACCGAAACAACTTATAAACTCGTCAGAGTTAACTAATTTAACTGGTAAATAAATAACGAATTACATTCTAACTATATTTTTCTAATTTAAAGTAATTTCTCGTCCACTGAATCTAGAAAGTCTACGCTGCAAATGACTGTGCCAATTTACGTTTGCAGCGTGCGTTTTTAATTTTTCATACACGCATAAAGATCTATTCGAATAATACTTTAAAATTGTGCAAAACCTAACCACGCACAAGATACTGGCCTTGCTTGAGTAATTTGGTACGCTTTTCCTCGAAAATGCGATAAAACAGCGATAAAAAATCGTATATGAACTTCTAAGAGGTCAATGAAAAGGGGAAACTTCCATTCACAAGGTCACCGGCAAACGAACGTTGGAAAAAATTTTTTAAACTTCAGTGGAATCTTTTGAATTTTTAAAACTTTAACAGAAGGAAAGCAACTTTACTTTTCCTCAATCCGTAGTTTCGTAATAAAAAGCAATGTTCGGAAAAAAGGGCCTTTGAGAAGACTAATTTCAAAGATCTCAAAGCAGAAGTTCGACTCTTCGAAATGAGTACACGTAGAATGACGTTGATGATTTTTTTTAAATAATGTTACAAAAATTCGAATATCGACAATTTTTCGACCACAGTTTAATATATTCGCCCAATACGAACAAGATTCAAAAAATTAATTTCAAAGGCCTCAAACTAGAAGTTCCACCCTTTGAAATGAGTACACGTAGAATGACGTTGATGATTTTTTTTAAATAATGTTACAAAAATTCGAATATCGACAATTTTTCGACCACAGTTTAATTTTGTAATTAATATATTCGCCCAATACGAACAAGATTCAAAAAATTAATTTCAAAGGCCTCAAACTACAAGTTCCACCCTTTGAAATGAGTACACGTAGAATATGGTGCGATGATTTTAAATAATGTTACAAAAATTCGAATATCGACAATTTTTCGACCACAGTTTAATTTTGTAATTAATATATTCGCCCAATACGAACAAGATTCAAAAAATTAATTTCAAAGATCTTAAACTAGAAGTTCCACCCTTTGAAATGAGTACACGTAGAATATGGTGCGATGTTTTTAAATAATGTTACAAAAATTCGAATATCGACAATTTTTCGACCATAGTTTAATCTTGTACTTGACACCTTTGCCTGATACGAACGAAAATTGAAAATACTAATGTCCCTCAAAATAAATACAGGTGGAACGTCGTGCGATTTCTTCAAACGACGAATTTCGTATTACAAAACTTCGAAAATCGACAATTTTTTGTTCGCTGTTCAATCTCGTAAACCTCGCCTGACGTGAACGATCTGAACTGATCTGAAGTATCCAATGACCGAGCCGAGAAGCGGTTCAATTCATTTCTACGAAGCTTCACGCTTGATCCGATTACGCGCGGGGATCTCCGTCTAGGAATTGCAAGTACCATTTCTAACTTGGCATTTCCAGGAAATTCGCGAAGGGGGCGATATAATTGCTAATTGCTCGTTAAAGTTCGATCAAGATTCGTAGATCGTAGACCGTTCTGGGCGCGCGGAATTCACGTAACGCCCGAAACAGCGGCGAACAAGTGGTTCTCTGGTAGAGAAAGTATCGCGAGATCCGGAGCCGTCTATCGATTACCGTGCATTACAAAGACCGATGCGCGGCTGCTACTCCACGGCAGCGTGGAAAAGCTTAACAATAGGTACCGTCTAGCTGCATAACCGTGCGAAACCAACGACTTGCACATAAATTGCCCCGGGAACCCGTGGGCCTGCCGGATTCTCCGGTAAACTCGGATTTACTACGTTGAAATCTCGGCAGGCTGAAAACCTGCGTATATCTGTGTATATCGAACTGTTGTTTCCCGATAAGCCCGCGAGAATCGAATAAATCGACAATCGGGTTAATGGCCTCGGGGAAGGTGGTTTTTACTTTAACCGTGATTAAAACACAGGATCTCAGCAGAAGTTCGGCCCGCGCACTCTGGATGTTTTATGTGTAACTTTGTAAGACAGTAGACAATGGCGACTGGATTTTGGAAATATCTGGAACATTGGAAACGAAGAAAATTATTTCCTCTGCTGATTGTCATATGGAATATTGCACTTTTATATTATATAGTATATGTATATTATATAGTAATATAAATATAATAAGAGTAAATAGTAATATAATATAATTTATATTATATATTTATATTATAACTTCATATAATTGTATTATTCTACTTTCAAGTTTCTTATAAATAAAAATTCGCAGACCAATAATAATGACGAATGTGGAAGCTGATGCTTCGTTTGAATTTACTTGCGAGACTGATATTTCCTGTAAGTAACAGTAAGTCTCTGTTATTAGTTAAAAATTTTTTATTTTTCAACTAATTACGTCAATTTAGTTTCAACTGGGTCGTTTGATAATTTTTGTAAATAGAAATAAAATAATGTATCGAGAATAGGGAGATTATGAGTAAATGGATTTACGTTTGACAATATTGACAATTCGTCTGTGAAGTTAATGAATGCTACCATAAGTGATTAAATGTACAATTGACAAATTCAGGGGATATTTATAAATAATAAAGAAACAAATATAACTAGATGGTATAAATAATTAGATACAAATACAGCTAGATGATATCAAGTCGAATGTATCAATTAAACACTCGCTGGAGAAAGCTGGAGAAATAAATATCAAATTGCTTTGACAAATATTTATCGCACGATGATCGACGTAACGGTTATTAAAAACAAAAACGACACGAATGAAACATTACGAATGCAAACATTTATGAATAATGCCGAGTATTGCATTTCAATTGTTTCACGCGATTTGTTTTGCTTTCGTTTCGACATGTTCATATTTATAATGCACGCACGCAGTATTCTATAGTAAAAAAAAAAAAAAAAAAACAGAAAACAAAACAAATAAATAAATAAAACAAAATAGTCGAATCGATTGACACAGTTTGCTAGTAAATTTAAATAGTCAAAATTACTTCGTTTAGAATCACCGTATAACGTATAAATATGCTTTCACTTCGGATGGCGCGACGATTGCGCAATAATATTGCACAAGAACATTCTACTTTCGTTCTACGTCGTGCCAGAACATCGAAAATCACTCGTTGAAAATCCTCCTCTCTTCCTTTCTGGCTTACTTCGCGCAGAACAAAGCTCGCGGAATTAGAATTACGCTGGGAATTAGAATTACGAGGTTCATTTTTACACGGCGGATCTTTCTGCTTTGCCACACAGAAATCAACGGGTTATGGTTCCTTGATTCCTTCGCATTCGCGTTCGTGTAATTTTAAACGCTTCACCGTGTCGTAAATACGGCATTGTTGAGTCGCAGGTGAATATTTATCGTAACTGGAGGGAAAAGGTGAACGCCGAACAAACGCCGACCGTGTCGTTTTATCCTCTCTACGCTGTTGTCTGAAAAAAAAATTGTAGATTTTCCTGACTTCGAGCTGTACCAATTTTTCGACTGTCATGTTTTACAAAAATTGATAGAGAGAAAAAACTAGACAAACGTTACGAAGAAATTAAAATTTGCAATATTTTTTTCTTGATGTTTATTTAGAAACAATTGTTTACGTTCGCCCGACCTGTAAAAATTACTGTCCATTTGTTTGTTCTCGCTGAAAATAACGCGAAATAACGCGCTAAATTCTTCTTCTTTGTCGAATGTAACTAAACATTGGACTGTATTTGATAGAATAGTGACTTTGATTATTTAATTATTAGATGCCCCTTATTTTCTCCTTTCAGGCCAATATTTCAAAATGAAATGTACCAGTTATATAAAATATTTACGTGTACAGTATAAAAATGCTCAAACAATGAAGCACAAAAGTGAATTTATACATATATAACATACCGATTGTTCAATTTGTAAAATGTCAAACAATTATTATTATTTACATTGTGCCAAAATTTTTCTTTCCCCCTATTGTAAATCCATTCTATAATACAAAAAACACGTAAAGTGAAAATCAAATATATTATTCTATTAGAGTACAATCTGTACCTGTTCCTTACCGAGGATTTCAACGATATGATATTACAAAACCAATATTTCCAATAAACGTTTTAAAAGTGGAATCAGGTTTCGGTGATTCGTGACAAAAATTTCCTTTCGCTCTGTGTGTGTGATCGCGAGTCATTGAAGCTCGGGGCCAACAGAGCGGCAATTCAAAGATAACTTCGATCGATCTGGGTGCATCGTTGAACACACATCACCGCCGCCAATTTACTTCTTTTCTCGCGTTAAATACCCTCGACTTGATTGTTCCATTATAAAATAAACGAAGCGAGCCTCGACGAATCACACGTTACCGCGAACGTATTGTGGAAGAAACATCGGCGTCCAAACAGTCGCCATTTGGGAATTAAATCAATATGGGAGATTAAATCACCGCGATTGAAGACTAACAAGAAACAGAGCGGAAACTGTCAACTAGAGGAGGAGAGAAACGTTGAATGAAAATTTACACAGTTTTTCAGAAAATTGAAACGTGAAACTAGGATTCGAACGTGTAGAATCGCGCTCCAAGTCGTGACGTGACATCAGGGGAGGTTCGAGTCATCGCCTTGCTTCTTTCGAATCTCTTCAAGAACCATGAAAGCGAGGTGAATTTAAAAATTCGTTGCTAAATTTAACGTGATTGATTATGAACAATCTCTCGTTTTACAAGAACCTTGCTCTACAAATTCTTAACGAAATTTGCAAAAGTCACTAAGCTAAAAGTTAAAGATCAGATTAGCAAGATTTAAAAATGAACGACAACGCTGGATGTTTCACGTTCGGAGTGCACTAAGTCAATCTAAGAAATCGTTCCTTCGAACCGCGTTTTCCACATACTTGAAGCTCGAGTAAAGAGAAGTATGCGCTTCGCCGATAAAATTGCCAATTAAATTTGCTTCTTATGGCACGCGTGCACGGCCGTGTTCTGCATAACTTTCCAAATAACTCGAACTATGCAACGTTGTTACCAAATGAAGTCTTCAAGTTGAGCGTGTCACCGAGCCCGCAAACCCTCGCCGAACGAATCCCTTATCTATCTAGTTCAGCAAGCACTGTACATTACTTCCAACGTTACGCAAGCATAACGTGTCTGGTTCATCGAGCGCCGCTTAACATGCGCGAAAAATCTTGAATAATTAGCCTCGGGGCTCGAGCGAGATCGTTTCGAGGAACGAAACGGTAATTTCTTTGAGTGACGTGGCACCTGGCTGGCTTTTCAACCCGCGAAGCATCAACCTCGCTGTGTCAAACGTAATTTATTTCTAGATAATTCGATTAATTCAGTCGATTTAGTCAGGCCAATTGAAAGACTATTTCGGGAGTTTGTTCGACGTTTTATATCCCTACGTATTTCCGATTTCGTATCTCGGCGAAATTTTTGGGAAATTGGAGTATTTCGTATAGCACTGTGGTCGATTGCGTTTCCTCTCGAATTAAAGAAACATTCAAGCGAAATTTTCTAGATTTCCTTCCTTCGATTAAACTCGCAAGAATGTCGACTTCCTTCCAATCGAAAATCCAAATTTCTGTGAATCGCGAAATTTCGATCAACTCTTGAACGTCCACTGCAACCAGAAAACACGAACGGCTGTCGAGATAACAGAACCAGCGGTTGAAGCAAGACCTCGCCGAGAGCTGAAACGTAACAATTTCGAAAAAATTCCGACGCCACGGAGTTTTGAGCTATTTCCTTCGTAAAACGCGTATGTATAATAAGGGAGTACCATATTTTTCAATGGCAAATAAAGGAACGAAACGGTGCAACGATTTAGGAGCGAACGAGTTTCTGGTAGCGGTGTTTCAACTATTGGCCAGCGATTTTAACCTTTGTTTCCACCAGCCACGCGTTCATGATGCGCCAATATTTTCCCAAATTTTACAGATCTCGAACAACGCGTGTGCGATCATTGTTTTTCCCTTCATTTCGCAGTCCTTTGTCTCCTCTCTCTCTCTCGATTTTTGCCGTTTGAAAAAAAATTTTTTTCTTCTCTTTCCCATTCTTCTTTTTTTTTCATGCCTTCTCTCCTCGTGAAATTTAATGCCACGCATGGACGATCCCGTGTAGCCGCTACTGCTGAACGCGCCATTTCAAGTTATGATTACGCGCGCGCCGCAATTTCCACCTATCCAGCTTTCTTCCAGCATGAATTTCGATATACACGCGCCGTAGGTTTCCCCGTTTAATTCCGCGCGCGCGCGCGGAATTATTCGGGGGAAAAAAAAAAGGTGGAAACTAATTGTTACTTCGCTCCGCGTCCCGTTTATTTTCGAATGGAGCCCCCTGCTTTTTTCACCGCAGGCGCGCGAGAACGCGGAATTTCGTAATGCGAATTTCCGTTGCGTTGTTGTGCATTGATTAAAATTGTTGCGCCGGTTACAGGGGGAGGGGGGGGGGGGATCGCGGCATTTTTCCTACCGATGCGTGTTTGTTATATTTATCAGGGTGTAATAATCCGATCGTGATTCACGCAGAAACTCTCTTCTTTGCGGTATTGTTGAAACTCTGTTGGCACGTGTACCGCGCGATTTTATTTAATTTTAATTGAAAACCTGATGTCAGGCTTGTGCGTGTAAATTTCATGCGCGTCAATTTCTTCCGGATGATTTGTTCTGAAACTTATTCTTCGCCGAGTTTTCACAAACTTGACGTGCTTGAATATCGCTGAATAATCATGATTGTTTATCAGGAAACGAGCGCTATGAGTTTTCTTATCGATGTTACCGTTACTGTTACTTTGAAAATTTCTAGGAAAATATATTTTCTGGCAGCGTAAATTCCTTACCGCGTAAATGGTATTATAATTGAATACAGCGCGTGAATAGAGATTCGCGCTAAATAGAAGGACAAATGGCATTTGTTTCTCATCTGGATGTACGTTTCTTAATTTTGCACTTAATCAAACATCAACCAATCTCACATTGACCAGGTAGATGAGCCTAGAAGCATTGCGACGTGAGTATCAGTTTCCCAAGCATCTCCACCTCGGACGAACATCGAAAGAAACTGGGGCCAATCGCGACTTGCTCTCCGTCTTCATGATCCAGCATCACTCGGAGCCCCAAGTCGCAGACAGTTAGCCCTCTCGATCGCGCTATCTCTGCTAATACCATCGCGAGCGATCTCGAGGAATACTATCTTGATCGCCGGAGCCGCCGTAGTTCGAAAGTGCTCGCGGGAAAAAACGAGCCACGATAAAAGCACCGTCGCTCTTTAGCTCCGTCTCTGATAACAACCACCATCTCTCGTCGTTCAATCGTGTTTACAAGAAGAAGAAGAAGAAGAAGAGAAAAAAAGAATCTCGACTTTTCGAAGAGAGAGAGAGAGAGAGAGAGAGAGAGAGAGAGAGGATCAGAGGTGAGGCGTAACGCTGCGAAATCGTTCGCGTTCTCTCAAAAGAAAGCGAACGATCGGTGATAGAAGAGCGTGTACAGGAGAAAGGCAGCGGAAGGGTGAGAAAAGTATTCGGGATTTAAAGGAACTCTCGGCAGAGACGGTGGGAGGTAGGAGGGGGGGGAGGGAAGGAGGGTAACTTCTTTTGTCGGATGCAATGCGAAAAGAATGACCGGGCCACGACCAGGTTGCCAGCGCGCTCGCGACGAAAGAGATCGTAAGTAACGTAGGTGAGAGAGTAGGTTGTCGAAGCGGTCTGATTCGGAGAACGATTTGAAAGCCACCTGCCCCCGGACTTTCCAACTATCCGCCACGTGCGACGTACCCGGCCGGCCGGGGTCAGGAAACCACCAGCCAATTTCTTTGAGTGCCCCAACCCGGCCAGTCATCGTCCCCTGTGTCCATTGTGCTCCTATTGTGATCGGATATCAGCGTTATTTTTGTCCGAATTGCAGAATGGCCGCCGATGGACTTGGTCGCGAACTTGAGGGGGCGAACGTGTCCCTCGAAGATGGAGCAGAGGGTGGTGGCGCGGCTAGTAACGAGCACAGAAACGTACATACCATGTCTGGTGGCTCGTGTCGTTGATATTGAAACAAATTGAGATGTAGGTTGGTCATGTAAGTGGGCGAGCAGGTTCGAGATCGAGTAAGCAAGTGGAAGATGGAATTTAACGGCGAGTGTTGTTATGGTTTGTGGAACTTGTCTCTGTTATATCTAGTTTCTCAAAATTGCACTAGCAGTTTAATTATTGTAGCTTTATTTAACTTGTTTATCGTTGGGCGATTTCCGTGTACTGTACAACGAAATAGTCGTCGATTGTGATTGATAATATGGAGCGGAAGTAACTGCAATTGCAATTAATTTGGAATGCGAAAAGGAATAAAGAATCTTAAAAAGATAAACATCGTTCACGAAAGAAAAGATATTGACTTTTGTCACAAATGCTTTAATTTTATCTTTTAATTCAAAAATATGAAGCTGCGTCGAAAAGCATCGCTCGAATATCTTGTTTCATTTGATACAACCGTTACGTTGTCACCAATCGTTTTTTCATATTTTGGAAATTTTTGTTATTGCTGTTGGCTAAAAAGCTACTTGGAAGTTCTAAAATCAGAACTTACTTCGAACGTATCCTCATTAAATTCACTATAGATCATCCATCACGAAGAGATATTTATTGTCCATTAAATTTCATTTTCTAAAAGTTTCTACAACGAGACGAGTGATCTCTCAGAAATCGACAGCGACGATCTACACCACTGACGTTTCAGATTTTACGGCGGAGATCTCTCTGCGCCTGCAACGGGAAATCGTGATGGACGGAATTGTTTAAAAGTGTCGCGCCAATGAAATTCGTGGAGGGTAGCGGCGCACAAAGCAAGTAAAACAGGCCAAATTGGCCGTGGCGGAAAGTTTAAGAAGCACAAGAAAATTTTCTAAAGCGTCAAGATGCTCGAGCAAACGGGATGAGCGGCCAAGGTAAAAAGAGAATTTAAGAGACGACCGAAAGGAAACCAACGGAAGAGTTTGACAGAGGGGACGTCTCGAGAAACGAGAAGGAAATATTATTCGTGAAAGTTTGGTAACGCTTCGTAAGGAATTAGCAATGAGATGGCGCGGGTACGAGATCGAGAAGAACCATGCGAAGACATAATCGTTATATACGAGACAGCGTGAGAATTAAAAACAGAAACGTGTATGGAAATTCTTCAACCTGATGACTGAGGCGTGTTAAACAGAAATTTCTCCAGATCGAGTTGTGCATTTCGAGAGAATAATTTTATCGCCACACGAAATGCAAAACTTGCAAAAGACGAGCGCATTTATACACATTGCATGTATAAAATCTGTTTCTCAAACGCCACTTATTCTCCTTTTAAAAATCAACTGCCATTAACCTTCGAATCATTTCTCGAGTCGGGGGAAATTCATCTGATCCGTATTTTTTCAAATTTCCGATGGAAAACTCGGTTCCAAGCGATGTGCCTCGATGAAAGTCTCCGAGCGGCGAATCTTCCGGCTCGCCGCGAGGCTTGATCCCAGGCCGAATCGAAACTTGCCGCGGTGAGCGAAAAAGTCAGAGAACGTCGAGGCGTGGTGCCAGTTTCGACAAGAATTACCAATGGATCTACGCCGCGGCGATCCAGCAGCCCCTTCTTCGTTTCTCTTCGACGTTAGTCGCGGGCGGTGGGTAGCATTAGCGTTAAGAGCAATAGAACAACGTGGCTACAGAGCGTGGCTTAAGCCAGCCACTCCCTTCGGCCGGTGCTACGCCACTGGAGCAATAGCTGGGTAACGGCGACAAAAGCGGGGGAGAGAGAGTTGATTAATGGAAGAAGTAAAGTCGTCACCGAACAACCCTGCCAGCCCACCCAGCTCGATTCTTTCTCCTCCCACCCCATCCTGTCACCTTCTTCAACCCTTCCCCCTTTGTTTCTCTTCGTTTCTACTTCGTACTTATTGCCACCCCTCTCCTATCTCGTTGCCTCTCCCTCCTTTTCCCCGGCTACTCTACCACACCGCCGAGCAGGATCGACGAGAGAATCACGGCTACGGAGGGGGGATGGGGGCTGACTTTTATTGTCCGCGATAATCTCCGGTAGTGCGGGCGAGAGCCGACACCCTACGTAGATACTTTCAGCTTGCGCGCTCGCTTCTTGGACGATCGCGGAGAACGGGAGAAACGATCTAACGGGGATCGTCACCCTCGAATCGCTACCCCTAAAAGCTCTGCGAACGTCGACAACTCGACTGGCGTGAGGAGACGGCGGGGAGGGCGGCGAGACAATGCGAGAAGTCGGCGCGAATCAACGACATCCGCGAGGAGAGGAAGTTTGTTCTTTATCGCTCGGAGAATACCAGCCGTGAGAAAGAGTGGAGGGGTGGTAAAAAAGGAAGAGCGTGAGCGAGCTGGAAAAGGGAGAGGTGTAAGGGAGGCTTGTACTGGAACGTCAGGGACGTGCACCGAACTCTCAGGTACAGATCGAACACGTGAGCTCGACGCTGCTACCCTCTCCCACGCCCGCGCGCCAAGAGGATACATTATACGGCCGGATTTCAGGAAAAGTCCCCCCCCCCCCCGATGCGATTTCGACGCTACTTCGTTTCACTTTCCGTTCCGCTGAAAAGGAAGAGAGAGAGAGAGGGGAGCAAGAGGGTTGAATTGGCTGGGTGTACCCTGGGGGGTGGGATGTGGGAGAGGGAAGTGCAGTCGCGTGACCATGGCCGCCCACCACCGGTGTACTATCAGCACCGTCACCGTTAACACCGTCTGCAACCGTCGACCGCCCTCGCAAGCGAGTCTCTCTCTGAAACAGACACGCTTGGCCCGATCAATTCAACGTCAAAGTTACCCCTTTAGGAAACTGCACGCTCCACGTCCCAGCTGCGCCCGTTAGCCAGTCACGCCATGACGAGCTGATTTCCCTCGAAATTTATTTTCATGCCTCGCGAGACCCAGCCGCGCACACGTGGCAATGAAAGAAAGGAAGGAAGGTGATGACGTCGTTTTCGATTTCAGGTTAGCGAATGTTCGCTAATTGCAAGAGAGTCTCGTGACCCGGGCAACGAGCCACTGTTGCGAGCGTCGAGTGTTTCTCGTGACTGCGACTGTTCGAATTTTTCACTTCGATCGTGCGTGTTGCGAGAAATATTTTCAATGCACAAATTTGTTAATTATTTACTAGACTTTTCATAGACACGTACACTTAATGCCGTATTTCAAAGCGTCAATTAATAGGCGGTAATTTCACTGTTAACCACTTGCGCTGGCCATAACGAGTGACCAAACCGTATACAAATAATTCGTCGCTTTCTCTTTGAACGTCGGTACGATATCACTCGATAGAAATCATTGAGAATTATTTATTTTCCCTATTTTGTTTTATTTAAATATGATACTTGAAACTGAAAAAATATTACAACTTTGAAACAAAAAATTCTGTCCTGCGTAGCACGTCATTCGTCGCTGTAAAATTCTTATCATATCTGTGGTTTGTAACACAAACTTCTAATTTTCTATTTCACGCTGTCGCGCAAGCTACTTTTCGTTGATTTAACGTGCAATATATCGAGAACATTATCGCGACATCGAATTGTTGCGAGGTACCGAGGACAATCAGTACGTAATAATTCACGGCAATGATCAACGAACGACAATAGATAACGATACCGACATTCAAGGATATATACTCGCAATTACGTTACAACTTGCTCGTAAAACATAAAGTAACGCGTCGAGCGCGAGGAACAATTATTACGTAACGAGTATTTATGCTCTTCTTCCACATATGATAATTTCTTGACAATTCGTTAATTTAGTGAAACATCAAAACGATATAGATGGATACAGATGGATGACAAAATTTTCAAATTTTACGTTCAATGAATATCCACTCTCGCAACGCGCGAGCATGAGGGAATAACGAAATTTCAATGCAACAACGCGAGCCATCCTTTACAATGTCGCTGTAAGAAAGTTAAGAAAATCTCTATGATCATTGAGGCACAATTTTCATGCAGATTTCACGTGGATAAGAAGCGCTTTATACGAATAAATACACGGTTTCTTTCGTAACACGAGATCCCACGCTTAAGCTTTGGACGGTAGCTTTTATGCAAGTTGAAGGTAGAGAGATAAAGGATGATATCTCGCCTGAAAGTAAATCGTATAACGCGATATTTGGATCCCCGTTTCTTTAAGCTTGCAAAGTCTACCAGTTTCGAAAAGTACAAGGTACTTTCTCTGGCATTAATACCATTTACGATGTAGTCTACTAGTTAGTGGAGGCGGAGGTAAATCATACGACCCACCTATCTGATGTAAGCTAAGTTAAACCTTCTTGATCCAAGACTTACGTATCTAGTTTACACCTAGCGCAAGCGAATTCAACTCAGACGCAACGTGCCTAATCCACTCTATTCAAAGCTAGTCAACTAAATGTAGATTTAACGTATCTGGTCTGCATCTAGCTTTGGCTCGAGTTAGCCTTGTCGAAACGCGTAATCGTCATAACGTCAGCTTTGAATCTTATTAACTGGCTGAGACTGGTAATTCGTTGGTTTGCCAGTTTCGCAGTGTCGAGTTCAGGAAGTCGAGGAAATTAACTTTCACCCCGCTGGGAGAAGAGTTTTCTTTCTTTTCTTTTTTCTTTTTGGACTCTCTCTCGAACTTTCGCGAAGAGAAATCTTTTCCAAGGAAATAATTTTAATATTTATTGGAAGTTTCAGAATTTCGTCAGATTCGGAAGCCCGATTAGAGTGGAAAGATTAGGCTTGGATGTGGACTGCTATTACCTCGCGATAGTTTCGAAGAGAATGTTTATTCTTATTGAAGGAAAAAACTCGAGCTTGCTTCGGTATCACACGGTTGTTTCAGAATTTTTGATAAACTCCGAAATTATTTCATTAAATTGAATGTAAAGATGCCAATTCACCTACACGTACAAATGTTAAAAAAATATTTTTATCTCGAGGAATTTAATTGTTGCTCTTTATTAATTTACTTTCTCGCTAATTCAACTTTTACACACGATCCACTCGAAGCCACGTAAAAATTTGTCCCCAGGGGAAATGGTAGAGAAACCCATATCTCTCAAAGTCTTCTCAATAGCAAAAACTCGCAGCACCCTTGGAACGATTCTCGTAATTCTTAAATTCGCGACGGAGCCACGGAACCGAATAAATCAATGGAGAAAGAGAGAGTATTTATTGAACCCTCTCTTATTTATTTCGTGTCCCTTTTATTCGCAAAACGGGTCGAGAACGATAAATATTGACGGGCAATGCATCGCACCGGGTCTCGAAATATTCACAAAAGATCGGGGTATCACGAAATATTCACAAAAGATCGCTCGCACGACGGGATAAAACCACGAGCACCAACTGATTATTATCTAGTTCGTCACCCTGTTTCCCCAAAGAAGGGGCGGGCTCGCCGAACGATGAAAAACATTTCTTCTTCTCGTTTTCTTTCCCCTCCTACCCCCCTTTTTTTTAACGACACTTGATCGACGAGAGGCTGCTCGAAAGAGTCGTCTCATTAATTCGGTACGTACTTGCACGAGCGGCCAGAAAGATGGATGGAAGTGAAGATGCACCGATTCCCTCGCAAGTAGGGAAAACGTTGAACGAGGAAAAGAGGTGGAGCGCGAAGAGAGAAAGGGGGATAAGTAATCGAGTGACTCGCTATAATTTTAATGAGTTCCTCGATGACGCGAAGACAACTGGCGACAGAGAGACTGACATCTCCGACGACTACGAGCAACGCGAGGAGCGAGAGGGTGGCGAGGGCGAACGACGACGAGGCTGCTGGCTTTCGTCGAGAACAACGGACCAGCTTTGACTTGAAAGTGCGACCGGGCATCGAACGGAAAAACCCCGGGGATAATACTTCCACAGAAGTTCCTCTCCTCTCTCTCTCTCTCTCTCTCACTCTCCCCCACCATCACCTGGTCCCACACCACCGTTTTCCTGTACCAAACGGAGAGCTGTCTACCGGGCTCGTTGCTCGACAGCTCGCCGAGGCTCCGCGATTTTTCCCGTCCGGTCATGAATAGCAACGAGAGTGGAAAAACAGGAAAGTTCCCGGCCGCCGCGCGGCCAACTTTCTCACCCTCCCCTCCCCCAGAAGCGGAGTTTTCTTCGTAGCTGTTGGAACTGTTTTCCGGCCCCCTGCCCTCACCTCAGCCGCGTACGCGAAACGAGATACCGATTGCCGGCAACCGGTTGTTTACAATTAGCCGATCAACTCGAAACGCTGATAAAGAGCCACTGCCTCCTGGCCACTGGTGAACCGAAAGGGATCGCGTTGGCGATGGTAGGAGAAAATTGGGGAAAAACGGATCGGGAAACGGAAGGTTTGATCTTTCGACTGATCGAGGTGGGTTGGTGGGTTCGACGTAACTTTTGATGGGTTTTGGAAGAACTTTCGCCATCGATTAAAAAGAAATTAACACGTTGACTGTCACGGTGGATGTCGATGGTCGGTACTTTGATACGTAGAAATATTCTAGAACGATTGACAGACATCACGAACATCGCCGACAATGGAAATGTTAAATGATATACGTAACTAGATAATACTATGTGCTTTCGTTGTAACGCAATTAAGCACGCCATTACACAAACTTCATTAGAACTAAGGAAAAGTAATAATTGTTACTAATATAAATTTTCTAATATAAAGATTTCATCAGTATCAGTGACATCGATAATGATTTTCTTAATTGTCTGAAGTATTTCGGCAGTATTGTGTACGAGAAATGAGCATGGTTCTCGGTCACAGTATAATAAAAAATAATGCAAATATAATTATATTATAGTAACTGCAATGTAAAATATTGCAATGCAAGAAATTAACGCGTAGAGAAATGTAGTAAAAGTTCACCCTCGCAGAGAAATGATCCAGAAGGAAAGATAATTCGCGATATTCGTCCTAATTAATTCTTCAATGCCAAATTACGTCGATACAGCGAAACATATACAGATCCGCCAATAACAAATCTGATTACAGAATTTTAACAAAGAACACGTAGCTTGGTAATAATATCTCATCGTCTGTTATTCCGCAGCTTTATATATATATATATTATGAAACGGCTATATAGTAGACACCGGTGGACAGTACCAGGTGAGTGATGAACGTGATACAGTGAACAATCAGTTATAATTGAAACAATTTTCAATATCCTCTTTTCACGTTCGTGCGCGTATAATAAACAAAAACCCTTCTTCCGCGCCTCTATAACTGTAAAGCGCAACAAATCCCATTATACTCTCATGCAGCAATCAACGGCCGCGCGACGTGACAAGAAGCGGATCGTTTTCGGCGTATCCGTAGCTCGTCACGCGGAGATTAATCCGCTTCATCGTTCTCGTTAATAACTGATGCGGAACGGAATGTTTTTATTGAACGGAACAGGCGAGCGTCACGACCGGTAATCGGCTCGATCGCTATGTCACGACGCGTCATTTAAGAACTCGACGTATGCAACGTTGAAGGATCTGCGACGGGGTACAGAGTGTTTCAGAAATAGTCAAATTTCGAGAGCACGCGATTAATTTGCGAAGCTACTGATATGACATGATATAATATTAATCTTTGAGTTCGAGAGTTGATATTTCTGACATATACACAGAATGTCTCTTAACTGGCATTCTACGCGAGGAAACGAAAAAATTGAAAATTCTTTTTGAATTGAGAACCTCTGTTTTCGAGAAAGTCGAGTTTGAAAATTTATCAGTTGTACTTGAATTTAGTTAATTCCGTACTGGACAGGCGCGAATAATCGACACGAGGATATTCTGCGCGCAAAAATAAGTGAAAAGTGTAGAATACAACTTTTTTTTCAAGAAACTAGGCTTTGAATATGTTTCGTTAAAAAATGGGCTTGATATCGCGTGTACTCGATAAATTTTTCTATTCTACATTTTTTTATTTATTTTCGCACGTAGAACAACCTCCTTTTAATTACCCTTTTCTGCCGCGTTTGGAATTAGCTAAATTCAAGTGCAACTCGATAAATTACCAAGCTCGATTTTCTCGGAAACGAAAATTTTAACGAAAGAAATTTTGTCCCTTCTTTTCGACACAATTTTTCACGTAGAATCACCTGCTACTTGACTGTACCACTAGTTATGGGATATCCTATAATATATGGTCGATGATGAGCAATTTATCTGATTGTGAGTATGAAAGGAGTGTAAAATTCTCATTCTCCTTCGAAATTTCGAAATTTGAGCTAGTGAAATTTGGACTACCATTTATTTTCTGTTTCCTCTAACACGTAGAACTCGGCCGTAACTTTTTGAAAGACACTGTATATTAATGGCAGCGCCGTTTCGCACGGAACGACGGAATGGCAACGAAGTTGGTGAACGTTTTTGGCAGACCAGTGGTCGACAAAACTGTCGTGTCGCCATCGAATTCCTCTCTCTCTCTCTCTTTTTCTCTGGTGACATCGCTAGCGTGGTCGACAGGCTTGACTTTTTAAAACGCGACTAGCAGACGAAATTCCCTCGAATTTAAATAGTTCCCTGTTACCAGACCCGACACCACCACCGACACGGGCTACGCGTCTACGCAACGCCACGTTCGTTCGATTTAGCCCAGCGCGATTTAAATCAACTTGATTTAAGCTTTCCCTCGACCTCTCTCTCTCTCTCTCTCTCTCTCTCTTTCTCTCGTACCTTGCCTCGCTATTCCCTCACTTTCGCGAAACCCGATCCCTTTTTGCTATTCTTCTAATTCTACCAGTCACGCCATCATGTATCTCTCCCTCTCTCTCTCTCTCTCTCTCTTCTGTACTTGCACTAGCTAGTACCAGTCGCCATCTTTGTCGCTTTTCACGCGTCCTCGTACATTTTCGACCCCCCTCTTGGCAAGCCACTAGCCCTCCGCCCACGTCACACACGCGTTCTTTCGCGCCGCTCGTTTTTCCAACTCCCCCGCCGGGGCCTCCATTGTTTCCGTTCGCTGATGTTTCCTCGATTTGGGTCGATCGACGGCAAATGCACGTCGAAATCGATCTAGCAAGCCGCCAGCGGAGCGGGCACCGCTACCGGTACTTATTGTGCAACCGGCGCGGCGCGGCGCGGCTCGATTGATTGGGGGTTACGTGTATTCGTGTAGAGTGCGGCCGGAGAACATTTAGGCTAATCGGTTTATTGGACGCAGGCAGCCTTTTAGAAGTGTTCAAATTGTACAAACAAGGTGATTGTGAAAGGGTCGGAAAGAGTAAGCTGCCTAGAGTGCGCCACGTGTGTGTGTGTGCGCGTGCGTGTATGTCAATCGGCAGCTCTGTGTGTGTGGCTTGGTCGGTTTGACAGCCGAGCGTTTCACCGCTCTTGCCGATTTCTCAAATTAGTTTGCGGGCTCGGCAACTGCGCATCGGTTGACCGGTATCAGATACGAGGCGAAAGTAATAGAGCTGCCGCGAGGCGAATGATGAGTTTTGGATTCACAGTATGGTTCGCCATTGACAAGAATACGTATGGAGATGTTTCTGATAGAATTAACTCTTGCAACGATACGTTTGGACACTTTGTTTCTCGATAGATTTGGAAAGCAAGCTTAATAAGATGATCTGTTTAATTTAAAACAGAGAAGAAGAGTAATCAGAAATATTATCATTTCCCAAATATTTTTCATCAGCTGTTTGCGATGAATGAAAATGTATAAAATCGAGTCGTTTGATTTTCGAAACGTTAAACTGTAATTGATCGGCTTGGCTTCTGAGAAGATACAATTAAATTTGGATATTGGAACATTTTTATACCGTGCTATTATTAACACTCACGATTCTTCGTTGTATTGTATTACAAGCAGCGTTTTGTAAAGACACGTATTGTGAAACACAACAAATTGTTCAAATTTTATAATTCAAATTAGTATTTATTTATCGACGAAATGTAATGAAACCTACAACATCGTCAAGTTTTGTCATAAAATAATACCGAAGAAATAGTAAAATATAAATGTGCACTTCAAAACGAAATTGTATATTCAACGATTGTTAAATTTCACTGCCTATTGTCAGATAAAATTGAATTATTTTATCCGCAGAGCAATATAATTCGCTGAAATTTAATCTGAATTTTTTTCAGTGTTCGAAATGATATGAGATTAAGCGAAATAATATAGTATTATTGAAGAAATGCGTGGTGTTCTGGTAAACAGTTGTAATTAACACACATTAAGACAATTTTAACCGATCTAGACTATTTAATTTAATAAGAATTAATACATTCTTCTGTGAATATTGTCAAATTGAGATTAGCATCCGACAGACGTTAATTAAGGAAAGGAAGTAATATTGATAAAAGGAATTTTAACTCAAGTAGATCGACATCAATACCCCCAATCGTTCGTTTCATGATAAAATTGTTAATTTCTCAGCTGCATTCAATGCCTTTGTATCGAAGGTAATGGATAAAAAGCTTCCACCCAAGATACTAAATTGTTCTCTCCTTTCTTGCTACATTTTCTCTAATTTATCAAATTTTCATAAATGCAGGAGAATTATTTCCTTCCACGGCGCTCGAATCGAATCAAGAATCACAGAAATTGTATAAAATGTGGAAATTGAAACATTTTTCATTTATGAGGCACGTTTGAAGTACTGAGAAATGTATAACATGTGTGCGCATCTTTCATATTTCATCATTAATTATTCATCACGTATCTATTATTCAAACATTGGAACATAATTCAGAAGTTACTTGGTTGTCTCAAATTTTACAAAATTTGCTGTCGCAGGATTAAAAGATCTCAATCCTGTATCGATCGTTGTTTCTCTTGTTTGAAATTAATTATTAATTAAGATCGATTGCTCGAAAATTTCACTTGTTGAGTTTATTGATTGCGTATATTTCAGAATTATTTACGTTTTGAGAAGCAGTGCCTCTTTTCTCCTTCTAATTTTATAATTATCATTTCTCCAAACTAATTTAACGTTAATTTAATCATCACAAAATTGTTTTCTTCTTCTTTTTTTTTTTTTTTTTGTTGGCGCTGAAAGAAATTCGTTTTTTTTTTTCATTATCCCGAAAAAAAAGAGAAAAAAACAAGCTGTAAATGAAAGAAAGGAAAAAGAAAACACTCGCCAAACGCGTTTAATAATTCATCGCATTTTTTCATTCCGCCAATCAAATCCTAGATGCCCAGGTGTGTGCCCTCTTAAAACTTTCATCCAAGAAGCGTAAACCAGCAGCGCGGCGTGAAGCTAACAAAAAAAGCTAGCAACGCAGACAACCAAGTTGATGCAACTCTTCAACGCGCCCTTAACCTCTGGGAGACGTGCGTCGGATGCAGGAAAGCACGCGGAACCAAGTTGGTCAACGTATCGCCTGGCCGTTGCAACGTCTTGAACCACAATGTAGCGGCAATTTAACTTTCCAGGCGGCTTACGTGCGTCCTGCATACGAACAACGCTTGACGAAGACTCGCGTGATGGAAACGCAAACTGGTGGAAGGTGAAACGGAGAAGGTGGCAGAGTTTCAGATATTTTTCTTCGATACAAAAGCGTATTTGTGTTTACTCACGGGACAAATCGTAGCTCAAGCGTTTCTTTCAGTGGACAGGTGACTCTGTACGTGTAAAATCCAGCTACATAATATCGCGTTTGTTAAGGCCAACGGTACGTAACACTTGTAATGTGCTCCAACGGAGGAATTTCACCACTTAGAAAATTCCGATTAAGCGCCCCATAAATCTCAGTTAGTCTCAAGTGCGACGAGGCATCTTCAACACCATAGGGATCATCGTGTTATAATAAGTGTGTACTCGAAGGATCGTGCAGGCAACAGGATCAGATAATCATTCCCGATGCCACCTCACCCGGCGGTGATGGAAAATTTGGCAACTTTCTCCGAACTTTTCTCATTGGTCTTGGCCTATCCTGCGCTCCACAAAGTCGCTTGGGAAAAGTAATCCAAGGCTTGTTGTAAAAGAAGACTTGGAGGAAATCGTCATCAGTCGTTGTTTAACATTATCGAGTCAAGCAACAGTCGACAACTTGCAAGTTGTAAGAAATTATAGCAGAAGTCGAATAGTGAAGTTAAGTTACAATAAATCACAGTGGTATTCAAGCCATCAGGCTTGGTACGCAATAAAATCAAGGCGATTCGTTTCCCAAACTAGTGGGTGGTCCTTCGAGAAGGTACACGATCGACCCCAGTCGTCGTCAATGTCGTGAGGTGGACATTCAGAATGTACATTAAAGAACGTACCAGGGCATACTTGGTCCTGTCTTCTCTTCTGGAAGGGAAGATATGAGATAAGAACCGGGTGGAATTTTGCAAATGGCGCGCGACCCGTCAAACCGTGCGAGAAACAACTGGGAAAGCGTGTCAGTCAGGCGAGGAAACAGCAGACGAGCATCACGAACGTATTACATTCAACGAGTTTCACCAACTTCTGGCCGATACATCCTCGTGTCTCCGTGAGGCGTTCGCCCCCTCCCCCCTCACCCCCTCACCACCTTTCATCTAGCAACCAGACCGCCTCATTCTCTATGCCTGTTTCTCGTGCAATGCAATTTCAAATTAATTATGCATCGAACTACGGTCGGCCGTAGGCTGGCGTCGAGTAATATTCCGGCAGTTCACGCCTTCGTGGCCGAAAGAGGCAGCTAATAAACCGGCATCAATTAGCCGACACGCTATACCTCGCCGCGTACACGATATCTGTGGTATCCTGAATTAGGCCT
Source organism: Tetragonisca angustula (assembly GCA_036937485.2). Taxonomy (NCBI): domain Eukaryota; kingdom Metazoa; phylum Arthropoda; class Insecta; order Hymenoptera; family Apidae; genus Tetragonisca; species Tetragonisca angustula. The sequence goes on along the minus strand of JAWNGG020000087.1, from coordinate 608,553 downwards.
GACCTCGCGCACACACGTACACACCGGTTCATAAGTAACGAGTCGCCCGCTGACAGTTAGGTTACTCATTCACGGTTAGACAAGTGTCGTGGAATTTCTTACTCGGGATTTGATATTTACGTAAAGACAGAGGCGTAAGATTGCAGGGACAGTGAAACTTCGTCTTTTTACGTAGACCGTAGGATAGAAATGGGACATGTTTTGATAGAAAGAGAGAATTTTAAATTTATCTACTACTGTAAATTGATGTTATTCTATTTCTGAATATTCTGATTGTCGTATCATCGATAATTCCATTAGTATTGTACACGATTCTCTGGATTTATCGTTTATGAATGTTTGTAACATGTGGACAAGCAGATTTTTACGCATTTGTGGTTACTGTAGGCAACATTTTGTAACTCGACGTGTAATGCATATTTTTCATTATTCTACAAATCGTGGTTCTCTTATAATTTACTCATATATATATATATATATATATATATATATATATATATATATTGCATAAAATTATACATATAATGAAATTGGATTGTAGAATATCTTTGACAAAGGATGACCAAAAGCAAAGTAAGAATAATTTTACCGATCGTTGTGTGATGCAAATATATTTAATATTGTGTTGCATAAAAATTATAAAACATGATCACGTAGTCACGCCATTTACGTTCTTTCGTATTTCGTACGAGAGCTGTCCTGATACTTGTGAACGTGAGTGTACGCCACGCAACAAGAACACAAGGGTGTGTGTCCCTTGTGTCTCGACGAGGGTAGATCGAACTTCAATTTTGACGCGTTTTGCCAAATCAACGTCGATAGAGTGACAAGCTGCCATTTCTGCCGATCGTTAATACGGGATATGAACCATCCCCGTATCAAAGTAGATCTTCGCGCTTTCTATCAGCGCGATTTGACCCCCGCGTTTCTCCCGCGTTGTCGCGTCGATAATTAATTAATTAATTCAATTCGATCCTTTGTACGAATTCGCCCGCTACTTGGAGTAGATCGTGTCGCAACGAGTTATTTACGAGTTGCACGCTCGTTTACCAGCGTGCATCGATTGAAAAGTAATATGATGAAACACGGTTGGCCCCGTTGATCGATTCGCTGCTCGAATACCACTCGTGATTATTGAAATCGCAGAGTTCGAGGTTTTTCGGTATTCTTTTGATTTACGAGTTTATTTGTTATTTATCGCGAGTGTGTTTTCTTTTTTTTCCTTTTTCTTCTTATTTTATTTCGTTTCGAGTAATAGCTATTAACAGACTGCGGAGAATTTGTAAAATATACGTATATCATGTGCAAAAACGTATAAAATATTCAAAGTTTGTTATAATATTTAGCAAATTACTATTTCGGTTTTATTTTCTTAATTGTGTCCATAAAAGCAATTTAGTTGTAGTTAATATATCATAGTAGTTAAAAGTTAGCAGTCAAACTGTTAATTTAGTTATACATTAGATTCTTGTTACTTCCAGTTTATTTTCAAAATAATAAAGAAAACTTCTTTTCTTTATTAAAACACAATTTTATTATTTTTTAAATCATTTAATTTACATTATCTCCAATATTTTGAGAGATGAGCGATCTGAAGAATTAGACAACGAAATAAATTCTTTATTCCTCGTGGGAGAATAAATTGTAGAAAAATCACTAGAGATTATCCGATTTAATTTATCTCAAAAAATAGATTATTTAGCTCAAAGAATACTCGAAGGTTTCACATCGTGGAAATTTAACTTTCTGTAAGTCACGTATGTGACGCCTGTCCTGAGGAAAAATTCGTTGTCACTCATATGTGAGTGACGCGGTTATCACAGATCAACTCTGTCACTCACATTGTATGAGTGACACGTCAGAGAACTTGTTAATGCTCATATAGAATGAAAAATTACAGTCGTAATTTATTTTATAATCAAGATACGGCGAAGTTGACTTCTTTAAAAGACTTTGAAATTAGTCGTCTCCGTAAACAATGAATATATGTGAACCTAATTGCCTCGTAATGCAACGTGTAATTAATAAGTAAATTGCAGATATGATGTTTATGACTACAAAGATTAGAATTAGAAATGTACTTTTTGTAAAACACGTGCGGAGAGTTACTTGCATTCTCATTACATTCAATCTATATAAATCGCGTATTATGAATTTCATAATTATATTATGATAAAATTAAAAAATTATTAATAATAAAATCGATGATATTTTTAATTATTTCGTAACAGTTACAGGACAGATATTCAATTATTTTTTCAAATTTCACCAGCAAGATTCTTCGAAAGTACAAATTTTTGCTACAATAATAATAATAAAATTTATGCTTCGTTAAATGTTAAAAAAATTATTTTTTTGAGATTTAAAAATTCTAATTAACGTGGTGGAAAATAGCGGATTATCATGATGATGGTTTTATAATAAGTTTGTAATTCAATTAAATCTTTAGATACTTCAATATCGGATTTCCCAAGAATTTTGTGGGGATTCGTTAATGCTGGATATTAATGTCGGATAATGAGATCAATAACTCTTTCGCGTTGCACGGATGCTGTTGCCATCGTTAAAAAATGTTCATTTATAAAAAACGACCATTGTTTAATTTGTTGCGGATGTTGATTCAAAAATTAAAATTAAATATTAAATTTAATCACGCTGATTCGGCAATTACGTATTTTATGAAAAATTTTTATTAAAATATCACGTTCAAAATATGATTTCATATTGGACTTTCCATACTTTGGTATTTTTATTGGAATCATTAATTTTTAACCGTTAAGAAGAATTAATGAAGATTTTTATAATTTATTACACTTTCGTTTTTACGAATAACTTGACTTATTAACTTTGAGTTGAGGAATTTTTGACTGATCGAGAAGATAGATTTTGAAATTACAGGGAGTACAAATATTATTCATTACCAATTATTCCATTATTACATCTTTACGTAATTCTATATAGAATTTAAGAGAGAAAATGTAACCCACATAAAAGTTTATCTTTGAAGATTATTCATAAAACATTCACTTTTCATTTTTTCATATTTTTACATATCTTGTGCATATTTTCACATTTTATTTTTAAATTTTTCATAAATGAATAAAAATCCGCAGTTTGTTCGTCAATTATTAAAGCTTTCATCTTACTCTCCCATTACCAGTTTTATTCATAAATTCAAAAATTTCAAAAATTCAAAATAGACTTTAGGTACGTACATTCGGAGATTATTTTTGGAAATCACTCATTGTTATAAAACAAGTCACTCTCTATTACTTCTTTCCGAAACTACTATTTTCAGATATTGGGTATTTACATAAGATACCTCAGTCCGAAAAATTTCATTTCATACCATAAATCACAAGTAAATTTGTAATTGAAGATTATAAGTGTAACATTATCGAAGCAGAAGCACGGTCAACGAACTCGTATCCTGTCGCGACATACTATTTTCGCGTTATTGTTGGCAGTGTCTCAGATTTCCGTTCATTGCAACCCTCTCTTGAGTGACGATGTCGTTTGATCGTTTAAGGTAAACACGACTGTACAGGCAGTAACTAGGCGAATAAATCAAAGAGCAAATAGATATGGGCGTGAATTGAGAAATAAAGGTGTAACAGTCGTAAAAGAGCGAAGCGTGAAATATATTTAGAGGGAAATCAAGCGGTATGATGGTGGATCAATTCACGTACACGGCGGAGTTGAGGAGAATTTCATGCCTCCTAAACTCGTAAAATAACTTCAAACAAGTTCTGATAAATCGTAGCTGTCGCAGCACGTGCGAAGCGTTTCCCCATTAGTTACACCGTTTCCTGGCCCTTGTCTTTTCACGTGAAACACGTGCTCCTTGTCCTGCTATCAGACGTCAAAATTTGTAGCACACGTGTTACCCACTATTGGATACAACGATATATTTCATTAATAAATTTATGTCCCCTCCCCGACAGACACGCGTCTCTCACCTCCGGAAGAGGCTTTCTTGCGATCGAGGCACCTATCGCTTGTTTGAATTTCGCGGAACATCCGTTCTAGATATTTTTTAACCCTGTTACGGGCCTGGAATTTTTCACGCTCGCGTTTTCGTCGGCAAGAAGGTTCTTAACGTTGGAAGAAGATGTTTAAAATACAACTGTATCAGTATTTGAAATTGTCGTAATTTTGAAGAACAAAATCCCCGCTTCGATCGTTGAAAATACGTTTCTTTCGGAGATATTTTACATCATTCAGAGAGAAAGCAAGGACACTCTCGAAAACAGTAAAAATTCAAACGATTCTTGAGATATTGAAGAATATTTTTCGCAACTGGATCCACCATGGTTTCGAAGATTGAAGACCTCTGAAAGCTTGCTGTACGATTTTCTTCTCGTCACGTTATAATTTATAAAAATTCTCAAAGCAAAGTCAAAATCAAAAGAGCTTGTGTTTTCGTTTACGATAGCACGTACAGAGTCAGCTATGCGAATCCATGCTCTCATTTATCGGTGTATTTCGAGTATATTAACCCGTTTGAATGAGTAATTCACATGCCACGCTTGCCGAGCATTAATTTACGAGGTGTTCCTTCATTGGGACCCGTGCAAATTGTTCTTCATGAAAAAAATTGTTATCACCGGATTATTTATGACCGATGCAAAAATTTATGTTACAAGCAGTTTGTATATTCGTGATTTATCGACGTTAATTTATAAATAAGGCTTCGTCTTTGAAGAATGACTATTACTGACCTGGTTTGAAAGTTTAGGACACAAAATAATTTACAATAGAATTGAAGATTTGTAAACTGAGAAGCACTTTTTTCATAAAAAATTGTAGCCATTTTTATAACAATTAAAATTTCTAAAAATCCGCACACAATTCTATTCCTAAATCAATGGGGAATCCTTCAATTCAGACGTTCCAGATCTCTACAATGATGACAGCCAAATAATCCAAATGAAACTAACGAATAACTTGGTCAGTTTGCAATATTTTGACCTAGGTTGAGAATCAATTTTTCTTGTAGGTAATTATCAAGCGAAAAGTTCCAATTTTCGTAAAATACATAAATGTGTTTTTTAGCTTTGTTTTAATTTTTCTTTCTTTTTCAAGTCAAAACATTGCAAAGAATCTTTAAGACAGACTCAGGATTAAATTATTCAACAGGCGTGAGATGAGGCAAGATCAAAAGTTTAACAATCCACATCTGACCTCGTTACCTGAAAATCGTTCGAGAGGATTTGCTACGTTTCGAGCGTAAATTGCATCGCGCACGGCGTTATTACATACGGCTGCCTCGACGAAATCAAATCACCTTACATACAAAGCAATACGTGATCTCGCGAGGTTATTGCACGCCCTTGGAAGCGGAGGGCCTCGCTTTGTACTCGCCACTCGCCGATTCTTTCCGTCCCTTTTCCTGAATACTCGCCGCCTTATTTCGATTTTCATTACCTTTGAAGGGCGGTGCCTAGCCAAGGCAATATATATATATGACGTGCTGCTCGCTAATCCTTCACGCGAAGTAGCGTGGGGAAGGATCGTTTATCTGCGAATGCAGCTAATCCATCGGGCAGCCGAACGAAAAATAAAATATGTTTCGTGAAAGCGTGATGAATTTGGGGGAAATGTTTATCTTAATACATCATACCTCCGCAGCCGCGGAGGTATTTCTCAAACGCGCGTTTAGAGCGCCCGTTAACTTTCGAAATTGTTTCCCGGCAACCTTGACAACCTTGATACACGGCGCCCTCGCCATCTTTTTTAAAAAACGGCCACGAACGCGCCGCATTTCACTTCCCTTAAAGTTGAAAGACACTGTTTCTGCGATTTTTCCTGGATATTGCGACATTTCCTTTCTTTTCTCTTTTTTTTTTTTTTTTTTTTTTTTTACGAAAGAAGAGAGACTTTTACTTAAAATTTCAAAGATTGGAATCTCTTTGTTTCGTCATTTGAGAAAATTCAAATTTCTTCTTTTAGACTTTAATTGTGAGATCATTGTTTTACACGTTGCACATAATGCACAAATTATAAGTACGATTTATCAAAGTTATTTATTTCTCGATCGACCATTTGCTACCGACTCGCTGCCAATTACAAATGGAATAGTTCATCAGCGACTTGCTGTGAATTACGACTTGAACTTTGCAATTTTTAAAAGACATTCATCTCTTTCAAGAATCCCAGCGATCAGAATGTAATACAGATTTCGCGATCCATTAGAACAAAAAAAAAAAAAAAAAAAAAAGCATCTTCGCTCTACGTTTCAATTGTCATTTCCTTTTTCAGCTTGGCAGACTGACAGTGTAAGTCCGAGCGACGTGACTCGTCGATAGGAGGAAATCGTGAAACTCGAAAATAATTTCGAAGTTGTTGCAAGCCTTTCTGTTCGTTGGTGGCTGGCTCGTTCGTCCCTTCTCTCAGACCAAGTGGCGACGTTCACCGTAGGATGATAGTGTTGCTTTCGGGGACAATGTATCCTGTGGCCAGTGCACCCTGCATCCCCGAGGCCGCTGCTATGTGATCCTGCTGACGCAGAGAGGATTAACCGTGCTAGCTGCCTATGTGAACGGGGTTTTACTGGAACGTGTGAGAGCTCGGACACGTGGTAGGCTGATGCTCTGCCACCGGGCAACGAGAGTTCATGACGAAGTTCCTCGAGTGGCTCAACGTCGTTGATGGAAATGGCCATCTCATAAGCGTCCTCGACGACTTTCCAGTGAATAATCGCGCGACAAGTTTTAACGCGCCTTTTCAAGAGCTGCTTTTCAGAATTTTTCTGACAGCGAACGAAATGAAATGTACCGTCGGTCTCGCTCAATTCAATAGACTCGCCTTTCCGCGCGATTTTCGTTGTCCTTTCCCCGTCTGTGATTATCATAAACAGCTAGTTGACTGTTCATTGAGAAACGAATGGTTTGTATAGATATTAGGAACGTGCGAAGGTTGTTTAAAATCTGCTCGCAAAGGTAAATTTGTGTGACTGTCCACTGAAACGTATCTTAAATATTCTCGTTACTGATTTTTGCAACAAAAATATCCCGTAAAGTTAAATTTGCATCCGACGCATCTGTCAACCAAGTCTCCGTCGCAGTTTCTCTGATCTTAAGAATAGAAATAGAAGACAAGACGTTCAAAGAAAAATTTCCAAACCCAATTCACATTTGTTCAGTCCCTGAAATGGGATATATCCAATCTATCGACTTTAAGAGAAATTGTACATATCGAAAAAATATCCACACGTCGTATTTAAACGCGAAAACCTAGATTCACTCTTGTTGCATCCGTACACTTACAATCCCTATCTCAACTCCTCTAATCCCCAAAATAGGAGACATCGAACAGTCCAGTGGACTGTTGAACCGATAAAACTGTTCAACCGAAAGATCCAAGTAGACCACTGTCAAACTCTGCGGAAGGCGTGCGAGAAACGGCATGCAACGGAGAAGGAACGGCGGCGAGAGGAAGAAGGCGAATATGACGAAGGACGGAGCGAGAGATGGACATCTAATTGTAGCGGAGAACTGATCCGCGTGGGATGCGGGTGCTGTGTTCGGCCGTGTCCTCGTGTCCAGGAGGGTGCACACAGGCCTCTGTCCATCGCTGCCTCCGACCCGGCAAGCTTTCCCTCTTTGTCCTCTCGTTCTCACCCTTTAACGTTGTCTCGCGCCCTTCTCTCTCTCTCTCTCTCTCTCTGTCGCTTCCTCCACAGGATGATTCTCATCCTCTCCTCTCGTGCCTCTCGTACAGGCTCGTTGAACGGGGGCCACTTCAATTTGCATTACGTCCGACCGCGCATAGCCGAAGGATTAATTAAATTTCTATTAAGCCGAACAGCCTTTTCCGAGGCTGGCAGGCTTACCACCCGCCACCGACGCACGCGCCATTTATCGAACGGATTATCTGCATTGTCTCGAGTGGCCCCTAGGTGGGAATTATTTATTTTCCCGGGCGCCAAGTGCGAATCGCCCGAGATTGTTTTCCCGTCGTAACCCCGGCAAATCGGCCACCGGGATTGCCGCCGGTGTGAGAAAGGACGCGAAGGAACCGGGGATTAAGTGGGTTACCGTGTTCAGCTCCTTTCCTCCAGTTCTTTCAGGATTAATCGACGAAGTGGGATCCGCTGGTACTCTTGACTCTTTAAGATGTATTATTTTCGGAGTAGATTGAATTTCATCTACCGCCGCTCATCTCTGATTCCTTCTGTCGATTATTCTTTCACTCGGCGATGTAATTTAATTTTTCACTCGCGTGGAATTCATGTGTACATAGTATGTGACACGAGTTTACGACAACTTGCAACTTGTGGTTTGTCGAATCGACGCCATTGGTTATTCAATCGACGTTCGACGCGATTTTCGATTCTAACGATTTCAACTCGGCACATAAATAATACTACGGTTTGATGAACTCGTGTGACGAACTTAAATATTCAGAAGATTCAAATTTATTCTCCATTTTAGTGTCATTTGTTCTTCCGTGGATAATGATTTCTCCCAACAGGAGACGAACATTTCCTCCGAGGTATTTTCAGCGGAGAACCGTCTTGCAAATTCTGAGCGTCGTTTCAGTAATTCACAACCTGAATGTGAACTTCATCTATAAATACAACACGGCGCGGAGGTAATAAGGAGATAATAAGGAATTTATTATATTCGAACGTTGCTTAAACATTCATCCGTCTAAATGAGAAATAAAGTCTCACGTTGAGAAACCGATTCGTTCACCTTTCAATTTTTGTCGGAAGATTCGGCAATATTCTGCGGCGGTTTCGCGCGTTTGTCATACTCGAAAATATTAGAATTGCGACGGGAGATCGGCGAAGCGGTGACAAAATGAAATTGAATGACGTTCGAATCCCGGGTATAATAAAACTAGCTACGAAATAATAAAACACAAAGCGAAACCGATACGCGCGATATTTTGCCCCGTCGATATTTGCGCGGCTCGAAATCATTTTATAAAACTGGTCGTTTCTAAATTATTTTATAACATATTATTGTCGATTGTATTGAAATGCACAAGTGCCAATATAGTGAACCGAACGAACCATCACGGAGTTTTCGTTTTTATACTTTAGATGTCGACGCAAACACACACGAAATAATCATTGTCACTTTCGTGTAATTTAGGGCATTCGAAATTTTAATGAAGATGTATCTATTATTCTGATCAATATAGAAAAACATTTATCTGTGTGAATCTATCTGTAACGAAGCAATATACATACAAAATGCATAACATACAAATATATGTATAAAATACAATACTTCTTCACGAAATTCTATTATTTTATAATTTACTACTATTCTATTATTTTATAATTTACTACTAGTCTTCCAGTCTTAAACGAAGCTATGAAAATTTCAAAAATTCATTCCGTAATGAATTAGAAGAAACATAGGACATCTGTCATGTGTCAAACCAATTAAGATGTGCAGATTTCTATGTATTTGATGAAATACAAAAATAAATGAAACGTCCAAAGTAGAGCAGACGTCATTATTTGTTACTAGCGAAAATAAATTTCCACTGAAATTCCATATTCGTATAAATACTCGACGTACAGCTATCACGAGCGATCAGCGAACTCGTCGCAATTTATTTTGAATCCATCATGTCATACTAATTTATTACCCATCGACAAAAAAAAAAAAGGAATAAAAGTCACAGAAAAAAAAAAGAGAAAACGATATCCCGTTCAAAGCATATGAATCGCGCATTCAGAAGAGATCAATCAATGTATAACCGATGAAAAAAAAAAGACCGGGGCGAAAGAAAGGAGAGGGGAAAAAATATCGCTGAAACGCACCAAGCAGCCAGTCGCGATGAATCTCTCGAGCAGAAATTTTAATTCCATCAACGCGAAGGAGATCGTAGCACACGGGCTGGCCTTCGCGAAAGTTGATACGTTGCTCATCAAGCACTTCGAAGCTTTCCGGTTAAGCGGGCTCTCGTTTACGAAGTATTATTCGATATTAATCCCCGGAGGAACTTAATAACGCGTAAGAAGCGGAATCCGCGCCTGCATCCCCGGCACCGCGTTTGCTAAATCAACCGCGGATTAAGATCATAAATCAAAGCGATTTCAAGCAACGAGAGAGGAGCAACTGCTCGACAGCCTGGGTTAAACGGAGAAAATTGTAAATGGAAAGAGGTTGGAAAAAGGTTGACAGAGAAGAGGGGGGAGAGCGATTGAGAAAGAGAGAGAGAGAGAGAGAGAGAGAGAATTGGAGGATTTGAAAGAGGCTTTGACACCTTGAATATTGTAAACGACACGAGCTACGTCCCTCGGACGATTCTTATAAATGATTCAACGTACGTTCTCCCATCTATCGGATGATTTTTTTCTCTTCGATTCCAATTGATTTTATTATCCGGATTTCTCGATGTCTGAGAGAGAGAGAGAGAGAGAGAGTTTTTCACCAAGCACAGCAGAATGTCGCGTTTTTTTTTTTTCTTTTACCCTCTCTGCTCGCTGAAGCCCGGCTTACTCTGGACACTGACGCTTCGACGCCATTTCGTAAGTATATCGGTTTTCATCCCGGTGACACGGTATGGCACCGTTTATTCCCTCATGCGCGAAATTCCATCGGAATCGGGACAATACAGATTACCAGCCGATTCTTTCGTACTTTTGAACTCTTGAAAATTAATCCTCAAATTAATCCTGCCTCACTAATTAATTATCGAAACCCAAATGCACGTCGTTGTCCATCCTATCAAAAATGTCGTGGTGAAAATAAACCAAGCAGACCCTCCCCCCTCCCACCACCATTATAATCTTACGAAAACAACAATAAATCAAAATAAGTCGCACGATGTACTTTTACCACGATTCAGATACGTGTACGTATATATATATATATCGCGTCTAATCTCCGATCAACTCGCAAAGTACCCTTTTTACAGTCTCCGCCGGGACTTAGTATGAATCCTTACAGGCAGCAACGCGCGCTCGGCTGTATATCGGTTTTTATCGCCAGCGCCATATGGCTACCTGAGATGGCATCCCTTTCTATCTCTGCTGTCTGTGAAGAAGAGACGAATACGCGACAGGGAGGGGCGGGAGGGAGGGAGGGAGGGAAGCTAGCATCGCAAAAAGGTTATTCGCCAAGGCTGATCCGTCATAGGGCTGGATGGGTGACGAAGGTTTTTACGTTTCCGCGTTTGAAGAGGACGGGTGTAAGCTCTCGACCGGTAGCCTGCCCCCTCAGGTCGTTGGGTAATCCCTGATTATCGTGATCGAATTGCGGCCTCGCCTGTAAAGGACACCGTTGCGGGTATATGTGTATATATATATATATATATATATATGTACGGCTGGCTATCCGTTCGCTCTTTTCCCTAGTGACGAACGAGCTCTCCTAGAAACAGAGGCCGACGATCGTCGGCGATATACTAACTCGTGCTTTCGATCCGGTCGAAAGGGAAAAGGAATGAAGCGAAGGTGTTCCTTCGAGGGTTTAGATAATTATCTTGAATTTCGTGGCAGAGGAATAAGACGAGAGTGTTGAAGGATATATATTTGGCTGTTAATCGAAGGATCGTGGGAGTTTTACGTTTGGTATCAACACATTTCGCAATGGTTGCTAAATAATGGACTTTATACAAAGATAAGACAAGCAGAAAAAAATTAAACACAGGAGTACGAAATTTTTGCAATTATTAAATTTAAGTGACAATGGTGAAAACTGCTATATACAACTCTGGGAATGTCTTGAAGCTTGAAGTTCGATATCGACATTTCGGAAATTTTATTTTTTATATACCTGGTACCTCAAAAAGCAATTCCCAAATTTGGTGAATCTGGGAACAATAACGGCTACGATAAACTAATAATCTTTTTCTCTTACAAGCGAACGATTGCACCTTCGTGCAGTGAAATTGAAATCAGTCAGATAACAACGCTTCTGTTTCATACGTATCCACTAAATTCACCAACGATATCTCCTTCACGCGATACCCGGCGCAATTGTCACCATTTTGTCGCTCGTTAATTCCAGAAGTTCTGTTTCAGATATCAAATCGAACGCAGTTGGATACAATTAGCTTCGATAAACACACGGTGACACGGTTGCAAAATCAATTGACAGTACACACAGATCAACTAGCTCAATTAGTTCGAGCCGAAGAGAAGGACCGAAAGAAAAAGAGGGGGTAACAAAAGGCCATCTGTCGATATGCAGATATACTTTTGCTTTTTTCCCACCGATTGCCCATGCATTTTCTATAAAAAGTTTTGCTTGTGACGGTATAACCGCGATGGATGCAATTCGTTCTGCCCTCGTGCGCTCGTTCCAGCATATTTACAGGACTTCTGTCTCTGATTGGCTGACACGCGTGATTTATCGCCAGCGTGAAAAACGAATATCTATCTATCTATCTATCTATCTATCTATCTATCTATCTATCTATCTACCTAGTGCCTATCTACAAAGTGCCATAGCCCTTTTTCATTTAAAAATGAAAGCCGTTCCAGGTTCCAAACCATGTGTGTCAATTCGCGGATCACTGTGAAGCGTGAATCGCTTTAGGAAATTAACTTCTGGCCAGCCGCGCGAAATTCAATTACGATCGATGCGAAATACGATAACTATCACTTTCGATGTAATCAACTTCATGTTGTATCGTACGTGATTAGCAGCTCGTCCCGATGAAAAAATAGATGATCGAATCCCCGAGAATTTGTTGCCTCGACCCCACTGTTTTGTACTGTTCTTTCAACGATGAATTTTAATCTTTTCAACGTACATTCGGTGGCATACGCGTTTCATCGAAAACTGAGGCGAGCGTTTAATGGAAGTCGTTTTCCTACTGATTTAGGATTATTTCGTGATTTGAGAGAATAAAAACTTTCTTTCTCTAGAAAAAAGAATCGTCAATTATCGTTTTGAAGTACGATCATCATTTTGAATCATAAGTATCGGGGGTTGTTAAAAAATTACGTTCGCACTGCAAAAATCGTGTTCATTCAATATTGTAATATTATAATATATACAATATATAATATATAATATATAGATAATATATATAATATATAATACATAGATAATATATATATATTATAAATTTTGTAGTTCAAAATTTGCTTTCTGTAGTTTACGTAGCAAAGAAACGTCAGACATGACAAATACAATTAAATCAGGCAACTTAGCATTAAATTATTACATTACACGAAGTTACGCCAGAAACTTAAAGCAACTATCGCGAGAGGTAAATCAATAGCATTAACCAACAATATTCGAAATGTCAAGACCCTGGCGCAAAGTGACGCGATCCAAGCGTAATTTATGTGAACGCACAAGTTCAACCGTGGGAGCAGCTTTCAATTTTCACCGATCATGAAACTACCACAGCGCGAGTTCTCGCTCGCGTACTACTCATTCAGAGAATGTAACGTCACATCGTTAGGTGACGGAGAACGTGAATCGTTGGGCCCGTGAATCTTTCAGCAGGCAAATGCGTCGAACTGTCGTAGGGGGAGGCGTAGGGTGGTTGACGGTGAGGCGATTACAATTCAAACACGTTCCCGTCTCAATCTCGTCGGGCGACGCGGTCGATAAACTACCGTGACAAATGAAACGCGAAGGCATTACGTTCTTGCTGCGCCGAAAACAGCGCTCAGAGCCGAGCGTCACTCCGCAGCCATCTTTCCACCCCCTTGTGCACGCACCACTCGCACACAGTTGCTCACGAAATACTGTCCAAATACTCGTAGACACCTTTCACGGAAACATTACGCAACTGCATCGATCGTAATGTTAACATCAATATTAATATTGACATTGATATTAGTGGTATCGAGATGTTGCTGGTTTTTAATGACGACTGTCCCATTGATTTTTTTAGAAAAGTCCAGCTTGAAAGCTATTTTCTAGACGATTCTGTTAGTTGGCGATTTAACAAATTGTCATACATGTATCATAGTTTTCGATTGAGCTTTAAAAATTGTTTCTTTTGTGTATTAGACACTGTGAAACACGTGTTTCGTTACATATAGATCCATAGTGATTATTAAAATTGCAATTTTGTAGATATTAACGCTAATCAATAATATTAATCTACCAACTATTAATAAATTCCAAATATAAAATTTTCTCGCGACAAGTACCCCGAGCGCATCGGCGAACGCGTGGAATCAAAAATGCGCGACGTGACTGTCGGCCAGAACCGGCGACCAACTCGCGACCTCTCGATAATCGATCTTTGATTCGAAATCTTTAAGGAAACGTGCACCGTCATACGAACAAATCCTCCGCGTAGCGGAAGCATTCTCGCACGATCTCTTTGTCGCGCTGATAAAACATCATCGAACGATCCGACTCGTTCTCTCTTTCTCTCTCTCACAACCATTTATACACGATTTTTCTCGTAATCGCGAACATCCATTTACGATCCACCGGCTCCTTCAATTTCTCGTTACCCCTTCCTCTCATCTCTCCACCGGCTGATCTCACCCCTTCTCCTACCCTTCCTGCCAGGTCTGAACCGCGTCCTGCCACCACCTGGCCCACCCAACGCCCTTTCACTATTGATTTACGACGGCTATTTGCAAGATCACGCCTGCCGCGTTAAAACTTTCTACAACTGCACCGCGCCACGCCTTGTGTCGTATTGCTTCGAGAGAAAAGGTGATTACGCCGAGTCATCGTGAAGTTTCGTAGCTGGAAATTGGACGTTGCCCAGGAACCAGCCCGCCTCCCCATCCACGGACTTATTGCGGCGCGGTTCTTTTTTTTTTTTTTTTTTTTGGAATTTACTTTGGGAATACCTAATGGAATATGGTGCTCGTTCCACTGTTTCCGTTTCTACCTGGATAATTTGGGGGGGAGGGTTTGAATGCGGGAGTAACTTTAGTGACGACACAGACATTTAAAAGTGGGACGTTTGTAATATTAAAAAGATTTAGTACAAATATAGTACGTTAAAATTTAGTTGATAAAATTTTGTTAACACAATCTGAATTGTGTGTTGGAATAGTGTTCCAGGATTGAGTAAATCTTGTTCGAAGTAAATTACCGACTTGTTACTTTGATTGAAAGTAATTTAGGAAAATGTAGCTTAGATCAATCAAACAATTTGCAAATAATTTTTCATCCGACTTAATTCGTTGAAATGAATTAACGAATGATATCGGCAAAGAATGCAGTAGAAATTATTTGCAGAAACATATTTATACAAAATACAAAATGAAATAGAAGGGTCATTTACTTGTTCAAACAAACTAACTAGTAAGATCTATTTCGAAATAACATCGAATCGCATATGCTATTTAAATAATCAGATATTTCATTTGAAAACGCATCCACGCCCGTGAGATATTAACATTGCAACACATAGTCGAAATGGGCCTGAGGCTCATCTTTCTTCTCCACTTTTTCCCCAATCCCATTTTACTGTTCTGTCATTCCAACGATTCTACTCTTTCTATTTTTCTTTTTTTTTTCTTTTTTTTTTTTTTTTTACTTCTCTCATCTCCTTCTTGGGAACAGGAGTCGGTCTTGTTCAAAGCCGGCTGCCCCACGGGGCGAATTTATTCGGTGACCCGAAAAAAAGTTCTGCTGTTTCCTTTTTTTTTCTTTTTTTTTCGCCTGGGACGCAAGCAGCCCTGTGTCGTGGAAACGATTTTCGATTGTCGCTTGAATACACAAGCGATTGCCCTGCCTCGCCGCATCGGCCGGCAAGGAAATCGAGTAGCACGATGGGAAAACGACGCGACGCGCCACGTTTCTCGTTCCCTCCTCCGAATGGGGAAACCGGGTCCACGAGTTAACGTTCTCGCCCCCTCCCTCCCCCTCTCGAAGATTTGCTTATTTGTTTTGCCAAATTTGCCCGGGAGCGGCTCGTGTATCCTTGATTAGGGTATTTCGATTGGCGAGCGCGGTTCCACCTACCGATGGATGAAATTGTGAACGTGAACGTGCCTCGAACGAGATGCGATTCAAATGACATCGGCGGAGATGATATCGATTTTCCTCGGGGAAGAGAATGAAATTGCTACGAAGCTTGGAAGTGCTCGACGAAGAATTGAAAATCTATCGAAACAGCAAGGGAGAACGAACTTCTCCCCGGACTCCTCGAGTTTGTTATCACCTTTCCGCGTCAAATATCGAACACCTCGAACAATTTCTCAATTCGACGAACTGATTAAAAGATCTCGCGTACGAGATCTCTCCCCTTCGAAACTTTCGATCTTTCCAATTCTTCTCGCGACTCCACCCGGTTACGAAGCACTGGCGATTCTGGATTAACCTGAACGCTGACGTCGATCTATTCGAGTGCAAAAGTTCCAGCGAACCGCCGTCGAAATTACCCGTGGAACGTACAAAGAAAGGAAAAAACGAGTTGGCGAACGATGCTGGGAAGGGACGAGCATCGTCGAGGTTGATCGCGATTTTAACGTAGTCGACGGTTAAACGGCTAATATTTGATATTTGCTTATGAAAATTCTTGTCGACGGGGACCGGGACGTCGCACCGTGGCACCGGTGTTCATACACCTGTGTTGACTTTCTTGCAGCGTGCGAGCCGTGGCTGAGAAGTGGCCGAGGTTCGCTCCGGTATGAGAATACTCGGCGGATTAGTGGTGCGTTCATATGCGTGTTCCTTTAAGCAACAGGCGTTTTAACCGGCTGTCAAGTGGGAATCCATTCACGAGTCGACAGTGCTGAATCGAGTGTGCTCGAGCCACGAGGCTGCAGGCTAGCTTTTGGTACACCGGTGACGTAAATGGCCGTACAGGCACGACACCGGCGGCTTCAACCAGCGGCTTGCTCACCCTCTTCCGATTTCGTTTCCACGGGCTTTTCACCCGCCCGAATGCTCTTCGATCCGCCTGTGTTCACGTCATTCTGCCCGAAAACGTATCGATGCTTCGTCTTCCCGGGCCGTCGTTAACGGACGCGCCGTTCTTCCCGTTTTCATTTCCATCGGATTATCGACGTCTCGATTATTTCAGCGCCGGGAAGCACAAACAGTTCAACCTCCACGTGCATTCGGTTTTTGTGTAGTATTTTTGTGGCTGGCGATATTCGTGCAATTTACTCTTAAAAGTAGAATTTGAAAAGCGAAATATTTGACTAATTGCAAGAGTAGTATATTTTGGATATTTTATTACATATTGGTTGTTTCACTAACTGTAAGAAATATTTTATTAATCGCAAGAAGTAGTATCACTTTGGATATTTTCGTATGTTATTGCAACCCCTGCAAATGCATCTGATAATTACGATAGATTACGAGAGCTGCATTTTTGTTTGAAAAGAATTGAAAAAAATTTTAATCAGTTGCCCGGATGGTTGTGTGTACTTATCTGAACTTCCATTGTTCAAAAGGGGATGGATCGAGATTTCTGTCACGCGCAATCTAATTACACGAAGCACTTGTTGAGGAAATTTCAACCTATCGTACAATTGAAGAAAAGACGTTTTCTTCCCTTGAACGTCACCTCGGGCGAAAATTAATTAGACACAATATACCAGTAAGATTTAGATAAAATTCCAAGAGCTTTTACACTAAATTGCCACAAGAAATATTATATATAATATACGAGATTACTGATTAGCAATGATAATAATCCCAGATGTACATGAATTCGAACTGATTTCGCTAGAGGTTGATACATTCCGCGCGACTCGTTTCTCGGTTCGTCAATTATCAAATGCCATTATTTAACAATTCTAGCGGAATCCACGCATCGCAGCTGCCCGTAAACCTCCGGAAAACAGCTTCGGAAACACTTTGCTCCATTACTCCGGCGTGTTCCATCGGCAACGATTATCCATTTCGCAATTATACCGCTGTTTTCCGGTCCGCTTCGCGCGATGGATAAACAGGCCCCGCTCATCGAAGTATCGGAAAGTAATAATAACAACAACGTTTCAGCGAATAACATTTTTCAACGGCGTTGATGCGGTAATTATTGAATAACAGTCGCAGCATGCGCGATATTATGCGGTCGCGTATTTCCCCTGGTCGCATTATCAAGCAATTCCGACAGCGATCCTCGCTACGACGCTTGAAAAACAAAGAGAAACAAAAGTATGCGAGCACAGCACGTTTCTCTATTGGTAATGGGACGAATGGAAAGGGCATTGAGAGATTTATGAAAATTTGCAATTTTACAGGTGAGTGACTGAAATGTGAAATCTGAGCAGAAATTTGTCTCAACAAATGTTAACGAATGTTAAATACAACAACTGCACTAATATATTTCGATACTTATTCATGTAGTTTTGCTTTTGAAATTTTCGAATTCTCAATTTCTTACTAATGCTTCGTTTCTGATCCAGAAGGTATACCAGGGTATACCAATTTGCTGTATTGTGACTGGTCGACATTCAGAAGATTTTTAAAATATAATTGTCAATACATTTTAGAAGAAAAATTAATTTAATTTTTGTCTGATGGATCGTTGTATAGATTTCACTCGTTGATTTTGAATCTGAACGATGTCGTGTTGTTAATATTACGTTGTTCATTGTTGACTCGTACCACTGATTTCTGTGTTTAATTGGTGTTTCTTGTTTCGTAAGACTTTGGTACACGGCGATCGCTTCATTCATTCTTTTTCCTTATAACTGCAATGTGATTTTATAATTGGAAAGAAATGGTAGAACAAAAGTATTTCAAAAGTCTTGGAAACAGTATAGATACGTGCAGATAGTACGAAAATTGCGAAACTGAATTACAGATAACGTGCAATTTACGAAACTAAATTATTTATTCCAACAAAAATTAATGCTTGGAAAAATTATTATCTTTCGATCTCGATTTCGAAGGGAAAGAAAAAGAAATTCCGAGCGAAGGAAAAGAGTTAAACAACGCAACGGGATTTATTCTTTTTTCGAGAACCATTCCCACGGTATAATCACTATTAAATCGGTATAATCACGCAAAAGCAACGAACTCGTTTTTCCAAGTATCTTACACTAACACTCTCAGCCGCAGAACGTGCAGACTACGGTAAAACGTATGCGGTATTCCATTAAAAAGATGCAATTGCACTTTGTAGGTACATCGCGATACTAACGAAAAAGAAGTGCGGTCATAGGAAGCTAAACCTCGTTATTCCATTTTACTTTTCCCCCCTCCTCCTCCTCTCTTTTTCTGGCTTCGATAAGAGATACGACTCGTTTTTCAATTGCACAACTCACTCGATATATATATATATATATATATATATATATATATACATATATGTACGTATGAATACCATGTTTCAATAAGCGTAGGGATCCTTTATAGAATTAAAGAAATGGCCACTATCCGTTTCAAGTTTTCGGCTTACGTGGCGAGAAATGATATCCAAATCCCATCTCATCGGATTTCCTTGAAATTATCACGGGGCAATATTTCGTGATGTACTTTTGTTTTTCCACGTCGCCAAGTAGGATAGACTTATTATAACAAACGTTTGGAAGCTTAATTGTGTAACAAAGATTACAGAGAGTGTAAAATCCCACGAAAATACCGTGGTAGAGGTGGAATAAAATAGACAATAATGTTCAAACAAATGTTTGTCTTCCTTTCTTTAAAACGTTAAAAAATGTAGAATCTTCAAAACTTTCAAATCAAATTTGCAATATTAGTTCTAGCTGAGATTCCCAAGTATTTCTGGCATTTGGTATTACATTGTATTTACCAGCAAATGCTTCAGCATTTAGATAGAAGTATTGCGCAAAGAGAAGCATTACAAGGTACATGTTGCACGTAGAAATCCGGGACGATGGTTTCACGTTCGCGACGCGTATGATATCCATCGTTGGCGGGGAATGTCAAGAAACAGATGCACGCGTTCAGGCGTACCGTGTTTTATTTAAAACGTAATCTGTCGCCATCTCTCTTTCTCTTTCCACGTCGTGCTTGCCTCTCAGGCTTGCAGAGGAACGCCTGTTGCTCCGCAAGGGAACACGTTCGGCCGTGTAATTTTTTAACACCGTAACGCCGTAACAGGGATCCACCATCCGGAAGCTGAAGATTGTTCCGCTATGAAATTCCTTTCACGTTTACGCCGGCCGTTTCCAGCAGCCACTTTTTCCCCTTCAGCGATCTTCGACAGCTGGCAACAGCTGTCGTGAAAGACAGTTCTAAAAGAAATACGAAGTTATAGAGAGGAAACGCGAGGAACGTCGCCGCCTCCCTTTGTCTTCCATTTTGCGGGTAGCCCGATGAACCAGGCTATATTAATTTTCCATCTCGGCTGTTGTTTACGAACGGCGTTTCACCTGCTGACGCTTTACTCCTCTTTCCTCTTTATCGTTTTTCCCTCTTCTTTTCAATATTTGACATCTGACAGGTATTTTCTATCGATTAATTAAACGCAGTATACTGGAATTTAATGCAATTTCTATTTTTTTTTTTTCACAAAGTTTCTATTTCTCATTTTTTAATGTTATTAATGCGTCTGTTGTCTTGTTTCAATATTTATCATTTATCTACACATTAAGTTTCGTTCGTTAGAATGGTATTTTGTATCAAGGTTATATTGAAGTTAATGTTGCGGGAAATTCATACTCATAGGTTAGAGTAATGTACCGCCGAAAGTATATTTTTCTTCTACTTTGCATAGTAGATTAAAGAACCTTTTATCATTCATTTAACGAAAGCAGTGCCTATGTTTGCGAATCATCGAGAGTTCAGATAACAGTGCACGTTTCTTTTCGAAGAATGCAAGCATAATTGGCATTGCTTCGGAAATCGATATTTAGAGGAATTTCCTAAGCTTTTCGTGTACATCGTGTTAAACTACGACGCACGTGATGCGTATACATCCGACACAGGATCGTTGCACGCGTCCTTAATTTCCAGAAACCATGCCTGCGAATCCTTTGATCCGTTAGTGATCACCCACATTCATGTGGGCGCACGGTACGTTAATTGCTATTGGCTGCGGCAAAAGAGCTGCGCGTGTTTCACATTTGATTTGAATTCCTATTTTTGGTTATTCATTAACCGTGAAAAGACACCGTTACGTATTAATAGTTACATAATTAATTATTCGTTAATTATTCATTTACTTGATATTGACACGTTCTTTCAAGTACATTACATAACGCTTAATGCATTCCATTATTAACTAACAAGTTAATTAGAGTTCAGCTTGCACGGATGGATTATTGAGCGAATGTAAAATGAAGTGGTTGTTGGGATACGATAATTGAAAAACGAAATTACGTAATAATCAAATCGTGTAACAAATATTTCTTCTTTCTTCTCTAATATGAAATAAGAAAATGTTGCTTCTTTAACTGTTGTACGATAATATTGTTTCTCAAGTGGTACTTTAATATATATAATCATTCTAAGTTACGTGACCAAATATTTAAGAAATACTCATGGAAACGGTGGCAATTCTTCCTGAGCTTAAGAAAGTTACGTAGTTAGGTATTAAAAGAATATTCAAATCCTCAAAGGGAAACCTACAAATTACTAAATCAAAAAATTCCAATCCTCCGCACACTTGAGAAATAAAACTTGCAATTCACCGTATCAAAAATCATCACGCAAAAGGAAAAGAAAGAAAACAATCCCTTGAACGAGCCAACTAATTCGACACACGTGAAACGTGAAAGTCTTCGCCATTTCATTTCCCACGTACGATTCTCTGTCCAATGAAGACCGGCGTCATGCCTCGAACGAATGATCGTCATCGTTCTCCGTCAGCCTTCCTCCCATCCATATCTCGACCCGGCTGTCCGAGGGCCGATAAACCAGCCGGTAATAAAGAAGCATATAACGCGCCGCATAAACATGAATCAAGCGAATTGACCGAGCACACTCGGTCGATTCTCGCCGCTGCACTCCGGAAAGTATTACATCTCATAAACTGGGAACACAGTGTATGCAGGCTTACAGCCCCGGCGAGGAGACGGCTAGGCAAGCAGCCGGGAGATTTAGTGAGATCTTAGGGTAAAGTGTGGATATTGAGGGTATATCACTCACAGGTTGCGGTTACGACATCCCTCTCGCGCCCCCAACACCCAACTCCCTCTTCGTCCCTGCGCTCTGCGGCTCTCGCTCGACGAACGCCCCAGCCAAAGGTCCTCCGCCGGTGCACCGAGGGGTTCCTCTTGAGAAACACAAGCCAGGTAGACACCAGCAGCCGAGCCGAGCCGAGCAGAGGTGAAATCGGCCTCGACTCGGCCATTTGCTCGTGTCCATTAGTAACAGAGGGGTGCAGCAACATCTTCGACGGTAATGCAAATCGGAAATCCGCCCACTCAATTACACCGATGCAGTCCTAATCATGCGTACGTCGAGGCGCATGCTGCAATCAATGTCCCTTACGGCTCCTAATTCGCCGAACGATGAGAATCAAATGCCATTTCTGTTGCCTGACACATTCTTAGCCCTAGTAGTAACGAGGAGATTCAACGTTGTTCCCTTCTTCTTTTTTTTTCTGGATCTCTCATCTCGATGCCCGACTTGTGAAAATTTCGTTTGGTAAAGGTGCGAGGGAGATTCTTGAATCGACAAGCTGGAGTTGAGCTTAGCTTGGCACACTCTTAGTAAGAAGTAGCGCTAGTCGAATATTTGGAAGTTGAACTGTTTCTTTCCTTTCTTGATCTTTCACTTCGAAACCCCCGTACAGTGGTAATTTCGTCCGGTTTTAACGTAAAAGTGTAGAGACTTTACAGAAATTTTTTGAATCGAATGTGTCGAATTGATTTTAGATCGTAACATTTGTCGAGAACGTCTATTGAGAATGTTGGTGGTTTATTTAATTGTCGTGCACGTAAAAAGTTCTCGATTGCTAATTGACACGACAAATGACGATACTTGGTTTCGTTAAGATTCTTCAATTATTCGGATTACAGGTACCTGTATACAGGTCTGAAAAATTATTGATTTGAGTTCATCTGCATACTAGTATTCTTTTTCTGCTAAGAATATTGATAATTCGTTCGGTTGTTGCACGAATGTGAAAATTTCTCGAGAAACGATGTCGATATCATATAAATAAGATGAAGTAAAAATAAACAAAACTTTTCCAATATAACTTTCTACATAGATATTAATCTCAAACTTGGTTAAGACATTCCGTCGATTCGTCAAAAATGAATTTAAAAGAGACAAAATTTAAAGCACGAGTTCTCACTTGTCGATTTTTATACTAAACGATACTCAAAAATAAGGATTCCAGTGTAATATATATTTGAAAAGGGGAGCAACTTGTTCAAGTACCTGAAGATACAAACCTTCAGAGAGTACGTCAATTTTTTTAAAACATAACTATTCTCACCATATTATCAATTTTTAGTAAATTTAACGCAATGAAAGAAAATTTTATAATTTCTGCTGTATAAAAATGTCCTCTTCATGCATCAAACGACAAAATCATCTGTGTTTTAAAATGAAAGTTGACCGTTGAAATTAATCAATTATATAATGCTCATTGTTACGCACAAATAATACAGAAAGTCAATACTTCCGTTTGGTTTTTCGGGACCTGGTTCGCGATGAATGACTGACATTTGAGGTCGCGATGCCTCCTTGTGAATCGCAGGGAGTCCGCGGGACGGGATAAAAGTTTTAATTAATACGAAACGCAAAATAATGGAGCGGAAATCCGTTGCAGATAATGTTTTATTAAACAGAAGTGCTTCTCCCGCGCTCTGCGATCGTTTAAATGTTAATTGAAACGCACGCATAAAAACGTATTGGAAAGTACGACGAACGTAACAAGTATGAAATCTGTATCGCGGAATTAATGCCGTTAATGTAAACGCGCGTGTCGAAGTGTTTGCAGGATGTATGAGACACACCGATGTTACGAATTTAATTGACATTTCATGTCACTTTGTAAATTTACACGTCGACAACGATATTTTAAAAATACACATGATTTCAGCTCGTTCATATTAGTATAAACGCGCCTGCAGAGACGCGTATTGTACGTATCAATCGATCTTACAATTTCGCTAATTAAATCGATATAAAGTTCCCTGCGATATAAAATTGTTTTAATGCAAATTGTCAAGCAAAATGTCATTAACAACGTGGATTTTGAAACAACGTGTGTCGCGTGAATTGCAATCGGAAGTTTTAATTATACGAAAAGGAGCAACAAACTTTGTCGTTTTATATACCAAGTAAATAAAGATTGTGCGTTGAAATATCAAAAATGAAGATGTATTAAATATTCGCGATACTTAATTGCAATTGTAATATCGCAATAATTGTATATAAATGTAGTATTGTAGGTTTCAGAGATACACAATAAAGTTAGCTGTTAACTTGTACAAATTGAAGCGAAACAACAGTACCCATCCCATCTCACAAAGCTGCGTTGCAATCCATTTTATGATCGAAAATTCCATTTCAGATATAGGTATACGTTGCTGCTAAAGAATTCACTGTTTTTTCCAAAATTTGCAGTTACAATCTCGACAAGTAGAAAACTTCGCTAACCATCGAAAGAACTTGTGTCACTTCTCTAGAATACGTTTCCACTGTTTCATTTTTATTGTTATCAGTAGATAAAGCGATAGAAGATTCTTTTTTTTTTATGAAGATTGTGATTGAAATAATATATTATAAAGAATAGTGAAGCAAAGATTTTCGACAGAAACAGAAATCATTTCTTTTTTCCTTTTTTGTTAATTATGAATAGACTGTGAATTTTCATGCATTTATGAATGAAATTTGAAAATGCAAAATTACACACGATGCACACAGTGTACAAAAATATTTAAAAGTGGATTATAATGTTTAATAGATGAAAGAGCTGTGGTTCCATTCTTTTTTTTTTTTTTTTTTTTTTTTGAAAACGCACAAGTATCAATTTGAATTTACAATGTTTAATAACACAATTTTTAACACTCCCTTTGAAGTAACCAAGAATATTTTTAACAGTATACTCGTACCTCACGATATACGACCAACTGTGCTAAGAAGATTCCAGTCATACATCAATCACCTTATTTACCTAAACTTACATAATCAAAATTTATCCTATCTATTGTTCCAATTTTATTTGGATATTTTATTTACCCTTACTTATTTGAGTATTTAATTTCCCCATCTATTGTCTCTCACAGCAGAAATCCACCGTGGATTCGAATACTTAATGCTGATCATCAATCATCAAAAGCTTCAATACATCACGTTCGCGTGAAAATAAAATTCCTTTCGAGCGAATCAAGTTTTTACTTGCGTATCTACGAGCATTCAGCATTCACCAGTTGGAAAACACGCGCAGTCGTCCTAAGAAGCAATTATCACGGAAAGACAGATACAAGCTCGAGATACATATATTCATAGGGTCCCGGCGGACCCGTCTTAATTATGGTAAGGTGAGCCGGACGATAACGAATGCACGGATGAGATTCAGCGAGCGTTTATAGCCAGAGGTGGTAGAGAGCCGCGCAGGCTGCACACGAAGGGGTATTCACTAATAGGAATTAGCACCAGTAGCACAATACTGTCTCTGGCGCGATATAGGCCAGGATCAATCAAATCTCCAATACCGTGGCGAGCTTCTCGATGACTACGTTTACAACGCAGACCGCGAGCTCATCAATCCGAACCTGCTCCGAACCGAGTCGATATTGGTTTCCTCGCTTGCATTGTTATCGCCCAACCAACCAACGAACAGTCCGTACCATGACGACGACGACGACGACGACGACGACGATGATCACGGCGACGTCGCGTCGTCTACGACGTTTACAACAAGGACAAGGACAAGCCTGCATGTGTCGATGACAAAGCAACGGACAGCAGAATGAAAGATCGTATGAAAGAAAGATATTGGACCTTGATACCGAGAATGCAGTTAGAAAAAAAATAGTAGACGATGTAAACAGACAGACTGCGATATCTGTGCTCTCGTACAGTGATGGGCAGAAGGAAGTTCAAGCGAGACACGCGAATTTTTGTACATTTGCGTGAAATTTAAAATGCAAAATTATATATTATGGAGTGCGTATGATGAAGAAACCTACGAAAGATATTAGAAACATCCATGATTTATGTGAGTAAAGAATATGCTGTTTAATAAATTTTTTGTGAGAGAAGTGTGGATTCTTTAAAAATTATTGTCTAATTCGTTCGTAGTTTACTTGTAAAGTATTTGTAATGAACTGTTACAAATGGATAAATATAATGAAATTGAAATTTAACTTCTTAAAGAGTGAAATAGTATTATAGTATATTATTATTACAGTATTATAATGTACAATAACAGTATAATATTGTAGTGAAATAGTATTACATTGATATTAATTAGAAAGGATCAATTTTAATGAGATTCATAAGTGAGTTTCTATTCTGAAACATTAAATTATTTACAACTTGAAAAATAAACTCTAAACATCAATTTTCTTTGTTGCATTTATCATAATTACATCCTGTAAATATCTGATTCTGTATACAAAATTCTATATATTAAGTCAGTAATTCCAAGAGATACCATCCAGTTTAATTTTGAAAGATAAATCCTCACCAATTTTCTTTATCGTACCTACAATCACACTCTGTAAATATCATTTGATTCTGTATACAAAATTCTGTATGTTGAGTGTGTTTTAGTAACTCTGCGAGATACCGTCCACTTTAACTTTGTTTTTTTTTTCATCAGTTCAAACGGGGGGGGGGAGGGGGGAGGTGTAGGGGAGGGAAAGGACTTATTGAAATGAAATTGTAGTTGGCGCTTGATTAATTGAGTTCCTAATGATTGAATCCATTTGTCTGAATCCTGCGAGGTCCTATTGTTTGCATGAGAAATCGGAGATAGAGAAAACTAGTGAACTCCTATTATATGAAGTGGTCCCTCGACAAGTTTAGATAAATGGAGTTCCGTCGGAGTACGCGATAATATTGCGCGTGAAAATTGTACGGTACACGAAGAGAAATCAGAGTGGCCGATTTTGGTTTCTCAAATATTCAATATACTTTTATAATGGAATTGCATAGAGCATTCTAGAATAATCTGCTCAGCTTTCAGCTGATACTTGTTTTAGTTAATTTATTATTTCACAAGACAGGGAGAGATCGAATACTGCAGGCAATATGCGAACGCAGGCGAAACTGTACAACTT
Organism: Tetragonisca angustula; assembly: GCA_036937485.2. Classification (NCBI taxonomy): domain Eukaryota; kingdom Metazoa; phylum Arthropoda; class Insecta; order Hymenoptera; family Apidae; genus Tetragonisca; species Tetragonisca angustula. Next base: position 581,537 of record JAWNGG020000087.1, on the reverse strand, counting down.
GAGAAAATTAAGATTCGCTTAATATTCAACGAATATGTCGTCACACTGTCTTTTATAATTTTGTGAAATTTCTCGACATTGAACAAGTTGCAACGTTGCAACCGACAATGCAATCCAACGATAGAAAACGAAAATATCGCGGACAGATGAAACCAGAGATGATGTCAGATGACAAAACAACCGGCTTAATTAATAAATTCACGGATGGGAGGGACGGGGTGGGTGAAGGGTGGTCTCGTTTTTCCAGAAAATGGCTCTCACAACGCGCAGTCTCCACCAGATGAATAGCCACCTCCGTTACATTAGAAAAGCCGGCTAACTGAAGCAGCTTGATTAATTAACGTGTAATTAATGAGTGGCTGAATCTAATAAGAAGCTTGCGGTGTAATCACCTGGAAATTTATCATGCACGAAAATAAGCGAATGGTTCAACCGCGAAGTGGAGAAAAATTTCTGTGCATATTCCTCTCCTTTTTCTTTCTCCAGTTACCCTCTCCGCCGACCTCCTTTTGTCTTTTCTCTTCGCGACCGTTCGTGAAAACGCGGCGAATTGTTTTACATTCGTGAAACCGCGCCTGGCAACCAGACGCGTTTATTTTCCTCCGCTAGAATATTTAAGAACGCAATATCTGCCGCCATTTACTCGTCTTCTTCCTCCTCTCTTTTCTTCTCTCCTTAAGATGCATGCAATTTCGTGATTCCGATCGAAATGAATTACCGTGCGATTTAAAGTTTATGTTCCGGCATTTGACACGCGTGATTATTTTTTATTGTGTCTCACGTTTATATTTGTACGTATGTGTTTCTAATGAATATAAATAAATCCTGATTATGTTTCATAATCAATTTAATTTAGACATACTTTGCGAAGAAACGATATTAAAACTCACGAGTTCAGTATCACATTATACAATCTACCGTCTCTAGTAATAATTTTATGAGATCCTAGATTTTTAAAGAGAGAGATTGTAAGAAACAATCAGTAGCTATGGAATCCATAAAAGTAAGAAAAGACTGTACATTCTGTGTGTGTGTGTGTAAATAAATTAATCATTGCCAGTACATTGAAATTTTACAGATTGTTTAAAAAGAATTTTTTAAATTTCGAAACGGACGAGTGGCTAATTATGGGAGAAGCCAAGCAAACGGTAACAGATCACGTCGCTCGAATCGCACACGCGTGACCAGAGCAGCTGTTTCCCTCGCAGAGACAGACTTTCAAAGCTGACTCACAAACTTCGTCCATTTTTCAACCGGTGCCGGGAATCGTACTCCCATTGTCCCGTAGAATTTCGTGGACAATCTCGTATTCGACTCGTGACGCTGCAACATTAATAGAAGCGCTGTGCTAACAGTGTCCGTCCGATTTCGGTCGACGTTGAAACTCGTCGCCTGGGAAGTCGTCGTCAGACAGAAATACGATTTTCGAGGTCGACTGACCTCCGTGTCGAGTGCGTTTATCTTGTCGAACGGACTGGTCGAAAGCTTTGCCAGGACAAATTAGCCGGGGGCTAGACTTCCGAGATTTCCGAAACTTCAGCTGCGAAAGCACGGAGGCGAGGAGACACATGGGCGCAGTTGTTTGGTTCTTACGAACTTCCTGGTGGATGTTGCTCGCGCCGGAAATCTTTGAGATTGCACGTCAACACGTGGATGTGTAAGTGACGATCCTAAGTATCGTTGTCTCACTTTGTTGAAAGATTTTAATAAATTCCAACGAATATTGGTATTCGTTAATATTAAATACCAATTTTTGTATATCCAAGTGTTAATTATCGTGCTTCAATAATATCTTTATATTCGTTAGATTCGATAAATTCACATTCAAGTACGTACGTCAATAAAATTTTAAATCTCTGTTTGTGATGTAAATGAAGCAGTCGATTAATAATGAAATAACTATAATAGAAAATAAAGGCAATGAGAAGTGTCTAAAATATAGTAAATATACGGGACAACACAGTACACAGCCACCTTCATCTAGCCACGTGATGAATGAGTCTGGTCTGAAGAAAGCAGAGTGATCTTCTCACAAACAGAATTTGCATTCTAATATATTAAGTAACGGAATCATCTTTGTAGACAAACTGTGGTTATCACAGACGCGACAACTTGTTGAGGGTGATGAAACATTTGATTTTATTAAAATCCCCTTTTTACAAAGTATTCCTTAAGATTTGATTCTTCAAGTGGATTAATTCAAGTGAACGATAATAATTATAATTTCCCTGCTACTAATTCTTCGAAAAATATTTGACGATTTGACAAATGTTCGGAAATTCGTCAAAAATATATTTTTAAGAAACCAATTTAGAAGATCATTTAAAAAGTCAACAAGCCTATCCTATTTAGTCACCTTTACTTCTCGTAATCGGAGAACTCGCGATTTCAATCAAAAAAATACGAAGCACAAATCGACGTCTAATTTCACGTTAATGCAGAAACGCTTTATTCGCAGTTAGAAATATCTCTTCGTCAAGGCGTAACGTAAGAAAATATTTTCAATCTTTCGGAATTGTTATTTTCGCATCTACAAGATGCTTCAATTTCTTTGGAAAATTCCCGTTGAATCGTATATTCACATATTCACCGAATGATGAATAGACTGGTTTCGCAGATCGCGTCATAGTACCATAGTTTTCGAAACTTGACAGCGCGGCGGCGAGGTACTTGGCACGGTCTTTTACATGGCGGATCCACGGGGGCCGTGTCGCGGCGCATGTACACGCTGCAAGACGTATACATCATTCAGCTTCGTTTGGCGTGTAAGAGGATTTTCGTGTACCCACTTGCCGGAAAGCGGAGCGTGTAAACTTTTTAACGTAGATCACCGCCGCAACGACTGACCAGCGTTTTCTTCTTTTTTTCTCTTTCTCTGCCCTTTGCGCGTACAGAAATCTAGGAATCTCAGGTTCAATTTGATACTCGTGCACGGCACGAGCTTGACCCCGTATCGGCGACCTTTAATCCTGATTAAACCTTCGCTAGCTAAAGGCTAACCGGATATAAATTCGAAGCGTCGCCTCCCCACCTCCACGCAGCCTTCCTCAAATACGAACTCGTATTACGTACCACTTTATACGTCCCCTTTGAGTCCTGTCGCCCTTGACAATTTTTCCACCCCCTCCCCTCCCCGCCACCTTGGACACCGTCGTGTTAATCTGCGACACTCTGATTAACATTGACTTTTCCTGTGTAATGTTCGACGAGTCGGCTTCGAGTAACGTGGAAACGAACGATCATCATGGACTCAGTTGAAATTGATACAGGGTGTGAGAAAATTAGGGATTAAAAGATTTGTAGTAGCCACTAAGATGCGGAGGAAATGACTCCTTGAATTGATTAGAATTTAAAATTAATTCCTTTGGAAAATTTTAACTTCTGAGGTAAATTTATGTAACTTATGTCTACTATTTTTTTTTGTCATTCATATCTTTTGAAGAAAATTTTAAAGTTGAATTAATAGAAATGGAAAAGTTAGGAGATAAATAGCGAATAAAAGAAAGAAAAGTGACAAGGTTCTGCAGAATTTCTTTATCGTTTCTCAAGAGTTTCAACGAGAATTTAACGATCGAATTAAATGCAGAGTATTAGAATATTAAAAATCTATAATTTGGAATGTTTATAGTACTCATTGGAAAAAGCAACTACCGAAAATTAGCATTTTCAGAGTGTATTATATAAAATATAATATTGCATTGTAATGAGTCTCGGTAATACAACAGTCAACGTCTATCGTGGAAATTCTGAACTGAATGAGGTCGGAAACTTTAAGGATATGTGGCACAGCTTCGATGAATAGTAGTCGCTATGTACGTGTAGATACAGAGGAGGATCAATTAATACAGACTCAAGAAATCGCGATACCATATTTAGATACGATATATGCAAGATTAAAAAAAGAAAAATTGAAAACTTCAATCTGGAAAAGAAAAATAAATACTCGAGTAAGTCTTACAGTATGTTGGACTGAACGTAAGTTTTTTCTTAAAAATTCGTGTTGCGATAAGAGCGCTTCGAAAAATGTATTTTTAATGTCTCGTACAGCCGTTTGGAGGAGTAATATCCTGCTTAAGTGGTGTACATGCGAGAATTGCGTATTTCATGCATATTTGATGCATTTATTTTGTAAAATCCGTACCGTTTCGTGTACATTATCCCTGATAAATATTTACTCGTCTCGGATACTCGCTCGAGAAATTATGTACGCATGAAACATCGACGCTCTCGGTGAGAAGTAATGAACTGTTTGTGGCAATAAAGCGCTAGGTTCTCAATAAAATATACTTGAAAGTTTATTCCAAGATCATATTATTGTACATTAGTGTAACAGAATATACACACTTTCATTCACAAATCAGAATTTCCAAAGAAATGATCACCTACGTTCTTCGAATCTTGTTCACGGTCGATTATTTTTTAATTATAACAGAAAAATGCGCCGACAACTTTCCTCCGAAAAAGTACACGTAAAGAAAAGAAGGTGCTCCAAAATTTTCGTGTATTTTAAATAGCGAATTATGTTATTTAAATATAGAATCTATTCATTTCCTGAGCTACTGTTTCATAAATGATTTCAAATTGGTTAGTTCCTCGATCGATTCGTAAATTTTGATCAAACTCGAATATTGTTGAAGAAATTCTGTGTATGCACATCGTTTATCGTTTCATCTTCCTAATTATGTCTCCCACACCTTTAAGGATGATCGGTAATGAAACGAACGTTGCACTGCAACCATAAATAACAAACTGGTCCTGCAGGATACGTATAATGGCGCGATCGTCGGAATTCCTCGAGCATTAGAGTATCGAGTACGCCTTTGGCCCTAAATCGATCGAACTTTTTCCAGGTCGGTGCATATTTCAGATGGCAGCAGATAGGATACACGTAATGGCTGGGGCCTGGACATGACGGATCGCGGTACTTCTGTATTTCGGCTAGACAGCCACATATTCATTAAAAATATATACAGCCACGTGAACGTCCGTACTCGCACGCGGATGAACGTACGAGATTGTTCTGTTCGAATGATTAACTATGTTCAAAATTACGTAGATTTTCTCAGATGATATTCTGATCAAATGTATAATACTGTATGCATTTGTCTGTTCTATATACACGTGAATTCTTCGTGTAATCACGTTCTATATGAGGAAAGTGTAATTTAGAATTGAACGATGATATGTGCATTTTTGCTTTATGTATTTATTACTTGATATAGGATTGGAAACTCTTCAATGGTGCAAAGAGTATGCATAGAAATGTAAATTATTTTTTCTTACGTTTATAAATGTTACATATACAGTACACACTAATATTAGTCTTTAAAAGAATGGTATTAATTCAGTATCCAAATTTTCTTTTAATGGTATCGTCGTGGAAAATGAACTTTCCGAACGACTCGTTGCAACAACATCAAGCACGTGTCTCTACGTCAGGTTAATAAGTAAAAACATGCTTTTCATCTATACGACGAAACATTGTACCCCTACCAACTTCAACTTCATATCACACCTTTTCCTCTCAACGATCCAAATCCCGATCTCTAATTTATCCAAAACCGTGAACTTAAAGAATCAGCGATCCCCAGACAGTCGTATCATTCTGATAAAATTAAAATTCCCGACCGTTCGAACAATCGTGGCCGCTGTGTCGTGTTCATCGCCGAAAATGGCGAGTCGTAGAAAAAAAAAACAGAAAAGGAAAGGGAGGAAGAGGGAAAAAAAAGAAAGAGAGAGAGAAGAACGAAGAAGGGGTGGAAAGAATCGCGTGCCCCTCCCCACTGTTAGCACAGTGGTGCATACCTATTTGCGACAGTTGGTCCGCTGCCAAGATTGCTGATTCCCCGCGGCTATCGTAGTACCACTGTTCCACCTTTTTCGGCCGAATACGTAAATCTATTGTGTCGCCAACGACGGAGCGCATATACGCGAGCCAAATACTCCGGCGTGTTCCGTGAACGGCCTACCATCTCTCCCCGGAGTCTCCCTGGCTCCCGGCTCGCCTCAACACACCGCCTCCACCTGAAATATTTCAATTTTCCAAAAATTTTCACCCTCCGGACTGGTCTGCCGTTCGCCCGACAGCCAATCCAACCCCTCTGTGCCCCCTGTGCGCTGTTTCGCGGAAATGAGCGGCCAGCGAGATGCTTAACGAGTTGTTTTCAAGAGGGGAAAATAAAGGACAGATTCGAAGACAGGAAGAGCGGGGCGAGGAGGAGAGGATCGCTGGTGTCTTTTAACGAACGTTTCTGAATGAGAGGTGAGGCTGTCTGACTGAAATGTCGATCCGTCCCGAGTGATTCTCTAGAATTACCCTCGAAATACTGAGGTTGTTCTTGTCGAAATACTGAAGTTGTGTACTCGATGAAATTTTATTGTCATTTGTCAGGGAACTTGGCGAGAACGTGACGGAAAATGAGAGAATTCCATTTCCCTTTTCCTTAAATCGGGAAGTTTATGAGTTTACAAGTTGAAAACGAAAATTGTGTTGGCTTTCTTGCTTCATCCTTGCTACGATTTTTATTTTTTAAGAAAGAAACTTCTCATCGAGGAAGTTGCATAAGTATAATCATACTAGTCCGTGGGAGAAGAATCAAACGAATACTACGACCGTTGTTTCGAACTTTGCCGCTAGTAACGCGAAATAAAAACAGGATGAGGTAGTATAATATTTTTAATGTCGACTGTCAACCTTCCTTCCTAATTTCCGCATCATAGTATGGAAAATAGATTCTCGTGGTACGAAACTTTCTGCGTCGACGAGTGATCCTTTTTTCCCTCAGTTTTCTTTCAGTTCTACGTCGGGGTTATTTCTCTTCCTCCTCAGGTGAATTGGCCATTTCGTGCCGTACAAATGGCAATTGCGAGTATAAATTCTAATTGGTGGCGATACAGGATGTTCCATGACAAATGGACACTGTTCGAAATAAGAACTCAAAGAAACAGAGTAATTGAGAATAATTATACGTAATATTTTTGACACGTGCACACACTCGTTTGCAGAATGCACTCACATTTACTTAATTTGTGAGAGACAGGAGTTCATATTAAAATATAAAGATTTATAGTCTCGTCAACCACGCTGTAATTTTTATTTCTGCTTCTCTCTCTCTAATTTCTCTAAATGCAGTTGCTAGATTGCTAGTTTCTGTGTAAATTCATATTCTGGCGGAGCCCAAACAAAAATACCAGAGATTTTTGAAATTTCGCATACTCTTGCACACTTTTTTCACTTTCATTCTGATTCTCAAAGTTCTCCGTCTCGCGTCTCCACTTCATCATTCGTAAACTTTCTATCGCATCGCCTGTTACAAAACAATTTATATTCAACGAAGCGGGTAATTTCAATTTTTTCTTCTTCTTCTTCTTCTTTTTCGAGTACCAGTCCTTCTTCGTTCTACAGTGGAACATTGATCCTCGCAATCGTGATGCTCGCAAACGACTTCTGCCAGTAACTTATTCTTCTCCTTATTGTTATTACATTTCATTGTTATCGTTATCATTATCAGTGTTCTTTGTTCCGTCGGGGACGAAAGAAAGTTCGAAAGGTCGACAAGGTTTGCATTCATTTGCATCCGTGGCCGAAATTTATTGAGTTCAGGGAACTGGAACACGTGCAAAAGCGTTGCAGGTTGCCAGTTCCGGATGCTCGCTTCTAAAACTGCGCCGCTGCAAGCCTGGTCATGAAAAATTGTACGCTTTGAGGGAACGCGTTTAAACTCCCCATCCGCGCAACATAATTAGCAGGGAAACTTTTGACATACGAATTTGACGAAATACTTTTAAAACTGGTGCACGAACCGCGCTCACCATTGAAACACGTTTCAGATAATTGTTTCCCGAGGGATAGTAGAAATTGACATCTTTGTAGGTAAATAATATCACTTCACTTTTGAAACAGAAATAATTTTCGAATATAATTTCAAGAAAATTGCATCTGTGAACTGTTTTGTTTATATTTATCTTCATTCGTCGTTGAATTATATTTTCATAACAGGAAATTGATATATTCTTTCATTGAAATAGTAACATAAAATAAAAATATCTCTTAAATACGATTTTAGTAAAATGTATCTACGAATGCAATGTCAGAAAATACAAAATGTTAATCACACTTACTTGTAAAAGTGATTTTTCCATTATGTCTGTCATCGTTCCAACTTTGGTTGAAAAATTTCGAACCTCGAACTTGGTTTTAATTTGTAAAATATACAAATAACAAAGAATGACAAAAATGTCAGCTATTCGTCAATAATTTTACGTCTACGTGTATAAGTAACGAAAAATTTTAGAATTGAGGAGACCAAGTCATAGTTCATGTATTCGATCTATTGTAAATTATCTTTCAGTAGAATATCAAACAGAATACTGATATTTAAAAAGGAGATAGATCGAGACGAATGTTTCAGCAGTCAAATAACCCCGAATTCAATTAACAGTCATCCGATTAGCAAATTGAAACGAATGTAATAAAATACATTTAAAATTTCAGACGCTATTATTAATTAAAACGAATGTGATAAAAACTTCCTGCTTAAATATAGTATACGTCCACGAATAAACTTCATCTGGAAAGCGTGTCAATCTTAATTCCACGCTGTTGTATCCGCTGGAAAATCAATTCGACCGAAATTCAGAGCGTTCAATTTTAACTGTCCCCGTTTCGAATAATCGCATCGATCAGATATCCAGCCTAATTGAAGCATTACGATTCACGAAGTGTTTCACGTCGTTCTGTGCACGTTCTGGCCGTGAACCTTCCCCACGTGGTACGATGACAATGAAAATGGCGGCGGACGACGAACGCGCAAAGATCTCGTTCGATGCGAGGGTAGCCACGAAAGCCACTCGATAAAAGCTCGTTCCACGGATCTCGAGTAGCTTGCGTCCTCTCCTTTCCCTTTTCCTACTTTTTCCTTTCCTTTTTCTTTTTTTTTTTCTTTTTTTCTTACGGAGGCCAACGACGAATAGCTTAGATAAATGTGGTCGCTGGAACGAAAAAAAGAGGAAAAAAAAAAAAAGGGAAGAGCACGGTCGAAACGTAAAGCGTTACGGCTCGAGAGTCGATTATCCCGGGCAAGAGAGCAGAACGTGGAGGTTCTGAAAATTGCCGTCACGCATAATCGACAGTCTGGCCGAGTTGGATATCGAACGAACGAAGCACCTGCGATTTCTAGGCAGGGAAATAGTGCTTGGAAATAGATTGGAACGAAGATGTGGGGAATTGGAAAGTTTATAATTTATTAATTAAATAAGTTGAATGTTCACAATATACGTCTAAATTGAGCAAATTAGTGGTTGAATGATAATAGATCGTTGTGTGATATATACGAACGACTTTTGGAAAATAGAGAAAGATTTTAAGACAGCTCAAAATATTTATATTACATCATGATTTTCGAATTATTGTGGAGATTAATATAATTTTCTATATAAGGGCAAATCTAGATTGTCTATAAAATATTATTTTGTAGTGTGCGTTATATGCTATAGTATAAAAATACTATATATCTTGTATCGTTGAGAGAACATGTGTTTTATAAATGGATACGACAGACGTATATATTATAATCTGATGAAAAGTATTTGTTATACATTCATAAATGAATTTCTGCAATTAAATAAAGGGTTGAAATTCAAGTACATAATGGACGATGTAACAAAATGATACTTTGTTTTCGGTGCACGTTGCACATGACAACTGTAAGATATATGCATACGTTGTAAAAGAGGAAACTTAGAACTCGATACGTGAAGATCGAAATGCAAACTATGAAACACGAAATGTAAAGAGTGCAATGCACTGTACAACAGTATAAAGTGCAAAGTTTAAAGTTTAAAGTGTAACGTAGGCATTACGAATTGCCGAGGCTTGAAAAGTAAAATTTTCAACTTGCAATCGTTAATTCTCTATCTCGAAAGTTTCAGAATCTGAAAGATTGCATCTCCAATACCGAACCTGCATTTCAAACTGTAACTTTTATATCCTCTGTCTTCCATCGAGAATTTTCTTTCGCGCATCAGTCCCACCAAAGGCAAAATTACAAATTCGACGAATGAAAATTTTTACGTTTCTTATATGCACACCTAGGGACGAAATATATTAATGGACCAGATATTTAACCAAAAGGAGACAAGGTCTATTGCATTTTATCAAATCATACTTTGAAATATTCATTAAAATTCAAAGCGTGTCATTCTATAGAATGAGATCACAGAGAATTTACAGATATCAACTGTCTTATGATTAACTAAAACTAAACGCACGCAACTTAAATCTAAGACGCACGCATCCCACGATGGCCCTGCGAAATTCCTCGTCGTCCCGCGATGTTCCTGCAAGATCTCCCCCATTCAGAAAAATCTCAATTTTTTAATGTTTGATTTAGCAATAACAATGTGTTATCAATCCATTCACCGAATCTCAGAACAACGTTTTCGCACTGGATGAAATCAGAATGACGCGCCAACCAAGATGGAGATAACCGACTTGTAATACCGTTGTCATATTCACCGTTCCTAATTTGGGACTAACTGGAAGAAATGGTACAACATTGTAGGTCATTGGATTCGTATTGAAACCAGCTGTCGGAAGACGAATAAGGAAATGCATGGTCTGATTTAAAAAAATCAAGTTGACCTTAAAATATCCTACACCTTTCATTGTATGAATGAAAAAATTGTTAATATCACTGAACAGTTTCTGTATGAACATTATTTTCGTAGCTTCGATCCATTCCAAGATATTTCACTGTTCTTAGTTAGACGACACACCCTGTGTACATATATATATATATAATATCATAATTTCTGTGACTTGTGCGAGAGAATTATAATCAAACTCGATGTTATTACGTTTAATTAAATTTCGTTGCTAATTATAAACCGAAGCCTGATAATGCATTATGTTTCATTATTACCGTGTTTGATATACGAAAGTGAACCGAGCTCAACTGATATCGCATTCTACTTGCTATCCGCATGTTTCACAAACTGATTAACCGGCTCTTTGCTCTTTGCATCGATATATAAATACTCGCGCGATAATAAATTGCGACACGCTGCGGCATTGAATTTCACCCATGTGTTGCATTCTCATTAATTCGTTTATTTTCGGATGTCATTAAGAATTGACAAATAGCATTATCATTGATATCATACGAGGTCGACGATATATAACATTTACTTCTTTCCTTTCTTCAACGTTTAATATCTTCGTGGAAATTTATTTCAGCAAGCCAACTACGACGATGACGGGGAATTTGATAATAACAAGAAATGAGAAAAATCCGCGATAAAAACAGAATCAGATTATTAATTTCCAAACCTTCTAATTTTCTAATAGAAAATTCGATGCAAATTAAACGTTCGAGTGTTAAAAATCAATCGAAACTTTAATACAAATATTCAAATATTCTCCGCTGCATCCGTGGATCAAACTCGCGCGTTTAATGGTTCATGAAACATTCGGCCGTGGACAGGGGCTAAAGAAATCGAGGGAAATTGCTTCTTTTTCCGGTTGTCACACTGGGTTTCGGCCTGATAAGCGTCGAACAGGGACAAAACCGGAGAGACTCGGCCAAACTAGATCGAACTTGATTCCCCTCGCTGCAGACGAGACCGGACTAGACGAACAACAACGAGATTCAATCGGCGAACGGGTCGCTGAAGAGTTTTACACTTCTCCGCGTTTGCCGCACCTGCACGCAGGATATCCCTAACGAGGTAAATATGAGGGAATCGCTCGGATCTCTTACGGGATAGGGTATCCTCCCGTGCTGTGGGTGTTGCGGAATGCAACCCACGTAGCAACGCGAAAGAAGAAATAGGAAGCGCGCCGGGGTTTCGAGTTTCGCTCGAGCTTTCACAATATCCATAGCGGATCGCCTTGTATTCACCCTTTTCTCGCGTTAACCCTTCCCTCCCCTCGCCCCTCCCTCCCCCTCGCGGCTCCTTCGTTCTGCACCCGCGCCGCTTTCGTTTCTTCTCTCAACCCTTGTTTGCGCTCCTCGTGTTTTGTATAGAGCCTTTCGAACACTCGCTGCCACTCGTTCGGAACGTTTGAAATCAGAGAAGAGGTTCGAGACTTGAATTCGTTGGTGGAAAAAAAAAAAGAAAAAAAAAATAGTGCGCATCCGTTTCGAGCCGTTCGAGAGACTTTCGCAGAGTTGAATTAATGTAGTGCGATGAATATTCGCGGGGAAATCGCGCGAACGTTCCCTCGGTCGTATTTTGTACGAAAGTGGCAAGTGTTTTATAGTTTCGGCGTTTTACAGTTTGGTTCGTGAAACGCGAACATACGATACATTTTGTGAATGGATTATACTAATGGTGTGCTGCGCGAAACATTTTATTACACGTGTAAATATTTAATATTCTCTTTATGTGGAAACAATCTGAAAATGCAACATGATACAGTGATGAATGATTGATACTCACCTGTGTGAATATTTGAGACATTGCTCTCCTCATAAATTACATTTGTGAAATTATTCTCTTAAACTTCCTTTGATTCAGCAGTGTACATAAAGATTAAAATTGAAAACTCTAAGCACACGTCTTACAGAGATAATGAAGAATCGTGCAACATCTTGTGACTCCTCTGCACACATTACATTTTGCCGATATAATCATATCTCACTGAAATTCTTTTAAAATTGAAATATATATGTAAAAATTTTGTACGATATATGTTTGAATATTTATACTCTGTGTACACAGAGTCACTTTTCTTTCTCGTACAAAAATTAGTTATTTACGAATAAAAGTGACATGGTGTGGAACTCGATTCATTTTCAAAGATACAAATATATAAACGGGAATTTATACGAGGATTCAAAGCACTTTCACAAGTTGCAATGAGAACGATAAGTAAGGAAATGTTTAAAAGAAACCGCGTTCGCTGGTGTGTGCTTTCTTCGCATGTAAAAATAAACGAAATGAAGGATAAATTCCATGTAGTTCTTACATCTGCCGGAGGTCTTTCGGCGGAAGGCGGCGTTAAAGGAGAGAAAATTCAAGGACTGACGATGGAAATACGGTGGAAAGCAGTGATTTTTCAATCTTGCAACCCACTGCCGGAGCGTCTATCGCTGAAAAGAGGAATTTACATCCTTAAGCTGTGTCCCGCGGCAAAAAGGGACACGAGGATTACATCTAAAAAGATTACGCGAAACTTACGTAAAGTCTAAATTTCTTTTTTTTTTTCTTTTTTAAAGGAGATTACGTTTATCCTATCGATTTCCCTTTAAGAAACTGTTTTCTAGCCATGAATTCGAGCGATATCCGACTCCAGGCAGAGTTGCAAGGAACTTTTAATTTCATAAATTCCATTTAATGATTCTCATCGAGTGCACGCTCATTGAACGCGAAACAAGAAACTCCGTTTCAGAGAAGAAACCACGCTCCGTCGAACCGTTCGATGGAAATATTTTGCAACTAAACGGCAAACTTTTACATTTAAACGTTTCGACGTTCGATCTGTGAATTACAAATAGAATGATAAATTGAACTGGAAACCAACCGACGATAAATACGACAGGAGGAATAAGTTTTTTGTTGACCAATTTGGAAAAAACTTTTATACCAATTGAAACGAGAAATTGAACAAAATGAAATTATTTTTCAATCTGACGCGGGAGATACAACGAAAAAATGTTGCACTCGTTGAAAAATGTTTTCTCGTGGCACACTGTGCCTGCATGTAAACATTTTCACAGAAAATTAATCAACACTCAAGTTCCCCGATCAATCGTTCAAAGGTATTATTCCCATTTATAGATCAATCAATAATACATTCTTCAAGTTGTGATTAATTGATTCCAATTTTGACAAACGTAATACTTGTCCTGGAACTTTTACAGTGTACCTTCAATTTCAGACATTTAACTTTGAAAAGAAATGACCGAACACTGTCACGAGCCTGTGTAACGTTCAGAGTTAAATTGTAAAATATTTCTCTGACACCGAAAGACACGAGGACAAACGAACTGCCATATTTTTAGTCATTTGATTGACCATTCTTAAGAAGTAAAGCCAAGAAAAGAAAAAAAAATTCGATCGAGCCAGACGCTGGCATGCTCGAAGCTTCTTCTGATATGGATCGAATCAATGAAATGAGGATAAATCAGGGGACCGCGCACTTTGTGGCGGAATGTTCGACCAGTTTAATCACAGAAAGTGCTGATCGAAGGCCTCGGGACCAATCTCCAGTGTATCTTCTTGGACGGAGCTTACCGATCAAAGCTGAACGGTAAGCTGTTCCTCGTTGTCCTTGATGCCCGCGATTGAAAGGAGAATGCTTTCTTTTAAAAGGGGGAGGCTGTACACTTACGAGTCATGATCGAAGCCACGAAGGAAACGAATTTCTTTCTTATTTGCCGTACCCACGAAACAGGGTGAAGGAACTGTGGGATCGATGTAACACACTATCGCTTCGAGATACGTGGCATCTCGTAGCGTGTGAATTTTCTTGGTTGAAAATATTTGTTGGAACGTGAATTTCACGAACACGAAAACGTAGAAGATATCGAAGAAAGAGTTAAAGACAATTCTCAGTGATTTAGGTCGATGTAACGCCAGCCACGTTGAAAACCGTTAGGAATACGAGAAAATGTCACGTTAAAAACTAGGGAAATAGAGAAAGGAAACTTGCAAGATAGAAAGTCTTGTATCTTAAGACAAGAATAATTTTCAGTACTACAGATCAATAGAATGTCAGTCACATTAGAAACTGAGCACTTGTCGATAGTTATTCAATAATATAATTGATTGGATTTTATATATATACGTCATTACACATTGAATTGAACTTTCACGTCATGACCAAGCAGGTTAAAACCATAATTAGCAAAATTCATCCACAATTTATTAAATAATATTATTTCTCAGTAAATAAAATTAATTGCTTATTAAAATAAAATTTAATAAAATATTTTTTAGTAAAAAATTTTAGTTTGCGACGGAAAATTGTAGATTTTCGTCATTTTCTTAAGCGAGATCTTAAGTAAATTGTGGATCTCCATTCGTTTGAGTTCTTGGATTAACGTTTCGCTGTATCGACTTACACTGCTGAATATTTCCTTTTGCAATGACACTCGCTAGGTATATATCATAACATGGATATTTCATGCATTTCTTCGCGTTATGAAATTGGAATTTTCTCAAACGAGAGGAAAGAATAATTGAAAAAAGGCGAGGCGGACATCATTATTAAAAACTCGGAATTGTAAAAATAATTTCCGCTCTACAGAGGATAATTAAAAAAGGCTTTATATTAAACTTCAGAATTATTAAAAACTGTTCGAGTCTTGAAACGACGTTTTTCAAAAGCTATAAGAATCCAACTGCATTGCCAATTTATCAACATCTACAGTCGTAGAATGTGACAAAATGAAACAGTGGGAATTTCGTCGGCGTGCTACAGTGAAAGGACTATCAGCGAAGGGACTGTGTTTAGGGCACGAACCGGGAATGGTAATCGATTCCAGACAGCGAATTACTGCCGTGAAGTTTACGCAACTGCCTCGTTAATTTGGCAGTGTCAGTAGCACTTGAACTCTGAATTATTCCAGATTCCATAGACTGATTCTATTTATCACGCGTTTCCGCGTTTGTGCGCCGTGTAGTACCAGGCTTCGTAACGTGACATTTAATAAAACGATGGAGCAATTCAAGAAACGAATTGGGACGGGAATGTTTTGTGCAGAGTTTAAGCAGAATTTAACAAATTGCATAAATTTTGTAATTTAAATTGCGGAATTTAGACAAATTACAGCGACGCTATTAAATACAACAATATTACATTACACGTTGTTATATTACAAAATTATTCTCGTATAATGTTAGATTCTTTTCAAATCTGAATAAACTACTCCAGCTTGAATCCGTACCTATAAATATCAGAAAAAATAAAACAGCGAGACACACACTCTATTATAAATTATATTTAAATTGATGCGATTGACGCGTTTAGCGATTAAAAACTAAAAATAAAAAAGAAATTGAAAAATACTCATCGTTTCTCTGACATGGTACCACTGTCGATCTTCGATTTAGAAGAGTTCTTTAAACACTGAAAAGCAGAGTATCACTTACTCTCAGATACTGTGCTACAGGCACGTACATATATATCTTAAATAGTTGAACATAGTGAACGACACGTATGAGCTATCTCAAGAACTTGGAGACATAAATGGTGGAAGTTGCACTCATAGTTTCTAGCCACGTTCCCTTAGTTCCCCTTTTACCCGCCGCCTACGCAATCCTAGCAGCAGAGTGCACGCACCCGCGTTGTACACGTTGCGACAGTTTCGCTGCAGGGAAAACTGTCCTGGAAATTCGTCGTACGCACACGACGCGTAACCATGCAGAAAAATTACCATGGTTCCGACTCTACGAGAACGAGAACCACACCACACAGGGTTCGTAACTGGCGATTCGTTGGCCAAACCGACTAGAATTTCCAAGAGTTTTCGAAGGCCTACCGATCGTTTCTGTCTGTTGCAGCTCTGCTGGCTATCGAAAGGCACAAAGGGTTAATTCGCTTGCCGGATTGTTCGACTGGAGAGCCGTTCGAGAGGCAAAGAAGGAGTGGAATGACGAACAGGAATGAACGAAGGTTTTGATTCTTTCTAAGAGAATCTTTCGACAAGTGTTCCAAACGCTTTTGTTACTGAATTCATTGCATCTTTTTTTTTTTTCTTTATTGAAGGAAATTAATTCACTCTGTCTGTTTTGTAATTAAGATTTTTCATTCTAAGTAACATTTTTCTGCTTTTTTTTTCTAGACGACACAGGATCCATCAGTATCAAAAATATTAATTTCTGTAAATACAAGATATCGATCCCATCGCAGTGATACAGATATTTATTGAAGAATTTATTACACGAATATATCAAACAAATGAACTGTTACGTGAACGAATGTGCATTCCAAGATACCCAAGGTCTAACACTTGTTTGTTTGTTCTTTCAATAGATCGCTGTCAAGATAAATTTGAAGAAGAGCATCACGCTTCGAATTGAAGATTTTCGTTCACCATTACTTCTGGAAGCGAGAACGTTTGCTCGGTGCTTTAGAAATTCACGCTGCTCGACGCCAATAGTTTAAAGACGTGTCATAGACCGCGAGTTTACGATGAGTGAATTCGGTTGCAACGGTTCGGTGACCAAAGAGTCAATTCCACAGGAAATTCCACGCCGTTGCTAAATTACATCACTTCGTGTCAACATGGCCATTGAGGGTTGCCTCCGTTTCAAAGGAACGCATTCGAGGGACACGGCCAACAATCATTAGATACGATGCAAACAGCCTGTCGTTGAAAATATTTTCAACTCTGAAAAATTTTCCAGAAATTCAGGATTGAATTTTTCTACAGTATACAGTTTAAGTTTCGAATTTGTATGAAACTTCCAATTTTCTACAATGCTGTATATGCACTAACAAATTATACGTTACGTGCTGGAAAATATACCGTGAAATTTCAATGCTGTGAAACTTTACATCTGCATTTGAATTTTCCCGACATTTTTCTACCTATATTTCCCTGAATACTGAAGCATTAATTAATCGCGTGTACAATATCCTCTGAAATAATCTGTCCGCGGAGAAAAACAGAGGAAAGGGGGGGGGAGACGTTTCAGAAAAAAATTACCAAGTTCGATAAAAGCTAGTCCGGCAGGGTGGGGGAAAAAAGTGTTCCATTTAAAATAAATTAGAGGATTTCCTTTATCTCTAGTTTGTTGCGCTAAGTAATTAAACCCTCTGTTCGATTTAATTAAACAAAAATGAAAGACCGAGAAAAGAAAGAAAGGAAGAAAAAAAATTCCGGTCGATATTCACAGATATTAAGAGGAAATAGCCTTGTACCGTTTTATTTAACTCATCCACTGAACAGAAGATTCCGTTACAATTAGTTTACATAAAATTTTACGTTCAACCGCATTTTAACGTTTATCGAAAGATTTCTTTCCTTCACATTTTATTTCCAAAATATATTAAAGTGATCAAACTGAACGAGCAAATCAGCCTTTCAAAGTCTTGTAGATTCCTCAGTTTTTGGCGGATGCGTCAAACAAATTTTCCATGATGATGATGATGATGATATTTCTAGTTTACAGATACGATTTCGAGTCATGCTCCGTCTTCTCATCTAACGTCGTACGTTCCTCTTTCCAGCGGTCTGTTCATTTCACCACCGATGCATACATTTCCGAGGAATAGCAATCTTTCAATGCGTGCGTCGACTTCTGTGATACAGCACGGTGCCCGGGATCTCATCAGGAGAATCCCGAGAAGATTCGGAATTAAGGAGGACGAAGGAAACCGGGGAAAAATTTGAAGCTCGACTGCGTGGAAGAACCGGCGGTTCTATTATTTGAGAGCTGCTTAACTCGCGAAAAGTAATTATGACATTTTCACCCGGTGAAATTAAAAACTTGATCTATTAATCAACCCTCTTACTCCGGCTGCCGTTATTACCATAATCTTCAGTCTCGATCTTTCGACTTTGTTTTCCATGGAATTGCAGAATAAATTGTTGATGTGTAACTAATTGGTCTCTTCTCCTCGTTCATCGATCTTTTATTCACATCGAAAGAGAACGGGCGTGTCAAATTGTAGGAAATTCTAATATATTAAATAATAATATATTCAATTGTATATATTATACAATAATATATTAAATTCTAGTTTCCGAGAAATAAATTAAAAAAGTATAACAAATGATCTAATAAAAAATCCGATTTTTAGAAGATCTGCAGAACATTTCAATTTATTTCATTTTCTATAAGAAAATATCAATGGACGTAGAGACTTCCAAAGCATATATTTATTACATAAGTATATATCAACATATTTTAAATATATATCAAAATATCGAGAAGAACCGAAATTTACGAATTCATCTATGGAATGATTTACTTGTAAGAAATATCAATGAACTGCAAGATACGTAGAAATTCCCAAAGTATATATATTTATTATATAAGTGTATATTAATATATTTCTAAATATATCCAAATATCTAGTAGGGAAATATATACATATTTCCAAGTATATCAAAAATCTACGAATGCATCTATAGAACGATCTATTTATAAGAAACATCAGTGGACTGTAAGATACATAGAAATTCCCAAAGGAATCTCGAAGACTCACACTAGAAGATTCTTCGTGTAGAAAAAGGAAAACCGTTCGATTGTAAATTTTTTATTTACAATTGATTGAAATTTGATTGTCCCGTCATGTTGCAACACACAGCTGAATCTTAGATGCGTTCGCAGCAATTATATCGTCTTCGGGATTGAAGGAGTATTACTGTTAGCAGCAACAGCATCGTGGCGACAATTTACCGCGACGTCGCGCACGACAAATTAATTCCCGCGTTGCTAACCGCCCAACACCTTGTAAACTTCGGGATGATTAAGTACCTTAACTGTACGGGGACAATAGCTAAGATATTCGAGGCCTAAAATCTATCGCTAGATCTAACGGCAAACGAGTGTATAATTTTAAGGCGACGTCCCTGTTGGTTTTCGATCAGCCAATAAAGTAGTTTTCGATTAACCGACGAAGCTAAGTCACAACTAATCAACGAGATAGTCTCAATTGATCAACCAGAGAGTTTTACATCGTTATACAAGAGACAGTGTCTTCGTCGTCAATAGTTTTCCGTGTGTCGGAGTAGAATTTATTACAACGCGATTCAGACTTGCGCACGGTTCAGTGCAATTGGAGTTATATAAACATAAAGTTTCATTATTGATTACCTATCGAGTCAAACTCGATTGTATGAGTAGCGTGGTTCACGAGTTCGAACCAACTAAGGAGAGATGAATTATAATTCGAAACTATAATTTAATAGAATTATGGAATATTCGAGGTAGTAAAAATGACAGGTGTTTTTTTGCCAATGTTAGGTGTTTTCTTTTTTTTGAAAATTTCTAGAACTGTAGACTGTAAACTAATCATAAGCTTATTTACGACGTAGGGGAATGTATTGCAATTTCATCTGAAATGAAGCCAATGTTTAACCAATAATATCATTGCATGCCATTGTTTCAATCTAATTACGTCATATATTTCCAATAATCCCATTGACGTTGCGCAAACCATTGTAGTGCGTAATTTTATTAGTAGGTAATTATTACCCCTGCAGCAATTATTAATACTCAATGAGTATTTGTTCTTAAACAACGTTTGCTGTTGAAAGAATTTTCAAAGAGCTGTGTAATTTAAAAAAAAAAAGAGAAAAATGGTAAAGCTGAGAGGTAAGTGTAATATGTTGTGAAATCAAATAACTGCATCTTCTGCTTTACGATATTAAATATTTCATAGAAGGTGAGAATGAAACTTATAACAGATTCTCCATGATGAACCATCAGATTTTTATTTTCAGTTTCGCCAACTCTCGGCGTCGAATGACGCACAAAACTTACTACTTAATAAACTTCGTTGCGACGAGAAAGCGAATATAATATTTACGTTCTCACGGAATATAATTCGATAAACTTTCCACGGTGTTCCCTAATCTTCATTTCATAAACAAACTTTGCGGACGTTTAAGCAAATGCATATTTTTAAATGCACACACGCGACATGTAAAAGAATACTCTTCGCACATTTTTTGTTAAAAGACATACAAACGTATGCATCGGATATCGTTTTTTCATTGTATTTCTATTACGATCGCAGATATATAAAATTGTCAAACAGTTCGTGATAAAATACAATACAATTTTCACTTTCTACTGATATTTCCTATCGGTGTTGATGTCAAATGATATTGAAATTGCAATTGTTCATACTGTATTGCAACAGGCACAAGCTGCACAGAATTTAATCTTCACCACTGCACGTTTTTCATGCAGATTTGTGTTTTCACATGCTCGAAACAATTTTTCGAAATGTACGTGCTGAAAGAGTGGCGTACTTCGTTCTACACATCTTACATTTCTTAATGTACAAGTTCTTCGGATTTTCATACTTCAAAATTGTTCATAAACGCACGGATACTTGCAATTGCGAATGATCATTGAAACAACGGCTCTTTAAATTCCGCAAATTGACTCAATTCGCTAAATCAGTAACCGCGGAGATAGAGAAACGCCTAAACGTCTAACTCAGCAATGTCACGTTGTTCTTTCGTATGTGCGAAATTTGAAATTTCCATCGGTTATGCACGAATCCGATACGATCCCAATCCGAAACTCTGTCCGCGTCCGTTCACGTTGCAATTGTCAACGCATGCACGACTGGCGCGGGGAGGGGGGGGGATTGTGAAACCTGAAATATGATGCTTGATATATTTAATTTTTCACGTGGCCGGTATCGTGCCGGTGGCCACGATCCGGTTCTCGCATTTTATACGCCAGTCCGCCAGCGTAAACCCCGTCGTTTCCAGCGTCGCGACTTTATCGTCGCAGGGCGCGCCTTCTGCGCGTAACGAGCCTTGTCTCTCGTACGTCGCGCTTAACCCGCCGTAAACTTGCCACGTATCGAGCCTTTGAGTCGGCGTGGAAAGCGGCAGAGGTCGCGACACATCGGGCCGATACTACTGCGAAAAGCGTGTAAAATGAAAAGCGTGTGTTAATCGTTAGAGAGGATCTGGCACGAAGTAAGAAATGATTTCTCCAGCGGTGGGATAGAAACGTGTACTTCCTGTGGAAAGGAATTGGAATTAACTTCCACGGAAGTCTAAATAGAAATTGTTTACTTTGAATCTGTGTTGGTTGTTCGGAATGAAAACTCGATGCAATTCAGTAACAAACGTTACAAGTGGATGTGTAAACAATTGTTTGGAAATAAATCATTTCGACTTTTATTCGTAATTAAAAGACAGATGTCATCGTTTTTCTCTTTGAAATGGGATTATATCGTATTAGAGAATTGTATCTCGTGTCAAGTGAGATTTTCAGTAGTTCAGGTCAATGGATTGTCAGCCACATTTGTACTCTATCACATTGGGACTTTAGAAAGACTTACAATCAATCTTTTCTTAATACAGTTGATTAATACTCATTATCTACCTCGTTATACGGTGTACACGATATTTTTGTATCAGAAATAATAATATTTCCAAAGTTCAGGAATATGTAAAATTCAATGCAACGGCGAACAGAAATATCAGAGTCTCGGTTATTGTTATTTAAAACATTAAAAAGAACATAAAAAGAATTCTACGACATTTTTAAAGAAATTTCCTCGTGCAAAATGTACAATCGTTTAAACGTTAATTTCCATCCGTGGTACTCTAAATGCAGTTCATAAAGCCGAGTTACTTCTCTCACAATACAATTAACACGCACTAAAAACCGTGGAACAATCTTTTTTTTTTTCTCTCCGCGATTTCGTTACGATATTCCTACGTCGCCGATCCAGCTACCACGCTCTTCCATTCTTTCATTTTTTTTTTTTTTTTCTTTCGCCAGCCGGCAGCTAACGCTCATTAGAGAAACGAAAACAAATGGAACAACAAAAGGTAGTATCCTACGAGCGAGAAAAAAATAAAAGAAGGGAGAAACAAACGGAGGTAGAAAACAAAAACAGAAGAAAACGAGCGAAAAGAGCGAAAAAAGGAGAGGAGGGAGGACAAGCGACGGGATAGCAGCAGCAATATCGACAGAGCCAGTGCAAGTTTTCACGCATCGTGTAAGAGGGAATTTATTTTTGGGCGTCGGGCAAACATTTCATCGGAGAGTAGTGACAAGGGCCGGAGTTATCGATTCGTAATAAATCCCTCCGTTATACCTACACGGGCAGAGCTTTTATCCGTATAATGCCGCACAATGGCCGGGGCGAACCAGCCGGTCACAAAATAATGCGGCCCTCTGCAGATTTCCACCCGAAAATCCGGCGCAACCTCCCTTCTCATAGAGAACTAGTTCGTTCTGATTCGGTAAATCGCTTTAATCTCGTCCAAATCGAGAACCGCTTCTCTATTCGGAAACCTTTCGGGGCCAACGGCTGAATCGCGTGCAATATCCGTCGCTCGCCCCTGATAGGCCGACTGATTCGGGACGTTATACTTCCAGTTTGACCGCGTTATAAAACTGCATTAGGACCGCGATTCTCCCATTATTTCATTGTTTTCCTTTCATTCCACCGACGTTACGCCTGTACTGCGACCTGCATCCTGATCGTGATTCTGTCGTCGGTCCAATTGCAATTATTACAGTGTAATATAATAACAGCAGTCGTGTGGTGTCGTTATGATATTGAATTATTTTAAGTTCACGCTATTACGCATTACGTGGTATTTCGTGTAAAACTGTCGAGGCGATACAGAATTGATTTGGATCTTAATAATTCGAACAAGTCGGAATTGCTACAGAAATGTGAATGCGAATTCGTTTGCTCAAATTGAAATGTTGTTTCAAAGTATCAAGTTGAGATTCTTCTAAGAAAAGAATTATTTCCGGTCGAAATGAACTGGAGTTGCTAACAAGTTTATTTCGTTCAAATATCTAATATGTACGAGATACATGTACATATATATAATATGCATATTTGGAAAATTTCAAGTGATAATTTAAATGAAGCGAACTTTTCATACAAACGTTGCTTCATTAATTGTTTAATTAGGAACTCCTCAAAAAATTGTTGCAGTTAAAAATTCCTACTAGACGAAACGTTACAGAAATATGTATATGCAAAAATAATTTTTATTTATAATTTTTCATTTGTGTTAAACAATATTTCAATATCGTCGCTGCTACACAGCACGCAGTTAATTGCAAATTAAAGTCTTTTTGTCGAGCAAAACGAAACGCGAAATACGTTCCAATGTTATTTAATTTTAATTTGGCTTGTCGATCAGAGACTTCCGCGTCTCTGAACATGTTTCTTTCTCGAAATTGCGCGTTCTAAAAATCTGCGATCGCGAGGAACACGCTCGTGTTTCTCGATCGCAGTGCACGAATATAAGGACGATATCGATGCCGGATGCATTTTAAATTCCCAGAGAAAGGAACTCGACGGAGAGCGGCCAACTTGAACATAAATAATCCAATGCCCGTATTATTTCGCCCAGGCTGTGCCCTTCGGTTGGACATACTGCGTTGAATAACTCACTTCAGTCACAAAATTACCAGAGGTAAATTTCTAATAAAGTGCGACCATTCTTTTCCTCCGTTGTCCCCCAACGTTTCGCCAATTTGAAAATGTTACGTTTCACAGCGCTCACGTGCAGTTTTCATAGTAGAATGCACTCTACACTCGGATACGAAAAACACGTAGCATGGAAACAAAAAATATTTTAAATTGCAAAGTGAATCGAATTCTGCTAGTTGCATTAAGCTACGAATAAAATTGCAGGCATCGCTATTGTGATTTTTAAGTTTCGAGAAAATCGCGCTCTTATTACTGAGTAATACCGCGTTACATCATAAATTAAACTGTAATTTAAAATTTCGACTTCGAACTGTGAGTTGCCATTATAGCTTTAATATAACTTTCAAGTTTTATAAACGTTACTAGATGCAGCTTTAGTTTTGAAAAATTGTAACACTGTACGACGTCGTAAATTAGACTATAATTAAAAAGTTTTCGAAAGCTTTCAGGTAAATACATTTGTTCGAAGGAATTAATTTATCACTAGAAATGAACGAATCTTGTTATTTTACATTCGCCCATTAACCTTCTATGGATTGAAATCTCCCTTCGCCAGAGGACGGATTTAAATCGCCAGGCAAAGTTCAATTTTACATGTTTTCATATAAATTATTGTAGTTCTTATATTTTCAAAGTTAATCAAATCAAATAAAGACTAAAGGCTTTCTCATTACATAGGTGTCGATACATCGGACGTTAGTACTTCGAAGATTAATAGCCCTACTTCTCTCGTCGTTTCTTATTTACCTCAACTATCTGTATAATATTCCATGCTCTGAATTATTTTAAACAATCCCCATCCACCGGTTTATTAAAGTTGCCTGTTACTTCGACCACGAGTATTTTGTCATGCTAATTTAATAACCTGTAAATACATTCATCCCTCGCAAACGCAAGCCAACGTTCCATTGTTACCTTGATTCTTTGCCGGGCATATTAGGAAACACTTAAAGTTCAGCCCCCGTGAAAGGCATAGTTATGAACGAGCTTTGCTTTTTAAGACACTATAAGCTTAGCACGGACGTTAATGTACCCTGTTTAACGTCTCCCATTACAGTCTTAATGAACACTTTTCTTCTCCTTATCGTGGCCCGTTCTGTCTCGTTGTCTGTCTCGTTTCCTCCCTCCCACCTCGGGCCCGGGCGTTCTTAAACTGGACCGAGATATCGATGCTTCTCGTGCTTAGTAGTTACAGTACGCTCTCCATTAGCATTTTGTTTCCCGAGCAATAGATACCGGGAAAGAGGGCGGAGAGGGCAGGTTCCACGTTGCTTCTTGTAACAAGATCGTCTCGTTACTGATATAACAAGCAATTTCTTTCGCTGTTTAAAGCGAAACGATTTTTTATCTCGAAGCCTGGTTCAAACAAACGGAGAGTACAAACGTGTAGGTATCCTGGAGGTAGAATCGAGACCGGCGGAGCTTTCATACTTTATGACGAACTTCTGCCATCGCTTTGAAACATCATCCTCCCGGTGTGTCGTAATTGTTTGATAAAATAAAATAGAAACTGAGATTGGCAGAAAGGATATTGGCAACGTCGAGAACAGGGTATTTTAATTGAAGGCTGAATATATATCTGACGATTTCTTCGAGATCGCCTGGGCAGAGGAGATTTTAAACGATAATTGAACCTTGAATCAAATATCCGAATTATTCTGACATTTGGCACAGACGAGATAAGTTCTACTCTTCGCCTCACGCGGAAGAAAGTACGATCGTAATAATTAATAATTTTATAATCCAACAACGAGACGCTTTTAACTTCAAATTTGGTCATCTTGTACTTATAAATTTAGACTCGCAGCAGTTTCACTCGAGTTCGACTGTTGCGACGTGAACAAGTTAAAGCAGCACGCGTAGTGAAAAATTAAGTTCTTCATTACGCGGTCACTTTTCCCACGTAAACACAGCCCATCTTCCTTAATTAACTTACTTCCTATTAACACGGGCAACGCACGAGATGATTCCGTGAATTTATACAATGAAGGAACTCGTTAAACTTATCTGTAATTGTGAAGTTGTTAACCGACTTCTGTAATTTCACCTTGCACTGCGTGCATAATGCAATATTCTGTCGGAGAGACTGTGCACGGTTAAGTACACGTGAACTGCGGTGATTCACTGCACAGAAA
Source organism: Tetragonisca angustula (assembly GCA_036937485.2). NCBI lineage: Eukaryota > Metazoa > Arthropoda > Insecta > Hymenoptera > Apidae > Tetragonisca > Tetragonisca angustula. Next base: position 555,287 of record JAWNGG020000087.1, on the reverse strand, counting down.
ATGCACGGAAAATTTCTAATGTTCCCAATGGAACGTTCTACGCACAACTTAGCCAATATATTCAAGATTATTTCACTATCGTCGTAGCCAATTATTTAATCGTGAAAATAATACAGCAGCAACACTTTGTAATTCCTCAATGTCGTTACATTAATTAATATTTACGTGTAAATCTCTAACATTGAAATTGTGTTACAAATATAGTTTAAACGTCCGATTAGAAAATTACTGTACCTTGAAACAGTAACGATCGGTTCGTTCAAAATAGAAAATAGAATTATCACCGAGCGTTCTTCGCGCTCGTCGTGACAACTTGCCACTACCCTCTCGCACAAAATGTACGATCGCTATAGGAACTTTAGATTTATGTGTAGACTTAAATTGCTCGACTTGGTTGACGTATATAATAGAAGACTTCAGAATGTCACTTAAGCGAGAAGTTCCGAAGTGATCAGGAAAGAATCGTTGGGAAAATCTCGGGGGTATCTGAAGCCGTCAGGCAACTTGTAGGATTCCGTGTCATGGATCCGGACATTCGTTGAAATCTTGGCCCCAGCGCTGTGCAGTGAGCCGCGAATTGCCATGATAAATTCATGTGCAATTCTTATGCGGCGATGGGGGAGATAGGGCGAGGGGGTGAAGAAATTTCGCGTAGGTCATTCTTGCTCTTTCTCTTCGTCCTCTTCTTTTCTTATTTCTTTTTCTTTCGCTCATTCTGTTAAAATTTCTATAACGTGCGGGAGTACACGGCGAAACGCTAAGTACGACTCGATTCTGCCACCGAGAGGTTGAGAAAGAAATTAATAACGAGGAAAATTGTCGCGCCGAAGCCTGGTGACCGCGAAACGAAACTCAGAATTCAATGGTTTCCCTTCGTCTCCGACAATGAGCGTTTGTCGATTGAAACTTTTGAAACTGATCAATCGAGAGATTGATAAATCTTCCCAATTGTTGAAATCACGATTATTCACTGAATAATTTTGGATATTTTATGTCTTGTTATTTTTTAGGGATGGAATATTGATTTCTTCGTGAACGTGTTCAATGTTGAAATTATAAAGCTACACAAAGATACGTCTATAGTACTCTCCTGTAATCAAATTGCCAGTCACACTGTACTTTTAACGATGAGACACTAGCGTACACTTGATGAATTTTAAATTTAAAAATTACTTTGTGTCGTAATATCAGTTGGCTCTAATTTTAATTCCCTGACCATGAAGAATGAACTGACTCGTTGTTAGAATTGCTGATTAATTTCTTCATTCAAAAATCCCTTATCTTTTAGCGTGTTCTTTCACTTTTATTAAAAATTTATCGTACAATCAAATTCAAATTAATCTGTCTTTACCGACTTCGAAATTATAAAAGTTAATCAATTGATTCTCAGCTATTTTTCGTTCTCAATAGTTAATTACTCTCAGCCCATTTTTCCAATATTTAATTACTCGCACGCAGAAACTATTAATCATTTTCACCCGTTTCGACTAAATTACTTAACTCTTGAGCGAACTATTCTAATCTGAGATACACCATTTAAAAATGATTTAAAAATTAATTACAATCGCGAGGAAATAATTCTCGCAACAGAAGCTCTCGTTGATTTTAATGCGGCGAGGAGACAGCGTCACCACAGTGATTCGCGACGTGAATTAATCACCCTCGTCGAGTCGCGACACATTTATCACGCTCCTCGAAGAGTCCTCGATCCCTTCGGACACCTTAATCGTTACGCTGAAACTACTTTCTGATTTCCGCGGACGTTCACGGCGTTCACGTCGCCCCTAAACAAAGGGACGGAAGATGAAATGGAAACGGAGAACAGGTAGGAAGCATTTTGTGTGTAACGGATGAGAAGCTGACGAGCACGAGCGGTTACCGGAAGCCTGAAGGTTTTCAAGTGGACGGTGCACCTTTCCTCTGGGAACGGTGATACAATCTGAGCTTTGCTGACAGTTTTCTCGCCCGAATCCCCACGAAGTATCTACTCTCCTCGCCGATGTCTCGCGTCTTCTTGCTCTCCCTCCCCCTCTGACCCATAGATCCTACGGTTAGTGATGGCCTCAATACGCTTCCAATCCATGTCCAAACTTTGAAAGTGCAATAAAATAATATGATATATATATATTTTCGGGACGTGAAGTTCGGCACCTCTGTGACGCGTGTTTCTCGTAAGATGTAAAAGTTTCAAAAACCGTAAAACTTTCCGTTGATTAGCGACGAAAATTTTTATGATATTTGTAAAAATTGTAGAAAATTGACAAAATTTACTAGAAAAGAATCACAAGTATATTCAAAACTTTTTGCTGTCAATGGATACTTTTTTTTATGAATATTATTTTCTCCAACAGAACTGTCAGGAGTGTTTTGTTCCATCGAGAAACGATTATTACCTCGAATTACACCCGCAAAAGTTATCAATTAGAAATTACATCTGAAAGACGCGCGAAGATTCGCGAAAGGATTAATCAACGTATCAAAATCATAATAGTTTAACAACGTACCTATAAATATCATATTTGGGGAATTATGAAACGATTAAACGTTTCAATTATAATTTCGAAACGATTATAACTGGAGCGTGACGTGCCGATGTGCTTTTAATTATCTCGTTCCCGCGGCAGTCGTACCGCTGCATATTCAGAATCGTGAAATAGAATATTACCCTCGTGAGTGGCCGATCATAAAATTATAAACGAGTTTCGTGCCATTTGTAAACTGTTCTTAAACGTTCGTGAATGTTAGAAAAATCGTAAAATTTAAAAGGCACTTGGGACTCTTAAACAATTCAACGAAACGAAAGGATCGACAACAATGGACGACAGGTTAAACATTCACCGAATTTTTAAAGGAATTAAAACACCTCAAGTCCTCTTTTAAAGACTTTGAAAATTGTCGAAACTTTCGGGGCGTCCAACGCTTTCAAGGTAAGTTATTTTTGGGATAGAGAAGTTTCAGGGCTCTGAAAGTCTACGGGAATGACGGCGAAACAAACTCTTGCGGAATATTTCAACGTTGAAAAATTGCCGCGACTCTGCATAATACGGGAAACTCGCGAAGAGTAATTCGTCCAATTATTTTATCAAGATGTTATTGTTAATCGTTTGGAACTTCGAAGATTGTCACAACTCGTCACAACTTGCAGCACGTTCGAAACTTTCGAAGCTTATAAAACTTCCAAGTCTTCTACGATATTCGAGATCTCCAATATCACTTGGTTCTAACGCGATCTAGCTAATTACTTTTTCAAGAACTCTAACAGCTTTTTCAAGTTTATACTATATATTACGTTACTTAAACAATTTTTCTGACATTATAGAAAACTTACGAATTAATAAAAAGTCCCAAAATACATTCAGTAATTTCTACGGAAGAATCACATCCCATACAACTTATTAACAGATTTGTTGTTACAAATGTTCATAGCGAAAGATCCTTTTCATAGCCCAAGTATTAAATTTCTCACGATTATAAACGAGTAATAAAATCGAAACGATCAAACTAATGAAATTTCAACTTCATTTACTATCATTCGGTTTCAATTGTTTCAATATCACGCGTCATTTCTTTCGGCAAAGATTTTCGAAATTTTTGTTATTAAACGATCGCGCGAAATCGACGATTAGAGAGTTACAGACAGTTCCTGCGGCGCTTGATCACACGTGACTGTCTGTTACCAACCGTGTCCAGTTACCCAAACCTCTTCACGTTCTCAAAAGCATCGATACACTTCGAACCACTTCGTTTCTTCCAGTCTCTCGGTAAATTGATCAAGACACGCCAAGTTTCGTACAGCGAGATTTCGAGGATACCAACGAGGACGAACCGTTGAACGGACGGGCGGGGAGGCGAGAGTTGCACGAGGATACGTGCAACAAAGAGATTCGAACGGCGAATCGTTTTCTGTCTTCTTTCCATCCGCTATAGTTCACCTCTTCTTCCTCGGTTACGGCGATTCCGCGATACCTCCTGCCGCACGGGGAATCCCCCCCTGACACGCAGAATGGATGACTCGAGAATTTCATCTCGCAGCCTTTTCCTCCTCTTCTTAGCCAAGCTTCTCTCGCTCGTTTCTCTTCCGCATACACACACACACACACACACATTCTCTCTCTCTCTCTCGTTTCCCCTTTTCTCTTCTGCTTCTTTTTGCCCTCGTGTCTTCTTCTGCCTCGCCTGTTCGAACCTCCGCGGGTGGTCCGCGAAATTCACAGACCGTCAAACCGCTTCAAAATCGACGCGCGACTCTTTTTCGCGGTTTTGTTCTCGGTTAATGGGGATCCCCGGGGCTTCCGGGTAAGCCACGCGTGATAGAATTCGGATCCCAACGTTTCGCCGGGTATTGTCGTCAAAGTTAGATGAGAAACTGATACCGAGCTGTTTCATCGTCGTGTATAAGCTTCTCCGCCGACTTTGATGAAGGGACCCGACTCGTCCCGTCGCCTCGGTTAAACGCCCGTGTTCAAACATCGCCGACACGGACTCGCGTGCGTCCTTGAGTCATTTGTTTGGACTTATTTTGTTGAATTATGGATTGAATCGACGGTTCTGGCCAACGTTGAATATTTCGTATTTAGGGCATGAAACGTGCCGATGAAACGACATTGTTACAAATAACAACAATATGTTGTATTATAACACTTAAACAATTATCGTGACTTAACACGATCGCTGAATTAAATATCGAACGTTAACGTTCGATTGTTCGAAGATATTTTATACTTGAGGAATGTGCCGATGAAATAATGTAAAAGTAATAAAAATAATTTTGTAGAGATATAATGTAAATAATGTTTATTTAATAGGCGTAATGACAGTAGAGCGACAAATAATTAAACAAGACAAATAACATTCAATCGACGCGAATTAACAACTCAAATTAACTCTTTTAACAACACAATTGCTACTTTTAACAGCTCTTTCTGAATGCTCTCTCACAACTCGCTCGACTCTGGTCTTAAAAAGAAAAGCAATGCCACGTTGGACTTCTCAAATTATATCTACGACCAACAAACAGGCCATCTGTTATATTTAAACATAACTAAAATTATAACTGCAGATTAATTATAACAACCGATACTAAAACATGTATGTGGTAAGCGTAACACTGAAACGCTTAAAGATTCCTTAACAATTACAATATCACGATTTAACATGATTATTAAAATTTGTTTGATCGTTAAATTCTTTTCTGAAAACGTACGCCAGCGATAAATAAATAATTCAAAAATCACACCCCGACGAAAATTATTACTCACGAAATTCCGGCGGAAATCTAAAATTCCGCAACATCGCCAACAGCCAGCCGCATGAAAATGCAAGACAGACGCGCGTACCATTTTTCGTGCTGTATCATTTACAACGCACGTGATCAGGATTACTCCCAACGTGTCTTTACGCTGACAGAGGAATCAGCGTGCCTCAAAACCCTGGTCATTTTGTTCCCGCTGTTTCGAACCGATATCGGAAATGAATGGATTTCATTTCCAGTGACATTGGTCGGCAGATTCATTCTTTCCCTCCCCACCCCTTCCCCACTATCGCGCAAATGCTCCCGCGGATCTATCATTCGCACGAATACGTTCCACCGTTGATTTATAAATATTTATTAGCTGCCAGCGTTGGCAAGGAACATCCTCGCGAGCTGGCATCGTCCGTGCACAGGGGAAAAAGTAGCCTCCGTAAAAATTCAAGAGAAACCTCGCCACCTGACGAAAGCCACGATTTTGCATGTGCTTATACGAATTTACGTGGCCGGGCGTTCATTCTTTCGGCTTACCGGACCGTGCTCGTAAGACACCGGCTACGAAAACAAGCTGACGAGTACGAATTGGTTTAACGCTAGAACCGTCAACCAGAGTCAAGGTGAAAAAATTATGCGGCGCGACGAAAGGAAACCGAGGACGAAAATTACGCGAGAGAATACGTAATACGTATGCGATACATACAGGACGGGGGGAGGAAGAGATTTCGTTTAGCTCATTACTGGACACTGGACGCTTTAAATTACTTTCGAAATTTTTCATTCAGCTCCGTTCCGTCGCTGACAGTGTCAAGTCCGTGAAACAGTTAATTATATCATATCACCCTTGTAAAATCGTGTCGTATCTCTACTTTATGGTGTTGCAATACCTTACGCGAGTGAAACATTCGTTAACAGAAATTGAGTAGCCGGGTCCCTTAAAATCTGACGTAATATCAAAGCTGACATAACATTTCTGTGAATGCTGTGATAATTATAAATTACTTCTGTTTCCTAGCGGAACACCTTCTCCAATAAAAATTCCAAATTCGATTATTCTCCCGATTTCTTTCTCTCACTTCTCCCAGAAGAGACCCGTCGTCCTTTTCCCTAAAATTTCCCAGGAACTGACACGATACCACAACGTCTGAGGCAGCAGCAACCCGTAAAGCCGGCAGATTTTGATTTTCTCGCGGGGTGGCGCGCGATCGCGCATAAACCGAGGCAAATTTAATTCAAATTCAACCGGGGAAATAATAAATAGTCGTGCGTGCGAAATTTATTGCACGATCGTCGCGGTTCTATCGTGGTTGGTTTCGTTCGTACAACGGCGTGGCCGAGACCGATATGACAGTGTAAGATTACGGCGGGTGGGGACTGCCGGTTGAAGCATTGCCAATTTCGAACGATACAAATGGCGGCCGTACCGACACGCGAAACGTTCGACGAGCACCGTCATCCCCGGATTTCGCGAATGTCCCGTTGGCGTTCCCCGTTGAATAAAGGGAATACGTCGACGGCCGCGTCGTTCCACGAGACGAGGAGCCTACGCACGTTGAATAAATATGTGTGCCGTGGATGCAACGAAAGATGAAAGCCGCTCACGCTCGTTTCTCACCCTCGGCTGTTTCTTTTAAGGGCACGTGATTCCTCGCCTCGCCACGCAGAATACAGCCGTTTCTCTCTTGTAACCGAATCGCGAAACGCGACACGCGACGATTACGTAGCTTCCTTTGCTTCTTATATTTTTTTCTGAAATTACAGACGTGTGTTCGACGAGTGTTCGAAAAGCCAAAGAACGATATACTGCCAGGTCACGAGGAAATTAAATTTAATATCAGGATTGTTATTAGTTGTTCGACACTGCAACTACGCGAGCATCTCAGAAAGCCTCGATGGTATCTGGACATTTAGCCAAGCTCGTATTTTTGTTAATACAATTAAAAAAGTGAAACCTGCATTGATTAAACGATTAAATATTATTCTGCGCTTTATTCTGTGGCATCGTGTGCAAATGCTCATTCTAGAATAGATTTCTCAGGAGAATTTCATGGATGATCTTTTTATATATTGTAGATTAAAGACAGATACGTAATCGAGAAGTGAAAATACAGACTACGAACGATTTATTGCAAATATTGAACGTCGAAGTTAAAATAAAAATAGTTTGCCATTATATTATTTGTTTGATACTAGAATTGAATTGGGGAACGTCTGAGAAATCGATTTTATCACGCTGACTCTTTTCATTATACGGACGCTCTTTCGTAGAATGAAATTCACTTCAGGAAATGACAAAAATACATGTTCAATCTCAAGATGAATATCGGATATCGAATTTAAAACACGTCACTTCGACGTTATGTCAGTGGAGAATCAAATTAAATTATTTTCTCAGCAATTTTTAATACATTGATAAGCTTTCAGTTTGATTGGGATTCAATTAAGCGACAGAGTTGAGATTTCAGTGCGAATCGAAACAGAAAATGAAGCAACTTCAATTGTGACGAAGCGAATTCTATTTCGTACATTACGTACATATGCGAATTTCGTTACGATTATGTGCAGACACATAATGCAATGCAAATCACTAACTATCAAGGAGAATGTGCGAGTACTGCGAGACGGTAAATTTACACAAATCTCTAGTGCACGAACACTGGCGCACGAGCTTAACCTAAAGCTTATCTAAGCTCCCGCTTACACGCGCAGCCATGTATTGTTTAATCATCGTTGATGTTCCTGGATTTATTGCACCACGAATTACGCTTCGACAAAATTAGTGAATTATGCTTTACTCTTCCCCTTATCAACCTACGGGGAACGGCACTACGTTCATCCAATAAATAACAGAATGTAAAACGGAAACAAACGAAGTGTCAATGCGTCTCGTTAGAAAATTAATTAATCAAGTCGTCTATAATATTCCTCATTTATCGCGTATATGTTTGTACTGTTCTTAATCATTCACTGTTCTATAAAATTGTGTCAAACATGCAAAGGTTGTTTCGTGACATCAGAAATTGACTTTTGCATCTGTAATTTATCGCTTAATAATAATTTTTCTAGATTTAGCTATTGTGAAAGATATTCTACTTTTTTAATATTTTATATATTTCTGTACAAATACTACACATTTCATATATTTTTCGTATGCAACTAGTATACAAAATAATTTAATTTTCAAACAGACATACATATAAAATCTTCATTGTCTGCATATAATTCGATCTCATCTCCATAATCCTAATAAATCATTCGTGTGATCGAATCAGCAAACCAAATATAACGATGTAATGTTACAAAATTATTACAGAATATTATCAGACGAAATAATCATCCTCCGTTTCCTTAAATCGTAAGAGGCCACAAACTCTCTCTCTCTCTCTCTCTCTCTCTCTTTCCGAAGGCAACGCTATAAACTCGAAACGATAAATAAATTGATAAATAAATCCGCGCAGGAGAACTGAAGATCCGCAGGAAGCAGCGAACAATGTGTCGAAACAAATTTAGCCGTAAGAGAGAGAGGGGGACGTGGAAAAGAAGGAAGTAACGTCATCTAACGAACAAAATTCCGTAGCCGTCGCGTCCCCGAAGTTCACCCCTCTGCCACCCCAAGACGAGAGACAGACACTCGATCGCGAAGTTACAGGGAAGACGGGAGTTAATTCGGCAAATAATTCGAAGCGTCGCGCGTGTGCAGTCTAATGTTTAATTCAACCGTCGATCTTTACTTTATGAGAACGAACCCGGGCTTAGCGTCGCGTCGGCGCGCCGGATGCTCGAAAAACTTTCCGCCAAGTTCAGCCACCCTTTTTCCTCCCACCCTTCGCGGTTATCCACGAGGTATTAACACGGATCGTAAAGTCGAACGTGCTCGCCCGGCGATATAAACGCGATACGTATCCCGGCGCGAAAGGCCACGAGGTGAAAGGAAGGAAGGAAGGAAGGAAGGACGGAAGAAGAGAACGTGGAAAATGAGAAGAAAAAGGGGAAAAGGGGAGAGGGCGGGATGACCGAAATGGATAGGGGGGAAAGGTCGAGATTGGGGGAAGAACGAAGGAATCACAATGCGGGTGCATCTCGTTCGAAGACTTAATAAACCGATTTAATTAAAGCGGCAGCAATTCGCGAGCGGCAGCGGCGAGCAATTAGTGACAGGAACAGAGGAAGAGGCGAGGACTGCTTTGGCGAGTCCTTCCGTAAATACCCGCAATATTGATTCCCAATTCCTTAGCCTGATGTCCATAATCCCTGACTATTACACGCGCAGACGACGCGTAATACGTTTGCCGATCACGAGGATCCCCTTTGGCTGAGGATTAAGCCGCGAAGCGTGGGTACAGTTTTTCTGTTGTTTCCCGGGTGTTGTTCGGTGAAAAAGATGTCGAGAGAGATGTCGATAGAATTAGCATATTACGAATTCAGCCTTGTATTACTCTGGATTAATTTAGCGAGAAGTTGAATGAAGATTAAATTAAGTTTGAGAGAGTGTGCGTGTTATATTTTGGCTGGAGTTTGGTTAGATATTAGTAGATATCGACAGATGTTAGAGATATCGATATAATTTCCTTCTGTAGAGATGGCGTAAAATTGCAGACGATGAGCGAGAGAGAAAGAAAGTAAAGTAAGTCGTCGCTAGATCAGAACCGCAAGAACAGTTGGAACAAGTATAGATCAGATCAGAAGATAAGTAAAAGTAAAACCATTGTCAGTAAAAGTAAAATCGTTGATGTAAAACTGAAAAAGTAAAAAAATCAGATCATTGCGCGTGCCGTTCGTTTACAGTTACATAAGTTATATCAAGCCACTATTGGTTTAATTTGCACTGTACTACGTGTTTCATGTGAAACATAAATCAGTGAAAGTTATCAACCAGTGTCGTCTTAAACTGACTCCAAGTCATAAATTAAAAGGTAAAAACTCAACAACAGATATCTACGTTTAATAATCGTAACACGTTCGTCTGTTTCCTAAATAATTGAATGACGATGTATTACGATCAACAAACACAAACTGGTCTAATGTAAAGAAATTATAACTTGTTATACTCTGGTAAAATTATTATTCGATTAAGATCCGACAAAGTTATTTTATATATAAGTTTTTCTTTTCAAAACAAATGTTTTCCAGCAGAATTACTGTACATTGTGCACAAAGTATGTTTTCTTGGGCTTGAAAGATTTATTTGAATTAATTGCTCATTTTCATCAACTTTTCCAGGGGTGGTTTGGTAGTGCTCTTATAGTATTAAATTTTCCATTAATCTCTTGATGAAGATGAATTAATATTGTTATTATTATAATACGTTTATTTATCGAGACTCGACGGGAATTTCGTTGAACCGTTTCTTGCCTGCTGAAACGAATAAAACTGTTGTTGAGTTACGCCACGATTGTTATGAACTTTATCTCGTTTCATTAATATACCGTAATAACTTCATCCTGTTGCATGAGAAATCATGGCAACACGGATGTTTGATAAAAATGGAAAACCGATGTTCTCCGGCGTGATAGTTGGGCGAAAGAAAAGGAAAAAATATGTCGGTGGGAATGTAAAGTGTTCATCCAGCTTATGCAGCGCAACATTTTAATATTACTCTACGGTAGAAATTTCATAAAACCTGATATCGTTCAATTAGAAGACCAATGTATAAAACCATAAATCCGTAACAACAGTCGAAATTAATCTCGAATTTACATATTGTCCATGAAACAGTTTTTTAAATCGGGGCTACGATATGACGTTTCAATTCTCGATATTTTCGATGCTCAAGAATGAATTCGTAATGCAACAAAATATTCGAAATGTATTTATCAACAATGTTAGATTCTTCGATTCTTTCAGTTTCCATGCAAACCATCGCTCGGAGCATTTCCTTTCTTTTCCCAATTTCTAATTAAAAGTTACCAATTACCTCGTTCATTTGAATGTTTAATTTTACTGATATGCATTTTACATTAATTTATGTAAATTACAACGATACACAGACTTCATACGTCATACAGAAGCAGAGAATTTTCCCTAATATAGAATTTATTAATGAGACGAAAGAAACGTAGCTTCTGAAATGTTGTATAAAATAAAAATTATTGATATTCGAGATATTAACATTTGTGTAATTATCACTATATTAACATCGATGTTACGTTACTTAATTCAATTATCAATCGTATCGATACTAATTACCAATGTCGATGACAGATTAATATTGTTATCGATAAAAATATTAATAACATTATTATTGCAAATACACCTACTATCAATATCGGCAACTTCACCTCTTTAAATTGAATTCATTCATCTACACGGAAATCGTCTTTCAACAATTTGAATCGCAATCGATCGAAATCTCGGCTCGTTAAAATACTGTATTTCAGACACAGCGCGTGTAGTATCGGTGAACTCACTCAGTCTCGAAAAAGAGGGAAAAACACCCGATACTTTACGATCCTATTGTAAATCTTACAAATATCAAGCTTGAACGCGCAGTGAAATAAATTCATGCTCACTCTACCATCACCTCTCCCTCCCTCCCTCCCCCCCCCATCCCGGAATTGAATTTTAAAACTCGCGGACTCGATACAGCCGCGTCATAAATTCGGACCAGCGGAAAATCTATACGGTTTGACTTTTCAACGAACCCCGGTCGCTGGCCTCGACAGACGATCCATCGGGTTTGTGGTATCGTCATAATATGATTAGAACCGGAAACAGGCTTGCCCGATCGATTCAGGCAAAAAGTGATAATACCCTCTTGCCCTCCCCTCCGCCCCCTGGTTGGACAAACGGCCCGGCAAATGCGTTCCATATTGATTCTTAATCCTTTGATTCGATGAACGTAATCCCGCGTATTACGCGGATGGCCGGCGTATCGAATCTACACTTTCCTAATCATATTGCGCGTTTCGCGCAGCCAGCCGCCGCGAAATGCGGACTGGAATTCCGTGTCGCGACGCGTCTGCCGCCAACCGGTTACATTCTTTCGTTTTCGATGGGATTTCACTTTCGAGTCACGGAATTTCCGAACAGAGTTACCCAAGTTACGATTTCCACGCGCGGTGATTATCTCGTGACGTTTATTGGTTTTAATTGCGCACTGCGAATTTATCGCCGTCCGCGAGAAATTGCGTTACCTTCGACGCGGCGTTCTCGATTTTTGGAATTTCAGAGCTGTTCATTTAGAGCTTTGTAATTGGCGTCCAATTCAAAAGGCGAAAGCGCTTACGAAAGTCGCTGTACGAAAAACAGCAACAGACAAAGAGATTAAGTCTAGGATGTTAATGATTTTGCAGCAGTGCGAAATCACGAGAAATTAATCGGAAAAGTGGATTTTAACTGCGAGAAATAGCTGACTTTCCTGAAAATAAACGACATGGGAAAAAATAACCAGATTTTGTTGCAATTTCATTCGATACATTTGTACGTGCCCTTCTATTCTATTCGCGTATTCAATTTGAACGATCCGTTTACAGATGATATACCATTTTCTAACGGGAAATAGTTTTTCCGCTTTGTGAAAATCGAAATAAAAATAACCGAGTAAAAATTGCCAACGATTTCACCAAAAGCACCGTTTAATGGAAACATTTTCATTTTGAACGGAAAGGTTACGAAAATGTCGAAGCCTCTTTCGTTTCTTTAAGCAACGTGATAATATTTTCATTTCTACTTTCTTGTTCAAAAGTACTGCGGATAATTTTCATTGGAAAAAAACCTCACTGTTTCCCTCTCGAATTTTTCAAAGTACATAAATAAACATTTTTAAGGGTGAAATTCATGGTGTGAAGCTCTCTTGTAAACGTGTGCGCGAAAGCTTGTAATTGTCCTTTTTTCGCAGGTGACTCGTTCACGCTTATAAACTCCCTGGCGGTGAGTCAATCAAACGATCCAGAAATTATGTGTTAATTTAAGCGTAGCTTGGAAGATGGCGGAGCGACCGGGTAGGGCAGGTCAAAGCAATTTATTACGGCGTAACGTGACAACTTTCTACGATGGATGATTCCCTAATGACAACGCGTCGCCAGACGTTCCGTGGAAAATCGATTTCAAATTTTCTTAAAACTATCGCTAAACTGACGTCGTTGTTCGCATATCATCTCCCTCAAATGCGAAATAGCGGAGCTATTACATATATAACATTCCCCTCCCGTTTTGCAATTGCGTTCCATTGTATTCATCACGCTCAAGAGATCCGTGCACCCCTAAATTATTCAAACGTGTGCGAGTTTGAGACATTGTATTATAATCAAAGTGCTTCGGTGAATTTTAAAGACGTTTAGCCTAACATTAGAAAGAAAATGTCGATCGTTTTGAATTGCAATAACATCGAATAAAATTCACTGTTCTTCTCTGAAATTACTATCATTTTTAAATTGCTTTATCAACCTACGTGAAATAAATATTTCTACAAGCTTCCTATTTATGCCAGCATCTCTTTCCAACAGCTTCTCTCTCCTCTCCCACTGACAGACTCTGTTTACGCGTGGAACGGATACTCGGCGTAAATGGCGGGACGTGTGTAATTGAAAGAGGAGATTTTCCGCGGTAGAGGGAAGTTTATTTGATATTGTCGCGAGAGCATAGAGAACAAGAACGTCTCCCTCAGCTCTTGAGATCTGGCTGCGTAATCGGTCGGTGTCATCGCGTGCTGTACACAGCGGGAGATAGGTCTCGCGAAGGGGGAGCCAACTCCCGTGCCAGAGATTAGCGTGTAAAGTGCTGGAAACTCGTATAACATTACTGCTGGATGAGACGTGGCTCGGTGGTGTCCTCCCACCCAGCCACGCCGCCTCCTTTTCCACGTTCGACTGTGCTCCAACTCACGCTCGCTGTCGGCGTCGAACCCCGGGCTGTCGGGTGTCGAAAGAGAACCGATTCTAAACAAACTTTCCGTTGTCTGCCGCGAGAATGATAATGCGGATGGCGTTCGGCACGTTTTGGATTAGGTTCCCTCGGAGAGAGTGATAGAGAGAGAGAGGCCAACGTGCCTCTCGTGGCGCGAGCAACGAGGAGAGAAACGACTTGGAGGATGTGCCGTCTGAAAGTGTGAAACTGAAGCTTCGAATCGTCGCGTGTGCCACGGGTTATTGGCGAAAGTGTAGCCACACTTTCCACTTACGTGGAAAGCGTGTTTTACGCGCGTCGCGCGAAACGTTTTGGAGTTCCACCGTGGAGCTTTCTCGCGTGTCTTTGAACTTTGAAATTTCTCACACAACTTCGCAATCCACTAACGAAACATTATTGACGGGATTCTCCCACACAACAGCCAAACTGATCAATTCCTTTCCCGATAACTGTATTTAATAACTCCGTGTACGCTTGAACCTTGAAATTTCTCAAAGAATTTCGCAATCCACCGACGGAACACTATCGCCGTAATTCTCCTATACGATAAAACCAACTTTGTTCTCTCAATTTCATTCAACAAGCGCACGACTTTATTTTAATATCGAATATATATTAAAAAACTGAAGACTTACTTTCACGGACAGTGAGATAACGTAGATAATTGGGTGTTTGAAGACGAACATTCAAATTGTCATTCTTTGCAGATGTCGTTGAAGCGACACAACCGAACACAATGGAAACAAGAAGCAAAGGGCGAGAGGGAGAGAACGAAGGGAAGAACAGTTGACGGAAACGCGTGGACGAGTGACAGGAGGTGGAAAAGGGGTAGACGAGGGGCGCGAGCGTGAGTTGATATTAGGTATTTAATAGACAGCTCTGGGGAGTTGCTCGGCCGAGCGAGAACTGAACCGTAATGTTAGCAAGCGGCGGGAGGGATTTCTCATAAGCTGACCTCGCCACCGAGGGTATAGTTGGAAGGACGAAGCGCAAGGGCAAGAAGCGTTTTCACTGACGGTGGCCGAAGCCCCGTAGCTCGATCTCGGTCCGGTTAAGTTGCTGGATGATGGCGGACGTGGTGAACGTGGTGTCCTCCGGAAAAAAGAAAGGAGGATAACTTGAATCACTGAGTTTTCTCGCCGGGTAAACCCCGCGGATTACGCGACGCTTTAACTTAGCGGCGCCGACCCTCGTTTCTCAGGTGTCGTTCTCCGAGTGTCACCATATTGGACACTTTCACGGACGTTTTGCGTCGCCTCGCCTCGGCAGCCTGTTATTAGAGAAAAAATTTGATATATCGTGCGGCAGGTATTCGTCGGCGACCACTGTTGACTGCATCACCCGGACGGAAGTGGCGATCAACGAAGAGAAGTTGCGCTGTTACCGTCACCCAGGCAACGCAATACAGGACTGATCAATTTTAATAAAACGCGGACCCTGTTTCACTTTACCCTGTTTCTTCAGTTCTCTTGCGGAAATTTGGTATTTTGGTATTTCTAATGGCTGAAGTCGAGGTTTCCGACAGAATGATTTGGCGGATTTTTGTGCAAGGAAGTAAGGGATTAAAAATTATAAGTAACACGAGAATACAGTATATAAAAAAATATAAAGAGCACAAGAAATAAATATATCGCGTTAAATGAAAATGAAGTTTCTATTGTTGCTTATTTCGATCGTTTGTTGACTCCGTTTTTAGATTCCCTTTAGAGCCAGAATTTCATTACGAGAATACCAAAACGATCGATGAATAGCATAAAATTCGTTTGTACGAGTACGTCATTTTCAAGTTACGCAAGTGAAGTACGGAGAATGAAGTATAAACAATTTCATCAAAAATTTAAAAATTCCTATGCCCCCATCTTTCAAATAAACTCACAACGAACGGAACGATGACTTAACCCCATTCTAATTTCACGCGTACCACGCGTCGTATTTTATTTTGAGAAATGTCCGAAAGATAGATGTCAAAGAATGATCGATTTGACGTAGAATGGTGAAACCAAAAATATATAAATAGCTTATCACTAAACTACTAGCCTGTCACTTCCTAAATGACGGAATTACGATCAATTCGTTATCGACGACTAAATTATTTAAATCATTTTCGTTGAATTTTACAGGCGAAAGCAAAATGAGGATAAATTTACTCGAAGATCTACGGTGTGATTTAGAGGGGGATGAATAAAGTTTTGCACTTGTCGAAAATATTAGCTCGGCAGGGAATGGGTACATTACAATGGTAATGAGATAGAGATTTAGCGCTTCAAGATTCTTCGCCGTTAACTGGCAGGGTTGCGTAAAGTTTCAAAGGATTTTGCAAGAAGGGGAGAATAGAAAGTGAGTGTCAGTTGTGGAAGATTGTTTAGACTAAAATACGTCCCAGCGAGCTGTTCAGAAGATGAAAGTACATTTGTCTTTCAAAATATTTAGTGAATATAGTTATTCTTTTATGATTGGATTTTAAAAAAATAAAGAAGGAACCTTCCTTTTAATGTAAGATTGCAAAATGTTCACAATCTTTGCTAACGTTTTTCTATTAATAATTTAATATTATTCAAAGTACTGAATGACGATTAAACAATTGGAATATTTAGAGATATTACTAAAAATTTTAATTTTCAAGTTTGATCGATGTATCCTCGAAGTTCAGCTCAAAGTCAATCTGATGCAGAAGAGTTAACAGTCAATGATTTAACATTCTTATGAATTTCATTTTAAATTTACCATCATAATCTATATTTCACAAATATAAAAATATTTTACAAGAAATTATATCTTTTTCATTTATATTTTACAAATCAAAATTCTTTACTCAATAAAAATATTATTTCCTTGCTCCTTTTTACTTTAAATTAAGAAATAATGAGTAACAAATGAAACGTAGACATTAGTTATTTTATAACAGCAACTCGTATTAATTTACACAGTTTACAGAATATCGATTGTTTATTAAGTGTAAACGTGTATGTGTTATCGAAATTTAGAATACTCTTATTATTATACGATATATTTTTCTGTACTGTATGTTTGATTTCATATTAATTTCGTTTTAACTTCAACCGCTCTCTGCTCATCGAGAAGCGTTACGTAAAAATGCATTGGACGATAACTCTATCCTCACAGAAATCTTTTCTCACTTAAAAATTTCGATGAACTTGCATCTCTATTCTCGATAACACTCTTAAACACTCTTGAAATTGCAATTTTAATAACAGTCAAAAATGCAACAGCTGAAACTGCACACTAGAGAATCAATTCTATCAATTTTTCAGTTTGCCGAGTTATCACGCCACTTTTCTCGCGTCAGGAGTCTCGCATCGGCGTCAATAACGCGCCATTAAACATTCACAAAGACGCACCGAGCACCGCCGGGGTTTTCATAAATTTCGACGGAGCAGACTTCTTAAAAATTTGTACGGGAGTAAGAGAAATCGAGTGGCGGGACGAGTATTTTCCTTTTAAGATAGAGACGTCGCGCTACTTTTACTACTCCGCTTTAATGAAAATTTATATTCTCCTTAGGCGCACCGCGCCAGCTAGGTGTTACTCACCTTCCCTCTCCTTTTCACTCCCTTATACTTTTTCTCTGTCTCTCTCTCTCTTTCTCTCTTTCGACACTTGAGATTTTTCCCGGGGACTTCAATTCTCCATGGTTCGTTTCGAGATCCTTCCACCCTTCTTCTTCCACCCTCGTCCCCGTGGCAGCAGGGTCTATCTTCACCGCGTCTACGTCTCCATTCTCGCCACCGTGTGCTGACAATATGCCAAATGCATATTCAATTTCGAAAATCCATTGTGTTCCCGAACGAAAGAAAACTTTTATAAGCGGCGCGGATCCCCCACATAAATTTCAAAGCGCGGTGCCGAGTTACGTTGCGTGGTACGCCGGCTTCCATTTGAGAAACGTCTCGATTCCCAGAGTTTTCTTCATATTGATATTGCATCTCACACACAAAAAAAAAAAAAAAAAAAGACAGAAGAAGAGAAAACGTCGAATGATAAATTGCTGATACAATGACTGCCTATTTTTTATTTTCACACATGGGTGTATCTTCAGGCTAATTTCTCGAGGGTCTATATTAGCGAAAGGGTGGTTAAATTCAATGTATTATTTACATGTATAATTTGCGATTGAGCTTTTATAGATAATTTATGATTTATAACTGAGATTGAATGTTGAATGTTGCAAAGAGTCTTTTGTCTTTGTTCTAATTAATTCCAAACTGATCCTCGTAATAATTTATTACCCTGCGAGATTATTTCCTTCTTTCAAACTTCTCTGCTTCTAATTGGCCTCTATTTCAAGTTACGCTCAATACCATCAGTTTTAAATTTTAATGTCTGCTCATTTCAAGATACGAATCCCCTACGCAATTATCTACAATTAAGGAAAATAAAACGTTCTTAGCTTTACGTTCTATTATAGAAACTTCCTTACTATGAATATTTTATATACTCGCTTTCACCGTGTACATTAAGAAAATGAATAAATAATTTAAATCGCTACAGAAGAACTGAAAAAATTCTGAAACAGTATTTAGAATTATCTGGAATTGTTAAAAAATATTATAGGATAATTTAATTTTTATCAATATATTTTTGCAAAAACTGTTAAATATTGTTTAAAAATCGAAGAAGAAATGAATAAAATTGAAATTGACTCTCCTAAAACTGATTATTTCTATAACAGTAAATAATTTCTCTGCTCGTACATTTTTTCACTTCTCTTCGCTTCAAAATATATACCAATTGATAAATTGTAGTTTTCTTCCTTCAAGAGAAAATTCCTGCTTTTATAATTAAGAAAGTGGCACCTCGGTGAAAAATTATTTTACTCAAAACTTGTTTCACTTTGCTTAAAATACTCCAATAACATACATCAGTCAATCAACCAAAACCACACCCCGCGGCTCCTCGCTCTCGTATTCATTTTAAAACGCGCGATTAAAACATAATTGTGTTTCAAATTGTGTTTTAAATTTACAATTTAGAAAAAATGCAATTCCTGTTAAACAAACTCCACCGAGACCGAACACACCACCGGGAAAAAGGAAAGATCAAAAGAGAGAAGCGATTTCACAAAAGAAAGAAAAAAAAAGACTCAAGTCGAAAATTAAATTTCATCTACTCGGGATAACTCTCTTTCTCTCTCTCTCTCTCTCTCTCTCGTTCTTTCAATACCTCTCCATTCAATACCCGCGACGCACAAGCACAAACCACAGTCATACACCGGCGTTGGCGTTTCTCCTTTCAGCCGAGCAACCGAAATCCGCGTTCTCCCTCTCGCGTCCCGCTTCCACTTCCACTTCCATTTCCTTCCTGCTCTCTAATTATATTCCATTGCGCCGTAGGCGAATTCCTCGTCAATTCGAATGAATATTTTTCGAGACAATCGTTCCATTAACGGAGCCGCGGCGCCTAGTTGAATTCCAGTCGACGCTATTTTGTCCAACTTAGCCGCGCTTTAACGTCGCGCTACCGGTTGCCAGAGTTTCCCCGCGGACCGTTCGGGACGTGGTTTAATAGGATTTGTCGAGAGGAACAGCGAAACGGATATCTTTGGACATTTTTGCGGAACCAGGGGAACCAGGGACCAAAAAACGTGCGTCACTGGCCATCCCTATCAAAGCTCATGACTCGCCATTCGTTTCCAGCGCCATTTCCTTCTTTTTTTCACGGGAAATTGGTGTTGATGTTGCACAGAGTTATACGATGGAGGATATCGTTCGATATTGGAGTTCACTGTGTGACAAAGTGGCTTGTGAATTCTCTGGTTTGGAGTGAATTAGACAAATTTTCAATGTCTTGCCAGTTATTAATTGAACATGTTTGTACTACACCTTGTACGCTAACGAATTTCAAGACACGAGAACGAATTTGTTGGTTAAATTTACAATTTAACGTGTGAAATATAATGCGTAGGTACGGAAAGTGGGAGGAAGTTGATTTCGATAGAAATGGTGAAATTTCAGTTTGAACTTGAGATTTTTGTGAAATTGCTTTCTTATCGATGAGTCTGTGTTTATTTTATAAAAACTGTGCTTTTAACGAACGATTTCATTTACCGTCTGTTTCAAAGTAAATTTGAAAGTTACATCATACATGCATTATACTGATAACATTACTTTTTGCCACCAAAATTTAATAAATTTAATTTTAAGTGTATTGTTTTCTTTCCTTGATATAATGATTAATTTTGGTTGGAACAAACATGCTCGCGAGGTCTCAGAATCTCTCTGACTTAGATGATCAAGCTTTGACGATTTAAATAAATCTTAATCTGCTTATCCTACCTAACTTACGTAATCCGCATCTAACCCACTTAACTAAGCCTAATCTGCTTAACACATTTATCCTGGATCTAATCATTTAACATACACAACATGCCTTAATCATTTAGCAAAGGAACGAATCCGTAGCAGATATGTATACGTAGTATTATACTCAGACTTGCAAACTGCGCACGAGAGAAAATTTTAGTTGACGAGTTTGCAATATCACTGCTTTGCAAATTAAAATTTTCATTAAACGTGAAGCGATATATCTCAGAGTCTTAAGAGTAAAAATTATTTTTAAGTGATAATCGTTTCCTCGATCGTGTTACTATTCGATTTAATGAAACACTCCAAACTTTCTATTTGAAATGAATTTCTTGGCAGATTGACTTTCCTTTATTGAGTCAATCTTGCGGCAGAACAACAGTATGATTCCTTTCTAACTGTAATTCTAAGAAAATTATTGAAAACGAGAAATTTCGCGTTTGTTTCGATTTAATTTGTAAGGTTGAATTGAAAGAACCGCCACTCGAGGTTTTATTGCAAAAAAAATTTCTTAATTTTTAACGTTGCATTGCTACCCTCGAATGCCAATTAATTTCTGATTTTAATATACTTCTTCGATGGCCACGATAAATATCCCGTACGTATAAAAACTCGTTTCACGCAATTAATTCGCCATGTCAATTTCTAATTATTGTCAAATAGTTTCCCTATTGATTTTCCAATCTGTTGTCAATTCATACATACAGAATGTATATAATACAGAATTTATTATTGTTACGTAAATGAAAGAGTAATCAAGATGCAATTACACTACGGTACAGAGATAAACTACCCGAATTCCTGGCGGGTTTCTTTTTATTTTCCGTTTTTATTATTCCCTATTACGAGAACTATGTGAAACAGAGAAAATAGAGTTCTAGAGAATAATCAGATTAGGGAATGTTTCGTCCATGCGACGGAATTTCCACCTCATTAGCTTTTCACAGCTCTTCGAGCAGATAAAATCCCACCCTCGTGTCCTTAAACCTTTTTAAAAAATTTCTAATAATCCTCTTTAATGTAGCAGCTTACGTAAATAAGCCGATAATTAGAAAAGTCTCTTTTCGCACTTGTTAAAAACGACACCGTCGATGTATCTTGGTTATTTTCGAACAAACAAATCATGTATCAAAATATATTTTTAATATCCCTCACGTTTTATTATCTGAATATTCTGCGTACTTCGAACGTAATAATTTTCACAGTGATTAAATTACACACAAATATTAAGTGTTTCTGCAACAGAGATGTAAAATCATTTTTAAAATAATTTCACATTGAGAGTAGCTACTGATTTATGAATCAATGAATGTCGATTATTTTTTATTTTTAATGTAAATACTTGTAAATATTCGTTTAGATATACTTTTCTATTTCATTCGATTCGAACGAACGAACGAACTCGAACAAGATCAAACCTCTTCTTCTAACCTCTCCCTAACCTCAAACATCCTTCAAGTCTTCCCTCATCTACAAATTCAATCACTCTCTGCATACCAAGTTCTACTAAATTCTTCCACTACCACTGTCATCCGCAATTACAAAGAATCTCTCGTACACAAAAACAACAAAGAGTAAATGTGTACGAAGAATATTCTCTCTCTCTCTCTCTCTCTCTCTCTCTTTCTCTTAACATCCAACGTATCCACAAAACTGTGGAGCAAGCATCGCAATCGAAACAACGGAGGCGCGCTCCGTGTCGATGTTATTTAAATGAATAACAGAGAACCGGCTTCAACGAGCGGGATGATCGAGAATAATTTGGAATCGGTCTAGTAGCTCTGTTTGCCCGATATAAATTACCTCGGCCGATTGAACAGTCGCTCTCTTTACGAGAGTGAAACGTTACGAAATCATCCGGCGGGTCCTCGAGTTTTCTCCGTTCATCCGCAATGATGTCGGATGCTGCTGCATCGAAGTTTCGATCATTCATAAAACATGAGTCTCCATCAGGCGGGCTAGTCCATAAATTTTCAAGCGGGAATCGGCTACGCCTTCATTTCCTTCCTGGCGGCCCTGAAACATTCGCCGCCTGGGTACCCCTCACCCCCCCCATCCCTCCCCAGATGATCGATAAAAAATAATTACGACCATCCAGCGCACTTGATCTCCGTTTCACCGTCGACGTTCAAGGATCATTCATCGTTCCTTCGTCAAAGAAGCCAACGAACGAGTGCACGGCAAACGAAACACTCTCCTCTTCATTATATATGTCGGCTACTCACGCTTTGCCAGCTCGTGTCCGATCACGTATCTGACAATTAAATACAGCTGTCTTTGATCTCTCGTCAATATCGCGGCCGCAGCGGAAAGAAATGGGCATGCAAGAGTGTAATACAAATTTAATTTCGTACGGTCACATTTTGACATACGCGCAACTGGCTCGGTAATGTTTTACACTGATGAACTCGTTTGAGAGTTACTTTCTTTTGGTATTATTATTAAGTAATGTTTCATTACTCGGCTGCGAAATATATATCAGTTCTGTTGAGCGATGAATAATGATTTAATTATTTACAGTTAATTTCTAAAATCAATGATTTTAAATTGGCATTCCTTTAACATCATTATCACGTAGAGTTGTTCTATAATGCAATTGTTGTATAATTGTACGATGAAATTCTTTAAGTAGTAAAACTTTAAATATTTCTTCTGCCAGAGATTTCGTCGAAATTAAATTTTACCCTGTATGATGTTCTATGAGTTTGAAATTGACAATTGTCTAATTACAATTATTCTCCAAATCTACTGTAATTTATTATTACGTGATTCCATATTTACCACAATATGTCGGATTCTACAGTTTTCAAATAAAATTAATACCGTTCGTGTCTTTACAAATAATTCCCATTACAAAAATTTACGTTTTCACTTTCCTGACGAAGAAAATACGATTGAGTCATTAGTATGAAGAGCGCACGGTGGATATAGTAAATTTTTTAATTTAACTACAGTCTCTCAAAGCGTCATCATTGTCGTACGACTTCTTTTATGTATCAAGATTACCGCACCGCAAATGGACATATGAGAAATACGGGAGTTAAATTTCACCATGCGGGTACACTTGACTATTTCACAAAAACACACATGTTGCAAAATCATTTTAAAAGTTTCTTCCAGCGGGAATTTATGTTCAGCTGGAGCGAGCTTTCACAAACGTGAAGTTGTTAAGGGAACGTGATTCTTTTAAATCTCAGACGCTTGAGAAGTAACTTTGACGCTCTCGTCATTGAAAATTCAAACGTACGCAAATAAATACTAATTTTATATTCCTAATTCTTTGCAGATCTTCAATTTAATGAGTTGAATTTGCCCAAATTTAGAAGACTCAATTGAAATCATTTGACTTCACGTTCATCTGTAGGCATCAAACTTTTACTACAATAAACCGAACGCAATTTCAATCCCAACAATGAACTTCATAATTCCCAT
This sequence comes from Tetragonisca angustula, assembly GCA_036937485.2. NCBI lineage: Eukaryota > Metazoa > Arthropoda > Insecta > Hymenoptera > Apidae > Tetragonisca > Tetragonisca angustula. Next base: position 531,446 of record JAWNGG020000087.1, on the reverse strand, counting down.
CAATCGTCACCCTCCAAACATACTAATCAAATACAAATTTCTAATTCACCGTGACAAACGATCGATCGAAAACTTCGATTCGAACGGAACGTAAGAGAGGCAAACCATCCGCACCCTCGTCGATACGTATATTTCTTAAAAATGTTCGCAGCGTAATTGCCGAGGGTGTGACCTCGCAGCGTGAAAACTTCTTAATCCCGCAACTTTCTCGGAGTATCAGACGCGTTACGGCGAGAGAAACCAAAGGGGAACACATTTTTCCACGAGTTTCTCGGTTCCTCGATAGGGACGTCAAAGCGCGATTCTTATTCTTTACCGGAAGCCAGCCGGATTTATCGCACGCGGAGCGCAAAGTGCACGAAGCCGGTTCGATCTTGGCTTTCCCTTTACCGGTTGAACTGTCGTTGCCCAACTCGCGAAACAAACGTCTCGTACATCAAGGATCTCCTCGCCCCGAGCACTCCTACCACAGAAATCCGTTTCCCTTACGTATTTGCACGACTCTTGTACTCACCTCGCCCTCAACCCTCGCTAAGGTCCCTGTGACTCTTCTCTCTCTCTCTCTCTCTATCTCTTTCTCTCTCTCTCTGCCACATTTTGTCCGTTGATCCCCGTCTATCGTACTTTTTCCATCTGAATCGTTTCTGTGCACCCTCTGACTCCCGTCTTCCGCGGCTCTCCGCGAGAGGAACACAGGTCCTCGAGAGCAGAAAGTTTTATTATTGCCCGGAGGGTATCGCCAGACACTAAGCACAAAGGAGCCTCTTACGCGCGCGCAGACGGTCGTTCATAATTATTAGAACATTTGGAGGGTAACAATTTATGTTGGCAGGTTGTTCAACTTCGTTTGCAATGCTCGAACGGAAGAGAAAACTCGTACAAGTTAATTTCGTAATTGAAACATTGGTTCGTTTAGTAAGCGGCGCGATCTTTTTGAAAGTTACGCGTACAATAATGGAGATTGTCGCTACGAGAGTTTTGTAAAATTGGAATTTAGTCGATTTAAGATAGTCCAGAGAGAGGTCAATGACCAAAATATAACATTTGCATTGCTACAGCGTAATATCAATTACATCTAACGATCATTTTAACTGTTGATAATCAACAGTTGAAGAAAATCTAGGTAAATCAGTGCATCAAAATTTTGTTCGGCGGTGTGAAGAATTCTCATGATCGACACCCCAAAATCTCCCCAGTTGTACGCAACGAAGAAACTGATGCCCACACCTTAAGACCTATTTGTTATCTTACATCGACAGACCTGCAAATCATCAAAACTTTTTCCAACATATACAGGTAAATATAAATTTAACATAAGACTCTTGAGTTCCAGACTCAACATTCGGGGAATCATCAGAACTATCCGGGAATGATAGAAGTCTGACGGTGTAACGACAGAACGCGGCAGCGCCATAAATATACGCAATCGCGGAACGAGCATCGTCCCAGAGAATTATTAAGCGACGTATGAAAATATTCAACGGCAGCTGCTTACGGATGAAATGGAAATCGCGCGGATTTCTCAAGGTGGAAAGCGCGGGCTTCTCGCTGGTCGCGCCACGGTAATACACAAACCCCGAGAGTCTGCGGCGAATAATGGGGCGAACGGGGTGGGATACGGGACAGGGTGAAGTAGACGGGGGGGGGAGGGGCAGGGTGGAAGATAAATACTCGGGCGTTGAAATAAAGCCGGGGCTGGCTGCAATCTGACCGAAGGGGTAAAGGGCCAAAGGGAAGTGGCGGTGTAATAAGGTGCATCGTGCAAGCAGAATAAAAAGATCATCAATTATCGCGCGAACTCGCGAAGGGTTTCGCCGCCTGTTTCAGCCCTCCCTGGGTGTAGCCAGCCAGCTCTCGAATATTATTCAGAACATTAGGCGTGTTCTCGACCGCGAAGAATTTCCATAAAACCGCTGTCTGCCGTCTAAGACGGCGCATACTCGCGCCTCTTCGTCTTTCTATTACCATCCGTTTCACCTTTTGCCTACGCAACTTTCCCTCCTTCGGCGTGTCTCTCGCGCAGAATACAGATTTCTTCTATATTTCTATGTTAATGTGTGCGAAAATCATTTATTTTGAGAGTTGCGTCGAACTTGAAGTGTCGTGTACAGTCCGATATCGTCGTTTCACCACAGTTCGTATATTGCATGTCCAATAAAATTGGAAATTAATTCGCAAGTTACTCTCACTTTTTGCGAGATTTAACACGCGTGCGGGCGTTCGCGATCTCCTTAAACGCCATCTATGTCGGCTTCCGGTCCGCTTGCTTCTGAATACGCACTTACATGGACGTGTTTACCAGAGATGCGCCGGGAATCACGTAATACGTGTGTGCTTTTATGGACAAGCTCTGGCCGTTTTCAGAGCTTGCGAACCGTGGTCAAACGTGCTTTACAGCGGCGTTATTTAAACAGGATGCGGTAGGTAACAGGTGGTACAAATACGAAGCTGATACAGCGAGAAGAAATCTCGTGGATTGGGATGAAATTTCGTTTACGAATCGAATATCGCCTTTCGATAAATTTACGATAAGTCGTTTACCTTCAAGACGCATTAATTTGCGCTGTAATATCTTTTGCACAGTAAAAATCACTTGCTTCCCTTTGAATTTCACAGAATTGTAAAATCTACATCTCGTGTAGTAAACAAATCAACTATCCCACAGAATAGAGTACCATAATTCAATATAGTATCTAATTCTGTCAGTTGTTCAATCTGAACAACATTTTATTTAGAAAAAGAATTTCAGCTTTGTAAAATGTATTCGGTATTTGCAAGATTTATAAATACAGGTACTGTAAATCAAACGATTTATGGGTTACGCAGGTTTGGTATTTGAGAAAATTTATGAATGCGACATCGAGTCGCAGCAATAGAGGTTAATAGTTTGTTTCATTATTCTCTTTAAAGGAAAGGTAGTTTAAAGATCCTTCTCTTTACTTACACCTCTACGAGAGCTAAAAAAGCGCCAGAAACAAGAATTTACATGAAACATGGAGATAGATAATTAGAAAAAAACAGAAGCAGAATTACTGTGACACCAACCATTAAACCACTGGAAGAATCAATATAGTTCTATAGATTCCACCAAACGTCGTTTCCCCATTCTTATTCAAATTTCAGATAAATACTTTTGCACCAATTTTCCAACAGTAATTTCATCTGTTAAATTTATAAAGGAGACATTTACAATTTTCAATTTCTGCATCTTCTCATTACACACGCACAACTAACAATTTTGTTCAACAGTTGGGTACATAAATGACGATTGGAGCCTACGTAACCATTAAAATTAAAAAATTAAATTATTCTATACCTTCATATTTGCTAACTGTACAAGTTAAAATTAAATATTACTATATACATAACGATGATAAAAGTAAATAACTTAATCAAAAGAGAATCTACCACTACGATAATCTGAAATCTGACGATATCATCGAAACTACGTTGACATCCACCGCATTGCTCGATGCACTAGAATATCCGGTGGAAAATATTCAGATCGCAGTAATTAATCGAATATAAACGCGAGGATCTGTCAGCTTTGCAGCTGTTTTCGGAGTATCTGTCGATAATCGTTGCTGGTACGTGACCCGTTTGCCGCTCGGCCACGCGTCTCTTCGGTGACAATGTGTCCCCATGTTCGGCCAGAACGGTTTGCACGCTGACAGCCTGTTATCCATAAGCATGTTGGCCTAACGGGCGAAGTAATTTCGTTTCGCACGGTTCGCATCGCGCCGCGACTAGACCGCTAATACCGTCAGCCGGCTGGTTATATTTTTAAGCAGCTCCCGAATCTAAACCTGTTAAGCCGAGACCTCGCGTAATCGCTGCCCGAATTTCAGGCTATCCGCGTCGAAAGAGGATAAAGGCAACGCGACGTGTCCAATTCCGTCATATTACGTCGCGTGTAATATTTAATCGAACTCTGGCGGCTGTTCTGGGGGATGGATGGTAACGTATTTCGATCGTGACGTAATCGTTGGAGCTAATTAATTAATAAACGCTACAATAAATACCGGCGTTCGCTGCAGACGGCAGAAAAATCACGAACGGACGTTTAAATTACCGTGAAAGTCAGAAACGCTTGAATAACTTTTGCAACAACATTCACGCTAATTTTTCTTTACGTTTCTGGCGGAAATTTTCCGCTTCTGGCAACGCACGCACGTGCATTGTTCATATAATTCTTTTAAACGTCTCATCTCGATTCGCAAAAACTTCGATACAGTTTATTTCACGAAAAAAGAAAAAAAAAACGATGTACTCGTATAGTTTTGTATAGATTTGTATTTGGAGCAAATTGTTTGATCAACAAATGTTAATATCCACTATTACCCCACAGAATGAACAGAGCTTCGTCGTTGTTCGTTCCCACGAAAATTCTTACGACGTTCAAAGAAATTCGAGAAATGTTTACAATATTATCAACACGTGTTGAACTTTCTATCTGCTGGTCCACAACTTCAAATCACAAGTTCCAAACCTCCCCGCTCGAAACGCGTACACACAGACGATGGAATTTATTACACATGCCAACGTACACAAGGATGCTTCGCGAATTTCGTTTCGGCCGAGCCGCTTAAACGGTCCTCGGAAATTCAATGGCCCTCCTTCATTGCTCTGCTCGATATTCGCTTTCGAAGAACATTACATCACCATCTTCGATGGAACAAAGAAGAAGGAGGGAAATGCAAATTTCAGGATCGAACACCTAACCGACTCGCATTTGGCAATATGTTGGTACGCCAGGGATGGAACGAGACGAGGGCAAGAGTGGGGTTAGACAATTTATCCCTGGGGTATCCGGAGCAAGAGTTGCGATTTCCAACGAAAGATCGAAGGTCTTCGCTTTCTCTCTTGCCCGGATGTTTTCGCAAACGAGGCGAAAAAGAACGTGCCACGAAACTATCCCACTGATATACCATGCAACGTTATTCCGGCTATCGATCGAAACGCAACATTTAAATATACGTCTCGACGATTCGATCGCTGGAATAATTTGTTTCGTCAAACTTTTGCGAATTATACGGGTCTGTGTATGGATAGATTTGTATGCCAAAATTTATGATCCTTGATCGAATCGTTCGTTGTACTAATCGTAGATTTACGGAGAGGATTTTTATAAATGTAACTTTTTAACAAGTGTGAAATTCGTACGAGAGAAATGATAGTACGAGGCATAAGGAGAAATTTTTAATGACACAATGAAGGTCACAAATCTTGATTCACATATCATAGTTTGTAGAAAATCATTCAAAACTCTGACAACTTGTATTGAACAGTTTACAAAAATTTATTTTCGTCGAAAAATAATTTTGGTAAGTCTAGTGTTGACAAGCTTACTCAACTATTTCATTTTATACTTCAATGAGAATATTTAAGAACATACAGACAGAATTTTTTGTACATAAAATAATAACTTGAAATATTACAGTTCTTCTTCATTTGACAAATCAAGAATAAAAAAAAACCGAATCTCCTTCCTGCGAAATTTATCGTTCGAACGAATTTTTTAATGTTTCATAATTATTGTGAAAGCTATTTTCGAAGGTTACATGCACTGTGCTCTGAAATATATTTTACACTTTACACTAATCGATGCGTTTTAATTTGTATTGAAAATCGATTGGATAAAAAATATTTCGACTTCAATTTCGCGGAAATTTAGTGCATGCATGTGAATGTTATTTTGCAAAATGGAAGATACGTTTACGTAGAAAATTGAAACGGGGAGAAGTTTTACTCGCTTTTTTTTAACGATGATATAATTGAAATCAATTTTTTAACAATTTTCCGTTTAAATTTATTTTTCCATTTCCACGCGAGGTGAAAATAAAATTTTAAAGCAAATCTCGCGAACGACGAACGACATTAGGAAATCAAATTTAAATCTATTTTTCATAAAAAATAGTTATCGGAAAGTCTTTCGTAAAACGCGGTGTTACATCAGTTTAAACTGAGATTGCCTTTAATTCTCTTATTGTGTGTAGAAAACAGTGAACATCTTACTTGTGCTCACTTGTGTAAGTATGAAAGAAACGTTTTGTATTTTAATTATACAATCATCTTTATGCAACATAAAAAATTCCAGTTATCATCTCAATGAAAAATTAATTGCTTCACTTTACGTTCTCTCGATAATTCTCAACTTTTCACGCAGAGATTAATTTTTGAACAATTCGGAATCAAGTTGGATATTTTACTTCGTGATTTTACAATTTTTTATACCTACATCTTCCCACCTCCTTATTTATTCCCTCCGCGTGAACCATTTGAAGAATTTCAACAACAAATGTGAGAGATATTTTAAACAAATATGAAATAACAAATTCTCAGAGTTACAAATGAACCACATTTCGATTCAGAATCGCCTCCTATCGATCTCGTACCAAAATCTAACAGAGCAAATGCGAAGTAAATCTGCACGGCTGACTTTAATCAAATGAAGCAAACGAGAGAAAAAAGAAAAAAAAGGAAACGAAAAAAAAAATTCCCCCAACAAATCAAGTTCGGATTGCACAGTGAAAAACACAATCGCTGCGCCGGTATATCGAACATTTTCCATCGATTCCAACGTTAATTGAATTTGATAGTTCCTTTCGAAATAAAATGACCAAAAAAAAAAAAAAAAAAAAGAAAAAAAGAAAAAAAGAAAAAAAAGAACAAAAGGGGGAGGGAAAAAACGATTCGAAAGACAGAGCGAAAACACCAGAGCGGAACAATCACGATAAAGATATTACCAGTGGGCGAGAGATGGGAAAAAAATAATGAAAATTCGCGGCAGCCGCACAGTTGGATCTTGCCGCGCCGCGATGTTTCGCCGCTGTAATTACCAGAACACGCCGTGTCTAAATATCAATTTGGCCGGCGGCGGATCACGCAGAACAGGCTGGCGAATCGGATAGCTATAGGAACGGGACGGCAAAGGCCGTCAGTGTAAAATTAAATTAGCGAGCCTTCGGCAAAATGTGGTGGCAGCCGGTGTTCGAGGTAAGAATAACAACTGGTGAAAGGCTTTTCACCGGCGCACTTTACATCGATTCTCTGTGTGCGAACTATGCGTGCACCAGGCGCGCAATATGGATCTCCACTCGCGGATCCACCTCCTATATCAGCTTTGCGATAATACGATCAAAGGATAACTTGACGAAACATGTTGGTTCAAGAGACACCTCGCTACCATTGCAGAGAGCGCGGTATTAAAATCAAGATTACCTTTCCATTATACCCTCTGTCTCTCTCCCCTTTCTTCTCCCCCCTCTCCGTCCCTTCCGCGTTCCTTTTTTTCTTTTTTCTTCATTTTTCCTCGCTCATCCTTTTCCTCTTCCTTTTCGCCTTTCTCTTCCGGCTTCGTTCAGTCAGCCGTTCCCTTTTCAACATAGTAATCGCTTTGAAGAATAAATTAACGCAGAAATGAGGTATTAAGATTGAGAGGGAATTAGGTCATGCAGAAGCTCCTTTCATTCGTTTGATGTTGTATTTAACGCGCGTGTATAAGAGAGCAGCGATGGAAGATGAAATTGTATTGTTGCGAGGATCGTTCCTCCGGTTTATGATGGTGTGCAAAAGTTTCCTTGATAGGGAGGATTGTTCGTATTATATTGCAAATGGTGAAAACGAATTTGATACTAATGCTGGATGAAACAGTGAGAAGGACGAACGTATTGTTCTAGTGGCTGCAATTTTTTCGTTTTTTCGTTTTTTTCTTTTTTTGGAAATATCGCTTTCGAAATGTTGAATAAAAATTTTGTCCGATCGAGGGGTCCTTTTTTTGCTCGTGACGTTGTATAATTTTTAGACGGTTTCGAAACGGAAAGGTCGAATAATTTCGAGCATTCAAAATTTTAAAATGTTTCGGTGCTCGAGTTTCATACGAATGTATAAATATTCAAATTTTCGTGGAATACTATTCATACGTAAGCAAACTGCGGATATTTGTGGTGAATCTGCAACGAAATACAGAAGGTATAGAATATCACACCGAAGTGAAGTCCGAGAAGTGAAACAAATCCCTACGTACATTTTATTTCTGTTTTTTCCAAAAAATTTCAATTATTAAAATTGATAATTTCTGCTTGCTCCAAATGCGCGTCTGCAATTTAGTGATGAAAAATTAATTCAACTTTAATAATACACATCGATACGTATACTTGAATATTTCATCGACGAATGAAACAAGCGACTCGCAGAAGTATCAGTTTGAAAATTCACAGTCCAACATTACAATATTACATATCACAATAATACAAACTACTATCTACGTACGTTTAATATTCGAAGGCAGGTTTTTCGCCTCGAACCTTCACTCTCGCCTTAATTACAGAAACTCGAAATACTCCCACTGCGGAACTTCCCTTCAAATTACCAGCGGCGAACGCGTAAATTCAACGATCAAAAATTAATTCAACTTTAGGTAGTACACGTCGATACGCGTATACACACACACACACACACACACACACGAGGGCGCGCGCGCGGATTGGATATCACTCGCTGGTGGATTCACGTTGCAAAGTCAAACAAGCCGGTAGTTGAACGTCAATAGCCATGATCCGCTTCATTTCCTTGAGGAAATAATCGGCGAGAAGCAGCGTGGCGCGGCGCGGCGCGGCGCGGCGCGGCCGGTTTAATTGAGATTCAAAGATGGCCACGTATTTACTATCGCGCACTTCAACAGCAGCGAGGATCGTTTGTTTACGAGGCCTTTTATCGGCGAAGGAGGAGGCCCCGCGCGTTGCCTGGCTTTGTTATCACAGCTTCTTTCGTTCCATAACCGTCCAAAGGGATTCGCGGCGATGATGTACGAGCTGGCTTATGGAGAAAAGCCCTTTTTTTTCCCCTCGTTACTTGAAAGTGCTTCGCCCAACTTCCATAATAATTCTTTCCCAAATATCGTTACCCGTAGCCAGCGAACGCTCGCCTCCTCGGTGTCGATCTCCACGGCGCCGAATGAAATGAAATATGCAACGGAGGGAACACGAGAAATCTCTGTTTACCCCATTTGTCGGTATGTTTTTACGTGTTTCTGCATCTTATTTTCGCAACGGTTTTGTTAAGCTCGATGTGTTTATCATTAGACGTTGAATGTTTAATGCAGATGTTTTTATAACACGAACGCGAGCAACGAAACGATGAAGTTGAGCAGAGATCCGTTTTACAACCAGTGCTGCGTTTTGCACATTTTACGTCACTCCCGCGCCTAATCCCGTATTTTCCTCAGAATGAATTCAACGTTAACATTCGACTTTTAATTTGCATTTAGACGCGTGACTTTGAAATAATAGGTAGTTACGCGCATTTAGTGGCAAATTAGTCAAGAACAAGAGATCTATCTTCGAATTTGCCACACACGTGAATATTTGAAAAAGAAACAATCTTATTGTCAAAAAGCGTTCAGTAATTTGACAAAGTTTGCTCCAACTTTCCAACAATTACCCTCGTATTCTTTCCGTTGTAATTTGTTTTTCAATTTCATCTCAAGTCTTTTGAAAAAAAAAAAAAGAAGGAAAGTGAAATATTCCCGTGCTGAAAAATCCAATTGATAAGACACTTAATTACCAGTTACGTACGGAACGATTTCAGCGAAGTAGTTGCGATCATGAAGAATTCAGTAAGCGAAGTTGCAGCGAACGAGAGACTCGGCGAAGTTTGTTTGTAAAATTTTTAAGACGGGAGAGAAGTTTTGCTAGAAAACTAACGAATTTCTAGCGAACGGTGGTACACGATGTCCGTGGTAAATCCAAATATCGATCATCGAACCGTAAAATAGAAACGGAATTAATTTATATTGAAATTCTGAAATTCAAAGTTAAGACTAATAATGGCGGTTCTAACAATTTTAAATTGCCGGCAAGTTAAATGAATACAGCTGAGAGAAGTTTCGCTGTTTAATTTATGTATGGGCTTGGCGGAAAGTGCTGAACGTTCGCTCGCGATCAATCGTTGCACGAGTTTGGCCTGCCCGTGTCTGACCTCTGCCAGCCATTGTCTGAATCTCCTGATTCCAGTTTTACCGATAAAATCTCTGAACGTTCCTCAAACTCTCGCCAGAATCGATCCAATTTCTACTGACATCATCGTGTGGTATCTTTCCTTGTGAATTGTCCAAAATATTTTTGGAAAAGTTAAATAATTTTCGTGTGAAAAGTCCTATTGCAGTAAGTGAGTACAGGCATATATCATTACATGTTTTCATCATTTAGAAATTCGACTCAAAATTGTGTATAATATAAATTAAAAATTAGAAATTTTAATGTCACATGATTGATATTATGGTTGAAATAAATAAATATTGAAATTTCGTTTTTGTTAGTTACGTATGGCATACAGTGTGTAATTTCTATATTTATTATAGTCGATATTTCAGAACTTGTTCTTTACCACAGACGAGGTATATGATTCTCTATCGAATCTACGATAACATTGACTAATCAATGATGATAAAGATAGTAGTGATGGTAATTTAACATGGTATGATATCAGTAGCGTAAAATTTTGTTGATCAGATACCGATACAATTACTATACTATTTTCCATTGCGATAACAAGAGACCAAAGTATGTACTAAGGTAAAATTAATTTATAAAACGTCTAGTAACAATTTCGTTAATTATATGACATAAACTATCAAATGCATGACAGAATCAGTTACTCACATTATGACAATTCTAAGAAAATTTAATGCACTGAATGTAACTTAAATTAGCAAAAATCGTTCTTTAATCTTCGTATTTATTGAAAACCTTTGACAAAGCATTAAATGAAGCACAAAATTCGGCATGACATAGTACACAGAAGAACTATCGATTTATGATATGATATACAATTCCGAAAAGAAAATCGTCACGAAATTAATTCCCAAAAATCCGAACTAAACCTCCTCACGTCGCTTCTACTTGAAAAGGAGGAACTCATAGTTAGAATTCGAAATTTTTACGCGCTATTTACGTATTTTTGAAAGATTGCAGGATTCAACCGAGAAGAGAGATTTTTCGTTTATCGTAGTACGAAAAACTGAAAGGAATTCAAATCGTGAAACGTGGTTCAAAGATATCGACACTACGATTGTCTAACATTTATTGCCCAAGTACACGATAGAGTACATTTTATTTACAAGGGACGAGAGAGGTTGATGGGGGGGGGGAAGAAGAGGAGATAAGGAGAAGGAGGAGAAAGTGGCAGTGTGATCACAAATGCAAAAACTAACACGACAAATCGTCTTACAGCTTAACGTATTTACATGTCCCTGAGGCTTAATCTACACGTTATCGTACACACGCTATTATTTTACAATATACCACGTATATATACCTATGTTTATGCGTCGAAAGCAACGATTCATATCGCGAACAGTTCACCACCACGTTCTTATTATATTACACGCAACGAGAGCTCTTTCGTTGGATGCTGGACTAGAGGGAAAAAAGAATCATGCGAATCATGACGCACAGTTTCTTCCTCGTTTCTTCTTCCACGAAAGAGTCGTTTGCCCCCCTTCGTTTGTTCAATTCTCGCCGATCCTTTTCCTCTCGTTTTGTTTTTAAGGCCGAAAAAATGATCACGTTCAACAAGCAACGTCAACGTAAGAATGTGTGTACAGGCGGATTATGGGCTCGGTTATGGGCTCTACTTGTACTGGCCTACAGGTTGTTCGAACGTCGACTCGAGGAATGGAAGGAATGCACGATACTATTCGCTGGTCGAGGTACGTTAAAATATTACCCGGATCGTCGATGTACTGCGCTTTGCTTTCACGAGCAAAAGTCGAGCTTCGTACAAGCTCAGGCGAAAATTAATTCGTCCAAGAGGCAGAGAATATTTTGTAAAATATTTTCAAGTTCAACGTCACACGGATATTTATGCCAGATTTGCAATTTCGTGGAAATGCAAATACGGATTCGTTTCGCTTGTTAGATATTGCAATCAGACATGCAATACTTTGAATTTCATACGATTTTTTCGCTCTGTGTGTATTCTGCAAATTTTTTCATGATATAGATATCCATAAGATGAAATGTATGTCTTCATTTTCACAAAAACATGAGTTTGCATAGAAATCCATATTCTACTAATCAGAGCTGCCACATTTACAGTTTGGATTTTAATTTTTTTTATTATGGTACTGAAATTGAAAATATTACTGGTGCGTGCAGATGAAAGTATGTTTCGATGATACGAGAAGATATATAAAATATATATAATATGAGTAGAAAATGATTGAATGTTTCAAAAAAACCCACCACCCCTCCAAAGATTAATGAAAGAGCTGTAACCATTTGTTGTAACAACAATACGTATATTTATATTCTCCTCTCCATCGTTTCTTATAATGTAAATTTTGTACAATCGATATTTCTGAAAATTCACATTTCCACACGTAAGACTCGATCGACAGGATCCCCTCTGCATCTCAAGTTCTCATTGTAACTTCCATATACAAAATTCGTAGTACACTGCAAATTTTGCAGCAATTGATAAATTAGCAACTCTGGCGCTGTGAATCGAAATTTCTTTTCTCGTCGAAAATAATCAACGACGAGAGCGAGTAACATACGCGCCGTCGACCAGTGTGTCAATCCTCCTTCAGAATATTTGTTCGAAACACGTTGCACGTCGAAACTTTACTTCTGCTCGGGTAAGCAGCGCGTCCCTATGGTACATTAATCGGTATCGTAACGGTGTCGCACTAGTTTGGTTAATCTTATCGTTAACTATCGAGTACAGAACTTGCGAACGCATTTATGGAACGACGAAACCGTTGGAAGGTAGCGAGACCGTAGTTTCCCTCGCAAACTCATTTACACTTGTACTCGCTACGAAAATGTAAGTATACGAATATTGAGAACGAACGGTGTTTCTGAACTAGCTGGACGAGTTTCGCAATTGTGTTAGTTGCTTATCTTTCGAATGGATGAACACTTGTCGCGCGCGTGTGTGTGTGTGTGTGTGTGTGTGTGTGTCGGTATGTGTATAATATATAACCGTAGAAATGCTTATCTGGGATGGTTCATTTATAATAATCTCCTGACGCGACAGAAAAGGTAATTTTGGAGTTATTGGATGATAATCGTCATTGTTAAATTGGAAATTATAAGACTCTTCGAAATTATACGAAGTTTGAGTGATCTTTGATATAAATGAAAGATTGTCATAATTATTAACGATTATTGCACCTGATTTAATCTGAGTATTACTACTGTAGTATTACTGACTGTAAATCTCGTCAATGGATCGTGATGTTGTTGATTATCGTTGAAATATCAGTAGCTTTAAAGCAAACTTTAAATTAAACGTATCTCTGTCTAATGCAAGTGATATGCACCGTCATAAGTCAGCCAGTCTACTTCAGAATCCCATTACCACTCTGGTATATTACATGAATCAAATTTTGTGTTTAAACTGTGTCAACTCTTACAACTAATAAATTATACCATGCGACATGTGTACTTTGTTTTGAACATTGATAACGTTCTTATCAAAATTTCAATAGCGTTCTGATAATTGTTTTGAATAAATTGGATCTCGATATTTTCATGTTTGTGTGTGAATTGAATTCAAAACTGATGGAAATATGCAATTTTAATAATTCAAGTAATTTTAATAATGAAAATTATTCCTAGCAAGTTGAAGAAATTTTTAAATAAACAATCAAAGAAAATCAGTTGTAATTATCTTTTCACGTTTTAAAATTGAATTTTACGAAAGAAATGAAACTTTGCAACAGAAAGAGAAAAAAACGAGTCACATAAACGTATCATATAATTAATCGAATGAACAGTTTGTCTCCTTAAGTATTCCGTTTTGCTTAATAGTACGGCATGAACAATGCTAACGCGATGCTATAATGCGACGAGACTGTGACGTTACGAATTCAGGTATGAATTTTACAAATGCGTGTCACAAATAATAGGCTCTGTTCGTAATACAATAATCGAAAAAATTATTGTCGTAAAGCAAAGGCATGTCGCTACGTCACGAAACTGATATTTACATACATATGTATATGTAGGTTAGGTACAAGCGTTGCATACTCGCGAGAAAACACTCGCTTCGTGTCGGCGTTTTTCTTTTTTATACAATAGAAACATACAAAACGTTCAGAGTACGAATGACACAAATATCTCCATTCTTAAAATCAACGAAAGCTACGTAAACACTGATCGAATGTGAACACAGGGACGAAGACAGTCTTCGTAAAAGCACTTCTCTCAAAAACTTTGTATCACACGTTACTTTTGAACACTATTATAAATTACAGCAAAATGTCAGAGAGAATATTCGTCCGATTAGGCCTTACGAAACAAAGGATAGAAAATTAGCAATTTTCGAGGCATTTTTTTTCTTTGAGGGGGGGGGGGATGTTCCCGAACCAAGAATCGAATCTGTATGGAAAATTTGTTGTCTCCGATATTTCTCTTTTTTTTTTTTATTGTAACCAAGTTTTCAAATATGTAGATTGACAAGTCTGTTACGCATCTACGTTAAACAATTCAACGTTACATACGATCCAATGTAAGAAAGATGTATAGCGATGCTACTGTATGTTGTAAAATATGGAAGAAGAAACGTAGCAGGCACCGACAAAACTATCCCTAATCCTTCAGCTGCGGTGAAAATCGTATGCCGTAATGTTCACAAGAATTTTTCACGAAATAATTTTTTATATTGTTATAATATAATTTTTATATTGTACTGTTATTATTATTATTACTTTAATGAATCCTCGGTGGAACAAAGATGGTGGTATTTTTGAATTGAAGAGGAGCTACCTTACCTCGTCAAGTTATATTTTAAATCATTTAACATCGTTTCGTTCATTGTAGTGAACACAGGCTCACAAAAGTATTGGAACGCTTTTAAACACTTTTTACGAATGATGTTACACGAAACATCTTGAAATTGATATATCAAAATTTACAAGATACTTGGTACAAGAAAAAGTTCATTGTATTGATAAATTTTAATATTCGGTAAGATCACGTTTGACACTTACGGCTAATTCTTTACCAAGAATGCGTTTACGATAAATATATCGTGATTTCTATATTCATTTTCAGATTGGCCTCGAATTTTACCAACATAATCACGATGCTTCATAAGACACGAACGCAAAAGTGTTTCACACTTATTGCTCGAATACTTTCGTGAATCATAAGATCATTGCATGTCGTTGTAAAGAAACAGGAAACAATTAAAATCATAAAAGAAACTGAAGAACAATCGAAATAATAAATAAAATAAAATCAATGAAAAATTCTTACCGTCTCGAAAAATAAAAATCCCCGAAACAAATCCAATCTTCTCCTCGATACTACACGTCCGTGAAAAACACGCAACAGCATCTCTGACACGTTCCTATCTCGCAGCTAAAGGCTCAACCTCCGCCGAAAAACGAAAAAAAAAAAAAAGAAAAAGAAGAAGGGAACCTTTTCGAAAGAAAAAGGAGTGCTCACTGTCCCAAGCGTCCGCTTCGTTCTGAATAATCTTGAATCGTGCGAAGACACTTTTCGACACACGGACAGCAACACGTCCGAGAAACATTCAACCGGCTGGTCCTCGATGCACAATTACAATATCGATCTCGATTCAGCCCTAGTACCCCTTTGAGGATTCGATCGCGAAATCGATCAGTTTCAGGCGCAACGATCGTCGTAGAATGGCCTACGTCGACAAACAATCGGCCAGAATGACAGCGATCGCAGCGATACCGAGACTCGAGAACAAACGGCAGTGACGGTGAGAGGAATCGGCGGCCGATTGAAAATCAATCTGCTCGTCATCGTTCTCCGCGCCTTTCGACATTGGCTCGTCCCTCATGCCCGTCGCGTTCCTCTCGTGGCTGTGCTCCATCATCCACATCTTCTTCGAGTCCCGTCTGTTGCTCGGTCTACGCATCGTCGGCGATCGATCGATCCCTGGAAAAATAGGAATTCACCGGTGTTAAGTGAGCACGTTCTTGACTATTGACGCGGGATTTACAGCGTGCTCGCCGATCAAACGGCCGCAACTCTCGAAGAAATATCACTGGGCTCGCGCAGAGTCGAACCGATGGGAGATGTTGTTTCGCGATTGGGGCCGACGATTTGTACTTCGAGCCGGGTGATTAAGGATTTCTGGCCGCGGTTTTCACGTCCGATCGTGAATTGTAATTTCCTCGCGTTTTATGAGAATGATTTTATAGGAGCTTTCGTACATAAACAGGATGTCTGATTTGAAGCTGAATTCGAATTATAATTCTTGGGATCGAAAGTATTGATCTCCGAGGAAGGCATCGTACACGAAGTCTCGAGTATTGAAAAATTGGACCTTTGAATATTTTTGTTCGAGAAAATCTTTTATTAAAAACTTTATTTCATAATTTTTAACCGTGTCATTGATAGCGTATCTTGCGCGTGAGATTTAACATTGGCACACCAGTTATTGGAATTGAAAATGTTCTTTAGTCCATTGTTGTGTTGATCGAATATAAAGAAACTGAATGTCACAGTGAACTGTATTCTGTATTAATTTAACTATTTATAAATTGCTAGAGAAAAGACACCGTGGCAAGCTGGATTTCTTTTTAGATAACTGAAAGTATTTTGCTCTTCCTATAATGACAGACTCGTCTGAAGTATAATAAATATTCGAATTTAATAACGAACTTCATAACGAATTTTCTATTTTGAACATTTCCTTTCCATAATCCATCATCGAAGAATTAATAAAAAGAATTTAACATAAACGATCGTATAGAATCGTGTTACAATTGAAAATTACACAAATGGAACCTGTAATAAAACTACATTATATCCAACCGTTGAACCCATCTTCGTAAAATCCTGAATATTCGAAATATCGAATTCTTCGGGATCCACGCCATTAGGAATTAAACTATATAATGTTCGACCATCAATTTTCCATCGAATTTCACGATATGAATATTTATTAAAACGATATGTGAAACAGCGGCGTTCGAATTCTACGGTTAATTTGCAGAGTGAAAGATGGAGATTAAAAATAGCCTTGCAGATCTCGCAGCCAATGTTCCAAACGCAGATCTATGGACTGACATATTCCTATCAGTTTCACATAAATTCGCCATTACGTGCGATACACCGTTACTTGATCAATGTTAGGTTAGTGCGCCATTAGTTTAACGCAGGCTCTGACGAAGGTTCGTCCATGACTTGAAACTCGTACTTATTGTTAGCGTACACTGTACGGAACCTTCAAGTATTAGAATTTGTAGCGATCAGAAGTTCCTTCCTCTGGCATACTCGTGGTTTACGAACGATAGCTTGCGTTTATAAATTTAAACTATCCTTTAATAATATCGAATAGTGAAATGACCAACTGTACGAACTCTACCTTTGTAAATTCTTCGTAAGTTCTTTTATGGCGGAAGGATGACGTAACACAAAGCTGCATATAACATGTACGTACTATGATTGTTAAGAATCTTTTGGTTTGATAAATTCCGACGTCCAACCTAATCCACCGTTTGGATGTTCAATCATTAAATAAAAGATAAAACGAAGTTTAAACAAAATTTAATCCCGAGAAGAGAAATCAGCACTCGCAAAGACTTGCTTCCATGACAAATATTTGTTCGTAGGGCGGAATGCAATTGAATTTCACGGTCTTCGAAGTCCAATTTGCTAGCTTGATGAATAAAATAAAATTTCTTTGCCGAGGCATTAAAACGTAACCTACTTGCCGGATGAAACTTGCAAATCGTGATGAATGAGAATTCGATCAGAATGAGAAGACGTAACATGTTCGATCGAACATTGATTCTGTTCGAGTTGTTTCAACAGGCAACAAGAATCGATAGATCTCAACGACATTTACAAAATGTCATCGTATTTAATAAATTAAATGTATTTCTTGCTCGTCCCGCGTGTTCATTTCACAAATATACAATATATATCGCAACACGGAAAGAAGAAAATTTTATTGTATTTTATTAGAAGTTATTAGAATTTTTGTACTTTATGATCGGAATTACCTTTGCTAGAATATACCATTGGAATTGATTTTATTTAAGATTTGCACCAGAAACCAAGGGCTCACGTTTGGAAAACGCGTTATCATATTGTCTGTTTGATGCATTGTTTCACCGGGACAAAAGCCACTGATTCGAGAAATAACACTTTGGACGCGTTTCGCGTCACACAGTTCGGTAAAGGAAGAATGCTTCCACGTCAACGTAGCATTGTAATCCTATTACACCTACCACAGGATATCGATAAGAGCTTTTGATTGAACCAGTCTACGTTAATCTGCTATCGTATCCATTGATTTGATAAGCTTGTTTGAAATCCGCTTCACCGATGTGGTTGTTACGTACGCCGAAGTAATAGCATTAAACAGTATCTTTAGTACTCACGCACGAAACAGGACGCTAACAGCTAATCTCAAATGAATATCCTTTTTCATCCCTCGCGATTCCGTTTTGCTTTCATCATCTATCGTATCATCGATTTCATCACGCATCGCAAGTGAATTGTGTAAAATTTGATAGTTACAATAATTTATCAGTAGGTTAATTAATAATTTCATGTTAGAATTCTGATGCACAATTAATGAAAGTGTATCAAATTGACCCTTTACAATATTTTATTCTTTCAATTACTTTTGTCCTTTAATAAGGAGCGAATAATATTTTTTGAAATATTCTAGACACCTTGAAAACTCATGTGAGACTCCAATTCGAGAATAAAACAATTATAGCTGTGAAAGCTAAATTTTTATAGAAGATCGATCCATGATCAGTAACAGTTAATTTCGTTTATGCCCTGAAACGCGTTGTACGATTCTTATTTTGCACCAATTATAAAAGAAAGGCATGCGGCAGAGATTTGTATGTGTTACGTAGTTCGCCAACTCCGCATTCTAATTAGGACTTGAAGGACTTAGAGTTTCTTCGTACTTCTCAACAGTGACTGACGTGTCGCAAACTCGGGAAAACTTGAAGAGTCGTGGGAAAACTTGGAATCACGGGCGCGTTTCCCAAATTAAACACGCGTGCAATTTGTTTGTCACCTAAATCAGTGTGAATGTACCTGTAGCGTAAACAATTTTCCAGCTACTCTTATTCAACAATTGCCTCCCTTTTCGACACATTTTAATTTCGGAGAATTTTTCTCTTAACTGTTATAAAAGTTTCTACTCTGATTATTCGTGAAGATTGACAATTTCTACAATAAATTTAATACTTTGGCAATTAAACCAAATTTGATGGACAACGTTAATCCGTTAACTGGAAATTCACCCTTCGATCTATGTACAAATATAATATAATAAAAGTCATAACTACATATAACAATAATAAAAGTCAACAGACTTCCAGCGATTATTATTTATTTCCTTCATTCAACTCAAGAAACATGCTGATCAACTCCGTAAAGAGAAAAGTAAGAAAAACAATAGCAATAGTTACAAACGTTGTTTTTAAAAATTTTTCGAGAAAATCACTACTCATAGTTAAACAGATAAAACAGACTCGATCAGTTTAGCTTCGAAGGGGCTCGATCCGCCAGACTCAACTCGACATTACCACCATAAACTCAAACAACCCGTTATAAACGCCCAACTTACAATCGGTGTCGAGCGTTAAACCGAAACGCAAACCTTCGAAAATCGGGAGCGTGGGCGCGCGCGAGAGAGAGAGAGAGAGAGAGAGAGAGAGAGAGAGAGAGAGAGGCAAAGTACCATCGCCGCATAAGGCGAAGATCCGGCGGGCGTTACAGCACGTTACAGCAACAACTTAACGCCATAGACCGGGGAGCGCGATCCATAAACGAGCTTAAATCACTGGCGGTCGGAAGATACCTCGTTCGGTCAATCAATAAACCAATCTACAGCTCGATGTGGATCGGCGCGCGGCGCGTTGCTCGTGTAACGGATAGTCGCGGCGCGACGGTAACGCGCGTTATCGCCGATCTGTCCATTAATAAAGATGAACGCGGCGGGATCTCATCAGCGCCACGAAGTCTCGCCCTGGAGGATTTAATGCCCGTCAAATTGCGCGCCACGAAAAGCCGCTTTGCGTGAAATCGGTCGCGCGTGCCACCGAGCGAGCGAAACCAGCCAGCCAGCCAGCTTTCAACAGATATCCGAGCAATAACCCGCGGGGAGAAGGGAAAAAAGTGAAAAAATAAAAATAATCGACCAACTGTGCATCGGACCGCTGCGTATCGGAAGATCGCCTACCGCAAATGCCGGAGAGCGCACTTGTCACTTGCACGCCTTGTCGAAAAACGTTCGTCGGCGGTTGGCCAGCGACGATATTCATTCCTCGCCACGATGCGGATTCGTCACGATCGTAGTCAGCGTTAGTCGAAATATTTCTTTCAATTATACTCTTCCAAAGGACGAGGCCGATCGGTCGCACGGTCGATCACTGCGGTCAAATTTGACGATTCGATCGCGTTCCATTGGTAATGACCTACCGCCGATCAAACAGGCGAATTTTGTTTGAACGGATAGGTTTGACGAGATGAGGTATATGAATAGACATTGTATTTTTTTGGCTACGAATTAGGGGGAACTTAGTTCTGTTACTGTTCTCTCCGTCAGCTCTATGAAATGGTGAAACTAGAGAAATAGGTGAATAACGTTACATCTGCATTGAAAATTATTGAATTAAACATGAACGCTATCTTACTTGCATAGCTATACTTAAGAGACGATCAATTTAGTTTTTGCCTCGAACGTGATTATTTTTTATATAAATTAGTATTATACGTAACAGACTTGTAAATTAGCATTTAGTATATGTCAACAGAACTATAAGTTAAAATCTAACCGTGCAAACGAAGTTTCACTTTGTAAAAAATATGAACATTGCAGTATTTATTGTCGCCTTAAATTAATGGAGGCTATGTAACAATAAAAGTGTAAAATTACTGATTGCTGAATAGAAAAAGTGTTTTTGAAAGTATTTACATAGATTATCACCTGCTGTATATCACTGACTATACCTGAAGGTTGAGCAGGACAAAAGTCATTATAAGTTGAACCTTCATCGTGTGCACATCAATTGAACGTTCGAAGTAAATTTTAAACAATATTTCTGAATATTCTAATTGTTAAAATACTGTATAATATTTCTAACAATTTATTTGAAACAATTAAGCAATAAATACTCTTCTGTAACGTTTCTATATGTTATTTAAAATTTTTAACTAATAATTTATAAGAACGTTGAACAATGTACATAAGAAAAATGACTTTGACTTAGCAGTGAAAATTATTAAATAAGAAGTCTAGAAATATTGTAGAAATAATGTAATTGTTTCAAACGAATTATTCAAACTGTAAAATAATGCATTACGGTGATATTTTCGTATATTAAAAATTTTAACAATTTATAACAATTGAACCAGTGATTGAATTCCCAAGCATTATTTCATAGTTTCAAGTGTAACCTTGCGATAAAAATCTAAAAATTATTGATTAGTACAATAGAAAAACTGTTTCGAGATACTAAAAAGAAATTATCAACAGTTCCGGATCACTGACGATCGGAACATTAGATTAACCTTCAGTGGTACGGAGACTCATTACCAATTGAACTTCCGTCGTGTGCACATCGACCAAAATTTAGGAGTGAGTTTTTAAATAATATTTCTGAATATTCTACTTGTTTAAACATTATCTAATATTTCAAATAATTTATTTGTAACAATTAAATAATAAATTCTCTTCTATAACATTTCTAAGTTATATTTAAAATTTTTAATCAATCATTTGGAGTAATCGAGTCACTAATACATTTCCAAGAAATTTTTATTGTCTACATCGCGTCATTAACGACCGAAAGATCAGATTAATGTCGATCGATACAGAGACAAGAGCTCATTACGAATTAAATTTTTGTTATGGGCACATCGACCAAATTTTAGATGTTTGAAAAAAATTATCAACTGTTCTGAATCACTGACGACCGAAATATATATTAACCTTGAGCGGAGAATCATTAACAATTAAACTTCCGTCGTGCGCACATCGACCAAATTTTAGAAGTTTGAAAAAAAATTGTCAACAGTTCCGGATTACTGACGACTAAAACATATGATTAACCTTGTGCGGTATGGAGGCTCATTACCAATTGAACTTCCGTCGTGTGCACATCGACCAAAATTTAAGAGTGAGTTTTTGAATAATATTTCTAAATTCCATTTGTTTAAACATTATCTAATATTTCTAATGATTTATTTGTAACAATTAAATAATAAATTCTCTTCTATAACATTTCTAAACAATATTTCAAATTTTTAATTAATCATTTGTAGTAATCGAGCCACTAATACATTTCTAAGAAATTTTAATTAACTGCATCGCATCATTAACGAATTACTTCAATTACTTTTTATAATTATTTAATTATTTTCATTACCATCGTGATTATTTTCACTTGAATGCGAGCTCAATACTATGATAGTTACTAATAATTACCATAATATACGTTAAATTTCGGCATGTACATAGATAATATTAGTCTAACAATACTATTACTATTTAAATATTATAAGATACTTTCGGTATTTATTTTTGCATCTAATAATTAGGAAAATAATTTAGTCTTTTCCTATTAATTTGTCAAACAAGAAAATTTATGTAATATCTTAAATTAGTCACTAGATTGACCAAATAATTGTGCCTTATTTTAAGGAAATCTCTTCCCTTTCCAACAAATTACTTAAATTCAATACAAGACGAGCCTCGCGTGATAATTATATAAAACAGTACTGATTTACAATACATTGCAATGAGACCCGTGCGTAGTCACCTCCACGTGGTGGGTCTTGGTAATTGATATCGTTTTACAAACATTAAAATTTGTAAAACGTTATCAGGCTAAATTGTAAAACGATCAACTTTAATGATTGTGAAACGACATCAAGCTAAGAACTACGCAACCTACAGTTCAGTTTAGACGGTGAAAATTTCTGTTCACACTTTATTTCATGATCTAAACTGAACTGTATGGACAATTAGTTTGATAAGTAAATTATTGGGCCCCCAGCGGGCCACCGATGGACTACGAGGGATATCGCAGGGACATCGTGGGATGCGTGCGTCATAGTTTTAAGTTGCGTGCGTTTAGTTTTAAGTCGCGTGCGTTTAGTTTATGTAAATTCACTGTGAGCGTATTCTGTACAAAGACAAGTTTATTTAACTTGGAACGAAATAAAAGATCCCTTTTCTCCGCTTTTTTTTCTTCATTGTTATTAGTTTTACTGTCATTACACTGGAGTAGATTTTCCAATTTTTCAACTTTTGTCAGTGTGTCAAGTCGGGGAACTGCAGCCTCGTCCGAAAGGACGAGGTAGGTTCTCGTAGTCTAGCGTCCTTTGTAATTCGACTCCAGTGGTTCCGAAGAACCCCACTGTGCTGTTGGGGGTAGCGCTAGACTACTTGCCGCTAAGTGCTCGAACTCCGATTTGGCTCACTGACAGACCGCGATGTCAGTGTGTCAAGTCGGGGAACTGCAGCTTTGTCCTAAAGGATGAAGTTCGGTTCTTGTAGTCTAGCGTCCTTTGTAATTCGGCTCCAGTGGTTCATCGGAACCCCACTGTGTCGTTGGGGGTAGCGCTGGATTACTTGCCTCTCTAAATGCTCGAACCCTGATTTGGCAAATCGCGGTTTTATTTCGCGTTATATCCCTTGTAATACACGATTCTGAAGCGTGTTAATAGTTTCATTCTCCTGATTTCGTTCAAAGTTCGATGAACATGTCTTTGATACAAAATGCGCTGTTAGGGCTGCGAATAATTGTACAATTATTGTGTAACTTTCATGTTAGACGAGTGTGTGGTTAGTATGAAAGGCTGTGAGTGATTGCGACATATTGTATGACTTGCATTTGTATGTAATGTATGTAGTGTATGACTGTACGCAATGTATGTAACGTATGATGGTATGTAATGTATGTAATGAATGATTGTATGAGTGCATATACTGTATGATTGTTAACGCAATCGTTGTTGCGGAGACAAAGTTCCATAGTCCAATCTCATGCATGCGCTCTAGAGTTAAGATTTAGACTTAAGTTGAGATTGAACTATTGAACGGCTGTCTCCTTTGTTCGTAACCTCGGGCCAAGTAGAATAAAATCTCTGCATTCCTTAAGAATGCCGAGTTATTTGAATGTAATGGAGGGTGGTTGGGATTAGGGCCCGGGCGGGTCTCGCGCGTAGTCACCTCCTCGTGGTGAGACCTGGTAATTGATATCGTTTTACAAGCATTAAAGTTAAACTTTTGTTTGTAAAATGATATCAAGCTAAGAACTACGCAACCTACAGTTCAGTTTTGGCCGTATAAATTTCTTTGTTTCACGGTCTAAACTAAACTGTAGGCATAATTAGTTGATAAGTAAACTATTGGACCCCCAGCGATGGACGACGAGGGATTTTGCACGGACATCGTGGGATGCGTGCGTCTTACCTTTAAGTTGCGTGCGTTTAGTTTTAAGTTGCGTGCGTTTAGTTTTAGTTAATTATAAGATAGTTAGTATTTGTAAATTCACTGTGAACGCATTCTGTACGAAGACACGTTTATTTAACTTGAAATTAGGGACACCTCCTCTATTCTCATTTTTCGTTCGTTGTTACGATTGTTGCTATCATTGCACGAGTTTCCAACTATTGTTGTCAGTGTGTCAAATTGGGGAACTGCAGCCTCGTCCTAATGGAGGACGAGGTGAGGTTCATGTAGTCTAGTTCCTTTGTAATCCGACTCCAGTGGTTCTACGGAACCCCACTGTGTCGTTGGGGGTAGCACTAGCTACTTGCCTCTAAGTGCTCGAACCCCGATTTGGCATACTGATAAATCGCGGTTTCATTTCGCGTTATATCCCTTGTAAAACACGATTCTGAAGCGTGTTAATAGTTTCGTTCTCCTAATTTTGTTCAAAGTTCAATAAGCGTGTCTTTGGTACAAAATGCGCTATTAGGGCTGCGAATTATCGTACAATTATTGTGTACCTTTCATGTTGGACGAGTGTGTGGTTAGTATGAAAGGCTGCGAGTGATTGTGACATATTGTATGACTTGCATTCGTATGTAATGTATGTAATGTATGATTGTATGCAATGTATGCAACGTATGATTGTATGTAATATATGTAATGTATGATTGTTAACGCGTTGTTCGGGAGACAGAGTTCCATAGTTCAATCTCATACATGCGCTTAGAGTTAAGATTTAGACTTAACTTTTGAGATTGAACTATTGAACGGCTGTCTCCTTTGTTCGTAACCTCGGGCCAAGTAGAATAAAATCTCTGCATTCCTTAAGAATGCCGAGTTATTTGAATGTAATGGAGGGTGGTTGGGATTAGGGCCCGGGCGGGTCTCGCGCGTAGTCACCTCCTCGTGGTGAGACCTGGTAATTGATATCGTTTTACAAACTTTAATGTTTGTAAAACAATATCAAGCTGAGAACTACGCAACCTACAGTTCAGTTTAGATCGTGAAAATTTCATTCCTTATTTCACGATCTAATCTGAACTGTAGGGACAATTAGACGATAAGTTAATTATTGGGCCCCCAGTGGGCCATCGATGGACGACGAGGGATCTAACAGGGACATCGTGGGACGACGAGGGATAACGCAGGGACATCGTGGGATGCGTGCGTCTTAGCTTTAAGTTGCGTGCGTTTAGTTTTAATTTGCGTGCGTCTTAATTTTAAGTCGCGTGCGTTTAGTTTTAGTTAGTCAGAAGATAGTTAGTATCTTTAAATTCAATGTAAGCACATTCCATAGAATGATAAGCTTATTACTCTAATTTACGTGGAACAATTTTTCTTTTTCTTTAAATATGTAAAATATTTTAAACTAATTATAACTTTGTTATAATTATTTTGAATTCGAACTTTGATCTGTATTTTATAATATATTCTGCTTTGGTTTACTTTTCGTAGGTTTTTTCTTAAACGTAGAGTGCGCTAAAAAAAATTCCAGTGATTTTTTAGTATATCGATATTTCAGGTCACAGGCCACGGAAGTCCGTAAGATGCAATGTCTGTTCATATAGATACCTTGTCTGTGATGAGAGTACATTATGTATTGGAATGATTGTGGAAATGAGTGAAGTAGTGGAATAATGTTTGGTGATGTAAAGAATTTTTCGGTGTGCTGATATTATTGTGATGTAGTATAGTGTGTCAATGCTAGAGTTAAGTGTCAGAATTAATATTAAAGATGGTTTTTAATTCCTACGAAAGAGTAAAAATTATTTCTCCAAGCAGTTTCGTTCATAATACTCGATGAATGGAATATCCAACTTAATATTGTTCGTGTAATACTTTGGACTAGATATTTTGCGTGTCTTTTCAACATGCTTGGTCCAACGATTCAGATAAGTGCCAGTTTGTGAATTAATTGTGTCAAGCGAAGAAAATACTTGGTTCATAAATTTTGAAACTAAGGAGAGACTTCTCCATAGAGATTTATTTTATCTTACTTATTCCACCAAATTATTCTACCAATGTTCTGCTTTGGACGTTCAAGAGCTTCTTATTCATTTTATCTATTTATGAGTCTCTCGATTTTTCAGAAATCCAGAAATTCATCGTCCAATAATAATTGATCGAAATGTTTCACGTTTCTGCCGCGGGCTACAGCTTTAACGTGACCTACAAATAAAAATCAGAAACTATAACATCGGGAGATATTTCACTTGACGAACCCGTGTCTTAGCCGCGTATTCATGTACTTATGGGCAAGTTCATACGAGAACTAAGCTTCGGATGGAGGCATTTTATCCTAAACTTTTGATTCATGTTTCCACCTCTTTCGCGTTTATACGATACTCTCGGTAGTTCTCGTGTCAACAACGGTGATATTCCTTACAATTTACAAGTTGAGTTTCAAACATCAGTAACAAAACGCCTTTGGGGAAAGATTTAAGTATTATTTCTATTAAATCTTCAGTTAAATCGATTTTTATAATGCCTCGACAATTTTCAAAATGCTTCGCTCTATTGAACGAAGGGTGTAAACTCCACGTTCCCCGACGAGTTCAGATAAATAGCATTCTGTGGCATCGAATTCACCATGCTGGATTGTTGTGCACCATCACGTCTTAGGAATTTCGGGTTGTCGATAGCGCGATAAGCCCTTTGCTCTTGGCTAGTGCCGCAACGCCTTGGGGTTCTTAGGTCGATCTAGCACCTATTTTATCATAATCGATACAATACACCAGATATTGGGAAATTTTCGAGCAGCTGTCTATGTTATCTATCCATATAGAATGGAAGACGGATGAAGTGTTAAATATCCTCCTACAATGTCCATCCGAAACTTTGAACGTGCATAATTATCGCTCAATGAAATTTGTGATCGTTCCCTTCGAGTAAATACACGCTGAATAATTTTTAGAGATTGGAAAGTTCAGTACGTTCTTGCAGTTTTAATCTGGATCGATAAATAATTCGACAAAATAAACGAAAATTCGTTTAAATAGAAACTAAATTTGTTGAAATAGAAAGTTAAAATTCAAAAGATAATAATTCGTTTAAATTAAGTATAAAGAAACTATTGAAAATTAAAATTGACAATATGAATATCTGCATTAATTTCGAATTAGTAACAAAATTAATAAAAAGAATAATATGAATATGGAAAAAATAGGGAAATGATTTCAAATTTTTGACTGATAATGTACATGTGTCTTATACACGAATAAAGTTGGAATCTTACAACTCTATCTTTTATTAAAAATGAAGATAGTCGGCAAATAAAGATACTGTGTATCTTGAAAAATGTTTGTGTTGTAATTTATCAAACGAATTTTGCATTTGCACGGAGGAGATTCCCGATTTTCGTTGCAGAGATCTTGCAGGATCTTGCGATTCTTTAAAAAGTAATTTATGAGCTACTTCGCAGGATCTGGGGAAATTATTTTTCGCTATTTCGTAGGACTGCCAAGGAAACAAAACCACGAAATATATTTTGCTTCCATGCACTTTGCTCTGTTTCGTGACACTCGAGTATAACGGAACGTTATAAAAGAAGCAGAGAAGTTTAACAAATAAAGACCACGCGAAGTGTAAGTTAGTTAGAATGGAAAATGATTTGTCAAGTGCGAGAATACATTATTTTTTTAAAAACAGACAGTGAATCTAATATATAAAATATAAAGTAAAAGACTCTTATACATTTGCATGTACTTAAAATAGAAAGAGTGAACATTAAAGACTCAAGTTAAATAATAAAACAATCGACAAAAATCTACAAAATAGTGGACCTATTAAGGTTGGACTACTATACAGTGTATCGAATTTTAAAATTACTTCTCTATAAAAGACAGACACTGTAAATTCTCGTGTCTCTTCTCTATAATTTTCAAGTGAAATAGTCAACTATTAATCACAAAATTAGCTTAAATTTTTATCGCAAACGACGATTTTTGTTTCATTCAATTTCATTTCTTTCAACTTCACTCGACTAAAGATAAATATTTAAAAATTACAACATTGGATCCCAACGTCGCTCATTCTCCATTACGACTCAGAGTTATTTTTCAAAATATTTTTTTCCTTTTCGAATCGTTGGATCGATTTGTGATCAGTTGTGATCGGTTCGTTGAATGTTTCATGTGATTTGAATACCAAGCTAAATCTTAATGTGCATACGTGGCGTCTGCCACAATCGGAGATTCGTCTAAGTAAATATTAAATCGTACGCGGCTCGATAATCAAACTTTGCTCTTTGTTTATATAGGTTTGCGTTGTTGAATTTCATTTCGGGTCCTGCAATTGCTTTTGTTTCGACGACAACTGCACAGTCATGTTTGTTCATAATTATAAACCATACTGCGCATTCGAAATTTGCCTGTGCGCGTATATAAAGACCGTATTATATTAGGTATTGTTCTTCGTTAGGTCGCCAATGCTATAAACGAATGAATTGCCACGGAGAAAATGAAACGTTACACGTTGCGAGACAATTAATTATTACATTTCGTCGATGCAGTTGTGAAATTTTTAAAAATTGTTCCATCTTTAGATTACTCTTCAGGCTTCAAGATAGTCACCTAACTTTACCAATGATCTTCAAAGTCCGTCGAAATAAATTTTCGAAGTTTCTCAAGCCGAGTTTCAGAATTTCAAAAGTTTAAAATTCGATTAACCGACGGTGAATTGAGACACGCGCTCCTTTTTAAAAGTAATTTTTTGAAGTACAATACAATATCGTAATTTTCATTCTTTGTTTCAAAATTTGTTTCGTAATCGAATATTAATTAAAATTGGAAAGTGTATATGAGACCAGGGTTCTTTTTTCATTTGTCAAAAAAGTACAAATATTTCCATGGTGATTTGCCTAAAAGTGTCTCAGAAATCAAATTGATCAACACTTTTACTCGACCTATTAGTTTATTTATTGAAGATAGCATAGGTTTAAAAAACATAGTGAAATTCTTATCCTTTTTTGTTTTTTAATGTATGAAGTTGTGGCTTCTGGATATATTCATGTAATTTATCTTCCATCCCATGTAACAAATAACAAATTAACGAATTTAAATATTTCTATGGAAATCAACAGTTGTCTAGTAATATTTCACTGAAATTTACCACTAAACTCTACGATGTATCACAATATTCCTCTGTAACTAAATATATCTCGTTGAAACATAAATTAAACTCAAACTTAACTTATAATTCATCGGGTTAATCTGCGCTCACGTTGCCAATATCTTATCTGACAAGTCAGATTAAACCGAGATCTATACAATCTATCTAATTCTAACCTAACGTATCTGACACACACAGAATGCTTTATGCCCGTATATGTACCTAATTCAACTATTATGCCGTCTATCATCCTTTCTGTATTCAACTTTTATACCAAAAAATTACTACTCGTACAATACTCCGCAGAATCGTTCAAATTTTCTTCCTTTTGATTTAGTTTCGAACAGACCTTGATTTTATTTATTCTACATATCGACAGTCATCATTTCTACAGACTATTGTTTCACACCTGTATAATTATATTCATTTAATCGATACTTCGTAATAATAATTCGAGAATTCTTTAAATTCGAGAACGTGATCTGTCTCAAGAAAATTCCAACGATCTTTCCATTCGTTGACGCCAAAAATTCAAAGACGATCGCAAGCTCGAGAGCTAAACTCGTCTGGAGTCGAAGTGAATAGTGTCGCGGCGTAGACGAACGTAAAACATCTGCAAGAGCGGGAATTCATTCAACTTTCATCGTTCGAGGGTTAATTGCCGTCAGAGGGAGACCAATCACGGCTCGGAATCAATCTTGAAAACACATTCATCCCTTTAATTCCCTCTTACTTCCACCACTTTTCCATCCGTCCTCCTTACCATTGTCTGGCAATTCGTTCACCTCTCGCTCGAACGACGTTTCCATCGAAATTAATCGACTTTAATGAAGCATATAACCCCGGCTGATCCGTTCTCCCCTCCTCCTATCGACCCCCATCTCTCACCCGCTAATTATTCGCTTTAACATAATTAGCCAACGACACGGGATTAAGAAAAGAATTAAGGAAAGGAAGGGAAACGACTCTCTCACGAGGTGCGTTTCAATGGAGCGTGAAACTCGGAATCTGAATTCAAACGTTCCGGGGGCCAATTTACTCGAGCAACTCCCGATGACGGTTGCACGGCTTGTCGCCCGGTTTATTTACAATTATCGATAATTAAGTACGTGCACGAATCGATTGGTCGCTTATTTCCTCTCTCTCTTCCTCATTCTCCCCCCCCCTCTCTCTCTCTCTCTGTTTTTCGATTCATCGATGTCAAATGGTGGTTTTCGTGAAATCCCGTCCCCATTTCTCTTTCTCCGTTTCATTTCGCGTGCTCGTGCTCTCTTCCCCTTGGCTTTCTTGCCGGCCGATACTCTAATCGGGCGACCGATTAATTATCAGCCGTAGCCGAGAGCGAACGGTGAATAGCCGCCTCGCGGTTTAATCGTATGCACGGCATTCGAAAGTCACGTTCCAGGATCGCTCGGATTTTGTTTAAGCAACTGGAAATGCCTGTGTTCCTCTCTCTCTCTCTCTACCGGCGATTCGAAGATTTTTCTAATTTTTTCTTTTTTTTCTGTCTTTTTCTTCCTACAACTCTTTTCCTTATCGAAGGTGACACGAATTCGGTTAAAAAGGGACGAAGCTTCGTTTTTCTTTTCCTTTTTTTAAACGAAGTTTCGTAAACTTCCTCTCTCTATTTTCACAGTTTCGTAGTTCCAGAAACGGTGTGTTTTCCACCGTAGAAAAATCGCGAGTAAGAGGATTGATAAAACGCTGTTACGCGATCTTTCGAGTTTGGCAAGCATGGAGATTGGAAGCGTAGGTCTTCAAGCGGTACGAACGAGAACGTCGCTTGATCCTCCGAGTCTGACAAACTCTGCTTATCATTGAAAATAAATTTCAGTAATTTCTGGAGACACGAAAATGAACGTATCCGTAATTAATTAAGTTTCGCGTTCAAAGTAGTCACAGTTTGTCATCGTCTTGAACCGGAGTATTCGTTTATTTCCAATTTTACGACCGAAGCGAACGAACTGAAATAAAATTCGAATGTACAGTTCTCGTTTTTGCGGTAACTGGCGAGGTGGAAAGTTAACCTTTGACTTGAATAAAAATTTCTCATTAATTCATCAAACCTGATTACCATTCCACAATTTTAGTTATCTAACATCCAGCCATTGAACGCGAAAAATTCTCGATAAAACGCGAAATCTTCGATAAATTTAATTTTATTCTCCCCTTCCACGCGAATGAGTTTTGATGATTTTCATTTTCGTACAAGGAATAATTATAGCGGAGAGCTCCCCTGAAATCAATATTTGAAATCATTCGAGTAGTTTAGGTCACGTGAACGCGCTCGACACAGGCACGTGACGTTTATGTTGGGAACTTGACATGATATGATGCGACGTGACATGACGTTATATGTGTATATATATATACATACACACACACACACCTATACCAACCCGTCATAATTTAAAGCTGTCTGCGATTCCCTGGCACCCAGTCTCCTTTCCCTTTTTTTCTCTCGCCGAATTACACGACACTAACGTCATTAGCTAACGAGAAGCTACTCCGAAAGACCTGGTGTTTCCCTTTGACCTCGAACTTCTCCACTTCTTTGAGACGAAACGCAAACATTTGCAGTAATTTAAAAAAAAAAAAAATAAGCGTCTGACGGAATTCTCTCGTTAAAAAGCGTTAATTTTTCTTTTTCTTCCCCTTTTACTGGAAGTAATTCAATGAATGAGACAGTAAAGTCGAATAAATGAAATTAAGCCAAGAGTTAACCCGAAGCTGAAAATATTTCTACATTTTCAGCTTGGCGATAAGATTTTTGAATCTCTATTTATTGCAAAGTTACTTTATTATTTGCTACTGTTTTATTTACAAAGTTGATACAAGTTTCGTGTCAATTTAGTCTATCACTCTCATCAACTATATTTCACTTGAAAATAGAACAAAGTTTCACCGAATATCGTTTCCATCAATTTACAGTTATTTGATTACAAATAAAAACGATACTAAAAATAACTAAAAACGATGAATATAGAAACGCTTCTGATTCGTTCATATTCAGTACAATATCGAACAGTTAAATAATGTAAGTATGTAGTTAAATAATTTGCAGTGTGCAGACTATGATCAGGCACAATATTCTTAAAATTATACTATAAAATGGGAATTAACTTATATCCAACAATTAGCAATCGTAACGCTGTGCTTTGACGCAATGTTTCTCAAAATTTAAACGTTGTGAAATTAAAATTTCGCGTTGCAGTCGAGTGTTGGGAACGTGTGGAGAGACAATCTCTACGATATGAACGACGATGAAATTAAGGAATGGAAATGGACAGGCTGGCTCGTCCACAAGGCGATGAATATTCACGATATATTATTTCAAGATGTCCAAACCGCGAGGATAAATTGATTAAGATACTCAGTTTCTTTGATCTTAGCACGTTTCTAATTAGTACAGTATCGTCAAATTTGCTCGAGTACGATTGCACGCGGCTCGAACGCTTTCGCGAGGTAAATAACGTTCAAACAGCTCGCCTGACTCGCGGACGTGTATGTTTGTTTAATTAATCCGAATCTCACCGGGTAAATTACTTTCCGAACACGGGCGCAAAGGAATCATCGTGATAATTAACAAGTTACAGAACTGAAAACACCCGGCTGTTTCAGGGAGTTTAGGGCCCCATTATTCGTAACACGTAACGTATTTAGCGTAATAAATTTTTCGCGTTTCTGACCGGCGCACGTAACTGACGAAGTTTCTTCGCCCGTAGCGAAATGAAAATCGTTAATAACACGGCGAAAGGAAAAGGAGAAGAGAGAGAGAAAGAGAGAGAGAGAGAGAGAGAGAGTTAAATGACGAAAGACACGGAATTCTTGCTTTATATTTCTTCCGATTGTAGTTAATAGAATTCATATAGCATCGAACTTCACTTTTACCAACTATCGCCATGTAGTACTTCATGAAGATGGAATATTAATACACTCGAAGATTAATCATTGTTGTTAAAGTTGATTAAGATTGAAATTTAAACTTATTAAGATTGAAACTTTATTTAAAACTTTATTTAAAATTTAAACTTCGTTAAGATTGAAATTTCCATCGAAGTTAGTAATTTTTATACTTTTTATACTTTATACTGCTATTTATGATAACTATATACTACTATATTTGTACTACTATTTCCGTGTTTTTCGCAGAATGCAATATTTGTAATTTGGCGATTCAATTTTTCAAATGTGATCCAACGTCTCGAGCTCGTTGCGAACGGCAGAAATCTTATCTCGTCGTTTTATTTCGTAGTCACATCATTATACAATAATTATATTTTCCTTCAATCATTTTCCTCTTCGATCTCTTAAATTATGTCTCTCGGTTTTTCTACGAGAAAAGCCGGCAATTTTTGCGCACTTCTCGCGAGAGTGCAAAATTTTGATTCGAAAGAACAGAGAGAAAGTAGTCAAAGTAGAATAGCACTTATTAAGACGAATTAATTGACTGGGATAGAGTGGTTCGAAAAGACCGTGTTACTCTCCGTGTTCATCGACAAAATTCAAGTGGAACCAACCTTTCTCTCTCACTCTCCTTCTCTCTCTCTCTCTTTCTCTTTCCCTCTTTCTCTCTGACTCTCGATCTTGCTCATCCACCCTGGCACCCTCGATTCGATATTATCGAGTAGTTACAGAGCCGTGTAATTAACGGAAGTTACGATAACGAGAGGATTTCGCGAACTGATAAGCAGAAAAGTTGCACGGTTATGAAATTGCTGTGCAATTACGATCGCAGAATGAGCCGTTGGAAAAATAAATTCAGATCGACTGGACGATCCGTGATTTTGCCTTTGATTAGAAGTAATCGACTTTTCCAAAAATTTCACACACACACTCTCTCTCTCTGTTTTTTCTTTTCTTTTGTTTTTTTATTTATTTATTTTTTGAATTCGTTCTCCAATTTCGCGAAACTCTGGACAAGTAACGTGGCTCGCGTTATACGCTATTCCGTTATACGCGATCACTTGATAAAGAATTTCGAATGAAAGAAGTTCGCCAAGTTTGACATTTTGTGCGTATTTTATTATTCACTTTCAGAAGCTCGTGCAGTATTTACGATCGTAGCTGCCGCGTAATTTCATTTTATTCTACACCTGACGGAATTTTTAACGACTGTAGCACGCTTCCACGGCTGCTCCGCTACCTGGTTACTGCCGTTATTAATTTTTGTAAACTAGCGATAATTCAAAGTTCCGTTCAGCTTTCCGCGCGTTTAAAATGTCTGATCGGCTCTTTGTAATGCAGCTAGTTTTTCTTCTTCTTCTTCTTTTTTCTTTTTTTTTTTTTTTTTTTTTACGATATCGACTATAACAGCGTTTCTTTTAGAAAAAGAAGAATCGAGGGGAAGAGAAAGGGAGGCAAATGAATTTTTAGAAACTGATCGCAACTATCGTCTCGTAGGTACTCTTTCGGGAGTGGAGGAGTATCGATTTCCGTTCTAACGTTCCGCAACATTCCTTTGGGGACGCAATCAGCCCCAATAATCGGGGAAAAAATATGTCACTCCTTAAATTTCGCGATCAGACGAGAAACCGGATTCGTTGTTGCGACTCGGTAGGTTTATATTTCGTAATGACACGATGCACGCGAGCGTGCAATTTCGCTATTACACGCACGTATGCATTGTATCGCAGGGAAATATAGACCTGCCAAATAACGGAGCGTCAGCAGCGCAAAAAGGCATCGTTTCGCTCTTCCGTATCAGACTTTACGTCGGACGAGTAATAAAGGAAATGAGCGCGATACTCGTCGTAGCTGACGAAATCAAATTTTACTGGTACGTTTCAAATTTTACTAGTACGTTTCAAGTTTATATTTCCGACGAGCGACTCGGACAGTAAAAGTTTCATTGTACTGTAATGTACGATCGAAGCTAATCGCGTCACGAATTGTACGCAATGGGAAATTTTAACATTTTGACAACGATCGACGAAATATCAAATAGTATTCGTAACAAGTAACAGAGACAAAGTGCAATTTACTTACTGTACAGTTTGATCTTTCCATCCATCTCCCCCAATGAATTTTTCGCCACGCATCGGTACGAACCAAAGTCCTGCGGCTGCACGGACTTGATAGTGAGCCTCATATTTATCTCATAGCCCTTTGGGATCGTTTCGACCTTGTAATTCTCTGGAAGCAGAAATATCGATATCATTTCCCGATAATATCTTAGATACGAACGAAATCGTTGAACCAGACAAAAACAAAAAAAAAAAAATGAAAAACAAGCGATTCTTCATATTATACTAATTCTTGCCTCCCTTGAAACCATACAACTTTTGTATTGTAAAAAATTTTCCATTCGCATAATTTAAAGGTTGCCTACACATATTCCATTCAATCAATACTATACCGTCTAGTTAAGAAAGAAAAGAAGCAACGATTATTGATTGACAGAAAGAAAATGACAAACGAAATAAATATTCGAACGCAGAGACGCTAAATAAGGATCAACGTAGAACCGTCAGACTCCAACAGAGCATAGGACCAGACTTGAGAACCGAGAGCTTAATAACGCGGATGCCAAGGAATACGTATTCCCACGAACAATCGCCCCACGTAATTGAAAATCTCGTTCAATCTCCAACCCAACCCGGATGTTCCCTCACCGCCCAAGTATGCAATGAAAAACTGCTTGATAAGGCTCATCGGCCGCGAGTTACGCCATTAATCTCGCCGATTGCGGTAATTGCTCTCCTCGTCACTTGGAGCGCTAATTCCTTTTATTGCCGCGAGACAACGACGACAGCAAATAACAGGGAATAAGAGTGAAACGTAACATTTTACTTGGAATAAAACGAGGAATTCCCTCCGACAAATTGACTATTTATACGGTGTATCGTCTTCAAATTTTGTCGAAATAACGCGAGCTCGATGTACAACGGCGACGTGTTGTTTATGCGGTCGTCATTTTCTCCGCGCGGATCGCGTTCACGTTGCACGTTCCACGTAAGTCTGTGTGCTCGTTCGCCGTTGAAAATGCCTGACAATGCCAGGGAAATATCCGACATTCGCCCGGTTCGGGACTTATCAGAGCAGGTCGTTTGTTCGGGAGGGGGGAGGAGGTGATTCGGTAATAATTTTCCTATGGCCGCGCGTATTTCGCTGCCGTACATATATTTGGATATATCGGGCGTCTGTTTATCTCGTCGGTCGTCTGATATTTTTCCTAGGCAAACGAGACGCGTGCTGGCGGCGCAAATGAAGTTTTATTATGCTCGGCGGAGAATGTGTGTGCAACGTGGATGGAATAAATTAAAGAAATTTAGGTTGAACTTTGGAACGCGGGACGAATGGCGGCGGGATTCTTTCTTGGCGGCGAGTTTCGCGGTTTAGCGCTTATGATTAAATTTAATCAAACCAGCTGACGATAAACCGAGATGCTTTAGAAGAAACTGGAAGAGACGAGGAAACTGATTTGAATCTCGCGAACCACTGTGTGTAGCTTTTACTGGACGGGAGAGAATAAATATCGAGATCAGACCTGGTGATATATTATTGTTTTAAGTGAAAGTTGACTTTAATTTGACGCGAAAGAAATCAATAAACTCTTTTACTTTTATTTTTAAATTTATTTTAGAATTTTTCATCTCTCTCTCTCTCTCTCTTTCTCTCTGTTGTTAAAATATTCTTTCAGTATCCCTACACTCTACCTGCCTGATTCAAAATGTTCAATATTTCATGAAGATCTAAGTAAACTTCGAACTTTCTATTCAAGAAAGGTTATGAAAACGAGATTGTGCATTATAAATTTTCTTGCTTACTAGATTCAAGATACATTTTGCTACGAAACACACAATTCCTCCAGCAACGTTAAACTAACTTTTGAAAGTCAATTTTTTTTCTCTTTTCCTCTTTTTCTCTTTTTTTTTTTAATAATTGAAGAACACGTTTCTAATTATCAGAAATTTATAAAACTTGGAGTCTTGTTAGATGTAGGAGCAAATTTCTCTGACAGAATTTCCCAACAAATCTGATGTCGAAAAATTAACGTTTCCACGGTATCTCGTCCGTAATCGTTCCAATCATCGAACAGCACGACTTTAGCCCGTTCCATGTCACTTTTTTCGCCGTGTTCCGGTTTCTTCCGTTTGTTTCGTTCCGCTCAATCCGTGGATTTAACGAGTTTCTGTCACGCCACGAGCCAAGGTTTTTCTCACGCTCGGAACTCAGTCGACGTATCAATTAATCCGGTTATAAATTCCTCTGCATTATTCAGCGAAATTAAAGATACTCGAGGTTTATGCAGAGAAGAGACAAATTACGATAGGCGGACGGGTGACGAGATATTTTATTAACAGATTTTTAGCGGATTTTTATGCGTTAGTGGAAAATTTGAAGAATAAAGTGCACAGAGTGTATATAGAAAAGGATAGAATACTCATTATAAATAAAGCAATTTTCTACTTATACTCGGTTAAAAGGTATTTTATACTTATACTCGGTTTTCTACTTATACTTCTACTTATACATATACTATTTTAAAATTACACCCGCAAAAATATCAATTCGCATCCAGTCATCAACATATTGCAGAATTTCATACATTTACGAAAAAATTTTAAAAATAAGAAAAAAATTATGTAAGATGTTGTTTCTATAGTAGTTTCTTTTTTTCTGAAACGTAAAGTAATTCTCTACCGTGGCTCTATTTCTAACGACATTCGAAAATATGAATGAATTTGCAGGAAAATCCACAGTCTGACAGCTGAGAATAAATCTTAAAGGAGAAAAGAATGATACGGCTCACTATGTCTCAAGGTCTCCTTCGCGCGCGTACTCCCTCGCACTTACCCTTCGCCAATTATCACGAAAGGGTCGGGGACACGTTTAAAGCGAGACAACGACGTTAGACTGAAACAATTAGGTGTAACAGCGTTAGAATTACGTGTACGTAAATTTTCCAACGAGAATGACGCAGTGCCGGGCTTAAAGGCGCAGAAACTACTTCTCCAAACTTGTTATTACGTATACGCTACTGGTAAAAAATTTTCAGTCATTTCTTTAATCATACACACAGACATTGAATCATCTGAATTCATTTTATTATTAATTTAGAATTAAGGTCGCAAGTTCTCGACTGTCTGATCAAACATCTGCCTGTTTTCTGCCAAATTTTTGATTACACTCGGCATGAAACGAATCGTCGTTTCTTGATGCTTGAACTATTAATTTTTCCACTATTGTTCGCTGTATGTTCTTTGGCAAAAACTACCTAATAAATAACTATTTTTAACATTTTCAATATCATCATCTACCGAGGAAGCTAACAATCATACATATATGTACTTCTACGATAGGAAATTTAAAAGTAGGAGAACTGACTTTTGGAAATTGAGTTTCAAAGCAGAAATTGAGAACCGATGGTCCTCTGTAAGAAAGAATTCAATATTTCCGTACCATTTGTGATCGTTTCGTTGGATGGCCTGGTCCAGTAAGTGATTGCTGTTGGATAAGCCTCACTGTGACATTCCAGGACAAGAGTTTGGCCCTCGTAAGCACCAACTAACTGATTTTCAATCCATATCATTGGCTGAACTGCGAAAAGAATTTCTGATAACAATCCTCGTAAAATTTCTCATCGTACGTTAAGTGTCCCGGTCCGTCAGTAAGCACAACATAAGAACTTGAGCAACAAGACATTAATAAAAAAAATATTGCATTGTCAGATTTCTCTCGTGTCAGTTTCTCGATTGTACGCAATTGTAAATATTGTCAGAAAATTGCTAAAAATTTACTTTCGTGCAACGGAATATCAGCAAAGGGGAACATTTCAATTGTACTGTATTAAAATTCACGAGTTATTATTGGAAGATTTTGTTAAGATAAGAAGCGAACCACCTCTATTTCCGAGAACCGTACACTTCATTTCAATTGATATCAAAGGAAATTCAATCATCTGCAATTTTTCTCTGTTTCACGTTGCCATGTTTCTCCTTCCATGCGGATCATTGTTCTGGAAGTAATACGTCGTGAAACTGAAAGCTTAGCGATGTTTATTTTCCGAAATTTCATATTTCCTTTTTGCAGAAAGACCTCACTGATATCCAGGCGAGCTCAACCATCCACCATTTTTCCAATCTCCTGTATCTATGCTACCTATACTGTGTACCTCCTCCATGTCAAACATCACGAAACGAATCTAGCCTTGTATCAATTAATAAACTCCGCTGAGAATAAAATTACAATCCACATCTTTAATATTAAAACCGAAGGAAACTTTTCACGGATCCCAATGAAAACCTAGATTTTATTTGATTATGTCAAGTTTGAAATTCAATTCACACATTTGGTTCGTCGGGAACGATACACGATGCTGGGTTCTTCTTCAAATTAAATTTACCGCAGCAGAAATTTTATTCGTCGAATTATATACAAATTTTTAGCACTTGTTGTGACAATTTCTATGATTCGCGCACTAGTAAAAAGTCGTCATAAAAAAATTTGATAATACGAAATAGTGGAAATCTTCTTTTCAACTCGAGGATCATTTTGTTAATTATTGATCCGAAACTTTGCTCCTGTGCGAGAGAAGATACTTTAAATTATTTATTATTAATTACTTGATATCGAAGCAGGAGAAAGACATTTTTAATGAAAATGTATGAGCGTTCTCCAAGTCTTCCGTTCTAATATTGTTCCAGTTTTTCCCCCGAGACCTAAATTTTCCAGTTAATCGATATTCCAATGATCCAGATTCTACCGTGTATTTCCGTCTTTGCACTTTTTAAATATTCCAGATCGGATCATTCCGAAGAAAGGAAATTTGACACACCCGACTAAATTCAGAATATCAGTGGATTCTTTTTTTTTCTTTTTCCTTTTTCTTTGCTCAAAGCGTGGCCGTGTCAGCGGCCTTTATTTTAATCAATCCGTGAAGATGGCCGGACAGGTGGGTTCGTGACAGCAGAGATTTGCCGCCGGCAGAAAATATTTAAGGCGTTACTTCAGCGCCGGAAACAATGGTCCCCTGCATCTGCCATTCACGGCCTCCCAAGTGGCGTCATTATGGTACCATTCTCCAGACAGATCCATGGCCACGTAGCAAGACCACCTTAAATTGCATTTTCCAACACGCGTGCATAATGCATTGTTAGCGCTTTCGGTTGTTTGCCTTTGTGCCAAGCTTGTACGCCATTAACTGCTCTCCGAGTCGAAGCGTTTTCGATTTATACGACCGATTAGATAGTCCTTCGTTAGCCAATTAAAGCGTGAATAAAATTACTTTTCTTCGTTTTCGTTCCGAACGAAGTTTTACCATTTGATACCGCTCGCGATCAGTTTGGAAATTGATCCGCATTTATTAGCTTCTAACTCCGCCATTTTCTAGCACAAAATAATTATATAGTAACACAATACAGCTTCAGCAGGGTAATTAATATCTTTTGCACAACATATTGATAACACGTTTATATTTCTATACGAGTCACGTTATGAAACTATATAGTGTTGATATCCTCGTACAGCGTAATTACGAGTCGATTGTGAAACTTAACTTTTGGAAATTCGGAGATTTGAGAATGTTTAGTTTAATAATTTTGGAATCCTACAACTTCAGAGCACTCTCCCCGATTTTTAGCAAATAAATTCAAAATATCTGTTTAAAATTTATTTCCTAAATATCCCTAAAAATTTGCACTCTAACTACAACGGTAGTGTGCGTGTTATGTTGTTAATAAAATTTCAGAGTGTTTTAAGTAACATAACACAGACATTTAACAGACATGAAAATTTCGTGCCTACTTCTAAACCAAGATACACGTAATTAAATGCAATTAGTTGTTTAAAATATACTCCAGGTGTACTTACAATAAACATTGAGGACGATCCGTTTGCTGACGGCTGGGGGCACACCGTTCGACGCTATGCACAAATACGGCCCCATGTCTGAACGTGTGACGCGAGTCAGCTTCAGCACCGAGCCCTCGCCTACTGCAACAAAACGTAGAATAAACGTAGAGTGATGAGTGTCGCGTTTATTAGCGGCGCCATAAACGGGTCGAGCGGGTCGTTTGGAACCGTGATATTTTCGAAAAAATCGCTATCGCGTTCGTCCAGTTGCGCGCCACCTCAAATAAAAGCTGCTGGATAATGCAACTGCGTAAAAACTCGGCACATCAAGCAGTTGACTTCACGTAGTTTCAGGCTAAATACTGTTATTTCGTTTGCTCTCTCTCTCTCTCTCTCTCTTTTTTTCTCTTTTTTTACCTTCTCAGTTAATTTGCAAGATTTTTTTCAGCGTGCACCGAAATGAAATAATAAAGACTTAATTTTGATTAATATCTTAAATTTTAATACTTTGGAATTGTGATATCTGGTAAAAAAAGAAGCAATTTAGGCTTCTAGTTAATTTTGGAATTTCGTTGTTTGAATTAATTTCATTTCAATGCCAGGAAAAATACAAACGCTCAGAATGTATTTGTAACTGAACGATAGTTAAAAATCGAAAATTAACGTGCGTTTTACATTTGTACATTTTCCTTTCCCCGTGTTACGTCTTCCTTTACTTCACCCCGATAAAGAAATTCCCTAGACACACATTCGGTCACGTTCGTTCAGAATCACGAGTAGCTGCAGATCCATCTTTTGCACTGTAACTTCAAAATAATCAATGTCGCTCTTCCCTTTCTTTTCTTTTTTTTTTTTTTTAATTTTTGAAATGCATTCAGTGACGACAAAGAAATTTCTAGCCAACGCGTTTCATTCGGCATACCTTTTATCATAAATTTATTTTTGCCGTCATTTTTCAAAATTGTGAGCCAAGAAGAACTTGCTTTCGTAGCTTATTTCTTCATTTACCAAACTCG
Organism: Tetragonisca angustula; assembly: GCA_036937485.2. Classification (NCBI taxonomy): domain Eukaryota; kingdom Metazoa; phylum Arthropoda; class Insecta; order Hymenoptera; family Apidae; genus Tetragonisca; species Tetragonisca angustula. The sequence continues at coordinate 489,063 of JAWNGG020000087.1, read as the reverse complement.
TAGATAAACTGATGAAATTTTGAAAGAAATTCTTCTACTTTACGTAACAATGTTATCAAGGAACATTCGTTGGACTTTTGTTGTTTAATTAATGACGGGATCGAGGAGGTTGCGAAATTATTACGCTAGACTAAACAGATCCTTATGCACTGACGTTTGTAAAATAATGAGTATCAGAAGCTTAATAAGTCTCTTGCTTCTGATCCTGAAGAATTAAACTTTTAAATGAGATCTATTATTAAAACATTCTTCAAAGAGCACGCTCGCGTCTCGAAGTGAAAAATTTTCAATTAAATTCATGCATTTCTCGAATATTCCCGCGTTTTTGGAGAATTTAGCATTCCAAAATCCTACGGGATACATGCAGAAACATGTAGAGTATTCAAAGTAGAATTTTAATCACGATATTTAGCAGGTGAAATAAATCTCTATGCGCGTGATACGGAAAAATATAACATGCAGGAACACGTGAAATATTCAAAGTACAGTATTAATCGCGACAATAAATATTTAGAAAATGAAACGTTATCCCCTCCCCCCGGTTTAAATTTAATTCTATTCAAATTTTATCATCAAAGGTATAAAACCTCCGCGACGTGTTATTAATCATTAAACTTGGGAAGATTTAAATTTTTCAAAGCAAAACGTGCATATTCCCTGTATAACATAAAGAAAAAAGAAATATACATGCAAAGTATCTAAAGTTTTATCGTAAAACTTTCATTTTATCGTAAAGTGTCCGTTCAGATCACACGCTTCTCGAATCCAGTAATTAAACAAAATGGAAATTGATGAAATTCACGCGATATCTTTATGCCAGTGCCAAAATCGTTCTTGTAGCCCGTGATCGCGTGAAATTAAATTACATCCCGCGGGAATTAAGCGGATTCGCATATTCAATATGGTAAGTGTGCATTCTCGTTAACGGCGAGTACACGGAATAGGTGAATTGTTATAAAGTTTGCCGGCTGTTTACGTAATCAATGCCTATGTTTACGAGTAATAACGTTACCGGGCGGCTGCTGCTAAGGCTGGTAAACGTTAAATATGATTATACCCGGGGAACGGCTGTAATCTGCTGGAAAATATTCGAGCCACGAGAAGTCGGCGCGCGATACACTGGATACGAGTGGATGAACGGAGCAAGGGAAAAACGGAAAACCTGCTTAAGAGATTTAATTAGATCGCTCGAGGGGTCGCGTAAGTGATGTAACCGCGTTTAAGGAGACGCTCCTCTGTGGCCCGTGAAATTTCGCGTACCGACGATTTATTAAAGTAGCGACTGTAATGGCAAAGGCCATGAAAGGAGATGCTAATTTCCTAACGTTATGAACCTCAATGGCGTACGTTATTTGAGAATCAGAGAACGGAGCAGGGCCGACATGTATGTCAATGCTGCAGAAATACGAAACAGACTAAGTGATGTACGAAATGTAGGTATGCATATATGTATGTATATATACACATGCATCGAGCAGGAATAGTTGTAATCGCGTTGAATGTGATTTGTTGTTGACATTCGAATGAATCTATAATCGTTCTCCGAGTATTCTACATTTAATCGCAGGATAGTTTAAAAATTTGACCAACGTTTCAATGATAGATATTGTCTAAAAACTTGATTCCTAGAAGACCGTTATTCATTATCACAAGTATTACTAATTCTATTTAAAAATGGTTTGTCAATTGTTTGTTTATCTTAAATATAAATTTTTAATATCGGTTATTATTATTACTTTATTATACATATACGTATTACTCGACTAATTTTTTCAAGAAGTTGGATTAGGTCATTAACTTCTCAAAATATCAAGAGATAACAAAATAAGAAATAAATATACTAGAAAATTCAATCAGTTACTAATCTTCATTTTGCGAGTCATAATTCAAACAATTACGGTTCTCGAGTTAAATACTTTTCCCATGTAAAATTTGTATTTCAATAAATTTTTCCCTAATGCTACAATACTCTCTCTAACAAAACATGTATAAAGCCGCGGCCGTAATGACTTGAAACTTTCCTTAAAAACATTTAAAGCGCGGCGAAAGATTCATAATTTAAAATAATTATTAAGCAGCTAAATAAAGGCAGGTGGCGGTCCCGGAGTTTTCACTGTGAAAGTTTAACGATTCGAAGGAAATTTCATACGCTCGGCGTGGCAATTTCTCGAAAAAGTAGCCAGCACCACAATAATCAGTAGTTCGCTTTTCCTTTTTCTCCTTTTTGCCGGAGAAACTTTCCTTCAAAGCTTTCACATTCAAAATTTTCTCCCTTTATAAAATTAGAAAATCTCGCAATTTACGATGTCATATCATGCCGAGGACCCTTCGCTCGGACGAGTTTAATTTTTATGCAGGGAACTTTTAAACGGGAAGCCGCCGCTTTCAAAGTGAAATCCAACGCCGTTCCGCCCGGTTTGTTTGTCATTCGATTCTTTTGATTTAGAATCTCCTGCTGATTTCTGCGAAATTGATGGTCAAGTTGAAAGCCGAAGCTCAATTTTATATAAAAAAAAAAAAAGGCGTTCCGCGCGCCGAACGCGTCGAAACAAAGCGAGCGGACTCCAGACAGCCTGTAAACAATTTTTCGAATTTTCCACGACGGAAATCGCGAATGTCGAGCAAACGCGACAAAATCGAATTTTATCGCAACGCGGTACCGTTTCGTCGGCGATGTAATTAATTGCGAAAATTTTATTACATTTCGCGCTTTCCCTGTGAGTATAGTTACGTTCTCGCAGTAATATTCAATGGAGACCTATAGCTATACCATACGAAGGAATTAATTGGCCCTGGACGTTGGAATTATTTGAAACAACGCCTTCGTGTGTTTGTGTATTATGAGATTCGAACAGTTGTGTCAAAGGTTCACAAAAAGTGAAATTTAAGAGTCGTTATTTTATATTATTGCAAATAAAAACGTAGAGGGATGAATATATTTAATTGAGAATAACGTGGATTGTGTTTTGCTTAAAGTAATAAAACTTAAAAAAGTAATAAAAATTTTCAGGTGTATAGTACTGACATCGGTTGTATTTTCGATAATCGACTTTTAATTGCAACTGAAGAATAATACAGATATTTTCTGTATTATCTGGATAAAGCTGTAAATACATCGAGTTAAATTCGATGATTAATTTTCGATAATCGAATACCAGTAACAAGTTTCCAAATTTTAACGATTGTCAATTTTTTGACGATTTTACTGATTTTCGATATTATTTCGAGTTATCAATTGTTCAATTGACGACCAATAATTATCAAATGCCGACGCATTTAGGAATCTTACTAAAACTTCCAATTTCCCACTCGGTCGTTGAGTAATTAATATTCTCTAAACTACAACGAGCAAACACACACATCAAACGCCAACTACTAATTTTTAATTCCTAGCCTTACTAAAATTTTCAATTTCTCATTCCGTCGCTGAACACAGCTTCGAGCTACGACGAGCAAAAGAACTCTAAATTGAAATCTACCAAATGCGAATTACTAATCTTCAGTTTCCAATTTCCAATCGTCAGTCAGACTGCGATCTCTCCCCTTTTCGTCTCGCCGTCCAGCGATTAATTTCCAAAGAACTGAGAAACGAAAACGCAGATCGACGGTGGACTCGAGATTCATAACGAACGACGAAGGAACAGTCAATCACACTTTTTGTCAATGGGCCAGCTCGCTGTGTTTCGACTCAAACGGCAAGCAAGTGGAGAATGCTATCGCTAGACCTCCAAGTTCACACTTCAAAGGGAAGGTAATTGAATCCGCGACAACACAGACGTAAAAAAGGCACATTCTTTTAAACACTTGTTGAGAAAAGCGTTTAACCCGTTGAGATTCATTCCATGTGTCAAGCGTAGTTGGCCAATTGCCGCTAATATAGTTTCCTAGCTGTTCACCTGAGAGAAGACTTTGCTCTTCACCTTACCAAGGCCGCCATCGAGTTCGTCGACTGCGAAACAGTCCAGTTCAAAAGTGGAAGTCAAGGGAACAGAGACGCGGGAGGAAGAGAAAAGAAAAGAAAAGAGAGAGAGAGAGAGAGAGGTATGTACAGAGGATCGTGAGAATATTTTATTTTTCCTCTACTTATCGCTTAATGGAATCGAACCGCTTCTCCTGTCGTGAATCGACAGCTGGCGAGGAAGAAGAAGAAGAAGCGAATGAGTAGAGCAAAAGGAAGCAGCGGCGACAAATGCCTTAAACGATTCCTTAAAACCAGGCTAGGACGATAAAAGGTTCATCTGGTGAATAAATCACTGGAATTGCGCGCCTATCTTCTGGCCGCGCCGACGAAATTCCCTTTCGCCTCGGTATCGATCACACACATACGCGCGTTCTCTTTTTCTTTCACGTCGAAACTTTGGATCCCGATACATCGGGATGTGCAGGTGCAAAGCTTTCGAAGCTTTCGGTATATACGCACGTCTGAAGAGATTTTTAAGAATTCCGTGTAAAATTCGAAGGTGGACTGCCTCGATTCAAGTACCGCGCGATGAGCGCAAGGAGATGATGAATATTCAAATAAAGGAGAGCAGTGTGATTGTTCGTGAATCATAATGTCACAGTTTCATTGGCTGGTTACAGCTTGGAATTTTAAACGCTTGAAATTCCAAATGTCACAATTTTACAAATTCGTAATTTTAAAAATTTCGAAATTTTTCCAAATTTCGGGAACTTAAATTTTCGCAGCTCCATAAATCCGAGATATTTTGAAATTTTTCGAACTTCAGAGGAATTTCAAAGCCTCGATAATTTCGAAACCTTAGAACACATTCTCTTTGCAACCTTCTCCCGTGCCAACTCATCAGAGAATAAAATCCCGCCGGCAAATTAAAGATTCATTCAAAATCCTGGAGAAGTAACTGGCGGGGACGATCGAAGCGACTGTTCAAACGTGATCGCGCGATTTGTCAAACCAGCTCAGCAGGAGCTGTTATTTCGTCCAAGGGCGGAGAAGACAGTTCCAGGTTAAGCTTCCACAGATCCAAGCAGAAGTAGAAACGGATCCCAACCGTTCCAATTCTTGCCCACTCTCGCAACTTCCAATCCTTACAGATCCCCCTTTAAAACTGTCAGTTCCCTCCAGAAAGGAAAAAGAAAGGACACAGCCATTTCATACTTATTTCTACGTCAGTTCGACCGTAGCTACAAAAATATTAGAATTAAGCACCGAGAGGTCGATCAACGAGAGCTCGAAGCTCGATCGTTTAGTAAAAGAATTACTCCGCTCAGACGACACAAGCCACAAACGTGTCGCGCAATTGTGTCGACCGTTTCGCCGGTTCCAAGTCTTAGGCGTTTAAACTCGAGGTCTGCAAAGGGCGAAGAGGGTTGCGAACGACCGTGGACAAGGGGAGAGAAGTAGGGTTGGAAGAGAAGAGGACGATAGAGGGAAAGGGCTCGGCTAACCCTTTTGCTTACGCACCTGCACACCGTACAATTCGAAACGTCCCCTGCACTTCCGTGTGCAATTAGTCACGGAATAGGTTGAACAGTCACGGGACGCTTCGAGGGAGCCGAGGGGTGGATTGGAGGAACGGAGGAATGGCGTATCGGGCAAAGAGAACGGAACGGCAAGAGAAGAAGAGGCAACTGAGAGTAATTCGAACAAGGGATCAGGAATGGTAATTAAGGGACGAAAGGTTGGACGAAACGAAGCAAAGGTGGACGCTTTGAATGGGTTAAAAACTGAAACTGGCACCTGGAATCCACGTGGAACAGATAAGGAAACCGAGCTGGTATTGATTTTCGAATCGGTCGGATAGATCGGTCCACCCTCGTTCGTTTCCACTTTGGCTATCGAGATGCGCTGTCAGGTTCATTTATATAATTGAGGTATCGACGCATTAATTTGGCCATACGGGGCCAACGACGTTTAATTGATTGGCTTGCGGCGAGGAAACGAATTTGCTCGGGGAAGAGCAAAGGTGGAAAAAGATAGAGAGACCGAGGGTGAAAGGTGGTCGTTGGGTTTACTGGGACTACGAGTGTTCGTCTTTGTGGGCGATTTAAAATCGCGCGAGAATGTACTCTGTCGTGTACAATAACGTATAATAATGTAATAACAGGATTGCACGATGAATCATTATCAGCTTTCCTGCATAATTGCTCACTCGTGACACACTCGATCGACTGTATTTATTTTCATTTTTGTTTCTCCATACAGCAGCAGAAACAGGAATGAAACGAGCGAAGAAAGAATGAAAGGCATGAAAACGTGAAGAATGTACCGAATGCGAGAAATATATGTACACGAGATACTCTCGAATGATATTTAACGACCGAAACAAATCTCCATCTACTTGTACTCGTAAAATTACAAATTTACACACGACATTCGCAATCCAGTGATGCATTTGCCACGCGATACATTCCACGCGCTATATTCCCCTATGTTCCTATTTATCTTATCTGTACTTTAACGGTATCATTTATTAAGTTATCAATAATATATCAATAGCCATTAACATCGTTCGACGATAGCGACCAATCCGTTCAACATATCATAGACAGATTATTGTTAGAAATTTATTGGCAATTTGCTTTCATCGAGCGTTTTCGTGACTCGTTCCGTTTCAAATTAGAATTCTCTAGAGATCGTTAATAATTCTTGATTGATACCCGCGTTATATTATAGGAACGAGAATAATTAATCGAATAATAAATGGTATTCCACTGAATTATAATTGGATGTATTGTTTTTTTTTCTCCCCCCTCCCCTTCCCGCGCGTAAAGTTGCGCGGGTAATTGTGTCAAATGTATCGCCAAAATAGGAGAGGACCGTTTTTGAATAACGTTACCCTCGTTACATTTGCGCGCGTGTGACAGGGAAGTCAATGACCGAAAACACATTGAATAACACGGCGCGACATCCATAAACGTATTACTGCAGAACGTCAATCAATTACAATGCACGGACGGTAAAGTACACGATCAATGCTTAACTGGATTCACCTTTCGCTGTAATACCGAAAACGAACTATTTTTCGACCCGCGTTTCGATTATAATTGACCTCGGTCGTTTGCCGAACACGGCACAGAAATGTAGGTTGATCTTACGATTAACAGATGTCGTGAAAAGAAGTTTCCCTTCCCTGAACTTTTAATTTTAAACTAGCAAATTCTTAAGTTCTCAAATTTTCAGGAATTATTTGGTTTTACTTTCGAATTCTCGAGCTTTCAACGATCTTCAAAGTTTTCGCTGTTTCAAACATCGCAACGTTTGGGTTCTCGAGTATTCGTAGTTTCGAAATTTCAAACTTTCAAGTTTCACAATTTTCAATCTTCGCATTTTCAAACCTCCGTAATTTTCAAGTTTCTAGGCATTCGCTGTCTCAAACTTCGAAATAATCAAGTTCACAAATGTTCGTAGTTTCAAAATTTCGAAATCTTCAAATTTTTGGCACTTTCAAATCTTCGTGATTTTCAATCGTTTCTACGATCTCCAAATTTCCTAAATCGCTTGATCACGAGTCGAAATTTTAAATCAGCGAGCCTAGTATTCCGCCGATGCGCAATACTAACTTCGTTCGTTTCATCGATTGTTTTCATCTGTTCCTACACATTTTGCAGAAGTCAAATTTCGTGCCAACTGACCGCGTTAAATTGTATCGAAATACAACTCTGATTACTCTCGCTCAGCAAAATTGAATTATGCTCTCCTGCACATGTTAACTTGTGCTAAATCGGGACCGTTTGTTGAATTTTATTGAAACAGTGTTACATGAGCTAGTAAAGTAAACGTTTATTACGTTTCACTTTAGATTTTATACTTCTGTCATTTGTTTTCACATACTTTGGAACAAAGGACAAATAAAATTTAAATTTTTTAATCAGTTTGCTCTTTGATCAACCGTTAAGATTTTTACTTACGACACTTAGAAATTGCAAATGCTGTTTGATCAATACCCAAGGGTTGTAAATTATGATAGTATTTTTATCTACGTAACAAAATTTGCAATTTAATTCTATCGTAAACAAACCAAAAATAAACAAATACGTCCACAATATTGAACTAGGAATAATAAACGATTATTCGAGTCACTAAAAAATATTTCAAACAAGCTGTGCATAAATTCGCCTTGCAATTCGTGAAATTTTTCAACAATATTTACCAAAAAAAAAAAAAAAAACAAACGTTTGACAAGTTCTACAGTGTGTGTGCCAGCATAATGAAGTTCAAATTAAAATTCTTCGAATACTCTTCAAATCTCGCACGGAAGTCGAAATTCTTCGCAAGACACCCCGAGTATAAGTGCCAAGCGCCAAAAGAAGCGAGCAGAGAATGCGATCTCATCCAGACGACATGGCTGTCAAAATCCGACCACCGCTAGTCTATCCTCGCAATAAAGATCTCGTGCAATCAGAGAGGACGAATCGTGTGTCTGTCGCAGGTTTATTCGTCGGAGGAAAGTCCACCGAGGGAAAGTGTGCTTCTCGACGCGAGGGAAGTGGCAATATACGGAGAACGGGGCGAGAACGATTGCAGGATAACAATGTCTGCAGGCAGACAGAGCACAGGCATAAATGGACCAAGGTACGAGAGAAGGGAATATGTAACACCGTAGTTCTATTCGGCGCGAATGAGTCAAAGAGGAGCAACAGACGAATTGGATGGCAAATTGCGCCAAATTTGAGTTACATTCAAGTAAGACTACACGCGACCAACAGAAAATATTAGAGCAGATCATTTGCAAAGATTGGGTGCAATGTTTGAACGTCGATGAGTGACAGTAAACTAAATGTATGTGTTCACAGTCAGAAATCAAATGTTTAACGAGAATCGTAGTTCTTCGAAACAAGTGTGTTTAATAAAAATAAAGAGACTTCAGAATCACCTCTCAAACTGTAAATAATATAACTTGACTATAACCTAACTCAAATTTATAACATGAAACCTAATTAGTTACCTAAACAAGTGTATTTAATAAAAATAAAGAGACTTCAGAATCACCTCTCAAATTTGACTATAACCTAACTCAAATTTATAACATGAAACCTAATTAGTTACCTAAACAAGTGTATTTAATAAAAATAAAGAGACTTCAGAATCACCTCTCAAACTGTAAATAATATAACTTGACTATAACCTAACTTTATATAAGAATGAAATTTATATTTACAATGCACATATATATAATCAAATTTTATATAAAAATGAAACATATGATACAATGATAAATTCCGAAATTAATTTCTTCCTAAATCCTAAATGAAATTTAAAAACTTATTTCCATAATAATGTACAACATGAAAGTTATTTCACGAAACTTGTAATGACACTCCCTTGTAACGATGCAAATAAAACAAAAAGAAAAAATGTCACCTATACGCTACCGGTCAAAAATTTTGAACACACGTTCTGTGTGTAATATATTTAGATAAATCATCTAATATCAATATCAACGGTGATTTTCTCGCTCAGAGAATATTTTGGATTCTACATTTCAATTTTTCGAATGGAAAAATATGCGAGAATCAACGCAGAAACGAAAGGAAAAACGTTCGACACTTTTGATCGGTAAGATGCATTTACCTCTCAAATACGTACCTTCGTGGGAATTCGACTGTGCGATGGTGCCGCCGATTTCACGTCGCCACGTGACTTTCGGCTTTGGGGTACCAGTGGCGGCGCATCGTAACGTTACGTTGCTACCCTCTTGTACCTCCATGTCGGTGCTGGTGGAGTCGTCCAGGATATCCGGTGGTACTGAAACAATGACCACATTGCAACGATAGCAGCCCGCCTCCATCGTGTACAATTCGCGTACACCGGGCACGCTCGAGCGCCACGCCATTCGGTTGAATAGATGGCTATCTGGACCCGATCTACCGGTGTCTCGTTGCGTATTCGCAAATATTGCGCAACACCGCGATGGGCCATCGACGAATCGACGCATCGTCGACGCAGCCCGGTCGTAAAACCGGCGAATCGCCCGGCTGATCGTGAATACGCTCGAACGGCGTTGCGTTACGTCGCGACGTGATCGGTTCACCGATCCGCGTCCCCATTGTGTGATCACGCGTTTAAGGTGCTGTCGATCACTCGGAACTTTCCGTGAAATGTAGCTTCGGCGCTGCGAACGTGGTTCACCATCGTTGCACCGCCGATCTTCCTCTCGAGGCAAACTTTCACGAATATCTACTTTAAATACATGTACGAATGAAACGAATGAATTTAAACAGAGACATTGTTCCATCTGTTAAAAGATTATAACGTCACAACGGATATTCCTACTAACTGTGGCTTTTCATTTAGGAGCTTTTTACTCTCAAAGAATCTAGAGTTTACGTGTTAGATGAATAGACCATTGACGTTAGACATTTTGTTTGGCCGAATACGAGATATGGAGTATTGCGAATGCTGGGAATAGAAATGAGACTGAGTGAATTTTATTGATGCATGCTTCTTTTTTTCAAATGAAGTGCGTGTATTTCTAAGTATTATTTAATTATGGTCGTTACGAAATTTCGTGAAAAGTAGCTGCTGAACGTTTAAAAATATTGATAAAATTTTGGAGAAGAAACGACGACTCCCTTTCACTGATCAAATTAATAGACGTTAATTTTATTCTCATTCTAATTGATCGAACATCATTTCTTATAAATCATAAAGTATCCTTTACAAAAAGACACAAACTTATATTTTACATTAAAAGCATCGCTTCTGTAATCTAGTTTAATTAAACAGTTGTTACCACTCTTCGTGAATTGTAAAATACCACAAATCCTCGAACTCTTGGAAAATTTTCTTCAGACCCTTTGCAACTTCAAATTGCAATTTCTTCTTTCAATTTAAAAAAGAATGTTAGTTCAGCGTGGAGACGAATCACTTTCGAAATTGTTGAACATTTTATAAATAAATTTTCAGTAATTCAATACGGTAATGCACGTTAAAATTATTCTAAATCTCTTAAATCATCGAATTTTCTAAATCTTCTAAAATAAAAAAATATAAATTCCTTCTACATTTTCTAAATTTTCAATCGGTATAAAAATAATTCCACATCTCACATTCCAAGTTGAACTTTCCACTCAACGAAATGAATTGCGGATTAAAAAAAAAAAAAAAGAAAAATAATGCAATATTTCACGTGTGAGACGTGGAGGGAAAATTGTGCACGGGCAAATTGCTTGAAAATTCCTGAAAGAAAGAATTAAATGACTATTATCGCAGCGCCGCGTGGCTCGATTTTCTTTCCCCCTTAACGTTAAGCGAGACGAAGGGGCCACGGCACGAGCTTTTGTTTCATGCCATTGATTCGCGATAATTGGCCACGCTCCGGTACTTTAATCGTCATTTCAATCGTCGAAGGGAAAGTGTTTTGTTTCGCGCGCGCCGGGCAAATTAAATGGCATATCGTGGCGCGCGATGATAACCACGCTCTTCAATTTGCTGAAGGTTATAATTTCAATTTAAACTGCCGCGAGTGGACGTGGCTTTATCGATTGAAACGATACCTGCAGTTTCACTTTTTAATCCTGGCATTTAGGGCTTACGCAGTCTATACAGTACATTTGCTCGCGATCCCTCGTTTATATAAACTGAATGGCGATGAAAACCGTGGAAATTTTTGAAAGAACGGAAAGTTGATTTTAACGATTCTGCGATTGTTTCGAGCAGAGATTTATTTATCTCGGGACAGAGTGGAACGTTGAGCATTATTAAATTAAATTCGTTTGTATTACACTCAACTACTAAACCAGTCGTAATAGTATTCGATGATTCTTCGTTTTTTAAAATTATTGCGCGTACAATCTTTTTTCTACTAGAACTAATTTCAATATTATTCATATTTTCCGCTTTAACTCTAATTAATTATAGATAGATATTAAAAGTGTTTTTGGTACTAAAAAGAAAATGTATTCGTAATTCATGTCTCATTTTGTAATATAAATTATTCGTAGAAATTCAAATTGTAGTAATAAAAAAAAGATTATAGATTTAGAGATGGAAAAGAGATTTGTGGATACAGAGATTGTCAAATTTCTTTCTGATTCCAATTAAATAACAATATCTGGGGGTAATATCTGCTACGAATGTGCAAAGTGGCATTTGACGTTTTTTAATTGGACAGTAGTGGTATCGATCGCCAAAATACGACACTAGTTCGTTCGAATGGTTCTCTAGAAGCTTTTAGCTCGTTAGCAGTTGAAACGTTACATCTGCGCAGACAGAGTTCGTCTCTATTCCGAATAGTTCTCTATTTATATATATCGTATAATATTCTTCAATATACATATCGATCACCTCTCTCACATGTCGGAAATATTTTTCGAAAATTAAGAAAAAATTGTTCAAACTCGAGAAAATTTGATTGGAAAACTGAAACAACGATCAAATTCAATTGATGTATATTTTTTTTATTTCAATACGTTAAATTGTTATGAGTATGTGAATTGTAAAAATACAATTAAAAAAAAAAACCTTCCATTACAAAGTAAAAGAACATGTGTGTGTGTGTGTGTCGCATGAACGAAGTGAAAGAAATTTCGAAAGATTTTGCATGAAATGAAAATTTAATTGAATCAAAAGTGCTGTTGTTCACCTAAGCTACATTTGCAATGAATTTAAGATAAAATTCATCAAATATTATGTTTCGACAATCAAGTTTCATTAAGATGTGCAAAAATTATAAGAAATATTGTTTCATACGAAATATGTTCATAACGAAGACTGTTAAAAAATATACAATTTTTAGTAACGAAAGATACTATTATTTGAACTATTATGGGAGCCTGAATTTTAGTAAATATTTCATTGTAACAGCGTTTGAAACACAACCAAGAGGTATATCTTTCAGTCTTTTGATATGTCTCGAATGAAACATTTAAAACTATCGGAAACTTTTGTAAAATTGAACAGTCTTCAAACCTGAAGAGCTTCAAAATTCAAAGTTTCAAGTTTCAAGTTTGAAAGACAAATTTGGAATTTAAAATTTGAAGATAGGAAATTCGAAATTTCATAACTGACAATTTTTAGTACGTGGAAGTGCGATGTTAGTATTGAAAATATTTGACGATTTAAATAGAAAAGGGGAGACGAAATTTTATTCGCGATAAGAACATATTCTTGTTTGAAATTTGTTACTTTCAAGAATAAACTACCAATATATTTTTATTATTCTTCGTTAAAGAATAGAGTAACTCGTAGAGTGTTGTTATTAGAGAGCTAATGGAGAATGTTATTTTAGAGAAAGAGAGAGGGAGAGAGAAAAGACCTATATTATGTCGCCAAAAGTTGAAAATTTCGATTTTAAAGTTTCTGCTTCTTTCACCCTCCGCGATAAGACCTGTCATATCCGAAGAGCTTTTCAAGAGCAAGTAGAAATTAGTTTTTAACGATCTTTAGAACCCCGTATACTTGACAAACGATTCCAAGTCCGAAGGGAACTTTCCCACAGACAGATGCTATTGCAGTTACTTCTTTAGAAAAAGTACACCAAGTTTGCAATGGAAGGAACACTATATCCAAAGCTAATGGTCTGTTAATCAGCTGAAAATTTCCCAGAAAAAGCTAAATAGTTTTCAGCCAAGTTGTCTAGACAGTTTGTTGAACAAAACAAGAAAAATCAATAGTAATAACGTAATTCTAGACTAATAAATATTTTCATCTCTAGATTTTTATTAATTAATTATTGTACTTGTGTTATTCTTTCATTCATTCATGATTCCTTTTAAATAAAACACTTATTCTTGATTGATGAATTTTTAACTCAAATTTAAAATTTGCCTAGAGTTCGGTTACTAAATACTTTAACATTTCCAGAAAAAGACTCAAAAAGTTGTCGCAAAATTACTAAAATTTCTATCATTTTACACAAACTTATAGGGAAATCTGAAACTTATGTTACTAAATTTCCAATGATTTTTCTTATAATTTATATTTATAATTCTCACACCCTCCAAATGATTTCACAATGTAGACAAAGATCTCACACAATTACTAATTCATTGTTCCCTTGCGACTTTTGTATTTTGTATCTCCTCCAACAAAATTCCAATTCTTCCTTTTTTTTGCATTTTTTTTATCAAAGACTAGCAGATACCCAAATACCTACGAATAAAAGTATTCATCTTCTTTCAAATTTCTGTCAAGTTCCTTCGAGGACACGAAGCTTGTTGCGCCCCGATTAAAGCTATTAAACATACTCTTGCGAAATATCGCAACTTCTCTTGCAGAACTGATCCAGCCAGCGAGCGATGTTCGTAAGCTTTCTTTCGCTACGTATATCCTTGTACGAAGATCATCATCGAGGCTAGGCCCTCTCTCTAAAGAACTCTCTATCTTGTCGCACCTGCGAGTTCCGGAAGACGTGTTCTGAAGGTAAAGTAGTTGAAGAGCCAACTTTTCGCAAGGAGAGGTGTTCGAAAGTAACGTAAACTTTTCCAGCGAGTCTCGCGCCCTTGCGCATCTTGTTACGCTGATTAGAGCGATAGGCAGTCTTATACGCAGAAGGAAATGAACGGGGGAATTTTTAACGTACTGAGTATTATGCGATTAACTAGAAAGTCAAATGACGAGCAAACGAAAGCATTTTAGGAACAATAATTTTCCAAACAAATTATATGGATACTTCTTTGAGCAATAGTATATCTGTCAACTGTGTAAAATTGTATAAAATTGTGTTTTTTGTTAAATTTATTAACAATTAACAACTTAATATTGGTTAATGTATACATCGTACAATAATATATACATAATAGTATAAAAACAGGTATAAAATTGTGTTTTACCTTAAAATATTTAAATCCATCAACAATTTAATATTGGTTACTATATTCTTGTGCAATAAGTAATCAACTATTTTGCACTTGTAAACAATTTGTGGGAATATAACATTTTTATTTTTTAATCAAATTATATAATTTCCTAATTAATAAATTATTATCAATAATAGTTTGCCATCTCTGCTTCAAAAGTTCTGCCTCTTGTAGAAATCTAGCGTCCGTGATGCAAAGTAAGATGCAAATTGAACGTTTTATTTCTTAAAGGAGTGCTTCGGAGATCTGAACAAATGAAAATCAGACTCTCTCTCTCTCTCTTTATTTTCTCTCGAATTCTTTCCTGGGTGAGTTGGACTGTTGTTATCATGTTTCATTTATACAAGATGATTAAATAATTTTTTACATAAAATATTTAAGATTTTATATAAAATAACTTTTAAGACAATTTACATATTATTTTATATCTTATTTATATAAGACAATTTGTTCTCCAACCTGTTTTTGAACAACGTTGGTCGTTCAATACCTCGCTCGATGTGTAAATCGCGACTCGATAAATATTAGCTCGAGGCTATAATAAATATTAGGAAACATCAATATACAATCCTCGTACCCCATAATTTCCATTTACTCTGCCTCCTTGAAACCACGTATGTATGTATGTGTGTGTATCACAGAAATGTATAATTGTCACACGTCCAAGCGCTGAATCAATAAACATTCCCGAGCACGATTCACGATTCACGATTCACGGGCGAATATCGTCTACAAAATTCACCGTCGTATAAGTAACAAAAAAAAAAAAAAAAAGAAAAGAAAAGAAAAAAAGTGAAACGAGAGAGCACGAGGATGAGAAATTTGACTGCGGAGAGTCAAGTAAATGCAAGGCCATTCGAGGGGAGGGAAAAGCAATTGGAACGGGCCGTAGAGAAAAATATTAAGCTACGCGTTGGCGTAATTTATTTTCGGCGCTCAGGCTACGTCGGGCGCAAACGGATCGACAAAAAACCATGGTATCCGCAGATAGTATATTTATTGATACGGCGGAACAATCGGCGCCGAATTTATTATTTCGCACGTGTTCCGCTCGACAACGTGGCCATAGTTCTTCCCTTTCGTCGTGGCATTTCATTCTCCAACGACCTCTTTCCAACCGCGCCATGCGTTTACACGATGAACCAGTTATGTTAAAAGCTGTTTATAAACTTTCTCTGCACGCCACGCATGTTTCGCGCTACACTCGTCACCGATGAGCATTATTCGCGAATTTTGGACACGATGCGAAACGGGTTCGTCATTTTGTTAATAGAAGATGCGTGAAATAAATTTAAATCGTGTTGCGATACGTGTGTAAAAACAAGAAGAAAAAAAGGAAATATATGAACGCGACGATATTATTTTCGCATTTTCCCTCTCCCTCGTACGATGAATTTCGTTAAATTTCAAATTGAAATTGAAGCGAACCTCGAATTTAATAACATTTTCCCAGGGAACGTCGAAGTATTTGTAACATAAGAAACGCATTGATTAGTTTTCAAAGAGATACGTAATCTTATCTTAAAACGTGATTATGAGGAATGGTATCCATATGAAATTCTCTTAACTCTGTTTTGACGTTTTTATTTATTAATCTGAATAATCGTTTTTTAATGTTAATGGAATAATTGACCAAATGGAACGTGAGTACAAAAGTTTTCTCACACCTTTGTTTCACACGTTTTCTACGTACTGTACTCGGTTCCCCTTTGTATTTTCTATCGAAACAATTTGAAAATTCTGCGCCAATTTTACCCTGCGAGTTGAAATGATTTGCTTGTGAATTCTGCTATTTTATATGAGTTTGAATGAAACATCTGTCGCACAGCTGCGACACAATCGTACAATTTGATCGTGTGCATTCATTTCCGTAGTAATTGTTCATAATCAATTACTGTAAATTAATACACCGCATTGATATTGGAAGCGACGCGAAGATTGAATACTTTGAAATACGCCATTCATTCTGAAACGATATACAGTCGTAGGGAACAGAAAACAAAACGCGTTGTTTGGACAAATGAAAGTTCAACGGGATCATAAGCAGCTTGTACTCCGCGCAACATATTTACACGCGATAATTCCTCAGCTGTGATATATTTCTATAAAATCAGAAATAACAACTTTCCGCGAGAGAATAGTACTGCACGAACGTAGTTTGCTCTGAAAATATCACTCAACCTCGTACAATTGTGGCGATATGTACGGTGTATTAATAATATTTCCGAAACCATAAACGCTTAAATACATTTATTCGAGTATGAAACAACACCAATTGAACACTCGCAGAATTTTCATACCGCAGCAAGCAATTAAATGCTTGTTCAATAACCTTCTCCCGTGTTTAAATCACATTTCTTCCCACGTAAGACAACTCTGTACAATATTTGCTCAATTCATCGCGATACGAAAAAAGGAAATATACGATAAACAACATCGGCCATTTCACAACCTTCTGCTGCATTGAATTTCCTGTTATCAGAAAACGGGAAGGATGATCTCAAAGTTTACGCCAACGACGAAGCAAACGGACACGTACATACACACACACACACACACACACACACACACACCTCTAAATACCAGCCTTGTAATTCCACAATTTAATCGGGAAATTCTCGTTCGGGCTAAACGTCGTACCACCATTCGAACACGAAAGTGAGAACAGGCAATTTCACAGTGTGCAGCGGTCAAGTAGGTAGTAACGCGTCCGCGATAAAGGAAGGATTTTAACGAGGGGGTTATTCGCGATAAGCTTAAGAGCTTTGCGTTCAGGGGTTCCGCGTCGCCGCCGGTACCCTGGAAATTATAGTGCACGCGGGCACGCTTGAAGGGCCGGCCCCTTCAGTTTGTCCACCGACTAATGGAATTTCGGGAATTCCATTTGAAAGTTAATCGCGTGTTTGTGTCGGGGACGTCGCCGCGGAGCGCATTTAATTACTCGCAGAAACGGTCTGCTAACTTATTTACGCGCGTCCAGCGAGCTGCTCCAGGCGACAACGCCTCTCTTCTCTTCCCATGGACATATAATCTTACCGCGTTTACGGATTCATCAGCGTTTCTCGCCCATCCCGGTCCATCTGTCCCGAATCGTCGAATTATACTCGGGTCAATGGGTGGAACCTGTCCTTTGAGGAACTGTCTTCCTCGCGAACACGTCGGATTCAATAATATTTAACCACTTTAACCTCGTAACGTCGAGTAAAAATTTTTCATTCCATTGGTGTCCAGTTCTCAAGAAATTCGTTTATTAACGAATTGATCATTGATCGTTAAATGAATTATTCAACTCTCGAGAGACATTGTGAATTCGTAAAAGATAGATTCGAACAAACGGTAGCATTAAATATTACTAATCTCTTTGTTCATTCCGACTCGATCAACGTGAATCGCGGTGAATCTCTCAGTTTGATCAACCTCTGAATAGTTCAATGTGAAGCACGTAAGAATGACATTTGACAGACCACTCTGTACCACTCTACTTAAAGTAACTTCAAAATTTAGTATCCACCGCGAGTACCGAGTGTACGATCCTTACTCGCGAAATTTTATCGGAGTGAAAGAAGCGACCGAAATTTTCTGCCGATCGATCGTCGATCCAGAGAGAGCCAGAACCGGTGTTGACCGACGCGAGAAACAAGAGTACGATCGACTCTGACGGTACGACCTCCAGCTATTCTGACACCTGGAGCGGCTGGTCTCGATCGTCGAAAACGATAAAGAAGAAATTTAACGATGGGTTAGGAAGCACGGGTTAAGACCTGGTACGCTTCTGGCAGGGCACGTTCTCCGTCCCACTGTCTCGGCGACTGGCAAATGGGCTTCTCGCGGTGGCGAACTGCCCGGCCGGTTATTACGGCGAGGAGCACCGGGTCGCCAGGAAGGTGTTTAATAGCCCGCCCAAGAGTACAATCGGCCACGAAGGTTTTCGGTACATATACGCGGTGTGCACTTTACATACATTTGCATCGGACGCCGCGGCAAATCCGGCATCAATCTACCGAGGAGCAACGGCGACTCTGGACTCCGAGAGGTGTCTCTATCTTGGCGATACCGGGCCCTTTCCATCCTCGACGTCACACGTTGATTACACTCCTGCTGGACTCGCGGTTGCACGTTAAACGCTTCCTCGCTTCCACACGGCTCTTCGTCACTCTTTGATGTTTCCTCCGCCGGTGTTTCTTTTCCACCTTTGAAAGGTCTCGGAGGAACGGACCGCCCGGTAATGGGAGGATAGGTCAGAGACGCTGGACGGCAAGGGTAAAGGGTTGTGTGTGCGGGATTTGTAATCGGGAGGATTTATAGCCGGAGGCTCATTTGCAATCTCGTTAAGATCGTAGCTGGTGTTAACTGGTTTTCGTGTGCGCGGTGTATGCGAGAATGAACGTTGTTAAAATTTTTGAGCTCTCAGGGCAGTTGTAATTTTAATTTATTCTGTCCAATTTAATTTCTTGAATCATTCCGGTTTGCATTCGATTTGGTCAGAAAAGTATTGATTGGATAAAATCTCGAGACTAATTAAAAATCGACTCCCTGTACGCTCGTCACGGCAATTCAAATCGGAGACACTGTGCAATCAATAATCAAAATGACAGGGAAAATTGTCTTCCTAGGAATCGTTGAAAAGAGGCAAAATATTAGAAATTTTATACTTGAATTGATTCAGTGACAAACTGTAATAACGTTTACAACATTACTTGTATTTAAAAAACTGAATCTTCGTCGAATAAACTGTTTCAGTTTTTTCTGTTCCATAAATACGAACGACAGACTTTCATCTGACTTGTATCAGCGTGACAGTATTTTAAGATCATATCAAGAGAACCTATTTCACGTTATAGACTGATTAATTAAATCTTTCTTCCATCTGGTCATCTTTTTTATGAAGAATAATTGCCCCATTTTTTTATTTCTACACGAAATTAAATACTATGCAACGAAAGACAGGGTTATGCATTTGACCATCTCGACTAATTACGGAAACACTTCATCGAGCAACCCTACTCTATATTCCAAATCAATCAAACCTATTTTCTATCCGAATGATTTCCAAAATTTTTACTTCCGAATGGAACCAAATATTCTACTGACAATTTTTCCTGATCCACGAAAACGAACATTTTTGAGACTTTCAATCGTGACCACTCGCGTCTCATTTCTCAAAAAGAGCATCGAGCAGCCCCGCTCTATATTCTAAACCAGTACTCGAACCGATTTTCTTTTCGAATAATCTCCAAAACTTTTACTTCAAAACGAAACCGAATGTTCCAATTTTTCTCTGATCCAGGAAACAATGGGAACATTTTCAAGGCCACTTGAGCGAAAACAATCGCGTCTCATTTTTCAGAAAAGCATCGAGCGATCCTACTCGACGTTACAATCCAATTAGACCAGTTCCCCTGCCGCTGACCTTCTTTCCAACCGCGACAAAGCCGGGCAAACGACGAGGGATTAAATATCTGGGTGACTCGACGGTGAGAATCATGGAACACCATGGTGGATTCTAAGGCGACCGGTAGTTGGCGAACTTTGACAAGTTGGCGGTAACAGGAACGCCGGCGTGCCAAGTGCCAAGAAAGTTGGCTGGTAGGATCGGTTGATGCATAGCCGCGGAAGAAGGATACCCGCGCCAGCCAAAGGACGTGTTCCGCGGGACAAGCGTAAGTTACGTAGACGGAAAGCGCTGAATCCGCCCCGGTGCTTAGTCGAGTTTCCACCGAGGAGGCGCGCCGCCGAGGTGACACGAGAAGGCGGCGAGAGTTTCGAAAACATGCGCGCAATACAAATCCGTCGACAATCCCGGACGCAACAAACGATTTGTTGTGCATCTGTCCGTCAAGTCTAACTATCAAGTGCCCACGCATTCCTCCCACTCGTTACGAAATTGTAGCGGCCTATAGCGCCTCGAGTACGAGTCTCGAACACCGACTCGTACAAACCGCAAGTGGCTGTACGCCTAGCGTCGAAGTCTAGCGATATTCGACGTTAAGCAAACAGAGTGCGGAACACCGCTAGGATGGGTGACCGTCCTAGCGAGTAGTTATGACAACAAGCGTCTGGGGTAAGAAGGGGTGCCATCAAATACACTGATGAGTCTAGGCAAGAGCCTTTGAGACGAAACGCATGACCTTTCCTCACCTTACTCAAATCCTACATCCTTCCAGTATCGCCATAATCATAATCATAAATAAAAATAAAAATGTAAATAGGTAGATAATAAGATAACACACTCTATACTCCTAAAAGCCTTCAGAATGACCGCTGCCAGACGTTAGCCCGTAAGACGTTAATTTCTTGGACGATTGCAAGCGCGTCTCTCGAATTCTTCGCGAGATTGATGACAAATTCGTTGAGAGAAATGAACAAAGTTAACGTTGAAAGGAATATTCGCGAAAAGATTTGCATTACAGAGAAGAACTGGCGATGTAACTTTTATTGTTTCGCCTTGAATAAAAATCTGCCAGCAGTTCGACCCTACAATAGCAATAGATATTTTCTTTCTCTCTTTCTGTGTGTGTGTTTTTTACAATGGATAGTAGTCTAAATCTGGACCATCGGAGTTTTTAATTACCATTAATTGATATATGACCGTTCAGTATATCTGTCAACCAGACAACCGTGCAGAACGTAAATAATACAATGACTGACACTCGTAAAAATTTATGAACTTTTCTGAATTCAGTAGTACGTTTCTATTTTTTTTTTTTTTTTCGTTCGCTGATATTTTCACGCAAACGCTTGAAAATGGATGTAAAAACAGATGGAAACCAAAGATTTAAAGATTCGAAATTCCTTCAAAGCTTCTCACAATTTCAGGTTTCGTATGAAATCTAGTTTCTTCGCAAAAATCGCGACCAACTTTCGCTATTGGAAAATTATGACACGTTGGTGAGAAAGCTGTCATAAGTTTTATAGCAGATGTACTTGTATGATCCGATGGGTGATTGCAGATTGCTGCTTATTGAATACTTATGAATACATACAGTGTAAAAGTTCGTAACTAAAAAAGTTGATCGCTTCATTTCCTAAATTTCGCGCAGAAACTTCCAACTACATTTCCCGCTATCACTTGATAGTGATTAATTCGGTTCTATAACTAAATCGTTTCAGTTACTGTAGAGCCAATAAAGTCAAACTTGAAGTAAACTTAAATTAATGAACCTCAGTTCCTCATCCACGTATTATATTGGTTGTTCAGAAAATAATTTTGTTTCTTCCGACGAGTATCGTCGGTTGTACTTTTAACCATTTTAAAAGAAAATTTTTTTGATTCCGTGCAGTTGTTTTTTTTTTACATCAAGAATGAAAAATAGAAAGGAGCATATTTTTTATTACCGAAAAGGTAAGACTGCTGTTCAAGCAAGAAAAGAGTTATGCACAGAATCAAAAACTTTATTTTGTAAAAGAAATCTTGAAATGTTAGTCGTCAAAATATATAATGACAATATATATTAGTTTAGAACGAAGTTGTACTGGTTAAAAGTACAACTAAGGATACTTGTCGAAAGAAACGAAATTAATTACCCAATGTGCAGAAAATATTTCGATAAATATAAATATGTCGGTAATATAAATAATTTTATAAATATTATAAATAGTTATATAAATATTTATATTATACAAATATTATAAATAGTTATATAAATAATTATATTATTTATACGTCGATAATTATAAATATAAATATGTGCGCGTTGCAAAGAAATTTATACCAATAGTTAATTACCTACTACTTCGAGGAATCCAGTATTGCTGGACATAGGGTCGGTGTTGACTTGGCACATGTACCACCCCCTGTCCGTTTCTTTGGTGTCGCGAATGTGAAGACACCATCTACGATGACCGCTATGTGTCACGGCGATCCGATGATTCTTCGTGATAACGTGAGTAGCGATCGTGAGGATCGTCTGTGTGTCCACTCGCAGCCACGCCACCTGTAGAACAAAGTGTACCAATTGTATTGTATGCTCGACGCGTTCGTCGCAGTTCTATCGAGGAGTATCGGACAAATATCGGTTAAAGACCATCTGTTGGAATATATGCTCTATCATAAACAGGAGCGAGTTCTCCGAAAGGTAATTTAACTTGAAACCCCGCGTTCCGCGGTGGAACTTGGGCAAAACTGAACTTGTTGTTCATCGACGACGTTGTAATCTAATTTCGTTGCGAGCTAACTTCGAAGAATTCATCCAGTCGATGCGACGTGATATTGAGCTAGGTGTCGAAGAAAGGTGAGATTATATTAATATCAATATTGTCGTCCGTATGGGTGAGAAAGTTTTTTTTTTTTTTTTTTTTTGAAATGAAATTACAAACTTTCGATTTCATGCTTGCTATTGACCATGGCAGAATTGACTTGTTTGAATGAAGTAATCGATGCAATTTTCAAAAAATGTCTGAACTTTGCAAACAGAGTAGGTGTACATTACTCAAAAATTAGATTACGTAGGATTGACAGAGTTTGGTGTTTGATTTAACCAATTGACACTATTTTCAGAAAATGTCATCGTCTCGTTGGTAAAACAAGTGAATAGTATTTAGCTTTCCAAAAATCACATAGAATT
This sequence comes from Tetragonisca angustula, assembly GCA_036937485.2. NCBI lineage: Eukaryota > Metazoa > Arthropoda > Insecta > Hymenoptera > Apidae > Tetragonisca > Tetragonisca angustula. Next base: position 465,739 of record JAWNGG020000087.1, on the reverse strand, counting down.
GATTAATTGTATGACTCGTGATGTTAGGAAGAGAAAGAAAACAGTAAAATGAATTAGTCTGTATACTGAAATGACGCGAGTATATATCAGTTCCAAATTTAAATGCGTTTCAGTCAATAATGAAATCCCAAGCATTTACTTCTTATATCATTAGAAGTATATTAAATTTATCATTGAGTGATACTTTCGTACGACTACGTAATTTGACAGTATGAAAATGAAATATAGAACCTGATACAAAACTGCTTTGTCGAAAAGTGGAAAACTACGAAGCAGGAATGGTTCCCACGTTGTAAAAGCAAATTGTCAATTTGCAACATGAAGTCAAAACTATAAATTGACAAAGATGCGTTCATCGCTCGCTAGCGAATTAAAATCTACCACCAATAGAACGGACAAGCAACCGCGAATCATAAACAGATCAACAAGCAACGTGCAATCCAAACACGCGGAAGCGAGCCGGAAGCGAGACGACATGCTCCGTTGTTCGAAAGCAATTCGGCTGGCGATTTCGCTTTGCTCTGGGAATGTTGGACGAACGAGATGGGGGGTGAAGGAAAGTAGGGGCCAGAATAATAAAAGTGAGAAGAAAAAAAGAGAAAAAAAAAAGAAACACACACGTGGCAACGAGAAACACTCAAAAGCGTTCCCGAGGAAACCCGCGATTGTCGGGCAAATCAAAAGAAATAACAATTTGCTTGACCTAGATGTCGCTTGTCACGCCGCCTCGCAACATGGCCTCTACCCACGGTTATATACGTGTACGCATTACAAAAATGCAGCCCGGTTGCTTCCACTCTCTGCTGCTGTTGTTTTATTCAATCCCCGCCACTTTCGCTTATACCCGACTCGTGTATTACTTTGGATGCAAGCTTTCGCAAGCGGTAGGTATTGTCTCGTCTTGCCGCGGCCAAGACATTCCGTTAAAAGTATACCGTGTACATACGTATGTACATCTCTATTTCGCCGAAACTCGGCGATAGAAAGAGAGAGAGAGAGAGAGAGAGAGATAAAATTTCGTCAGAACAAATCCTCACACGAGCTGTGTATTTGCAAACGTGCCCGTTGTACAAGTCTCCTCCCTCATCTTTTCGTTATTCCTTCTGCAACATTTCCTTCAACCACCGCCTATACTCTTCGCCCCCTCGCTGCGTCCTCTCACCCGACTCTCTTCTTCTTCTTCTTTTTTTTTTTCTTTTTTTTTGCCGGGGCGCGTTGCAGCGCTGTCTCTCAGTGACTCATTGTCCAAGTGCTGCGACAATGCGCTCGACGTTACCAACTGTGCTCGTTACATAAAAAGGAGAAACTTCCGCGCCAAACTCGTAATACACTCGACGCCGTTTTAAACCGCGTATTTCTTCTGCCGCGTTCCTCTTCCACCCTCGTTGTCGAGGCTCACTGTTCCCCCGCTTGATTTCACCCCCTCCTCGGAGGAATACGGGGCGCATCCACTCGAGCCGTGGGCAACGCGAGCAAGCAACTGAGCGTGTGTGCGTTGAACGTGCAACTATATGTACACAAACACACACATACGCGCGCGTAGAGTGTGTATACGTTCACAAACTTGAGCGTGCCGGAGAATTTCTGCGCCTTTATCCCGGTGAACGCGGCAGGACGCTGCAGAGTGCGGCCTCCGCGGATGGCAAGAAAGGAACGTTTCCGAAGGTTTCGCAAGGTTCTTTAACGGAACAAGGGAGCGAGGCGCGAAGCGGACCGAGCCGCTCGTCTCGAGAAAGAAAGACGTTTCGAAAGACAGACGGCGGGCGGCAGGGGGTGGCTGGTGGCTGCTGGCGTACCAAAAGAAAAGGAAGAAACGGACAAAGCCGAGGGAACTTGCAAATCGTGCGCGGCAGCCTTCAATGTTAGCTCAACGTAGTTTGCCCGGGACTATTGTTTAGCGGATGAAAAATTATATGGCTGGCGGGATACGGCGCGAGACGGCCTTGCGCCTCGCGAAACCTCGGTTTAATGATTGTTTTAACGATCATGTTACCGGCCAGCGTGTATTTAGGGGTAATGAGGTTCCGCGGAGTATTTTGACGAAAGTTGTGAGGATTAAAAATTTTCAAGAGAGACGCGAGAAAATTTCCTTCCGTTCACTCCTTCGTGCTCGACGAAGACGTTTCTTCTTGGAAAACCGTGACTTTCTTGGGGAATTGGGTCAGTCTCGAACGAAATCGAAATCCTGCTTCTCCCTTGGACTGAAATTTCCAATCATCATCATATGACTGCCTTTGTCTTGCATCGATCAATTCGCGACGCGAGAAGGAGGTACGTAAGATCAGTTTTAGATTTAGAGTTGTGCATCTTTCAACAAAAGTCAAATTACTTTCCTTGAATCTCGGAGGATCTGTTTACAGATATCACAATTAGAAATTGTTACAGACTTCAATTTAGTAACCACGCGACAAATACCGCCTATGTTTGCATATACGTTTACCTATACTACTAGCATATTAATAGAATAATATATACCTATCTAATGAAATTTTCAATCAGAAGCCCTCGACAGTAATAATATCCTCGTTTAATAACGATCCAACGGATTATACTTTGAACAGTATCATTTCTGTTAAAAGCTTCATCAAGGATTCAGCCTAAAATAATTTCATGGAAAAAATATAAATTGTTTCCTCGAATTGTAATACCTGCCGTTTCTCGTCGTACACCTTCGCAAGATTGAAACGAGGCTAAAATTGTTCTGCAGAGAGACCCATCTGCATAGAGATTTTCGTCATTCGATGAACCATCCATTATACTTCGATAAAAGAAGATTAACCATCCAATGACATCTATGTATTTCGTCGAACGTGACTGGATACAACCACATCTTCTTCCTTCGGTTTTATTTTCCTTCCCAGCAGTTGCTTTTCGTTTCCAGCCGAGATACTGATGATGTAGTTCTTTAATTTAGCCCGGACACCTCGGGCCTTCCGTCGGACTACACCGGCGTGAAAAATGACTGGGGAAAACTTCCCCACGGAAGAATAGCCCGCGGTAGCCTCGCAATGATCGCTCATCCTCTCCTCTTCGATTTCTCCCAGCATCTTTCGTCGTTCGCGTGCACCGTAACCGAGCTCCTCCGATAATCAACGAGAGAATGAACGATGGTCGCGAGTTTCGAGGGATGCTAAATGATCGAGAACCTGTCGATGTCCCGATCCGTGTTTTTTCTCTGTCGTAGTCGTGCTCGACATTCACGCTTGCAACGGGAGAAACTAGAGTCGAGCATTGAAATTTTAATAATTCAGCTTGATCCAGAAGAGGATGCCTCGATTTTTTTTTTTTTTTAATCATTTAACCTCTTTTCGTTATTCGTACGTTAGATGTTTTGCATACATTGGTTGCACGATTAATTTCTTTTGCTTTTTGGACCTATCTCTTACTAATTAATATTATTGGTCGATTGACAAGTCGGAAGTTTGCAAATGGAGTAATGAAAATCACCAGAATTCCATTCGTATCATTAGCGAGAGAATTTTTAAACAAACTGGACAAAATTTATAGTTGAACAGATATCTGTCTATGATAAAATAGTAATTGCAATAATTACAGAGATACACAGTCTAAAATCGTGATATACACGTCCTCGTCTCGTCCTCGTCTAAGGAATCACGAAACTGGGACGAAGTTAACGTTGAGTCTATTTTATGTGAGTCAACCAACTCGAACCTAATTTGTCTTATGTAGTTAGTTTAGGTTACTGGAGTTAGAATATGCAGTAGATTGTAGATGTAGCCAAGGTAGCTGAGTCAATAGACTCCGTCGAAATTAGTTGACTCGTATAATTTATCTACACAACGTTCAATTCTACAACACCGAGTAACATCGTCATTCAGTAATCTCTCAATTAATACGAATTTTAAAATAAATTCTCAACTTATTTCAATTCTTCTTCGGTGTTGTGTCCCGTTCCAATTAACGCGACTTAACGTCTGCAACTATTTCAATTAATTTTTCTCATGAACGTCGATAAATTTATTACCGCGAGACATAAAGCGAAATAATTGCGCGAAAATAGAAAGGAGAAAATTCCACCAACCTGTGGTGTGTTCATAAAATTCAATCGGACCACTGAAATGATACCGTGAATCAAGTCGAGTTAAATAAACCGGCGGCCTGAGTGTGTTTTCATACCGCGCGGAACGCGAAGCAGTATTTTCATTTTTTGTAAAATATAAAAATGCTTCGCGCGCGCAGTGAACAGAGTAATTTAATTGACGATATAAACGCACGAAACATAAACAACGCGGCAGCCAGCCGTCTGCCTTTGTATTTTAAATTAATTAATTCCGTCGGTCGGACGGTACTCAAATATCGCAAGAGTATCGCGCGGTAGGGATAATTCCTTTCGCGGTAGAGAAAACTCACCGGAAGTGTTTAAAATTCGCGTGAACGCGGGGGCTCGTCCCGCTCGAACGAGAAATCCCGAACAATTGGGAAATTTTTCAATTTCCAATTTTCGCGTCCTTGGTGGCCGCGGCGATCGCTTTTATTTATTTCGCGGGACGATAATGCAGAATGAGTGGTTAAAAGTATCAACGCCGCGTTATCCGCGAAATATAATGTCGCGTTCTGTTTACCGTGCCACCGTACGGATTAAATTCTGATTGCGTTGCAAATGCCACTGATTAAATTTTTAAATCGCCATTGTACGATCGACGAACGTGCCCGTGTCACGGGGATCGTTTTCGTTTTGTTACACGAAGCGGAACGTTAAATGTTCTAAGCGTTGCACTGTATAAAACATAGCGCCTCGTTCGACGTAAATTTCAATGTTGTTCTAGCATTTTGAAAAATTTAACAGCTCAGCGGAAATATTTGATAAATCGTTTGAAACGAATCGTTCGTGTTTTACTGTTTGTGAAGTACAACGTTTGACAATCCGTTTAATTGTACGTTTAGAGTGTCGCGAAATACTTGTTGTTGTCGCGTTGTTGCGTTCTCTTCTGCTTTGAAAAACTCGCAGAATTAAACAATTACAAATCCTGACCGTTTAGGGGTTAATATTACACTTGCGAGGGGAATTCGTTATCGCCTGTTTTCTTCCACGTTCGTACAAGGCCGTAAATTAATTTCACGTTGCTGTTAAATTTATATGCATTTTCCTGCATTTCACCTCGGCACAGAGGAAGTGGAAATTACTCTGTATCTATTACATGAATGAGAATTCGTGCGAACGAGAGGCTGGCAGTGAGAATCGGAGTTCAGTGTCACAGGAAAGCAAATTGCATCAACATTGATTCTAAATGTTGATTTAACTAAATTGATCAATCACCTGTCGTCACTGTGCCGTGGCATTGTTGTATTTCACATTTAAACGTAACTCGCATTATCTCGATTTACATTTTTGAGTATTGATCACTTGAGTACTCGGAGCAATGTGAGGTAAGGTTGTAAACAACGTACGTGCATTGTAAACACGAAACGCGCGTATTTAATAAAACATTGTAATATTGGTTTACGGATGACTGGATGCATTGCTCATTAATTCATTCTCGTGTCGTTTCGTTTCGCGCGCGTGCGCATCAATTGCACACGTTCTTCATTATTGCTCGTATTATTTACACTGGAAAGAAAACAGGCATTAATTAACCATATTATAATTACCTTGAACCCGTTGATCGCCTCTGGAAAATCTCAAACAATATCAACAAGCTGGAAATCGGCTATGAAATCATGCAATTCATGAATCAAGCAATGCTACAGCGGTAAAATAGCAGTCGAACAGACAAGCTGCGAAACAACGTACATACATTATCGTTTCGATAAATCACGAGTGACGACGATAAATTACGAATTATCAGGTTATTTGATAATTCCTGCCTATACACAGAGAGACATTAAATACGATCAGTTTTAATACAAATCAAACAATAAATATTTACAAACGACCTTCTGCAACAATTTCTGACGAATATGTTCGGATCGTCGATCGTAATTAAATGAAAAAACACACCCTGACGAATCTGAAATTTGGAGATTTGGAAAATCGGTTGCTGCAACGAGGAGCAATAATAACAATTATTATATTCCATATTTACATATTCATGTGGAAACAGTCATATTCTATGAGTATGTTCTACAGACGATATCTGTTGGAAAATTAAACTAGATTTTTTTTTTTTTTTTTTTTTGATGTAAAAAATCAATTGTTTCACAATATATACTTTTTCTCTGATTTTTCCTGACGTTTCTCTAATTCGCAGATTTATTTCAACCTCGGTCCATATCTTTTGGTTGTTTCTGAACGTAGGATACTCTACAGCCGTTGGCACTCGTGCTGTCTCTGGAATTAACCAAACTCAAGACTTACAAATTCAATTTTCCCGTAAACGAACTCTTAAACAGTAGAGTATTGCTCTTACTTTCTGAGTTATTCGCCAAGTAAGTATCACTTGAAGAATTAACTTGCTAACTCTACAATTAGCAGCGGATAAAAGAACTAAAACTATAACCAACAAAAGTACCAAAGTGGTAGTGAATAATTCACCGTGTCCCACGGTTACTCGCGCTCAACAGATGTCCTGCAACTCGCAGCATCGAAAATAACTCGAAGACCGATTTCCCGATTGATTTCTCCTCCGCGATTCTTTCTTCGAAAGGAATAAACTTGATGTTTGCTACGATCGATGTTATATCGATCTTTGTGCGATTATATCTCTGTACGATTTCAGATAAACGAAAAGAGGAATTGCGGGGGGGGGGAGAAGGAAAGAAACGAGTTGGACATCAATAGGTTGCCCACCACGAGTATTCCGATTCGGTGAAAGAATCATCGAAGCCAAGATACAAGCAACAACGAAACAGGTATATTGGATTATTCAAATTTTCTCGCGGCGTGCCACGCCATTGGAAAATATTGAATATTCCGGTGTGTAAATATTGGAAATTCTGAAATACTAGGAAAACACAGTGCTTCGGTTATGGAACGTCGTACGCTCAACTGTGTTACGTACTACCGATAATCATATCCGTACGTAGCCGTTTACGAAAGAAACATTTCTTACGCGACACGTCGTTGGCGACTTCATTCCTTCAACGAAGGAATTATGCGTGTATTTTCGTCCGCGTTTGAAAACGAACGAAAGTCATCGATCGATGAAACGCAGATAAAGAGAAATAAAATTAGGCTTAAAGACACAGAAGATTTTTAACTGCTTTTGTTTTGTCAGTTTTATCGAAATTTGCATGGATACGAAACTGTTCTGAAGTTACACTAGCAACAGAACATGACTGTCGTGATTATATTGGAAAAATTTTAACGAACTTGAGAATGCACAGTGGTTCACGCAAGTATTTAAACACTTAGGGTAGAAAACTTTTGTGTTCATGTTGTGTTACACGAAACATTTTGAAATTCTGTCGGAAGCAATAATAACCGCTGTGATCAAACTTTGAAAATAGAAAATTTGTGTAGAAATTGTAAGATACTGTAAACATGTATTTGGTAGAAAATTGATATAAATGTCAAATATAATCTCATTGAGGCTTATTCGTGTAATGAATAATTAAATTGTCTGCATAATGTATTACACAAATATATATATATAATATATATATATAATATACAGTACATTTTACAACACTAGGCAAATTTCAGAAACATTCTCCAAGTGTTTAAAAAATCTTGGCCACTGTATAAAATACTCGACGTGCAGTGTCGATGTTATTTGTCCCGGATACTTCGTGAATTACAGTAATATTTCATTCTCCGCGAGTCGCGGTATATAAAGGCACCTCATCCGTGAATGACTGATAGAAAAACGTCGGCAGAGGGAACTTTTGAACAGAGTGAATCTAGTTGGAATCTCTGGCGGTTTCAGATTTAGGTTTCAGATATTAGTGAAAGTAGAAAAGCTATGTTTTTGTAGGGTAAGCGCAGGGTGTGTAGTATGGAATTTCCGCCAGAATTGGAGGCAGTGGAAATTACTGGGGCACGATTTGATTATATTGGAGTTAATGGAATTCAACGATTTAGATTTACAACGATGGGCGAAATTAACAAGAACCGATAGAAAGTGAAAGTATTGCGGATATACGCGTAATAAACAATGCTATGAAGCTCTTTCTTTTTCCACAGTGATTTAAAATTGCAACATAGTTGTTTTTCATTCAAGTATAAACTTCCCAATTTGTTCTCTGTTTTAACACCGAGTGCAGGTTCGTATTGGAGTTTCTGTCAATGGTGTCGTGATGTAAATAAAAAATTCATCATACACATGTTTAAAATACATCGATGAATTGAAACAACTAAAACATTTTTACGCTCGTTATACTTATTTATCTCGTAGAACTTTTATACAATATACATATATATATATAAGATTCCATTTAGAAAAGTTTTACATACATGCATTCCCACTTTCATTTTAAATTCCAAACGATCTTACATTAAATACGTACCAGAATAAAATACTCGATCTATCGTGCATGCAAAATTCATCCTCGAAAAATGTGTCTGTATAACCCACTTTTAAATATAGCACCGCCGAAAAAAGGAACGAAGCTCTCTCAAACGAGGCCCGATAAAATAATGAAACCGACAATGAACACTATCTAACGGAGAACTGGATCCCTGCATACTCTCGTCCTCGTTCTAAACGCGGACTCCCGCGAAGGAGAGAGAGAGAGAGAGAGTTGTGGAGCCGTGATCAGGTCAGGTTACCGGTTAATTCGATGGGTTATCAGAGGACACGCGGGGAGATAAGCATCTGTCTGCAATGTCAAAGTTTGCCAGAGTGACAGAGAGACGGAGAGTTGGTGAATCGTGGCGGAGAAACGAGAGGTGGAACGAAGGGCTGTGGAACACACGGACGCTGCAAGTACAGGGAGGATAATTAGCCTCGCCGGAACAATCCGCATAATTATCGTCCGCGGTGCGTCTGTCCCTGTCGAACGTTGTTTTTCCCCTACCTGCCTGATTCGAATCAGCCCGTCTTCGTCCGGCCGATGGCCTCGAAACGTTTTACATCGACCGACAAACATTCCTGCCACGATTCGAAACACACCACGGTATCACGTCGATGATCCGAACGACAACCAATGAACCGCTTTTACCTAAACAAGGAATACACTGTTAATTGTAATCGCTGGTGGAGACCACGGTTTGGCTAATTACAAAGGTAATCATCGTAACGAATGTCACGTACGGATAATCCTTTTCGTGGACGCATGCCAGAACGGACGGGGGACGATGTACCTCGGATAGTAGTTTCTGAATTACCCCGCTGATGACGTACCCATTCGCACGATGATGAAATAAATATTAAGAAATTATGGATTTCAGAAACTGTTCGTCGAGCGATTACGCACAGTAATCTCCTTTCGAGAGAGCGGAGAATTGAATTTTTTCATTTTCCAGACAGTTATTTCGATGTGCGTTCTGATTATTATTATTATTTTCTTTCTCCCCTTTAGATTTAGTACTATATTTTTCTTTTCTTTTAAAGAACAGAAGATTTTTTAATGACGGAACAGAGGATTGTTTTAATGTGGACGCGTGTGTTGTAAATTTCGTGCTTCAACGCAAACCTTTGTCGTTTAATTAAAAATTTTTTTAGAATCGCGTATTTTCCATCTGGAAACGTTCGCGTTTCAGAAGATGTAATATTTGAGTTGGGCAGCGTGGAAATTCTTTTATTCCTGTAATCCTTGTGTTTCACTTGAACGGAGGTAAATTTTTTAACGTGCTTCTAGATCGTTTGAACGGATTTGAATGTTTTTAAATTTCCCTGTTTCGCATGCTGGAAGAAGTTCTTCTGTGAAAGATACTCGTAAACTGCAAAGATATTGTAAATAAAGTAATTAATTCCACAAAATTGAAAACACGATTAAATCGTACTCGTCACGATGGAAACCACGTAGAAGAAGAAGGAGTTTCAATCAGCGTCCCTTGCAAGTAAAGTCTGTCATTTTGCAAAACTTCAACGGGAGAAAAGATAAATTACTTTGAAGTCGCTGCATCTTGGAAATCGAGTAAACGAACAATTGTCCGAGGTAGCTGTTTAAAATGAGACACTCAGTGTAGCACATTTCATGTTTCGCTTTCAGCGCGACAAAAGATATTTTTGAAATTGTGAAACGCGAAATCGATATTCGTGCTCTTTATCAGGAGTTTGTAATAAAGATGAATGTCGCGAAGGATCAGATTGAGAAAATCAGAGACACCATCCCATTATGAAATTTATTAGCCTAGGGTAATCAATTTTCACGTTATCTGAGAAGAAAGATGTAGTATGATAGAATATCCATTGTTCAAATTAATTGGAAGGCACGACAGTTTGGACAAGGGATAATAACTTACATCAAAAAAGAAAGCTGAAATAAAGGATAATGTCGCAATCAATGCGCCTCGAATTTGCAGTACACTTCTCGTTACTTTCTCTGCTTCTTTTCAGTTTCAGCGTTGCGCCAGTAGTACAAGTCAATAAATACGCCCACCAAACATTACGTATTTCTATTATCATAATTAATGATTTATTATCAATTACGTACACTTCTTCAATGTATATTTCAAATGTCGAAAATAACAATTTCAATAATTCTCGTGTATTAAATGTAGATTTATCTACATCCAATCCTTCTTATAAGAATTTATCTTTCAAACATCACTACTGTTTAAACCTGCTTATCGCAATTGTCCTCCATTCTATGTATCCAAATTGATTTTTAAAATTAACGACTAACTAACCATTTCGAGATCAAATGCGAATTTTCTACAAGAAACAACGTTTCTCTTTCGTTCTGCTCTGTTACACGTCGCATCACGCGCGTCATCGATTTCGAAACAACCAACACGTACCTTCCCATGCTCCTCCGCTATTGTCGCGAAACTCTCTAACCCTCTATCAAAAACACTGTCGAAAAGAGACCAGCTCCAGTCACGATTTCCACCTGGGAATTCGTCAACGTGCACGAAAAGCGGGAGAAAGGAAGCTCGATGGGAAAGAAAAGCGGAAGGGAAAGGAAAGGAGGTAACGGGATCAATTCTACGGGCAGTGTACGATGCTGTTTCCCTCGAGTGACACCCGGCTAATACACAGTTGCTTGTACGCGCTTTGCACGAGATCGCGGCCGTCTCAACACGATGAACGGGTAGCAGCGAGATATCTGTCAAGCAGCCTCCCTCCAATCCTGTCTCGGCTAGGACAACCCGTAAAAAGCATTCTCCTACGGTGTACCCTGACGTTACTCACGCCGCCGTCAGACATCATTTTTCATATCTCGACCCCAGGAATATCTGCCACCGCGACGGCTGACATTTTCCACCACCACCACCACCACCCACCACTACTCCCCCCCTGTCTGACGTCGACAATGTGCCACGTTGATTGAATCGTCGAACGTCAGGGTGTACCTCCGTTCCATCCCCCTTCACCCCTTCCCACTCTCTTTCTCTCTTACTCTCTTTGTTTATACCCGTATATTCCTCTTCCATTCATTTCTTTTCCTTCTGCATCCACCGGGTGCAAATACCAGGGGAATGTACATATATAATTTAAGGGGTCGAAAGGCAATGTCGTTGGCGAGGTTCGTTTTCTCAAGTTACGAATGATTTATTTTATTTCATGCATTTCATGATGGAAATGTATCGATGAATCAGAGTTCAAGTTTCACAGTTTCGTGATTCCTGTCAAATTTCGCTTCTTTTCGCAGGTTTGTCTGTCGATTGAGAACTGTACGAACGACGATGAATGTTAACGTAAGTTTCTATAAAAAAAATTGCGATACCATCGTTTGTCTTTGTTTTCCATTTTTGGAGGAAGTCTACAGTTTTCGAATATGTATCAATCTTCTTTGATCTTTTTCACGCGTACGGTTAATTTCTGAAACGGGTCATATTAAGAAACATCTCTCTCTCTCTCTCTCTCTTTCACTTTCCGCTCCATCAGCCCTAAGACTTGATTCTTAACGAAATTCCATCGTGGTAATTCCCAAAGCACTCGTGTAGGACCTATCGTGCTTCCTAATGCTTTGGCATTTCACTGTAGGGAATTGTTACGTCATGTGGTTCGTGGTGTGCAGGGTATCCGTGAATACAAATGTGAATTTTCGCAATAAAGGTAAGCGGGAACGCAAGATTAAAATTATCAGGATAGTCAAAATGACTAATTATTCTTAATTTGTCCTTGTAGAGACAATGCATTTCTAGAGATCTGTTCCTCTTATTTCTCTGATGCAAGTATTACAGTTTACTCGACGGCAGTTAAGGATTCAATATAAACGGGACAAAAGTGACAGAAAAGAGATAAAAAATACGCGACGTAGTGGCGTTCAAACAGAAGTTTAGACGCCGAGATTGATTCCACTTCTAACAATCCATCTTGTTAAATGACATCATCTTTTAAATAGTCTTCCGCGAGAATTTTATCAACGTACAATTTCAATTTCAATTATTACTTGAAAAGACGTAATTATCAAGATTAAAGTCTGTGAAACTGAAATTTCAAAGGTGTAACTTTTGCACGTATGTCAGTACGTTGTACTCAATTGAACGATGATAAAAAGAAATCTCAATAAAATAAAAAAGATATTCGTATCATAGAGAACAAGTAACTAGATTATGAGAACTGAGATTTTGAAGAACAGAATTCCCGTATTATATATTATAATTTTTGAATCACAAAAATGCCTTTTTGTCGCTTCCTCTAATGTCCAACAGTAACGAGTAATACGGACGTTGTTCGAATTTTACCAGCGCCAATCTTCCAAGCGCAGGCCACGAGACGTCGAATTTGACCCAAGTGTCGCAAGTTTGCTCTTTCGTCGAGAAAAAGCGGCAGCGAGCTCCTCTGCTCGAGGAAACGTCTAACAGAACAGATATAATGTCAAAGCCATACCCCGAGTAACCCTCTAGTTTTTTACTCTGCAAAAAGGGGAAAGGAAAATAGCGCGGGCGCAAGGGAAAAAATAAACGGTCGAAGAGGAAGAACGTGTAAGACGTTAATGAACAATGAAAGCAAAAGTATGTATGTAGATATGAAAATTGAATTTTATTACTTAAACCGGGAATACTCGACGTAACTCGAGGAAAGGAAGAAGGAAAGAAGGAAAGAAAGAAAGAAAGAAAGAAAGAAAGTATCGTTGTGTGAAGGTTAACAGCAACGTCTACAGCCTTTTGCTTTCAGGGATATCTGCCTTGGTAGGACTGTCAGTTTAATTCGTAACAAAATAGGCGAGAGGCGTTGTCAGTTCTTGAACGCTTGGATTTCGGGATCATGTAATCCTGAATATCTTCGCGTAGGCGTCGGGCCGTGATGGCGACGCTTCTGAAAATGAGCGCTAAACGTGGGCTTAATCCGGGCAAACTGAAACCTGATGTATCATCTCGTTCGTAAACTTGAAGTTTGCCAACTTCATTTATAAACCAACCTCTGAACGAAGATTCTCAACAGCGATAAAAATTTGTTACGCTCACCGGCCGGAGTGATTAAGATAGAAGTGTCGTATTTTCGGAATCTCACGACAAAGTTCTCTTACTTTTTCTTTTTTTCTTTTCTTGGAAATTTTTCAATTTTTCAGTGTAAGTGGATCATATCTGGTAGAAATAAATATTCATCACTTGGCTTTAGCACTATTTTAGTAGAACAAGTTGAAATAAACTATTTATTCTACGATATATGTTCTCGTAATAATAGAATAAATTACTCTCAGTGTAGTGAAATCGCTCACAAAAGTCGTCAAAAGATAATCTTTATTTTAATAAAGTATAATAACACTCAAGTATAAAAAAAACGATAAGAACAGTTCCAGTATCAAATGCTCAAGAACATACTAAACGACATTGCAGTAAAATTTCAATGAAAATAACCATTTTACAAAGTAAACGAAGAACCATGTTTAATTGAGATAAGATATAAAGTATACGTGAAGAGGTGCGAGCTAATTGAACAACTAATCAAGAGATAGTACGAAACCAATAGGTTTCATCGTAATCAAATTTCCCGACGTTGATGTTCTCCGGGGCAACTGTTCTCATTTCGCGAATACCGTTGCACGAACGATTTATCCGTGTTGAACGTTAAGGTGGATCGAGTGCCTCGGAACATTAGTCACTAAATATCCCTGATGATGTATTTTCTAGGACTATAATCAAGCCGCGGCATTGTGCGCCTATACTTCGTTCGTAGCTCGACGTTGACGGTAATTATAACCTGATACGATGACTGGCATGTTTATTGTGATAGCGTATCTTGTACACTCTCGTCTCTGTCACGAGTGCCTTATAATCGCGAGTAATGACCGATTCGATTGTTTTTTCGAAAGGCGATTGCGAGGATAAACGATACTTAAGGATTATAGATTTTATATTTTACATCTCGTCCACTTTACACTGTCGTTTTACGTTCTATACTTTATCATTTTATTGGTGAAAGGCGAGAGACGGAAATTACTTTGTAATTTACCTCTTTGAAACATTCGACGAGTCTGCTGTCGGAAATACGAGGACTAAAATTTTTTCAAAACTCCAAGGGGAGAAAGAGTAATGACAATAAATTTTAATTCGTAATCAGTGAGAAAGGCTCTTTCTTATCAAGCGCGTCGTTCTCAAAACTAACGAAAACTATAAGAAAAAAGAAAACTTCGAAATTATTATAGCTAACGTTAAACGTCTCGTTTCAAACTACTCCAGTCTACATCATCGAGTCTACATCATCCCGTTCTCCCCGTATCGCGGGGAAGAAGGAAACTTTCAGCCCGTAAAGTCAGAGACCGAACTCATTTCAAATTTTATAACGCTTGTTGGAAATCTCTGTCGCTTGTTGGGAATTTATATTGTCAGAGGAGCGACGAACGAAAGGAAAATAAAAGGCCGTGTGGAATTGGTCATAAAGATAGAAGGGAATTGTAACGTACAGTCGAAGACAGGATACGCGTAAAGGGCTGTCAGTACTTATCAAGCACTCCTTTGAACATAAACTCACGCGGCGGCAACTGCAGGCAAACAATTTGCGAAGAGGGTTTTCAAAGGAAATAGTTAAAGCACAGGCAAGCAGCGTTAATGGGATTTCGTTGTAATGGAAGGTTTTTTGGGTATTATAACGTGAAATTAAATGTGAACACACGTGCGCCGAGTGTCCCCCGTTTAAACAGAGGGAAGAATTTGTCTACGTATAGGTGAGTCTGATTCTAGAGACGTTACACCAATTTCTTTTTAAACTCTGTTTATCGTTACTTGTTCGCAATTATGAAAAATTACGAAATAAATTTCGCAATACGAGACAATATGTCACAGATTGTGGAATATCGTATATTAAATTAATATTGTACTTTACTACAAATTGTTGAAGTTTTAATTGTACGTTGTTACAGATTGTCGAAGTTATTTTTAACAAGACAGTTTCGATTATTTCAGATGAAGATGGACTTTACATTTTAAAATGAATTTTGCATTAAATCGCTGTGAAACTTTTCTCTATCAAGATCAAGTAATTTTTTTTTTATTTAAATCGATGTCAGCACAGGTATAACTTACAAGCAGTGCTGATTCAGATCTGAAACGGATGCAGGGAACGTTTTCTTCTGGCTCTTATTAGAATACACAGCGTGGGATCGCACAGCGTGTTCCACGTCATTCGAATAAGTTATATTCCTAGAAAGACGAGAAAGAAGCAACCTAGAATAGCGTGGAACACCCCCAGCTATATATCTACGTCCTGAAATTAATTTTTCATATTTCATTTTTATAAGTCCTACAAACTAACAGAGTCTCGTTGGAAAAAAGAGGAAAGTCCTTCAATCCCTCAACTACTCTCGAAAACCATACTTTACAGGTTAAACAGGAGAAATATTTTGTTAACTTTAATGATACTAAATTCTTAAGCAGATACTCATGTTCCGGGTATCCTTCTTCAATTCGTCGACGAATTAAAGGGATGAAAAGTAAAGCGTTGGAAAGCTTCGTGACGTATAGATAAAATATACTCTGCGAACAGACGCGAATTACATAACGAGATAAGTAAAATTTCTCACTATATAATCCTGCTACAAAAGTATGCCCGTGTTGTAGACACGTGGATTACCATTACAAATATTAAGGCCGACAGGTAAGCAGTGTGCATTTATGATATTCCCATGGTACAAGTATTTCAACAGAGAGTTTAATGCTTGTCGATATTTACATTAAACGTTGGGAATAATTTATACGCCATTTTCAAGTCTAACAAATCCAGTCGGTAAAGTTAAGTAATGCCCACGCGAAAAGTAGTTTTTAAATAAATGATTATTAATTTCCATTTGCGGATTCTGTTTATTTGTTTACTTACGTGCTCTTTCTCAAAGTTAATAAGAATCTCCAGTCTGAACGAAACGTGAAAAATGTTCTCTGAATATTAGAAATCTTTCTTGCTTGTTGAAATAAGAGCACGATTGAAATCTTGGGAAAGGGTGATAATAATTTTCGACTGTCGGTTCGAAGACGAGTCCGTTGTTTCAAGTAGAAACGCGCAACTCCTTGCGCTATTTAAAAAATCTTTAATGAGACTGTGAAATATATTTTAACATCTCTGTTAGAATACTTTGTACAAAGGAAATAGGACACTTTACATATCGTACAAGATGGAGCGCATAATTGGAGTGGTTCAACGTGCGGAGGATACAGTAGAAGTGAAACGATGTATGTGTAATAGAGTTCATTTTCCTACGATCCTTCGTTCTTTTGAAATGCAACGATATAAAGAACGTTGTACTTCTCGTGTCTTCATGTTTATTCTGATCGACGTTAGGTGTTCGAGCAGTGAATATATTCAATTGGACGCTTTAACAAAAATTGAGGAAACTGTCGAAGCATTTATAGTTGAGAGCGCCTCGACTATAGTGGCGAATCAAACAGAGGGAGAATTAACATCATCAAACATTCATTGATTAAACGAACTTCTCAGCAAATAAAGCACGCTCGGAAAAGAAAAATTTAACGCATGACTTTGCAGTTCAATTTGAATTTTGTACTTTGCAAAATATCATTCGTTTCGTTATGAAACACATCATGTACTTTTGCGTAATGCAATATAACTTTATCGATGTTCAACGAGTTAATAAACCGAGACGATGATATTAGTTCAATTGTACGAGAGAAACCAGAGAACAGATTGATTTCTTCCTATGGTAAAACAACGATACAACGTTCAAGTACAAGTCACACACTCGATCATCGGCTGGCGCACTTCAACTTTCCATGTTCGTCGGCTTTAATTATGTGCTATCAACGTCAGCGTGCGTTCCATTGATTATTCAATAGCCCTCGATAATGAAATCGCTATTCATAAGCTGAAATTAAATTACAACCTCGTGGAACTTGGCCCGAACGCACCAGTCCTATTTTAAGAGACTGTTTGAACAGAATTCCTTTTCTTTTCGTGGAAATTTTCGCGACATATTCGTAATACCTCACTGTCACATCTCAACATTTTGAAACACGACGAGTATTCAATACACCGTACAAAAGTCTTAGGATATTTCATTCTTAATCCCTGATGTTTATCATAGACGTGTTTATCATAAATTCTTAAATTGCACGTGTATTGCATGAATACATAAATATTTCACAGATTTTTGTATAAAATGCTGATTAATTACTTTTTTAGTCTTGAATAAATATAGTATTTGCTTTAAATGATTAAATAACTCGTTAAGAATTAAACGAATTATCTTGTATTATGTCGTTTATGTACAACACTATAATGTTGTATTATTTTTTATGTCTAACAATCCTCAGATATTTCATTAAACTTGGAACTTCTAATTTTATAAGACAAAGCAAATAGTATAATTTTGAGGGGAGCTGGAAACAAAAATGAAGGAAATGAAAACTAAACGTGAAGCACAGGTAGCCAACGTTGGGTAGAAAACTGGAAAGAAACATTGTGAAGAAACATTAGCTGAATTTGCTGCGGTGGCGATAAAACGCGGTCTTTTGAAACAACGCGAATGATAATTGCCTTGCTTTGTCGAAATTGCCAACTACCGTCTATCCCAGACTATCTTGTCCGCTTGTCATAAATTCGCCGAGATGAAATTGCGCGAAGAACAGATTTTTCTTTTGCCATTCATGCTTCATTTAACAAGGGGAAGCTGGAAGATTCCAGCGAAAGTGGCCGACACGCGCTCGAATAACCGACGAGCAATTAAACACCTTCTTTTAATATTTCGTTCAACGTTTTTCGTCGAAACGTATGATGTAAAATGGTGCGTTTGACTGTCATTTTGTACCTTTTCATTTTGGAAATTTGGGCAAAGTGTGTTGTTTCGGAACGCAAGTATTTCTGGACTCACTGGAAACGTTATTCCAAAAGTCTTTGAATTTAATATTCTTTTAAATTATGTCGTGATGAAATAGTAAAATTTTTAAATTTTGAAAACTGCGGGACAGTGAAAAATTGAGTTGTACGATTGCAATGTCACGAGACTAAAATTTTCAAACTACAGAATCCTAGAATTGTAGATCGTAAAATTGTAAGATTCATTTAATTCTTAACCTTCGATTTATGAATTATTTACTGTACGAAGAGCTTCGCATTTACTAACGCAATGAAAATTGGAAATACGGAAAGAAAACAGAGAGAGATTTATTGGATGAGCGATTAAACAACAATAGCCTATTGTGAAATCATCGTGAGAATCGTATAAATAATAACGAAGATACGAGTACGAAAAGACCCGAATTTAACAACGAATTATTAAAAAATAATATTAATTCGTTTCTCATTCTCATTAGTGAGAAAGTAATTTCTCGTAAGAAATTTTCCAGCTAGAAATTGTATAAATTATATGGACGTTTTAATAATTATGACTGCCACCTGAATGTAATTTAACTGGCATTATAATTTAATAAATTTCAGTGGACAGAAAACTTCTTGGTACATCCATACGAGCTTAAAGTTAAATAAACTCAGATTCTTGTTGCCTTAAGAACGGAATTCCGTTCCATCTGTGTAAGTAATTCATTTCTACCGTAGCGTCCAT
Source organism: Tetragonisca angustula (assembly GCA_036937485.2). NCBI lineage: Eukaryota > Metazoa > Arthropoda > Insecta > Hymenoptera > Apidae > Tetragonisca > Tetragonisca angustula. Next base: position 446,776 of record JAWNGG020000087.1, on the reverse strand, counting down.
CGTTTCAGCTGTTGCAATTAAGAAATTGAAAACGAGATTCCACGAAAAGAACAGAATATGCCGCTGTTAAGGCAATTTCGATTACTGTCCCCGTAACAGGGACGAACAAAACAATTTTCTATAATTAATCTTCGTCACGCGGGTCTTTTTTCTTTTTTTTTTTTTCATCTCGGATCAATGAACGGAGCATGAATACTGCAACTATGATTAATTACGATGCAAATGAAACGGAACTTAAGATTTCTGCACGTTGAATATTTATTCGAGTAATTACGTGTCTTCATTTTTGTAAAACATTACAATAGTCTTTTGTATATTCGAAATTAATTATAGTGATGTATAATAATAATTTGATTAATGTATATAATTTTATATACGTAATGTAATTTTAAAACTATTTAATTAAGTAAATTGTAAAAATTATTTTCAATTATTTTCAATCAAAACTTTCAGTTATTAATTTTTATAGTGAAACTTATAGATTTTTCCAAATGGAGATGGTAAATTTTGATTTATAATTTATAATCCTTCGTTGCAATTCAACGATTGGATACTTTTCTAATTAAAACGGATAAAACTATATTCGTTCAATGAAACTGACTAACTTGGCAACTCGCTTTAAATTTATATTTTTAAATTCGCATTTATTTCAATTGCGCTGCGATTGTAAAGATTGATTCGCCGAAAGAGACACGTGCATCAGTGCGCATGCGTTCGCACAAACATATTTTGTTCATCGAGAAACGTTCTATTATCAAGATCCACGAACATTAACGCTGCGAAAGATTGGTTTAACTGATCTTAAGACGGTGCTTTGTCAGCTTACGACTTTGTTTCGCCTATCCTCAAACAGATCTGTTAATTCATTTCAAAAAGCGAAATCCCGCGAGAAGTAAGCAGATAAATTCACAGATTTCCGCTTAATTTACAGGAAGCCTGGTTAAACACAACTAGTAAAAAAATTAAAAAAGCAAAGCGTGAGAGTCGGTTTGCGTTAATTGAAATTCAAGCAACTCGACGAATGTTCAGTTTAAATTTCAACTTCTGCTTTTACGACACAATCGTGTGCTTTTACAGCTACGAGGCTCGTTTTCGTCAAGTATAGTATTAAAGGACAATGGAAAATTTTGATCATTATGTTACCAGCGCGATAATTAGACTATAGTTATGAGAAATTAAGTGGAATGTAACATGTGCACAGTGCCTATACGTAATATGCAGAGACGTGCAAAATATTCAAAACGGAGTAGTCTTTATGGTACTTGACAAATAAAACAATCTAAACTCAACGTGAAATTGTCAGTCGAAGCAACGTAGGATTACATATATTTTTACAATGGAAATATAAAACACGGACGAAAGAAGATGAGTGAAACGTGGAACGAAGAAAGATCAATTTTAACCTTCTCCTTGCATTCCTGTCAATAAATAATCCTCAAAAAGTTACCCCACTCTTGATTCAATATATTTCAATTGAATCGCGAAATAATAATTTATGGAGAAGAAAATGACCATGTCATCGATTTCACTCGATGCTTCTTGGCTTCGCAGAAAAGACGAAGGAAAATAGAGGTAAAGCGATCTAATTTTTCAAACATTTCTACACCGACGTTTCTCGCCCATTTTTATCGCTATGTCATTCCCGCTTTGCGAACATGAATTCATAAATGAAGAAGACACAAAAGATCTTGCGCTCTGATTTTTATTCGCAAAGGATATACGTGTATTCCTGCAAATACCCTGGACTGGATCCGGAAGATCGATTCAAAACAAATACGCATAACTTTCGCTTGATCCGGATATCACGATGCACGAATATATATATATATATATATATATATATATATATTTTCTCGCAGGAGGCACGAGGAGAGACGCGCGCAAGTCGCAACAATGACATTTTGCATTATCCGGAGACTTGTCATCTTGCCATTTCACTCGCGAAATGTCGTTCGCGAGGCGGATCGGGCGGAGAACTCGCCGAAATGTCACATCCTCGCAGCTCTTTTTTTCCGTGACGCGGTTCGATCGTTATCGATATCGTTTCGAGAGTATCGAGGCGCAGCCAGGTGAACGTGAAGAGCGAGACAGGGGAATTTTGTTTGGGCGAACAGCGCGAGCTTTAAATCGTCGAAATTGAAATAAATCTTTGAGAGTGATAGCGGGAAAAAGGGGTAGGGAGGGATGGCAGAAGAGGAACACAGAAGAAATATGTACGGCTCGTTTTTCGCAACGAACGTTGTGCATCTCATTTCATTTTTTGGTTCGTTTGTCCTTTGCGCCCGTCGTTTCGTTTTGTTGGCCGAAAATTGCTCAAATTACGGGGACGTGACGAATCGAGGCGAGGAAATAATTTCTTCAACTCTCGGACGGTTTAGGATAATTTTGCGCAGTGAATCAGATTTTTGGCTCGATAACATATTAATTAAATATGAATTAATGGCGTTTCTTCTTTTATTACGACATTTCAGTTTTGTGAATTGTTCTGCAACACAACCGAAGAGAATAATACATTTAAAATGTTCTTAACACGATATATCTTTACCGATACAACTGTTCCATAATTGTACAATTATTCTCCTCTTCAACACAAATTTATCTCACAGTCATGCTGTTCCACGATTAAGATTTAACTTTCTACCACTAGAATTTTCATCGCTCGAGAGGGAGAATCTGTTAATAAGGTATCATGTTAACTGAACATAATTAATATATAGACTAAATATTCAATTAATCTTCTGAAATTAATTCTGTAACAACATCTTGCTGCAGAGTAAGTAACCAGAAGCTGGAAGTACCTGAATTACGCAGCAACCCTTGTTAATTATTCAATTAAATCCTAATTCTGACAAATAACAAACGATCCACGTTGTTGTTTCGGAATGTCAACGATTCGTTATTTTCGAAAATTTTCGGGACACGTATCGTACGAATACGAGTTAACAGAAAATCTCGTAATTGCAAAATCCCTCACGAAAGGAACACAGTTACGTAGGTTACCTACGTGTCTTTGTACGGAAATGTCCTGCGTCATAAATGCAAACGCCATCCCTTTTTTCTTATTTATACTCTCAAAGTGACGCACACTTTCCGAATTCATAAACGAAACATCGTTCAGCGTTCAATTATTTCGAGCTGTTGGCAATTCATTGTTCCCTGCAAACGGTCCTTTTTTCCTACGTAAGCGTCATCTCGCGTTACGAGCACGAGTTATTACTTCACTCTTTACGTGACGTACCTCGGCAAATAAGATTCGACGTTATTTACATATTCATGGTCGAAACAACTTTAATGCCGGTAGGGCTGGCTACAGCGTTATTTTATTGCAATTTCCATCTTAAATGGTAAACAGAGAACGCGCCACTGTCATTTTGCTCGCGTTATCGATCGATCCCGCAAAGTCGTCCCTCGTTATGGGACGTAAATTATCGCGCCGCAATCCCAAATGGTACCGTTAATCCTCCTTAAAATGAAATTGGAGAATGCACTCCTTTGGAAACGTCGAATAAATTACAGAGCTTTAAATCGTTCTGAGGAAAGGAAAAAAAAAAAAAAAAGAGGAAGTACCAGCAGAGTTATAATGTTCCTCCATCGGCCCCGTAATGACATATTATCTTGCTCGGGAGGCAACCATTCGTTCAAGTGTAATATCGTATTAACGTTATTACCCAGAACGTTAGAGGTACTAGGCTCGTCGTCTAATTAATTTGATGAATTTCTCTGGAATATATCTTTAGACTCTGTGAATATTTGAAATTTTTTTACCAACATATATGTATGTATATATGTGCATGACAATAAGACAGGAAAAGCGGGAACGTTCAATAAAGCGAAATTATTGGAAACGAAAGAAAAATTGATATACACGCAGTGCACATGCTGAGAGACACAATGGGAGAATTTGTGAGAGGGACTAAAGTGGAAATCGTGAAAAAGATTTAATAAATATCTGAGACTCATTGCAGTGAAGGAGAATAAAGTGAATCCGTACTCTTAAATATGTGACTATAAGGTTTGACGTTGTAATAATTTCTGTACAATCATCTGCGAAATCACGAATGATTGTAGCTTTGATTTCGTCTGAATTTCTATTCTCGAATTTATTTAAATAAGAGATTTCGTTACTGCTCTGTAATACGTGTTGAATTACTTCCAAACTTATTTTCGTCGTTAAAAATAAGAATTTCTCTCCTTTTCTGTTCGAAAAACTCTATATTTAATAATATTTCGATTTTATTGTAAAACCAGAACATTAGAACAATTTATTTCGTCGTGTTCCTGTCGAATTGTACAGTGTGCTACGCAATATTATTTTTAAAGCTGATAGATCGATAAAATTTCATTTTCACGTTTCATAGATCATAAAATTCTTGCATATTTACCAAAATCTTTAAATGAATATTTATCAAGTACACGCAGAGGAGTAATATTTTCCATTTAACTGTAAAATTGCATTTTTCTTTTCAACTAAATGAAAATATTAATTGTTTTAGTGAAACAACATGTGTCTACGTATAAATTCTTTCAAAAAAAAAAAAAAAAGAGTTCTAAACAGTTACTCTTTACTATGGTTTCGCTGCTTTGCGTAATTAAAAAAGTATCACGAAAAACAGAGAAAAAAAAATAACTATGATAGGTGTTGCGAATAAATCTAACTTAGTTTTCAAACAAGCTGTGTAAAAATGTAAAGCTTGATATACCATTCCATTAAAACAATGGCGTTACAGTCGTGCGACGCGCGTTGAATAAATCTCAAAAATATTCAAAGGGAATACTGATGCCTGTTCTTTCTTCTTAAGTTCCATAGGAAATGGATGATGCTTTAATGCATCTCACTTTGCGCACGCATCACAATAAAAATCGCTTTGGAAAGAATGCCCGCCACGTCAGAAGAAAACTCACTCTACGGTTAAATAGAGGGGGTAATATTCATTTCCAAACGAACGAACTATGTCGCCGAATAATTTTAATACCTCTCACAACAATTCGATTTTATTCTAAACTATTTTATTCTGCAAACATCGATTTCATTTTGAAGAAAAGAAACAATTTTCCTGTTCGACTATATTATCGTGGCATTTATTCGTTTGAAGATTTATGAAAGTAGTGTGGCCGATATTTATACATTTTATTTATATCTTTTCATTTTATTTTTATTATAAAAAAATACTGCAATATTTAAATCGTGTTAAACGGGGATTCTTTTCAAGGTTATTTAATGGCAATAAATCTCGAACGAGATTTAAAAAGATAAAGCGGGCACCCTTCTTGCGAGTTTCTCGTGAAACGGTATTAATTCTTTCGACGGGAGATTTCTAGATGTCCAATAAGCGCCATCTACAATAAATGATTGTATCCGAAAGCGAAGAATACCGGAACACGCAAACCATTCTCTTTCTCCTCGCTCGACTAACGTCATTTTCCGTGGAAATAGCTGTACGATCATTCCTTATCCCTCCCCCCCTCTCTCCCCCTGTCTGTATTTCTGTTTCTCATCAATTCTCCATTTCTCGTCATTTTTACTTGCGTGAACGCGAGAAAAGCAATATCCGAAGAATTTCGCATCGTGTTGCCTCGCAACCGAAACACAATTTTAATGAAAGATTCTTCCAAGCAATTGCCTTGAACGCTCGCGATCACTCGCAAAACAGTATCGAGTATCGAAAGAATATTATTTGAAAATAATAAATTTGTCTTGCAGGAAGTAATGTCAAGCGACAGGCTCGGGATTAGTTTTAGTTTTACAACGATTTGTTGGAAATAAAGGAAGGAAGGTCAACCACTTTGGTTGGAGATTTACTTTTAAGATATCAAATATCAAATAGTGTCGTGCAGCGTGCTGTTTTTAAAAATTCCTACGTTTGATATTTGCTCGATTAAGTTCACCTAAAAAAAAAAAAGCAAAAATAAAGATACGAAACAGAATAAAAATGAAACAAAAATGAAAAATGAAATTTCACGGAAATTCGTTTTTAAACTATGGCATCGCCTCTGCAATAATACGCATTTCTCAAATTTCTCTTCGATTTTCTCCCTCATAATTATCGCATACTTGCGTATCCATTTATTTTTGCTGATACACTGGTTTTTTTTTTTGTTTTTTTAACTTCTGTTTTCATCGCGTTGTCCATATAAAAATCTACAAAATGTACAACATCGCAAAATTGGATGAAAAATGTTTCATTTCCCGACGAATGGTATTTCACAGCGTGAAACATATTACAAACAGAGTAAATTACAACTCAATAAGCGTTAACAATGGCAGGGAATTTTCAATGCTGATCAACGCGAAACAACATGCGTTCAAACGAAGTACGAAGAGAAATAACGAAATGACAAAATAGAAAATAGGAAATATCGGAAAGTGGAGGAACATTCGAACATTCTGAAATTCTGATTGAAACAGGGATATACGTATTGTGAAATTAACAATATGAATTTGCTATAGCATAGTTTGCTCCATTATCATTCCCATGCGATTATTTGTGCTACGTGTATAATATAATATATTCAACACGCGATGTCTTTGATACTTCGCAACTAGATAGATTGCAAACGCATTGCAGAATAAATCCAATTGTTGCACACGGACCACATCATACAGATTCACGCGTGTACGAGGTGAAATAATCGCGATTAGTCCAGCTATCTTTATTAAACGATTATTGGAAAAGTATCGTCTTATCGGGTACGCTCGTGTTTTTGACAATGTGTCATCAAGTCGCGACACGTGATCAAAAATTCGTGCGATAAGCAAAGAGCAAAATGAAAGATTAGAATTGGATGGGACTTGATATTTAAAAAAATCACGTAAGATTCTAATAAAGAAAAAAAAATTATAATAAATATATAAAAATGTAATGAATATTTATAAATCGAACTAAGTAACGACGTTCGTTTCTTTTTCAAATTTTTGACAAAACTTTCCAGATCTGAAATTTTGAAGACAAGAAAGTATCGTGGCAAAGTTACGCGGAAACGTGAAAACGAAGAGTTTCATTTTTAAATTTCGCAGCGTGACGTTTCTCTAGTTCGAAAGTTAGCACAGATGAGAATGAAGATTTCAAGATTGGAAACTGCTTAGCTACGTGCGCCGACTACAACTAATAACTATAACAACTGTTTCGCTCGTCATCGTCGCTCCCCCCCCCCTTGTTCCCTCCGCTTAAGGAGGAAAATAGAAAATTTTCCAGGTAAGGAACGAGGAACTCACATATCGAGAGCCGATAACGAAAACGACATTGATCGTGTTGCCAACAGCACTTTGCCTCCTAAAATTGAAAATTTTCAAGCTCGCTCGCGTACAAAAGAAAATGGAGCAGATATTGAGAATATGGCGCGTACGCGCGCGCGCCCGTGGCGAATGTTTCACAAGCGGCGTTTCCTTGCGAGCTCAGACGCGGACGGATGCATAAGCATGTTTCGTGTGTGGAATAGCGAGTCGAATAGGAGGGGCCTCTAATGAAATTCCGCTCGGAGGTGCCATTTACGGACGTAGCTCGCCTCGCATGAAAGTCATAAATGAATATCGAAAACTTGGCCGATATTATTAAGTTTGCGGGCTGCAGGTCACGTCGCTTTTGTTCGCGCGATATTTCACCCACTCGCGAGCGAGAAACATTCCGGATGTTTAATCGATACCTTTCCTCGTGTCCTTTTATTTTGGAGCTAGTTGTTCGAACGGCGAAATGTTTATACCACTCAGAGCCGATAACGCGTTGCTGGAAGAAAGTTGTCAGGAAAATTGAAGGGACAATCTCGCGATCGTCCGAAAAATTTCAACCTTCGGACTTCACGAGACACTTTCAATTTCGTATCTTGCATTCTTTACATGTATCCTGTGGTTTTTGTAACTTTTATAATTTAGACTTTTCCCTGTATTTCCGCGGATTACGTCAAGGCGATAATTTTGTACAATCGTGCTCGAAGTTTTTCGCATCGAGGAATTTTATCCTTTTAATATCTACAAAGAAAGTAGATTATACTCGCTGGGAAAAAGGAAGACGATAGCGAGCGAGTTTACTTTTATCTCACATCTGTGGAATCGGTATCGTAAAATATTTTGTTAAACGCAAATTGAACTCGAAATGCCAAAGAAAGAAAAAAATAAAATTGTAACGATAACTTTCGTAAATTCAACTGTTCGTGCTTTCACTGCGAGTTTTTATAATTTCGCTGGTCGGATCGTATTTCTTTGGAGGATCGTATTTTTCTTTCTCTTTGTCTGTCTTACGAAGTTCCTTTCACGAGTTGCCTTTTTTTTTTTTTAAATATTCCTTTCCTGATCGTCGAAAGGTATGTAATATGATTCTTCTGGAAGAAGCTTCTGGATTAAGAGAGACGCGCAACAAAAATGTACAATCGTAATATATGGCAGCTGACGGCCGCGTTGTTGGCAGCTGTAGTTGCTAAATTATATCTATTGTCCATTGTTAAGTCCCAGGCATGACCCAGAACCGGAGGAAACTACGTTTCTTCTTCCTCCACTGGAACATCAAAAAGACACTTTTCAAAAGATACACCGACCAGAAAACGCAACATCACCTCCGCAACAATAGATAGTAATACCAGCATCAATGAAAGACACGCTTCATAGGAAACTTTTGGTAAAAATCGAATTGATCGAATCAAATGCAATTTAATCGTCATATAAAGTAAAGGTCGATTCATTAAAAATAAATTTTGTTACAATTTAGTTATGATATCGAAGTCATCTGGAGCGTTCAATAAATTATATAAAAATTTTAACAATTTCCACTCATTTCCACCAAAATTTTAGCAATTGCGTTAAGTTGTTATATTTTAGATATTTTATGTATTTCTACTTGTTACGTGTACTTCGATCTTGACGCTTTCAAATTTCCTGTAAACGTACAAATATTCGCGGACAGGTTGTTGGAAAACGGAGGAGGAGTGCATATTCGATGGACGATTCGGGGACGGTGTTTACGAAAGTTGGCAGATTTTTAAAGACAGCCGAGAGTAAGGAACAGGTATTTTCTTTTAGCCGAGGCGGTTGCAGTTCAAAGGATAATGATATTCTTCAAAGTATCATAATGGTATAGAAAGGCGGTGTGAAAGCGACGCGACGCAATAATTTAGTCTGACATAAGTTATAGTGTGACTAATAGGTTTTGCTGTACGTGGAAAATAGGGATGAAGGAAAATAGGGTGTGAAAGGTAGAAAAGGAAATTGAAAGAACCATTCACTTTGTTTCTACGATCGAAGCTTCACGTGATATTTTAAAGTTAAATGCTCCGTCAGCATTTGTATTTCAAAGTTTTCTTTTCCATGGAAATTATTTTTCACAGCAGAAATAATAAATAATAATAGAATTAATAAATGATTGACTACTTTCGATAAAATGTTTTTTTCTTTTAAGCTATCAGAAATGTTGGATATATCTTTTAATTTTTTTGTAAACTCTCGCGCAACAAATTAACTACGTAACTAGATAAACTATTCAATGGAACTACAATAAATTAATTAAACAACAAAGCGGAAAATCCGACATAGCAAATATTCTAAATATTCTGTTCGAATGTTCTATTTCATCGAATCCAGACAGTTTCGAAGTGATGAAAAACAATGAAAATGCTAGTAAAAGACCGACGTTCCATCGAAGATAGACAATCCGCGTACTGGTCTATCCTAGAATTTCTGATTGAACAGTACACCATATTTTAAAGCTTTTCGACGAGCTTTCCTCGATCTCGTTGATCATCGCGTTGGCGAATTGGGGCGCATCGATTTCAATGAATGGCAAGTTGAACGCAAGATAGACACTGCAGAATGGAAAATCGATGCGATATTTTATTTTGTCGCGTTTACGCATTCGCCGAGTAATAAAAAAAAATATATATATATACAGTAAAATATTACTGGGAAACCAACGAGATGGCAGAGAGACAATTTCTATACCGAGATCATGAAGCTTTTATGCGTACATTTTATTTCACGTATCGTATAAAGTATTATATTATATAAAAATTCATCATTACTATAACGAGACGCGGCTGTCATGATTATTCGTTCGTAAAATTCTGAGGAGAATAGAAAATAAAAGTGAACGAAATATTTATTGCAAATGTATATTTAGTAAACAGTTAATACACGAGCTAACATTTTAAATATGCGACAAGTGTTAAAAATTTTCCACGGATAGGTTGAAGATTGCTAATGTAACAAATAACGATACAGTTTGTGTATTCAATCTATCTTCATAACATAAGATTCAGCGATCTCTCTGAAAACTATATTCATTTTCATATTTGTACAATTATCGTCGTGACAGCCTCGTTACAATATCAAAAAACATTTCGCAAAGTTGAAACAACACACGCGACATATTTCTGTAGGCACAAGCGCGCAGGTATTCTCAAACCAGTGATCTGAACCAAAAATTTCGAACAACAAATCTATCAATTCGATTCTGAATACATGAACGCGCTTGGATCTCGTTGATCACCGAGTTGCAACGAGTCGCGGAGCGAAGGGCAAGTCGAACGGCGAACAGACACCGTGGAAAATCAACGTAATATTTTCGCTGTCATTGCGTCGGACGATCGAATGAAAAGAATCGTGTTTTATGGTCGGAGCCACCGGTGTCTCGCGGCCGGATACACGGAAAATAGTTGAAAAACGCGTTGGACGCGTTGTGCACGAACGAGCCGGCCAGCCGTTGGTCGCTCTCGCGGTGGTCGATGGTGGCGCCGCTTATTCAACCCCTCCGGCTATTCACGCGAACCGAAACTAAACAACCGTGAAGTAATTTGGCCGAGCTGAATCGTTTGACGTGATAAAGTCCAATTAATTCCCGGCAATTGCCGCGAGCACGAGCCATCGGTCGCCATATCGTCGTAACGCCGCGATCGAAACGCGGTTTCGAGCACCAGATAGGTTCGAGGGAGCTGAGGGGAAAACGCGAAAACGAAAGAGAAATGGAAGAGGGAGAAAAGGAAAGAAAGCATTCGCGGTACGTGCAGCTCTGTTGGAGGCTACCTGTTGAGAACGACGACACGTACGCTGGATTATGACGAACGTGATTCACCGGTTGTTTTGGGGACTAAGTCTCTTCGTTATCAAAAGATTTACAATTTGTTCGTGCGCGGGAATGATTAAATAGAATTTCAATGGGGGGACTCTTCAATGCAGAGTTTTCGTTTGACTATGATCGTTCCTTTCAACAGAAAATCGCGTCGACTGATTTCACGACTCAACTCGCGTCAAATTTAGGTCAAACTGGGAAGTGTACTTTGCATCGAAATAATCAAGGAGCAACGAATATGAGCTTTTATGGCTCATCTTTCTTTTTTTTTTTAGACACTAGATTTCTTCGAGGAATATGAATGTCGTAACAGTAGCTTTCATTTCTAGATATAGTTAATTGCAATCTCACTACTTTAAACGATCCTAAGCGTTCTCTAAGAGCGAGAAGAAATGTTCGAATCACTGAACTCACGAACTGGTTATCCTTCACCACTGAGTCACCTTTTTTTACCATTAGACAGAAGACAGATTCTAACAACGCCACGTTGAAGCGAGTCCACGCGAAACATCGCCGAGCAATCATTTCACGAAACATTAAAAATCGGCGCAAACCTCGCCGTAGATGTCATCTCTTTGGTAGAAGCTTTTTCATTGTTCACGTTTCGAATGTCGTTCTCCCTTTTCCCCCAGTGTACGTAACACACACACACACACACACACACACACACACACATACACAGAGGGTCTGGTGTGTATGCAGAGAACGCGAGAACGGTACCGCTCTCCACTCTCCTTGACTACTTGCAGCTTCATCTTCACCTTTCGATTCTCACGGTTCTCGGCAGCAGCTAGATTACAAGGTGCCCGTTCCTGTTTGCCAGCGTTGCAAACGCAACGGCTGCTGCTGCTGCTCCGCTCGTAATACACGTGAGAGAGCTCGCCGAGAACTCGCGAAGGTTCAAGCGGAAATTCCTATCGTGTATACCCACGGCATCCACAGAGGCCCGGGGGTGAGAGAGAAGGACAGAGCGGAGCGACTTCTGGCAAATATTTTGCGTCGATAAGTGGAAGCGGGACTGCATCCGATGCAACTGACGCTCGAACCTCGAGCCGACTTGGGTCCCCATTCTCCCCTCCTCCACTCCACCCCTCGGTGTATCGATGATAAATCCCCGTTTTGGAATCGTCCCGACTTCCAGACACCCCCGGTGCACTCCAAGTATTTCGTCGAGGCGCGACCAATCAAATTACCAACCCGCCGTCGTACACCCATTCTTGCGAGCGATCATCGAAGATTTATGAAAACTTTCGCCACTCTCGAGGAAAAATTCGCCGTTTCGAATTCGACAATAAATGATGCTTCGATCGTTTATTTTCGGTACTTTGTTGCTGTTATTTATTAACAGTGTGTACGTTGTCACTGTTTTTACACTTTGTTACGTTCGCCTTATTTGAGATCGTGAAAGAGAATTTACTGAAAATTAGTAAATCGATAGTTAATTGTTCAAACTTGACTAAAATTTTCCTCGATTGAAAAGGTCAACGTGTCGAGAGAGCATTGTCAATATCAACGAAAGAATATAGTATATTTTTTCTTTCATAGAGGATACTTGATGTATTTCTTTTTTTCTTTTTTTGTTCATTTGAGTATACGATATTGACACGTGTCAGTCCAGAATCGACGTATCTATGCATGTTTATCTTTAAATATTCCTGTCATGTTTCATATCCCTCTGACATACATTTCATATTATGAGCGAACTGCATTGTTTCGTGTAAATGAATGAACCATACTCATTGGGTATTCTCGCGTGCGGAATAAATGTATTATAAAGTTTATGAATACTATTAATTCTTAAACTCTTGAAGGACGAATCGTTACAATTGTCGTAACTGCGGAGAAAGAAACGTAGTAACAAATACGGTTTGCATCATCACGTTCAACTGAAGGAATGTTTTAGTATTTTCAGAATAAGAAGTAGAAACAAAAAATTTACTTTTACTGCTTACAAAAAAAATTACACCTTCCCTATCTTAATACTTGGTTTGTTCCTATTAAATCCTAATCGCAGAAAAGTGTTCATGACCATAAAAGCAGTATCAATTTCTCTTACTAACTGCTATCAGAAGAATCTTGAAATCCTATTTACGTATGCTGTTATTTAACTAAGAAACGCAATCTTCATATCATTAGCATGTCAAGCTCCTGCTTTTTATACACTGGGTGTTAAGAAAGACTGTGGAAGATATCTGCAAGATGTAATTCTAAATTAATCGGTATCTAAGAATTATAAGTAACTCTACTATGTATTTGTATAATAAATTCCATCGATTTTATTTTTACATTATATTTTTATCATATTTTCATGTCATATTCATTAGTGTGGTAGAAATTAAAGTGGAACACTTTAAAGTGAAATAACTGAACTTTAGTTATAGGCTACCTATGATATTAACTGAAAATTAATTAATTAATTTGAACCGACGTAATAATTAAACCGACGTACTTTCTTTCTTACGATCATTCTTCGTTAATAAGAAAACATCGTGGATCACTTCAAGAGAATAGTCTTCAGAATCTCGTAGATGTCTCTGAATCCTAACCTAAGAAAGTCAACTGATCGTATCCTCAACTTCGATACCTTCTCAACTTGCCTCGAAACTTGCGGCATCGAGTATACGAGCATTTTTCATCGCCTTGATATCTAGAATCGCGCGTTACAGGTATCGCTCACATTTTTTCCAACACCCAGCGCGCAACTGCCCGCCATTTAGAAGCTGACGAAACGTCTACATACGCCCGTACGTTTTCACGGCATAATTACCGCGGCAGTTATTACCCTTATCGCCGGCGGGGCAACTCGAGGGCTTTTCGTTCGTCGATTTCCTAATCGCGGCATCGCCTAAGCGTGAATTTAATAAGCCTCGCCGTGCAATTTTGTACTAGAGTCGCAGAAACGGACGAGAAGCGAAGGGCACAGTGATAACTATATGCAAATTCGCGATTGTGTTCGAAGGCTCTGTCTTACTTACGACTGTAGAAATAGGATCCAATATCTGGCAAGCAGATCCGAGTCTCTCAAGACCGGATTTTCCAGATGTGTCGTAGAGTTTTGATCGGACGAAGCGTTGAAAATAAAATTAAAAAAAAAGACAAACTTTATTCCAAACGATCGTTGTTTCTTTGCCAGAGATATCCAAAATTCGAACGCTACTCGTTGAAGTTTCAACTCTTACGAAACGTCGAACTACTTGCAAGTACATGCCCGCGAAATTTGTAGATATATGTATATACTACTAGTTGCCAAGTGTACTCGCCGAGACGACGTTTTTACTCTTGAACAAGTATCCGAGGCTTAAGTGCGAAACTTGACTCGGACTCGATCCCATCCCTACCCACGACCATTCCATTGCTCGTTCACTCGATCTAATAATTGTTTCATCTAGCAATGGCACTTGCCATCGACGTAAAGGCCCGAGAACCAGCATCTCGAGGGTCTATTCTCAGCCACTGGCGAATTGTATCCAGCTACGAAGCAGCTAGCGTTATCACGACATTAATATCATCGGTCTAACTCACTCTCTCTCTCTCTCTCGTCGGAATGAGCGAATTCTACGAAACAGAGGAGCCACGCGATTCAAGATTCTATTCTCGTCCGTTTCTCCCTCGATCTTCCAGCTGTCCTTTACGTATTTCGCTCGATCAGCCGCGCGTTTGCTGCAGCAAGGGAGGATACAATGGTTCCTCGATACTTTGACGGATTCCCCTTTCTCTCTCTCTCTCTCTCTCTCTCTCTCTCTCTGTGCGCTAAGGTATTCGTCTGTGAAGAAAGATTCCATTTCGGTTGAGGTGGCGAAACAAGGGTGCAGGTTCGAGAGTTTAATCGCTTCTGTTGGATCGCGGGATTTTAACCCGTTCGCGTGACTGATAACGTTTAAACGGAAATCTCGGCGTGACGTATGTTTAACTTTCGTCGGTTTATTCGTCGTCTAATTTATTCGCTCTCGCTTAATTAATTCTGGGTTAAGCAGGGGATATTAAGAAGGAGTGTATTGAAACGAATGAAACAGAATTTGATCGACAATTCTTATTCGACTCGTGTCTATTTTATCGACTGAAATCACAATATTCTTAACTTGAAATCCACGTTTCCCAACTGTTTTTCAGATCTTTAATCGTCAACTGGATAAAAATGGATCGCTATTTTCACGATTTATCAGAATTACAAAGAAAAAAATATTCCGTTGATTTCAGAAATCTCTAATTCTTCTAAACTTTTGATTCTGTGTATCGTGTCTCAAATATACTTTGACCTTAATTAATTAATGTGACATTCGAACCGTAAGAACACCAGACGTCCCGTTTCTCCAATTTAATGATTCCCCTTCACCTGCTGCTCCTTTTTTGCATACCGTCCTCGCCGCTCTATAATTTGGCCTCAGGTCCTCGAGTCTAGAGGATCATCCGTTAGAGTGTGCTTGCTGCTAAATGGCCGGGCCTATTAAGAATCCGTAATTACCCGAAGATCCCGAGAGCAGCCAGACGCACCATTTCCGACGCGTGTCTACCAGCCGGGGCCTCTAATGCCGGGTTATTCGTAGTAAGGAGGTTAACCTCGGAGAATGCAGGTTGCGAAAGCCGCGTCTCGAAGTCGATAGCCGAAGCGTGGCGGAGAGGGGAAGCGCAAGAGAGGCGGCTGGAGAAGAGCCCCGGAGAACTTGTGTGTGCACGAGCTGCCCTGTGATTGCCCATGCAAACAAACCGCTGTATTAATTATTCGTAATGCCGATGGTTACGACGAACCAGACATTCGAAGGATCCCTCTGAGACCGTGAAACTATGCGCTCCCGATGACTCGGATAATGTTCGAAACGAAAGTGCACGCCCCTTCTCTCTCTCCCGGATCGTCCTTATCAATATTAATCCGCAGACGTTGAAAATCTTACCGCGGTGCTAAATTCGCAAGTACTTGATCTTCTAACTTACCCAGATTATAGATAAGTGACGACAGATTATAATTTTGTACGGATGATTTGTAGCTCGAAATGGTAGATACAATGCTGAGTACTATTCAAGAGTTCAGGAATTAAATGCCGAAGACGTAAGAAATGAGAAGAGAAATTAAAACGTTTCTTCTTGGTATACTTTTACAGAGTCTGTAACAAAGTACACTGCAAAGACACATGATATTTAAACCTTACCAGGTCGCGATAGCACTCGGTGCAAGATACAAAAGGCAGCGAAATAAATGGCAGAAGGAAATAATATACGGGCGTTGGAACAAGTTTCGGGAATCTAGGGTAAGCGCTGAATTTAACAGGGAGAGAAACTGCAGTATTAGAGAAAAATAACCAGAATCTGACCCGGCGCTCCTCAGCGATAAAACACCATTTAGACCTATCGTTCCTTTTCTTCAACCTCGGCTGAACCTTCCTCTCGTCTTTAATTCGTCTCTTTGTCATTTCCATTCCGGGGCCGATATCTCCCCCTCACTGACTTCCCCGTAAATAATCAATCGCGACGCAGTCCGTTTCTCCGGAACGGGAGAATTGTCAACGTCTGTTGTCTCGATGTGTTTAGTTTCATCAGTATCAAACACTAGAAACTACTTCGTCTACCAAGGTTAATCAAACCGTGCGAAGGAAAGCCATCGCCGTGCCAATTTCCCTCGGCTGTTTTCAAAATTCCAGACGAAACAGCTCGAGTCTTTTTTATCAGAGCAACGGGGGAATCACGGTGCAATCGCCGTTTCTTACTGGAATTATGTAGCGAGCCCGGGACGCGGACGCGTAGAATCGTCTAGCGTAAACGTTTATTGAGAGACGACCGGCGTTCGTGGCATTCATACTCGCCGACGGGACGTCCATACGTTCCGTCGCGACTGCCCCATCAGATTACCGGTTTGATCTCGCAAGAGCCAACCAAGTCTGCCAAATGGTTGCATACACGTCCCCGCCATTCTGTTTCCAGCTCGAACGAATACCGAACCGAGAGACTGTAATGCGGTTTTCGCGATCGCGGGTTTATCGACCGGCGGATCGAGTGCCAAGTGCGCCGCGGGTATTCGTCGTATACTTACGTTGTTGCATCGTCCTCGGGAGAGAGAGAGAGAGAGAAAAGTGGCTCGTAAAAGTCGCGAAAACCACGGAAAGCTTAAGGCGAACGTTTCATCGCGACGAGTAACGTTTTTACCGGTTTCACCGGTTATGCGATTCTCAGCCACGCTGTTTCAGCTGATGCGCAACGATGCAGAGGAACGGCGGCTTGGCGCTGCGAGCATGAATGCCAGCTACGTATTCAATAAGCGGCGCAACGCGAACGAATGAATGGACGATGGAACGTGAGAGTTGAGTCGTGAATGTTAATAGAAGCGCGAATAAATTATAATTGGAGGGGCAAAAACGACGAGGTTTTGGGTATTGGGTGTT
Source organism: Tetragonisca angustula (assembly GCA_036937485.2). Classification (NCBI taxonomy): domain Eukaryota; kingdom Metazoa; phylum Arthropoda; class Insecta; order Hymenoptera; family Apidae; genus Tetragonisca; species Tetragonisca angustula. The sequence continues at coordinate 429,357 of JAWNGG020000087.1, read as the reverse complement.
GCGGTTAGCGAGATTTTGTAGGAGAGAAGAATGTAGGATAACGGTGGGAAAACGTATTCGGTATTCGGCGGTTGAAAATAGGATTCTTTGAGAGTTTCTTTTTTTTTTCTTTTCTTTCTTTAGAAATTGTTCAAGTACAATTCACGCGTTTCATTTGAAACTGATGAAATTAGATATTGAGATTTATCGTGAGTGGTGCTGGTATCAAATCATTTGCAGACGAAGGAATTTAGAGTAGAAGGATCCGAGATGAGATCGATCGACAAAGTAACAAAACGAGAAATCAAATAACGGATAAACGATCAATGGCAACGCCGACCATTATCGTGACATTATTTCTATATTTATTTCAATTCATTTGCATCTCTACCGTTAAATATCGTTTCCGTCCGTTCGATCAATCACCCACGTATCGTTTAGCGTCTGAAAGAAAAATCGCTCGCGACTTCAGCATCAAAAACGTACAATACTATGAAAATGCAAACGATGCTACGTTGAAACGAGTTGCGGCAAGAAACGAAGCTCGATCTCGCTATTACGCGTCGAAATGCAGCAAACAAAAGGAGAAAATCGAAGGACTTGAAAGACTTGTCCGCACTGGAACGAGGGAAAGAATTCTTTTTCCTCTTGATGGTATAAATAAAACATTTCGAACGAAAATGCGAAACGAATGCCCGCAAGGCTTCATATAATTTATAATACACTGAAATACAATTGAGATGTAGAAATTCAGTGAAAGAAATTCGGAGTGGATGTTAATAAAAAGTAGTAGATACTTTGAATCGCTTTAATGTTAATTTAATTTAACTTAATAGTTACGATACTGATAGTTGAATATATTTTTGTTCCACCGTTGTTGATATTCTCGATGAGAAAAGAGAAAACAAAAATATATCTATTAGAAAATGATTTCACAATCTTTCGCATTTGTAATACTTTATGTTGTACCAAATTGGTAATTTCGTTGCAAAACTTAATCTTCATTGCATTAAACAAATGGATGGAAATCAAATACCAATTCTATCAGACTGAAATTTATTCCGAGTTAAGTGAACTGGAACTCGCTGACGAAGTATAATAGATACACAGTTTAACTCTCGTTTTAAATCCGCCGGCAAAACTGAACGAGAGCACTGTTAACATTTGCTATTAACATTAATTAATAACTTTCGTGCGTCTGAATTTGGAATTATCATAAAATGGCAATTATTTGAGTTGAAAGAGTTACAGCCGAGGGTACGAATATCTCTCTCGTCGCGTCGAGAGCTACAGCGTGTCTATTACAAGAATGTGAAAAACTATATTTGACAACTGAACATTCTCGCAAATGTTAACGCGAGAAATGCAAGTCTTTTTAGAAAAAGATAAGTAGAGATCTCTGAACGAAAAGAGATGTTGAAAAGATTGTTTTAAATACGATAAAAATAACGTCTTGTAATCCAATAAAATAAAAATTTTGACGATCGCAATTCTATTAGATTAAAGAATTTCTTCCTCAAAACACTCTAGCTTCGCTTCCGAACGCTTTCCGATATTACCTACAGCTTCAGAAATATTCTTGTCACGTTTCACACATCCCACCCCGTATATTTCAATATCACCTCATCACCGGAAAGTTCCTTACCAAAATGAAAAAAAGAAAAAGAAAGAAGAAGAGGGAGTTCTCGACGCGATGAAATCCCGCTAAATCGCTGAGCAGTGGAAAACAAGGAACTCCGGCGAGAACGATTATTTCAACGGGACCGAAAAGAAATTCTCCCGATGCTAATCTGGCGAACTCCGACAAATTTCGAGGGTTCCAACTTCAATTAGGTTTAGCACCGTAAAAATACTCGGCTCGTCGGAGGTTAGGGCTGCCCCACACTCTCTTTCTCTCCTTGCCGCCGTGCCGTTTCCGCCAGGAAGTAATTTCGACTCTTTAATGAAATTTTAAAATTTCCCGCCGACTTCGGATAGTATGCAAACGGTACATTCGCTTTCGTCGAGCCACGTTGTTTAATTCCGACGAATTTTCGGCTGGATTGCCGAAACAGCGCGGTTAATACTAACCGCTTACATTTCTCTCGCGGCGAAATCGAAACTTTTTAATCAGTGTTAATTGAAATAACACTCTGTCCGAAAGGAGGAGTAAAGTTTCTATTTAACTGTTATCTGCGGGTGAAAAAAGGAAACGCGTTATGTGATTTTCAATCTGAAGAATCGCAGCGTGGCAGCGAGGGATTTCGAACATTCGAATGCTTTCTAATTAATTACAGTGAATAAGGGTTTGTATCTTTGATAAAAAAAAAATTCTGACAATTCTTCTTCGTGGAAAATACGAGCGATTTCAATAAAAGTCTCAACGATATTGTAAATTTATATATGAAAATAATTTCTTCGATATCCGTAACATTTGCAAAATTTTCGAGAGAAAAGTTTCTCTTATTTTCATCTTGCTCTTATTTACACTTTAAGCTGCCATAACATTGTCAGAAAGAAAATTCTAGACCAATCTGCTTGGACTCAATTTCAAGCGCGAAGATCCTATTTTTATAACACCGAGTTCGTTTTCTCACAGAAATTTTTACATCGAGATTTTATTTCAAGAGGAACAGCCGTGTATCCTTGTATATTCCACATAAATATTTTAATGCACGAATATGATGAGTCAAATGGACATAAAATTTGGTAAATTATCACAGTTCTGTGTTTTCTGGTAGTTCGAACTTTTTCGAACAACTCTGGAACAATTGTGTATTTGCTGGTCGTTGCGATAGGGATTTGCTGACGAAGTGATTAGCGGAGTTTAAAATTGTCGCTAGGGTGGTATCTAACGCGAGTATAGATTTACTCACTAGCGACGAATCACGTGGAACTAACGCGTTCGACGGGCGAATTTACGTCGTTATCCAGCTGCGCTTCCGATGGAAGTTGATCTTCCGCTTTTAGATGATAATTGGCGCACTCGCGGAGCGAGAGAAGCCAAGTTTACGACGACTTTATCGGTTGTTCGACGCGTACGTGTCACCGCTAATTCCTTTCTGATCTGACGAGGTTACGTTGCCGGCTCCGTCTACGGCAATTTCTAAAGTAATCAAACGCCGTGGCACCCTCTATGTTATTTGCAGTAGGCTTGTAAGCATCTTATCTCGAATGCATCGAGAATGTAACTTTCTCTATCAGCGGCTCGTTTTCGCGGTAAAATTCTGTTGAAGTTAAGTATCTGCTTAATGAATTTAAGTTAATAAACTGTGAGCGAAGCTGGGCAAGTACGATGTTTGTGTTTCCGCGAGACAGAGATTCTTTCCAGGGTGGGGACTCTGATAAAATTGTTCGTCAGTTGACAAATTCTTGCTCGACATCTATCTAGTTTTGTGTAGGATTTCGTGTTTCGAATCTCGTGCACAAATAGAAGATGTTAATGAGAAAAGTTTCTTGGTTTGGACTAGTTCAATCCCTCGAACGACACGTTCATAATTTATCTGATCAAAAAAAACGGAAGCCATTAACTTAGTATTAGAATGGGAGACTAAATCACGCCACAATTAAAGAAATCTTTTACTTCACACCGAATTATAGATTCGCTAGAGACTTGTAGATCTACAGATCTACGTTATATACGTTTAATCTTTCCTCTAACTCAATCTCAAGTAAATATTCTCGAACAGATCGTTATTTCTTTAATATTCAGCTATTCAGGCGCATTCTATCTCTCCGTGTTCTATCGTAGAAGAAACACTTAATAAACTTAGCATGATTATTAGCACCTCTTTTTTATCGTCGTTCCATTCTTTCCCTCCCCCCTCCCCTCTCCCCCCTCCCCACCTCCAATTTTTATTTCGAACAGATCGACGAACGCGCGGCACCGGCATTTTCATTTCCGGCGAGACGTCGTTGGCCAGTAGCGTAAAGATAATGCATCGATTCCATTCCGCCGTGTACTCGGTTGCACGTGCACGGCCATAAAACAATTCCTACGCATTTTTATTGGCAAAACACGGCCCCGGTCACGGGGATGCCCCTATCGGGAAAACTATAACTCGTATCCTTGCGGCTGGCGCGAGGTAGGGTCGGCTAAGAGGGTTAGGCGAATCGAATGGGACGCCTCGACTGTCCCTCAGAGGGAACGAGATACAGGGAGAGAAAGAGAGAGAGAGGGAGAGAGAGAGAGCTACGAGGGGGGGAATAAAATGGAATAGAGACGGATAAAAGCGTCGGCGGAGAATGGTGAGCAAGGAGAGCAAGAGGGAGGAACCACTTAACAAACTGCTGAACTCACACCCCGCGGGATTTTATTTCTACTTAAATGGAGTTGCCGAGATACGCGTTCGATACGGATTCCTACCAGATCTCCTTGGTCGCGAATTTATTTGTACCGTTTGTTACGTTCTCTCTATCTTTGCCTTTTCGTTCTCTCGCGCCATGTACGTCACGCCTTTGACTCTCCTTCCTTTTATCCCCCCCCGGTTGTTGGTAAAACCATCGCTGACGTCCAAGGTTAAGGTGGAAGTAAAAGTATTACGTAGTCGGCAGTATTTTTTGTTCTTTTTTTTTTTTTTTTTTTTTTTGCAAAATCGATGAAACTACTACGGCCGTTCAAGGTCGCATCTTTAACCTTTTTCTCCGTCTCTGTCTTTCGAAAATTTAAATTTCCTTCTGAAATTATACAAACATCTTCTCGAGTAGTTTAACAAGTCGTTACGTCGAAAAATTATTCATTTTGTTCCGACCAAGAAACGTTAATTTAATCGGGCGTCCGATTGGAAATATTTCAAGATGAGAATTAAACTTGGCTCGTTCAAAATTTGTTAAACAGATTTGCAAACCAGACTGGGCTATTTCATTCTATCTCCACGTGTGCAAAATTAAATAAGCCAATCCGAGTTTAATCGAAATTATTGTGATAATCTATAAGTCAACGATGCCAATTGAGAGTGAATAATTGATAATCAAATCCGCAATTAAATCGATAACGTATTCATAATATATGTACCGTGTTACAGCAAAATACACGAAATTGAACGACCAGTTCAGCGCAATAACAAAATAAAGCTCACTCCATCGAAGGAATTTGAAAATGTTCATTCCTGTTACTTCGATAATCCTGGAATTTTGACATTGCATACTTCGACAAAGCGAACAGAAAAATTCTTCCACCTCCCTCCTGCTAATATCCACACATTTACAGACATTTTATGTCACTCATGCAGACACCACGCTCGAGACATTTTCCTCGCTGCACGAAACTCACATCCGAGAAATATCCAGTTTGTCAGTTCGCACGCGAAGGCAATTAGAAAACGATCGCGACGGCGGGTAAAAGATAAAGCGAGCTCTCGAGTGTTGTCGTCGTCTCTTACCTTGTACGGGCCAAGATTTTCCACGATGCAGGTGAAAACGGCTTCGCGACCCACGGAGACCGTCAGGTTGTTGAGCGGTGTGCCAAACCTGGGTAAATCTGCAACACGAAAGGTCCTCGTCTTAAGTATCCCGTCACGGTGAACGCTTTACATAACCGTGGTGTACACGCTTACTTACTTACTGCTACTTATACTTATAACCCACCCAGCCTGGTAGCGCGCTAAAGTTTGCAAAGTACTCGAGAGAAACTCGGGCCGGTGAATGGGCCGAGTTAACGGTAAGCGGGTCAAGCGGCGACTAAGCCAGCCTCTTTATATTTCTCCGGCGAAATCCTTACTCTCGTGATTTCAGCCGGAGCCGTCCTCCGTTCGATCATCCCGAGTCTATCTAAGGGAACGCTCGTCCCATGAAAATAAAAGGGACAAAGTCTCGAGATCGAAACGACTCGACTTCTCTTTATTCTAACGACGCTCGGGAATGAGGTTGCTCGCGAAGGAACGTTCATGCGGATGCAGATGGACATCGAGAGACTGTGACAAAGTGGTTGAAGTTTTGTAGAACAATTTGATGATGGACGTTCGAGAAATATTATGGACGTTGAGGAGACGCGTTTCAGACTGCGACAGACGTTTGATCATCCCTTAGTAAATAACGTAAAGTTCTTTTAGAAGTTCTGAAAGTATTTCAAGTGAAAATTGGTAGACGTCGTTCTAACAAAATTTTATTTAAAAAAATCTACTCTATTAGAAATTCCGTATTTTGTTCGTATTGTATGTATGTATGTTATGCGTATTCTGTGCATTTTTGCGTATTATCTTCGAATTTTTCGATAATAATAAATTGTATCTTTTAATAGATTTTTTTTCTTAAATATTTACAAATTCGTTGTTCTGTAAGGTTTAATGCAAATGATATTACCGCGGAATTTCGATCTTTCCGATTTAAATTTTTCGAATTTTGAAGCAGACGATCTAATCGATATTTCGAAATTGTATAAATAAAATCGAACCGTAAACATCACGGAGAAAGAATTCTCTTCGGGCCGAAATGTCCAGTTTCGAAGAGAGATTTCGGTCAAAAAGCATAGGACGAATCGATGAAATTTTAAGAGGTAAATTGAATATTCAGGAGTCAATGGAACTTAAAAAACTGGAATGAATATATATGTGTTTGTTACATAACGTAACGTTGAACTGTGAATAATAAAAATTAATTTTAACAGACAAAAATACATATGTATAGAAGAAAAGAAAATGTTTTGCACTTTATTGAGCAATTCTCTAAATATTCATCTATTATAATATATTTTCAACATACTTTCTATGTACCTCGCATATTCTGCGCACATGATCGTATATCTCTTTATACATTCATACACTATATTTTCGTATTTCACACATTTTATTCGCATATTTCGACCTACTTAATTGTATAAATATTATACTACAATTGATCGTTACTTTCATTGAAACTTTTCGTCTTTCCTTGTGAATAATTCAGTAAGTAATGTTCTTTTTAAATTAAATTATCTGAATTATTTATCCATCCGAATATCCATCTGAATATCTCAACTATTCATTGTCACAAATTCTTTCTCTTTTTTAACGAAACACATCTAAAATATTTGTAGAAGATACTTTAGATATAACATGCAGATGCCCGATAGATACGTCAGCAATCGAAATATATTCGATTCATATCGTAAGCGATATCCAAGGGTTTATTATGCGGAAGATGGTCGGAAACTGGACCCAAAAATTGCAATTCTGGTAAGACCATTGGCTACATATGCCACATTGTGAATTTATGGCACGTCGATCGTGATCGGTGCTGGGACGAAAGGTTAAGGTTCCAGAAATGCACGCGTCCTACAAAAATACGAAATTCCTGCCGTCTGAGGGAAATCTTCTTCCTTTTCCCTCTCCCCATGCCTGTAAATTCTTTTTCTGAATAATTCACCAAAAATCTTTCTCTAGATATTTTCCAAACACACACGTCGCAGTAAATAAAGCAGGAAATGAACGAAGAATCTGTCGCGTTTGACGAAGTAATACAAAAGATTGGAAACAAAATGCAGAGGACAGAATAAATTATATCAATTAATCGTAACGATTAAAGTAATTTTCGAGTTCGAGCGAGCTCCATTATGGTGAATACACGATGACGTGAGATAATATCGTAAACCCAGAGACGTTCGAATATATGCGATCAATATCGCCGTATGAAATCGAACGTAACATTTCGTGCTTCTCCAGCGAAATTTATTCCTAAAAATTTTCACGTATGGCTATTGATTTCGCTGCGTGGCTATTGAGTCTCAGTATGAAATACGAAGAAATTGAATCGTAGATTATATCAATATTTCTCGAGAACTTTGATCCAACTGCATTATATTGAACAAGCAACTATTCACGCTGACGGTAAACAACTTCTTAATAAAAGCACTTGGAAGACAAAGCGACGGAGTTGAACAGGCTCTTTTGGAAGCTTCAGTTATAGCTCTTGAATATTAGCTACGAGTATCTCAGCTAGAGCAAATTCTCCAAGATATTAATCTAATACCTTTCATTAAAAAAAATTCCACTATTCATCCTTTCTATGCAGACTAAATTAAATTTCAATTCAACAAATAAAATTTTCGCAAGAAAATTTTATGGAATTACGTTTCGTTCTTTTCTTTTTTTATTTTTTTTTTTTTTTGTTTTGAAAAATAGTGTCACTACAAATCAACTCAAGAAAGACACTCGCGAGTGGCTGTACTAGTATTAAGAAACAATTACGTATTGCTACGAAGAGATTTCCTCAAAACACCGACACAGTATGCACATGCGAGTCTAAATTCGTTCGATATTAGTTGCTCGCGCTGTAACAAGCAACGGCACCGCCATTGAGTCGATAAACGATAATTAAACGTTAATCGTGTTCTAAGGAAATATTGATCCTCACAGGAGATAGGTAAGACACAATCTCAGAGTCGCGAGCCAATACGCATTAATTTCTCGACCTCTCGCCAGCTAGTGACGGTTTAATTCATTTACACCCTCAAACGCGCTAAAACCGATATCCATTGCATCAAAGCGTAGACCAGGGTCATTGCAGAATCTCAAATGAGACTGAAATGGCCGACAATTTTTACGCTAATAAATTTTGAAGCGTTGAAAGTGAATCAAGAGAGGTGGGAATATTTAGGAATATTTTGAACAAAATATACATCTAGACATTTAGACAGAGTTAGAAATGTCTGTCTGTGATTCCTAAATTTTATACATTGTAATTTCGCTTTCGAAAGTTTTTCACGTAACGTTGAAACGACCATCGCTTTCACGACTGTAGAGAAATTTCCTAACGATAAAAAAATATCAAGACCCGAGGCAAAGAACACGTGACAATAAATTTAGAAAATATTGCGAAACTTTTGATGTATCTTTAGCAATTACGAAGCTCTATTGTCATTTAAATGACCAGAATTCGTTAGAAAATGGCGCGGGGAAATCTATAAATCAGCGAAAGAGTTTCCAAACCGGTGAATCATTACTCGTTTCAGATCATTGGACAACTTTCAGTTTGCCCGGGACTCTGTGCCTTCGTCGTCCTCGCGTTTAATGAAACATTATAAATGCCTGATGCTTAAGAAGGACCGCGGCAAGTTACGTTCATTATTGAGTGCAGAACTCCGGCAGTCTAATTAAATCACCGGTAAACACAACACCTTGAGCTTTGTTCGCGCGACTATGCTCGTTACCGAAGCGTGTCGGGAAATTAGCGTAACAAGTGTGAAAGTTGAATAAGTATGTAAATCGAAGTTTCTCCTTTATTTATCGGGTCAGAATTGAAATTAAAAGTTCCCTATCGGCCGGACTTGCTCCGAACTTCATACATTTTTCCAATCTAAAGTTTCGAAAGAATAAGTTATACGAATCCGTAACAACGATTTTTAATTACCGGCTGCCCTCGCCAAGTTTCCTTCCATCCAGCGCTTTATCTAAGACGAAGCTTCCTCGAGAGTGCTATCGTTTGATAGTATACATAATTACTATTATATTTACGTATTCTATATGAAACTCATTGTGAAATTTTCAAATACGGATCACTTTAACCTTTTCACTTTAACAAACTTCTTTCGTATCATCTACCAGCAATTTATTTACGAAACTTCGCTTCAAATAATGAAACAAACAAGAAAATGATATAGTAATGGAAATAATCATTTGAATGATACTTAACACGAAATTTTGTTGATTGTAAATCCTTCTAAATAAATTTAAAGCCATCATCAACGTGCGTTGCGGATTTGCCAGAACAAGTATGATATATATAAGAGTTAATGATACATGGTAATCTCTAGAAAAGTAATGTCCGTCTTTTCAGCTTTCGTAACAAACAATTCGTAAGAAGTCTAGTCTGTGTGAATTATTTTAATGAGTAAACACTTGACTTGGAACTGTCTTCAAACATTTCTTTCTTCTGAAAATTCTTTCGTTTTCGCGTTTCAGAACGTAGATGTGCATGCCGGACACACATGTTCTCATTTGGGAGAGGATGCATCACACGGACGCATAATTACGCAGTAAGTGCACTCTCGCGTCGTCAATCATTCGATGTTTTCGCTTGGACTGCTTATACGTAGATAAGCGAATCAATCGACGTACAAGCCTGTGCTATCTTGTCCCTGTGCATAGTGCACAGCTTTAAAAACTAGCTACCGTAACATACATTCGACACGCATAGAGACTTGTTTCTAATACCTACGTTTCCTCCTATAATGATTTAGGGACTAGTGAACATTTAACGAATCTTTTCGCGAAATGGAGCAATGGAGTAATTTGTAGTTTACAAAATCCACCATTCAATAAAATTTCAATATTCAGCTTCGTTTGTTTCAAATTTTCTGATACAAGTTGAAATTATGTATAACTTTTATTATGTATCGACGATTAATGTTCTTTGATTCCAACACGTTTTAAATGTTTACGTTTTCTCGCAAAGTCCAAATGCTGACGTTTCAAGAACGAGAGTGTTGCAAGATGTATTAATGTCCGAGCAAGCCTGGTGATTTATCGAAAGAAAAAGGGCATATCGACGCTGAGAGACGCTGCGATTCGAATCTGTCGAAACCCTTAGATGTTACGCTGAGAGAAATCCTGCGGGTGTGCAGAATTGAATGGAGTGCCGGAATAAAAGCGAGGTGAACGTGTTTAATGCAAGGAGCCCGCAGTGTTTAATTGCGAAAAATCAGATTCCGCTGTTACAACGAAAAAGGAACGTTTAAACTAGTTTTTGACCTACTTTCGCCTCCTCTGGCTAGAGAAAACTCTGTGCTCCCTCGTGATTTCGGCCCGTTATGACGTCACGTAATTTGTACCTTTTAAATATCATCCAACTATCCCCTTTCGCAATTTATCTGCAATACGTAGTTGCAGCAATTATCAATTTATCGCGTTGAATATCATGATTATTCAAAATTGTCACCGTTGGCGAACAAATAAAATTGAACTTGATGAATGATATTCCACGCAGAATGAAACGAGAAACAGTTTAAATAGAAAGACAAGTTAAAATTTGGAATTTATATTTGCAAATTGCGTGACAACGCAAATATCTGTCAACGGAAATGGAAGTTTTTTGCAATTTTCCAATGTTATCACCCCGAATTACTTTTTTTAATAAAATGTCACGCTTTTTAATAAAATATTCATTCTATCAAGCGTGTTGCATTCAATTATTCACAATTAAAATTTTCTTTCCATTTTTTTTTCGGCGGGGGATGAAATTTTTTATTAAATGAAAACACGACACGCACTATATTTAAATCGATCTTACTCTCCGCTTCTATCAGACGGGATCAAAATAGACGAAATTTGTGATCTGACGAAATGACAGTTTTTTTTTTTTTTTTTCTTAAGGTAGAGCGAAAATGGCTGTACTCATTTGACAATGGCCATCCTGGTGAGAAACAGCTTTAACAAAGGACGTTTTTGTAGAATCACTGAATATTCATTCGACGATAAGTCAGGATATAGACCGTTTTTTATGGTATCGGTTCTATCATGTTGCACTACTAGACACGTTTCTGGCCACTAGGATACGTTGCTACCTGTAAATTCCGAGAAATTTGCAAGAGTTGTTTTTACCCTAAACCCCCAATTTTTCTATCTATTGTCTGCACGATGAATAAAAAATTCGCTCGCACATTTCACAAAATTTTTTTACTTTTAACGAGGTTAACACATTATTTGACAATTTCGAATACTTTTTCTCACGTGGTATTTCACATTTTAATTTGACTTCTTCGTGACGATCGAACTTACCTACGTTTACACGAGAAATACAAAAATGCAAAAAACGGATAAAATGGACGTAATACGAAAAAATGTGTAAAATACCTCTTTCCATGTAAATTATATGAAATAAACATATAAAATATCTCGGCGTACGCTTCGATTCTCCGACTGCGATCGTGAAATACGAATTTACATAAATATCAGCCGGAAAAAAAATTACCTATAACTATCTCTTCCATTTCAATAGAACTTTCATCCCTTTTACATCTACAAAACATTTTGCAAAGTATTTTGCATTTAAAGAAACCTTAAATAGTTTTAGTTATCTTCGCATTATCGCGTTTCATCGGAATGCAATCTCGCCGAAGGTGAAGGTTAGACTGGGCTTTGCTTACTCGAAGTCAAAGCGAAACTCGTCGCATAATTCCACCGTTTTGTCGCCAATCGCAAAGATTTAATTGGGCCGCGCGATTTTCTCTCAAATCTGCGAGATTCTACCGGAGAAGATCTGTCGAAAACGACAGCGAGGCGAAGGAGGAACGTCGAAAGGCACGATAAATGGGACAGTGCTTTCTTCGCTGGCGAGAATCTCAGACAAATTTGTTTAATTATGAAAAAATTCTACGGCGAGAGCTGCTGACCGAGCAGTCTCACCGAGCAGCTATTTGCGACGAGAATCTGTCCGGTTAATTCAGTCATTTTCAAATTGCTTCCGGCCGGCCGAGGTTACGGTAACATAATTGATATTAATCTGCTCCGAAGGAAAGGAATATTGTAAAATAAAACCACGGCTAATTTCTCTTATTCAGAGTGAGTCGTTGTTAATACCTCGCATCTTGTATATATTTAATCATGATAGATGTCGTGATATTATTCGGTTTTCCTTTTAGACAGACCTCCGTTGGGATTTATCTCTGACGCAGATATCGAAAGACAGAGAAAGACAGAGAACTCACCGTCGTAAAATATATATATATATATATATATATGTGTGTGTGTGTGTGTAATGTTGGAATTTTCTTTCCAATTGCACTCCAAATGTATTCCGTTTATTTCGTTTCGCGATATTGCAAATTAAATTCGTACAAATTGCACGAACAATTTCGAAACGAAAAGAAAATTCCAGTAATATCGCAAAAGTATCAGAAAATAATACGTTCATTATCTCTAGCCAAACTGCACGGGATCGTGTATTTTCGGTGTACGGATCAATATTAATATTTCCCAGCGGAACAAACGTTGCAAACTTAAACTAACATCGCTGCATTTGCAAAGGAATACTGCACGGTTGAAATCCATCCTAATTATATCCAAATATTATACAATTATTAGACGATGTAACCTAATTTATTTTACTGTTTCAGGTATATATCGCTGAATACACACCGCAACTGTTTTAACGTCGACAGTCCCCACCTCCGGTACACGTACATCTAAATGCAATAAAAATTCTATCGCACTATCTGTATTCCGTGTCAGTGCTTGCGAAACGTGCTCCATTCCCGTACACTTCCCTAATATATTGCTGTTCGAGATTCAAATTGTGTGTAAAATGGTCATTTTCCTCGTGCTCGCGTAATATTCACCCGAGGAAATATGGAAGAATATCGCGTTATCAAGTAATATTATTCCTTCCAAACTTTGAACTTGACAAGGTAATATCATTTGTATCTCATCGTCAATTGTCCCTTTCTGCATTATTTTATATTGCTATATTTATACTTTTCTATTGCTCAATTTCCCTCGAAATTCTTTATTATCAATATGTGGAGCAAGAACAATTGAATTTGACAATTTTGTACGTGTATTGTTCGCAATAATGCAACGTAAAACGAATTTATTTGTTTTCCCGTTCAATCTTAATTTCACCGTTGCAGGAACATCTAATTTCAAAATAACCCAGTTAAAATAAGTTAAGAGGAACGAAATATATTTTCTGTAACATGTATTATCGATCGTTTTCTCTTAGGTGTACAGTAGATACGAGTACATAACTTCTAACTCACGTACCGTTGTGGAAGCTTAAAGCTATAACCGGTCTTAAAGATGGGTCTACGAAATCTTCGGAATTCTTATTTTTACGGTAACTCGGAAAGCACGTTACGTTACGATATTCTACTATTAGCCAGCGTACACCAGAACCTCCTTTATTCAAACAACGTACTCCCTACTGTACAATACTTTATATAAATACACGTATCCCGCTACTTTTCGTCTGTACTTTTCCAAAATTTATTTTCATAGCAACTCGGTACGAAATTAAATATCACTTATTCGTTCCAGAGATTTTAATCTCTAGCAAAACATTTTTTCTCATCCAATTAATACTTGTCTTAACCCCTTAAGCGTTTTGCTTGATTTCGAGACGGTGCACCGGTGTGCTTAATTATTTCTAGGCGATGGCGAGTATACTCGACGAAAACACAGTGAATGCACTTGGTGTAAGATTGAGTGGAATTATAACAAAATGATAAAATTTTCTGGCGTTCCTTTGAAAGCTTTCTTAATTTTATTGGTATCATTTTATTCTTTTGTTTCGTTGAAATATTTTTAAATGCGCCAAAATTACAAATGTATATAATTCCTTTACCTAAATTTTACAATGAATAGCAGAAGCAAATTTTTTTCTACATGACGAGTATAGCCGACATTTAGTTCTACCGAACCAACTGGTGTAAATTTCTGATCGCTTCCGAATTACGCGGTGAAACGATCCCCAAGCCAGTTGCAAGTTAAAGCGTAGTCAGGTGTACAAGCCTAACCGCCTCCGACCGAGGCGATACAGAAATATTCAAGTAGCACGCTTTATCATTCATAGATGCATGACACGCGGCCTCGGTCATGGATCCTCTGGCTCTTGCATACTCGGGGGGAAAACAGTTGAGCGCGCAAACATTCGAACGTCGAAATCCCGCGCTCGTGTTTTTGCAAACATGGGTGTTTCGACATGTTGGGACACGAAGCAGGGCAGATCCGCCGATGCGTACGGAATTGCCTGGTCAAATGCGAACCATCGTTTTTATAAAACACAACGCGGAAGCTCGCAACAACTTCCGACGCGTGAGAGCAACGGGAGCACGTTTCAATCGGAGAGTGAAATTAATCGATCGGCAATTACAGTTTGGTTAACAAGTTAACCGTTCAACCAGCAAAGTGGATATCTATTAACGTCGGCGAAGTTGCCTGTCGGTGGAAAGGTTACGTGGAAAAATTACAGGCTCGTTTCCTTCGTGTTTCTTAAAGAGTCCTCCTCTAATCTGATGGTCGTGCAACAGCGGGAGGAAAACGGGGGGAGGCGAAACAAAAATCAGCACGCGAAGATGAAACGAATCGATAATACCGGCCTCGTACTCGAAGCAACGCTAATTGTTTTACCGGGAAACGAACGCTCTGCTAGCTTGTTAAATAGACCGCCGCCGCAATTCCTTTTTCAATTAGGTTCCCTCGATATCCACCTCGCGTCACTCTGTATTCTTCTCCCCGAAAAGTAAGGTGCTTCGCTTGTTTCTTTTTTCCTTTTTTTCTCTTTGCCTTTTTCTTCCTTTCTTCCTTTATTACACCAGAGTTTCAGACGCAAATTCTCATGGAAAGCAAAAAAATGGGAGCTAAACGGAGATTCACATACTAAGTATTACAACTACAAGTATTTTCGCAGTCTAGTCACGTGAAGAAAGATGAGACGTTCGTTATCTGCTTATTTTTTTTTTTTTTTTTTTTTTTGGTGTTGCTCGATATTTTTACTCGAACGTCGAAATAATTTTGACTACCTTTTAAAAAGACAAAGTTCTTGGTCCATTAAGTAAATCTCAAAGTTTATTATTACATCAGACATGCCTGGACTCTTGAATTCAAAGTCAATCGTTTTTATTGATATTAAAGAAGACAGGAATGACATTGAACTTTGCTCAATATTAACAAGCAAATTATGAATTCCTTGTATTGATTCGTGCACGGGCGGAAAGCAGGAGCATTTTTTTGTACCGAACAGAATAATTTCGAGTTGAATCGATTATCGATTGCACTGGCGAGTATATTAAGAAATCCGAGATTAATGGAATCTATAATCTGATATGTATATGGATCGAGAAGCTGATTAGTATAAGAAGATTCAGTTTATGTCGAAGGCCTTTGTGTTAATTCGCTCTTGGTAAAACATGGTACATACGTATATACTATAATACAAGATGCAATACGTCAGAGGATAATGGCTTTAACCGATGAAAAGCAGCCAACCTTCTAATGTATATAACAAGATGCAATAATACATCAAAGGTGTTCCACTTTAGCTGATAAAAACTAAATAGAAGCCGGGATAGTTATAATGTACGAGGAATAAAAGTACGCGCATATACATATGTATTCCGTAGAAGAAGAGTAAATCCGACTGTGGAAATTTTCAGGGAATTTGCATTTGCAGATTATTTAAATCTGTTATTGAAATGAAACGTCGTTTCCTGAATACATTGCAAGATTTGTGTAAAAGGAATAAAAGATGTTTGCCCGCAATTTACAGTCGTGTGTGAAATTTAAATAATTAAATTCCAGACATAAACTCGCTCATATAATTAATTGTCAATTAAATCATAGAAAATACAAGTTTCGTCGTATCACGGGAAATATACAAGCACGATAAAAAATTTCTTGCACAGAAAGTAACCAGAGACTTACCTCGAGTAACTGTGTTAATTGCTCTGTAATTTCCATAAATACGATTGGGACAACAGACTTTCATTTCTTGCTGATTATTTATCTCATGATAGACGACAATTTCGAATCGATCAATTCCTTGTGATGGAATATAAGAACTCGCACTAACAGAAACGAAGAATCAATACGAGCAAGTCGTTGTCCGAATAAAGGTCAGGATAGTTCGCGCAAGCCAGCAAGGATATCTCGCGGATGATATCTAGATTTGTAATCCGCAGTTAGATCCGGACTCCATGTAAATACAAACAGGCACCCGAGGAAGTGGAACGAAGTGAACAGAGTGGCTGAAGAGAAGAGAAGAATCCGGAATTCCCGTAGAGAAGGCAGAGGATGAGACGATTTTCAAATCCTGTCACGTCCGCGTATTACCATCGATGGAAGCATCCGGTGCTCCTTTGGAAATAAACGTAACGATTCCATCTAAGATCCAGGGATCAATACGCTCCCGATGAGCCGTAAAACGGCGTATCTCTGGAGCAGTTTCTGGAATTATGCCCGTGAACAATGCAAACGTCGGTGCTCTAATCCGACTGGCCGAATTTTCGAAAAATCAACCGAAAGAGGGGGCTGTTGAACTGGCGAGAAACTTCAAGTAGCAAAGAAGGTCGCGTAGCCTTCGCAATCTCAAACAAAATTGCAGACAAAATATGTAAAACTCGTTACAGAGTGATGAATATTAAATGTTGTACAGTTTGGAATTTGATGCGTCAACCATCCAGAGAATATCCATTGATAAATGCAAAGATTTCGTAATCCGGCTTGTTGTTACCAACCCTTTCAGTCACGTATTCGAATTTCGTTCAAATTTTGAGGGATAAGTACCAAATAAATGGAATTATGTTCAGACGAAAACAGGATCATGTTTTGTTGGAAAGTTATTTTCCTCGTACAATCGGTTGATAAATCCGATCGAAATCCGTGCAAAGCCCGGACTTTCGAGTATATTGATTAACCCTCTCGCATCGAAGAGGAGACCGTGGAACGCAACGATGAAAAGATTCGATCGAACGAACCGGCAGCGGCCGGCATTTTCTTTTTTTTCTTTTTTTTTTTTTTTTACCGTAGATTTTCGAAACGTTCGAAAGGTACGTGTCATCGCGGTTTCGCGTGTCGTCACGGCGCACGAATTATCGTCGCGTGATAGAAACTCGGTGGAACGGTGACCGGTTGATATTATCTGTCAGTCGGTCGTTCTCCCGTAAAAAGGACGCCGGATTCGGTAGCCACCGGTAGAATCTAATCTGGCTGGCACGCATTAGCATCGGAATTAACGAGAGACTTTCCTTTTGATCCCGCTTACCAGCGCGCTCTTTGTCCCGTGACAATTGCGGCTTTTATCCTCCGGAGGCCACCTCCACGAAATCGTAATCGCGAAAGCAAGCATCGGATGTTAGTTTCTCTCTGCAACTGGATCAGGTTACAGGAACTGAATGTCGTTTAAAAAGGAGACTCGTTCCTGTCTCATTCGGGACAAATTGTCAAAGACGAACGATTGATATTAATTGATAGTTGATGGTAATTTAATCGATATCAAGTTGATAATTATTAGCTTAAGACTACGTCGATAGTTGTCGACTTAAGGTTAATTAGATCGATAATGTAATTATATATATATATATATATATATTATTATAAATTATATATATATCGTTAAATAGTTAAATTATAAATTATAAATTATACATATAATTTAACTCGATTCGAAACGAATTAAGTAGCTGCACACTTTTAACGATTACGATTTAGTCTTTTCGAAATAAATTTCCCTTTTAATAATTTAGTAATACAAACTACAAAATAGTATAATATTTCAATTTACTTCGGTTGAGTTAAGCATAACATTTCATACGTAGATCAGCAACTTACAATTCCTGACAAAGAAGAACGTTTTGTGAACGAATTTGGCTGAGATATAGTTTGCTTTTGTATTTACGAGGATTTTACGTTGCAGGTCTCTTGGCATTACATTGAATGCAAACAGACGAATCGGGACACTTAAAAGACTTTAGTCTACTTATCAGCGATAGAAAATCCCCATCTTGCCATACGAGACGTAAAAAGAACACTTGAGAATGTATGTCGATATTTACGACGTGCAGTTTTGTACCGAGTTGAAAAGAAGACTTTTGTCAAATATCTCTTGAAATTGTGGAAGTAAATTAGCGTGATTTATATCGAGACGTACGAGTTGAACGAATACTTTTTATGCCTCTTAAGTAGCGTGGATCTTTCATAGAAAATTTAAAACGGATTTCGTCGGGCGTTCCTTCGTTTCGTGAAAAAAATTGATTCAGTTTCGATTGGACTGGAATAACGAAAATATTAACAATGGAGAAAATTTGCTTTTATCTGTTTTATCTGCTTTTATCTAAGTAAATTGGCTTCAACAATATCCTCTAAATAGTGTAAATAATTCCAACGAATGATAATAGACAACGCAACGAACATTTGTGAAATATTTGTGAAAGTTTGAATATTTTAAAGTCACCAGTGAATGTGACATAGGTGCAATCGATATATTGTACATCTTGACATTAGTAATAAATAATATTGGTACAAGCTGTCCAGACCATGACAGCTGCAGTACGAATGTTTTGTATAGCTGTCAGCGGATCAACTGACGACCGTAAATAAGTCAGGAGAACTCATCAGATAATAAGTAAGCGCAGTAAGTTGTGCCGATAAAACTAACGGAAAAAATGTAAGGAATTATTCGCCGTAAAATTTTATCATTTTCAACGTTTGAGCTTTAAACATTCAATTTCAATATTTTTCTTTTTCACGTTACTTTTACTGTGATATCCATCGACAAACTTCAAAGGGGAACACATTTTTACAACCTTTGTAAATGGTTGAGTATTTATTAAATACCAATATATCGAACCCACGTATATTTTTTAAAATAAACGAGGAATTTTTTAAACGATGTTAAAAAGACACCGATGAATCTAAATAATAAAGCTATCGAAAATTGGAAATTCGTGTCGCATCGACGTGTCGTTGAGTGTCACACGCATTTCTCAATGCACCGTTCGATATCTATTATTCTTTGTTTGAATTAATTTTCAAATTAATTTTCGAGAGAAACGCGACAGATTATTGTTGTCAGTATCGTCGGTGACACTTTTAATTTTAATTTTCAACGGTTGAACGCAATGTAAGTTTCCGTTTTATTAAATTAAAAAAGCTTGATTAATTAAACTAGATCCAGTAACGTTATTTTAGAACTTGTAATTTTCAAATGAAGTTACACCTAAGTGAAAGTACATAATGTACGGTTAGAAATTTTTACATCAAACATTAAATATCAATTTATAGCCGGAAAAATCATAGTCAATGTTACAAACTTACGTTTTGGTGGATTGCATAGGCTGCACAATAAATTTGTACAAAGGGAACGCAGGAGTGATTAAGAAAATCAGCCGACAATTGTGTTTGGGGAGGAACTTAGAAATAGCTTAGATCAGTTTTTACAGTTGGACAAGTTTTGAACTCTTGTGATTGAACTCTACAAACTATTGCACCTTCTGTACTTTGCAACAATTTACACGATTTCAATCGTCAGAACTTCGGAAGTTGCAATTCTACTAACTTTACAAAAAAAAAAAAAATTTTGAAGAAAATGCAAAAATTTCGAGGCTATCGACATAATAATTTTTGGAGAAATGTAAAATCAAAGATGTTCGTCTTAAAGTTCTCGAGGGAACATCTGCTTATATCAAGTTCCGCCTCAAATCTGAGATACTGGGTTCCTAATTTTAGACTCGAAAGTAAATTATACTTCGCACTTAGGTACGGACGAAACAATGCCAGACAATAGGAACGCACGTTAATTACTATAACTTCAGAATTATAACATTGTACGAATAGCATAACATGGTACACATTCTCACGCGTTTCATTCACGATTTCCCTCTCGTTTCAAATATTCACGGAACGCGAAAGATGGCGGAAACTTGCTCGGATACTTTGGTAGAGCAGATTCCGGCGGAAGAACCCGTAAACATAACACTTGAATTATTGCCCGGACTATTGGAATTCAATAGGAGCCCGAATGTTTCCCGCGAGTGTCTCGATCGTCGCCGGTTACATAAACAGTATCCTCCTAAATTGGAAAACAATTTGAATCGGCGATGAAATCACGACGAAAGAAATGGAAGAACCGCGTCTGTAAATCGGCCGAGGCGAAACGAAGCAAGCGATCGAGCACGATTTAGCACGCGTTTCGTCGAGTTGGCCACGCGATGCCCAGGGAAATATTCGAAGAACGAGTCGCGGCTAGAATTTTAAAGCGACGATAATTACGTGGCTGATGAAGGAGTATCATGGCTTGGTGGCACCGAAGCGCTGCTGAATGCTCGTGCAGCCGAAACGACGCCATAATTAGCGGTCGGACATGTCATGGCGGCCAAGTTGCGTGCAAATAATTGAGTTAACATTGCGCGAACGTTTATCTAATATACCGTCTACTGGACCGAAATAACGTGCAGTATTTGCATCAGCTATTGTATTTGCTATTCTATTTATTTAGTTCTGTCAGGTAAGCAATATGATGTTTTAGCGAAGAGGGGCAGATTTGTTTCAC
The DNA here is from genome assembly GCA_036937485.2 of Tetragonisca angustula. Taxonomy (NCBI): domain Eukaryota; kingdom Metazoa; phylum Arthropoda; class Insecta; order Hymenoptera; family Apidae; genus Tetragonisca; species Tetragonisca angustula. The sequence continues at coordinate 408,444 of JAWNGG020000087.1, read as the reverse complement.
GCGAATAATATTGATTGTATCACGCGAATGTTGACGTTTCTGAAGCACAAATTGTTCGAATGTTTCTTATTTTATTTGATGCACAAACACTCACTAAGGAAATATAAAAATATTTATCTTTTCTTATATTTATCTAATATTTATTCTTATATTTATTATATAAGATGTAAGATATAAGATTACATTTATTTATATATATATATATATTTCTTATATTTACATAATATTTATCTTGTCACAGATATATTGTCTTTTTTATACTTTCGAACTGTCCGTTTGAGTATTTTCACCATATATATGTCTCTTACACTCGAAAAATAATTATTTCTTGTCCTTTCTTCTATTATTACTTAAAAATAAATCTATTGGCTTTTATCTTGCAGAAATTATTTTCACTTTAAACCGAAAGATATATTTAATCCTGGCTCATTAAATTTTAACAATTCGTAGATAAATATAAATAGAAAGTTAATTTTTGATTGATCTTCTAGGGCAAGAGTGAATTATTTATTTTCCTTTCATACAAATAAATGTATAAGAATATTTTTGGTATAATAGGTATATTGAATATTTTGGTATTTCTCGATATCGATTAGAACTCGATATCGAACTGCCGATAATGACAGCTTAGTCGTGAAAGAGAACGTTTATTAAAAGCGCAGCTTTCATTTGAAAATTGAGAACCTTTTTTTTTTGATTTTTTTTGATTTTTTTGATTTTAAAACCGTGGAATTGAGAACAGTTGGGAGCTTGCGTCCTCTCAATTAGCGAGTGGTAGAAACGCTCTAATTGGTTTCGTAACATTTTCAAATGTCAAGGCATCTAGAAGTTGTATTTAAGTTATAATCAGATTACGGATACTTTTCCTTATTTAGCTATAGTAACTTGTTCAACCATCCGTGATATAGCTGAATATTTTAATACATAGCTGCTTTCCCAAAACTGTTTCTTCTTCTTCCTTTCTTTCCTTTTTTTTTTTTTTTTTTTTTTTTTTTTTAACGAAACACGTAATCTCTCGGTTCTGATTATTTTATCAACTTCAACACTTTAACTGAAGAAACGTGTACAATCCTTTCCCAAAGTACGAATATTAACAACACTGTTCGAACGATTTAAGGACTCAGAGAAGAATTAATTGATTTCTAACACTATGTACGTAATCAGACACATGAAATTGACATTAAAATTGGAACCGAATCACGAGAAACCATTTCGTGTACATCACGTACTCGTCCAAATGTTCGTTTCCTTCACGAACCCCTGAATTATCGTGTTTCAAAAATAAGAAGGCAATCCGCATTTAATCAAACTCTAATCTCCCTATTTGTCGAGATAATCGCCGTCATCGTCGGGGCGAATGAAAATAAGAGAACTTTCGTCGAGAACCCCCATCGTTGACCTCGTTAAACCGTAGTCCCTCTGATCCGACTAAAGTTAAGACAATTGGTCGTTTGTCGTTTGTTACGATTCCCCGACGCTTCCGCAAAGCCGATCCTTCTAAATTATTTTATCGCCGGCCACCCCTCCCTCCCCCCTCCTCCTCTCCCTACCACCTCCATTCCCGTTGGAAATTCTGTTGTTCAATTTCTCGTGGCTCCGCTTAATTCCTCGATAACGGAAGAAGCATCGAGTTCATTCGCGGAATAACAATAGGCATCGCCGGTGAATCCGGGAGTGGGGCACGTATAGCACGTTCAATTACTTCGGCGTCGGTCGATTGCGCGCGAGTCCTCCGCGAACGAAAAATTGCCCCCTCGAGGAAAACGAGGGGAACGCTTGTGTCGAAATTCAGCTGAGATCGGTAAACGACGAGCCGGAAACTTAGCAACGACCTGATCACGGTGGTGATTCTCCGCGATCACGAGGATTTGATGTACGATATCGTGAAACGGGATCTCGAGAAACGGGAGACACGGTAACATTTGAGAAACATTTTGCACTTTTTTCTTTTTTATTGATTTACTCATTGCTTTTTTTTAAGTTTATTTTTGGTTATTTTATTTTAGATTTTTTTGATTGTTTTGTTGTTTAACATCTTCGGGTTAATATTGTCAATGTGAAAGTTCGCCTGAAAATAAATAATGGATAATACGGAGAAACGGGGTACGAGATGTTAGATGAAGGTGAAATATATAATTAATTCCGCATTAGCTGTCTCATATGTGGCGGCCTGATTAGGTAGTAGAAAATCAGTTTCAGGTTAGATCATTAAGACTAGATTAGCTGCACGATAATTATTAGATGCAGATTAAAGCTCGGTACGCTATCTAAGTATTTCATCTAATCGGGTCTACGAATGGAACAGCGCGGCTCAGTAGGTATATAACATAAAGGCATCTCGAAATTGCAACTTTCCGAAATGCTATATATGTGTAATGCTAAATCTAAACTCACTGAAAAATGCTTTTTCTTTTAACGAGCATATTGGCGTTAAGAAAGATATGAAAGTAATTGAAAGTAGCAAACTTTAAAGTAAATTTTTTTTTAATTTCTATCAATCGCATCGTCTCAGCAATTATTATAGATGAACACTTTGTTCCTGTCTCAAATCGTCAAATATAACTATTTTGCAAACGGAAATTTAATGAGAATCTTTATTACGAGTGACTCAGTGTCCAGTGAAGAAACTGAGGTTGAGAAAGAAAGAGTGTGAAACTATACAAGATTTTAGTCGAACGTAACCGAATTTCTTACGTGGAAATGTTCTACATGGTTCGTCTGAACGAAAGGAAGTTACAAGACAGAGAAAGAGAAGACATACAGTTGGAATTTGTACAATAGAAACACAACGAAAGAGAAAATTGTATTTCATTCCAAAAGTATCCTACTAAATTACATTGAATTGTCACATTTGAAATGTTCTTGTTTTCAACTAACTGAAGCTGGAGGCTATTGAAAATCTATTTGTTATTAGCAACAACTTAACGATACTAAACGATATTAAACTGTCTAATTAACAATCATTTTAACAGGCATATATATTTTCTTTTTTCATCTTATCGGCAAATATTTCCAATATTCATTTCACAGACTATATAGACAAACAAAATTCACTCGCGCCAGGACCTATCATCATTCGTAATAAATTTACGAAATCTTCGATCCTCTTAATCAAGTTTGCAGGAAACCAGCGCAACTACATAGTTCTGATGCATCCCTCGTGCAATTCATACGCCGAAATACCTGGCGATCCGTCGGTTCGCGACATACATAAATCGACTTGCCCCGAGTTGACGAAACGCAGTCTCGTGAGTCCGTGAGGTGAGCTCCGGATCGGGGGCAAGGTTGACGGATGAAGTGGTGATAACGGAGGAGTTGATGAAGCATAAGTTTGGCGAGGACAGAAGGCTGGAAATGCGTGTGCGACAGGAGGCCGTGTGACAGAGATTCGCGGCCCGGCAGTGTATCGTCGACGCAAATCAAATTAATTAGCGAATATACCTCCGACTAACGGAGGTAGGCACGAAGCCCCTCTTTGATAAGGTCCCCGTGTCGAGAGGTCGAGTGTCGCTCCTTGAATGATTGCGATACGAGGGTGGGAAAGGCTACGCTAGACAGGCCGAACAATTCACGAATCTGATGGCATTAAACGAGCCAGCTCGTGCCCTATACAACCGCACAGGCTTTGATCCTAATCCGGTGGAGCTTCTAAGCTGTCGTCGAGCTAATCGAGTTCGGTCGGTCGGCGGATTCGTCGAGTATCGATGCCTCGAAATTCATATTGACTTGTTGTTCCATTGTCGTGCAATACCTGCGACACGGTACGATCCACCGTTGCTTCCGACCTGCTTTCAATCGCACGACAATTCGCCAACTTACTGTAGACAACGTCGGCAATATTGTGACAATTGATAAACGAAAAGTACAGGGTGGAGTTTTGACGCGTCTGTGGGAAATTCTCGAGTTACGAGATGAAGAAACCGTTTAAAACACAAGTGCAGTCGTGCTTGCTTCAACATTCGCTAGGTAAAAGAATCTTTAACCAAGATCCTTCTACTTTTTCAATTATACTCCAAGTATAAGAGTACGATCTCATTTGGACGGATTTTCTTTTGGAATTTTATAGCGTTGTTGTTGTTGTTAAAGTTTTGCATTGTTTTACGTCGTATCTGCGGTTTGTGAAATTCTGTTTTCTTATGGAACTCGTTACCGTTGTTCAAGAGAATTTACACGAGAATTTTTATTTCACGTGGAGAGATGTTCGAAGAAACGAAGATAAAGGAGAAAGGAAAGATCAAAAAGACACAGACCTTGTAAAACATTGCGAAGCATTTCGTGTTTCTCCTGAAAAATTGCTTGTCTTCACTTTGTCTGTTTTTCTATTGTGCAACAAAACTCTAGTAGAACGTAAGAAGTTTGATTCGATCACCGCTTTTGAGACAGTCGCTGACTGTGTCAATTAATTTGTTCTGTCAAACAATTTCAAAGTGAGATCACCTCTGAAGGAAAATTTTGAAATGAAACTTTCAAATGGCCTGTCCGTTTTTCTCCTACCCAATTAATACGGAAGAAAATTGTGCTTGCATTTTAATCGCGTTGTTCATATTTTTGCAAAACGCTCGATTAAGCAACGATTTTTCTTAATTTCTATCGTAATATGAAAGCACGTATTTAAGCACGATTTCTTTCCTCTCGCTAAAACTTGAGAAAGACATGCGATGGAAATGCTTTTCTTCGAGTAAAATCATCAAAGAGGCATTAAAGTCGCTTTCGTTCTTTCAAGGAATAACGATAATACCTCTTTGATGCGCGCTTGTAGATAATGTAAGAAGCGAGATTCAACGACGATGGAAGGATACGACGTTCTTAAACTCAACTCTGATGATATTTTATCTAAAACTGGAATATTAGTAATTTTTACCTAAAGAGAAGAACTGGTATATATCGCAGATATAGTACAATCAAAACAGTGCGATAAATTCACAAATATGAAATTTGAAGATGAAAACGAACTTCATACCATTGTTATATTCACGAATAAATTTTATCGTAATAAAATTGAAATACATTTCGTCTCCCGAGTACGATAATTTTTAACTCTGTAGAAGATTTATATGTTTCCCCAAAAGAGAAGGACTGACATATATATTTTTACACCGAACTCCGACAAAAGTGTTAATTATTGTGATAAACTTGCGATTATAATTATTTCTCAATAAGTCGCTGAAAGCGGTACGTTTTAGAGGGCAGTTTATTTGTTGAAATCCGATTAAAGGTTCTGATAATAACTTTTTGTTGCAACACGAACAACGGCAAAGTTTAAAAGCTCGACAGCTTTCAAACTTGCCTTTAACTTGCAAATTCGAAGAATTCGTGACGTAGGTGACGTAGGTGAACTAAATGCTGCCAGGATAAAATTCTAAAATACGACTTTTCGAAACGACAACAACAGTTAAAATATTCTATGTAAGGAAGAAACACTACGTGAAAGTGCTGATACTTTTTTTTTATAGAACATTTGTTTCCTTTTTACGTAACACGTTATATTTTAACCAAGTTAATATACTGGAATAAATACGATCACGAGCTAAGTGCCAGTAACACTTGCAATTACTATCTTTTGGATCTTGCGTATAACCCTGTTTCCTAACTTTCGCGCGTTTTTCCCTTTACCGGTATTTTTCTCCAAAAAAAGAAATCCTATTTCCAAAAAATTGCAAAGACATAAATATCTTTATACGTAATACAATTGTATAAATGCATACGTTGTTTTCTGTACAAGTACACTTAATTGCACGAGATGATGACCTTAATGCTGAGACTTCAAATATCCGCGCGCACGAGATCAGATAACGTCGATAAAAATCATGTCAACGTTACATCTCCAGTACTAAAAAAAAAAAAAAATGAAAAAAAAAGGAAGTTCCATTTCGGCAAACCAAACGACTCGCTCCGAGACGAATGAGCTCCCCTGTATTTTCCTCGGGAGCTCGTGAGCTCCGCACGGTTAACGAAAATTATGTCAATGTTGTCACGTCGTTCGAGCAGTGTTCCCGGCGACAGCTGATAGATGCCGTAACCATAACCCATAAAATCCTAAGAATACGGTGGAAACGGTGGGCCGGGCTAATTAACATCGGAATGGGCAGAGAAGAGCGGACGGCGGGTGCGTTTTCATTGCGCTGGCAATAAATTCAGGAAGCAGATAAGCGTTATCGTGGTCTTTCGCCAGCACCTATCTACACGGAGAACGGGGTTTCCCTATCCTCGAAACGGCGGGGGCAACAACGGGCAGTGCAGAAAGAGAGAGAGAGAGAGAGAGAAGCTCGCGCGCGTGATAGATGACTCATCGATCAGCGTGTTCACAATAGCGAGGTTCGATGAGATCGAACCGGCGGAAAAACGTCAATTTGCACTGAGACGTCAATGCTTATGGCGCGGCCATAACTGGTAACCGATCACCGACTGTCCGGGTTATGTATTTAAAAGCACACCTGAACGATCGATAACCGATGATTGATTCAATGCATCTTACGATACAACGGCAGATTTTTCCAACGGAAAATCGTGAAAATCGTGGATTGCTCGTTGAAAGAGAAGACCCCGCTTTTGTTCCTTAACCTTTGTTTCACTATCGGGGATATTGTGGTATTTCGAGGAGCAGGATGAATCGTATTATCAATTTGATATGGCGAACGATAGTTGACTCTTCGAGGATCAACCTTGCGCGAGAAATTCTGTTTCTTAGTACTGTCACTGTGGAAGACTCGTGACATTCGTCAACGAAGCCATAACGTAGATTCTAAAATTTTAAGAAATTTCAAGAAATTGAAGCGTTTATGATATCACGTTAAATTATCGTTTGATTCTTATTGGGTTGAATCAGATTGATGAAATTAATATTGTCACGGCATACTTTTATGTGCTTGATACTAACCTATTAAATACGAGTTATATTGGACACGACCCTTACTTGGAAATTTTCAATTATATAAAATATTATTTCGTTTCTGCTGAGGACACAGAATATATCACAGTTACATTTTGAAGAACTAAAATCTCATCCAAATTGAAACCATCTTCGCGGAAGATGACAACTGTTAACCTCAACCTATTTGTACCAAAAATTCTTCAAGCAAATTCCCGATTGACTCAATTACGAAGAAAACATGAATTTCACTAGCTTTCGTTAGAATGGGATGAAAACGCGCCCGGTTCCTGGAATATTCGTTTCGCGAACGTTTTGTTTGTCTGACACACGCGGGCATGCTCCCGTGTCATCGATATCGAACTCCGTATTTACTTTATAGCTAAATTTTGATACCGCGCAAAGGTACGTATATCTTTCTCCTTCCATCGATCGTAGAAAAAAGCCGGTGGATCGTGAAACACGCGAAACGGTTGCACCGTGTCGTAAATAAAATATCGATTTAGGTTTACGCGATGGCGAGCGTGAAGGGATCCGCCGTGGCGTAAATGCGAGGAGCAAAGGAGTGAAAGAGAGTAAGAGTGAAAGAATAAGCAAGGGGACAAAACATAAAAGTTCGCTACGTAAATGTGCGTAATAAAATCGTATGAATTGCGGGTTTTCCGATGTATGCAGTTGAATGTTTATTTGTTGACCAGCGCTCGCGTGTTTCACTTTCAGAAAACGTAACCGAATTGCGAAACTGTACGATAAGTGTAACGTGATATTTAAATTTAGTAAATAATACTATATTCTGATGCGTTACGTTTGAGATTATTCTGCATTGCGCAGAAACGAAATATTTTTAAATATTTTTAAAAGATGTTCGCATGGTCCGTAGAATCTAAGAAGAAAATTCAAACGTTTTGCAGAACATACGAATTTGTTTACAAAATTCTTTGACCAAGGCTTTATCAAATAAAGGAAGTTAATATCGAAAGTTGCAGTATTAACTTTAAATGATCAAAGGAATAATTAAGAGGAAATTTGATATTATATTGATTTAAATTTGTAAAAAAATAGATTCATCAGGAGATTGTGCTGTAAATAAAAAGTAATAAAACTTTGTTCTATTCTTTTTTTCTCATAAATCCACCACTCACGAAAAAAGACAAATATAGTAGGAGTGAAAATATAGTCATTCGTGAAAGTGTTTACATACTCTATATTTCGAGCTATTTTTTTTTTTTTTTTTTTTTATTAAAATGTAATTTGACGAAATTTCAAATAAAAAGATTAATGCGAAAGAATATGCAAGAGACAACAATTTTTAGTTCTAAATTCGACGTCAAATTTTAATTCTTTTTTTAGTCAATGTTATACAATACAAACATAAACATATAATATTTTATCTAGTCGAAGCAAACTCGGAGAAATAAAATCTAATTTCTACCCTAACGGAAATATGATGAAAAATGATTTTTATAATGAGATAAAGCTGATTGACTACAGTAGAATAAGTAATATATTGGTCAGACATTCTTTCCTAGATGGATTTCACGTCGCGTGCTATCGATCCCTTGATACGTGTATTCACGAGAAAAGTCGATGGTATCAATCGAGATAAACAGCGAGTTTCATTGCAAGTTGTGATGTGATAAGAGCTTTCATGTAACTTAAGGACTCGATAACTATCTATCAGATATTTCGATCATTTATGAACGTACCACGGAGATCTGTTAAATACGTAATATCCGTGCCATCAGAAATTATCGTGGCTTATATGCTCCATTATTTCTTTAACGACCGACTGTTTTTTACACGCCACCATGATAATTGTAGTGTAATTAAAGTCATAATTTTATCGGTACCTTCTTCAATTCTACGATAAATCAACAACAGAAAACAAATCAGAAAGTAGCGCGAGTTACCAAAGTACGTATCAGTCTCTCTTTAACGAGAAACTGCTCTTTACACGCCATTAATTCTACTGTAATTAAGTTTCTAATTTTATCAGTAGCTGATCCAAGACGAATTAAGTTGTAAACGAAAACTCAAAACGCAAGATATATTACTACTAATAAACTTATCATATCATACAAGTTTATTATTATTGTGTTACTTATCTGTAATCTGCCTTCATAGCCGTAGAAGCGACTAAATTTCTTGCGTAAAATGCAAATAACAAATCATTTCGGCGTAGTCAGCAGAAGAAATTTAAAGCTTCTGCGAAAGATAAAAGTTAATTCCCAAACGAACGAATGATTTGAATAAATTCGAGATATGCACACATATAGAGTTTTGATTTAAAAAAAAGAAAAGATATTTGAATAAATAAATAACATGAAAGTCCTCCAAAAGTTATCTAACAACTACATGCAAACTCGTTGAGCCCACCAAACTTAGAGTATCAATCGATCCGCAGAAACAACATGCTCTCTACCCATCAACTTGGAAAGTTACACCAATCTATCCAACTTGATGCTAATCACTGACTTTCTCAATCACGTTTATGTCTTCTGAATAAAAAATTGGCGACTGAATTGCTTGTCAACAAAGGAAGAAAGAGGAAACGCATTTCCTGACTGAAGATGCTGTTATCACTATATCAAATTATCGCGAGTAATTCAATATATAATTAATGAACTAAAATAAACTAAAAGATATTCCATCATATTACTACGCAATTTCTATCCTTAGAAAAGATTATTTTCTGAAATGGAACGAAGATCCTCGACAGAAAATCAATGCTTTAACCAAATTATTAACTTCTAGTTTAGATAGGGTAACTACTAAGTAGATAGGAGAAATTGTTATTTAGATTATTGTTCGTGCTCTTGCAAATAAACGCATCAAGAAATATTATTAAATTATCAATGAATTGCTTCTAGTTTCAGTTTCAAATTAGCACATCGATTTTTCGATAACTTCGTTCCAACGTAAAATCAGACAATACGAGAAATAGAATTGAGCAAGCGAACAGCTACTATTTCTCTTCTTAGATACCGGCGTTTCGATGGCACTACTCGCAAGTTGTCACATCGCCAAATCAGATTTTGCCAATGAATAACAACAGGCTTCGATATTCATTAGTAAATTGCGCGCGAGAACGGGTGCGGTCGTGAGACCGAGCTAGGCGAGGCAAAGCAAGGCGTGCTGCCACCGCATTGATGAGAAGTTGTATCGTTCATGCTGAAGCAACATATTTTACGCGGGCTGCAGAGGCAAGATAGGTGAACGCTGACGGCGGATAAGTTAAAGTGCATCGCATGCGAGCCGTTAATTCATTTTACGAACAATTAAGGTTGGAATCGTGATGGGTCAATCCCGAGACCGGCTTATCCCGATCTCATTACGTCGAAAAATAGTATGGATTTGTGGGTTACGTTTTTTTTTTTTTTTTTTTTTGCTACCCTTTCGCCGGCTAATTCGTGTGCCGTCATTCCGTGGTATTCGGTTCGTTATTCATCAGAGTCTAATATTTTCCTTTTCGTTCATGTAAATCGTGTAGCTAAGAATCCAAAAATATTTTGGTTTGTAAACGTGTCTACCAAGTTTCTACTAAACACGTGAAACGTTTGACGTTTATCTGGTTGAAACAGAGAATATCTAAGGAACGTTCTTTCGTTTGAATCGTTTTTCGCACAAATCCAGTTTTCCTGGAAAATTAATATTATTGTATTAATATAATCAATATAACATTACTATATTATTATCGTATTGTTGATATACCAAAATACAATAATTCTAGAATCTCTAATGTTTACAGTATCTATTATTTCTAATGAAACATTCCTTTCGAAAAATACTTTTCACATTGAAAAAGTGTAATATCATAAAGTATATACAAAATTATAATTTAATTTGTTAAATCAAAATTTTAATTCATATAGTTATGGAAGTAACACTTTGTACTTAATATTATTAACGAGATAATACTTTAGATTCAGGTGTAATTACATCTCGTAATAATATATATTTTACAAATTCGCGTTTGATTTCTAATTACAGTTGATTTCGAGCCTCAACGTGTTCAACTAATTATCGAAGAAAAACGAGGACAGAAGATTCGCGTTGTCGATAACCGATATTTAAAATTAAAATTCTGCTCGTTCAACTCTAGTTTCCTGAGATATCGTCGATTGTATTAATTTTCAGAATTTTTATTCGTTTGTATAATTTCCAACTGCTACGTCACTAACACGCAGAACGTGTGATTTAGAAACTCCTACAAATATTACAAATTAAAAATATCACAAGTTTGTCCAAGTCAAACAGTCTTCCTTTAAATATTCCCTTTTCCCCATGTCCAACCAAATTTCTTTTATTTCTCTTCTTTTGATAGGATTGCAGCTTTTCAGCTTCCTTTGCGTAAAAAATTCATTCGCACATGAACGCACGAGGAAGAGTTCATTCATCCTAAATGACACGTTTTGTACGCATCAGTATATAGAAAAAGGATTAACCAAAATATGAAGGAAAACACATCGATCGGCGAAACTCGCTAAATATTTCAAAAAATCAAACATAGAAAAAGAAACTGAAGTAGTATCACTTTTCGATGATCGAAAAGAATTATTAGATCGTGCAGGAAGAATTAGCTCATTCATATTTCTTTATGACAGAGAAAATGTTTCAACTTTTAATTATCAACTTGTCAACTTTCAACATATAGTACAACGTGTTTAATAAAAAGAGAAATGCGGCTGTCGCTTGGAAAAGAAACATCTTTCCTCGCCCAGAATAATTCACTTTAAACATTCACAAAAATTTTACAAAAATTCAATAAATAAGATATTAAAATATCGTACGTCACGTTCTAAGTAATTATCGAAATTTAAAGTTGAATGTATGCACGTGATGTACAAATTTTATGGGGAATAGTATTCAAATGAGAGTAAATTATGAACGATTTGATAAACGTGAATGGGTTAAAACGGTTTCGTCGAAAGACCAACGAACTTATCATACAACCCATATAATATAACACGAAGGGAAACGTTTTCGTGACGTTAAAACTATCGTTTAATACGGTGAAACAGCGTCGTTCGTCCCGTGAGGATTCTTCGCGCGTGGCCGCGTCGGATTAATAGAATTTTTAATTAAAATGCGTAGTAATTGTTCTGGGCAAGGAAAAGTACACGGCAGGGAAACGCGTGAACAATAAAATTGCCCACCAGTGCTGATATATCCAGGCAGTAACAACGTCGAGAGTAGAGAGCAAGTCCACCATGGGAAGAACAGGACGAGTTCATAGATAGAGAGATTATTACCTGAATCTGATTACTGCAGTTGTAGGGGATTTAATCTCGCGACAATTCCGACAGCAACGAGTATATCACTTAAATTTGAATACGACGTTATCGTTGTTGACGTTGCCTATCGTTTGCCATATCGCCGCTTTTATGACCGAGATGTTCGGGTTTTCCAGGAAATCAGAAATTCTTGTATATTGCCCACTTTTCGTCAGATGATCTTTCAGACTGGATTTTTGTATGGTTGATCATTTATGGAACATTTATTTATGAAACATTTTCAGTTCGGTTTCGGAATTATAAATAATATTAGAATGTTGTACGCAAGTACATTTTACGAAACATTAAAAAAATTTCATTAACATTAAAATGAGGTGCTATCATGATGATCATATAGATATGTGACACGATTATAGTAATTATAGACTGGATGTGATTATAGTCACATAGATATCATACAAAAATACGACTGTCATTATAGTCATAGAATTGTAAGAATGTATACAGAAGCATGTTTAATGCAAATTTATATTTCATAGAAATTATAAAAATGTGTAAACGGTTTGGCACCAATTAAAATGGCGGTTCGTACTGGTCATGCTATATATTATTCATAATAGTATGATTCATACTATATACTATATACTATTTCTTTTACTAAATATATGTGTCCATTTGTATTAAATATTTTCTAAATTCAAATATTAAAAATAGATTTAGTCGTTTTAATATTAAAAATAGAAATAGTCGTACCTCTCTACAGCGTTGACGAATGTCAAAATGTTTCATTTATTCTTTCAAATAAAGAACTGTCACTGTATTGCAATAATTTTCAAATATCAACCAGATTCATTTCAATCAAATAATACCTCAACCAAACAATCAGATTTGAACCGAATTGTTCCAGATAAAATACTGACAAACACACTTCAAACAGATTCATCAAAACATTCAAACAAATCTCATGAAATACATTCACTAGCTGATTCAAAAAGGCGTTCACACACATTCAACGATTCGTCACTCATCATCAAAATACGGAATGAAATACTTAAGAGAACGCGTACCTCTCTCATTGAAAGAAACGCTATCGATACTGATACAAAATGACACGATTTTGAAGAGATTAAATTCACTATTGCAGCCGTGCGCGCGAATTTTCGTAAGAGAATGAAATAAAGAACGCGCGCTTTACGAAAGAACGAGAGAGGAATAAGTTTACTAAAAAGAACGCAAGCGGCGCTGCTGTCGCTGCACTATGACGTATTGTTTCCTCTGGTGTTAGTGCTGGGCGCGAAATTATAAATCAAATTCTTTAATTAAATCATTTATATATTATACCATTATTAAATTGTTTTGTACAATGTAATAATTATTTATTTCGCTTCCGCAAGTTGCCATTTCCTCTGAAGAAGCGTAAATAGGAAAATATTAAAATTTAATATTTTTGTTAAAATGAGTCGTCGATTCTCAACAGTTGGTAGCCATGCCTCGTAACGTTCAGTTGTTACTTGAGTGTGAAAGAACGAGGGAGTGCAATTCAAAAACTGGTAATTATTTTGATTTTTATTTTAAATAATTTAACATCAATTTACTTGATACACATAACCTTTAATATAAATATATAGAGATTGTAAATATGTATGAGAGATTAGAAAATGCATAGAAAATATGAATATATAGAGATTAATAATTTCGTTTGTCGAATGCCCCGTAGGCTACGTGTAACAGTTTTCAAACAATAATAATATTAAATGAAAGCATAATAGATGAAAATGCATGTATATAACGTATATGTGCTGCACAAGTCATTTGATAATGTCAATGTTTCGAATATTAAGATATTGTTGACGGTATGCTGTCGCACGTATATTCTCTCAGTTGGCGCGCAATATAAACATGCAATATGATGGCGCTTCGCGTCTTCTGTTAAAAATGTGCCAAGTTTACAATACATAACGTACAAAATGTTTTGTTTCCCTGTTGAACGCTTCTGTACTTGGACACTTAATTACTTATCTGTCGTATTTGCTTAGAACAAACAATTTGGTAAACAAATTACAGCAATAAATAGAATAGAAACATTTAACAATATGCACACAGTAAGTTATTTGGATAGTTGAACAAAAATTATAAGATGAAATTATAGCTAAATTAAAAAATACTAAGTTGTTAATGTTTTTATAGAATGAAGAGAAATATTGATATGATACTTTTAAAACAACATATAAAAGATGGTTGTATGAGAAAAAGCTTCTGTTTTTTATTTGGAATATAAATGCCACAGTTATTTTTGACAGAAAAAATTCAGAATAATACGAAACGAGAAAATTTGAGAAAATAATGTTGTATTTATCAAAGAAATAATAATTATTCGAAGTTTACAAAATAAATATAAATGTTGGGATAATTTGTAGACTATCTAATAATTATTATAACAAGCTACTTTATTTATGAATACGTATATATTGATTTTTGGAAAGCCACTGAAACTACAATATAATATAATACCTCTGGGACAGAGGTATTATATTTGAAACAGTTATACTCATTTAACATTTAAAAATATTATCCCCTAGATTGTTAGTTAACTTGGCTTAAAAAATAATATTATCAAAGAAACTTAAAATATCTTGTAGCTATTAATTCACATTGCTAAAATATAACACATAAATTCCGTTATTTTACATATTTTATATAAATACGGATTATCGTAATTGGTTTCTGAATCTGTCAAACCAGATTGCAACGCGTTTCAATGTTTCATACTAACATATGTGAGTCTGTCCGCGTTTGAACGAAAGTGCTAACTTATTCTCGTGTTCATTTTCTCGATCACGGATCGTGAGACATTAAGAGCACAACGTGTTCGCGTCTAAATATTACAATCGTAAGCGCGAAGTTGCCGCAGCTAGAAAGCGGAATATGAATAGTAATTAATCGGCGTTGGTCGAGAACAACGTGAAAATTTAATGCATTCGATTATCGCAAGAACCACCGAGATTTATCTTAGCCAAGAAATAATTCATACGAGTCTCTGGCAAGGAAATTTCATTCATCATAAACTACCGACTTTCGTTCCACTTCCTATCGTATTTTCTAGAAAACAATCAACTAATTTTTAGGTTTTTATTGCTTTCAAGTTACTGTAATATTTCTTTTCGTTGATTATGGTTGTTATCAAGAGAAAAATTCCCGAAAAAAACGTTAAATGGTATAAATTATTTAAAAGTCACACTGATCGAAAAGTGACAATGTGTTACAGAGAATGTTTTTTTTTTTAAGTTTACCTTGAAATTTATGATTATTTCTGTCATGTTTTTGTCGTCGATAAACCTACGGAAGTAGGTCAACATGAGTTTTGACAAGTTGAACATTAATCATTCACTCGGGTAGTGAAATTGGGAAATTTACAAAAACGGGACTCGATCAGTTTGACTTCTGAAGAGTTCATGCATGAATAACATTTTTCACAGTAACTGTCAGGAACATTCCAGCGAAGAAAGATCAAAAGATGTGCATAATCAGCCATTTAAATCAATCCCCGTGAGCATTGAAATTATTGAAACCGATAAACTTTCTAAATGACAAATCGCTAAATATAATCATTCTTTCAAATACGAAGGGAACGTTGGCTTTATGATTTCTTAAAGCCAATTCCCTAGTTAGTGAAAGAACAAATTCTCAGCAATTAGTTAGTTTACTAATTAGTTATGTTGACTCAACTTGACTTTCCCTGCTTTCAGACATCGTGATTCTCTAATCAGAAATTTAACAGAATTAAACTTTGAAAATTCCAGGCTTCCAAAGTTTCCAAAGCTGACGGGTGGATCCCTGTTGTCGTTCGTTCGAAATTCGGTGAAATGAAACAACCGGGCGAGACACTTAGCAAGGATAACGGTGCCGCAGGATACAAGGTAGGGAACGGCGTAAAGTTTCCGCTTAAAACACAATTTAGCAACAGCGTGTCTTCTATATTCATCGCAGACAGGGTTGGAGAGAGTCCGTGGGAACAGATGGGACGGGGGAAACAGGGATGGTTTCGGAGGAAAATCGTTCTTACGCTCCGCTTTTTCTTAAGGAGATTCACTTTCGTGGAAATAGTTCTCTTGTGCCTCTATACCAGCTCGTTAATATTTATATTCCACATCGTATCGATCCGTATTTAACCTTAGAGCACGGTGCTCTTTCGCAATCTCCGCCGTATCGAAACTGATTAAATAATTCTCGTTTCGTCCTTCCATATTCCGCCTGTTGGAATTCGTATTTTCCATTTGAAAATTAATGAATCGCAAATGAATAGCAATTCTCGCGTGATTAATAATGTATGATAGTGATTTGCAATTTGGTTGAATTTATGAAAGGTTATTGATGAAGCTTAATATAATGCTTGAATTTCGCGTTTTTCTCTCGCGGTAAGGAAGTGTTAACGTACAGATTTATGTTATACAGTGAAACGCAATTTGTATGTGTCTCTTTATAGAAATCATATTAATATGTGTAACAGTGTATACATGTGAAACGAAGTAAGAATATAAAAAAATTTACAATTTATTGTTTTCTGTTGATGTTTATCGTGGCAGTTTCTCAGATCCTTTTATTATGGAATGGTATACGAATACCACTTGCAGATACTGTGTATTGACTTGAAAATAATTTAACCTGAAGAATCGAATCTGCCCACGTGTGCATTTTCTTACATTACAATCGAAACGTACGTGTAGCTGAAGCTGTTAGCGTGCAGCAGGGTTTTTGCAGCATTTTGTTACACTTCGCCAATTATTGGGAACCATCGACCGTGGGAAGTGACGCTTTTATGAAACAATAGCCTCACAAAAAAAAAGCTTGATCAATATCTGATACATATGCGTGCAATATTCAACGCTTAGCGTAGAGAAAACCGCGACTCGTGTCGCAACGGAAGTAGCCATTTCGATGCAGGCACATGAAATTTTGATTAAGAATCGGCAAGGGTACACACTCTGATGAAAAAGCTTATGTTTCAATCGCAACGCGTGCCTCGTGCACAATATTTTTCTTTTTTCTTTTCTTTCCAAAAAAGGTAATCCTTCGAGCACCGTATCATCGATAGAATAAAAGTCCATCTTCTCCTTTTTTCTCGTTTTAAAATGAAACGAAAGAGACTCTATTTTAACTTGATGGCAGTTCTCAAACGTAGTATCTCGTTTCGTGTTTTGTTTAAATCACATCTCTCTGCGTACGTGCACACACGCAGAATTTATATTGATATTTCCGTTAGTTTTGTTTAAATTTTATACGTAGATAAAGAACGTAGATAAAGAATAAAGAAATATTACTGAATGCGAATAAACATGGCGAATAAAGACAGGATTCATCGTGATAAATTAATTGCATTGAATTTGAACGATAAAATTACTTTTTATATCGCAGACTTTACGCGAAACAATAGATTGGCAGAATAAAAACACGTTCCTTTTTTCGCGCAACAAATGTTCTCTGTTTACTGAAATCAAAGTTTTCCACGAAACAATGTTATTTCACATGTTTGGCTTACTTTATACAGAACTGGTAGCTCTTGTAGCTTTCCACGAGATTTGCCGTGTTATTTACAGAAAATTAATATTTACTGTATCGAGATCGTTTACGATATCAATATTCAATCGTGACAATCGAAACGCATAATAAAGAAGCCTTCTAATCGCAACAACTTGTCAGTGAATGTCTTCTACTCGCGTAGAAATTATTAACAAAACTCAATAACCAGTGACTATGATTAATCCGAAGCAGCAAGAACGACGTCACAACGTTCCGAGAAATTAGAAATCCCTCCAAGAAATGAAATTGCAAATGTCGTTCAAAACCAGCCAACTCCACGCCTCGCAAATCGCCACGTAAATCATGCAAATTGCAACGAGAATAGACAACAGGGATTGTCTAAAACAGGGAGACGATATTAACGATAAGCGCTCTTCGATCCAGCGAACTCGATTCTATTTGGAAAGTAAACGAGCAACCTAATACGTGCATACGAACGCGCACGGGAATTTGATCTGGTCTCTAATGATCAGTCACTGCGAGCCCCTACCCACGTGCATAACCTCCTCGATAATTTACATTTCTCGCTTCGCGGCCAGAACTTCAGGAAATTTCTATCGTGGGCACGTTCCCGCGCCACTCCACCACTGTTTGAGTTACAATTACAGACCGCAGAAACGCGCACGGTTGCATCGGGGTTGGGGCGGAAGGGGGAGACGATCGGCGCCTACGCTTCCGAGCGTGGAAAATCCGAGCATCGGTAGGAAAATCGATTTGACGAGTCGCTGGGGGTGGAGGGGCGCTGGATACCGGTAATTTGTGACACGCGATCTCTCACCGAATGAAAACTTGATGCCGTCACGTGGATCGGCCTGGCGCCGCGCAGACGTTCCGCTCATTTTATCGTGGTGCCTTGGTCTTTTCGTTACGCGTCTCGAGCCGGGGATTTCGAAGCGTATCTGTTTCATTTTTAAACGATATCGATCGGCCGATACCACGAAACCGTGTGGATTTCTTTCGCGGTGATTTGTAATAATGAGACGTGGGTGGAATGCGAGCAGAGGAGAATGTTAGGGATTGATTTTCTTGCAGTTACATTGAAATACGGCACGAAGGTATTGGAAAGAAATTAGAGGAGATGGAAAATTTGAGTGTGGTACTGGATTTTTATAGCTGGAGAATTTGGACTCTTTGCAGGGAATTTTTTCATGCCATGCAAATTCTCTCATTTTGAAATAAATTTGACGAATATATTTTATCTTTGACGAGTTCCAAAGCAAGCATTTAGATTGTCGTATTAGATCGTTTTATCAATGTACGTGTTGTTTTCTTAAACGATATTAATGTTTCAAAAAGATTGTTAAAACGAAATATTTCTAAAAATTATATCGTTACTTTTGATGGTTTTCGCAAATTTTCGTACGAAATGAAATACACAAAGAAAAAAAAAAAAAATATCTGGCCAATATTTCGAAAAAGAATAGATTACGTTTAAACAAATGAAGCAATTTTTCATGTATCTACACGCCGTATCCGTTAATTAATCTTCTGTAGAGTTTTAGGCTTTCTGAAAAAAAAGTGTCGATTGTTTTGCCCTTTCTCACTTTTTCGTCACGGACTCCCAATACATTGAAACAGTTCCAATCAACGAAATTTCATTTGAGAGCTTAAGCTTTTACGAAAAAAATCCAATTCCCTTTCACTTCAAAAACTTTTTGTTTCTCTCCCGGAAATTTCCTGTCACCTCTTGTCGTGTAAAATCCGTTAAAAAATAGTACGTAAAAAGGATCTCTTTTACCAAACGATTCTTTAATTCGTATAAAACGTTTTATGTGTTGAAAAAAAATTCACGTTTCACTGTTTGACTCTACTAATTTGTATAAAAATCCACAGAAGAATTATTTTTTCTGGGAGAAGAAGGGGGCGGAGGAGGGGGGAGGAGGAGGAGAGAACAACGATTTAATTTCTGCCATTTTTCGGTAGCAATGTTTATTCGTTCCCATAAAAATACGCAAATAGAGTTTCGGGCAATGTAACTATCTCAAACAGTACTTTCACGAATTTTTAATGTGAATTTTTAATATGATTCTCGCCGGAAAGCATTATTCGCAGGAATGAAAATTGAATGGAGTAATTACAAAAGGGCAAAGTTTACCAAAGGTGGAACGTTATTAAACTGGACTTTCAATTTTAATTCCAATGATCACTTTGAGAGCATTATCTTGATTGAGAGAAATATTCGTTTGATTCGCCGATTCGGTGTGAAGTTATTCCCACTCGATTATTGCATTAATCCCAATAATTTCAAGTCGTTTTGTCTGTCGAAAATTTCCCGATTTCTTACACCGGCATTGGATTAAATCGTTAACGTCTCTATACTACCGACAAATTTCTTTCGACAAAATGGCAACTGGAAATTCCAAGACAGGAATGAGATTACATACACGCGTCCATTTATTTTCGTCGTGCTGTGGTTCCAACTAGTTAAAACAGTTGTAATTAACCGCGTAAAATAAATTATCGGTGGATTTCAGTAGCGGATCGGACAAGCACGCGACTCTCTTCAATCATTGCCAATTCCCAATTTCCTAAATCTTACCTCGCCAACTAAGTCGTTGCCGTTGCAAGTGTCCTTTTCGAAATACACACATCGGTCAATCTGTAGATAGTTTCGCGAGCGTGTGCACACGAGTGAGCGAGCGCGCATTGCGGCCGACAGTCGTGTGTGACACCGCACAAAGGGCCCTATTAGGCAGCTACGAGCAGTTCCAGCCCTTTGAACGCACGCGAATCAGCAAGTCGCATGTATGTATGTATGTATGTATGTATGTATGTGTCGAGTCCTGGAAACCGGACTTCTCGAGCACATCAAGGCGTCCGCGACGCCTGTTTCACGACGCTCGTCTTGCCCTCCACGAGAAACGGGTAGGATGGCTCGTGACACGGGGAAATGGCTTTTCGATCGCGACCAACCGACCTAGGAAACACTGCCATCAGCCTCGAAACTACCAGCAACTCACTCCGTTAATGGCTGGCGAATTTAATTAACGCGCGAAATTGTCCTGGTTCCGTATTTCATCTCGTCTACCTCCCCCCCCCTCTCTCTTTCTCTCCTTCTCTCTTTTTTTTTAAATCCTCTTTTTGGCCTCACTGTCCGTCTCTAGTGATAAATTGCATTGGAGAAATGATTCCGTTTACTGTTGTTGTCACAGACTTTTATTTGACGGCGATTTAGCTGAAATGGACGAACAGTGAGTTTGATAAAGTAGTCAAATACAGTGTGACACGGTTCATAGGTTATTGGAGGATTTTTAATCGGCGATTTCTGGGGATTCGTCGTACGAGAATTTATTCGTTTTAAATAGCAGCTTTTTGAAGCTCTTTACATCTGTTACATTTCTATCTAATGCGCAGCACGTTTCCTAACAATTGGTGCGTAAAATAGATGTTTCATGTTTGTTATTTTATTCACGAATACCTGTAGTCTGCTGCCAGCTCGTTTCGGTGACTCGCGACACGATGACAATTACAGAACAACAGCGAAACGATCGACCCGTCAAGCAAATTTGACAAAATCTGACTTATCGTCGTCGTTCTCCCCTAAACTGTCTGCACCATTCTCCGCGTTCTCCGCGGGAGGGTGTAATTATCGAATCTGGAGCAGTCTGGCTAATTACCGGAGTTAATCAGCGTGGAGGATGTGGACGGAGGCGAAAGTTTCGATGACATTCTCATTTCCAGGAGAGCGACCGCCGGACTTGGACGATCCATCCGTCCGTCTCGAATTAGAGAACGACCGACCGCGAAATTCCCGTGGTGCAGCCTCGCGTGGAGCGCGTTTGCGCCCTGTAATTTATGACGGTCTATTCGAGAACGGGGGGAGGGGCGGCGGGAGGTGGGAGGAAATTAGACGGCCGGGCCACGATCAAGACATCGGGCAAGAGGGCGAGAGGACGACGATGTTCTCGCCAGGATCGTGGAAATCTCGCCTGGAGAAAAAGCCTGGACGGTCTGTGACAGTGGAAAATGGGATTTCGATCGTTCGTACGGGGACAGCGCGGGGACAACGGTGCTGAGGAACGAGCAGCGCAGCGGCCAGCTGCGCTGGATCGTAAAGTAGAAAGGGCCACGGACCAATCGGGATGAAAGAAGAACAAAGACCTTCTGTATTATTAAGCCAGGATATTAAACGTCCGCAACGGTGAAGCCGATTGTTAACGAAACCTTCATTACCATCCTTTTTTTTCTTCCCTTCCTTTTGAAAGAACACGAATCGTACGCGGTTCCCTTTTCCCACGAATTTTGGAAAAATTCGTCGTTCGCCTGATTACTTGCACTTGTTATTTGTTACTTGTTACCTGTGGAGGTTTCCCAAGCGATTGTTCCTCTTCGTGAAATCGAGTCGAAACTGAGCAGAAACTTCTCTAAATTTTATCCACGTTTAAACGTTGTTTTGTGCTGTTTGTTTGAAAAGTCTTCGGTCACTCCCAATTTGCAAAGAATGATGAATCTTTCAATTGAATAATTTTAAATTTTCGAATGTCAATTGAAAATTCTGGCGCGAATTTAATTAACTGTAGCGAATAAAATTATTCGAGTGAAACGAACATTTAGTACGCGTTTAAAGATGAAAAAAAAAAGGAATCTTTGAAATTAATTTCGCACAAAGTGAAAATGTTCCACAATATAAATGTAACGAAGGTAAACAATTATAATCGTCACTTGTTGGTTTTATCTGCAATTTCAATTTATGGAACCAATTGAAACACACAAAGAAAGCGGAGCAATACGAGATACGCAGTATGTTTGTACAAAGCAAGCGTTCATAATTACGTAAATACAATGACCTCCACGACTAAGAAATTTCAAAAAGAGAGAATTCATTGATGTCCTGGATGGTTTAATTGATTAAAGGATTCGCTCGGTGTATGGAAGACCCGGATTTTCGATCTGTATTCACTAGCCTGATAACCCGATTCTTTCTCTTCTTACTTCATGCTCAATGGCATGGAGAATTCAATGCGAGAGCCTAATGAGTTCATTTTGAAAACTTGGAAAAATTCTGTTTGAAGGTTCGAGTGAGCAATTCTGATTCACAATACGAATCGATTTTTTTTTTCTTTTCAAAGTCAATATCGTTCATCGAATAAAGGGAAACTACGTATTGTGTTAATTGAACGTATAGAATATATTTTGAACACCAACAAACTTTGTTGGTTGGAATTATCTAGTTTAGGAACGTAATTTCGCAACTGGTTTCCTTTACGTATTATATTTTCGATGCAATATTTCAATCACGGTAATCCGTGACTACCTAGATTTACGAAGGTTGATCATAGGTTTTGGGATTAGTTATTTACAACCTAGTGCTATTTCCGCTACGTAGAAAAATATTTGTTAGATTAAAATCATAAAATCAAATACGAAAAAAGAAAATTATAAATAGAGAACATTACTTTCATTATGTTTGGTATTTACTTCCATTATTGTAACGCAATTTCGTTTCAATCTATAATCGATTACCTGTAATAAATTTTCTCAATTGTACAGGACATATTAATAAGGTTGTTTCAAGTTTCTAAATATTAAGAATCTTCTGATCTTGAAAGCAACTAAAACAACTAAAAATAACTTTAAAGAAAACATACTTCAATAACTTCAGAGTTATTTCGTTTCTTTTTACAAAGAAACCGTCAAATGAGCAGTTGCACAAACATCTTCAATTAACTTCAATTGAACGCCAAAACTTGCACGACTCGTAACTCGTATGTCAAAACTTAACAGTAATATCATTCTTCAAAGAAAACATACTTAAATAATTTCAAAGTTATTTCGTTCTTTTTTACAAAGAAACCGTCAAATGAAGAGTTGCACAAACATCTTCAATTGACTTCAATTGAATGCCAAAACTTGCACGACTCGTAACTCGTTTGTCAAATTTTAACAGTAATATCATTCTTCAAAGAAAACACTTAAATAACTTCAAAGTTATTTCGTTCTTTTTTACAAAGAAACCGTCAAATGAAGAGTTGCACAAACATCTTCAATTGACTTCAATTGAATGCCAAAACTTGCACGACTCGTAACTCGTTTGTCAAATTTTAACAGTAATATCATTCTTCAAAGAAAACATACTCAAATAACTTCAAAGTTATTTCGTTCTTTTTTACAAAGAAACCGTCAAATGAGGAATTGCACAAACATCTTCAATTGACTTCAATTGAATGCCAAAACTTGCACGACTCGTAACTCGTTTGTCAAATTTTAACACTAATATCATTCTTCAAAGAAAACATACTCAAATAACTTCAAAGTTATTTCGTTCTTTTTTACAAAGAAACCGTCAAATGAGGGATTGCACAAACATCTTCAATTAACTTCAA
Source organism: Tetragonisca angustula (assembly GCA_036937485.2). Taxonomy (NCBI): domain Eukaryota; kingdom Metazoa; phylum Arthropoda; class Insecta; order Hymenoptera; family Apidae; genus Tetragonisca; species Tetragonisca angustula. The sequence goes on along the minus strand of JAWNGG020000087.1, from coordinate 384,442 downwards.
TTGAATGCCAAAACTTGCACGACTCGTAACTCGTATGTCGAATCTTAACAGTAATATCAATTTTATAACATATATTTTGTACGCTTCTAATTTCGTCGTGTTTCAGTGTCGAACTTCTCAAAAATTCAACAGCCAACAGTTATTCAATGTTACGCAACGATTGTATTATATATTAATCAAACATTTCTTCGAACCCCCACAGAGAAGGATCTTTCTCTCTCAGGTCCACATTCCTAAATTCCAATTCCCAGTTACAACGACGATTGCCGCCTCCGACTCCAAACGATTCAGATTACGATTTCTTCTTTCCTCGCGGCCGGAACCGGCACGCCCCGAGGAAATAACTCCGGTGAACGGGCGATTACGCTCGCGTATGGCTAAAATCGCGTCCCGTCGCGGCTGCAACAGTCCCTATAAAAAGTAACAGCTACTCGAATGCCTGGCCCGCGTGTTCTCCGCTTATTACTTTCCGACCGGGGAAAACGACTGGAATCTCGACACATAAACTTGCTGGTCGCTCGCTAACGATCGCGGTTCTCGAGAACGATTTTCAGAAAGGACTGCGCGTCCCTGTTGCCGTGTGATTCTCAAGCCAAGCAAGAGGTCGGAGGGGAGAGAACGGAAACGGAAGAAAGGAGAACCGGTACGTACAGAAACATCGGGGGGGCCGCGCGATACTTTACAAATTACGAGCGTGTCGGCGAGCGACTCGCTGGATGGGGAATTCGTTCCATGCCAAGGGGGTTGTTCGATGCACGTTTCGAATATCGTATATCGGCGAAACCGGCTTCGTTCCAGCTTTCTGATCTCGCCGATGAAAAAAAATTTCGTTCTAACGATTTTTGCGCGACTGAGTATTTTCATACGATACGCGGCGTCATTTTTTAAACAGAGGTGAAGAGATGCGTTATTTGGCCTTGTTGCAAGTTACTGGTTGCCTGTAACTGGACAATTGATTTTTGATTTCGGCGATGTGACCGTTTCTTTTTTTTTTCTCTTTTAGGTCTTTTTTGTGCTATTTTATTACTGGTTGTTTTCATGTTGTTGCCGTTTCGACGTGGACGTTGTTTGGTGTTGTTTCGGCCGAGCACTTGTAGCGTATTAATTGGTGGATTTTTGGTTTTGATTTCTAGTTTCCTAGGGTATGTTTGGAGTGTACGTACGAGACACGAATTAAAATTCTCAACGATAGAAGTAGTAATTTTATACCACACGGTCGCACCTAAGAGTTACTGTAATAACATTGAACAACGAAAAGTTATCTTTATGGACAAGACAATAGTCAGACAATTTGGGAGTGTATCGTTCAAATCAATGTACAACTCTTGCCATTTGATGTTGATTTTAATTGATCGAAACGCGATTCAAACGGGGGAGAGAATTCAATCGAGAGAAATTCAAATCGGAATGGAGAATGAATGAAAATTACAGTAATTACATCAGTCGCGGGTTTTAAAATGTCGATAATTGACAAAGAAACCCTATTATTGTGGATATGCGTAATTACGTGGATTTACAAATACATATTATATTAACTTGATTGAATAGAAATAACTGGCAAGTGAGTGAAATCAATATTTCATCGGAACTTATTCCGCTTCGCGTCTATCTACGAACATACCACATATATGTATGTATATGTGTACGTAGCAACGCTTGACGAGATTGGCATTTTAAGCTGATAATAAAACCGAATCGTGAATATAATTGCATAACATACTTTATCACCGACATACGTTGTAGATATTAATCCGTTGGAAACGGATTGCGCTGATGTTCTTCCATATCTTCATTCCGCCAAAATGAAGGCCGTTATTCTTGGTAATGACATTTCGTTAATACTTCGTTTCATTCTTTCGTTTGCATGTTTCAAGAGGATTTCATTGCCTCGATCCAAACACTTGCAACGCAATTTGCAAATTATAATTTCAAATTTGTCTGCGTGACTCTTTGTGAAACGTCGAATGTTGAATTTCGTTTATCGCCGTATGAATTGATTTTTCAATTATTGTCGTAATATTTTATTTTGTTTTAGCTTTGAAATTTAATGTGTACAACTGTCGTTCGAAGTTTGGAAACTATTTCACGGGCTATGTATCGTGTTTCAAATATTGCAAAGATAAAATTTCTTGTTTTTTTTCTCTTTTTAGGAAATATACGTGCGCACAATAAACAAAATTTTTGTTACTTTCAACGAATAATATGACACGGTTATTGATACGTGACGTAGAAAAACGAACAAATTATTGATGGCGAATTATGTGATTTTATTCGAATGTGCATTAAAATAACAAACATATAATTATAGAATAAAATAATTACCCACGAACTAACGAGTACGAAATTCTGTATTATTTCCGGAATTACTATCATTATCCATATTTTTCGTTCATTGCTAAACGATTAAATAAAGTACGCTTGTATTTGTTTCGCTGTATTTACAAATAATTATAAAGAACAGGAAAACAGAGTGGAGAAACCATTTAATAGAATTTTGCTCGTTTTATTAATCGCTTCTCGCTGCCTTCTCTTCCATTTTTCGCGAAATTAATAGTAATTGATTCATTTGATAATCTCTGCTTTCCTTGAACTGCACTTGCCTTGCGAGATGCTGTTGAAATTTATGAACGCGAATCTCATGATCCGTGAAATAATAATTTTTAATCTACGCGCCTTTGAATCTACGACTACAAAGAGGAAAACAAATATACTTGTTCCACAGTATATATAGACCGTTGAATCATTCGCTTTAAATGTAAATTCTCGTACATATCGTTCTATGGAATATTAGACTGTTTCAATATTTTCGATTTTAAAAAGAATTCCGCGTTAAAATTTTCGAATGAGTTAACACTTTAATTAAAAATGAAATTTTTCGAAACCAAAGAAATAGAGCGAAACATTGTTTCAATTAAAAGACTAAATTAAATTTTAATTAAAATAATTTTCTATGCCGAAATCTCGTTCTTTATGACAAAAAATTTCCCTCGTCAGATTTAAAACAAATCGGTAACACAGTGGGCATTTGGTTGTGAAATTTTCGGCTCGTTTCAAATAAATGTGAAACAACGTTGAAACTCATGACAACGAAATACAATAATTCAATGACAAAGAACATAGCAATACAATGAAAGAAAAAAGAAGAAAGAAAATCGAAATCCACAGTAAGGAAAGAACTTTAATTAATTTTTCTCGAGTATTGATACGCGTCGAAAACGAAGAATGCAATTGATTCCGCAGTATCGAATGCCATCTGTGGTCGCGTTTAAATCTCGAGTAAGAAACGATTGGCACCGAACGTTCTTTGCAAAACTCCCATTAACACCGGCGCCGTTTTTAACCAGAATTGGTAATCGACGAAAAAAAGAGTAGCTCGGGATAAGGAAGAAACTGTCACAGGCGAGTTTCCAAAAAGCAACAGAAAACAATTTAATTAGAACGACGCGGACAATCGGGCGATTTGTCGAAGGGGAGGGGGAAAAAGAAGAACGATAAAAACGAGGTGATCGTTAACGCCGTCGATTCAACATTCCCCGATGGGGGAAAATTGCAAAGCGTTATAATCCGTTATGTATCCATAGAAAATCATTGTCCTCTTTCCGAGCGAAACGGATTATCATGATAGAGATTTTGCACATGGTCGGTTTAAAACATTCAACCTTTCAATCACGATCGCAGATTGAATTGCCAGTTGCTGATAATTTGTAACAAATAAATCCGCATTATACACGTATCCAGGAAAATTGGACAATTTTATTAGAACGCGTGTCAGCATGTATTTTTACGTTTTCTGAAAGGTTATTGCAAAAATAAAATATTTGTAAAATATTTAAGAGCGATGGGAAATGCAAAGTTTGTATCATAAAGTTATAATGCTTGTAAAGGCTAACAGATGAGAAAATGTTCGACGCACGTGTGTAAAGCTTTGTAACAAAGAAATTATCTTTTGATCATATAGATGATACACATCTGATTGAACATTGAACATAATACGCAAAACTCCCAAAATATAAATCTCTTCGCAATATCATTCATCAAATACCATTGATTAATCTCAAATGAACAAGCATCGCTTATCTCCAATAACGAGCATCAAAAATCTGCAAAATCCTCCATTGTGTCGAAACCAAAATTCCCTTGTAACCCAAGATTATAGTATTCGACTCATCATCAATCACTCCGAAGATTAACCTGGCAGTCAAATTATTCGTAGCCTGTATAAAACCGTATTCGAAATTCTTCAACAATTTGTCAAACTTTTAACTTAGATACGGATTATTAAACCTTATTGACTCACTAATTACCATTGTCGTTATTTAAGGAATTTATATAAATTTCGTAGTATCCAATGGAGATCTTTTTTAATTAAAAAAATATTTTCGATTTCATGTAATAAAAATTCTTTCCATTACCTATAAGTTTTTCATGTTGATTTTGAGACAAATCGATTCAAACAATGAAAGTTTATTTAATCAAGACTTGACTGAGATTTCGTTCAAATTTTACCTACTGTTGTCTATTATATCGTTCAATTGTGCTATTAACTTCTTAAAAAATTAGTTAATTGGATTTGTCTTCAATTTAACGATTAAAAATTCCTCGAATAAAGAATATATATGGGAATCATTTCAAATTGTAATAAATCCTAGAAAACCACTCTTAGTTTGCTCTCTCTCTCTCTCTCTACTTTTCTACATTCGACAAAAGTCCAGTGGAGCGCGAGTCCAATTGATTCGAGATCGAAACGAATCTAATAAGAATGTGGCGGGAAGGAGGGGGAGGGCGTGTGGAGGAAATGAAAGGGCAGCTTGTAAGCAGAATAGGTGAAAGAAACTCGCAGGATGAAATGGGCCTGGTGCTTTAATTAATTGGGCTTAAGTAACCGACTATAAAATAGTTGGCGTGTCGAGGTGGCAAGCACGAAAATCTCGAACCAGTCGGCCCCGTTAGCAGCGGGCTAAGAGTTTAACCGGGCGTCGGAGAGACGGGCGAGAGGGTGGCCAAGGAGTAGAGGCACCTTTAATGAGCTTGATAATGGTCTGGTTATATAGTCCTCCGGTTCTACGGACCCGATAGCCTCGCCGCGTCCTTACGTACGCTCACCGTTTTCTCCACCGCTCATTGATTTCACGAGCCGAGGTTAATCGGGTTGTGAGAATTCGGTATATATTTCAGCACTCGACCCCTCGACCGCTCTCACTTAAGTTTAAACACTTGCTCCGAGAGGAAGACGGATAATTGAGCGCCTCGGATCTACCCTCCACTTTTTCGCCCTCTGTTCGTATTTGTTCTATCATCATCACGCGTCTTTTGAATCGCGCGCCACGATTACGCTTTTCGTGGATAAACTTCTCGATCGAATCAGTTTCAATTAATTAGGGAATGTACGTTAATCGAGTGTCTCCGAGTCTGTCTGTCTCTCTCTCTCTCTCTCTCTGGTCTCTAGTTTAAATACTTGCTCGAGAGAGAGAAAGAGAGAGGAGCAGTTAATTAAATATCTCGTCTCTGTCTTTTCCTTTTTGGTCCGTCGTCATGTCATGGAGAGAATGGTTCTTTGGTCGGGACCTCTGGCAACTTCTGAATTATACGTTTTCTGAAACTATACTTTCCGTGAGCTAAAACTAGAGAAAACATCAGTGAAGTCCGCGACAATTAATTAGCGTACAAATATTAATTGGATATTTCTCGAAATAAAGTTTTAATTCAAACTCTTGCCCTTGAGTTGGTCTGTCTCTATTCCTTTGCTTTTAATCTATCATCTTGGAGAGCAACCAGGTTTCACGGCCTTTAAATTACGCGTGTATAAAGGAACACGTCAGTCGAGTGAGAATCAATCTAATAAGGCTAGGAATTCGAGATTTGAAAGCACAGGCTCTCAGAGGTCTTACTTAAGTTTCAACACTTTGCTCGAGAGAAAGGCAATTCATTGGGCGTCTCTTCCACTTCTTTTCCCTTATTCTTTTAATCCGCCATCATAAAAAAGCAAGTCTCGCGTGCTTTTTTAGATCACAAGTCACTCACGTATCATCATTTTTTTCTTTTTTTTTTTTTTTTTGTTTAAAGATGTGCACAGTGGTCCTAAATTCGTCGAGAGAAACATTCAACGATTTAAAATAAAATCAAGGTGAATAAAATTATGTTAGAAACGGTGTGAAGAAAGTTTATAATCGTCTAATCTTAAGTGGATAGAAGAATATCACAAACGACCGAAAAATGTGCAAGTAAATTTTCCTCCATTTGGAGGTACAAAAGGCAAGGCTGGTCAAGAATTTTCGAATTTAGATTTTCTCCAAATCGGAGCCGAAGGCAAACAAATTTTATTCCACGTTCTCGCACGTGGAACAATCTTCTGTCTAGTTAAAATTAAGCTAGATTCATAGACACTTTCTCTCTCAACGCGACGTTGGTCTTATTTCGAGCCGCTGAATCTCTCCGATTTCTACAGTGCCACCACTGAATTTAGGTGTAAAAAGTAGGTGGGCACGCATTAATTCGCCCAGGAGTATAGAATTCATTTGTGTCGAGTCACTGACCTAAGTCTATTTCTGATGCCATCGAACAAAAAGCAGCCGCGGTCGGATAATGAAACTGGGTCGAATAGTTGTGAGGGGAGGAAAAAAAAAGAAAAAAAAAGGAAAAGGGGTAGTCGCGGTGCCGCGAGGGTAGTTCCGCTCGCGTTTCGATTCTGCTCCGTCGTTTAATTGTGCTCTTTGACATCTTCGACCGGCTGTGTCAGCCGAGACAATGTCGAACCGTTTGTCGCGTCGAATATCCTCCGTAATCGACCTGATATTGGACTATCGAGTAGCCGCGATTGACTTTCTGAATAACTGTTTTCGTAATAACTGATTCTTGACAGGTTTCTTCGCTGTTGAAATTGGCCACGGTTGTTCAAACATTCGGCGTAATCGGCCTGATATTGAACGAGTAAGGGTGGCTTTTTGAATAAGTGATACTTAACTGGATATTTCGCGGCTTGTCACAGCGAAATTTCGATCCGATTGTTAAAATTCACTTTTCAACGGATTGACGGATGTCTGTTGTCACGGAACGTCGTATTGCAACGTATAGAGTAGCGAAAATATAGAATGAAATTTCTTTTTCAGAAAATTAAATTCGTCGGTTACTCGATAACTTGATACCGTGGAACGATGAAACCCACTGTGTTTGTTAAACAAGGCAGAACGTTGACTTCGATTGCATTTGTGAAAATAATGCTATTGAGAAGAATAAATTGAACTGGTATCGATGTCAATCAGCTGTGCATAGTCAAGGGGGGTATTTGCAACTGATTTGCGAGGTTAGTTAGCTTCGATAATCGTTAATATTCAAGCAAACTAATAGGTCGATGAAGTTGGAGTACGGAACGATTTTCATGCGATTACCTTTAAATATCGGAGCTCATGAACTGTGATAAGTTGATCAATCTATGTAAAGATTGAGTGATTATTGTCATGGCCAGTAAAACGTGTAAATTTTCTAATGTAAAGAAATGAGTTTAGCGAGTAATTTATATTTACACAGTATAGATATTTAGACACCTAATTATATCTAACTCCACGAATACACAGATTATTAAAATACGTTTTGTAACCATTGCACACTTTGAGAATCGAACATACGAACCACTGACCAGCATATAATTTTCTCATTAGCGAACAAAGCGATTAAAAGTTCACAGCGTGTGGATTACAACAAAATTGCCGACAATCCTCGAACTGTTGTCCTAATTAACCAAAGTAATAATTAACCCGCTGCCAGCTATCAGAAATGATGACGAAAGTATGTAATTTCAATCAACATAACGAATACTATATTCAAATCGCATAAAAATTCATAATCTACTTAACAGTCATTCTTATCGGATTTTATAAAAAAAAAAAAAAAAATTAATGATACAAGACACTTCACCAAAAATTACATCACTTAAAATACACCAAAGTATTTTTTTTTTTTTTTTTTTTGGATCTATAAAATTTCTATTTTCCTTTTCTATAAAAATTCTTGTAATATTCAATTAAAGTCGTAACGAAGAGAAATCAAAAAATTAGATGAAATTATTCATTCAAAAATCGAATTGTAAGATGCTTATTCTTTCTCCGCCGGAAGAATAAAGCTGAGTGCGGTTAGAGTGAATAATAGTCGTGGCTCAGGGAAACATCGTTTGCTTAACCGTACAAGAGAAAAGATTGTTTACTTCTCATTCATTCTGTGAAACCAAGTAAAAGTGATGAGGAAACGGACTCGTTAAACGTTCAGTCAATAGACACTCTATCGAGAAACATTGAAGAATTTCACTGACGTCTGCAAGTCAGCGTGCTCCGAAGACAGAATCTGCCGCGGTATCATTATTCAAGTCTGACTTGTGACGCGCCTCTACTACTGCGCTCTGTTTATCTCCGCGTTTCTACCGCTTAACATCAATAATAAGAGTCAGAATTTTATTAAATTTGAAAAGTTGCGACTGTCCTAATACTAATTATCAGATCGTGAATGCGTTCGTGTAGATTGTCAAACGTATTTTTAAATAATTTGCATTCATCAAATGTTAAACGCGTTTCAATTTCAAAGAATTGAATTAACAAAAGAAAGTTTGATATTTCTTTGTACAAGGAAAGAAATTAATTTATTTGCTGTCAATTTACTTTTGTTTAAAATTCTTACACTCTCAAATTTTTCGCTTTAATATTTAGTTTTCTCCCAAAATTCTGAATTCTCCATTAGCGCTTCTAACTTCCGCACTTTTGCCCTACAATTCCAAATGTTTCTTCTATTGAAATTCTTATTACGCGCGCAACTTTCTCTAAAATCTTTAAACTCTCTCTATTAAAATTCTTAACTTTCTTCTCAATTCTACTCTGGCAGTAACATTCTAAATCTTCCGAATTCCGCAATTCGTCTCCCCAAGACAAAGAACGCAAAGTCAACTACGAGCAAAAACACCTCTATTCGCATTTATCACTCGAAACTCAGACACACACTATCCCGTTTAATTTTTGCTTGTAGCAATCAATCATCCCATCACCTTTCGAAACGAACATACGAATAACCATCAACTAAAATTTATTTAAATCCGTAATACAACAACCATTCCACGATCCAAAAATTCACAATAAAATTCAATTTCTCAGTTCCTCTATTAAAAAAAAAAAAAAAAAAAAATCAGATGGTACTCAATCAAGAATGTGAATAACCAGTTAAAATCACTCTTTACAAAAAATTTCTAAAATTCACCATGAAATTCAATTTCTCAATTTCTTTCTGTTGAAAGAAAAAAAAAAAATAATAAAACCGTATTTATTTTAATTGGAATAAAGTTAAAAGGAAAAAAGAATGTTCTCCATTGACAGATAGTAGTTCCATCGGTCGGGATGGTGAATGAGAGGCAGCATATCGCGAATTATACCGGTACTGGCACGTATTCGAAAACGATCGCGGTCACGCATCACCCTGAATGAGCCACGTGTGGATATTTCATAAGTTGAGCGCGGTGATTTATTGCGCGGTCGGTGATTTTTCATCCGAGAAGTTACTCGAATGAAGTGATTGATTGTGTCTGCGAAGGAGCATCGTCGAAGAGAGAACGACTGAATTTTTATTTTACCGGCACTATCTTCCCACGGATCTGCCGGGACCACTATCGGCCAATTCGGTATATTTATTCGCCGACTCGCTTTGCTCGATTTAATCCGCAGACGTGCGTTCGTCGACGATGAGATTACACGCGGAATGAGAAGAATGTAGAAGATTTAGCGCGCAATTGAAAGGTCACAGGTGAAGATCAATCATTTGACGAGAGGTTGAGTGCTGCGAGCAATCTACCTGCTTAACCTTGCTGACCCGATCCTCCAATTTTTATATTTCAATCTCACGTTGCACGCGAGAATGGTTTATATTTTAAGATGATGTTTCACGTAAAACTTAGTCGAATAATCGTGTCTACATCGATGGAAATTTTTTCACCTGAGATATTTCTTAACTTTGGTGACATAGTGGCTCGGAAATGACAGAAAGAGCACAACAGGGTTAAACTATCGTTTCTTGATTCGGATATTTCTTTTCCAAGCAGATTTCTAGATTGACACTACTATGTCGTGAATTTTAAAATTTTCGAAATCGTTTCCATATAATTTTTCGTCTCATTGAAAGTTAAGCTGACAATTAATTCAAATACAAGTACAAGTCTATGCTGTATTTCTAGCAATGTTATTTAAGTTCTCAATTCCCTCCTACGAATCAAAAACAAATCAAACAATCGACAAATAATATAATTACAAGTATCATTCACCCAAGAAATCTCGCAATCTTCTAAAAAAATGGTATTACAACAGTCCAACTGACGGCTTCTTAAATTCACTCCTCCATTTTACTGGCCTCAATAATATAAATTCATAGCGCAAATTAAATTCTACGTTGCTTTACGAAACTTTCATTTCATTTCTCTTACAAGTCGATGCAGCTACAGTCACAGACAGTTTTCTATTTTTTTTTCTTTTTTTTGTTTCTTTACCAGGCCTTTATCAAATAATCCTTCAACCTTTAATCGTCCGGCATATTGGTATTACCTACCGGTTCTTTTCGTTTCGAGAAGCATAAACGCGGGCGTACCTGCTCATCAACAAAGAACGAAGCTCAAGCGGTTCGAGTACTATTTCATTTCACCGCGATCTTCTTCGCGGGCGCAGCAGTAAATCGACAATCCGCGCGGAAGGACTGAAAAGCATCATCCTGTGTATTTCTATCGATTTCCTTCGAGCATGCACAGGAACTGTTTACGTTCGACTATACGGCTAATGCGCTTGTTTCATTTTATTTTCTAACGTTTTGTTTTCCAACCTCCTTTTCTCTTCCTGCTTGTTCCCTCGATTGTCGAGATTTCACTAAAAATTCCTTATTTAATTAATTAATATCTAAAGTATGGAAAAATGCAATATTCGTGACAATTGAATTATCGATTCATTTCTAAACATTCAACGGGACTCAATTATTAATTCATTCCCACGGTCCTTTCAAATATCATTCAACAGCTTCGATCATTTATTTGCTATCAAATTATTCCACTTTCATCCACTAATAATTTTTATCACTCTCTTCGTAACAAATAATCATGTAAATTCAGTGAATCGTATGTATGTTGGAATGAAGTGACTTGCTTCTAACTCAGAAATTGCTTGCAAATTTTTCTTTCTACCATTTCGAAAATCTCTCTTACTAGATTCGAGGAGGATCACGCCGTGCGCGTCGGGCGAAACACCCTTCGGTAGAATCGCTTCGTTGTCCACCCCTCGTGTACGGTCGAACGCATACGCGTATGTGTGCACAAGTTTCACGGTTAATTACCAATGATGAATCGCGCGGAAACGCCGTCCAGCGTTCACCGCTGTCGGGAAAAAGTAACATTTATCATCGGTGCATTTTCATCGCGCGGTATCGCGACTCTTACATTGTGTCCCATTCCCTTGGGTGGCCCTTTTTCCGATATCAATTTGCTTTTTCTGCCGGCCGGCTGCTTGCTTAGCATCGCAACCTATTTACACCGTTCACGCTTTATCGCGGTCCAGTCCAACTTGCTACTCGGCTCGACGTGTGTGATACGCAACAGAAATTTCTGAGCTTCTTGCTCTTGGCGTGAAGGAAGTGAATCAACAGATTCATAAATTTCTGTCTGCAATTTACTGCAGACGTTTATGCAAATACGAGCGTGCTTTTGCGAATTTTATTGAGAGATTAGGATCATTATACAAAAGGAAAATTTCGAGTATTTTATACATATATTCCTGGGTATAAGTATATATTCTACTCATTTTTGCATCTTTAAATTTTTTACAAATACACAATCACTTTATGTCCACGTCGCATGCAAAAGTTCATTATCGTCTATTATCATTACGTTGAACTACGAGAAATTTATAAAATTTGAAGAAATCACGAAACACGAGTTCCAAACGTTAGTTGTAAAATATTATATGTATTAAGGAATAGTACCATTTTTTTAACTTTTTGCTAAAAGAATGCAAGTAACAATCTGTTCTTGTGCAATTTAAATTAATTCGAGGAATTTTTCCTTCCCATAAATGATTTCTTTAATCTTTAACCCCATTGAAACATATAATTTATCTCATTAAGTATATATTTCTAATACGTATTATTGAACATTTAGCTCAATTACTATCACCGTTGTACATTCAATCGAATGGAATCGATGACACGAACCGCATACTTCAGTTATTGCTTTATTTGCATACAACAGTACGACTCAATAATTGGTCCAACAACGTGCTCCATGGGTCTTTATAACTGGATCCTCTGAGAATAATTTCAGAGAAATAACAAGGGGAGGGATTATCGGATAAAAGGTCAGAACGTTACCGGGCCTCGTGTATTAAAAATACATTTACAGATCCTTATTTAATGAAACTATTAACGAATGTTTTTCTACATCTACGTTCTTGATTAAGACGTTAAACTTTAATATTGAATTTAATAACTTTACAAATACGTCAGCTTCCTCTGCTTGAAAATTAGCAATTCCATAATAATTCTAAAATCATCGACTTTCGAAAATTCCTCGTTCTCGAAAATATTAATAGTTCTACGAAATATAGCAGTGTATCCAAACGATTTCCACTCTTAAGATTGAAGATTCAAGTTGCCCAACAGACGTACAGATCTGACAATAATCCCCAGATCATCGACCAAAAAAATTCTCGTCACTCGCCGTCAATAATTCAATATTATCCCTCTCGTCCAATAATTCTAAAATCATCAACCGAAAGAATTCTCGTCGCTCGTTCTTCAAAACATTTCATAGCCGTGCATCAGCATATTCGCCAACGACTTTTCACCACTGAAAATTAATAACTGTACGCAATCAGAACGAGCGACTGATCGATTACTCTTCACTCGAGTGCCCGTCATTTATATCCAGAAAGGCGATTAGAAATCGCGTGTCGTGGATAACCCGCGGGCCTCGGCGCGCAATTATCGGGTCACGTGATCGAGGCGGGGAAAGCGTCGCGAGTTTCGTGAGGGGGAGAGGCGCAAATAGAATTCCGCGGAGGTTCGCGCGAAATAAAATGTAATTTGTTTCGGCGGAGGGGGCGACGGGGGACGTCGTGCAAACAATACGAGCCGCGTCGACGCGGAATAAGTGTTTTATTTAGCGGTGGTCGCGATTCAATTTCGTCAGCGGCGCTCGCCCGTCGATCGTCAGACAAAGAGCACGTGTTTCCCCGCACGCGTGCGTCAACTACTGCTTGTCTTGCGTGACAATTAAAAGAGGGGAAAAAGTGATGGTACGCGGACGAAAGGGAAACAACAGGACACGGTTCGGTCTAACGTTTGAGAGACGTGGAATATTACAAAGACCGGGGGCCGCGTTGTTTCAAACAACACGTTGGCAAAATCAAAATACCTAGCGTTATTTGTGTTGTTTCGCCCTCTTTCGCGCGGCACGTTAAAGGGTCGACTCGATGCATTTATATATTTTCATTGAAAGGGATCGATCGAGGAATAATTGTCAGCGAGTGTTTTTCAAAATCGCGATGTGTAGGAAATTTTTTCAATTCATTGTTTACAGATAGTATCGAAGACACGCGCACTTATTTGTATGTCGTTCTGTACTCTGTCGCAGGTCGTTTATTAAATTTTCGCTGGAGGAATTTAGTTGATTGAATGGGAGATGAAAAGGAGAGAGTAGAATTTTTCCGTATGACGCTTCGTTGTCGAAGTTTATCACAGTCAAAGTCTATTTTGTCCAGAATGAAGCTATATCGAGCTGTACAGGAGTTGATTGTTCACGGTTACGAATTTAGAAATTCCGAAATTGTCAGCAATATTCTTAGTATTCAAGTAGAGTAACAAGAGCTTTATTAAATTAATGTCAAAAGTATCTATCTTAAGAATGGTTAAAACTAGCTTCAGATGAATATTTCGTATCGACAAACTGAAGCACGTTTCTATTTATAGAAAGAATATTCAACCTAAAATTAAAATTGATCCCTGATAATTGGAATAATAAAATAACAAAATTCTCGTAATAAAATTTGGATAGGAGTCTTGACGTTTTCCCAGAAATGGAACGTTTAATTGACGTAAAAAAACAGTTGGAACGATAACGAAATCGATAAACATTTTCGTGTGCATAAAGTTGCACAGAATAGAGACAACATGAACAAAACGTGAAATCAAAGTACATACGTACAAAACAAATGAAAGTATGTAACACGTAAAACAATTTCCAAAATTCTGTTCTTGGAAATCATTTTTATATCGAACTTGATTCCGCGTCAAGTCATGTCTGAAAGTAATTGAGTGAGACCAACCCACCACAAGAATAAAAGAAAAAAAAAAGGAGGAAAGAAAAAGAAAAGAATTGCGATGAACCGTGAATGCACTGTGGATGAATTTTAATTCTTAACGAGGCAATTGTTCTGTACGACTTGCGATCACGGAGAGCCGTGAACAGCCGCGATGGCATCGTTAACGACGTGATCGAACAAACTTTAAAGGGCGAGAAATCGAGTGGCGCTCTCTCGGCTTTCTCTCGGTTCTCCAAACAGAGAGAAAGAAGAAAGGAACGCGGATACCAGTTAAAAGGTCGTTAGCGGAATTCGCTTGGTCGAGTCAAAGCATCGCCATAATTTACATTACCGTGTGTCCCACTCAACCCCGTCGCGAGATCCTATCGTTTTCCTAGGTGTCTGACTGCATGCAACGATGTTTCAGCCACACACACACACACACACACACACACGCGCGCACAGACACCAACGAGGCGACCAGCCACGGAAACGCAGTTTAACAATTCCGTTTCAGCCGCGTGAAAACTGGCTCGTCTAACTGTTCGTCGAGTTCGAGTGGAATTTCCACGGGAAACTTCGTACAATGCGATGAACCATCGACTTTCGCGCGGGCTACCTCTCACCTCTGTCAGAGGTACATTACGTCGACCGGATATTTTATAGATTTGGTAACCAACCGGTGGCTGGCTTGACATTGGAAAATGTCTGTTGGGTCTTTAATCACTCACTGATGTAGCCACTCCGGATTATTGTATTTTGGGGCGCGTTGGATCTTCTAGAATGTTAGTTGCACAGTTTTATTAATCGAGTGGAAGGTTATTTGCTACAAGTCTCTGTCACATTAAGATTTATGGCAATGACATTATTATTGTTATCGTTACGAATTATGAATGATGGTTTACTTCGATCTTCGCTGCTTCAATACCAAAGATAAATTACGTGTATTTTATGTTCAAATTCGTATTTTTATGAACACGAGCTATAGAAATTGGACTTTCTCTCGTTTCGAAATATTTTCATGCGTAAATGCGTAGAAATTTCCTTGTCTCTGCAACGACGATGATGTAACGTAGCTGATTTCTTTTTTTATCGAAACTGGTCGATCGTCAGTTGCTCGCTTGCTGTATCCGGTATCGACTGTATACTGTTAATCAAAAATTTGATCAACTCGTTTTATATTCCGCGATAAACTAGCGTAATAAGATTAGATCTGCAACTCCATTAAACGTGGCATTTGTCATGCGGTTCACGAATGCAATTCGCTATTTGCATGGAAAGTAATTCCTGGAACCGATCCCGCGTTATTTATTTCGAGATACTCTGAATTACTTTTCTCTTTTGTATGAAATTTTTTCGCAATATCAGATACATTGTAAAAGTAAATACCGACGCTAAGTAAGATACACGTTATTTGATAAAACAGTTTCTCGATTCAAACGATTGAGCGATAGATAATTTCTGAATATCCACGATTAAAATCCGAAATTTTCCACATATAACCTCGCGTTCTTTCTCGTTACAAGTAGAACGTTCGTGTAGCTTTACGTTTTTACGAATGTTGAATATTACAATAATCCTTGCAATCTCGTACGTTTCTCCATATTAAATCCATTTCATTAATTTTTCCCATCCGTCAGTCTCGATTGAAACTTTCTCCCGTCGAATTTGCAGATTAATTTCTCTTTTCGCTCGTCGATAGTTCTGGCGTTAAACTCTAGAATAGATTTAAAAAAAGAAGAAGAAGCGAAGTTACCCACCTGATAAATATCTCGGTCAAATTCTAACAAAAAAAAAAAAAAAAAAGAAAAAAGAAAAAAGAGAAAGAGAGAAATAAACTATTCTCTCTAACTGAATCGATCCGGAATAAATTCTCCTGCTTTAACCAAATTAACCGAGACCGATGCCTCGTTCGGCTCAGCCCGCGATAAAACCGTTTAATTCGATCGGATCGATTAAAATGAAAGCTCTCGTTTGAAGTAAATCGAGCCGAGGGGATCGAGCCGTAAGTTGAGGGCGGACAGCATTCGGCATATCCCGAAGCTTGCGAAAAGTTAGATGTCCCGTGCAGGACACATCGAGATCGATTTTCCAGCGGCCACTAGTCTTCCCGCGTGTGCTTCGACGTTGCTCGATCACACGGTGTCGCGAACCAAGCCCCGAGATTGATAAGCTCAGAAACGAAAGGGAACAACAAGAGCGAAACGAAGGGACGAGGGAGAGAGATGGATAGATAGATAGACAGATAGATTTTTATTGAAGGGGATGTGTTTGACTGGCTGGCTAGTTTCAAAGTTTCAAAGCTCTCTCGGTACGTGCTACTGCAACGTACACGGCCGCGTCGTTTCAATTATCCACAGCAGCGGCGTGTGCACGGTAATTCTCACAAGAGACTTATCCTCGCGCCGATAAGTCGGAAAGTCGCATTAATGAGACTGTGAAAAGTTAAATTACGTATTAGCTCCACTCCTGTGGCAGCCAGCGGCAGGTCTAATTACACGTTAATTACTAAAAGGAAACAAGAAACTTTCATTATTGTAAGTGATATCACCGATGCAACTGTCGCGTTTCTGTTTGTTTCTCTTTTGTTGATGATCGAGCAAAAGAAGAAAGACAAAAGCGTTGGAATTAATATAATAAACGTATCGTTCCGGTCGATATTTCGGATATATTTCACTCTTCACGTTCGATCTTTCTGCGTGTGATATTTTGTTCCTTTCTTTCCTGAATCTAGAAAGACTCGATCCACTCGCCTGCTCGAAGAATCGATTTGAGTTTCTCTGTTTCTACTAATCGATAAACAAATGACATTGCAATACGTAATGTCTTCAATATTCGAAAGAAATCAACTCGAAATTCAAAAATTGCGTTCGCGAAACTTTCGAAACTATCTCGCCTTTTGATTCGAGCATAATCGCGAGTACCGACACAAAAAGTTCGAATCCAACGACCGAAGGTTCGAGCCCTACTAGCGAGATACTCGATCTCATCCGTAATTAATACCCTGCGGACGATTTCGCGCTTTCATTTCGAGGGGTTGGATGTCGTGTTACCGAATCGTAGTCCTTCATTTAACTTTCAAACTCCTCTGCTGGAAAAATCAGATAAACCGCGCGCGCAGGCGAGCTGTTGCGAACGACTCGTGGGGAACTCGATACGTACGTATGCGCGGGTGAGCGTTTATCGCGAGACATCGAAAAGCAGCGGAAGCTTCGAAGCGTGATTAACAATTAACCGCGAGCCGCGTAAAACGCCTGGTCACGTAGCAACCCTAACACTTGATCACATTAATTATCAATGAAATACCTTGTGATTTGGTCTTCTTTCTTTCTTTCTTTTTCTTTTTTTTTCTTTTCTTAAGTTAATATCGTACATGCGTACGAAATGTTTGTTCAAGTAAAATTTTCGGACCACTCGAGTGGTTTCTTTCGAGTTTCTCAACGTTCAGATTTACAAGAATTATTTTATCTAGCCAGAATTCAAATTCTTGGCATCTCCACATTTTTTACTTTCGAGTAGTACTCGAAACTGTACGAGTATTGAAACGAAACTTAGATATCGAATGGCCCGTATTGGCAAACACGTACACGATTTGGCCCGATCCCGAACTTTGATTATTCGAACGTGGCCCGATTCGCTGAATGAACCAGTTAATTGTGGAAGGCAGTTGAAATTTTTGCCGGAATTTTCTATGGAATCGAGGAACACTGTCACTCGAGGAGAGCAGAGGCACGGTAACCGTTCTCGAAAAGAAGTTTGTGTATTTATTCTCGCAGTAGAAAGGTAAAAAGGTTCTCCCTTCAATGGAGAGAGGATATTTCAAAGGAATAATCAACGACTTAGAGTGCAATCTTTGCTAATGAAGGTTTCTCGAGGCTGCAAATAGAAGAGGAACGTTTGTAAAAAAAAAAAAAAGAATAAAGAAGGAAAAAAGAAGAGAACGGGGGGAAGGTTTATAAAACTGAAATGTTTTTATCGCATAATGACTAACCGGTGTGTCTGCGTTTCTTTGTGGCCTTTGTATTCCGCGCGTGCCATATTGGATCCTGCAAGCCAGTTATTCCACATGCTCGGTTAACACATAAACCTTTTCTTTCACGGTCCACCTCTTTTTTTTCGAAAATTTTCAAGCACAATAAAACTGAAGCTGTTTGCACTGCGAAACTTCTCTCTCTCTCTCTCTCTCTCTCTCTCTTTTTTCTTTTGTCGCCGAATACACACGCGCACGGGGGTGATTTACGCGCGAGCGTAAATGTCACGTGCTTAATCAAAGGGAACGGTACCTTCGCGAATGTTCAATTAAATTAATTGCAAATAGATATCTCTATTTGACAGTTCCTTCGTAAAAAAAAAAAAACTGTTTTCACGTTGATTTCATGTTTCAACAATTCGAGAACTTTTTTTCCAGTTGAAAATCAAATTCGTATTCTATCATTCGAGTAGGTACGTACAATTGCTTCGCGGATGAATTTCCAATTAAATTAATTCCTCGCTTTATAGAATTTCCTTACGGACGATTTTCATACAGAATTTCATATCGACAATGTCTTTAGCTAAAAATTGAGTTAAACGCGCGTAATTAATGGAAAAACATGAATCCCCTTTTATCGTGAAACATTCGCAGTGAGCGTGCCCGGTTTAAAGAACGATTGCCCGTTGCGATAATCGTGTCTTTTTCCATCTGAAATCACCGCGGCAGATTGTTTGTAAAAACCTTCGAGCTTTCCGTGCTTCCCTTCATCGCGTTGGAAATTACGCACACACCATTTTCCACCGGTTCTGCCCAGGGTCTACTTGACACAAAACGAATTTCATTTACCCGTAAAAGTACATTATTGTTCCGTCGTTGTCCCCAGCGAACATTGTTCTCCTCAATAAAAGTATGAAAAAATCCAATTTCCCATTTCTTTCCCCGGGAAAATTTCAAATATCTTGAGAGAGGACGTTACGCGAGATATCCCGTAACGCTTGCCGGCTCGCAATTCGTTTGCTTAATTCATTTGAAAGTTCTTTGAATCACGTTCGTTGGCTCCGATTCGTACGATACGCTCGCGCAAAAATGAAAGCCACCGTTCTCTCTGTCTCTCTCTCTCTCCGCGGTAGAAGATTCCCTCGCGATTTAAAACCCTCTAGTGTTCTTTATACTTGCTGCAAAATATTTTCCTTCCGTTCTTCCCTGAACTTCCAAACGCTTTCAAACAAGCGTCGACAAGTTTGAAACTAATTTTTTATCACGCGAAATTAATAAAAAGAGTTGAAAGATCCGTGGCGCGCGATTCTTTCGGATCCTCGTTTAATCGCGAGGCGTTTTATTATTCGAAAAATGAAGCTACTTCAGCCGAAACTTCCGAGTTCCCCTCAACTGTGAAATGTTGCAGTCGTTGAGCAGTTTGGAATTAATTTTTTTTTTTCTCCCCCTCCGCAAAGTTACGGATTCTTGAAATATGTTCTCTCGCTTCTTAAAAATTCGTGCTTGGGCATCGGAGATAATAAATCTTACGATTAATTTGATCGATGAATAGACTGAATATATAATTGACATCAGTCGCGAAATATCGATTAATAATTAACGATCGTTTTCAAAAAGGATGACGTGAATTTGACATTTGATTTTACAGTTATCGATCCACCATTTTCTGAGTACAGTTTTAGAAAATAAATTTCGACAATTCGGTCTATTCATCGGAGAGATCATAATTGTACGACGATGCATCTTGGGGTAGTTTCAGAGAATAGAACAGTTTTTAATTTAAATTGTACAAAGGGACGAGATTTACTGTAAAGTCAAGCAGTAAACCCTGAAACAGTTGAAACGTACACGTTCATAAAGGATGGTTAACAGCTAAATTGTGTCTATTGTTCACAGCTGAGTCTTAGAAATGACTCAGAAGGGAAGGGAGTGATTCCTCCCCATTGCTTCTACCAACGCGTCAAAAAGCCTCACCAACACGAGCGCATCGACCACAAAACAGCGCCATTTCCACGACGGCACCAACTCTCTGAAACACGATACTCTTAGAAACGAGTAGAAGTTAATCAATACCAAAACAATGCGAAAGAAACCTTTTTGATAGAAGAGAATTCCAGTTCCCGATTAACGTTAGAATCGATTATTTTCCCTTCTAATTATTCTTTGGAAACAATATAGAAAGAGTATAAATTCTAAAAAATCAGAGATGCAGTAAGTGCCCGTGAAATTAAACAGAATTTTTTAAATATTTTTAGTACCAATTATTTTATATACATATATATATATATATATATATATAATTTAAGTGAAGCGAAACAAATTTTCACTTGCTCATCGATCAAAATACCAATTTGCCCCTCAACGTCCGTAATCCACGCAATTAATAATATAATTTTCGCGTGTAAATAAAAATTTCGCCATTATCGGCCAGAGCACAGAGTCGATTCACTCGACAACTTTCCAACGAGATCCTTTCGATTCCCGTACAGCTCGTCCAGCTCATGACAATAATTAGCTGTGGCACATCTATGATTGGCAAATAGCAGGATATTTGCCGGGGCGATTTTGCGTTTGATTGCACCTAATTCGCAAACAGAGAACCGCTGTCAGTCGACGCATCTCTGTTTGCACGAGAGCAGTCGGTATTAAACCGACAATTCGCCACTTCGCACCCCGAAATCTCTGCGCAAGAGACAGCGAGTCGTGCGTGGACAAACACGCGGCTGTTGGTGAACACGGTACCTTCGGTTCGTTGAGAAAATCGGGCATCGTGCTCGATCGCTGTCGGTCGCCGCCTTTTGTGCGTTCGTTCGATTGTTGTGGGCGATGCGTCGATTGACAGAACTTAATTGATAAATAATTCAACACGATCCAATATTGTTCCGCTCGCGCTTGGAAAATTCATGCGACGTGCGTCGAAGTGAGTGTCGTTAAATATTTTGAGGCTCGTTTCGTAAAAAAGGTAACTAGAGAAAGTTGTGACTGAGATAATTAATCGTGTAAAAATTGTACAATACGCTTTCTTTAATTCAAGTGTGTATCAGTGCATCTTTTTTATTATTACTTTGACGTTTGTAGAAGAAAAATAGTGGCTTGCTCGAGTAAACTGAAGATACTTTGAAAATAATTCTTATCAGTGATAAGAAACAATTGAATTTAATTCGATTGCCATTGACAAGATTCTCTAATGAAACGCTAGTTATGTGAAAGCAACATGTTTCATTAGTGAAATTAATTTAGAAATAATTACGCTTTAATATAGACTACTCTGATATCTGGTAACATGTGTACGCTAGGTAGTTTGGACAACCGTTTGATAGTTTCACGAATAACAATATTCTACGTTATTTTGTTCGTAAACAAACAAGAATAAACTGTGGAAAGCAGTTACAGTTCTAAAGTCAGACGAACTATGAGAGCATATATAACACGATGCCAGTTACGAACTCCACATCAAACGAGCTCCAGTTTTGTTAAATTGCATTAAATTACATATGAGCTTTCTGATAGTTCATTAACGAATACGTTTTGGAACATTTAACAAACAAAATTTATTCTCCTAAACTGGAGGATCTTTCTTCTTCGGGTAAAAGATTTGTCACACTTCGACCAAATTTTAAATCTGCATTACGGAAATTTACGTCAACGTGTACTCTCGTTATTCTAACATGCACGTTTCGGATGAGAGTGTTTTTACACGATGCTTCGTTCCGAGCTCGAGTATTTCATTACGCTTCAGCACAATCGTCTTTTTAATTTGTCGAAGCAGAGATATTACACGGGATTTCAATTATCATGTTACACATTATTTACCTCGCATCTCTAACGAACCAAAATTCTCTTCCATCGCGACGAAAATATCGATTTGATTCACAATAATACTGTGACCTAAGTGTCAATTATCAATAATGTCTGAAAGTATTTTTAAATAAAAAAGAAAAAGAAAAAAAGATAGACAAGTGAATCCTACTTGATATATAAAGTGATCAATCAGTAATAAAGTAAAAAGTGAAATGAAAAGTAATTAGTAATCAATAACATACGAGTTTATAAGCAGAGATTACAATAATATCGTTGAATTCAACTTTAAAATCACACTGCGATATAATTAAAAATGGAGTAGCGAAGAGAAGTAGAAATAGATTCGGTAAAAATACGGAAAGTTCAGGTTAATACTTTGATTCATTTTAATATTTCACTCGGCGCAAGTCAATTCAACGTCGTTGATTTACATTTTAAACTTATTTTCTGAGAAATTGGCAATTTTAAAACCAGAGCATGACGATTATCGATATACCGTAAATTCTTATGCGTATCTGAGAAGTTTAAAAAGTGCAAAAAGTGCACTATCTAATAACATCTAAAGGGGAGCACTTGTTACAACTTTTCAGTAACTTTTACAGACTATTAACACTCGGATCCTAATCGTACTACCACTTTTTATAAACTTTCACTGTAAAATTAAAAATTCCTGGATTGTAAAACCTAATAAGACTACGGACTTTTATGTATTTACGTATGTATCTTTATGCACACGATTAAAGAAACGAAATAAAAATTTCTTTCGTTTACTCTGAATGTTACAATACAAGTATACTGCACTCTGTTTTGAATATGTTACATTTTTGCTTGAAACTTTGCGTAAGTACGATAGAAATCCACAGTTTGATGAATCATTCCTGCAATCATAAAATTTTCAACTTTTAATTACGTTTCTCCGGAAATGGTTCCCTTGTCTGGCCAAAAAGGTTTAATCTGACATTAACACAGAGCTTCTGTTTGATTCCCTTCTAAAATGTAATTCTAATTTCCCTTCTAATTTTACAGTATGAAATGACGTAATGTCGTCCAAAAAAAAAAAAGGGAAAAGAAAAGAAAATATGAAAGTGAAATAGGAAGAAGGGGAGCGAACGATAGATAACGATAGCGAGCCTCGCCCTAATGAAATATGCACCCTCGTTTCGATCGTGATCGACCACTGTCTAATAACTCGAAATAACGCGGTAAATCAAACACCAGTCACCGGTGTGTAATCAACGAATCAAATCGGCGACCCTCCGTCCGCCGAAATCGATGGTGCAATTAATTTAAACGCTTCATCCTTGCCTTTCAGCCGCGTCATTTCAAGGATTGAAAAATCATGACGTGTAATACGTACGTGCACGTCAACGTCTATCATTCGATGACGCGTTGCGTTACGTGAAATAAAATTTTCTGATTGTCGAAATCGAACCACTATTTATGTATTTATATTGTCGGCCAAATGTTTAAAATTATTTAGAATGCACTCTCGCGAGGACTAGGAATTTTCGATGATGCTCAGCATCATAGAATTTTATTTTTATTTCAGCTAATGACATTTCGCTATTTCAATTAATGAAATATGACACGAAATTTGACGTGAATTACATTTCGCAACATTGAATTACCGCGCAAAGACGATAATGCTAGTTGTGAAAGTAGAGTATATTTCAATATTTATTGAATACGTTATTCGAAACACAGAAATTGAATTCTGCTTTATTCAATTCTAGAAATTCATTCTTTCGGATCTTCTGTAAATTTTTGCAGTATTTACGACGCGATAAACGAGTTAGAAATTCTACTACGGATTCGTCGCAGGATATTGAATTTTCAGACTCTCGTAACGTTTATCAGAGAATTAATAAATCAAATTACAGAGAGAAAAATCAACAATATCTGAGGAGCTGAGCATTGTAATAATATAAATTAATCCGTCGTTATCTTTCACGAAATGGAACGCTCTGCATTTAACGTCGTAAAAAATTCATTTCGTCCGTCCGTATTACGAAAACGTAGCGTGACAGAGACTAAAATTACAACTCCATTAATTATGAAATTACACTGATAGCGCCCTCGATTGCAGCCATATTTGATCAACCCTCGAATAGTATCGTTGTGTCACACCATGACTGTAATTTCTATCCGATTACTAAATTTCGAACATTTAATTTCATCTTGAATTTCACGTTCTCCGCGAGATTGCCGATGCAATTAATGAGAGTAAATCAAATTGAAATTTTAATGTTGATGAACGAAACAAAGATTTCCAAAATCTAAATCGTTGCAGCTTCCAAACGTCCAACGATGTGAATCCAATTAAGGTTCGCTCTCGCCGATTAACAATAATATTTGTCGCCTTGCCTCGCGACTACATTTTCATTTGCAACTTAGTAAACGAGAGAACAAATCGCATTGTACATTAATTCATCCGCTGTCGCGGAAAATGTAAACCGGAAACCAAGCAGGAAACTGGCTCGAACGTTGTAATCCAACTGTTTGCACGTCGAGATTAAAGGCGTTCCGTTCTCGAGACGATCTTAATATTACCCTGCAAAAACGCGTTATAACGTCTTCACCGCTCGTCGTCGTTCTCGATGTCAGACGAAACTAAGGGAAACAAGGAAACGCGGCGACGACGGAGGCGGAAGCGGCGCGAGATGAACATTTAAATTTTACAAAGGCTCGCGAGACAGACAGAGCGACGTAAATTATAGACACCGATGGGAAATCCGCCGTTTGAATAATCCATGATCCCGCATTCGACCAGTTTATTCGTCACATTTGCCCAGTGAAAACAATCGACCACCGTTTTAATCTCTTTTAACTTTCCTTTAACTTTCCTTGTTTGTCCGTTTCCGCGGAGAATCGTAGAAGTAGCGAACGATCGTGGACTGCAGATATTATACTTCCCGTCGTCGGTAGTTCCAGTATTAAATAAGACGATAAGATGTGTTTTCAACTCGAATGGGTTTGCGAAGTGGAAGCATAAACTTCGAGAGAGTGAGAGAGTGAGAGAGTTCCGATTGTTTAGAGGAAAAATTAGAATTAAAAGAGAATTTCGTTTTATTGTCGAATCGAGTAACGTGTCGCGAGCTCTGAAATTTTAATTACTCGCATCTAACAGAAATACAAACTTTATTTATTTCATTATATCGCTATAATCTAGAGAATACTTTTAAACAACGATCCAAGTATTTCTTCGTCAATGTATAACCGCGAAAAGCTAGAAACGAACGAAATTTCGTTAATTTTTAAAATACGGTGATTTAACAAGCGAAGTAAGCTAACGATCCAAACGATTTTCATTTCCGATACTCAACGAGCATTAACGAGTCAATTCTCATCGAATGATTCTATTTAATAAGTCCGGTCGATCGTCCAAATCTCCGTCCAACAGGTCGGAACCAACCTCCTTCATTGTCGAACAGCGCCGAATGAATCAGAGCGCGAGACGAAGCGGCAGAAGCGATGCCGAAGCGTGCCAGTTGGCGTCGATAAATCTGCCCTTAACCGTCAGAGTCCGTTTCGATTTATCGTGTAATCGCCATCCGCCAGTTCATTACGTGGGTTCGCGGCTAAGGACGAGCTTCGAGTCACGCGGCCGCATACACATTCAAATGGGAACGTGCAAAGTCGGCATTGTGCCACCTGCGCTCTTTCTTTTCCTTCGTCCTCCTTCGCCAACGTTCCGCCAACGTCTAAACCGCCACGCCACTCCACCCCCTCCCCCTCCTCCATCTCCACCTCCACCACCACCCGTATTGCACCCCTAACCGCGCGTACCGTGGCAAGTATAAATTATCACGGCGGAAGTTAGTCCAACGAACTCTCCTTATCCTTTCGCGTGATAATAATTACTCTCTCTTTCTCGGCCGGTCGGCTGGAAATAGGTTCTTTAGTCGTCTGACGGGACACTTCGTAGATCGTGCTAGAGATCCCTCGTTTATTCGCGCCGGAACGATTATTCCTTACGTCCATCGGCCCCGCTGCCGCAGGTGAGGGAATGGGAGATACTCGTCGCGCTCGGTCGTCGAATTTAAATAGCAAATTCGAAGGTGACGATCGGCTCCGATCGGCTCGCTGACGCTGTTAACCTTCGATTTCACGTTGCCTGGGTGACGCAGCTAGCACGTGAATCATTTTGTAAATTCTCTTGGATTCCTTGGGTGGTGGGAGTCTCTTTCGAGTCGAGGTATTAGAAAGTAGGGGAAGTTGTTGGTTTCAAAAGATCTCGAGTGAAGAAATTTTTCCAAAATAAGAATCGTCTCGATCGTTTCGACTTCGATTCTAAATGTCATCCAACCGCAGCTTCGTTATTTCGAAGTGAATGGATTTTCTTCTGAAAGTCCTAACGTACAGACAGTTTCGAGCAGGAGTGTACGAAACGCTCGAGTTTAAATATTAAGTTAAATTTCGTTCAAATATCCCGTGACAAAAGGATGGAATACTCTAAAGATTATTAAATTTCTTTTCATTGAAGAAATGATACAAAAATCTTTCTTACACGTACTCTTTCGTAGTGCAACGCGTACATAAATCAAACTTTTTGCAATACATTTTGCCTTATTAAAAAGAAAAAAAGAAATAGAAATAGTAATATTTGTTTCTGGCAATTCGCGTCGCGTACGTGTCAATTTGCTCGTCAATCGTTTCAATATATTTTTCATTATTTAACGTTCCTGTAATAAATATTGTTCCCATCTTACCTTAGTGACCAATATCTGCCCAAATCATGTTCCATGGGTCGACGACTCAAAAGTTGTTACTCCCTTCGCGAATCACGATAATAGTAGCGGAGGCCATCAGGTCCGTTAAATTGACTTTGATACGACTTTCTCATACATACGAACACGTTTCTCTGTAAACTTCGAGCGACACAAGCTTTAACCAAGATTTTCGTTGCAATCTTCGTCGCTTCAGACGTTCACGATTCTTTAAAAGACGTCGAACATTCCCAAAATTTGTCGTAACCCCAGTCTCTTCTGCTATTTGTCTCGCAGTCGAGCCTAATTTGACGCTACACGTGTCATAGCACGTTTGTCCCGAGTGTGTTACACACAGCGGTCGTTCGCAAGTTTGTCTTTCTCCATAATTATCGAGATTTTTTAAATAAATTCACGACTTCTGTTAACTGTTTCGGCTATTTTTGCCACGGAACAATGTTCCTCGTTTAATTTCAGTGTCACGTGTAAGGTAACTTCTTCTCGCGACCCCATTTTTACAAATATTAACACGCACTTAACCGACTGTATTTCCCACGGATCTTACGCTTCCGATAGCTACCGTACGACTGAGTACCGTAAATATTCCAACTTGTTCGATTCTGTTCGCCTCGAGGCTACGAGACGAGTATTTACATTCTCGTTTTTGTATTTCTGGAAAATGTCGTGTCTCGGTAACAACATTCAACATGGTCTGTTCGGTAATGTTGACGTGATAATCTACTATACAATATTTACATTTTCGTTTCTGTATTTCTGAGAAATTTCGTTTCTCGGTAATGGCGTACAACATGCTACACATAGATTCACATAATAACAATCCGCGTATTCTCCGTACTTTACGATACTTTACGTGTAGTGTAAGAAAATACATAGTGTGCTGTCGTTTTGTCGCGGGGTGTATAACGTCGTTCATTCATCATGTCGGTCTCTCTATGATCGAATATTCTGATTGTTAACCCTTAATTGAAGCATGACGTATGGAAGTATGTTAATTCCCTGGCGTCCGGGTAGCGAGGTATCCCAACGACAACTTTAGTCTGAACCTATAAATTATAACCGAGGCTAAGACTCGATCGAATTGTCTTACGTTACTTCAAAGAGAAATTATAACAATTAACGCAGGAGCCGGGATCTCGCGGCAGTGGTTAAATTATGAACGCTCCTTATTCACGAGTAATCCGATCTAATATCTTAATTAATATTATATTTCTATATCGGGGCTCTCGGATCCTAACTTCCCATCAGATTAGTTCGACGTAGTTAAGCTTAGTTACTTGACCGTAGATAACCGTTAATTGTAACTCGTTAAAGTGATTGACGTGAATGGTGGATTTATTGATAATAAAAACGATGACCGTGCCTTTGTTATTTATCGAGAAATCTTAGAATTGCGCGGTGAGATATTCATTATGGCAGATATGCCACGATACACGACGTTCGATAGTAGCCAATTAAATAAATAATTTCTGTACGCAATGAAAAAATGACATTGAGAGACGAATCTATATAGGCCGGATTATTCGATTATAAAGTGTTATTATTTATTCGTGCGTGAAATAAATGTGGAGAGGTATTAAATTTTTCAACCGCTCTGTTCATTGGTATCGGCGTTAACCACAGGCGTTAATTGGAAAATTACGAAACAATGATAAACGCGTTTGAATTAAAAAGAAAAATTAATAATAATAATAATAACAATAACAAAGAAATACAAAGCTGTTTGCACGACCCAAGTGAAATTTAAATAAAGAGAACGTTGCGAACAGTGCGAATAATCGCAAAAGTCAAGGATATTTGTTTCCAATGATTGCTTTATGGTTAAAAATATCGTAAATTGGATTGGAATAAAATTTCATTGCAAGTCGTGGAAAAATTTTGGAGAAATAATCTGGTTTCCACATGTATCCTTTTCCCCCGTTTTGCAGATTGAAGTGAAAATTAACATAATGAAAATTAACGTACACACATCTACGCTCCAGTATATTCCAACAGTAAAAGAGACTCTTTCAATCAAGAAATAATTTCTAAAAAAGAAAAGAAAGAAGAATTTCCACTTCAAATTAAAAAAAAAAGAAGAAAAAAAAGAAAGAATCGAGTGAAAAAAAGATGACGCTTAATTCGAGTTTCAAAATTGAATCAAAAGACACCTGAAAGGTTCCTATCAATCTTCGTTTCAAAAATTCGTGAAAAATTGATCGTCGCAGGCGCAAGCGCAAGAACAACCCGTCGTCGTTCGCGTAAAATTGAAACAACGAGGACGTCGTCGACTGTTTCAACGTCGGCCCGACGTGAGCCCAATAATAGCCACTAAATTCCAGTGAGTGATACGAGAGAATTAAGATTAAATCGAGTTGGCTGCGAGCTAGCGTCGAGTTGCGGCGAAAGTTTGCAATTCCGGTGGGTAGACGGGAACGTGAGCGGAACAGCGTAGACATAAAATTGAAAGGATAATCGGAACAACGGCGGAGCTCGGAGGTGGATGCTCGCGAATTAGGAGTCACGGAGATACGGTGCGCCGCGCTATTATGCGCGCCTTGCGGTGTAATCGGCCAGGCTAATGACTTAGCACCGAATTATCGCACGTCGCTCGACGTCCCCGTAAATCTACCGCTTCTTGCTTCCCTCTAATTGCACGAACCTTATTACTGGGAATTAGTTACGAATTTCCTTCCAATTGCCGCGAAGAAGACGGAGAAGTGCGAAGGGGACGGCGCGTTATTATTCTCGGCAATCAGACTGATCAACTCCGTTTGTTACTAATTTCTTGATTCTCCGCTCGTAAGCACGCGATTAACTAACCAAAATGGTCAGAACGATCAATTGATAATTTTTTTTATTTCAGATATTTCACAGATATGAAACAGTCTGTTTTTAGAGACTTAAACGACTCTTCGTAAAATACATAAGTAAAAACTTACAGTATATATCATAATTATTGTATTATAAAGATTTTTCTTTTGTTTCAATGTACTTGTTTCTGATGAAAATCTCGTGCTTTAGTCATCGGTAATTTTAGTGTCGATATTAAACTTTCGAGGCAAGTTGAGTCGTTGTTTTAATACGAAGATAATACAATAGTAATAATAATAATATTTAACACGAACGATTCAAGTTTGTAAAATTTATGCCAGAGAAATAAAGAATGGACAGTAAGTGAAAATTTCAAACTTTGGATCGTTCCAGAAGCGATCGTCATTTTTCCAATTTAATTCTGATCAATGTAAAAAATTCTGACTAAAGCTGTTAGAAATTTTTCGACGACACTGAACGATCGAATCATTTGCAATCAGACACTAGTAACAAATTCTGGCTAGTGTCAGTAAGTATGGCGCTGCTGAATATTTTTATAAGAATTAGCTACTCTGTCGTTTGTGTTTTATAAAATTTTACAAAATCGTACGTAAAAAATATTTGCTTGGCCAGTTAGAATCTACAGTTTATTGTAACATAAAATATCTACTTAACTATCATATAATAATAATAACAGTCTTTATCTTAATAAATAATAAATAGTAAATGTCTTACAATAGTAATATACTAATCTTCTCTGGATCAAACAGTACTGTTAAAATAGTCGAGAATAGAGACACTCTTGAAGAGCGGATTAGAAGAGTGAAACCGTGTCTTTCGTACGGTGCCCGATGGATTGATTAAAAAGTGACGCTGCAATTTATCGCGCTGGTAGTTGCTCTCGTATTTACGAGCTGGGAAGCAGATGCGGTAGTATTTGAAGTACAGGCGAAAGCCTGTATACTCGTAAGAGCTACGTCATGTTGGATGACCACTCTAGCGACTAACTGATAAAACCGACAGGTTTCGATGTGTCGAAAATAAGCTCACTTATTCCTGTTCGCCCTTTACTCAGTCCTAAAAATTCTAAATTCGAGAAAGGAGCTTAATAAAACGCATATGATATGTATGAAAGTTTCCTGTGATTATATTGTAAATAATTGAACTAACTAGCGATAAGATAATAATATATCTAGAAATTTTCAATAGTTACTCTATAATTGTTACGAGTTCAAGTCACGATTTATTAAATTTCGCGTGTCAACGAACGTAACAATAAGTACACGCTGCTTCTCATTCAAATATTAATTAACAGCACTTGCATTGAAGGGATATTAATCGAAAACGTTATTTAAGGTAGCAAGATTGGATAAAGTTTACTTTCACACGCTGAGACAATGATGTTTTACATTTTGTGTGGATTAAGAGTGGATCTCAGCTTTGTTTTTTGTTCGGTTATCGATGTTTCGTAGTTTAACCGATGTAGTATAAATATTTATACTTTTAAATTTGTAATACTTGCGTATGAAATATGCTCGAGTGTGGTTCACCGTTTAACAAATCATATCATAGGTTCAGTGTTCTGTGCCACAAAGTTTAATAACGTAGCGAGAATTCCGTCTAAAATTCATTAGAAAATGTCTCTTTTGACTATTTAACGAAAAGATGAAAAACTTGATACTGCTTGGAACATTATACCATTATTCTCTCGCGATACTTTTTCATAATCCATATTATATATAACATTCTTCGGCTTAGAACATAGTCAGACGTTATTAATGCAACAATCAACTCATCGAAGAGAGCTAATAAATATTTAAACGAATGAAATTGGACGGTTAAAATCCTTTGTATGAAAGTGATAAGAATGAATGATTATTTATTTGTGTCTAGAAGTAACATATACGACTACCTGCTTCAACTTTAATCACAAGGCTACTTTTATAGTCCGTTAAATTCATATTTTCGTGGAACTGGATACTGTGCCATTAGTATATGAATAGAATTGGAACATCTTCCCCCCTTTGCAGCACGGGATCCATTACTATGAACTGTTATTTAGATCTACATCATCAAACATCATTCAACGTCGCCAATGTCAGTTTTCTCAGCGTGATTTATGCATATTTTTATTACAGATGCGCGGTAATGTTTGATATTACCAGAAAAACGTAATTTATAAAAACTGAGGACGACAAGTCAACATTTTAGCAAATACCTTCACGTTGGTCTGATAAAATTATTCATAAAATTACTTACGTGAATGTATAATTCTCGCACCACCAATCGAATTCTATGACGAAAGCCACCAGGAAACAAATATGCACTTATCGAAGTTGGAATTCAATTCACAATTTGCTTCTACGCAATACACGAGTCAACCAAATTTCCAAAAGCATGGAAATCGATGAACATTCTACTTCCTATATATACATACATGTACCACAAATCCAACAAATACACCGTATTAAATGCGACCGCATTAATCGAATAAAGCTTTCCACGTACGTGATGTACGAAAGAGAATTTATGACGAGATGAGTAGGAAGAAAATTGGCCGCTGATACCATCGCGGAATAAATTATTGTTAGCAACACGGTGAGGAACATAATGTTTAACAATCTATTTACCTTAAATTGTAAATTACCAGCAATATTTTCGTCTAAGTTATTCAATCTCAATGATTTCTTTTAATTTAATTCTTACTTCAATCTAATGTTTCTCTTCAACCGAAATGTTCAAAATGTTCAATCAAAGAATCAAGTAGCCCAAGTTCGAGTATAATTGAATCGAATTATCCTAGTTGTTTGTGAACAAATACTATCGCTCGCAGTTTAAGTCCCAGTTTTGACTGAAACTTTCATTTGCCTGTCGCTGCGCGTACCCGTCTAAATATCGAATGGTCTAAATACGATCAATCATTAATCATGGATCGACGTTTGTCAAAGAATCCCTCTTTCAAAGTAGTCGTAGACGTGATGCAATTGTTTCAGTTAGATAATTGTTTATCGAGCTTTCGTCTCCCCCTTAGGTTGTCTTGCCGTTAAATGAAACACGAGCGACGAAACGGTGAAACGAGAGATAATTTAGCGAGCGTGGCATGATCGTTCCTCGATCGATGAGGAAACTAAATTTACAACGCGATCCTACGGCGTTGACGTGCGGTGCACGAGCCAGGAGGACTGACGCGCATTTTATGCAACTATATACGAAGCAGTAAAACGGGGGTGGCGATTAAAGAGATCCAGCGTGGCGATAAGATTTCGATCATCTCTCTCTCTCTCTCATACACACATACACACACAGTGGTTCCATCGCGCGTGTCACGGCCCTCGAGGCTTTCTTTTTCCCAGAAACGCTTACGTATTTCACGAGGGTGACGTCCGGGAAAGGATTGCGTCTGTTCGATGCCGATCATCATCCTTCATCGGTTTCTTAGGGACCAGCAAGAAAATAAAGACGTGAAATTTTCCGCCGTGTTAAACCGTGTTCTGAATGTTACAGCGAGTGGAAAATTAGAAAACGAAGACGCGTAGTTCAGTTTATTTTTTAACGGTTTACTCATTGCCAGTCTAGGTAAATTCTGTGACTTTTATTAAAGTGAGTTTTATTATTCTTCGTCAGTTTTCTTTTTTTGGGGGAGGGGGAATGAACAGTGAATCGTATGATATTAGAAAATAAATAAAGATAACATTAGCATAACATATTTTAACATTAACATTGGAGAAAGGAGAATTAGAAATTAAACACGAGAGAAGATAGAAATCAGAAATTATCTGTGGATTGAAGAATATCTTATTCACCGAGAATATTAACTTTCGATGAATAAAAAATTGAACGGTAAAAGTATGGAATTATTTCAGATGTATCTATCGTCAATTCTAAAAATGTTATATTTTCTAGTTTTTTTTTTTTTTTTTTTGATATTGTATCACTGAAGATCCTTCGAAATAAATTAGAAAAGTGATTTTAAATGTTCGCCCGATAAGTCGATCTAACTCTCGATCTAACAAATGTCTTTAGAGCATTTATTCTCATGTTGGCTGATGTGTAACACGCACGATGAATTTTATTATCTCAGAAATTATTGAAAATGTTGGACATACGATTCTACTCTTTACATCAAATTTCTATAAACAGCCTGTAGCATGTTTTAGCGCATTATTTCATCAAATGTTAAATCAATCTCCTGTCAAGCCAAATTTGATGACTTGCAAAACATTTGCAACGATAAAATCTAATGAATCTAGAATGAATGCCTGAGGTATCGATTTTTATCACGCAGATGAATATACGCAGTTGAACGTAACTTATGTGAACGTGTCATTGGATAATAATGCAAAGATAGCGATCTATGGCCGAAGACACGTGAATGTAACCGAGCAGTTTACACTTACGAGTCGAGTAAACGCGCTCGAACGTTTTCATAACTGAATTCTCCTTACCTCGATTCGAACAGCCTCGTTCCAAATTTTCCACGATCTGGGTTATTATGTACTTTGAAGTTATACTTTGCTGAAATGGGATCGAAATCAGTACTGTTAATCAAATTCCGTCCAAATACAAGTAGATACAAATACCGCGTCGAATCCCGTGCGAAAGACTTTGGAATTTGAGTATCCATAACTGAATATAATAAAGATAGTGAAGATAATGAACAAGTTGACGCGAAATCTAGCAACTGATGCTAAGATGTCGCCATTCCGTGTGAATGGAAGGTTCACAGACATAACGAGCTACACACGAAAGATGAAGGGAACCCAGGATTAAATCCCGTGTTTAATCATCTGCGGAAGCGAGAAGGTTGAGAGATGTTACGCTTGCAAATGCTGCAGGAAATCCTGGAGTACGGAATAAGAAAACAGGAAATCTTGCTGGATAAATTGCATTCCATATAATCGCGTGATTAATCTCTCGTGTTCGCATTACCGCGCGTAATCCTAAATCGAACATTAACGAAATTACTAGAGAAACGAATTCTCTATGAATTTATACATCTTTTTCAGTTCCTTCGCTATTCATTATTTTCATTCTTGTACACCTTCGGTTGTTAGAATTCCAAAACGAATGACGCAACTATTTTCAAATTTCCTTTTATTAGTCATCGTCTTCACGTTCGCCAGATATCACGGTCGTTCAGAAATACGTTGAAATACAAAATATTCAAAATTTGCAATCCATAAAAATTTCTGTATTTTAATTTGTTTCTATCAAAGTTCCTTAAAAAGTTTCTACGTGTTTCTCCTTCTTTCTTGAGTGACGATTTCATTTAGATTTCTCTGTAGAACCACCGAGTCAAATTGAATCCACTAAATGTCATTCGATTGTTCACAAACACTTCAAGAACCTCGTTCCACGCGTAATTCGTCACCAGTTCGAAAAAATTCTACGTATCCACGGGGAACGTACAATACACTACCCAGTTGCGAGAACTAGCACTCTTTGTTGTCGGTGATTAACTTCGTACAATACAGCGTGCCACCTCTAACGTGGCACGGTAGGTTATGTACAAGGAGTAGCAGTAATAACTAGAAACCATCGCCTTCCTTTGTTCCTTCGTTTAGGTGAACCGTAACAACCCTTCGAGCTTCAAACAGTCGTCGGTTTACGATCGTCGTATCGAGGTTGGTCGTAAGACGCCTGCCTATTCCCCTGCAAATCAGCCCACGTTCGAAGTCACCAGGATTCGTATCTCTTGCACGCGTAACCTTTATCGAACTTGTCACTGTTACGTGTCGAACGTGTGCACCGAAGGCCCCGTGTACTTTGCTACGATCCGTGGAAACGTTCGTAAGCGTCCCTTTGCAACGACATTGCAGCAGAAAGACCACGACATTTGCGAAACGTCCTGTACAGACGGCCGTCAAATGAGTGGTCGTTCAAAAAAATTAAACGCGCTTTGATTCTGCGTGATTTTGCGTCGCGCGACTGTACAGAGCGACAGCTTTTGTTTTTCTCTGTTTTTTTAAATCAGCAGCTTTGACACGTGACTCTGTATCGATGACGGCTGTTTGAAAATTAAAAGCTCCGACGAGAGATTTCGTATTATTAAAAAATTGAAATTGACTGGTAGTTTTTTCTTTTTTTAATCGGAAGTATTCACGCGTGAAATTATCAAAGAATTGAAAAATTCAATGACAGTTCGATTCTTGTATTACACAGTTATTATAACGTGACTTTTGTGCGTGAAAGATATAAGATACACTTGGAAATCTGTCTAGCAGTAGTTGCTGAAAAATTCTTAATTTTATTATCCGAGTGTTTAATTAAATGCCCAGTTTTTGATAGAGTTGATGAATTTCGTTTCGTTGCTGCAATTCTAAAACCACCGACACAAGTCTCACGCTTGAAGAAACTTCGATTTCGACAACAATTTCGCAAGAAGAACTATATCGAGTCCGTAAACACCGCGCAAATTGTGCGTAATTATTCAAAGATGCCTGTCAAGTGTTCTCGCGAACCGTCGTTGATCATCGTCCACCAGACAAACGAGTCAATGAGAAAGGATCCCTTCTTCTCTCGATCCACGAGCAAAGGGACAACAGTTCCTTCCTCTCGTAAGAACGTGCTCTTACTTCAAATTACCTTCCCCAAATACATTCGAGCACTCCTCGTCGAGAACCAAGTCTCGATCATTTTCGCACATCTTCGTTAACAACTTTGTCAACTGTTTCCAAAAAAAAAGAAAATTCTCTCGACAGAAGCGTGAAGACTAGAGAAATGAAAACGGGAGAAACAGTTTCGAGATTTTCGCTGACAGCGATATTAGAAAGAAAGAAAGGAAAAGAAAAGACGAGCAAAATGGAAAAGCGTTTCAACTGGTCGGGTGATTGATCGATTTACCTGAGAGCGGATCGTTCAGCGCGGATGCCCATGTCGCGATGCAGAGAACCGTGATCGCGAGAACTGGGAGCATATTGTTACGTGGACGACGCGGCTACGTCAACTGACTGGCGTACGCCGGGCGTCGCGACGCTTTGCCGCCAACAGGATCGCGCGTGCGCGCGTACACCTCGTACTCGTGCGAGAGACTCGCGCCGAGGAAATATCGCGAAAATATCTGTTTACAATCGTCCCAGCGACCAACCACACCGAGACACGAGACTCTTCAGGACACTACCACCGAGAAAGCCACGACACAGAGACGACTCCTTCTTCCTTCTTCTTCCGTGAACCGCGAAAAAGGACACAGACGTTCCATAGTTCAATCTCAAGCTTAAATCTAAATCTTAACTCTAAAACGCAAGTATGAGATTAAACTACGGAACTCTGTCTCCTAAACAACGATCGCGATAACAATATGTACAATGCATACAATCATGCGATACATACAGTACATACAATCATACAATACGTACAATACACACATTACATTCGAACGCAAATTGTACAATATGTATGCAGTCACACGCAGTCTCTCATACTAATGACACACTTGTTTAACTTGAAAATTGCACAATAATTGTACAATGATTCGCAGCCCTAACAGCGCATTTTGTATCAAAGACACGTTTATTGAACTTTGGGATACGAAATTAGGGATACGAAACTACACGCTCCAATATCGTGCCTTGTAAGAGATATAACGCGAAATGAAACCGCGATTTGTCAGTGTACCAAATCGGGGTTCGAACATTTAGACAGGCAAGTAGTCTAGCGCTACCCCCAATGGCACAGTGGCTCTTGGAACCACTGGAGCTGAATTACAAAGGACGCTAGAACTACAAGAACCGAACTTCGTCTTTTCGGACGAGGCTGCAGTTCCCCGACTTGACACACTGACATTGATAGTTGGAAACTACTCTAGTGCAATGACAGTAATAATAGTAATAACAAACGAAAAAAGATCGGTGAGAAGTGATCCCCAATTTCGTTCCAAGTTAAATAAACGTGTCTTTGTACAGAAAGCGCTCACACTGGATTTACAAATAATAACTATCTTATAATTAACTAAAACTAAACGCACGCATCCCACGATGTCCCTGCGATATCCCACGTCGTCCATCGGTGGCCCGCTGGGGGCCCAATAGTTCACTTATCGACTAATTGTACCTACAGTTCAGTTTAGATCGTGAAATAAAGAATGGACAGAAATTTTTACGATCTAAACTGAACTGTAGGTTGCGTAGTTTTTAGCTTGATATCGTTTTACAGTCATTAAAGTTAGCAAAACTTTAATATTTGTAAAAAGATGTCAATTACCAGGTCTCACCACGAGGAGG
The DNA here is from genome assembly GCA_036937485.2 of Tetragonisca angustula. Taxonomy (NCBI): domain Eukaryota; kingdom Metazoa; phylum Arthropoda; class Insecta; order Hymenoptera; family Apidae; genus Tetragonisca; species Tetragonisca angustula. The sequence continues at coordinate 346,632 of JAWNGG020000087.1, read as the reverse complement.
TGACTACGCACGAGACCCACCCGGACCCTAATCCCAACCACCCTCCATTTCATGCAAATAACTCGGCATTCTTAATGAATGCAGAGTGTTTTATACTACTTGGCCCGGGATTACGAGCTAAGGAGACAGACATTCAATAGTTCAATCTCAAAACTTAAGTCTAAGTCTTAATTCTAAAGCGCATGTATGAGATTGAACTATGGAACTCTGTCTCCTGAACAACGATCGCGTTAACAATCATACAATATATACACTCATACAGTCATACAGTACATACATTACATACAATCATACATTACATCCATTACATAAAATCGTAAATTACATACATTACACAGAATCATACATTACACACAAATGCAAATCATACAATATATCGCAATCTCTCGCAGCTTTTCATACTAACCACACACTCGTCTAACATGAAAGTTACACAACAATTGTACAATAATTCGCAGCCCTGACAGAGCATTCTGTATCAAAGACACGTTTATCGAACTTTGAACGAAATTTGGAGATCGAAACTATTAACACGCTTCAGTATCGTGTTCTGTAAGTGATATAACGCGAAATAGAACCGCGATTTGTTACTGTCATTGCACTAGAGTAGAATTACTTTTGTTACTGTCATTGCACTAGAGTAAAGTTTCCAACTTTCGCTGTCAGTGTTCCCAAATCGGGGTTCGAGCACTTAGAGGCATGTAACTAACGTACCCCCATCGGCACAGTGGGGTTCATTCGGAACCCAGGCTGGAGCAGTATTACGAAGAGCTACGTAGACTACAAGAACCGAACTTTGCCTCTACAGACATGAAGCTGCAGTTCCCCGACTTGACACCGTGACATCGCGGTTTGTCAGTGTAGCAAATCAAGGTTCGAGCACTTAGAGGCAAGTATTCTAGCGCTATCCCCAACGACACAGTGGGGTTCCGAAGAACCACTGGAGCCGAATTACAAAGGACGCTATACTACAAGAACCTACCTCGTCCTTTCGGGCGAGGCTGCAGTTCCCTGAATTGATACACTGACATCGCAGTGTGTCAGGGTGCCAAGTCGAGGTTCGAGCACTTAGCGGCAAGTAGTCTAACGCAACCCCCAACTGGCACAATTAGGGTCCGAAGAACCACTGGAGCTGAATTCTAGGGTACGCTAGACTACAAGAACCTACCTCGTCCTTTTGACGGGGTTGCAGTTCTCCAACTTGACACACTGGCAACGAAAGTTGGAAACTTTACTCTAGTGCAATGACAGTAACAAAAGTAATTCTACTGTAGTGCAATGACAGTAACAAATGTAACTCTACTCTAGTGCAATGACAGTAACCAAAGTAACTCTATTCTAGTGCAATGGCAGTAACAAATGTATCTCTACTCTAGTGTAATGACAGTAACAATAGTAACAACGAACGAAAAAAGAGAAGAGAGGAGGTGTGTCAAATTTCGTGTCAAGTTAAATGAATGTGTCTTCGTACAGAATGCGTTCACAGTGAATTTACAAATACTGACTATTTTATAATTAACTAAAACTAAACGCACGCAACTTAAAGCTAAAACGCACGCATCCCACGATGTCCCTACGAGATCCCTCGTCGTCCATCGGTGGCCCGCTGGGGGCCCAATAGTTTACTTATCAACTAATTGTTCCTACAGTTCAGTATAGATTGTGAAATGAAGAAAGGAAAGAAATTTTCACGGTCTAAACTGAACTGTAGGTTGCGTAGTTCTTAGCTTGATATCGTTTTACAGGCATCAAAGTTTGCAAAACTCTAATGTTTGTAAAAAGATATCAATTTCCAGGTCTCACCACGAGGAGGTGACTACGCAAGAGACCCACCCGGGCCCTAATCCCAACCACCCTCCATTACATTTAAATAACTCGGCATTCTTAAGGAATGCAGAGATTTTATTCTACTTGGCCCGAGGTTACAAACAAAGGAAACAGACGTTCAATAGTTCAGTCTCAAAACTTAAGTCTAAATCTTAACTCTAAAGCGCATGTATGAGGTTGAACTATGGTACTCTGTCTCCCGAACAACGCGTTAACAATCATACATTACATACATTGCATACAATCATACAATACATACGAACGCAAGTCATACAATATATCGCAATCACTCGCAGCCTTTCATACTAACCACACATTCGTCCAACATGAAAGGTACACAATAATTGTACAATAATTCGCTGCCCTAATAGCGCATTTTGTACCAAAGACACGTTTATTGAACTTTGAACAAAATTAGGAGAACGAAACTATTAACACGTTTCAGAATCGTGTTTTACAAGGGATATAACGCGACATGAAACCGCGATTTATCAGTGTGCCAAATCGGGGTTCGAGCACTTAGAGGCAAGTAGCTAGTGCTACCCCCAACGACACAGTGGGGTTCCGTAGAACCACTGGAGTCGGATTACAAAGGAACTAGACTACATGAACCTCACCTCGTCCTCCATTAGGACGAGGCTGCAGTTCCCCAGTTTGACACACTGACAACGATAGTTGGAAACTCGTGCAATGACAATAACAATCGTAACAAACGAAACGTAACGAACGAAAAATGAGGATAGAGGAGGTGTCCCTAATTTCGTCTCAAGTTAAATAAACGTGTCTTCGTACAGAATGCGTTCACAGTGAATTTACAAATACTAACTATCTTATAATTAACTAAAACTAAACGCACGCAACTTAAAGCTAAGACGCACGCATTCCACGATGTCCCTCGATTTCCCTCGGTGTCCCAGATGTTAACTATCTTATAATTAACTAAAACTAAGCGCACGCAACTTAAAACTAAACGCACGCAACTTAAAGCTAAGACGCACGCATCCCACGATGTCCGTACAAAATCCCTCGTCGTCCATCGGTTGCCCGCTGGGGGCCCAATAGTTTACTTATCAACTAATTGTTCCTACAGTTCAGTTTAGATCATGAAGTAAAGTGTGAACAAAAATTTTCACCATCTAAACTGAACTGTAGGTTGCGTAGTTCTTAGCTTGATATCGTTTCACAAACATTAAAGTTTACCAATTTTACAATTTAGCCTGATAACGTTTTACAAATTTTAATGTTTGTAAAACGATATCAATTACCAAGACCCACCACGTGGAGGTGACTACGCACGGGTCTCATTGCAATGTATTGTAAATCAGTACTGTTTTATATAATTATCACGCGAGGCTCGTCTTGTATTGAATTTAAGTAATTTGTTGGAAAGGAAAGAGATTTCCTTAAAATAAGGCACAATTATTTGGTCAATCTAGTGACTAATTTAAGATATTACATAAATTTTCTTGTTTGACAAATTAATAGGAAAAGACTAAATTATTTTCCTAATTATTAGATGCAAAAATAAATACCAAAAGTATCTTATAATATTTAAATAGTAATAGTATTGTTAGACTAATATTATCTATGTACATGCCGAAATTTAACGTATATTATGGTAATTATTAGTAACTATCATAGTATTGAGCTCGCATTCAAGTGAAAATAATCACGATGGTAATGAAAATAATTAAATAATTATAAAAAGTAATTGAAGTAATTCGTTAATGATGCGATGCAGTTAATTAAAATTTCTTAGAAATGTATTAGTGGCTCGATTACTACAAATGATTAATTAAAAATTTGAAATATTGTTTAGAAATGTTATAGAAGAGAATTTATTATTTAATTGTTACAAATAAATCATTAGAAATATTAGATAATGTTTAAACAAATGGAATTTAGAAATATTATTCAAAAACTCACTCTTAAATTTTGGTCGATGTACACACGACGGAAGTTCAATTGGTAATGAGCCTCCATACCGCACAAGGTTAATCCTATGTTTTAGTCGTCAGTGATCCGGAACTGTTGACAATTTTTTTTCAAACTTCTAAAATTTGGTCGATGTGCACACGACGGAAGTTTAATTGTTAATGATTCTCCGCTCAAGGTTAATATATATTTCGGCCGTCAGTGATTCAGAACAGTTGATAATTTTTTTCAAACATCTAAAATTTGGTCAATGTGCCCATGACAAAAATTTAATTCGTAATGAGCTCTTGTCTCTGTATCGATCGATCTGATCTTTCGGTCGTTAATGACGCGATGTAAACAATAAAAATTTCTTGGAAATGTATTAGTGACTCGATTACTCCAAATGATTGATTAAAAATTCTAAATATAACTTAGAAATGTTATAGAAGAGAATTTATTGTTCAATTGTTACAAATAAATTATTTGAAATATTAGATAATGTTTAAACAAGTAGAATATTCAGAAATATTATTTAATAACTCACTCCTAAATTTTGGTCGATGTGCACACGACGGAAGTTCAATTGAGATAATGAGTCTCCGTACTACTGAAGGTTAATGTTCCGATCGTCAGTGATCCGGAACTGTTGATAATTTCTTTTTAGTATATCGAAACAGTTTTTCTATTATACTAATCAATAGTTTTTAGATTTCTATCGCAAGGTTGAAACTATGAAATAATGCTTGGCAATTCAATCACTGATTCAATTGTTATAGATAAATAGTTGAAATTTTTAATATACAAAAATATCATCTAAATGCATTATTTTACAGTTTGAATAATTCATCTGAAACAATTACATTATTTCTACAATATTTCCAGACATTGTTTAATAATTTTCACAGCATTACGATTAAACAATTAAATTGATCGTTTCTTTCGATAAGTCAAAGTCATTTCTCTTGTGTACATTGTTCAAGGTTCTTATAAATTATTAGTCAAAAATTTTAAATAACACTTAGAAACATTACAGAAGAGTATTTATTGTTTAATTGTTGCAAGTAAATTGTTAAAAATATTATATAGTGTTTAAATAATTAGAATATTTAGAACTATTGTTTAAAATTTACTTCGAAAGTTCAATCGATGTGCACACGATGAAGGTTCAACTTATAATGACTTCTGCTCAACCTTCAAGTATAGTCAGTGATGCACAGCAGGTGGTAATCTTTGTAAATATTTTCAAAAACACTACTTTTTCTATTCAGCAATGAGTAATTTTACAATTTTATTGTTTCATAGCCTCCATTAATTTAAGGCGACAATAAATACTGTAATGTTTATATTTTTTACAAAGTGAAACTACGTTTGCACGGTTAGTTCTTAACTTATAATTATTTGAAAAATACTAAATTCTAATTTATATGTCTGTGACATATAATACTAATTTACGTAGAAAATGATTATATTACAATCAAAAATTAAATTGATCGTTTTCTTAAGAATATCTACGCAAATAAGAAATCGTTCACATTTAATTCAATAATTTTCGATGTAGACGTAACATTATTCCACAGACGAATAAAATGTTAATAATGGGTAATGAAAATAAAAGTCGATCAATAATGGTATTAAGAAAAGTCTCAAATTTTTAATATTTTGATTCAATAACAATGTGTTGTCAATCCATTCACCGAATCTGAAATCGAGCCTGAAAATAACGTTTTGACACTGGATGAAATCAGTATAACGCTTCAACAAAAATGGAGACAACCGACTTGTAATATCGTTCGCCTCCGACTGTTGTGATATTCACCGTTCCTAATTTAGGACTAACTGAAAGAAATGGTACAACATTGTACAACATTGTAGGTCACTGGATTCATATTGAAACCAACTGTCGGAAGGCGAATAAGAAAATGTATAGTCTGATTTAGAAAAATCAAATTGACCTTAAAATATCCCACACCATTGTATGAATGAAAAAATGGTTAATACGACGTTAGACATCTTTTTACACTGAACAGCTTTTGTATAAACATTTTTTTCATAGCTTCAATCCATTCCGAGATATTAAAGAGTTGCCAGAACATAATAGTATGGGAACCCACGTCTGACTAGTTACACATGTATCTACTATTTCACAGCGTCTCACATTTCTTTTAACGTTAATTGAATATTATTATAATACCGTAATGTAAATTGATTAACAGTCGAATGTTACAGTAAATTTATGCTGTCCAATTGTTTAAATAATATTTTATACCACAATAAACACAATAAATTTATATTTTTGTCAATGCAACTACCAAAATAAAACTTAAACGGAGATTTATTTCACCTGTTAAGAATTATACATTCTACTTTGAATATTTTAGAAATCATTGCACGTTGCACTATATATATTTACACCTTTGAATATCTCGCGAATGAATAAAAATTTTCTGTACGAACATACACGTGTGTGAATCACCGTGATAAAATAAATCCACGACCGCAGCTTATTCGCTCATTTGTGTGAAAACCATTTAAGAAAAATTCGAAAGTACAAAGTATAAAGCATAAGTAGTTTCCTGCCCCCTCCGTTATCCCTCCATGCATATGTAACGAGATCCGTCTTCAATTTCCGCGGGATCGGCCGTTGTGTCGTTTCGCGGTAATTAATTACCAAGTTGAAAACTGCAACAGCAACGAATTCAACTTTTCTCTATCTCCCTATCACTTTTACCGGGCGAAAGTTATTATAACAAGCTTTAAGAATTACTCGTGCATTGATGAATATAAATTACACCGTGCATTGAGAAGTTTAATCGAAGTTACGGGAAGGTTTCCGCGCGACCATTACCGGCCGATCTCGGAAGAAGAACCCGAGACACGAAATGCGAGCGCCGCGGCCGAATAGCTTCGTCCCGGAGCAAGTTTCCCCGAGCTTAATTCGTCAACTGGGTCATTTCGTAATCGAAATTGTTCTGTCGATTCACCACTTCGCGAGTTATCTCGTTTTGTCCATCGGGAGTACCGATAGCGAATTGGTTTTTGATGAATAACGAGCAAAGCTACGACGGCGAATGATTTAGAGAATTTTCAGCGAAGCGATAGTGACGTTTGATAATGCAAACAAAACTGTGGCGCGCGATATATTTTTCCGTTGAACGTGACGAGCCTTTTCATCTAAATTTTTGCAAGTAACTCGTATTGATATGTACGTTGATGCGACACTATTAAAATGAGATGCACAGCGACAGAGGCGTATAACGTTCAATATGAAATTTATTAATCCAATTTAATTAATAACACGTTTCGTCAATGCGTACGTTCAATGGTAAGTTAAATTTAATAGTACAAATATCGTTTAGCGATAGCTTAGCAGTAACGAAATTTTGATCAGGCTGTAACTTTTATCCCGTACGACGAAACGGTTTCAAAACTCTCGCCGAAAGAGTCTGACTGTAACTCCGAACTCTGTTCTCAACTCTGATCTCCGCTGAACTTTGAACTCGACGCACGAATTTTCTCAAACGCTTTTTCCGTGCGTATGCACATTCTTTCTTCCTAAAGGTTTCTCAATCGTTTTCACTCGACGTGGCAATCCTTCGATTGTCTGCAATTCAGGCGTGCTCGCCAAAAATCTTGGGCCCTTTGTTCCACTAACGCTTGGTCCAAACATTCTTTCACGTCCTTAACACTTTAAAGTTGGAAGTCGAATTTCCTGTACCGCGTCTGAACTTTTCCAAGGGTGTGAGAATCATCGTTTTATCCCTATTATTTTATGTATTTGACGTCAAACGATGTCGCAGTGTTAGCGTTAAGAATTATTTGAAAAACAACGAAGCAGCAGCGTCTCGTTTCAAAGAATAAAAATGACGTTGAAACCTTCGAATTGCCAGAAATCGAGAAATTTTCTAAAAATAGGTTCATAGGTGTATCCTTTTTATGTATAACACACAATAACACAAGTTTAGCATTTTAATAGTATTTTAATTGGATTATTACGAAATTTTCCTTTCTCTTGCAAATGCAAAACGAACATATTCTGTTAGTGGAAATTCTTAAAATAATTCAACTCCAGAAGTCTGATGAATTATCATTGAAATATTAAAATATTAAAATATTAAAAATCAAAAGTCAGACGTCCTAGTCTCCGAAGATAATCTTGAAACTACTCCTAGTTTTTACGAACTAAAATTAATAATTATTTCTTACGAATTATCGCGTCTTGCTTCGTTCGTCTGCAGTTGGAAAAAGTTTCGCGCGCGTGCACGAAGCTTTTACGACGTTGTTTATACCGAATACCGGTGCGTCGTTTCATCGCTTCATCTCGTTGTAATCGTGGCATTAAGCGCACGAGGCGCTGCAGTATCAGGCGACGTGTATTTGATTATGTTCGTGTGTATCGCGTCGGAAATTATAACGACATTCCGTGAGGAAAATGAAACATTCGAGCGTAGAAAAGAGAAATCGGAAGAGATCCTCGAACACGAGCGTTTCTAAGCTTCGATATTCGATACGGAATGCGTGAATTGTGAAAACAACGCAAAACATAATTCATCACCTCGCGAAGATATTGTCTCCCTTTAAACTTGATTTACGTACTTTTTCAATGTCGTTTAAAGTTCCTTTTCTTTTCCGTTTTTTTTTTTTTATTTTAAATTACTCGATTAAAATTATCAGTATGTCTTTCTCTTATTGAAAGTTAATTTTACACGGAACAAATCAATTGTTCAAATCATTTTCATTTTATCCTCCTTTCGTAGTATTTTCAACATAAATTTTGGATATGTTAAAGTAATTTGGCACGAAAATGATATCGACGTTTTATTTTTTATTTGTCGGAATGAACTTTGTGTATCGTTGAAATAAACTGACGTCAATTAACTGACCTTATTTTCTAAATTATAAAGTATAATTGGTACACATATTAAATTAAAATGGCATAAATCAGACTAATTTTAAACGTTACAATACAACGAAACTGACGTTGAAACGTCGTATTTTATTCATAAATAATTTTATAAATATCGAACGTACGACGAATAAATTTGTCGACAATCCCGAATATCGGCGCGTCGTTAATTTTATTTTAAATTAACTTTATTTAATTTTCATTTGAAAATATACCAGTGTATGTGAGCTCGTACAACGTGCTATTATCGTCTGCTACGCTATTATTATGTTTTAAATAATGTGTCAGATCATTACATTAATGAACTTCGCCGTATAGTCTGCGCTGCCTTGAGAATACTTACGAGCCGTTAAAATTCTTCAGAATATTAAATATTATTTTCATTAAAATAATTCTGCGACATAATTGATCGTAATAGATAGAGACAGAATTTATTCTTAACATCGTGCTAAACATTTTACACAAGAATGTAATTTAGTCCCTTCTAATGGTTCGCTCAATTAATTAAATGTCTTTGTAATTTGATCTCGTTCTTAGACGCAATTAAGCACGATATCTTAACTTAATTAACAAATGCTTAGAATGCTGCACGCACTAATGTTCATGAATTAACACCAGTTCTTGATGTTCATTACCATTTTGCATACTGCCCAAGGGAGAAATCGTTTGTGCGTTTATCGCACGAAAAACAGAAACAAGTGTGTTGTTGTTCGCACACTTTGCAACCGCAAACACGCGCAGCTGTTCGAATGATTTCAATGAGATTCTACGCACCAAATTTTCTTTTCGAAGAGCAGTAAAAAAAGGAAGTTGTATTTCTCTTTGGACAGTTTAATCTTTGAAACACAATTTCTGCCCCTTTTCTGTCAGAAAAATCTGCCAGAGATCGATTTCTTACATAAAATAAGACAGAAATATTTGATCTCAGAAATAAAACTTTTTCGTAACTAGAATCTATCTTTGCAAAATCGTGCATTTTCACAAAGACGACAGAGTCTATATTTTCCAAAGCGTTTCACCCATTTATTCGAACCTTTCACAGAATATTCCGTGAAACTGTTCAAACCAAACCTGCGCGATATCCCTGTTATTTTATAACTCAGATTTTAAACAGAAGATCAAATATGCACATAAAAATCAGTATTTGCTATTCTCATAAAAAAAAATGTTCGAAATTTGTGCGTATTCTCGGTTATCGCATTTAATTTCACGCGTCCGATACTTTATGCTTCGCAAATTCGAAAAATTCGCCTCCATTTAATTATCCGATTCGTTTCCATCGAATCGCTTTGCAGCGGTACTACGAAATGAAAGGACGTTTCGTGAATATTTTTTAACCGTAAGACAAAGGTAGACAAAGTCAGTCGATTATGGAGCAAGAGTAATTTACGTTCAATTTCGACTTTATTTATTTACACACGATGAAAAAGATGTATAGCTATAGATATTACGAAGACGAAGAAACTGAAAGTTAACTGAAGACTCTAATTAGAATGATTAATCAAAGTTAGCAGTAGTTATTATATAATAATTAATTATATAATTTATTTATATTTATATTTATAACTAATTAAGTATATATTTAAGTAATTATTATGTAATAATACAGTAAATACTATATAAATTTCCATAGAAATCTCGTCAGTGCGTAGAAAAAGAGATATTCTGCTTCAAATGTAAATAATAATCGTAATTTGTAAATATATTGTCCCTCGAGTTACATATTATAATATATATATAAAGAAAGAAAAAACACTCGGTGAAATAAAAGTCCATCGTAAAAATTTGCTTCTGTCCTGTGTAAAAGGTGAAACACGGTACCGGGTCGAATCCACTCTACTGTACGCGCGAGCATGAAACTATCCGCTATCCAAGGGTTAATTTTTACCTTTAACGAAATCGAATTGGGCCAATAAAACATAACAGGTTATAGAACAGATTTTAGTTTCCCCTTTGACTGCCAGGGCCTGTTCGCGGTCTGGAAAATCGGCCACGACCAAAGCGTGTGTCGTCGAAATTGAAATTTCGTTTGCAACATTTTCGATCGCGGTGTCGCGCAATCAATTTCTCGCCGCGTGTGGGACACACGGCTCGAAGACGGCGAATCAATTCCCGATCATCCCTTGGAAATATCGTCGTCGCCATAAATCCATTTGTTGCCGATAAATCCGAATTGCCGGGGGTAAACACGCAGGCAGCAACAATAAAATATAAAGCAGCTTGCCGCGCGGCGCATTGTTACGGAAAACGATTATTTGTTTTCGCTCTTTCACATAACTTTCCCGCGCTTCGATGCGTCACAGAATTTTCCCTATCTCTCTCTCTCTCTCTCTCTCTCTTCCGCTTTTTATTTTGATTTTCTTTCTTTCTTTCTTTTTCTTTTTGTCGTTTTACCTATTATAATCCGCGACACGCACGCCGTCATTCCGTTTCGTCTCGTTGAAGCCAGTCATTCGTACGATTTGAAGATCGACTGTAATCGATGGTAATCCTTTTGGTAACAATAAGCTACTCGTGTACGAATTTCATTCCGCGTTGAAAAGTAAACAGTTTCAGCGTGGCCGATCCGCACGGTTTATAACTAAATTTTACGCCCTTTGAGAAATTAACTCTGGCTCTGCGTTGAGTGTTTACGAACGTGTAATTCGGATGGTGAAATTCCTATCACTCTGAGTGTGAGATTAATGGAGTCACAAGCGAAATGTTTAACAGGTTTGAAACTAGCACGGTCATCAAATTAATCGGTTGATAATTTCTCGTAGAAATTTTAAATCGTTAGAATATTAGGTAAATTCGGAACGGTGTATTTTTTAGTGGTTCAAATGATTTTTCGTAAAATATCTGAATAGAAGATTGTACTCTGCGGTAAAATTGTAAAATTTTCGCCATTCCCTGTATTTCTGTTTCTCTGGCGCAAACATTTATACTGCATTGAATATATATATATATATATATATATATATCTAAAAAATTCTCTGACGTTCCCTGAATCTTTATGATCTTAGGAATTGATCGCTGTCGACTGCTTCATTTGCCACAAGGATGATTTGATTTATAGGTAACTAAGAGAGAGAGAAAAAAAGAGAGAAAGAAATGAAAAATAATGGATGAAAACGAGAGAGGAAAAAGATAAGCCAAGACTTGCGAACTTCGAACGATTTATAGCAGATTCATAGATCTATAAAGTTATGTAGAAAGTTTCAAGCTCGTAGACAGGCTCGTTCAATATTCTGAAAGGAATGTTTTGTAATACATCCCTTCTTTTTATTATCGATCATCCACGCTGCGTTACGTTGCGTAAAAACATTTCTCAATCCAAAAACGTCTGATTTGAAAATTTTCATCGTACGATTTCACTTTTCGTCCTAAATTCCCATTTCGAAGTAATAAATGTTCAAATATTTTCGCAAGCTGTTATACATATCTATTTGTTACGATTGAAGATGCTTCGATACTGAAATTTCCAAATCAATAAAAGAAAGATTCGTACTTCTCTCAAAGCTAAAATCGTCGAAGGTTATGTTAAATGAACCACCACGCAAACTCAAAGATTGCGTTAATCCATCAAATTCTTTTTCAACGTTGCAGCCATGAAAGCGAGCTCGGTGTCTCGTGAATTTCGAAAGAAGTCAAAGTATATTGCTGTTTTGATCGGTCATGTAAACAATTTCGACGATATTTCATACTGTGTCGTCAATCTAGAGGCAGAGAGTGCAGATTTTTAAATGTTTCGCGTAATAGCGGAGGATCGCGTGATAATTCAGCCTCGCCACGGATACTATACAAGGTCCGCGTGCTGCTAGATGGAATCACACCTCCGGCCCAGATGTTATTACGCGCAATTGCTTTCACTTATTACAGGCGTACAGTTCCGGTGGCGTACATTTCCCGTAAAAGGGAAAACGCTCTAAACGCGAGTTTTCCTCGGCGACCAACGGTTCCTGTCTCATCTTCATTTCTGCACAAATATCACGTTATATTTTAATATCCGTGCTATTCGTTCGTTGAATTTTTGTCTGAGCAAAAGCTTCTCGCCAAGCACGAAAATTAAAAATTAACTTGAAGAAATTAATCGATTTCAAATATGAATCCCAATGTTTGAAGTGGAATTACTAATTGGTGATTAAGGAAAATGGGGGATTTATAAATGAAGAAATTGTCATTTTCAATAAGCCGATGATTATTGTGAACCGTCAATGTGTAGTCTTGAAGTGAAGAATGTCTTCTCCTTCGTTTCTTTTTTCCTATATCGACCACTACAGTTATGAAACCTAATAGATCTATCTCTGTTTCAAACTTCTAATTGATTGTATCTCCAGTTTCTCAGCTGTATCGTTCACTGCTGACATTAGTATCGAATGTTGTTTCCTTCGCTATGTTGCAAGAAAATATTACGTTACATCAATTACAGAAAAATTAATGAAAAGAATGTTGTATTACATCTTATGTAAAATAGAAAGAAAATATATTATAATAAATATAAATACATAGAAAATATGTTATAAAAGAAAGTATAAATATATCAACGAAAGGTTCGACATTTTGTTGAAATGTTTTCAGAGATATCATTTGATTTGAAATCCATCTTTATTTAGTATTTTCAAAGATACTGACTCGTTGAAAATGTTCCTTCACGCAGCATCAATACTTTTGAACTTCTCCTTTAAGCTGTTATCAATATGCGACAAGTATAGATTAGAATGGTTAACTGTACAGCCGAGCATTCCACGCACACAGGTAAATCACACATTAACGAAAATCGAATGGGGCGCGGAACAATTTAACTACGTGAGATGCAGAAACTTTTAATCAAAATTGTTTTAAACCTATTTCACCCGGCATTACCTTCAACACCTCGGTAAGTGCTAACATCATTCCATTTCACCGTAATCATTGTGATACTTGTTTCTCGTTCGACTGACATTCATTCAATCTTTCCCCGAACGAGAGGATTCTGAATTAATTTCCAATTCAACGAAAAGTACGAAATGAATAATTTACACGATTCTGTTAATACGAATGATACAGAAACGAATAATGCATGTTTCCTTCAAATTTAATGATACATGTAAATCGATGACTTAAAATGTTAATATTCTTCGTTATACGATAACAACATTGTTGCATCGATAATGAGAAGATTATTTCCGCAATTAATAAAATTTAACATGTCGGAAGGTATCACGGAATTTCATTTATCGTGCAGTTATTATTATTTTTTGAGACTCTGACTTGAAATCTTTCTCTAACTCGTAAAAGGAGATTTTAAATTAACATACCGAGAAACATCGAAACGCTTGTAAATTTTGCAAATCGTCCAGCACACTCGGCTCGTCGTGTCATCACAAATAAACACATTCATATTTAAACGTATTCCACCATAGTTACCCCGCGGCCAGCAAGAAGTACAAAATGCCCTTACGACATAATAACGTGAGCTTTAAACATTTCGCGTGTCGGCGATGCAGATGCGAAGGCATTGCATTCGCGATCTAGGTACAGCCATTAAACACGCCATACTATCGTTAATGCTGTTATGCACGTGGCATTATTTTATTTGCATGATCTTACGTACACTGACTCGTCATTTCGGCACGGACGAGCCAAGTAAATTGAAACTCGAATGTCTACCGCGTCGAATCATTTGAAAATCCCCCCAATCTCAAGTACGTGAACTTTCGAATTATACGAATCTTTTCGTTTCCGAGTATGTACAAACGCACGTTCGATCGAACTGAGAAATGACGTTACCGCGGTGAAAGAAAGAAAAAATTTCAACTCCGAACATGCTGCGACCGGGTTACGTGCCTCCTTTCTTCTCGGAGGTAAGAAAATCGACGAGGAAATTTAGAAGTAAGTTGAAAACAACGAGTTACTTCGGTCGAAAGGAACCGGGTGGGAGACCTAACGTGGATAGTATGAAGTTCAAGCGGAGGATAAAAGTAAAGTGAACGTAAACTGTTGCCATACAAGTTTAATTAAAAAAAGGGGAAACGTTCGCGTCGACTTCAATTTTATTTGTTGTTTGATTTCGAGGGTCGCGCAATCTAAAGTTAGAAGTTATACCGTCGTTGGGAAGGGTGGTGAATTCCATTTGGAGAGCGGAGCAATTATTTCTCCGAGGAATATTTGGTCGTTGATTTTATATTTGAAGTTTCAAGTAGAAAATCAGTGCCAGCGCTCCTACAATCAGATCTCCGACATATAAATACGAACACGCCTGTTAAAACGTCTGATCATTCAAACAAGATCCAAATGCAACGAGAAACGAAATCATAGTAGAGTTACGTATCAAGTATGTATCTTGTATTTTAAAATTTCCCACGGACCTGCTCTAAATTCCCGCCTTGCCAATAAATTTCATCAAAAGACTCAAACGTAGCCGTTCAACTTCGCGGGGAATAATATTTATCTCGCGAAAGCGAGAAAGCTTTAATCGAAGGAGGGTTCTTCAAGCTTAGCCAAAGTTGCAATGCAAAGGACTTGAGCGGGAATCTTGGTGCAACCCGCTCCCCATTACCCCTACTCGAACGTGTAACGATCCTCTTCCCGAAAACAACGAGCTTGCGTTCGCCGAGTTTAACAAGATTGTCGCGTGCACATTGGTGCAAGGCACGTGGTTCGGTACGAGTGTGTTCTCGCGGTCGCGGGATGCTCGAGACGCGGGCGGGCGGGCCTGGGGGATCGGACGCCAAAAGCTGCAAGGATCGATTTCAATTTAGCGGCCGTTTAAGCGTGCACGCTCGTGGCTAACGAGCTTTCGAAAGTCGTAGATAGCCGACAAGTTGGCCTACACGGACGGCCGCGGCTCGGAACCACCCTTCGGAACTTACCGCAGTCAGCCGGCAAGCACCGCGAGCACACGTGTAACACGACACCGATAACTCCCTCCATACGTACATAACTCCCAGCAGGATATAGGTGAGTGCATTAATATACAGGGTGTCGTGATTATTTGAAATCGAGTATTTTGTAGATTTCGGTGATCGTTGAATCAATAGACCGTGAATTTTTGTCCGTGTTTTATATTTTCGTCGACACGATCGAGGATAGACACCGGTGCATCAACGCACAGGGAATGAATGATCTTTTGAAATGGATCACATTTATTTAGATTTATAGATTTATGGATTTTGATGATTCTCGAATTTATTGTACGATTAGGAGACCGTGGATTTTTATATTTTAATGGGCATGATCAAGGACAGACACGAGTGCGTTAATATACAGAGTGTGGTGATTATTTGAAATCGAGCACCCTATGTATTTTATAGATTTCAGTGATCGTTGAATCAATAGACTGTGAATTTTTGTGCGTGTTTTATATTTTCGTCAACGATCGAGGATAGACACGAGTGCATCAACATACAGAGAATGAATGATCTCTTGAAATGGATCACATTTATATAGATTTATAGATTTATAGATTTATGGATTTTGATGATTCTCGAATTTATTGTACGATTAGGAGACCGTGGATTTTTATATTTTAATGGGCATGATCAAGGACAGACATAAGTGCGTTAATATACAGGGTGTGATGATTATTTGAAATGAAGTATTCTACGTATTTTATAGATTTCAGTGATCGTTGAATCAATAGACTGTGAATTTTTGTGCGTGTTTTATATTTTCGTCAACGATCGAGGATAGACACGAGTGCATCAACATACAGAGAATGAATGATCTCTTGAAATGGATCACATTTATATAGATTTATAGATTTATAGATTTATGGATTTTGATGATTCTTGAATGCATAAGTATAGAATATAGTAATAGATCATAGATTTTTATGGGCTTTTACATTTAGACATGATTAAAAGAATGAAATCTAGATAGAAATTGACTGCACCGAAGTACATAGAATCTTCAAACATATAACTCTAATGGATTGTGTATTTTTATGCATTTCTATAATTTTTATTTCTCTCACATAAATTTCATATGTTAGTTGTTCATTGTATCAATGTTAGTAATCATTAATCTTTATGAATTCAAGTTGTATCTAGATTTCGTGAAAGACATCACCAGTAAGGGAAGAAATTTAAAATAAACTTAGAGTATAGTAAGAATACAGAATAAAAAATACTTACAGAGTATAGTAAAAATGCAAAAAAGTAAGACTGTATTATAGTCTAGAGAATATAACTTTCAAGCTAGAAAACATCGTAAAAAAATTAAAGTGGAACACTTAACTACGGCATGCTTGGCGGATTACTGCTCGAGATGTACTACTTAGCTCGGGCCGAAGTTCAATGCTCATACTTATCTAATCAAGTAACTATTCAATTTAACCACTAAAATCCTCTCGTTATACAAAGAGAACAAACTCACAATCCATTTTCACTGTGTCATGAATAAATTTTAAGTAACACGAATGATCAAGTAATACCATAATAACCGATACACTGCACTTTTATTACACTCTTATATATAGCATAATATTTTATATTTTGCGTTATATTATGCACAGCATAATATTTTATATTTTGCGTTATATCATGCACAGCATAATATTTAATATTTTGCATTATATTATGCACAGCATAATATTTAATATTTTACGTTATATTATGCACAGTATAATATTCTATGTTTCGCGTTATATCATGCACAGCATATTTTATATTTCGTCCATAGACGAAACATCTAAACGACAATCAACGTTAAAAATATACAGCCTAATCAGAGATTGTTTCACTCGTCAAATGTCACAACGAGTACTTTGAAAATTACACGTAGGCTGCGTAACGAATTCAATCGAATCGTCACGACGCTGCTCAGAAGAACTCTCTGAGCCTTTCTTTCTTTCGAAGGATCTCGCGTCTCGAAGAATTCCGTGTCTCGGTCAATTTCATAGTTCCGTGTCGTGTGAGCTTATTAAAATAGAACACCCCGTATACATATGTACATACATGGCGTATGGGTACATAGATACATGGTACGATTTCGCGGTGGCAGGCATTGTTAACGTCTAGGAAGGATAAGAGCACCGTGGAAGGTGGCCAGAGACTGTTTTACTGCTTTTGCAGCGGCGTGGCGGCGAGTCAAATGGTATGGCGTGCGGTTCTCCCCGCAAAGATTAGAGAGAAGCAGTGTATGCAGCCTGAGGAACAGATTTACGTTCGGCAGGTAGATTGCACATTACGGTCGACATTTTCTATGTGGCCACGGTTTCCCAGTCGCTGCAACCTCTCCTCGTCCACCCTCTCTCGCTCGAGACGCTTCTCTCAAACGCGAGAGAATCGTTCTTTCGCATCCGGCGAACGAGACATCATTCAGCCATTGTTGCCGTACTCTCGTAAACTTCTTTCTTCGCATCCGGTTACGTTCTCTCCCGTTTCAAGTTTGATTCGTTTACCGTCGACGTGACTCCCTTGCAAGTCGAATCGATCTGGTCAGTTAATTTTATTTAACACGATGCTTCAATAGATATTCAAGTGTCTACGACTCTTTTTTTTAAGCTGAACGTGATGTTGATTCACAAAGCATTTGCAAATGGACCCGATCGTAACGTATTGTTGCATTCTTTTGATTCTGGCTAGCAGTCACTGTTGAATTCTTCTCTTTGTTCGTTTTAACGAATCTGTTAGAGAAACAGAAACAACAGATGAAAAGAACCGGGGATATTTCTGACGATAAAGATTGAACAATATTTGGAAAGGAACGAGTGTATCTTAATACGCTAAATTATCAAATATCTATTCGATATCATTAATGTAATTTACTATACGTTTCAACAACTGTTTTTACTTTGAACATCTACTTTCAAATCGTCCTCAAATATATAAAACACAATCAATTTGTCATTCATAGCGATTTCAACGCTCGAAGAACAGGATTCCCAATTAAAATGGCAAATAAAGTAATTCTCGTAAACAAATAAATTCATTGTATCTATCGATTACGAATTTCATTCGTGATATTTTATTAGCGCAGGACAAATTTTAAGCTTGAAAGATACTGAATTGTTTGGAGAGTTCGCAGTGACAATCAATTATAGTCTATTACGTATGCCATGTGATCCGATTGGCAAAGGATTATTTATTATCAACTTCTATGAATTAACAAAACATTGAGTTTTGACGGATAATGAATAATTAACGAGAAAGAAAAATCTGGGATCGATGGATAAAAATATTTTTCAAATATTAAATATATTTAAATATAAAATGACCAAAGTGGAGTATTTATTATACTTGATGAAGCGAGCGAATTTAGATTCCACAACAATGTGCAATTAGATTTCGTTGCACGAGTTCTTTTTTTTTTTTTATGGCGAAAAGCTAAAGATTCGTCTTCTAGAGAAGCGATTACTCAAAAAAAGGAAATTACTCAGCGAACATTTATCGAAAAACATACTGAAAATACGGTCGAGTTAGTTTCGAATCTTCTGTCTGTCATTTCGTTAGCTGACTATTATTGCGTCAGAGCTGGCCAAGAATCATTGTTCTCCAGATATGGAGCTCACAATGAGCTTTGTGAGGCGAGGACAATGATATATAGCACAATTCCTGTGATTGAACGTTTGTCTGGAACGAAAGGCACATTGTAACCGACAATGTAAGAGGAAGAGTCCTGCCTGAGATGTCAGGTATATTACAAAGTTTTGCCCTTTTTCTTCCTCGATGTTACTTTCGCCCGGGTCATATTCGTTGATTTTGCTAGCGTGATACACGAAACTCGACCGGTCAAAACAATTTTCAATAAAAAAAAGAAAGAAATTGGGTGAAATGATATTTCATATTTAGACAAAGTTGCTTCGAGGATATTTAAAGTTTTATTGTTATCAATATTTTATAGGAAAACATTTCGCGACATAGTTATTGAAAAATTAAGGAACCGTCAAGTCTTCAAATGAAACAATGAGAGGTGAAATTTTCATTTCGAAATAAATTACAAATCGATAATCGTACAGAACGTTAATCTTGAATACACAGACAACGCTAAAACCAAACTAAAAAAAAGGTAAAAGCGAAAGCGGTAAGCTCGGGAATATCTGTATTCTGTCAGAGATTTTTTGTAAAGTTCGGATAATCACAGTCGCGAAAAGGAAAATTCACCGTGCCATACTCTATGTGCCTTTAATTGAACAAATTAATCCCGCGAAATCTCCTTTTCGAAGATTACGATTTCTCTTTGAAGCACAATACTTGCGCGCCCGCAAAGAGAGGGAAAGGATCGACAACATGGGAAATATAAAACCAGCCTTTTTATTTTGCGTAAAATCTTTTCACGACGCTACAGAAACGTTTGAAAAATATCATTGTACAGGCACACGTTTTGTTTGTTTCTTCCTTCCATCCTTCTTTCGAAAAATCGTTCTCAGAACTAGAATCCGACGACGGACTTTCGTATAATCTATCTGAATTATAAAACACTCGGCTTTATCGACGTTCGTCGAAGCATCTCTCGACAACAGTCCACCACGAAAGGAACTAACGATTATTCTAAACTCTCGAGAAACAGAAGAACGTAGCACGTGTGTTTATACGTGTATGTACGTATTTCTTGATTGTTTGTCTGGCTAATAATGGCAAAAATTCGACGGTTCGAAGTTTCAAGTTTTTTTTTTTTTTTTTATCGCGATTGTGCTTTCAAACAAACGCGAAATTACTTTCAGTCGAGTGATCACAAAAAGTATTTGCACATACCTGTGGTCTATACAATCGAAACATTCAGTACTTAAAATTTTATTTTAGCTGTTCAATACAAGTTGAAAATGTCAGACAATGTTGGATCGTACAAGGGATTACAATAGTTTATTGAATTCAATTCAGAATTGAGCCAGATTGTGTTTAATTTTAATTCACGTATCTCATGTCTTGTGTAGCGAGTGAAATATATACCATATTGCTGGATAAGAAAATTGTTGAAAATGTTATCGTCCATCAAAAATACCAATTAAGGATAAAAGAAAGTAAAAATTTTTTGGGAAATTTAGTTTCTCAATTCACGTTTCGCGTGACTAAACTAAAACGTCGATAGAAAATTAATTTCTTCGTTATGCCAATGATGGTCAAGCAACTACGTATTATGGGATAGGTGGAAATAGCCTTTGTCACATAAAGTGAAATGCAAACTATGCTATTACAAAATTAATATCTTTGCTATGGCAACGATGGCCAAGTAGGTATTGTCAGGTACAATTATACAGGCTGTTACGCATCGAAACGATGGAACGATGATGAAACATAAAAGTGAAATGAATGTAACAACCGTGTTGATAAAATTAATAGCCAGATATAACGTTCATTGAACCTGTAGTTTAATTCCGACGATGAAATTTATGTTTCTACGAATACAGCTGGAATATACCAGTACTTTCATACTTCTCTTTTCATAAATGTGCAAACATGTTTAATGATAATTACATTGTGGAACATTGCAAATTTCATGCAATCGAAAACATCTGAGATGTTGGATGAATTGCGAAATACAAACAAACTACGAAATAGAAAATAAAATTAATCATTGAATTACGTTCCTTGCAATTGCTAGATCATCTTGTATCATCAAGCATGCTTCTTTCACCTTTCCGGAGATAGTGCAGTAAAAGTTTCGAATTCTTTCTTTAATTGACTCGATCTAAGTTATTACAATTCACATACGACCCAACGATTGCAATTAAAATCTAACAGTTAGTAACAGTTATTTCTCCCCATCACCGAAATCTCTGTTTTGCATTCAGAAAATTTCACACTCTCCACTTGCAGTAATTAAACATTAATAATAAACGACGAAAGACAAAATTTACAAATTAACAAAAGATTAATAATCTACTCTCTGAAATCAATCGCTACAATACACCGGCGATAATGTGCAAACACTTTTCTCGTCCATCGTGGTTCAGAAACGATCGTAAGGATTTTTTGAGAAAACGACGCGCAACAGAGTACTGTATGACGCCGCGTGTCGAGCAAGTCTCTTGTAAAAACTAACAACGACAACATTACGTATGACGAAGGAGAAGGGATCGGACGTGAGGCGAAACAATGTCGCATCAACAGGTTTTCCTCCGAAACTGTCGTGCGTCGAATTGAAAATTGAAAACAACTTCGTACGAGGCCCGAGTGCCTTCCTCGACCTCGACCTCGTGTACGTGTGTGATATGTGAGTGTGTGTGTGCGGGTTAAGATCCTTCTCTTCCAATATTTTCGTTCGCTCGGCTTCGTTGCTTCGCTGGACTCGATCGAGCGGCAGTTGCTGGAACGACGAACAACCAGCCAGAACGATGTTACTACTATTAACGCGCGCTCGTGTACCGGCCCACCAGGAACACGTAGCACTCGTCGCAAACGCGAACGGGTTTCGTGGAGTTCGGCAAGGCTGTGGTGTTGTCGCTACAAGCGTGGCAAAAGATTTTGCCGCAGTTTCGACAGTGGTGCTGCAACAGACATGATTCATTCTGATTAGTAAGGGGAGGACAGGGCGAAGAAGATCAGTGTACAAACTGTCGAGCGATAAAATCAACGACGATGTAAGTAGAATAATAATTTTGTTAATAAATTTATTTTGAATAAAATGTTAATATTAATTATTATGTTAAATATGTTAATATTAATTATTACTGGCTATTGTAAAATTATTCCTCTAGTTTAATTTTGCATTTGATGCTTGACACTTGATTAAGTATTAGCAGAATGTTACAAGTGTTGTAGATGGATTAGTTTACGAGAAGAAGGCACAAAGTGCAAAATATAAAATTATTTATATCGATTAAAATATGCGATATAAATCGAACGTAGCGTAATATAAATCTCGTTAGAATATTCAGCAAGTGAAACAAAAATCTCTACGTGAATTCAATTTTGCAAATTGCACGAATTCAGAAAATTTGCACAAAAGTCTAATTGGAAATTGGGTGCTGACGTTGGTAATTTATTCTATCGTACAAAGAACTCGAAAAGCGAAACTTTCAAATAAATTACAATTCACGAATTACAAGTCGATTGATTATTACAGTCTACGAGAAAATAATGAAACCTATCAATCGTAAATTAAAAATCACGAAATTTGAAATTTATCTTCAATAAAGTATTATAGATTCCGTTATGAAAATTATTTGCACATAATACGAGATAATGGAAAGCGGATCAAGACGAACATGTTAAACCGTAATGCAGCTCTCGAAAACCATGCAATTTTTGTATATAACAATTTTTCACGAAACGTGTAATTTGCAGCTTATTCGTGATATGCGATTTAATATGGGTTGATATACGTGGAAATTCCCTTGAAATAGTGTGCAGTCAATTTTAATTAATTAAGTCGACGAAATCAATAGTTGTAACGTCAACGATTTCCGCTCGAACCTGGAAATACTAATACAGTCGATTTCATCCCTGTCAATTTGTCGCGTACAACATCAAACGTAATTTCTTCGGAACTTTAATTTCATAAGTTGACGTCGTTTCGTTGAATTTCATTAGTCAGGAATTTTTTTAATATTTGTGCAATTTTCTCGTACGAATAAATTAGAGGTAGCGTATATAAAATTGACGAATAAATGGAAAGTTGCACGTCAACGTAAGAGAACGCTCGAGAATGAAAAAATCTTATTGGTCGTTGGAGAACTTTGGAAGATTGGAATATGAAATATCGTCAGATTCCTCGCATTTTCTCGACCTCGCATCCATGAATTTTCATTTCTACGAAATTATCTATTCTCAGCCAGGATTTACCTGTCTATCTATGATGAATCTTTTTAAATTGGACAGATTGCAAAGCCAGCTTACGAGAAATATTTTAATCTCATCTCGACATTTTTCCTTAATATCGATCCACGATTAACGATTGACCCTTGATAAGTGAATTTCCAGCTAAATTTCATTGTCGACAAATTTTATCGATCGGTCGCGTTTGAAATCTCTTCGTTCGTAATATATGAAACGTTATCTCGATTGTTATTACGTATAATAAATGATAGCACGACGGCGGGAATTTTTCAAGACTAAACGATTCCTCCGGCAAGGTGTTTCGTCTATTCGAAGCGTAGAATCGCTTCAAATAAAACGAACCCTTCCTAATAGTTTATGAATCAGTTCGATCCGTTCTTTTACTAAGAGGTCGCTATGAGAAATCTCGCAAAGATAAAAGTCGAGATGAAATTCGAGCGCCGAGATTCGACCCAAATTTCACTGGAAATTCTGCATTGCTCGGTAGCGTCGAAACAAGCCATTCTCGCCTAAAACATATCCTCTGTTTGATCATGTCCGAGAATATTGCTGTTTTACGCTTTAGCTTATTTCGTCCAATTAAACGCCTTAATTTTGTTTCAGCGAATTGAATAGCCAACGTCAACCATTTCTGCTGAAACGCTTCGTTATACTTTAACTATCATTTATCCCTGACCGAAAGTTCGACAAATTTTATTATCAATTTTATTATCAATTCATTTCGTTTCGACATTTGTTCTTTATTATCAGTATTTTCGTTGGTGATATATATTTTGATTTCATTATTTCTCGAGTACTGTCAATGTCTTAATTCTGTTTGGGTGAATTCAGTAGTGGACGTCAACGATTTCTGCACGAACCTGGGAACACTTGTTTCTACTTTAAATTTAATTTCTCCTTGACCAAAGTTGTTTGCTCAACGATTTAATAAATTTGATTTTCAATCGAATTTGCTTCGTTTCACCAACGTTCTTTATTTATTATTTTCGTTAGTATCAACTATTTATATGAATGGTACAGTCGCCTTGATGTCGCTACAAAATTTTACAATGTAGTACATATAAATGCAATATCTGTAATTCAATGTATAAACATTTTTGCTAATCATTATATATCGATGAATGAATGAAGAACGAAAGAAAAAAAATTATTGGACGAAGTCTCTCAGTCGAAGATAAAACAAAAAG
This sequence comes from Tetragonisca angustula, assembly GCA_036937485.2. NCBI lineage: Eukaryota > Metazoa > Arthropoda > Insecta > Hymenoptera > Apidae > Tetragonisca > Tetragonisca angustula. The sequence continues at coordinate 322,117 of JAWNGG020000087.1, read as the reverse complement.
TAAACACTTTTTTAACTGAGTTTATTTTATTAAAATTTCCCCATAAAATATGTGATAAATTAAAAACGATACAAACGAATGTATTCCAGTTGGGCTGATTTTAATCCCCACGGACGTAAATATTAGTCACTGACTTTTAATGGACGCGAAGCGATGCATTAAAAGCGAAATAAATGAATTATTACGTACAGTTTCAATTACATTTAAGTTAATAGATTGAAAATCATAAAAACGGGCATTGCCGCGCTGACCTCCTTTTTGTTTCTGGCAAATAAATTTAACAACTGGAGGGGGGAATGTGACGAGTGACGAAACTTTGTGAAAAACCACGGACAAAATTAAGCTTAATAGACAGAGAGTCTAGGTGAAATTTCTCTCTGGTAAAAAATTTATTGGAAAGTAGTTGGACGAATAAAGTGGAACTTCAATTGGGGAATTTGAAACGTTAAGACGTTCTCAATAAAATACAAATATCGAGATCCGATGAAAAAACAATTCAGCGAAAATTTAATTCCAAAATTTGTTGTACTTTGAAAAATCGAGGCACAAAGGTAAATACAAACTTTACGTATCGTTTTATACATTCACACCCTCTTCAAATATCTTCAAATAGTCATTGTTAGACTTCAGATATTTATGCAAGTTCATATTTTAATAAATATCACGACCTTGGAAGTGTGTCGACAAAAATTTATAGTCTATTTATTATATTCACTTCAAAACCTAAAATAAAATGGAGTGTATGACGATAAAGAAAAAGCGTATTAGCAATAGCATAAATTTGTAATATATCAAATACTAAAAGTATAATATTACAAAGCACGATGTGTTAACAATTTCATTAAAAAAATGACATATACAAAATTTAAAATTCATAATCTGCATCAGTTTGAAGATTAACGAAATTAAATCGTCTGAAATTTTTAAACGCAAGCGTGTATCTCGTTCGTTGGAAAATGAAATGTATTTGTCCAACGTTCTTCACAACCATGCTGTTCAACATTCGTGTTCATTAGATATTCAGCATGACATCCTCGATAATCATCGACCGAGACGGTCCACCGTTCAGGACTAATCCATCGTGAACAAGTTGCCCGATATTACAATACGTAATTCAGTGAACAACCAGTCGCGTGAAAATCACGTACCACGCCAGCGGGACTTTCGATCCTAATTATTGCACCGTAATATGGAAATAATAAAAAAAAAGTAAGTAAATTGAAACGAAAACGAGAAAAGGAAGAAGAGATGACTCGATCACGACTTGCAAACGTTTCGTTTGACATTTAGATGAAAATTTGTCCGGCGAGAGTATTAATTAACTAAAACGTACATTGGGGAAAGAGGGGGAGATGAATATGAATATTTCTCGTCGATCAGAGAGTATCCCGTGGCGTCGGGACTGTATAAAAATAGAGAAAAGGGAGGGGAAAAAAACCGGGGGTTCAGGGAATTCCTGCAACCGATAGTAATTCACTAATTGTACGTAATTACTAAAGTAGAACGTCTGGCACGCAAAGGTAGCTGAGAATCAGTACCGTGTATTAATTGCTTAATACGGAGCAGACAACAGTGTTTCAAATTATGAATAATTCGTTTGGTCCAATTAATGCACAGTACGTTTCAACCCGTGGGCGCGCGCGTGTGTTTCACAGTTTACCATCCAATTTCTCGTTACGATAAATTCGTTTGTTCGCTCGCGAAGGAGTAAAAATCTCGAGCGGCGAGTTCTTGACGCTCGCTACTGACTCGCTATTGATGAATCGCCTGTTCCCCTTTGTTTTATCGTTCCAACGCGTGCGTTGCATGGGAAAATCGAGCAGTGGGAAATGGGATTGAGCAATAAATAGACTACAGATAGACAGTCGCGAAAATTCGATATATATAAAAATATGCCAAATATATAGTAACGTGCATAGAGTAATGAGCATAGAGTTTTTTTTTTTTTTTATACAGTGGATACTGTAAAATAATTTTCCGTCGAAATTCTATATTTTTAATCGGCTGATTCTTGAATTCCTTTCAACTTCAATCTTTGTCGTTTTATTAGTTGAAATTTTCTCTTTAACGTTCTTTGAAATATAGCAAAATGCATGATGCATCTATTTTCGAGAAAAAAAGAAAAAAGAAAAATGACATCAGAACACGTCGGTGCAAAATAAATTTAATAATAAATTCGTTGCCGCGAACGTATTATATAATACATATATCGCTATTGACATTCACGTCACCATAACGAAAAGTAATCACCAGATATTTTGAACGGGTTCTGAAAATACACATACACGACATATACGAATATTATATTTATCCCGATGTACAATTTAATTAGCACGACACGCTGACAAACTTCTAATCATTGACTCGTCGTTAATCCCTAATTTATATCACAACTATTGCTGTTACATCTCATTCATTCCTCATATATCGCGAAAAGATAAAATTTTAATTCCGCGACGCGTTAAACGACAACGTAGCATAATTGAATGAAAATCGAAAATCTCGAAACTTCGTCGAAAGTAAAACTACGCGATTTAATCAGATTCTTGCCGCCCATCGCGTTCCCGGGATCAAACATTTTCACATGTATATATATTATACAAATGAGCGGCGCGGATCCAGCGAACATACGATAATCTAAATCGAGCTCCATCAACTCGAATTGCTTCAATCTCGAATCGTGTCCCAAATTTCGTGCGATGAATTTGATAATATGAAAAAAAAAAAGAAAAGAAGAAAGTTGGTTCGTTTCGAAACTAATACTTTGAGGGCGGTGCAACCACGACGAAACTTTTGATTAACTTTTTCAATTCCAATAAGTTGCAAACGCGTGACCTAGATGGAGCTTTAAGGTAACGTGCCTTAAAATAATGTAGAGTGACGTAGAATGTGTTTAGTGGAAATATCTTGAAGCAACGTGCAAGTCAAGCATTATACGTACATACGTGCAACTTGTTACATTTGAGTGTACGACATTTTCCAAAATTGTGGATACATTCCAGACTTTTTTTTCAAATCGGTATTTCTCATTTCCACGTGTCCAGTGGAAGACAAATGTTCGATGAAATTCAGATTCAATCGAAGAAAATTTCCATCTAGACAAGAATTCATACTGAAGTAAGAAAAGAAACTTTAAAAAGAAATTTTAAACGTAACGATTGTACAATAATTATAATAATCGTAAACGTAATAGTAACACGAACGAATCTTGCAAAGCTGACGAATTATCTCAAAAGGTTCGAAATGATTCAACAGATAAAGAATACGACGTCGAAATTTGCAAAATCCGCGAGCGAAATCATTTGGTCGAGAATTAAAAAGCGCGGCTGAAAGCGAGTTTGAAGCAACGATCATTAACGCGAGGATCCACGGTCCTTCTGCGGCTATATTTCGTTCGGTTGGTAACAAAGCACAGATGGTCGAGGGGGATGGGGAAAAATTTTCAACGCGGTCCACACGGTCGAAGCCAAAGAGCCGTGCAACACGGTTCGCAGTTACGGATTACGGTCCGCGCGAAAGTCGAAAAAAGTTCACGGGCTAGCACCTGAAGCTGGCACGCGGACAACAGAGGTTTTTTCGCTCGGCGTACCGGCGGCTCCATTGTCCCTGCGTCAATTTCAGGAAAAAGTACGTTTAATCTTGTAAAATATCATTTTCTTCTATTTCCCCCCGCTGTGCTACCTTTAAACGTGTTGCGTTCGGAATGGAGTCGAGCAGGACGGAAGAAAGTTTTTGAGAGGGGGTGGAGGGGGAAGGAGAGAATTACGCTATTATATTTGTCGCGAACGAAAGAAAAAAAGAAAAAAAAATGGAAAAACGATTCGAATGAAATGGCATAGTATTGAGGAGGAGAGAAACTTTTCTGGTTTTCGTTCGAAATATTTGCAGAATTTTCGCGCGCTCGTTCCGCAGTCGTTTGTGGAAATAACATTTCCGTATTTCGTTTTCTTGTGAAATTCTAATTTTTCGGGCGGCAAAGTTTAGACAGGAAATTGAATTCGATACCGGCACAATAAACTTGGATTTAACGTCCGTTTCTTTAGCAAGTTGGTTAAAAACAATTATGCCACTTTCGCAAACCTCGGCAAAATCGACCTCGTACGTTATTTGCGAAGAAGAAATATATATTTTACTGTATCGAATGCTCTTTGCTAATTGTACAGCTATATCAAAATGTAATTGCAATGCAACAGATATTAAAAATCGGAAATCAAAGTATCCAAATTCAATTGTTCATCACATAGTGGAACGACGAATAATTATCGTGTAGTTAACATCACCAGGTAGTGATAATTATAATTAATTAATAAATTATTGAAGTTATTATTATTGAAATTATTATTCACATCCGCGAGTTTCTGAAAATTAATCATATTCTCGAATGTATTCCCAGCATCTCGAAGCGAAGTTGGGAAATTATCTCCAAATTTCAAAACAGAGGTATGAAAATAGAAGTTAATTACAGAATTATAAATAATAATTCAGTAAAATAATAAAACGTAACAACAGAGGATAATTTAGTTTAAATTGTACGATATTGACAATATTTCTTTGATATATCTATTCGGCGTTCTCCCAATTGAATTCAACTTTTCCACTTGCGTTCTCCGTAAAGACACGTGTTTGCGTAAATTGTCCACCAAACGTCAGATACTCTTCCGATATCATCATTTCCTTCCGCCATCGAGCATCGAGGATTTCGAAACTACGCAACACGAGCCGAAGAATTTCGACGATCGACACGAAATCGACGGAAATAATAAACGTTGCTTCCTCTGCTCGTGGGTTTCGTTCTCCACGACGGGGGCGGGACGGATGAAGAAGGAACGGGGTCGTCAAGCAGGCATCGAGGAACGAAAGTAAAAGAAACAGCGGAGGATTTGCAAACGCGACAGGATAAAAAGGGATGGAAGGGGAAGGAAACGAGAAAAGAAAGTTTATGGCGGTCTATATGGTTCGGGTGATGCTTCCTCCGTCTACTATCCGGTTTCTCCATTACCCCCCCGGCGGCTCTTTATTTTCGTGCCATTACCAACCGGTCTATTATAATAATGTGGAATTCGTCGTGGTCGTCTGAGACGGGTGAATAAGAGACGCGCGATCTGGCGCGACCACCACTTTAAATTTTACATCTAAATTGAATCCCCTGAGTAAAATAGCGTGGTACCATCGTTCGTTCGTTCGTTCGTTCGGTCGACATTGGTTGTCGATTATTACCGGAAGAACTGAAGAGGCCGAATAATATCATTCCGATAACCGATTTCCACACCGAGTTAATTATTGAACCGTCCCATCAACGTGACTTACGAGGGCAGAGCCACGAGCTGGAATACGACTTTCCCGTTGACCCGTCGACCTGTTCATCTGATCTTCGTCCTGATAAGTATCTACTTATGGATACCTTCCAGCAGGAATAAATCAAACGTGAATGATATCGTATGATGGTCCAGGGGGGAGGATTTATTAAGGAGGGCGAACGTTTCAAGTCGCTCGATCTCAACAGTTCGGAATTAATGATGCAATTAGCAGTTACACCGATTCAAACATTGTAAGAGAACGATTATAATTTGCGTAGTTTGTTTGGGTAATGTTGACTGCAATTTTTGCAAGGAAGAATTTTATTTTAATTTTTATACTTTTGAAATTTGCAAGATTGATCAAATGTTTGGAATTTTCTATGTTCAATCGGTAGGTTCCTATAATTTGTAAATTATAAAAAGGAGTTTGCATAAATTCATAGCAGTTTGAAATAAAAAGAATCAAGTAGTGTAAAGAGATAGAAATTGTTACAACACATTTTCATGCAAACTTCATCGAGAGTGATGCAATTATAATTTATACGAAAATTAATCATATAATTGAGGTGACGTTCCTTTCGTTCCTTTTTCAACATGCTTGAACTGAAACTCTGCAATTAAAATTTTGCAATCATAATTTCAAACTGAGTCAAATTACAATGATAACGGTGTTTTAATAGAAGAGACTAATTTGTGTTTCTTCATTCTTTTAATACAAACGATTATATAAAGACAAGTATTGTCTTTATTCTAAATTCTATTTTATCTGCTTTATTCACCAATTTTTTCTCTTATTTTCTTTCGTTAATTTTGATTCTAATTATCGGATCATTTTAGTGATTTTTTCCAATTTTAACCTAATTTAAATTCAAGGATAATATCTTCTACAAATCGATGAGAACATTTAATTTAAAGAACAGTTAACATTCCATGGAAGTAATTCCATTTAGGTAAATTGGAGGAGTTTAACTCAGAATCAGACTAAGATCGTTTTACATACATGTTCGTGTATTGCATTATCCTACGTGTAATTTTAAGATAGGATCACGAGATATAATTCAGTTCTTTGTTTCATAGAAATTATAGACAAAACTTGACAATTTATCAATAGTTTATCACACCTTGGATAACAGACTCGAACTTAGTTCGACAAATTGTTAAAGTTCCAAGTTTATTATTTTTAAACTCTTTCCATTCTAAACACACAGAACCGACAATATTTCTTTCTCAAGATTTAAACATCGTTTCCATTTCACTTGCTTACACTTGACTTTCGTTGGGCTTTAGTTTAATTTTAGTTTAAAGAAACTAAACTGTTAAAATTTCTCTTCGATTCCGGTGTGATGATACGTATAATGAAAGGAAGGAGGAACAGAGAAGGGAGGAAAGTGGGAAGAAAGATACATTTCAGGGTGGTAGCATCATCAGCAAGGCTTGCTAGCAAGCCTCCGGCTCAGACGTAGGAAGGTCAGGTCAGAGATCGTATTTGCACGAACGGGGATGATTAGACGAGGACTCATGAGAATACTAGTTGGTGTGAGTCCCAGCGGTGGTAAATGTAGGAGGATCGCCACAATTCCGATACAAATTCGTCTGATTATAAACACACGAGTATTCAAACAAATTTTTGCACTGGATTTTATATCACGATCGGTCGTAAATCGTAAATCATAATTTTCATGTTGAATTTTTATATTGAATATCATGCGAATATCTTCGTATAATTTTACATTACGTTTATTAAGAAAAACATTAAAATATTAAAATACATAGACATTATAGAATAGTTTCTTAAAAATTGGAAAAATTGGACAAATTTTCATCCTCGTACAAGCAACCATCCTAACCATCTTTTTACAATTATCTAAACTCTTCCAATTTTAAAGCGAACATGATATCTGCCGCTTCTTGGATCGCAGAAGACTAATTGAGACTGTACAATTACAAAAGGAAGTTAAAATGTCGCAGTCAACATCGAGCATTAAAGTTCTGCCAAAGATCAAGTAATTCAAGACTTTTGAGCGAAAGATCCCATTGCCGTAGAGGAATTAATTATCTTCTATTCGTTAGAATATAAAATAATCCCATGACCATTCGATCCGCTAATATGTATACCAATATCGTCAACCAAACTGTGCAAGGTATCTGTGCCAGTAATAGCATTATCAGACGCAACGTTATCTTCCTGCCTCGCTGTGACATCTCGATCATAAGTTAAAGGGATTAATTGAAGGGATATTTGCGTTGCAGTCGCGATCAAACGCGAGATCGTCGCTCAATACGGTTAATTAGCTTTGTGTTATTGAAACGCAAGGGCGCAAATTACGGGGAGAGGGGACAAGCGAGAGCGAGCAACACGAAAATGGCAAATGACGAAAGCAACGTAACGCCACGGTCTCCGATTGTTTCAACTTTCGCACCGTTTCGCTCATTTTCCGCGAGATCGCGTGAACGAACGATTTTTTTTTCCTCTCTTTTTCTTTTTTCCCCCACCCCGCGAAGGATCGTTAACCTAATTGGACGTGTCTTATTGCTCGCAGCTGTTTTTCCACTGCGAAAAGAGGGATGTTCGTGCATTGGGAATAGTTCATTACGAAGTTTACGTTGAATCTTAATAATCATCGCTGGCGCCGCTGTAATTTCTTCGAACTGCAGCTGGAACAGAGCGATTTACGCTCCTTTGTTACGATTCTCGTATCGTTCTCGTACAGTTATTTCGCGACCTCAAGCATTGACTCGTGTTTCACGAATTCCTTTCATTTTCTCGTACCTGAGGACATTCTGTTCTATTAAACGAATGTATTTCAACGAAGATTATCGATTACCCTTGTACGTATGATTTTAATATTGTCATAGGAATTTAGTTAGGAAATGACGAAACTGTTCGGTGTAATCGTCTAAAATCGCTAAATGCATCGTCGTGGTCGAATTAACAATAATGATACAATTTTCAATTTTCTGACCGAGTTTTGAAAAGTATTTTTAAATATATTAGAGTCATCATATCGTTCTAACGAGATTCGTATCTTGGTAAAATCATTACTGCTTGAATTATTAATAATTTCTTTCCACAGGCCAAGAAAGAAACTTGGCTTCCCGATATCAAGCAGATTTCTTACAAACCAACAGGGAGATATTTTCTTTCCTTAATTAAACGGGACAGAGAGCAATTAATTACACAAAAGGAGAATGCTTCGAGCCAATATTAATCAGTTCGATAAGAGCTAACGGAACAAAAAGAACTTAATACCTTATTGCATTTATAATGAGAGAAGTAGTCGCCCTAAAGAAATTCATCTCTTATTGAATGAGCGGTCTATCTATCTTATTTAATTTAGAAGAGAGTTTAGCCAGAAACGTATTCCGCAAAGTATTTCAGTATAACACTTGATTAATGAAAGATTTATGGTCTCACTTCGCAAAACAAATACATTTCACTTATTATTAATAAAGTGGAATGTTTCTGTCAACTGGTACAACAGGCACTATAGATGCAAGAACAGAAAGAAACCCCAACATATTTGAACGTTTATTTCGGTACTTGATTTAATAAATAATTAAATTACAATCGACTTTCGTTTGAAATGTTCGATCGGAAAGTGATATCGAAAAGAGTACATGATTATTAACATCGAGCGAACTGCCAGTCAGTATGAAACGAGACATTGCAGAATACATTTTCTAAGAATATTCATATAAGATAATCGTTAGTGCCTGGTTCACGTTAAGACATCAACATAAGAGATCCGACGTGGCTCGGTTATTAACATCTGTGCGCGAATCGATATCGTCGATGATGCAACGTTACGACACCATTTCGGCGTTACAGAGGGATACCTGCTTCTTATTCCAATTTGCAATTTATGCGTCCTAACATCTGGTTGCGGTAACGCATGTGCATCGACGATGCCTTCGCGATCGATTATTATTAGTCCCGGGCACGATTAAACGGGCAGAAATATTAAACGCAGAATTTATCGAAGAGCAGCATTCGACCAAATAAATATATAATATAAGTTGGATAAAATGCTACTGAGTCGCTGAACGTTTTCCTTTTCAAAGGAAGATGAATATCTATTTTCTATGTTTGGAATTAATTAATACTTTACAGAGTAAGAAGACGATTTCGATCAGAAATGGGGGGTCGTCTCCAGGTAATACGAAACTGATAGAAAATTAATTGCAAGTAATATATATATATATATATATATATATATATATATATATTTGCATATAAATTAGTTGGATATAAATGAAATACAAATATAATCGAAGCAAGATGTTAAAAACTTTGGAAACAGGTTGTTCTTGGCGAGGAAACTTAAACTTTACAAAGACTATATTATCAAGCAATTTAATTCAAATATTAGGATCGTCGAGTCGAAAATTTACAAAGTTTCACGGAAACGCGCCATTTTACAATAACGGTTCGAACGAAAACTGATAGTAAGTAACTTCGATCTATCTCACGTACGATTTCAATCCGCATGTAGATAATGCTGTTTCAATTAAACAACGTACGTCTACGTTTCTTCTCAGAATTCAACTTGTTTAAATTCAGACAACTTGAAATATCCAACCGAGAAATTTCAAACAATTTAAAATATCCAACCGAAAAATTTCAGACAACTTGAAATATCCAACCGAGATTTCAGACAACTTGAAATATTCAACCGAGAGATTTCAAACAGCTTGAAACATCCAACCTAGAGATTTCAAACAACTTGAAACATCCAACCTAGAGATTTCAGACAACTTGAAATATTCACCCGAGAGATTTCAGACAACTTGAAACATCCAACCTAGAGATTTCAAACAACTTGAAACATCCAACCTAGAGATTTCAGATAACTTGAAATATCCAACTTAGAGATTTCAGACAACTTGAAATATTCACCCGAGAGATGTCAGACAACTTGAAACATCCAACCGAGAGATTTCAGACAACTTGAAACATCCAACCTAGAGATTTCAGACAACTTGAAACATCCAACCTAGAGATTTCAGACAACTTTAAATACCCAACCGAGAGATTTCAGACAACTTGAAATATCCACCCGAGAGATTTCAGACAACTTGAAATACCCAACCGAGAGATTTCAGACAACTTGAAATATCCAACCGAGAGATTTCAGACTCGACTTGGAAGCAACAAACAGAATGAGAAAACAATTTCGCGGCAAAAAGAAAAAAACGATTCTATCTTAGCTTCACACCGCTAAAAGAAAAATCATATTACTATTTCTATTCCTAATATCTCTCCACAAATATGAAATAAATTGACGCAACGACTGGTAACTCTAAAACAATAGTACTTCAAACACAGTAGAATCTATCTGAACTCTATTCTTGAAACGGAATTTTACCCTAAATGTTTGTTGAATTCGAGCCTCCATCACGATACATACGTAGCAGGTAAATCGAGAGTAACTTCACGAAAAGGTTCGCGAAGATCGCGCCGAGGTTCATCGTAGATTTTCCATCGCGGCTCGAGACTCGAAAAATAAAATCATCGGTGGCCACGGTCGACAGTCCTTGTCCACCTGCACGCCCAACACGCTCGGCTAACCTATTCTATATTAAACAGTATGGTAATGCCGGCACGGCGCGAAAAATGAGTAACACAAGGATATCCCGAGCGCTGGCTTGTTATTATGCAATAACTTACCAGCCGCGTTCTCCACCCCTTCGTAATGCCCCGTGTCTTCTGCGCCAAGCAACGTACGAAGGAGTGGATAGAGACGCGGAGGAAAAAAGGGGTAAAAAGGAGAAAAATAGGGGGCGGAAGAAAGCACGGTCTAAATGTGCTTCACGGAACGGAGCAACGTCTCTATCGGGACGCCGGGCCCGCTGAATATGCATGTCGAACGTGCATGCATTGAACACGCTAGATCATGTATGCGTACCGTAGAGGGGGGGAGGGGAGGGGGGAGGAGAAAGGTAGGAGTGACAGTGCAGTAATGTGATTGCACCGTAAGCGAGGGTGAACGTGGTATTTTCGGTGAATCGCGGTGTCACGTTGCTTATGATCATTCGCGAAATGGAAACTTTTGATTTTGGCTGGAGTTTGCGTGTGACGCACTCCGGTGGCGGTGTTCGCGTCGTTTTGTGCGATATTCTAGGCACGAGATTCTATCGAGCAAAGTGGTTTCCAGTGGAAAGTATTCCAGTCTCGTTAGACGTTAATCCTCGGTAGATTTCACGTTTCGGAAATTTCTTGCGCTTCAGCTCTTCGTTTTCGTCAGTCTTCGTTAAATTCATCGACTCGTTAGAAATTTTTGACTCAGAGTACTCGTTGATATTGATTCAACGGTTTAATTAGCATGTCGAAATTAAAAGTCGAATTTTAATGAAAGTATTCTGAACCTATATCTATCGTACAATCGTTGTTGTGGAACTTATATCTTCAAATTAAAGTTCAAACGAGTTCATTCGTTGTTATCAACGGGTGAAGCTTTCGACAATCTGATCGATATCAGGAGAATTATACCAAACGAGATTTTTCTGCACGCTGAATCGCTTTTTATCTATGTTCGCAGAGAGTCTGATTATATTCTTGCTCGTTATCTAAAAACATATTCGTGCTTTCGTCCGCGGCAAAAATTTAAACCATCATCACAGGGATTTAACTTTTTCTCCAGATTATTTTCTCCACTTGAAGTTAGAATGTGTCTGCAGCTAAGTTTTTAGAATTATCCTGTGTACAACTACGCGGCGAAGACACATCCAGCTTATCTCCGCTATGTAAAGAAGCATCTTTCTCAACAGGAATTCCGTTTTTTTTTTCCCTCCCCTCCGTTCTCGAGCCAGTGTTCTTTTTATTTAAGAGTAGAAGAAGCTTCAGATACGTGCTATAAGCTGCTGTGGGCAGAACTTTGCCGAGCAAAGTAGCTCGGGACAAGATAAAATTTGTGGAAAGGCATTGTACAACGTGATACGTATCAAAATGTGTAAAATTAGAAATCATTATATCATGCAAAATGATCCGTACGAACGCGCGTACGTTTAACAAAACGATTTCGAAATGAATTAATCCAACTTCAATTCGCTCGATACGTATTATGCGTCAACATTAATTACAAACAATCTTTATGCAATACTGAAATTATACATTTTATTATATTATTATATTAACTTTGAATGTATTGTGTATTGTGTATTGTTTAACACATTATGGTACCTCTTGAGAATATGCTTTCTTTTACAACGTGTAACAGTGAAGTAATGTTGGAGGTGCAACGAAAAATAATTTTTACGGGATCTACAATCTTTAGAAAAATTTTTATAAAATCTAATAGAAGAGAAATGAGCTGAATCTAAGTGTCGTTTGTACCGATCAAACTTTGCAATTCTTTCGATTCTTTTTGTAAAACGCAAGCCCGTCTTATAATCAACAGCTGTTCAAAACCATCTTCTAGACACGCTCGTCTTTTCCAATTTCTTCGGAAATTTCATTCGAATGATCACCAAAAGTTGATTGAACATTTTCAGATAGAAATCGAACTAGATCTCTCTACTACTTGGAACAATTTCCTCAACTCTTTGACCCGAGACTTTAAGTTGAATCATCATTGGAAAATTAGAAAATCTTCAATCCCTTTAGAACAATGCTTGATGTTGATAATTTCTTTTTTAATTTCTCTTTTCTTTTTTTTGAGAAAGAAGGTAGATTACAAGTACATTTTCTATTGTAAAAGGAAAGTCTTTTTTTTAAATATTTTCTAAATTAAAGTTAGTGTCGGTACAGATACCTTTTTTAACGAAACGTTGTTGACGATAGACAGAGAAAAAGGTAAATTATATTTTCTACTATAAAGCGAAAGCCTTTTTAAAAGTTTTTTTTTTTTAATTAAATTTAGTATCAGAGCAGACGCTCTTTTTGACAAAAGGTTATTTACTACGGTATGGGAAAATATAATACGTGCGAGATATTAATCTTCCACTAATTTAGTAGAGTAGTTTGGTTTCTTCGATGAATATTAGTAAATTGGATATAATGGTAATATAATTCAGTTAAAAATACATGTCTAGTAAATTATTATCAATTTTTTCCTTCAAAGCGCAAATATTGATTCGTTGAAAATATTAATCCATTAAGGACCAACGTAACATTTCATCTGTAATTTTTTTCAATCAATTTGTAGTATCGAATTTTTAACAAGGGAATTTCAAGTGTTTGCTTGATATTTTTCTCACGGTAATTGAAACGTGAATTAGATGATAAAAAGATGTTTCTCCCTTTCGTTGAAATACCTGAGCAGGAGAGCATTCTTTAGCAAAGTTCGGCATCTTTAATACACCCTCGCAACATTCGACTCATTTCCTGCTTTAAAATTCGCTTAATAAAGAATTAGCTGTGAATAGAAAATGACAACAATCGTGCAGCAGCGTTTTCTCGCTGTAAAAGTGAACGTTGTATCGCTAATGGAATTCACAAGTAACCAAAAGAAATAATAAAATACTGTAAAACAGTTTTAGAAGATAACCGACACCTTCCTAAAACGAAGAAAGAGATTACTATTGAAAATAAAAGACTGTGCAAAAAATAAATTACGTGCACTTTGTAACGAAGGTCGTTAAATATTTAGAGTCGACTTTTGGAATTTCAATCGATTCATACAAAAAGAGTTTTATTTAAACCGAGAAGAGTGCAGCTACACAAAACTGTGTCAATGCACAAAAATATATAGAACTAATTTCGATCACAGAAACCTTTTTTCAGCATTTCATCAATGATGAAAAAGCTTTTATTTTGAGGGACAGAGCCTCCAATCGCATAGAAACAGAACTCACAATCAACTTTTCAAAGTTTCAGCTAATATTTAACTATCGATGGCTGAGGTAAACAGATGGAATCAAATTCGTATGAAATCAAAATATATAATAAAAGGAGAAATCTCTGTCTATATATTTTACAGAATATTATTTAAAACCCCCAGAACTTTCAAACTAATTAAAAATTACCGAAATTGGTCGTTTTTGGCTCTAGTATCATTAGACTGGTCTAGCATTAAAAAAAAAAAGAAAAAAAAACAGCCAAAATCTCTAAAAGCCTAAACGCAACCTAAAAGCCCAAATATGTACCTAACGTTACATCAGAATAAAATGAACGCTTCTACGTTTTATCAAATAGCTATTTAGTAGAAAAAAATTGAGATAAAAAAAAATTCACGTAATCCTTGTACCCTATTGGGCACAGAGTCTATTAAAATCTAAATGACCCGCGTTTTCTAAATTCAAATCGCGTCTTCAAGCATCTGTACACCAGCGGCCCGACGCAGATAGAATCTAATCAAAAATCCACCGCGAAATCTCTTCAATTATCCGTGGGTCGTGGAAGGCAGGAAGGAAGGAAGGACTGGGCACGGACTACCAACAAACGAGGGATCGAGGCAGGGGGAGGGAGAGGAAGACCGGTTGTAATTGCAAGCCGTAACACAGCCCGATACACCGTGTTATCTCTAATAACAGAACTGTCATGCATCAAAGTTCTCCCTTGGCTGGTGCACGCGATTCGCATCTTCGAGGCGGCTGCACGAGTTAAAGGTCGAGAGGAGGAGATGGTGGCTAGAAATAAAACCTGCCGACACGTACGACACGTGACGTTGCTTCGTGCGTATTTGCTTTTATCCACAGTGATTGATAGACGAGACGGTAGAAAGAATTTGAAAAATGCGAGATGATATTGAAGAAATTACGAGGTTGGCTGTACGAAGATTAGTGAGATCTATTAAAAGACTCAACGACAATCAGTAACGAGAAGTGGTAAAAAACGTAGCAATCTGGAGATAATTCAAAAATTCGAGACGCCGTTACGTGGAAAAGACAGTTTATGCAAAACGATGATTTACGGCAATCTATCTTTTCGTGGACCATTACTCGGAAATTCACATCGTGATTGTTAGATTTATATTCGTGAGAGTAAATCTTTAAAATAATTTGAGATTTCTATGTGTATCTAGAGCAAAAGCAAACTCATTCGCCGTGATTCATTTCCGATTCAAGCGAACGATCGAGAAAAGTTTCCGTTCACGAAATTGCCTCTCAGATTACGCTCAGATCACTGCAGAGATCTCGCATATACAACGTCGATTTCATTTCGAAAACGTGTCGGCATGCATAACGATCGGGACACGTGCATAGCTATGGAACTATGGAGAAATCTGGAGCCGGTTGGACCCGGTAATTTTCAGGGTGGCAAGGATAATTGAACGATTAAGCGAACTCAGGGTTCGGCCTTTCAGTAGAGCAATCCCTGCGCGTCGAACGTCGACAAAGACAAAGACAATGACGACGACGACGACGACGACGACGGCGACTGAGCAGACAGAAACGAAAAGAGAGCAGGATCCTCGAACAGGAAGGTGGAAGGCGTACGGGCAATTAAAAAGTTTGATTACCTTGCGACGAGTGATGTTGAACTCTCGGTTGCAGCTCTTGCACTGGGTGACCAGCCGATCGTTCGCCCAGGTCGCTGCACCCTCCTGCTGTTGCTGCTGCTGCTGCTGCTGCTGGCTCTGCTGGTGATGCTGGTGTTGAGCGTTGTCAGCGGCCTCGCGTAATTCCACCGCCGCCAATTTCGCCGCGCTCAATTGTCCGCCAAGTTCCTCCAGAGTTCGTTCCTGCTCGTTGCAGATCTCCTTCAGCGCGTAATGCTCCTCCTGCAGCGCCAGGTATTTCTGCAACACATGGCCAAGGGAATTACACTAGAGCCCCCCCCCTCCCTACCCTCCCTCCGTCACCGTCTACCCTTCTCCGACGCCTGCAAACTTTGTCGCAGACGAAGGTTTCTTCCCCATCCGTTTCCCCTGTCCCCAAACGGGTTATCGGTTGTTAGGAGAGGCCGATTGCGAAGTCGCGCTGCGTCGACTATTAGCGAGGAGATTCGATTCCGCCGTGAGTCGAAGTTCTGGAAGATTGATGAAGAGCGGGAGTGAGAGGGAGGGGGAGGGAGGGGGGGTGGAAGTGGTTGCTTGAAAAATCGATCGGGAAAGGCGAAGTGTTTTGGGGTTGCGAGGAACGAAGGTAGCGAGGTAATGCGGTATTGTGGGAAGGAAACCAATGACTGATTGAAACTATGGGGATTCGATTCGGGTGATTCGTGTCGGGTGTTTCTTGCCTCGGGCAGATTATGGGGATATTTGATGACTAAATTCAGCGAGAAATTATGAAGATAGGAAAAGAATTGATTGCAGTTGTGCTTTCCTTTCTTCTATCGTCTCTGTATTGTAAAAATGAAGATACACGCTGAATGCAGCTTCACGACATACCAAACGCAACGAAACATTCAAAATTTACGTTAACTGATACAATTGATAGTGATGTCGAACAAATTGTTGTTAATACTGTTATCTTTCAACGTCACAATGAAAGAAGACGAAAAGAAAGGAAACTTCTGATTCTTCTGATGATTTCTTTCCAATCAAAATTTCGTCATCGAGTTTTGGAAGCTGGTGAAGTTTAGGCCGGTGTACAACGTACCTCGGACACTCGCCTCAGCTGATCGATCTCCTGATGTAATTGAGAGATCTTCTCCGTGTTAGAGATCGATGCTTCCTGCAAGGAGGTTCTCCATTCGCGTTCGAGTCGCAATTCCCTCTCGACCCCGTTCGCCCTAGCTTCTCTCTCGGCAGCCTCGGCTCCCAAAATCCTCACCCTCTCCACCGCTCCTGATCTCACGTCGTCCATTTCCTTGCACCTGATTAAGTCAAATCGCTGGTACTCAAAGCGTCGAATACAATACTATGCTCTACCTCTTCTCTCTCACTCACTCACACACGCACACACATACATGTACACACATTCTCTCTCTCTCTCTCTCTCTCTCTCTCTCTCTATTGCTCTCTTTGTCACGTTGAATTTCTGAAACAATCGAGAAACGTGAAACTATTCCGCGGACGACGACTGAAGTTTTAATGAGGAAAAATTTTAGAGTGAATTTTCAATTTTTAATAGCATTTAAAAATTAGGAATTAATAGATAATTCGGAATTTGAAATCCTGGAAAAGTGGGAATAATTGATACTTAAGAGAGTGTAATGTCGAGTTTGTCTTTGAGCTGAGATCAGCGATAAATAATTGAAACCGAGACAAAAAGGGAAACTGAAGATAGACGTGTGAGAATATTCTACGTGCAACGATTGAAGTTTTCGCAGAAAGGAAGGATAATGTGATTTTAATTTTTAGGTAGTACTCGGGAAAATGGGATACAATTGGCAAGGAATTGTAGAAAAAAATGGAGAAATTGGCACTTGAGAGACAAGCGAGTTGACGAATTTGACGTGCGATGTTTAAAAAGAGTGAGTTCTATTAGGCCATTTCATAAATGAAAGGAGAATAGAAAAAATTTGATAAATCAGGAAATAATTTGTCATACACCATATTCAAAAATTTATGAAATAATCTACCTGAGAATTCATTTATGAAATGATCCGCTACGTTAGTACGAAGCTAATGAAAACAATGAGTCATGATATTGGAATTAAGATCGAAATTTGACCATTGTCACTTATCCCCGAATTTTCGGCGAACGAGCTGATGTTCACAATTTTCTTTTTCTTCTTTTTTTCATTCTTTTAACTATTTAAGTCGCAATCTATTTATGTAACTGTCTTGCGATCATTTAACGGGGACACGATTCAAGCAGCCTAATTAAATCGTAACGGAGCAGCGATTCGAGCGACGAAACGAGGAGGCGAAACTTCCGCAGTATTTGCCGGCGTTATTTCGAGAAAATTATTTCGAGCGACGAATAAATTATTATAACAACCGATACGGCTCTGTTCTGTTTAAGCAAAATTCGTTCGAGGAGCGTTACGCAGATCTGGCTGACCGAGTTTACAGAAATACTAAGCTGCTCGACAAAAGGAAGTTACAAAAGGCAAGGATCTGTAACTTAGTTAGTCGGGGATCCCCGGTGCAGAACTTTCTCCCATGATTATTCATGGCCGAATATCGTTATCCGGCCGAAGAAACAGGCAGGATGTTTTTTTAATGGCTTTATACTATAATCCCCGGCGAATTTCAGCAAAATCGTTGGATCTCTGTACTCGTCTATTTTCCTCCCCGGAGTTCGTAATCTCCAACGGTGGCAAAAGCTCAACTTACCTTACGCCTCGTGTCGGGAAATTCGTCTTTTCCACGGGAAACTCTAATCAATCGTGAAGATTATTTCGATCTAAGATACGCGTTATAGACGTATGGTTCTTTCAATGCAATTTGGACGTCCTTTTGATGTAAATCGAACCTTTAATACAAAGATCTTTCAGTCTAACATCTTAAATCTTTAAAATCTTCAGAAATTGAATAGAACCAGCTTTCACGATCAATTAGAATTGGTAGAATCAAAGAGATCGCTAAAATCAAATTTTAATAAGCGTCTGCGCCTCTGCTTGATACTTGAAACTAAAGAGAAACTTGAAAAAACTTTCGAGACTCGTGGAAAAGAAAATGACGAAACGAAAGAGAATTCGAGAGACGTATTTTTGTTTTTTTCAATTACAAATGCTGTGAACAGTATTGTCCAAACGAAAAGTCTCATCTTACGTCTAAACGATGATGATCTCAGGGTAATTAAATGCAAACTATCTTCTGTCATGAATTTATTTCCGCTGCATTGATATACAAGCACACAAGTGTCTCGGTGCGTCATAAAGACCATTGCTCGACGCTTATACATAATTATATTCATATAAAGATATATCATGTATGGCACGTTTGTTTCGTAAGTCTCTTCCGGTGAACGTGAACGACACGAAACGATGTGTATATATGCGTGTGTCTGTATATATAAAACGACGAAGAATATATATATATATATATATAAGTATGTTTATGATAAGTCGTAAGAAACAAAGTGTATCTAACGTGAAAAGCAAACAAAAAAAAAGGGGGAGTGGAGAAGAGAAAGAATCAGCCACGATAAAAATGATCGCAAGTCAGTTCCTGAAACACTGAGATGTCCTTTATATCGTAATTCGACCGCCAATCGAATAGAAGAATTGACGTAAAGACAGAAAAGCTTGGGCAAGTTTTTCACGCACGAGCAAGGCGATCGATTAAAATCCAACGATTATTCGTTCACTCGATCTCGAGGTATAAATCTACCAATTAATTAATTACGGGAAACACGAATTTTATCGCTATAACATTAATATTTATATTATGTTATGTTATATTAGATTACGTTACGTTAATATTATATTATATTATGTTATGTAGACTTAAGAATCTTAAATCGAAGTAGCCGTTGAATGAAGGTTTGCCAACATCTCCGTTAACGAATCAGTAGATCTATAATGGTTTTTTTGTCTCGGCTAATCTATCCTAAGTCAGATCGCGTTCGCGACGCCTAAGTAAAAAATAAATCACCTCTAACTGCAGCCGTCGTGCCGCGTATCGTTTCTCGATGTCGTCGGCTACGATGATATCGCGTCGAGCAAACCACGAGCTATTAGAAAATCCCTTATCACAACGACTAGGTACTTGTACGTAAAATGCTAAAACGTTCAACGATAATATAAAGATAGTAATTGGTAATATTCTGCCGTTCTACCGTAGCGTTCCTTCCACGAGGTGGTGTACGTGAAACGATTGAATGAAATGAAAAGCGTTAATGGGACGATGGGACGACGATGTTGGAAGAAGAACTTGATGCTCCAGAAATTCTTTGCTCGTATTCTTCGAAGGTCGATCTATAAATGATCTTAGTTTTAACATTGATTTAAATTGTCAGACAATATTTCGTGAATAGACTGCGAACTTTTACGTGTTTAGAGAAAAGTGTAAAGTTCATTCTACGAAATATAATAAAATATTCGAAACGTGAAAGTACCATGTGAAATATTAGTTTTCTTACCGAAATTTTGCAAACATCCGCTGTCTCTTTACAACAGCTTTTCTAACTGGTATTACTGGGCTACTGACTTAGAGTTAAGATTTCTCATTTCATTCCTATTTGTAAGATGCAAAATAAAATCAAATACCATAAATTCTAGTGATCCAGCATAAATTGTTATATCATCTATAATTCGACTATATACTGTTTGAGTCAGGATCAATTGATTCTGACAGAGAGCTTGCGGCGAATTTTAAAAATAAAAACTGTCCGACACTTCGATCGTGCAAAAATTTAATCGCAACATGACGAAATCAGAATCTCTGTGAGCATCGAGGTCCTCTTAGTCGTGCGATGACACGAAGCTGCACGAACGTTTTAACGAAATGTTACAATAAATGGCATGAAGCAGCGATAATATTATATTCGAGAAGCGAGAAGTATAATGTAATAACACGATAGGATGTTAGTTATCAACTTCAATAGAGCGAATTGATCGTAATCTAGAAACCGATGAGTCAGTCGTGCTTACAAAGTAATTAACAACTAATGAAAGACAAATAAACGTACTTTTCATCCATTTTCTGGATGGTCTCAGTCATCGATTGCGTCTTAGCCTCCAATTTAGTGATCAGTTCTGTTTTATGCTTAAGCGAGCCTTCGCACTCCTGAAATAAACGTTGTTCTGAGTGAAAGGCGGAAAGAACCGTTTTTTTTTTCTTTTCTTTTTTTCGACTGTTTCTCGACTAAAAGGGAAATTGCCCTGAAATTGCACGTAACCCTTAGAGATAGAATTGCACACGTACAATCTGTAGCTGCAAGAAGCTCATCCTGTAGCAACGTAAAAGATTCAGGCGTCATTAACTGAATGTCAATTGCAATGGGTAATGGAGATTAGTCGAAAAATCATGCAACGTGAATTTTCAAATCCCATTGAACGTGAATTAGTGGAATTTAAGTATTTCCGTCGTCGAGCTGGACATGGGGAACGTTAATCATCCGTCGATTGGTATCATCTCGCGGGCAAAACTTCGACAGAGTTTAAACGAATGATAATATTCGCCGATGGATTATTCGACGGGGAGGAAGATCAATACCAATGTAACAGGATAATTAATATTCATTGGAATACAATGTTTCCGCGATGAAGTGAAACGAAGTAATCCGAGACACTCTACACACAGAGAATAATAATTAATAACCAGAATCTAATGAACGATAAAACGGATATCGATTGGATATTATACGAGGATACGAAAAACACGTGTTAATGTTATTGTCGTTCGATAGTTCGATAGTGCACGCAATAGGAATTTCATTGAAACAGCGTGTAAACTATGCCGTGATTAAAGCACAGCTAATAATCTCGTAGAGTGTCTCCGATCGAAACACACCACGATAGATGTTCTATTCGAAAGCTTATTGATGCACGAGTTGCTAGATTAATTAAATATATCGAATATTTCATTCTCGTTGATATATTCTACGCGTTTCCAAGTGTGTATAAAGTCTTGGCCTATGAAAGGTCTACGTGATAATTTTTGATACAGCTTGTTTAACGTTGAGTGTAATAATAGTTAGTGCTTCTGAATGATCCAACAACATTTCTCGTGATTAAATTCTATTTCGATAACAGCCATAGTGTCTGCGAATGCATATATGTAAATTCTTTCGTAACAGTTATGCTTTTAGGCGATGTCTACTAACTTAAATAACACACCTATTATAAGCTCCTTCTGTTTCATAGAAACTTAGTTCAGAATAATGCAAATCTCTTACTTGTTAACCAGTTTAATTCTTGCGAATATGATATATATATAACTGATTTATTCTTATTAGTAGAAATGAAAGACTCTCTCGGATCTCTGGGAAATTTAAAATCAATTAAGTCGGGAAGTGTTTCATTCCTGCCAATGTAAATACGACACGACAAATGAAATTCATTCGTAAACGAAAGATACGAAACATTCAAGTTAAAGAAATGATCGTATTCGTGAGATTAGTGGTAGTCAGTTATACACGTTCAACAATTCACTGAAAAACTCGAAGAAACACCAGAATAAAAAAAGAAACGAGATGAAACTGATACTTCGCAAATTATGTACAGGATAATGATTAATCAAACACGCTATTACTCGTATGTACATAGACACTCTTTAAAATGTCATTGGACATTTCAGGAACACGTTCGTAGAAAGGATCAGGCATCGTTCATACGCCCTCGGGTTAGTCGAGCTGTTAAACGAAGAAGTGAGGATGCACGCGTAATATAAAAACCATTCTCCAAAGACTGGTGTTCTCTTATGCAGCCGATTGCTCATCCGCCTCAATGGAGACCTCACCGTTCGCTTTACTCTGCTCTACGTTATCAGGCTTTGCAGTCCCCTTGCCGTTAGCGCCGTTTACTTTCTCGTCAACCCTCGTCTCTCTGTTATTATTCGGAGAATCTGGCTGCTTAATCAAAGATTGCTGCTGAACGTTATCAGAGTGTTGCTGATTGTTAGTTTGCTGGTTGTTAGACGGTTTCTGATGATTGTTAGCCGATTGATGCTGATCGTTAGGAGAGTGGTGATAGTCAGCCGCGTGTACATTGTCTACGGACGAATAACAACGCGGCGACGTGGGACTGGTCTTATTGAGAATCGATTTCGAGACACTGCTCGGCGTGGTCGGGCTACGAATACTATCGCCGTCCTTTTTCATGTGGTTGCACTTCTCGAGATTATTCAGGATCTTGCCGATCTGATTGGTCTTGGCGTGCAGCCGGCTCACCATTTCGCCTTTCTGCGTTAGTTCGTGCTCACATTCCTATAATGGAAATAGTCCCAGAAACAAGAGAATAATCGAAAAGCAAAAACCCGTATTTCCCCCAGCGTGGCAAACGAGTAACTTAGAAACTGTCTGTGAGTGTGGGATCAGAGTCTGGGCTCAAAAATCTGAAAAGCTGACGGGATTAAAGCGGAGACGGGAAGAAAAAAAAGAAAAGAAAAGAAAAGAAAAGAAAAGAAAAGAAAAGAAACACAGCGAAAATGTGTGCGATGAGAGAAACACATGTGTCAATATTTAGAACGTGACGATAATCGCGACGAGGATCTGCCTCGTGATTTTTAAGCGTCAAGGAAGTTTCTTGGAGTTAGATCCCCGGTTTTTGATCTTTCACAATTTGCAAATTTACACTTAAAAAAAAAAAAACGAATTTTTCGTTAATGGCACTCGACAACTTTGGATATTTTATCGTGTGAATTCTGTGCAATTTATATATTTATAAAAATCCACGGTCTACTTATAACTAAAAAAAAAAAAAAAATTTACACGAATGTAGCAAATGTTGCAAAGAACTTGGGAGTAAAATCATGATGTAGTATGTTACTCGGACTTGTGAAGCGTCCTACGTCGCGATTAACGCGTGAAAAGGAATACAATTGATCACCTGTAGCTTTTTATACATTTCCAAGTTAATTAACTTGATTTCATCGAGCTGTCGTCGCAATGATATGATCGTGTCTTGTTTCTCGTGAATATCTTTCTCCAACAGCTTCATAGCCACTTCCATTTCCGACTTCATACTAATCTGCTCACAAAAAATTAGTCAGTCATTTCTCCCGTTTTGGATTTCTCTAGCGGTTCTAATTCGTATTTCAACCGTGTTTCAAACGCTCAAGACCTGAAGAAACGAGAAAAAGCAAAAGATACAAAAGGCATTACGAGATAGAATCGTCATCCACCTGTAATTCCAATTCCTTCTCTACGTCCTTCCGCATTTTCTTCTCAGCCTCTAATCTACTTCTCAACTCCTCGATCTCTGTCGTCGTTTCGGTGATTTTGATCGGTGGTTTCCCGTTCTGAAACCAGAGAAATCACCCACCCCCGTTTTGACGAGCGACGAATCAACGAAAAAAAAAAAAAAAAAAGAAAAGAAAAAAGAAAATGAACCGCTTAGACATCAAAACCCTCGTACCTCGTTCGTGTCTTTGACCTCGATTCCCAACTCTTTCTTCAATTGTCTGTTCTCCTCGTAAAGCGACAGTATGTGATTTTGAGCAATAGAGAGGTCCTCCTTCATAAGAGCGTTCGTCGTTGTCAGGGATTCCACTTTCGCTTGAAGATTAGTCACCGTTGCGCTGAAATCGAGAC
Source organism: Tetragonisca angustula (assembly GCA_036937485.2). Lineage (NCBI taxonomy): Eukaryota > Metazoa > Arthropoda > Insecta > Hymenoptera > Apidae > Tetragonisca > Tetragonisca angustula. The sequence goes on along the minus strand of JAWNGG020000087.1, from coordinate 297,851 downwards.
GTAGAAGCACACCATCTCAATCAACTCTGTTCGTTGGAATCGGTAGGGAATCGGTAGCGAAACACGAAAGCACGAATATGGAAAGATTACTTCAAGTGTCGGTTCAATTCCTCGATGTAGTTCTTCTGGTCGAGGACCGTGGTCATGTTGTCGTTTTCAAGCTCGTCGTCCGGCGATTCCCCGGGTATGTGATTGCTGTTTCGCAGATACAACGAGAAATCGATCACCCCTTGTTGACAATCGAGGTCCTCTTCCTGTTACGACAGTATTTTTACAGTTTTCGGTGTTAACCTGGTTAGCGAAACTTCTGACCACTCCGGCGTGGAAAAACGCGCGCGCGCGCGTAACTGACCTTTACGCAGAAGTTGCAGTCGATGACGTTCAAGCCCACCAACAAGCCCATTATAACGATTGCTTCCTCGCTCATCATCAGAGCGTCCGGCTCGAAATACTCGGACAATATATCCTCCTTGTGATCGATTAAAACTTTCAAGTAGTCTGCCAGCTTTTTCTGCATTAACGCCATACGCAGCCATGCTCGCGCTCTACCCATCGCGGTCCTGAAAAGGTCAGCCCGGTCGACAGACCGTATATCAAGCGGATATCGCCAGAGACGCGATCTAACAAAGCTGAGTTAATTTCTGTACGTTGCTGAGTATGTTAAACAAGATGTTAGATTTATCGAGATTATCTCTCGTGTAGAGAGAGATGAAGATATTTTTAATCTGAGGAGATGAAACGTTAGAGATCTCTTAATTTGGACTGATTTTGAGAGAGAATTAATTTACTCTTGTCGAAGATAAACCAAGATGTAATTCAATTGATAAATTTTCCGTGATTGGCGATAAATTGTTGATAATTTATTTTAAATATTCTACCGAAGTGTGTACAGAAATTAAAATTGGTGAAATATTCGCAGAAAACGAGATTGCAATACTTTTGTCTTCTATTTTATGTTAGATGTAATAATCGGTACTTGTGAATGAAAGTAGAGAGCTTCTGTCATCAAAATTTACAATAAAAAAACTCTATGATTCTGTGCAATTCGAATCACGTGCACACACGCGAGAAAAATGGATAAAAAAAAAACAGAAACGGAATTATATACCTAACAGTGGGTAGATCACGAATACTAGACGTAATGTCCTGTGCTTCTGGACAATATTTTTCAACGAGCTGAAGTATATCCCAAAGCTCCTTCTTGGGTCCGAGTAGACCCTGAAATCGAAGGCAATTAGCGCCATTTGCTTCTCTCTTCATTTGTAAGTCAGTGTTATCTCGAAGGTGTTCTTTACCTTCTTCGGTCGCAAACCGTGTCTGAGCACGTGTTCGAGAACGATGAAAAAGTGTTGCAACGGCATATGATCGGAGTCGAGCATTCGACCATACTTCAAAGAGGTTTCGATCAGCTCCTTCACGATTAATTTCGAAATATTCACGAGATTACTCCTCTCGATGATGACCGGATCACGTGCTGTAAAAACAATAGTTTCTCGTTCCAGTTGGCATAGTTAGGGGAAAGATCAGTTTGAACCCGCGAAGGTTTCGTTTCGTATTGTTCACGTATTGTCGAAAAATTATAAAATAAATATGGAATTCTCCCCGAAAGCGTGACGATGATGGTATGAATGCGAGTATCGGCAAAGCGCAACGTAAAATTATTAACAAACAAAATGTTACGCTAATCAAATTATTTTCCACCACGGATAAAAAATACGCGATTCTGAGAAACGTATAAAAGGACAGAAGGTAAAAAGATAGAGGTTGTTTAAATCAAAAATTCTCAAGGAAACGAATTCTAGCTGTTTTGAAATTCACAGATCTCGCGGTAAAATTCAGAAAGAAATACAAGATGCAAAAGTTACAGTTCGTTGTAATGAAACCTAAAAGAGAGAAATAATTCTCGGTGATTTATTGCAGCTTCTATCGGATCATTCCATATTAAAATTTAAAAGTAAACTAAAACTTTAAGATATGTAATTTCAATTTACTCAATCGTACGCAGCAAAGACGACATTAACCAGTATAAAAGAGTACAGTCGAAAATTTTCCCATTTACTCTTTGTTCTGAATTTATAAAATTGTTCATTTTGTTAGCTTTATTCAATTTGTATCAATTCTCGTCCCAAATTTTCTTCTTATCCAGCGCTCACGGAATGACACGATACTTATTAATCTCTTTTCACCGACAGCAAGAGTGATTAAACAAGCCAGAATAAATTTCCTCGACGATGGACTAACTCCAAACCTAACGAAAAGAAAGGAAAAGAAAAAAGAAAAGAAATGAACAACCAAAGCTTGGAAACTTGAACTCGTCCAACTAAATCGTCAATACGAATTCGGATCAGCAAAATCGATTGGTGCAAAAATTTCCAACGCGGTTTTCAAATGTTTCCAAGACGAACGAACGAAAGACGAGAAAAATGAAGCGAGTAGTGCAAGAACATCGAGTACAGACACAAGCTGGAAACGTGCTGCAATGGCGGTGGGCTTGGCGGCATTATATCGCGAAGCTCTCGCTGATCGGGAAGCTGTTGCTGACGATGGTGATCGTTATGATGATGATGATGATGATGGTTAATACCACTGAGAGCGAGCGGCGGCGATGGCGAACGCTGCATCGAGTCCTGCAACGAGAACTCGACATCCTGAAGCTCTTTCAGACACAGCCACTCGCCGTCCACCGACACGCGGAAGTTGCACAGGTATATCGTATCCTGAGCGCCAGCCATGTCTTCTTCAAGCATGACCCCACCGTGATGATGCACACCGTGATGATGGTCACCCGGTGGCCTGATCTTCAGACCGTTTTTGGATTCTTGCCGCATAGAAGATCGTTCGTAACAATGGATCCCTTTAGGTCAATCCGCCTGCCAGCTCAACCGGGCCTTCCTCTTCTTTATCGATCCTGCCAGTGAATGTTCCTTGGACCAATATATACGACGTTCCGGAAGTATAGCTCTTCTCCACTTTCGTTCTAAAATTTTGACTCGGATATATGGAATCGACGTGATGTTTCTCGATACAAAAGATCCTCTTATTTTCCGACGATATCACTCGAATCCTCAAATCAGACGTGGCTGCTCTCGACGATTTCAATCAGCTGATGCGTTTCACTAATGCAATTTCCTTGGTTCGTGCTCGTCGAATCGATTTCACGTATTTTTCCTCCACTTTATTTTTACTCGAATAGCAACGACGATCGATTATTTTCTTTCTTCTTCTTCTTCTTCTTCTTCTTCTTCTTCTTCTTCTTTTTTCGTTTAAATAGATTTGGGTCTACGACGTTTGTCCGATGGTTGTTAGACTGTTCGAGGAGTTAGTTCGTGAAACGAAGAAAAAACGAAATATAGACACTGCGGTAAAAGCAACGAAAAGAAACGTTTGGCTGAAGCGGAAAAACGATCGTTCGCACTCGGTTTTCGTGCTACATCGTAGCCGAAACGTTGCGGTGATGGCTTCCTTAGGTGCTCGACATCGCTGAGACCGATTCACTGTCGAGGAAAACCGCGTATGACCGCGTATAACGTGCGCCCGTTGCTCACGGAAATTTTTACGACGGCAATATGGCGAGTCGCCGGCGAAATGTAATATTGATTCTCCCGCCGACCTTACCTCCACCTACGATAATCAATACCCGTGCTCGGGCAGCTAGACCAGACGGTGCTGCCATCTGTCACGACTCGATCGGTAGAACAGAAAACAAAATCGATAAGATCCTCGATCATCGATCAATTTCATCGTGACGCGATTGAAAGAGAATAATTCCTTTTTTCAGAGTTTATCACGCGCCACGTTAGCTACGGATGACGGGATTTTATTTTCATTTGCCAATTTCACGAATTTTATTTCACTTTTTTTATTTACAAATGGAGGTTCTACTTCGTGATTCTACGAATATTCTAACGTGATTTTCTACGGATGCGTTGGACGTTACTTCATGCATTGGACAATTATTTGAAATCGTAAAGTGGTGCTTTTTTTCTGTTTTATCTCATCGTAAATATTCACACCCACGAAACTAACAAACGAAATTAAAATTAAATTCGTGTTACCTTCATGCGCGGTATTTTCTTAAAAATCGAAACTAACAAACGAAATTAAAATTAAATTCGTGTTACCTTCATGCGCGGTATTTTCTTAAAAATCGAAACTAACAAACGAAATTAAAATTAACTTCGTGTTACCTTCATGCGCGGTATTTTCTTAAAAGTCAAATGGACAATACATTTATTTAAAATAGCTAAATGTTAAATTAACTATGCTATTGAAACACGTTAAACGATATTCGTTAATTAAAATCTACTGCTGCTCATCTGTTAATCCACTGATTCTTCTTCTTATTCGGTTCAAAAACTACATCGAACTACGCGCTATCTATAATCCAATTTTCTATTAATTCAAGAATTAATATTAGAACTACGCGCAATCTCATTTTCAACTAATTACAATCGGCCGATCTAAACTGATCAGTTAATCTAAATCGTAAAGTAAATGATCAGCCATCTAAATCGTGGCAATGTAAATCGTGTAATTCGCACCGAGGTAAACGATCGGTCCCGGTCGTGGAGTTGGTCGTCGCGTGTAACACGTGCGGATATTGCCATTGATGATCATGTGACCGCGTGTCGACTTGCAAAGTAGGCGTTTCGCGATAAAGAAAACCGCGGTCCAGCGTGTGCGCATCGACGTTCAATCACGCGCACTTCGCATCGCGACTACTTTGAAACGCGCGCCGAAAGCAGATCGAAAACATGCACCTATCGTAGATGTGTACTTACGTCTGGGTAACCACCAAGCGTCCAATTTTCTAGGCCTCGAGACCACGAGATCCGGCCACTTGTCCTCCCTAATCGAGTAAGTCGACGGCGATCGCGATACACTTTTCTCATTCTCCTCGGACACTAAGCTACCGGTTAACGATTTCTCGGACGGAGATATTGGCAAACCTTCACTACTCTCCGCGGCCATGTTTACGTTTTCACTGTACGCTCGTGCGCGCGCGCTTGCCAACCAACTGGCTGCCTACGTTCATGCGTTCTCACGTTCTTGTTCATTTTCAGCTAGCGATGGGAACGACGCTCTTCTGATCGTGAGTTGTCCCACAACCTCGAGCAAGATCGATGTGAATCGATCGAGTCGTACCGATTTTCAATTTGTCGGGGACTCGACACAGAAGTCTTTCGAACGCTTCACAATTTTTCTAACGGCGAGATAATTCGTCTTGCGTACGGCAAAATCGCCGTTTCCAATAACGTGGTAACTTGAAGATTGATGGTTCATTTATTTCGATACACGACGCGTTCTTCCAACCTGTGGATCCCCACAGAAAATCAGAGAGTGGTTTTCTAAACGTACTTATTTTTTTTTTTTTTTCTAGAACAATGCTGCAAAAATTTGCGAAAAATTAAATGACAAGTTGGAATTATATTCTAGAACGTGTATTTTTAATATTAGTATTAAACGTGCATTTTTACGAAAACATGAGGAAAGATAATGGATTCGATAATGGATTCTGTATGTAAATTGCCAAGGAAAGCGTATAAATTATGAAGATTGGAAAGGATATCAGATTCATTTTAATTTACATTAGTGTATAGTTTTTTAAAGGATATTAGATTCATTTTAATTTATATTAGTGTATAGTTTTTTTATAGTTAATTTATAGTTTATATAGTTTCATAGTTAATTAGTTTTAAGTTAATTAGTTTTAAGTTACATTAGTATATAGTTTTATACAGTATATTTATATTTTATCAGTATAACATACACATATTACGATCATATTATTTCGTATTTGTTTATAAAGCATCTTTGTAGTGTAATAAATATTAATCATTAAATATATTTATAATTTTACAACATCTTTCAATCCACTAGTGCTTAATAAACTAAATTTAGAAATTACGGGATTTTAATATCCCATCACTACCGAACAAGATACATTTGCTTCGTCATAGAATCCGTTTCAACGATGAGAAACATTACATGTTGATTCTTAATGTAATTAATGATCGGATAAAGTCCATTAGATGAGATATACTTGTTTAGAAGGAAATATAAATTGTCTTGATTGCACGTTGAATTAAACAAAAATGGACATTAACCAGTATTGCTTGTCAATATGATTAATTACAATTTATCGTGCATATAAATTTGTAAACAGTGTTATTATTTGTACAAATAATAGTAGTGTTATTATTTGAGATTAATGGATGCAACTGCCCATGCATTGTAATTCGCTATAAATCGATACTGTTATAAATAAATTAATGGTATATTTTAGAAGCTTCAATCGTGTTTGCTGATACAATATTCACGTTGGAAAGCCAGCGTATAAAAATTAAATAAAATTTGTATAATTGTATACCTACATATTTTACAATTATGAATGTTGTGCAATCATTTTTAAGTGATACAAAGTAATCTCGTAGTGTAACGTTATTCCACTCTATGGAAGCTGTAATTTCCTGTCAAAGAAACGAAAGAAAATTACCATCCTCGCACGTACAATTCCCACTTTCGAAAACGAATTGTAATGCCGTGTATGTCTCTCCCGAACACGTACATACGATCAAACGTTAACACGTGTGTGGCAAAGATAACAGTACATCTTCTACGCCGACTTGTACATGTTGTTTTTGTGACATACATTATCATACGCACAATTTCATTCCCTCGCGCGTACAATAAATACGTCCTAGAAAGATAAATGTACGATTAAGAAACTGGCCCATTTATCTCGATGAATTATCATTTATTTGACGAATTATCACTTTAATTGACTAGATTATACATCAAGTTTTAAATAAATTTTCGTACTTGATTCGAGTAGCTCAGTACAAACAAATTAAATATATCAAGTTTAAGTTAAAGTTAAATCTAAATCTGTAGACTGAGCAAATCAAATCAGCATTGATAGTTTAATATATTCCAAATAATAAGATATAATAGACTGAAGATTAAATGATTGATTTTGTGTTAAATGTTAGCTCGAGCAAGGTTCACTAGCTGTTACGTAGCTTGCATCGTGCATGAACTATTTTATATTGGATGATACAGGAGAAGTTGAATAATTTATCGGACTTGAGACGTCAAGCTTGCTGGAAGCAGTAATTTCGATTAAATTTTAATCTCAAGTTTATGTTGGCTTACATATCAATACATGACATATCAAGTTTGTATATTGGTTTAGGTTATGACAATTGACATATCAAGAATCATATTTAGTCTTTGGAATGGATGGAAGTCTCTCGAGAACAGAATGCCTAATAAATAAGACACACCTTTGTACGGACAAGCCAACTTTCCTTTATTCTCACTAACTTTGAACTTACTTTCGTAGTTGAAACTATACATGTATACTTCCATTTGCTATGCTTAAAAGTTTCAAACTTCAAACACTACGTTCTAACCGCTATCATGTCTTTTACTTCTCGCGAGATGTACGATGCTACAAGAAAAATTTGATTGACGTGTCTTCGCTTTTCGCTAGATACGCGTACTAAATACCCGAATGAATTTCCCTCCATTTATATAAATTTTGAATTTCATTAATTAAATATTACGCGTCAGATTGATGACATACGGTTTTAAAAAATTACGATTGTTGCCCCTTACAACAGCATCTTCACACAAAAATGTTTAAATCAATCGTATTTGTTAAGAGTTTTCTCTTTGTCAGATAAATTATTCAAACAAAGAAACTTTCTTCCATTTTCACCAAACTGAAACTCACCTCGAAACACCGTATGTCTCACATGTGAAATTAAAACGCTTTGAACATCAAAATGTACAGTTTCAGTCACGATTTTACTTCTCATCCCTTACGAAGTATCTCTGCGTATAAATCACATCTATCATATTTTTTAATAATTAATTTATTGACAGAAACATTATATGAAATCTTTTCATTCTTGATAACTTCGAGCTTAACCGTTGATGAAAATAACAGTTTCACGTAAATGTTTTCACTCAGATTCTCGTCCTCGATACTTCACAAAGCGTCTTCGTAGGTGAAAAATTAGATCAACGTTACATTACATTTGTCAAGAGTTTGAAAGGTTATTCAACAAATTTCTCTTTGTTCTCATTGTATAACTGTATATTTAAATTAAGATATCAATTTTACTACTAAGCTCTAATTAGTTAACAATATTCAAATTGATATCTCGAGATATACATATCTTGAAATGTCAAGTTGTTCAAAACTCTGCATTTGATCGCAAAGAGAGTTTTCTCTTGAGTATGTGAGCTTTGTTATATCATTCTTTTTAAAATCTGTGACTGACATTTAAATTAACATTAAATTCAAAATTCTTTGGAGTTTTTTTGAGTTTGGAGAGAACCACATTCGTACTCTTGTCTTCTACATTTTACGTATCATCTTGACAGCAGAAAAATCAGATCAGTTTGATATATACACTACCATTCAAAAGACTGAAGCACCCTTTACTGGACTAATAATAAGAATATCAGAATATACGAAATTAAACATTTTTAAACTTGAACAGAGATGTCTTTTACTTATTAAAAATTATTCTGCTATAGATATTATTGCATTCTCAAAAGTCAACGTAAAAATTCACATTTCTCAAAGAAAAACGAACCACAAGAAACGAAAATATTGGAAGATGAATAGAGATGTTTATTTATTAAAAATTACACCAAACGCTCCACTTATGTATTAGATGCTTTATATTTCTTCTTTTTCGTATTAGCTGCATTCTCGATTTTCTCACAGATATAGTAGATAAGGCTTAGCACTTTGTCTCTCGCGTTTCTCCGGGACAATTTTCCACGGGAAACAAAAATTCCCGGACATAGGCGAACAGGTGTTCAAAGGTGGCAGGGATCAAGCGAAAGTGGCAACGTGCTGCGCACGCAATGAATCCACCAAACCACCCTTCCCGGATTGCGAGTAACCCCCGGCGGCACCGATACTGAAACTCAAAGTTAAGCGCGCCGCCGAACCAGGCCAGTCTCTCAGTGCTCACTCTCTTGTTAAGAGACGCGAGAGAAGCGAGCAAGTCGAAATGGCAAACGGCGTGGTAATGGCGCGAAACACTTGACTGAAAGGCAGCGGTGCGACGCGTTTCGCCGCGGCCATGCGATCGAATCGTTTCGCGTTTACGGAAATCACCGTCTCACGATCGCCGAAACATCGACGAATTTTCTCAATTCTCGCCCCACGAGCCTTTTCCCCATGAATGCGTACGCCACTTGGTGAAGTATCTCGGAAACAGCCGGAACAATGTACGGCATGCTGTTGGAGAGTGTCCAGCACTTCGTGCAGGTCGGTAAACGTACGTCTCCGCTTTCTCTCAAAAGACTCGAGACAAGTATTTGCATTTGCTTCAAAATTTTAATTGTGCAACTGAATGCGTTGCAGATCAGGGTGATCTTTCAGGATCGATGTTGACTGACTCAAAATTCTTGATAATTTTCGCAGGTTTAAATTGACTTGAATCGACGTGATAATTACTTTTGTAGCTCTAAATTGTAACCTGCGAATGATTACATTCGATCGTTGATTTTTCGTTTACGTTTAATTGTGAAATGTATTTAGTATTGTTGAAGTAAGTTCCAACTGAAAGTCAGTACGACGAACAAAAGTTAACTTCTTTGAATTCTTTTTTAAATTTTAATCAACTAAAATACACTGACTGATGCCTTGACTTTTTTTATATTTAGAATGAATTTCCTTATAAATTATGTTGAAAACCAGTGAATAAGAAAAATTTCTTTGCATAATAAATTGCGGAATAGTAATGATGCCAATGCGATTATTTCGAGGAAATACTATTTTATGCATTTGGTGTATCGTTAGATGAAACTAACAATGTTTATTCGAGTTTGAATTTCAGAAGAAATTTCAGGAAAGAATGTGCAGATACTACTTTATCAATTTCTCTATTTTTCTCTATTAGTTTGGGTTAATCAATTTGACAAATAAACGGTATTTCGTTGTCTACGATAAAATTGAATGTTAAAATCGAAATCCGTTTTGACACTTTTGAACGAAAGTGTGTATATAAAGCAACAAAGGGAAAAAAGGAAAAAACGGAAAACACGATTGTCTATGTGTCAGTGCTACGTTTTTCGTCGAACCAGTTGATTTCGTTTCGTATTCGATAGGTAACTCTTTTGTTACTCCGATTTAACGTGTACTCGCACTTTGGTTTATTCGATTAAGTTTATTCGATTGTGTTGGACAATCGAAACCGGCGTTTCGGAAACGCAGTTCAAAGAGAATCGATAAGATAGACGCTGGTTTCTTGATCCGAATTAATGTGATTACACGATGAGAGAAGAAGGGAACAATGCACATGCACCGGTGTGTGTAGAAAATGATTCTGATAACTGGGACCGCATTTCAGTCCTGGCTGTGTTCTGTTTTCTGTTCATTCTTTTCTGTTGTTGGGAAGTTCTCTGCAGATTTCTCGAGACGTTGATATACAGTGATCTTTACCTCTCTCTTTTTGTTAAAAATTAAAAAAGGAAATTATGAAAACTCAAGGTCTGCAACAAGGCTGAACGAAATTAAGGAAATCAGGAGAAAGGGTCTTTCAGAATGTTGCAGTAAAGTGTTTCTCACATTCACAAATTTAACGTGCATGGTTTTTAATTCTACTTTTTTGTTGACAATTGAAGAGGGAAAAAGATTTTTAGAATTTGAGATCTACAACGGGGTTGAACGAAATTAGGAAAATTGAAGGATGACAGAAAGATCCCGGTCTGCTGCAATGAATTGTTCTTTAATAAAATGGACAAACTCAATTGCTACGTTATTAATATTCATGCAAATTTATATCTCCGTGGACACAACAAGGAAATGGAGATTTGTTTATAATAATAACAATAATAATAAATATTACAACGAGTACTCTATTTTGGATATTACGTGTTGTCTGTCGTTTTTACATTTCTTGTAAGTATAATAAAATCCACGAAGTAAAACTTTTGTCACTGAGTTTCATGTTTAACATTCTGAAACTAAGCACCTCCTGTTGCGGACACACATAAATACAAATATTTTCCAACGTATGTAGCATAGTATTTATTTGTACTTCCTGATTCAATGAATAGTTTAAAACTCGATGAAACAATTAAATGTAATTGCATTAAACATAACGATGAAACAAAAGTGTGAATCGTGCAACAAAATTTTATCGAACGATGGCAAAATGATTTAAACAATCGTCATTCAGGATAATCGAAATCTTCCGCGGTATTTTCTCTAATTTTACTTTAAAATGAAAACGTGATTCATCTGAATTTTCATTTCGTTCACGTTCTTTCTTCTCTCACTCTGTACATTTAATGTTGACCATTCCGACTCGTGCCAATTGAACTGATAATGAAAGTTTCTGCAAGTGCACTGCCATCATTACTTCCTTATTTTATTGCACGCACGTGTACCGAATATTTGCCAATGATACTTCAATTATTGACAGAGCTACGTGCATCAATTTGAATGAGAAAAGCATACAAATAACTGATTTTTTTATACACGTTTTCTATGGATATACTTGATCGAAAACGAATTTTTCGCGCATTGTTGCAGTTCTTATGGAACACGTAAAGATTACGTACAAAGTCAGGCTAAAGAAATCGTATCGATTATCTATGTATGTACGTAGTAAAAAAAAAATGTCCTTAAGTTCTTATTATTATGGAGTTAATGGCGAACATAAATTCTCTTTTATCTACTCTTTTCTTCTTTCCCCTTCAACGATTGTACAGAATTATATTAAATTATTATTATTGCTGTTATTCTGAAGTTCTCTTTCAGTATAAATCAATATAATTCTCTACATTCTTTTTCAATTAAGCGAATATATTTGTTCTCGTAGAATCAATGAGCTTCTTGCAAATTTAATAGATACATAATCTAATTTAATAGATATATTATTGTGCATTTTGATAATTGGAATAATAGTTGCACGTAAGTGGCAGGCAGATATTTCATACACACATATTTCATTCATAATAATAATTTCATTTTCTTCAGTTAATTTAACAATCAAATCTTTCAGCACGTAGAATATAAATCGTAAGTGTATCTTTAAGTTTCAGTGGATATGAAAAGTAATCTAATTTTCCTTTATTTCATCAAATTACTGTGACAATTCAATCTGAAATAATATAGTAACGATATATTCGAAAATTTCCTCTCGCAATGAAAGAAAAACTAAATTTCAAATTCCAGTGAATACGTACATAATGTATGGGAGTATAGTGACATATTTCTCTGTAATTTTCTTTCATATCACCAATTTCACGATACAAAAATTAAATAATTGAAACACGAACGACGAATACATACAAAAATATAATTCCGCTCTAGAATAATTTTCATCGACATTTCAAACGTAATTTACAAAGGTACGAACGATCGTAAAGCAATACTGCTCTTGGAAATTATTTAATAATTAAATTCTTAATGGCATATTAATTAATCAGTTCAGAATAATTCATGACTCGGTAACCATGAAGAGTAGCGCGTGCAATTAATGCGCATATTTATGCAACATGTATACAACTTGAAATCGATCAACGTTAGAAGAGTAGAAATCCTTCGATTTCATCCCTGGCGCGAATACAAATGAAATTAATCTAAAAGAGAATTCCGTAGGAATGGCAACCATAAAAGAACACGATCCGATCTGCAACGCGATAGCTTTCTCCGATATCCTCCTTTCCTCGGCCTCGAGAAGATTCACGTCCCGTTCTAAATCATCTCGATGAAGTATCCCAACTTGTTTAAATATCGACGACTGGAATAAATGTTCCGAGTCTTCAGCGAGTTTTGAATCCGCTGGACGTTTCCGCGACAAAACGATCGAGCGCGATCGTGAGATCGTACTTCTTGAAAAATTGCCGCGGATAACTTCTTGCGTCTACCGTACGTTCGCGAGGTGAAACCGATCGCAAGTGGATTCGAACATTCGAACACGTGATTCATCCTATTTACTTGTTACTGACGTGACAAAAGCGTAATTGAGCAGTCGAACCTCTTGGAAATCATATTATAGTTAATTGTGCATTTTTCGTAAAATTACTATGGTTAATTGTGCATTTTTCGTAAAATTGCTATAGTTAATTGTGCATTTTTCGTAAAATTGCTGTGGTTAATTGTGCATTTTTCGTAAAATTACTATGGTTAATTGTGCATTTTTCGTAAAATTGCTATAGCTAATTGTGCATTTTTCGTAAAATTGTGCACTTTTCGTAAAATTGCTATAGTTAATTGTGCATTTTTCGTAAAATTACTATGGTTAATTGTGCATTTTTCGTAAAATTGTGCACTTTTCGTAAAATTACTATAGTTAATTGTGCATTTTTCGTAAAATTACTATGGTTAATTGTGCATTTTTCGTAAAATTGTGCACTTTTCGTAAAATTACTGTGGTTAATTGTGCATTTTTCGTAAAATTGTGCACTTTTCGTAAAATTACTATGCTCAATTGTGCATTTTTCGTAAAATTTCTATGGTTAATTGTGCATTTTTCGTAAAATTAAAATAACGTTGAAAATCAGAAATGATATTTCATTCTTAATTTCATTTCGCTTCTCACTTTTTTCATTTGCCGTAAAGGAATATTTCAAATTATTTCGCGTTATCCAGTTGTGCGATTAATACGCAAAACTTCAAAGAGATCATACATTCATAAGTTGTGCTTTATCTTCGTAAACGGATAGCATAAATGATCGTAGATCAATTTAATCGCGTTAAATTTAATTGCATGTAGCTATAATAGTTGGAAAGATCAAAATTACTGCGAATCGTTTATAATTTCATAATTGTATTGCAGTGATACTGTATGTAATATATATATATATATGTATGTATATATTTCAGAATGTAATCTATGTATCTCAGAATTTCGTTAACATTTCGTGAAATTTAACAGTGTATTACAGATAATGTATTATCCTTGCTTTGCACATCTTATTGTCCAAATTTGAACAGTGATGTATATTTGTCAAGGCGACGTGCAAGTTGCTGATTTGTTGCAAAAATAATCGGTCGTTGCTAAAAGAATCACGTAGCAGCCGAAGGAAATGGTCTGAAGGTACGCAATGAAACAAGGTATCTGAATATGGATGGATCCAGGCTTCCTCTGAGCCTTAATTGTACGAAGATTTAAAAATAGCATCGTTCTTCCGTCACTTGAGGACGTTAATTTGTTTCTCTAATGCATTAAGTTTCAATGAATCGACGTCGATCGATATCATCAGCGATTTATTATTTATCATTCTTTGCTCCACGCTGCGAAAGAGAAAACCTCGTTTGCAGTTTCAGCAAGTGCGCATTAATTAAGGTATAAATTTCGCGCGAGAGGAAAGGCGGTCAGATTATCTTCGTTAGCATGCGTCGCGTTGTTTTGATTAGCTTCTTTGAGCAGATGCTATCAGGCACTAAATGGGTACCAAATTGGTAAATTAAAACTTGGAAAGTCGTTCGATTAGAAACTGGAAAATTGTTCGACAATGTATTAGATCATTTGATTAGAAATTGGGTAATCGTTTGATTGGAGAATTAGAAAATTCTTGAAAATTCTGTCTTTGAAAATTATGTAATAAGAGAAGAGAAGAAATTTTTTAATTAAAAATTTGAAAATTTCGTTTGACAATTAGGAAATTATTTAATTGAGGAATTAAAGGATTTAAAAAATCGTTCCGTTAGATATTAAAAAGGCAATCATTAACGGAACAAATTGATTATTTTAACTAGATTTGTATTTCTAGTTATACGACAAGACGTTTCAGTTCTGTATAATTTAGCACTTGGTTAATATTTGATAATCGGAAGTTGGCGATTCGCTTCATTTCAAAAATTTGCGTGTCCATTTCACATATTGGGTCTCGCGGGGTTTCATTAATGTGAAGATCGTATTAATTCTCGTGACCAGAGTCATTATGTCAGAACGAACATTGATTATTCTACGGTGAATAAGAAATTGGCTTAATTACGCGATTTCTTGTGAATATGTAGAACGAACAATGTGTACATTATTCCTACATTGATGAGTTCTAAGTGATTGTTCAGCATGTTTAAAAAATGTAATACGAAAGTTCAATCATATAATCAATGATATTTCAAACGAGATCGTCAATAAAATCATTTCATTTAACAAAGAAATTTATTTCTGCAAAGGTTGTCTTTTAATTTAATTCTTTCAATTTCGTAAGATCAATCTCATAAAATTTATTAACGTTAAATATTCGACTTTTAATTTTACAATCGTAGAGTAGTACTGAAGCAGAATAAAATTCTTGTAATATCTTGGTACTGTGTTGTCATTTAATCTTTGAAACAAACCTAACACAGGGAATAATTAAGAATGGAACGATATTCAAAGTGCATACTCAGTTTGATCTTTTTTTGGTAAAAAAAAAAAAAGTAAAGTTTTTGCTAAAACAAGACTTTTAAGATGCTAAAGTCATTTCCTTTTATCTTCACCGTGAATCGTCAATGAAATATATTTCTCTGCTCTTTCGTAAATCCAATCGCCGTTTTAAAAAACTTTTTTATTCGTTACTCGATATCAGTAACGCTGTAGCCGATGAAAAATAATGGAGAATAAAAGCAACGATCTATGAGAAACAACGTCGGAGGTATTTCTGGGAAATTTCAATATCATCCACGTGTTGGTAATTCTGGATGTTCGAAGTCAAAGTACAGCGATAATAACATCGGATCAATACATGCCGAAGCTAGGAAGAAAAAAGCCATTGATACCAGTGAAAAACATTTGGATGTTAAGAATGATTCTACGCTCTTAAAAATGAAGAACTTTTTCTTCCTTAAGGATATAAGTGAAGTGAAAAGAACTTGTTCTTCTTCGATACTTTCCAGTAAATTTCACAGTGTTTGTCGAAGAAATTCACGAAGGAAATTTAATTAATTGTTGGATTGGGAATGTACGTGTCTTGCGAATTTGATTCGTACAACATTTCACGATCATTATTCATGAATGACGTAAAGAGCAGCGTATTAGTTAGCTCTTTGTTTTTCACGATAATGGGAACAATAGGAAATACGAAGGGTGGAGTCTTTCCCTAGGGTATAATAGAAACAGCTACACGCTCTATTCTTTTATGTTGTCTTTTCTCACTGTTTCTAAGCTTTTATCGAAAATCCATCATCAGCCGGCGTGAAAATCTACGTGAACGAAATTTTTTTCGCGTTATTCACACGTTGAACCACGATGAATTCCCGTGAAGGTAACGATCTCATTTGACACTTTCATTTCGTGATATTACATTTTGAAACTTGAGGTATCGTCTGTATTTTCTCGAGCATCTCAAGAGTTTTCGCAATATCAAATCCTGAAATTTTTTAAATCTCCTGTATCTCTTAGAACAGATTAAAAGTTTTCTGTAGCATTGCATTTTCAAGCTTTCAACAAATTTTCTATATTTTCTAGGATATTAAGATGTTCTCGCAATATATTTCTGAATATAAGAACAGTTATTCCAACAGAACGTTACGATGTGTCTTAAAATTAAAAAAAAATTTTCTAGAACATCGTCTCTACTGAATCCCACGACGCAATATGACTTTCATTATAGTGTTGCACCAGCGTAATAAGATCTTTCAAAAGATAAAATCCTAAAGTGACATAAAATAGTTTCCTCCCTCCCCCCCCCCAAAAAAAGGACGTAAAGAAAGTAATATAAAACGTAGAGGGGGAAAGTTTGTTCAAAAAGAATGCTAATATCAAAGAAAATGATAAAGCTGAAAGAGCAATGAAATTCTCGTTACAGTTAGAGTATGGCGAGGATGTGTGGCTTCAGCTCCTGGAAAGAGCTGATTGCAAGCATATGGTTTTCAACACGCGGCAAACCTATCCCGACGAGCTCATGACGAATTTAGCTGCCGCGTTGGCCGAATTCAACGGCGAGTCCGTGGAGGATGTAATGCAATTCTTTGGGAAGTGTTTCGTTCGATTTTTTAGCAACTTAGGGTAAGTGTCATCTTCAAAGATTTCTTGATTCGAGTTGTCTACGGTAATCTGGGCTAAATATGAATTAGGCTACTTAATTTTAATTATGTACATTTAGTATATTTTAATTTTGCATATTTGGTATACTTAATGTTCTTTCATCCATATATTTAATTTGCTATATTCTGTATATACAATGTACTATATCCAATTACCTATATTTTGTACATTCATGGTACTGCTTCCAGGGATTGAAATTATTAATATTTTTTAAGATTGATCTATTATATTTCTCTAATCTTCATGTGACAATTTGATTTTCATTTTCAATGGACAGAGAGATTTTGCCGTTTTACAGAATTTAAATGAAAAATGCATATTAATTACTTCGATTCTTCTATAAATATCTTCTACCGTAGATGTAAGAAATTTCATAATGGTATGCAAACACAATTGGGTCAGAAATGACAAGACAGGATTAAGTAATTTACCGCACGAAAGGAACTTGGTGAAGTTAAAGCTATGTATTCTCTATCTGACGTCGAACGAACAACAATATTTTGACAACAAAAGTTTTAGTCGTTTTTTCTTTAAACAGTTTATTCTGGCTTTCATTTATGAATCTAAGATGATTAATATAAACTTTCACGAATCGTGTGTAATTCAATGACAGCTGAATTGAAATTGAAACATTTCTTCGTGCTTGATAAATATTTATTAGTTAGCTTGCTTGGGAATTATCTCACATTATTCCAAAGAATAATTTTGAAACCCTCTATTTTAGCAAAAAAAACTTTTTTCAATCTGTACAATAAATTTTAAAATTTAAAAATTTTGAAGTTTTTAAATTTTAAATAGTAACTAAGAGTCACATGTTGTTGATGATCCTTTTTGATTATTCTAAAAAAATATCACTGGTATGTGATTCTTGGCAATCCAAAGAAAAAAAGAGAAAAGGAAGACTAACGTGTAGACAAAAAAAAAAAAAATACTCAAAAATCTGTCATTTTATTTCGTAAAATTAGAAGAATCGGTCAGAGATAATTGTGATGTTTAAACATGAACAGAATCAATGTATCCATTTATGGTCGTACGAATTGGAATACGTGCATGATTGGATTGAGCCTCGTGCTACGATATTGGATTTAGGTTCTGGCTAATTAAACGGTCCAATTACCATTATTATACCGTGGAGAACTATGTGATGTAGAAATTAATTATTACCTGCGGGGTGGAACACAAGTCCCATTAAAAGCTTGGATTAATGTTTTATTGCGTTTGAATCGATTACTCCTTTTCATTAGCAAGTCATACGCTGAAAGCGACACTCTCTGCTTTAAATATTTTAGTTTGTTCCACTGCCCTCCCTCATTTTTCACTGAACGAAAATTAAAATTGCCAACTGTTTGTTAAGTTGGTTCGATGATGTATTTGTTCATGTTACATGCGGCAGGGATCACGTGCTTAATACTCTGCCTTATCAGTGTCTTATTCGATGTCTCAAGAGAGAAAATTATGTGACGTCCGAATATAAGACACGGGACGTTGATTCATGTAGATTGTAAATTTGAAACGTTAGACATAATACATAAATATTGATTAACAAACTTGAGATTCTACTTTCTTGCGGACGCGATTTGTAACTTTTTGTATATAGTAGAAGTATGAATAAATTTTAAAATGAAATTGTTTGAAATGTAATTTCGAAAGTTTAAGGGCGTGAGAGATACCTTCAAATAATTTGATATTAATTTTATACAACTTACGTTTCGTTCGATCAAAAACGCCGAGCTGTTTTTCATTCATATTTCAGACAGTTCAAATTCAAATTTCTCCAGATCAAAATTCAGCGGTAATTATTGTCCTTGTAACAGATATGCCTGCATGATAAAAGCCACTGGCCGCTACTTTTGTGACTTTCTACAAAGCGTCGACAATATTCACATGCAGATGAGATTCACGTACCCAAGAATGAAAAGTCCTTCCATGTACACTACACACGTCGACCCACAAGGTGTAGTGTTGGTTTACCGTAGCACTAGGAAAGGATTTACGCATTATCTCATGGGTAAGGTAGAGTAGAATAGAATTTTCAATAAAATTTTCTACTTTTTAACTCGACCGTTTCCCTTTTGACTTTTGCTTACAATTTTAGTATAATTTTACTTATATTTTTCTTAACCTATACGTGTATATTATATATATATATATATATAAATTTTTCCACTTTCACAAATTCGTACATGAATTTATGAAAGTGGAAAAATTTCGAAATTAAACATTTTTATGTATAAGATTTGAATTTAATTTAAAAGTGTGCGTCAAAGATTCAGTTGCGTATTTCTCTTTAGGTCAGTTGTTTCAAATAGCAAAAGAGCTGTATGAAACAGATTTGGTCATACAAGTATTAGGAAGTTCAAACAATATCCCTGGATCCAGAAGCGTAATGGTTAAATTCCGAATCGATTTCGACAATCGTGAATACGTGAGTAATTTACGGATGAATAACAATTAGTTAGCCGTGCAATTCCTTTTAAAAGGAAACTGTCTTTATAAATATTTAATCTAGGAAATTCAAATGAAACATGTTACACATTAGATATCAAATGTTAGATATAATTACACGTTAGAATAATATAAACTGTTCCAGTTTCTTTGTGACATATTGTACTCTTTATCATCATTATTGTACTCTTCCTTTTACCAAAAGAAAATTTTTTTTTTTCTTTTTTCTTACACTTCTGTATATTGCATATATTCCTGACTTAATCTGATTAAAGCTCAAATTATTCGTATTCTCAGATCGCGAAGAACAACAGTATGAAAACTCCGCTTGGCCGTGAATTGGCACCGGTGTCAATCTCGTTCCTCTTACGCCTTTTTCCATTCGGAGTGGTAATCAACAAGGACATGAAAATATTGGGGGCCGGTGATAAATTACTGCAAGCGTGGGGCGGCAGTTCGTCCATCTTGAACAAACACGTCACGGATGTTTTTAAAGTTCGCAGGCCTAAAGGGATATCTTTCACGTGGGGAAACGTAAGAGAGTATTTTATGACAGATAAAAGAGAGTGTGTCATATTTGCAGCATCGTTCTCGTATATTTTCTCGGAGCAAAGGGACCAGGACGTTGTATTATTGCTACTACGTCATTTTACATTAGATTTTTTTCTTAGTTCGTTGATACAACATCTTCTCACATTATAGATCCTTTTGGAGAATTTCTGGAATTTGTTTCCACATATTATAGTCACTACGTTATTTCACGAATTGATCATTCTATCAAACGAAATAATTGCTTTATTCAATTGGATTTGAAATTAAACAGAATTTGTGAAATTAATGAAATTGTGACAATTTACTATGATCGAACAGAATTCATTATGAACGCAAAATGGAACGTGTAATCTTTGATTTCGACTGTGAAATTATTCATATTTTATGAATCAAACCGAAATCGTTTCCAACTGCTCTTATGCAAAATTTCTAAATTGCTCTTATAAAAATTATAAAAGGAAGTGTCTAGAATAATATTTAACAGCTGAAAACTGAATCTCTGCTGAAGTTCCAGTTTTTTTATCAGTCGCTTTTCTAAATATTAGGAATTTCTTTATTTATACAAACTCTCGATAAACGGACGAAAAATTCATACGTAGAACAACAAAATATTATATAAATATTCAGCACCATTACCATCGTTTCACGCACTGATAAATTAATTACTTAAAGGAAGCTTATACACATTTCATTAACTCCATACAAAGCCATCAATTTCGCAAGAGAATGATGCTTCGTTAATGCCTTCCTGAACGAGTGCTCATTGTAACGAAAGCTTTCGCACAACACGGCCATCATTCATTTGCGTAATTAATCTCCGTTTAACGAACCTAATTAACAATTCAATCCTTAATTGATATTCGTACTACATTAATTCCCGATCAATCGTCGAATTGATGCACACGTGCGCAGGTGATGTACTTGCATTCGGTGATGTTTGAACTGGAGTTGATCAGATTAAACGATAACGATGCTTCGTCAAACTCAGACAATACGCCGAGCACCAGCTCCGGATTGGATAGGCGAGGCAGCCAAGGAGCTAGAAGCATACTGCTGAAAGGTCAGATGAGATATATCGAGGATCTTAAAGCAATTATTTTTCTGTGCAGCCCCCTGTAAGTTGGCGAGATACACGCGCGCGCACGAGCCTCCCAGAAGCTCGCAGATTTTATATTTTCATCGATCCTACGGATCCTAAGGTTTTGCGAATCATTAACTGTTACGTACAATTTGTGTTTCAAGAAATAAACAACTTGCATTGTCTGTCAAGTTGCATTATCTTTGACAATCCTTGTCGTATTATCTGTCTTTTTTTCTACGAGTTTACTTATCGTAATAAAGAACTCGGAATGAATCGGAGATAAGACGATTCAAAATCAATTTGATCAGCGGTAATCGAATATTGAGAAATCATAGGAGTTCTAATATTGCATAGAGTTGATCAGTATGGCTTCTGAGTGGCTCGCGGCAACGATGCGAAAATCACATCAAAAATCGACGATAGAACGAATTTGTTCGACAGAATTAACAGTCTAGACGAACTGCTTAACATGGGATTGTACCTGAACGATTTAAACCCCCATGGTTTGAGTCGTGAGTTAGTACTCGCCGGATGGCAACATTGTGGAAGGTACGATATTATTTTTTAACTACCATCCACTCGTTTCAATTCAAACGCCACCAAACGTCGACGAGATAGATACATACGTGTTTCGACGAACTGTGACTTAGATTGGAGATGATGTTCGAGAGAGCCGAACAAAGGTCGACCGAATTGGAGAACAGTTACGCGTTATTGGATCGCTGGAAGAATAAGAGCGACGAGCTTTTATACTCCATGATCCCGCAGACAGTTGCTGATCGATTGCGTGCTGGAGCTAGTCCTTTGAGCACCTGCGAGGTATTTAAAAATATCTTCTAAAATATCGATGAAACTGGACGATAAAATTTAGTCGTTCCAAATTAATAACTTATTACTCGTCAGATTATTTTGAACGAACGAAATGTCGAGTATTTTGAAATTTTCTTCTTGCAAAGTAAAATTATATATTTAATTATTATATACTGACTTGATCACTTATGGTGCTTTTAATTTATCATTATATTATTTTTATGTATATTATTTATATTATATTTATTATTATTATTATTGTATATTCGATATTTACTATTATATTATATATATTATTTATATTACATTTATTATTATTATTATTATTATTGTATATTCGATATTTACTATTATATTATATTTATTATCATTATTATTGTATATTCGATATATTGACTTGATCACTTATGGGCTTTTAATTTATTATTATATTATTTTTATATATATTATTTATAATATATTTATTATTTTTATATTATTATTATTGTGCTTTTATGGCGCTTTTAATTTTAATTAATAAATTCTTAAATTTTAATTAAAATTTTATCCCTCTTTCATAGTCGTTCGAGTCTATCTCTGTGCTGTTCTGCGAACTTTGCGACCTGGACTACTCGACGATCGAGGGCGCGATGGACATCGTCTCGTCGATGAACGCTGTTTACTCATGTTTCGACTCGTTGATGGATGAATTCAACGTGTACAAAGTAAGTGTCAAGTCGCGTGTAATTTGAACACTTCACTTTCATCGGATCAAGAGTAAAAGGAACAGGAACAGTATAATCCCGATACCTTTGTAGATCTCTTTCGTAAGTCTGTCTGTACGACTTTCAACAGGTAGAAACCGTCGGTCGGGTTTATATGGCAGCCAGTGGTGCACCGGATAGAACGGAGAATCACGCGCAAAATATCGCGGATGTTTCGTTGCAGCTGCTAAAACACGTTCGATCCCTCAAGTTACCCTCTGGCGTTGACATCCAAATTCGTATAGGTAACTCGACGTGAGATTTGGTTCCAAAACGTCTGACCTTTTTTTATCTCTTCTACATTTTCCTTTTCCTATTATTTTTTACCAAGCTCGTTCAAATTCATTCAACAGGAGATTTCATTTCATGTAACTTGGTAATGTAATTGGTTTATTTTCAATATTTTCTCCTTCATTTTCTGTAGTTGGTTGCTTTTTTTATAATTAAGTCTAAGGTTTCGGCTTTAATTAAAATTCATTCCCAATTTTTCGCTTTTCCCGCGGTTCGTTCCCTACTTTATCTTTCTCTCTCTTCTTTTTTATCTTTAGAGATAAAATTCAACGAGAGAGAAGATTCCAGACAATATTTCTTGTTCTTTATCGTTTCCTTTCTCTTTTATTCCCTCTTCTGCTGTTTTACTTTTCGCAGAAGACGGTCTGATTTTTTCTTTTCTGTTTAATATATTCGAAATATTGTGCAAGAACGAGCATAATCGCGTACAAGTATGTTCTACTTTCCCAGGTATTCATTCTGGACCAGCTGTGGCAGGTGTAGTTGGCATCAAAGTACCTAGATATTGCTTCTTCGGTGACACTGTAAATACCGCTTCCAGAATGCAAACAACTAGCCTGGTAAGTTTATTTAAAGTGAATTGTACGAGATGAAGGTTCAAAGAAGTACAAAGAGCAGATTCTTTGCTCTTTGCTCTTTATTCAAACTTTGATTGAAAATAATAAAAATTATTTATATTCATAGTATCTTTAACTTGCCACTCGGACTTACTGCTCTCATTGAAAAATTCAAATAACACAAAGGTTGTATTCTCATCAATTCTGTCACAGAGTTAGAATTCGATCACTTCCGTCCGTGTAATTTGAAAGCAATGAGAATTTCCTCTTTTGCCACAAAAAATAAATAAATTGGATTTTCGAACTGAAAGCGGCTCAAACCTATCGATATAAATTATTTTCAACATTTTCACGGTACACAGCCGGGCAAAGTACACATCTCATCGGATACGAAAGCGTTATTACCACCGGATCGCTATCACGTTGAATCGCGCGGATTGGTCTGGGTCAAGGTTCGTATCGCAAAAAGTTTAATTTAGGGATTCTCACCCACCGTGTCGTATAATTCGCTGGTTTACTGTCCCGTGCAGGGTAAGGGTAACATGGAAACTTATTGGTTGTCCGACAAAGTAGCAACGGACGTTAAATCAACGGAGCAGCAAGCCAAACCGGAAGGACTTCTGGTCACTGATATTTAGAACGATGAGCTGGGATATTCGAATTTTAGTATTTGTACTTCTTTTTTTTTTTATAGTTGAATAATTGGATCATTCTATTCGATTATTATTGGTTAAAATGTTTTATCTCAGTGCTTAAAAAAATCGAAGAAAATTGAAATTTTACATCTTTGAAATATTTAGTCATTATTCCGTAATGATTCCTGCGCAATATAATTCTGTTTAAAAGCTTGATGTGTAAAAAAAAATATGCCTACGTGAGAAAATGATGTATATACCTACGTTATTTTACAATGAAACAAATTTTGGCAAGAATTTAGATACCAAATTTTGTATTGAACAGAATATATTACTGAATATACACGAATTTAAATTTAATATGAATTTCTAGATTGCTAAAATATAAGAAACATATTGTTCACAAGTATTTTGAATGAAACATTTTAACTATGAAGAGCAATGTTAGGTACAATCAGAATCACTTCATTGACGTGCGAATCACGCGTATCAGGCACAATAATTAGAATATTTTAATTTTATGGCGATGTATATAATAGACCTATCATAGTGAATTAATTGGCGTATGCGCTTTCTCGGATATTTTCTATTTTGTCGTTCATAGATTTTAAAGAACTACTTATGGAATGTTTCGTAAAGTGACTCGTCGATTGATAAAAGAAGGAAAAAAATATGAAATTACCAAAAGAAATTTTCTTTCCACTGTTTATATTTTCTTTCATTCTCTCCTTTTTTTAATTTACTTCGCTATCTCGCGGTATCCTATAGGCTTAAGACTCATAGACTGTTTGCTGAGTTGTGCTTTTTCAATTGTTCCCTATATCCATTCTTCTACTTCCTTTCTATTTTCTTCCTCCAGTATATTTTTTTGTATTCCTCCAATTCATAACATTTTCAAGACAGTTTCTCTTGTACAAAAGAAGAAAAAAATACATCCACGGACACTTGGTTTTTCTCAAATATAATGAAACATTTTTTACATGTATAAAATCATTTCGAATATTTCATCATAGTTCCATAGTTTCATATTTCATCTATATATATATATATATATATATATATATATATATATATATATATTATTTATTACACTGTATTTCATTTTTTACCTTATTATTTCACCTTGTCATCATCTTTTTCAGTTTTATAGTTTTTGTATCTTTTTCTATCCGCGAGAAAAGAACAATATTTCATTTCACGATGATAAATATCAACGATTTTATTTATATAATAGCAACAATATAAAAAGTTCGAGTGTAATACAAGCATAACAATAAAATTAAAGTTAAATTACAAATCGAGTATTGTCGAGCCATTCTGTGTATTATATAAATATCTATAAATATCAAAGTTAATTTCGATTCATTTGATAACGAACGATCGGTATTTCATTAGATGAAAAAACAATCGACGTTTCACTGTGCGTGTAACTCGCGAAATAGTGATGCAAAAGCGACACGCGAGTCGTTTGACAACTTTTGTCATGCGTGTGACACGACAAACAAAGCTCAGCTATCAGGGTGGCAAGTACGTGAGTTTTCACCAAAATTCCAAGTCTAATGAAACAGAGAAAGTTCGGCTAACTTTCTTTCTCGTACGTTCGATGTTACGAGTCGGATGCTCGATACGTGCCTTAATTTTTAATCGTCTCACTTGCACGAACGTAGGATAAAACAGACATAACGCGTAGCCACCTGTTCGTTTCAACTTTTCGTGGACACGGTAAGACTCGTCTGATCCCTCTATAACACTTTATCATCCTTCACGCTTTACACGTCTTCACTTTTCTTTTCACTTTAACATCGATTAATTCACTTGGCTTTAACTTAGCAACGAAACACGATAGGAAAATGTAAATTTAAACGAATATAGAAATTCAAACTTAAATATTTGAAAGCACAGAGATTTTGTTGTTTGCTAATTTTAATCATTTGTTTATGTTTGACGCAGAAGATCATTCTTCCTTCGCGAAAAATTGACAATTGCCGCTGACAAAATTCCAAGACACGATAAACATGAGTAATAATATTTAAAAGATACGGATGCAAATGTTTCCGAGTCGCACGGTGTTATAGAGGGTTGATCTATTATATATTCACGCATGGCTGATAAATCAATTTACTACGCAATGAGAGATTACCAGGAATAAATATTCCGAGCTGTGGTACTTGTATCGTTTCACAAGGTCGTCTATTAATACTCTCAAAAATTTTAAATTCACGGAGGAAATATTCCACGAAGAATAATTCTAGTCTTTTTTAAAAAAAAAAAAAAAAGAGGTACATTTTACAGTATCGAGTTTTCAGTCAGCCAAGAATTTAAAAATTCGATGAATTTAAAAATAATCGAAGCGTTATTCACCGTTTTACATTAGCAGTAACACGCGTCCTCGGTGTTGCGATTGATCCACGAGAGGAAACGATTCACCCTGCTGTAAACACCGGGGTAGCCAGGCCTTGCGCATCCTTCGCCCCAGGATACCACTCCTGCGAATTCAGACGCGTCTTTGTAGATCCGTTCAATTGTAAAATAGTCGCTGGATGAGGTGTAAAGCGGATTTCAACGTAATCGCGTATTAAACATGTTTAATTTCGATTTTGTAGAAGACAAGAATTTATTTCCTCCTGAGAATAAATTCGTTCTTAACGGATGATTTAAAGATCCACAAAACGTTCTTAATGGATAATCTAAATTTTGGATTGATTCTTCCAAGAATTGATTCGTTAATATCTGATTCTCAGAACGGAAGAAAAATGTTTTTAAATAATTTTAACTAATAGAAAAATATTTGAAAACAATTGCGATGAAATATCTTATTTTTTTTTTTTAATATTATTAAATTTATTCTTATCTTCCTTATTAAATATTAATGTCCCTGATCTACTTGATCCTACTATAAAATTTTTTTATGAAAGCAGCGTTATTTACCAATTTCATAATTTTTTCTCATTTCCCAATAAAATCTAAATTCATCGAACTGTTCCACGAAACATTAAAATTACAAAACGTTCGCTTTATACCTCTTCCACGCTTTACGAAGCAATGGAGCACAAATCTTACCAACTATTTGATAAGTGTCGTTGTTAATAATGTGCAGGGGGCCGCCACTGTCTCCCTAATAAAGGAAATAGGAATAGAAACAAAGTAAGGAAGCAAGTTCGTACGACACAATTTTTCTGCTTATTGTTAAACGATAAGGCGAGTATGCAAAATTTGGCGCACGTATATGTGTAAATGCAAACAAATGTATAAAGATGTAACAATTTCGATTTGTATGTGTTGTCAAGCGAAAAGATGTTTAGAACATTAACGACCAGCAGGATTTCCCTTTCATTACCTGACACGAATCCTTCTTTCCCTCTTGATAACCGGCGCACAGCATATTGTCAGTGATCCTCCGCGACGGATATTTACTCGCGCGGCATTCTGTATTCGTCAGAATCGGAACCGTCACTTCCTGTAGAGTTTGCGATATGGCGCCAGCCTCTTGCACCGCTCCCCAGCCAGTCACTGTTCCATTCAATCCAGCGAAAGTTTTCCCTACAAATTCGAATCTTCGTGTGTCCCTTCTTTTTTTATTTTTTTATCTTTAATATTTCCAATATAGCATTTCTTTTATTTCTAATATTTTCAACGTAATATTCTTTCCTCATTTTTAACATTTTTAACATAATTTTTTATTTTATCTTCAATATTTAATATTTCTAGAAACATTTCCGTTAGTGACAATATTTGACAACTTTTGTTCCTCTTTAAAATGGAATTCAGCTTCTAATTTCGAGCGAAATTTTAAATTCCACAAATTTGACGAACAAGTGGAGTTTCTCTGAAACGCTGCGTACCAAGATATAATAATAACAATAATTTACCAACGTTTGCCAAGAAATGAAATTAATTTCGAAGTTATATCGGACAGAATAGATGCCGCGAGACATGAAAATCAATTTGTAATCTGTGTCAGGCATGGAGCCACCGTGTCATTGAACGCCAGAGGATTTAGAGCGTTACCTTGTTCTGGAAGGCAAACAGGCCTCATCTTTCCCTCGAATCGAATGGCGTCTTTCAATTTGACGAGCGCGATGTCGTTGTTATAGTTGAACGTAGAGTAGCCACTGTGCTTGATCACTTTCTCGACTTTAAATTCCTGGGTCTCTGACTCTGTAGTCGAATTGCGATCGTGCTCCAATATCCGAATTGACATCAGATTTGGATCGAACCTATTTCAATTATTCGTGAGATTTATGTCACGCTGTGTCAGCAATGGCTTGTAACTGGTCGATTGCAACGCACTGTCGCACTGTCTATTGTTACTAGATAAATACACCGTGCAATGAATAATTGCTACTCTATGTTTCTTTGGGGAAAAATTACAATCTGCAGTGAAGAAGACAAATATGTCGAAAACTTCTACGCTTATTATATATTTTTGTGGTAGTACTGGTTGGAAAATAATATTAGAATATTGTGTGACATGGTATTATAATTCTGTTGTTATTATTATGTACGATGTAGTTGAAGTTCAACAACAAGCCGCGATTTCATTAGCGTTGCATTAAATTGCATTTACGTTGGCTGGAAAATAATATTGGAATAACTTTGTATTGTAACTGTAGTCGCTGTGTGTGAAAGTAACAAAGTTAACGAAAATTGTGCTAAATTTAATAATTTATAAAATCACCTGTCGACGCAATGTGCAGCAGTCAACACGTAACGAGAACTTATGACAGATCCACCGCAGTAAAATCGTCCTCTGAACATCATTAACACCATCCACGGATATTGATTGATCTGAGTCTCGACACCACCCACAATACGTTTCTGCGTGTTCGTCAAACCACATTCTAAAAAATATCAAACAATTTATCATATTTTATTAATTTCACAAGTCGTCACTGTAGTCGTTTCATTTTGATATTAATATCAATATAGAATAAAAGATCCATGTGAAGGATCGCACGAAATTAACTTTCAACAAAATGAAAAAAAATGGTTCTTAGAATTATTACGCATTTGCAATGTTTTCAACGTTCAACGAGCAAATAACGGCACTTTCCACAGACTTCGTGCAATCGTATCAAATTCGTGCAATTTTGTTGTTTGTTTTAAATTCCAACTCACTGCAAGGTAAACACGGTTCAGCAGTCGCTGGCCTCGGAAGTTCAGTTGTACCATTTATAGATCCGCCAGCGGATATTAAACTGGATAACCATTCCCAGAAATTTTTATCGTCCGTAGCTGTTACGTTATACTGCGTTACATTTAAGCTAACTTCTTCCACGACGGCTGCCGGCTGCATCTATAATTATTATTTTTATCTCACGTTTCATCCACCTAATTATCGATAAATTTTCGATAGAATTCGATGGAATTTCATTCCAAATATTTTTTCGTCATTTTTTATAATGAAAAAATTTTACAACATGAAATTGTTGATACAAATATTTTTACACTTATCTTCGGTGAAACTAGGTTGAAGTTTTTGGTACGGAAAATTCAGAAAGTAAAGAATTTGTAAAAGAAGCACGTAAAGAAGAAGGAGGTTACAACGCTTCAACGATTAATAATCGATAATGTTACTGCTACATCGCGTGATTCTTGACGAAGGTTATTCCCAAAAGGTAATCATTGTAACGTTAGTACAATTTTTCTCAGTGTTTGAAAAAAGGATTCAGTTCCAAAATGATTAAAATTATCTTATCCAAGTGTACATTCACATCCAAACACTTGGAACATTCTATCATTTAGAAATTAGGATGCTACACTAATTTGTTCTCGAAAATCGTGTTCCACGAAACTCGATAAATATTCAACTCACGCAAACATGAGCTTAACCATTGATCGCGTACGATGTCGAAAACACAGAGCATTAATCTGAACATCTTCAATCGCCGTTATACGTCCTCGTTACATACGAAAATCAATAAAGGATGATACCCGGTAAATATCACAAAAATTCAAATTCATTTAGCCGTGTTAGACGTCGCACAAGGTTAGATATTACAGATTCAAACACTCATTTTTCTCCTTTCAGAGAAGAATGTCCATTAAATTATCCACGACACTTCTCTCGTGAAAAAAGAACTCTAATAAATCGTAAGATAAAGCTCGCGTTTGACCGTCAAAAAAGGATGAAAAAAGGAAGCCCATAAGAATTTCATACGACCGTCCTTTATTCGCGATTCAACCTAACTATTCAATTTCATTCACCCCATTTTTATTAAACAACGACCTTAACCTCCGCGGGGACGAATTTATCGCACATTGGGAAAATATTTCACCCGATCCGAGACAAAGAATATTCTTTATTTTCCACGTTTATTTATTCAAGGACTGCCCATGTGTTACATTTGGAAATATTTTGAGAGAAATGACTCATATTTTACAGTGGATCTTTCTATTTTAAATGAGCTTTCGCTAATGAAAACACAAAGAAACATGTGCGAAACTAACTTTCCTGCTTTTTTTCTTTCTCCTCTGAAACGTAACGAAAGTGGATTCTAAATTTACTAAATGGAGCATCTTTTTACAAAATTTTCTGTAACTTTAAATCTCGAATTTTTATTTAACTTTAAACTCACGATTTTACTTAGTGCTATTTAGGATTTTCTTTCACACAACGTGCCATACGTAGAAAATTATCCAAGGAAACAGTAAATATTGGAAAATTTCGAAACTTCAATTTTTTTGCTTTTCCACAATTTTACAATTTCGCATCAAATAAGATACGCGTGTGAAATTTTTTCGAAGTTTCTGACAAATGAATACAAGCACAATCTACTGACGTCTAAGGCAAATTGCAGAGCGATATGTAAAAAAAAAAAAAAAAAAATGTATAAAATCGTCAAAGTAAAACATTCGACACAATATTCAATGTCAATGACAATCAATGTAACCTCGATTCTAAGGCAACTTACAACCTGGTGATTCGTACAGTTTCGCCGATGATACCGATCGAACTGTTCGCGTGCCAGTTGGGAAAGTCTCGAATGACTCCACGATTAAACGGCTACTTACTTCCTGGCAATTAACGACACACGCCGCAGCGAGTACGAGGGCCACGCAGAGTGTCGCGCGGATGCACATGTTCGCGGCGATCGCACTTTTCTTGCCGCGCACGAAACGAACACTGTGAATTCCGTAGCGCTCGGCCGTTGAATAAAACGGAGCAACCGATTGAATCGGGCTACACTTCCTACCAAGTCGACGTATACTTTCACACAATACTTCCACCGTGCTCGCCAGTTCGTTATTTATACGGAATAGTGGACTGGGCTGGTTGTTGAGGTGAAAATTTAGGCTGACCTGTATGTTAATTTACAGTGGTGAGCAGACGACGTTGCGTATGGATACGGACGAAATCATGCATCGACAATTTCACCGGTTCGTACGGATCGGTTTACTAACTTTGGTTTTGATAATCGTTGCAAATTGGGAGGGAAAATTATGGTGTACGAAAGGTACGATCAATGACACAGTGTTGGTTTAATATATATTTTTAATATCGTAATGTGGAAAGGAAATTGAATTGGAAAATTTTGGTGTCTTTGGTTTTCTCGTCAAGTAAAATTATAGTTTAAAGTGAGAACGATTTTGAAAATTTAATATTTTATAGAAGAAAAGTATTATCTGTTTATTTATTTATTCAAATAATTGAGAAAATTTGGGACGTCATCAATTATATAAATTTGATGATTTGCGGTTCAATATTTCTGCCATATTTGCCTCATTACTGATCGTCGTAATATTCGAACAGAGTTGCTATTTTGTGGTTTAATGAAAGAAAGATTTTTGAATTTCATGTTAGTGTTGGTATTTTTCTTACTCCGGTTCCAAACAGAGACATTCTCATGGAATTGCTGTTAAACTTCTACCAACTCACCCCGTTCCCTAATTGCAAAATTCAATTTCCTAATTGTAAATCAAACAACGCACAGTAGCACAAAGACTCGTAAACAAAAATCTTCAAACTGCAAGTTGCGAACTTGCCCGTTCCACATACATATGTATATGAACAATTAGCATCGAATGCGCGAAGAAAGTAGGCACACGAAACCATGGGTGTCGACAGTGAGTTTCATATTCCACGCCAATCAGTTTCAATTCTTGTCTTCCAGTTATTTTGATATCTTTTTTCTTCTCTTTGCATTGTTGTTTTTAATTGCTACACGCGAGACACCTATAAATCTTACCTGCGACTTTATACAGAAAGATCAGAAAAATTATTTCCTGCAAAAAGTTTCCCGACAGAGTTTCTTCGTTGCCCGCTCGTAACTTCGTTCACGCGCGACTCACTGGCGGGATCTATCTGCGTATATTTACGTCTTATCAAGTCTAGTTAACATCCCAAGAAAAAACACGATAAGATGATGTAGAACGTAGAATTGTATCTCACCTGTAGCCGGTGACAGTGGGTCAAGGTATATGGGTCACAGCACCCTCATGCGGGTGGGACATCGGTTTTATTGTCTGCTCCGATGACTAACATTATCAATAGCCTTGCCTTATTTACGCTTATCGCCAGGGTCAGATTGTCACCATGATTTCGAGCGTTTTTTTCACGGGCATGATTTCGTATACGTCAATTTTAACATCTGTGTGAGTACGACGATATTTTTATTTATTTTATTTTTTATTTTTTTATTTTTTTTTTTTTTTTTTTTTTTTTTTAGCACAATCGGTTAGCTACGAGACACACTTATGATTAATTCAATTACGTGGCGTACAAGATAACAAATTGCCGTAACTTCAGTAATGTGTCTCTTTTGTCTAGTAACAGTGTGTACGTTCCGAGTTAAGACATGATATAGTTATTGATCTTTGAAATTTAATATTTCTCACATTTTTGTGGTGCGTTGCTAACGACACATGTATCGCATCACTCGGATATACATGTGTCTCGTTACAACGTTAATTTCGTTAATACTGTATTTAGGGTTTTTGAAAACAGGAAATCTCATTTCAATGAATTTGATAGTATTATAACCTCATTTTTGTTGCGAGGATGACAACTAAATTTTTTATCCCGAGTGATTATATTTATCGAAGGATATAGACAATTTAATAAGAATGTGTGAAAATTTGTTAGAATTATATATCATTAAATTATTACCCTTGTACTTTTATTTTCATCTAATATTTTTTTCTTAATTCCATTTTCACTAAAGTTTACTCAACGTTTAATTCTTACTAAAATACGATAAAACCACTCCGACGCCAAAGCGCCGTTGTCGTTCGTGAAAGAAATGCGTCGAGAAGTCTTCGACTCGAAGGGGGGCATCAATAAAAATCTCACGATTTCCATAAACCACAAATACCATAGCGAAAATATGAAAAAATTCTTGCTGCGTCGCGAATTGAAATTACGCTCGTCGAAGCGCCGTTCTCTCGCCATCGGTCGCTGGAACGTGATCGATTAATTTCACGGATCGAGGAACAAGGCAGAGTCATTAAAAGAAGCCAGGAGCGTGTATAAATTATCGAACAGTTTCGTGCAGCTGTTTTGCTTCCCTATCCAATCAACATTCACGTTACACCGTAACTTCTTGTACCCCGTGAGGCACACACATTCGTCCAGTGAATTACGCTCGTTCCCTCTTGCGCACACCATTCACCGTGAAACACGTGCATCTGGCTGCGTTGTTGTTGACACGAAGCACCAAGGGAGCACGTAGTTTCTTACCCTGAATAATTGAATTCCAATGTCGGGGTGACGGAACCTCGTTACAAACGAAATTGAACGTAACGGTACACCGAACCGGAGAGGAAACAATGACCGTTCGATCTCGCGGCGACAGAAAATTGATTTTTTTTTTTACGAAATTTGCAAAATAGATAAAATGATAATTTTTTTCCAAATGCTTTATTTATGTTTACGTGTATTATTATTATTTTTTTTTTTTTAAATGTGGGACGTGTAGCAAATAAATCGCGACTCTCGAATTTTAATAATTTTGTGTTTAGAACTGCGTAAATGTCCGCAGCAAAGTAATCAATATCTAACGCTCGTAATATATTATCACGTTGTGCTCAATTATTCGCGGCGATGTATTATTTAACCTGCAACAAAATCCGCGTGTCCGTTTAATTCGCGCTAGCTCGAAGCGATCGTAAACAATCAAAACCTATTTAAACGTA
Organism: Tetragonisca angustula; assembly: GCA_036937485.2. Classification (NCBI taxonomy): domain Eukaryota; kingdom Metazoa; phylum Arthropoda; class Insecta; order Hymenoptera; family Apidae; genus Tetragonisca; species Tetragonisca angustula. The sequence goes on along the minus strand of JAWNGG020000087.1, from coordinate 263,588 downwards.
ATTACCCGAGAGCAATTATACGAAACACGAGCGATAACCCCGTTGGAAAGCAACGAACGCATAAACGACACAGTTTCACGAATTTACATGAGGTAACGAGGATCGTTTAACCCCGAGCGATTTATCTATCCAGATGATGTTTAGAGGTCTCGAAAGCTGCGCGTTTAACGCGTTTTAACGATTAATTAAACTAAACACGGCGGGCAACGATCGTTTCAATTGAGTTGCAACACAACACTTTCCGGGTGTCACGGTTGCAACGAAGTTCTAATGTCGGAAGACGACATGCTTCGGCACGTACATACACTTTGTCAAATGTTTGCCGTGGCTTTACGAATCCGAAGACAAGGGCAAACGAGTATTACATTGACCCGATTTCGAACCGCGGACGCGCAATACTCTCACGAAACTTCTTAGAATCTCTCGCCTACGCGTCGGACGAAACTGTTTTACGGACCTCCGCAACAATTTCCAGCGACTGCCGACTTTTGGCCTCGAGGTTACGAGAATCCATGTAGCCCTCTGTCGAAACGAACGATGCATAATTCATTTAATAAATCTGATTCTCCGCGTGTTGCCCTTGTATTTTGTAATCGTAAATAAATATCAACGTCTGACAGAGTTCGGTAATATAAGTGGCATAAATTCCACTGACATCGACAAACCAACATCATCGACATTTCTTCGTTTGAAACTGTTTGAGAGAGAATTGAGATCTTCATCAAACTGGACTGTAAGAAAGGAAGTTTCCATTATATTGTACATTTTGTATATTTTACGGAGAGAGAATGTAAATCAAAAATTACCTCTCGAGTCAAAAATATAAATCTGTAAAGAGAATGAAGTTTGAATACGTACTAAAAATAAAATCCTAGAAATTAATAAAATAGATTTTTATACGTGAGAACGTAGAACTCCATAATCCAACTATTCTTATCCCGTGTCAAAAGTATAACTCTGTAAAGAGAATGACTAACAAAGTTTGAATACGTACTAAAAATAAAATCCCAGAAATGAATAAAATAGATTTTTATACTTGAGAACGTAGAACTCCATAATCCAACTATTCTTATCCCGTGTCAAAAGTATAAATCTGTAAAGAGAATGACTAACGAAGTTTGAATACGTATTAAAAATAAAATCCTAGAAATTAATAAAATAGATTTTTAATACGTGAGAACGTAGAACTCCATAATCCAACTATTCTTATCCCGTGTCAAAAGTATAAATCTGTAAAGAGAATGACTAACGAAGTTTGAATACGTATTAAAAATAAAATCCTAGAAATTAATAAAATAGATTTTTAATACGTGAGAACGTAGAACTCCATAATCCAACTATTCTTATCCCGTGTCAAAAGTATAAATCTGTAAAGAGAATGACTAACGAAGTTTGAATACGTATTAAAAATAAAATCCTAGAAATTAATAAAATAGATTTTTAATACGTGAGAACGTAGAACTCCATAATCCAACTATTCCTATCCCGTGTCAAAAGTATAAATCTGTAAAGAGAATGACTAACGAAGTTTGAATACGTATTAAAAATAAAATCCTAGAAATTAATAAAATAGATTTTTAATACGTGAGAACGTAGAACTCCATAATCTAACTATTCAACTCTTTGATGAAAGAAAATTTCGCCGACGTGGCCATCGTGTGCCGTCAACCTACCAATAAAACCTGCAGCGCGCACACTTTTCGGACGAAAAGATCCAGCTCTCGCTTGATAAGTGAGACCCTCCCTTCCAATTAGCGTGTGCCAACGTGTGCACACGTGTGTGCGACAATGTTCGTTCATGTTGGATGACAATAGGGACGGAGGATGGCGGCGGGAGGCGCGAAGAATTTCGTCTGACGAAAGTGACATTGATCCACAGTCGGGTGGATCTCCGAAAGGAAGGAAGGAAGGACGCGTAAAATACGAAATGGTCTGAAACGTTGGAGGAGAAACGAAAGAAGGTGGTGGTGGTCCGGATTGACATTGGTCGTCACTCACACACGTGAATCTCGTTGTCTCGTAGCGTCGTTGTTTGTGTTGCGCGCTTGTATCTCTTCATTCGTGAGCGATTGCGCGCAGGTGAGACAACGTCGCGTACACGGACGCGTCGCGGTTGATTTAAACGCTGTCGCATGCAACATCTGCCAATGCAAACGCACCGCTCAAGGTTGACGATCCCCACCGACCCACGCCGGGTCGGCTCTTTCGATAGTTATAATTTACTATAAAACGGCAAAACGTCCCACCGGTGACATTAGACTTTTCACGCCCGGCACAGCCACGTACAGCCCGCTGTAACGTGCCAACATCTTGCACGCACTCGATCGTCGTACACGCGAGATTCCACGCACGAGAGGTCGAAATCACGCTTGAGTGTGAGAGACGTCCATCCGAGTCGAGTAGCAAGCGAGCCGAGCGCAAAAGACTGCATATGCCATTCGGGGCGGACGATATGTCGAGCCACGCGACAATGCAACGAACACTCGTCGTGATCCTCCTCTGGATAAGCTGTTACGGCTACGCGCTCCCGCGAGTGGTGAGTTTCTTTCTTTTTTCTTTCTCTTCCCCCCCCCTCCCTTTTTCCTCGATTTCCTCGTTATCCGCGTACGGATGTGGATGACACTGGTTGCAATTGGTTGCAGTGGAGGGCGACTTGTTTATGAGTCGACCGCGGATGTTCATGCGTTTGTGAGAAACAAAAGGGTAGGAGCATGTGAAAACATTTGGAACAAAGCGGGCACTTGTCGATGAATGTATCAGTGAATCAAACGGATATGAATAGAAAATGTGAATTTGCAATCAATGTTCGTAGTTTATCATTATTGCACTAGACAACGAGTAGACATATTAGATAAGTGAGAAGATTAAGGATCCTACACTGAATATTTTCTTCAATCGTGATATCGTAGAAATGTAAAACTGATTATACGTCGTTCGAGTGTAAAATGATGTAAATTTAAATTGCGTTTTATATGTGTGTATGTATATCTACGAGATATATTGACCATCTCCATTGAATAAAGCGTCGGATATAAATTAAATTAAATTATTTCAAAAGTTAACTTCATCCAGTCTTTTATTGAACATCTACGACGTAATCGTATTAATTAAGAGTTAATGGGATCCTTCGATGTCACATCGTTGTGCATTTTGTAATAATAACGTAACGTTTAGAACCTAGAGATATCCCAGATTTTAGAAAGATTTTAATATTACTTTTCACACATACTGTAGAACTTGTTAATGATCGATCATAGCAGTAAGATTGATGTATTTATGTTTCTTGTAATGTGTCTTCGAAGTTACTACGTCCACAGCTCGTTCTATATCTTTTTTACGATCCTTTCTTCTGACGGTTCTCTTATCCCATGAAAATATTTATCTAGATTTACGAACATGGTGAATTAATTACAAACTCACAAATACTTCACAGCAACAGAAACATTACATTGGCACTATTAAAGTTCGTTTTGTTAAACTTGTGACGGATTAAGGACCAATTTGATTTTGATTACACAGAATAATATTTCAAACACGTGGTGCCACATGTCACGAATATTATTTAACGTTTGTGTAACATTTAGGAGAGAAATCTACCCGTGTCAAACGTTCAAACGCACTACAACGTTACGAGCGCCGAGGTCGACGATCTGCTGTCGATAGACGAGGTGTCTTACATCGATTTCAATTCATCGATCCCATCGAAGAGGCCGAACGTCTGCAACAACTGTGGTAATTAAGAAACGTTGTAACAAAAATAATCTGTACTGTACTTAACAAGTGCTCACAGTTTACAATTTCCTTCTGTTCTTTTCAAAACTGTCGTCTCGATGGAAAGCAAGAAAGCGAAAGAAATCTGTAATAAATTTCTTTCTCTTTAGAAAAATCTTTGCGAATTCTTTAAAAATGGAGAAAAAGTTTATGTGAAATAAAATTTATAAGTCTTTGCTAGTGGCTAGATGATTAAGTCAACTAGCGGTAATAACTTACAATTTGTGATAAATTTGTTTTTAAATCCTGATTGTGGATTCAGGCTGTTTTATCCTACTATGTATAAAAATATATTTACTTACTGCTGACATATCTAAACGATTAAAGCAGAATCAATGTTGATTACTGTAAGAGTTGCTCAAATATTGCCAAGATTTTAAATAAAAACGCGGATAAATTTAAAATGGAGTGCAAATATACACGGTATATTTGCAAAGGCACGAACAAATAGGCAGCTATTCTTTGCCTGTGAACCAATTTCTATCCACGTGTACATATATATTTATTGCAGTATGCGGCGTGGGCAGGAAAACAAGGATCGTTGGTGGAAACGTGACGAGCGTTTACGAATTCCCCTGGATTGTTAGCATGAGTAAACAAGGCACATTTTATTGTGCCGGCAGTTTAATCACGCGAAAACACGTACTCACGGCAGCACACTGCATGGAAGGGTAAATATTGCCACGCGGGACATTTTTAATGACATTCAACACCCAACTTGTATCACTGAACGTTAAGAGGCATAAAAATTTGGGCTTCGCGCTACTTGATTTTGGAATTTTTAATTCAATTCAATTTTATTACTAATATAAAAACTTACCTTCAACTTTTGTAATATATATACATATATAAATTACTGTAGTTATCTGTGTGACCATACAATACTAGTTTTATTATATTATTTATATGTATGTAAATATTTCAAAATACTTTATGTATTCGCATGAATGTTTGTGTTTTTAATGTCTCTGTATGTCAATAAATCCTAGATTCGACAGAAGAAGCATCAAACTTGTCCTGGTAGACAACGACCGAGAGAAATTCGACAAAAATGCCATAATTCGCCGTATCAAATCTGTCGTTATTCACGAGAAGTTTCATTCCTATACGTACAACAATGACATCGCTATCATCGAGATGGATCGACCAGTGAATGTGAATGGTATCGTGCGAACTGCTTGTTTGCCTGAAGACAGTATGTATATGTCCATTTACTAACGTTATAACTGATGACGTTAGTTATTGGTTATTATGACTGAAATATTATATCAAATGTTCAAGTATGATATTATGAAATGATAACTAAATAAAGAATTATTAACTTAATTACTTGACGGATAACACAATCTTAACGTACAGAATAAAATAACTCTTTGCTAGCCAGGTGAGAAACATGAAACAGAAAATTTAATTATTTTCTCAGAACAATTTGGATTTTAATAATTTGGATGGAACGAGTAATATTCTACAACTGTTATATTTTTGTAAACATAAAATCATGTAACCTGTAAAAAAAGAGTACTTTCATTTCACGTTTTATTTCTATCGAAAACTTTTATCTCGAACGCCTCTTGTTTTACTTTTGTCTTAACTATCTTTTGCTTCTATCTCCCGTAAATATGTTATGATTTCGTAAGGATCATCGCGTACAGCATCGCGTGTGCTCCATGTAAATATAAATTTCGTGCATTTCTGTAGAAGCGATCGACTACACTGGAGCGACTGCCACAGTAATTGGTTGGGGTCGGACAGGAGAGAGTGAACCGGTGAGCAATGAACTGAGAAGAGTGAATCTGCCAATTTTATCGCAGGAAGAATGCGATCAATCGGGTTACCAGACGAATCGAATCAGCGAGAATATGTTCTGCGCTGGATATCTGGAGGGTGATCTCGATGCTTGCTTTGTAAGTCTCTGATCAAATTTGAAATAAATTTCTCGTAGTCTTATCGTCCGTAAACTTTACGCGAATTAAAATCGGCGTGTTCTATTTTGTAGATCGAATAATCTCTAAACTATGTTTTTAGGGTGATAGTGGCGGTCCTCTTCACGTGAAAGGAACGTTTGGGCATTTAGAAGTAATAGGTAATAATTGTTAACGTTGTAACACACATTAAAATATTATACATTTACAAATATATCATTAACATAGTTATAATAATAATAATAATAATATCAGAATAACATAATAATAATATTGTAAGAAAGTGTGTCTTATATTTAAATTGTTCAAATTACACATTTACATTTCATTGCATGTTTAAATTATTGTCCAGGTATCATCTCGTGGGGTCGCGGATGTGCAAGGCCAAACTTCCCCGGAATTTACACGAAATTAACAAATTACCTCGGATGGCTTAAAGATCATCTAGGCGGCGAATGCGTGTGTCCGCCACCTCATCGATATTAATTTACGACTACTAAGAATAGTTACTTAAATCACGAGTACATTTATTTAAAAAAAAAAAAACACGTATGCCTTTCGAATACTATTGTACGATACTTTTAGTTTCCACTGAGATATTCGACGAAATAGTACCATCAGTATTAAGACGACGTTGAAGAACATTCAATAGTATGTTCGGAAATATTTGTTTGTTCAAATATCGATGCTCACGATCTGACTGCAGATAGTTTTGTCTTCAAATAGTTGTACAATCGAGCCATCGTAGCCAATCGTTAATTTATTGCAATTGCTTATTCAATTGCACGTAGCTGAGGTGATCTAGTCCAGTATACATATATATACCTATACACGAAGAAGCTTCAATTTTCTGTGATGTCGCGTTTTTCTGTATGAAACAGTTGTTAAATAAAGAATATGTTTATTAATAGCTTAATTTCGTTTTCGAAGCATTCCATTGACAGGAATAATTCAGATTTAAAATATTAAATGAACTTGGCTGAAATGAAATTTTCACCAGGAGTCAGGCAAAATTGCGAACTAATAATAAATATTAAAAATTGACCTGGTTTTAGCTTTTTGGAAATATTAGTTCAAAGTTTCATATTTAAACTTACGCTTCGAACTCGTGATAAAAGTGCCCAGGTTTTGTCTTAATAAAGAAATATTTAACTTGATATCGTTACTATTAAAAATTTCTCGGAACTTCGTTTCTACACACAACCTCATATCTCCACGAGATTAAAAAACCTCAAATTCCCTCCGGCAATAAATAAAATTACGTCGAATCTTTATTTCGTAGACCGTGAAAATACGAAATGTGAAACCATCGTCGTCTCTTTATATTACAGTCTTGAAACGGTAAAATTTTCTTTATCAAAATCTACATAGTCAGGAAAAATAACTATTTCACAGATTCGCGAATAATTATAAAACCTCTGGAGTCACGATGAGGGGGAATGCGTAAGTTTCGCGTGATTTTCACCTGAAATCCAATCAAAATCTCGCGAACGCGGGCCAATTACGAGAAAAAAAAAAAAAATGCTCGGTCACGAGTGAACCGGTAAAAACTAACGGTTGCTGAGAGAACACCTCGAAAAAAATACGGCTGTACGCCGCAGCGAGATGTTAGATAAACGGCAGTCCTCGATCGAGATGAACGGGCAATAAGGGAAACCGGGTCAGTAGTCAGTAACGTTTTGCTTTCAACGATGAATCTGGGTTAGTGAAACCTGCAGTCGTTACCAGCGACTCCTAATTCCCCCCGAAATGAAAGAGCCGTTCGAATTTATTAAATAAAAGCTGACATTTCGATTATGTCACGTCAAACGATAAAAATTTGTTGAAATAACATAGAGGTGTATGATAAATCACTAATTACAGTTACTTATTTAGACTGTACATCAGCTCAAGGTTCATTCACGATACTGAAAAGAGATTTTTGACTTCTCAAAAATTATGGTCATTAAAATTATGAAGCTCGAGATCGTCATTTATTACAACAAAGATGGAATATCTATTGCGAGAGGTGCAGTTATTCTTTCGCTCTTATTCTTACGGATAATAAGAAAAGTTTCTCTTCATTTTCTGAGGGATCTTTTCTATTCTTTGGGTTATTGAATTTTAAACGCGACTTCCTCACCGAACTTCTGATAATTTATCACGATGTGAAAAGTCAGGAGCTCGCGCGATAGTGAATAAAATGTTCGGAGATGTTTAATCGTCTGAAAATTTATTGACCGTCATGTTGTCTGTTGCAGAAAGTCAAGACAAAATGTATAACCGTGAATAATATAGATTTTTATTAAATAATTCGTAGAGAAGGATATTTAAAAGAATATGATAAAAAAACTTATTTACATTTTGAGATGCTCTTTTTATATAATACAGTAAAAAAATATTGCTTCAAGGTAAAGTCAAGTCTCATTCTCAAGTCACAGAAACAATTTCATTTAGAAACTTATTCCGCGGAGAGCCGTTTTTAACGAAATCACAGAGCACTAATCTCAAAATCGGTTGTAATGGAAATTCTTGGAAAGAGAAACCGCGTTATTGCGCGTTGTAAAAAGCACGTGACGGTCAGAGAGCACATACGAATTAAAAGCAAAGCTCGGAATACGTTCTAGCAAGGAACGGGGAACTTTTTTAATAACATTTCCCCATGAGAAAACTCGTACTCGCCGCGCGATTTCATTTGTCAATGATGGAAATACGCGTCCACGTCGCCGTTCATCCGGTCTGCCACTAAAAGAGAAATTTTTTGAAAGGCCACCGAAAGCGTGTCTCCCTTATTTCACCAAGCGGAGTTGTCGAATCGAATCGAACGAATAAAAGTAATATGAGAAAACCATCTTCAGAGTGTTTTCAGATGATACTGCTGAGAAGATGTAATATACACAAGATTTTCATATAAAGTGTTCCCTTTAACAAGTTCTATTGAATCTTTGCAGCCATACGAAAGTTAATAAAAGTTATTAAATCTTTATAGTATCATACGTAAGTTAATAAAAAGTAACTTGCATGTAAATATTATAATTATTTAGATAGCATATTTTGTTCATTAAATTATTTATATAATATTATATAATAATTTATAATAATAATTATTTATTTATTCTAATGTTGTAATTTTAAAAAGTCTTACAAACATCCAATTTTTTCATCGTTGGAAATAGTTTCATGAAAACATTCTTGCATGAATGATTATAATCATTTATAAATATTATCATTCATAATATATATGGTATTGTATATTTTGTATCATTAAATTATTTATATAATATTATATAATAATTTATAATAATAATTATTTATTTATTCTAATGTTGTAATTTTAAAAAGTCTTACAAACATCCAATTTTTTCATCGTTGGAAACAGTTTCATGAAAACAAGAGAATAAATAATCATGACACTGTGCTACATTCCGTGAAATAAATGAGATTAAACATTCCAGCGAGCGTCCAGCACGATCTTGTTGAAAAACGAAATCTTTTTCATTGATCGATTCCGATTTCTCTTTTCATATTTAAGAGAAATTCATGACAAATGATTCGTTCGCAATGTCAAATACGAAACGGAATATGCTCGCTGTCAAAAAGCATTAGCTATGAAATTTTTGAACAGTATAACACTTTTCTACCGGAATATTTACGAGTCTCGGACATTTCTATGAAGTATGTATTTCTGGAATTCTCAGTTTCCGGCCTCGAAAGACAGGAATATGTTTCGAGTTTCTAATTTCCAACAGCTAAATAATTCTAACACTCTACCGAATGTAAGTGCCATTGGAATGACAAATAGGTTCAAGTTCTCGATTTCTATTTAAAAATGGTTCTTTTATACATTAATTCTGAATGATCAACATACTTTTAATTTTCGTACTTTAATTATCAAACTCTCCACAAAATAACACGTTCTCTACATTCTCTGCTACCATGACGTACTATGAAAGAACATAATTAAAAAAAATATATAATATATAAATAAATTTTTATTTCAATCCCACACACGACGATTTACAATTTAGCGATTATGCTTTTATTCTTTAAATCATTATTTCCTATTTTCTGATTGAAATAAATGTTTAAGCAAATATCTTCCAAACTAAAAAATATATAAATCGACGATTTTAATTAATCGAATGCAAATATTACGAAGCGCCAAAGGAATCTGGACAGTCGCGTGACACGAATCGACGCGGCCACGTCCATCTTGCCAATTTCGAAACGAGAGGATCATGTGCGACCGGCGTCGCATACTGAATGGGAAGAGCAACAGGACGTAGTGAAAGAACTTTCTTCGCCAGCGAGTCGAACACACGGTGTTGGTCTTGGTCTCGGTCAGTCTGACGTCTTCGTGGAAGCGCGGTGAAAGCGTCTGCACCACGTCCGCTCGATTTACTGCAGCCTCTCTGTCATATCTAGGGGCAAAAAGGAAGAAGAAGAAGAAGAAGTAGAAGTAGAAGGAAAAAGATATCGAACGAAAAGAGTGGAAGGCGATAGAATGCACCATCATGGAAAATTCAGTGAATACATAGAGCGTCTAGGAAATTTCGTCGACGAATGGGAAGACCTACCGTGACGTTTCACTGCAGTCTCTAACCGGAAGATGATGTTCCGACGAACCGTATCGCGGGAAACATGGACCTTCGGCTCGATCTTGTTACTTTTCGCGCACGTGGCCAGTTTGAACGTGAAGTTTCTACAAAATAACTCATTGACCACGTCGAATTTTAGTGTAAGTAGCAATTGGACAGTGAAATTGATTTGTAGTGACTACGAGTGATTTTTAATGGATGTTCTTCTGATGAAGTTGCTCTAAAGTGAAGAGTTATTCTCGAACTTGTGGAGGAGTTTGCGTAGAGTGTTTGTGAGGAAAGGGGAGAGGAACTTGTTTTTAATATTTTGATGGAAACATCTAATGGAGGATGGATTCATCTTCTACAACACTTGCTGTTGATGTTACTTGAGATTTTCTTTCGGAAGACTTTGTACAACGCGAATGTTTTGGCACGCGATCGAGGAACACGAATCGAAGAATTACATACTATATCATGTACATTTGAGTTGTTGTAAATTTTTTTATTTCAAAAGACTGCGTGACATTTTGAAGAATAATTTCGAATATTTCAATAGATATTGGAATGAATGATGTAATTGAGAAATGTTCACGAAATTCAACGATAAGTTTCTTTTACACTTATTATTCGGTTTATTGTAAGTTTTACCTCTGAAATTACCTCTTTGGGTAACGTGTTCACGAATATTTTATTGCTAATGAACTGTAATTTTCGATCGTCCTTTTATACTTATATCGCTCTTATTGAATTGGGTTGGTTCGTGTAGAATCGAACAGACCTTGATCCATAATTCGGACCGTGTCACTTTCTCTGATGTTTCTTGCTTATTTGAAATGGAGAGTGCGGATACGGTTGAAGAGTGACCAATACATTTCTTTCAGATAACCAATTCGATCCGCAATCGAAAGGGCAAGTTCCTGTTTGACGAATTATTCGGCCTTGACATAAGTAGCACTCTGGATGACGATGATCCTGTGTCGAGGAATTGTACCTGCGGTACGTGTGTATTTTATTTTCGTTCTTTTCTGAATTTATAAATTGCAATTATTTATAAATTGCAAATCAGACAATAGATTTGCAGTGAAAGAATTGGAAAATAACTATTATTTTTAAAATATACGATAGGATCTTTTAATCCTATTGTAATTTGAGATAACGAGAATATTATTGGAAATTTGTCAGGAAACATTAGAATACAATTTTCGACTATTTTAGTAATTAGAAATATAAAAAGTTGCGATATTATAAACTAGACGATTTTATCATTTAAATTAAAACGCATGACAGAAAAGATCTAAATAGAGAAAAAGAATTTAAAACTTTATTAAGAACTTTATTAAACATCTAACTCGAGTATAAACCTCATGTATTGAAGTACTCTTGCAACAAAAATAACGATACTGAAACCTAGGTATATTTTAAATCCACTCACCAGAGGATTTAAAATATACCTAGAAACGACAATTTCACCAGCGTGAATCTCCACTGGCAACAAAAAAGAGAGAGAGAGAGAGAAGAAGAAAAGTAGAAAAAAAATAGAGAAATAGAGAAAGAGATCCACTTCTCTCGAACTAGTTTTCCGCGTGCGTTCCACGTCTCTTTCTCTTCGGCGTGAAACGAAAGTGCAATCGAAAAGAATCACTTTCCCCCATGCCACTTTGCAAACTTATTACGTCAGTCTGACGGAGTTCACACTTGACCACGTACCAGTGTAATAACGTCAGCCAGTACGTATGATTGCGTGCTAGGCTAACCGATGTAACAGTCTACACAGTAGAAAGCGTTCCTCCGCCATTTCCGGCTTCTCTGCATGTAACGAGTAATAATGAACGATGAATTGCCTTTCAGAATGCGGCATATCGAATCAGGAGGACCGAATCGTCGGTGGACGACCAACAACACCGAACAAATATCCGTGGGTGGCCAGGCTCGTGTACGAGGGTCGCTTCCACTGTGGTGCCAGTCTCGTTAACAATGATTACGTTATTACCGCTGCTCACTGTGTACGTAGGTAAGTTCTTTATTTCGACATTTTCATTCACGCGTTTTCAGTTGGTCGCTTCCTTTCTTTTCGTGAAAATTTTGTTATCGCACCGGCACTCGGAAAAAATTGCATTTGTCACGGAGACATTTCTGTTGTGTTTACATTTAACGCAAATTGGATACTTCCCGCTGCTTTCACCCTTTTCAATTATTCCACCGTTGAGTAGACCAGCGATAATTGAATTTATTGTAACGATATAATATTTTATTGAATTTATTGCAACGATACAATATTTTATATTGAAATAATAACGAAAGATATTACGTGAAAATTTTGTATGCAAGTACAGGTGTCTCTGTACAAATTAAATATTTTTCGCTGCTTTGATTTTTTAATTACCTGGAACAATTTCTTATGCAGTATAGTATTCGTCGATACAAGAGAGAGATTTAATGATAAATTGGTGACAAACTAGTGATATTTAAAAAAGAAACAGAATCTTTTATTAAAAGTAATTATGTTATAAGTAGGTAAGTTTTTTCCATTTGCGTGGAATTTCGTTGCAGGAGAAAGCAATTTGCAGTTTCTGTTCTATTTTCCTTTTCCCATTAAAATTCTTCTTGTGGCTTTCAAAAATGTTTAGACATTTATTGTTATGTGAAAAAAGTTTACGTACTGAGAGATGTGTTTATATTTAATTCAGGTGTACATTATTTTCTAATAGTGTCATTATTAATCTATAGTAATTGACTAACATAGTAATTAACTAAAAGTGATCCTAAAAGAAAATTATTCACAAAAGTTTTTCAATATAAAATGATGAACAAAAATGGTCGTTAACGATTAAAAATTTCTTTTACGAGTCACACTGTCGTTATACCAATTTGTTCAAGCTAACAAGAAAAAAAAACAATTATTTCACCGTTTGAGGATTCCAGAGTTTCAAAAATAAACGTATAAAATTTCAATCTGCTCGCTTCGACAGAGAGAAAGAAATAATATCTTCTCTCTGATATTTCACCTGATAGATTTCCAACATTTTAATCTCCGGTTGATAAAACAACTTTCTGGAATATTTCAGATATTTCCATTTACTCGTTTTACTTGTTTTTGATTAATTTGTTTTTAATTAATTTTACTCGTCTCTCCAGGTTAAAACGGTCGAAGATCCGCGTGATACTCGGCGATTACGATCAACACGTGAATACCGACGGAAAAGCCATAATGAGAGCTGTGAGCGCTGTAATTCGCCACCGAAACTTCGACATGAATTCGTACAACCACGACGTTGCCCTGTTGAAGCTTCGAAAGTCTGTGAAGTTTTCCAAAACTGTGAGACCAGTATGTCTACCTCAAAAAGGTAATGAATGGTAATAAAACATTTAATTCTTCTTGATAGAATTACTACTAATATCAGACTGTATCAGATAAAAGTACAAAATTTCATATTTTGTACATATCTTTGTATTTCATAAAAATTTAGTGATAACTCGACAAACCTCGCAAATAATTCAAATTAAACACTCTACGTTGCCAGTTCTGAATTTTAATAACCATCCAAACGAAATTGAAAAGATACAGTGGGTTATATTAAAAATTTTATCATTTTTGCGACTGAAGGCGCAGTGCCACGCATTTTCATCGAGCGTAGCAAAGAAAAATCAACTAGAATAATTGAAATGAAAAATTTAGAAGAGAAGAGAGAGAGAGAGAGAGAGAGAGAGAGAGAGAGGACAACAAATTTAAGAAATAAAATTGGACAGTTTAAATGAGATAGATCGATTGATTCCTACACTAGAACTATCAACGATTAAACATAAAATTTTTATCAGAAATATTAAAGCAAAGGGAATGGAAACATTTTATAATACGATAGAATTCAGAATCTTTCATTTGCGAAAAATTTTTTAAATCTTTGAAAGTGCGTCTTACATCTACTATCTACTATAGTAAGAATTATAAATTTCGAATCTTGTTTCTCTTCGTTTTCGCGAATTTATGAAAATAATTCCAGATAGTGATCCGGCTGGTAAAGAAGGCACCGTGGTAGGCTGGGGTCGTACATCGGAAGGTGGAATGCTTGCTGGACAAGTGAACGAGGTCCAAGTGCCGATATTAAGTTTGATACAGTGTCGTAAAATGAAGTATCGGGCGAATCGAATCACGGAAAACATGGTCTGTGCCGGTCGAGGCAGTCAGGATTCTTGTCAGGGTGATAGTGGTGGGCCTCTGCTCGTACAGGAAGGCGACAAACTCGAAATAGTTGGTGAGAAATTAGCGCAGCATCCTGTTTATCTCACAACGTTCGAAATGCCAAGTATTTAAAAAAATTGCATAATTTCTCATCTCCGTATTCTTGTGTACTTTTGTTTAGAGCTGCAGCAAAACTAAACAAACAAATAGTAAATTGATATTTTCAAGTATATAGTGCTGTTTTAATTATTCTGTATATCTTATCTTTTATTCTGTATTTTCTTCTGTTTTAATAAGATATATTTGTTACTTACTTAGAGCCATAAATATCTGCCTGCTTTAGTATTATTTCTGTTAATTTTGATTTTCTTCGTCAGGGATAGTGTCCTGGGGCGTTGGTTGCGGTAGACCGGGATATCCTGGAGTATACACCAGAGTAACTAGGTACCTGAACTGGATTAATACGAATATGAAAGAAGGATGTATATGTACAAGTTAAAGAAGATTGATCGATCATCAGAAACTACAGATGTACAAAATAATTGAACAGGAAGCAATATTTTATAGAAACTTTCACGAAATTATCGTGAAAGTTGATATAAAATATACTAATTGGTATAAAACGTAGGAATATTTTAAAACTTCACAATTAACTGTGACATATCTTTTCGATTATTATTAATTCAAGCGTATCTTTCCATCCAGTGAAAGAATTATTTAATAGAAAGGAATCGTTGTCAACAATTGTGATTTCTTATTTCTACAACAATAAGTATATCGTAAGCGATCGAATTTTTATACTATTTTCTATCCTGTATATAATTTATTATTATTAATAAAGCTGCGATATTAGAATAATTATTTAATAGTGGTAAACAAAGAAATTGAAAAGTATTTAAATTTTAATGTTATTAAAAAGCAATGATTAATTTTAGACGAATTCATATTATCTAGACGAACTTTGTTGACTGTAATAAGTTGTTAAGTGCTCGAATAAAAATTAAATTTATTTCTCGAGACTTCTTCTTCTATAATATAATTAACTGCGAAATATAATATATATTGAATATTGTGTAATTCGAACTTCGAACTAGTAACATACCTTTTGTTTGTTTGCATGGATGGGAGCCCGAACGTTGCTGGAATAATTATCAGTAACGGTTTTCTGTCGAACGTTTAAATTAATGAAGCTAACATTCTGCTGAAATCAGGACGACATGTGCATTGATGCACCGTACCATATTTCAGTCTAATACTGAATGATGTTACGTTTGCTGTGTAAATGTAAGTAACATATCCAATCCTAATTCAACGGCTTCGCCTGAATATTGGCACTGTATTCAAAATGGATTTCAATTTTCAATTATTCGCAAATTAAAATATTTACTTTCTAAATTATTATTACTCTGAATTATGGTAATGGTCGAGTTAGTCTCAATTGTTAGCAGCGGAATTAAAAATTTCATATTTTCTTACTATCAAAAATATACCTCTCAATGATTCTTGATACACACCTTGTCAATAAAAAGTGCGAATCGCCAGACAAAATTTGTTATTGGCATGTTTAAAAAAACCTTTCTCCCGTTTTGCTCGTAAATGTGACGTCATTCGACGACTATTTCTGAGAAAAAGAGGCATCGTTAAAAGTGAATTCTTGTCGATGGCACCGTAAAAAAAAATCTTACCTCACGCTCCTACCACGCATTTCAGATCGCAGATAAGTAGCAAACAACGATTAAATATATCGTAATTTAGTCGAAAGTGGAAAAACCAGACCTCGACAGACGCATCGAACTGTTTTATCTCTATTTCGAACCGACGGCGTGTTATTGGTACAAAATACTCGTGGTTCAACGGTACCGAATGACGCGCCGGTATGTACAATAAAAGTTTTGCATATAATAAGATACAGATTGGTGAATTTGCATAATATATACGAGGCACTGATTTTTGGGTGCGTCTTGAGAGAAAAATATTTTTCCCTTGAGCGTCGCAATGTCATGTAAATAGATGGGATTAAATAAAATCTCGTAGGACAAATAAATTAATGACAAGTCTATAAATCTTGTAGAGGGGATTAAATGGCACGCAATTATTTTTAAATTACTAAAATTGGATATCAATAAATAGTTTTTGATTACTTAAATGGACCGTGACGTATTGATTTATGTAACGATATTTTCCGGAAATCTGTGATTTTTCTAATAAAATATTTTAGGGAGCGTCGAATATTCCATGCAGTTTTATTTACTTTAATACGTTCAAGTTTCCCACAAATCTGCAAAAATATCCACCACATTTCTTAGTAATTTCAATAACTGTGCCAAAAGTAGAAACTCTTTTACGTTTTTAAGAAAACTTGAAGGTATAAAATAATTATATGAAATGCATATAATTATCGTACAAAATATTAAATACAAACTATCACTAGTCAAAAATATGAATTTGCATAGAAATTCACAGTCTGGTGATATTATAATGTCCAGTAGGTGTGACCAGGTTCGCACGGAACGAGAAGAGAGAAAATTTAACAAAACGAAACTGCAGTGATCGATGAAAATCGTTGAAAAGCCCGGCGTGTGACCCTGATGACGGTCAATAACAGTCATCGGTAATTCGACCCTGAACGTGAACCCGAACTGGTCAGGTACTGTCCAGTCGCCGACCAGTCGGTCGTGCCCTCCTTCTCTTCTGGAATAGCAATTACATACTTCTTCGACCTGAGTCGTCCTCAGTCGACGTGGGACACTGGCGACAGTAACTCCCAGCCGGGGACATGTTGGTAACTCGTTCCTGACAGTGGCCGCGCAGGCGGATCCTTCGTCAATAGAGAATCCTTCCTGGTGGTACGTGACGCGTGAAACTTCGCACGGATAATAAACGCGGGCTGAATTTGATCACGGAAAATGAGGTTCTCCCGGTGCGTTGGATTATTGGTCGCCCTGTCTCTGGCCTCAGGAACACGTCAAGTAAGATATCGTCTGCTCGATAAAATTTCCATCGATCGCGACATTAAAATTAATAGAAATGAAAATGACAAGTTCTAATGCGATAGAAAATGGAAATTTTGGAATTGGAAAATTGTAGAATCATTTCAAGGAGTTCAATATTTTTTTTTTTTTTTTCTTAAGATTCGTGGTAACTGCGTAGATTTAGTGGATTTGACGGAAACGGAAGTGTGTGATGATCCGTTGCATGAAAATTTAAATACTTAGTGCAAGCAGATTGCGTACGGTTTGCGGATAGTTAATAATTGAAATTAAGACATTCTTTCGTGTTTAAAGGAGGAATGTTAATTTATATTGGATAATAACGACGTTCAGCTTACATTTTCGTGAATTTTCAGGCAACTACTTTCGGCGAGAAGGTGAAGAACTTCTTTGGAATTTTTGGTAACAAACCACCGTCTGCCTTGGAAGCACCTGGACCATGTTACTGCAGTGAGTGAAACTTAAATTCTTCGTCGTGACATTCGTCAACGAATTATTACTTAATTTCAATCAATCGTCGTTCGTAAATAATTCAATACAATATTATTGAATATTAATACTGATGTTAAGCATATAAACATGTTGTTTAATACACGTAAATATCAGTGTAAGTGTATTCTTAATAAATGCTAATTATTATTTTATCTTTCATTACCGTTAACTACGTTTAAGGAAACCTGGCCTAAAGGCTACTAACACGTTTAAACTGTTCAAACTATTAGGCTGTGGTTTGCGAAACGAAGAAAGTCGAATAGTCGGTGGTCAAACGACTCGCATGAATGAATTCCCATGGATGGCCCGGCTTTCGTATTTGAACAAATTTTACTGTGGCGGAACGTTGATTAATGATCGCTACGTTCTCACTGCGGCTCACTGTGTTAAAGGGTAAGTATTCAAAAACAGACACATGCAAACAATTAAATCTCTGTATCACGTTTGATTTGCACATTACTACAAATTACGGAATTATATATTTTGAGGTTTCGGTACATTCGTTTACCAGTATATTGTTGCATAATTTATTTGATCAACAATGAATGTGATATGCTTTTTATTTTTTAAATTACCTGATGCTTACTTGTGAAGAAGAATTTTCTGAATACTAACACGACGAACATTTCAATGTTAATAGAGCGGCAAATATTTCAGAAATCTCAAATATCGTGAAGCTAAGTACTTGTAATTTTGTTCACAAACAATATTCAAAATATTGCAAGGTTGATAGAGGTAAAATAAAATTCTAGTTTTAAAGAGTTGGAACTTTAATTTAAGAAAGGTCTCTGATTTAGATTACCAGCAATGATTTGATTCTCCAGAGGAGCACGATCAGCTTTCCTAGTCCCGTTTTTAGGTTCATGTGGTTCATGATCAAGGTTACGTTCGGTGAACACGACAGGTGTACCGAGACAGGGGCTGAGACCAGATACGTGGTCAGAGTGCAAACTGGTGATTTCAGCTTCCTAAATTTCGATAACGACATCGCTCTTTTACGGCTGAACGAAAGAGTACCTTTCGGCGACACTATAAGGCCAATATGTCTGCCATCCCAAAGAGGTACGTTCAATCTTTTCTTGTAATACAATATAATATTCTTATAATAAAAGTTCTTACAATATAATAAAAATTAATATTATAATATTTATAACTATAATATAATAAGAATTTTTACAATATACAATATTATGTTATTAGTGGGTTAATTTTATCATTAACATTATTAGCAACTAACAATCAACCACTTTCTCAAGAAACAAAATGATTATTAAGCTTGCGAGACGTGCGCAAGTTTTGCAAGTAATTTCTAATTTCTTGAAATAACATATTCATTGTAAAATAATAATAACCGTCAGAACTGCCGCCTACAACAGCAATTTCACTGTCACTGTCAGTTTATTAATTTTGGTAAGTTATACGAATTGCACGAAGGTAGGTATTGAATTTAAATCATAAATTTTTACTTTCCTTTATTAAAATCTTCCTATGAAATTGGAAAACACTAAGTTATTTCTCGTTTGAATTTCTTGATCGTCGAAAATGCTTGACTAATGTTGAAATCACATCTGTGGCATTTAATCAAACTTTAGCAACGATCAAAATTAGTCAACTTTTTCGAGATCGTTCCTCTTATCGAAGGGAAGTGCGAACGAATTCCTACCGTTAGACACCGCCAAGCATTTATAGACGTAATAAATTCATACGTCAACTACAGTCATCTCGACTTTAGCAGTGTGCCATTTAACGAGTTCAAGTCTATGAGATATCGCTGCATTAATTTGCCAATTACAAGCATAAGCTTTCACAACGGAAAAATACGAACGATCACCTTCTGAAATTATAGCATCACTGATACAACAATATCGAAACAACAGCTAGTGCAATAGTATTAAAGCGAAACGATCGTACCGAAAGAAAAGATCAATCCTCTGTAACATCGTGTAACTTGAAAGCGTTATTTATTCACATATCTGTATTTCGAAGATGCAACATACATATCATTATAATTTATATATTAAACGATTCGTCTTTTATTATTTATAACAATTATCGTCAAAATGTACCATTGACGTAATAATCCCTTTTTCCTACATGAATACATCGTCGCGTAACTTGAGCGAATAGTTGTTGCGTTATTTATTGACTGATTTATCGCGTGGCTAAATTGCAGGTAGAAATTAGTCAATATACGGGTACGTTTCGCGATATTTGTTCCGAGTCTACGAGTGGATGCAAGAACGCGTCACTGGAAAATTGCGTAATTCGTGTCAGGCATCTACTCAGGTGAAAAGTGCAAGTGGATGAAAACGTATGATTCGAACACGAAACGTCCCAGCTGGCTGTGACACAAGTAGTCACATTGCAATTGCAATCTGGCTCTTGTTCTTGCTGTTCCGATATACACTGTAGTTTCCTCGTCGTTGCGTAGAATATATACGGGCTACGTTAATGCTTCTAGATAAGGATTACACTGGAACAAAAGCAATCGCGTCTGGTTGGGGTACGTTGCACGAGGAGGGAAAGCCATCTTGCCTGCTGCAGGAAGTCGAGGTACCGGTTATGAGCCTTCAGGACTGCCGCAACACAAGCTACAGTCCGCGTATGATCTCTGATAACATGATGTGCGCTGGATATCTCGATGGCCAGAAAGATTCTTGTCAGGTAAATTCTAATTTCCTCATCGACAGCTATTATGGATAATGGACGAAACTTTGGCACTTTGGAGAGCATTGAGCAAAATTTGTTTCATGACTCGCGTTTCTCGAAGATTGGAATTTTCTTGCAAAAAAAAAGGAATATTTTTTTTTCAATCACGCCGTCAAAGAATTGCACGAGATGGAAACAAACTTTTTCTTGTTTAAAGGGTGACAGCGGAGGACCGCTCATAGCCGAACGCGAAGACAAGAAATACGAGCTCATAGGTGTAGTATCCTGGGGAAATGGATGTGCTCGGGCAGGGTATCCTGGTGTTTACACAAGAGTCACTCGATACATAGACTGGATGGTTTACCACTCGCGAGAGGGATGCTTTTGCGAACAAAATTAGGATCGGAGTTGCGGAAAGCAATAGATTTTTCTCTGTATTATATTAATTATCCTTGTAAAGAAAGAACTGCACAGGAATAAATACAAGTATTTCTGCTTGTATTAAATATTCACGTGGAAAATAATTTCTACGCAAAAAATTTATTGACTTTTGACAAATATCATTTTGGAAGAGAACATACTCAAATGTAAGCGATGTCCGACTCGAACCTTTATTTAAGTAAGAATTACTTGAAGAGCATGTGAAAAATGGACAAAGGTTTGTGGTTTGCCGCAGATTATTCGACACTCTCATTTATCAAGTCAAATGTATCATAAAAATTAATAATTAACAGTTTCTTAAACAACACACATTTCACTCAGTCGTTTCGAAAGAATAATCAAATGATAACTTTCTGCGATCACTCGAGATTTTAAAAGTTACTCAATTGCTTCAATACAAAACTTTAACCGATATTTAAACCTCAAATAAAGAAAAAATGAAATAATTAATGAAAAAAAAAAAAATGTCGAGCTTATAATTAAACAACATGTCTGAACGTGAACTTCTATTGTTTGAGTAAGAAATCGTATGAATCAGTTTCGTATTAAATATAATTCTCAAACTTCGACAATTCACGAAAAGCAGAGGTGATCAATTCGATCAGCACGACTCAATATATACTCGATCTGAACTCGACGGAAACGATTGCATTTAGCAAAGCTCTGTACATACACATGTGCACAAAGATAGGGAGGGAGGGGGGGCGCGTGTTTGCTCTTCAAGTCGTATGCAAATGAAAGCTTACGATCGGATACTATACGTGTCAGGCGTATTCCATTTCCATGAATTGGCCCATCGTACGATGTCTGAAACAGCCTAACGGTATCGAGCAACCGGTTACCGACCGGTTGTAATTCAAGCGAAACTGAAACGAGCAGAAACAAGATCGATGCCCATCGATATCGATAGGAACCGCACGTTTGTGCGTTCGACATTCAGAAAAAGAACCTTGTGTACTCTTCGAGATGCGGGTAACGATAATCCCGCTATATAAAACAAACCGACCGTTTAGTCGTGGCCAGTGTCGTTTCGACAGCCGAAAGAAAAGCCATGAAGCTACAAAGCTATTTCGTCGAATATCTCGTTTGTGGTTTGCTGTTGGTGCTCATCTCGACGTCCATTCACTGCAGTAAATTTAATTCATCTGTAAGCGATTGTTTCCTTTCTTTTTTTATCTGTGTCATATTGTCAGTCGACGATCAGACTGTGAATATTTATGCAAATTTGTATTCATGTTTATACAAACAGTGTATGATAAAGATAGAAAGTGAAATGTGGATGGAAAATTTTTCAACTTATAAAAACTACTGTATATTTTTAATAAAATACATTAAGAATCTACAATCTGTTTCAGATTTGACTAATTTAGCACAAAAATTGCATGAAAGTTCACAGTCAATTTAGACTCGATTCAGTTCAAATTTAAGTTTAGATCAATCCAAATGTAAGCGTACTTTAGGATTTGTCTGTTGCTTTCGTTAGAACGCGCAAGAAGACGAATTGGGACAGACGCGAGGCGTCCTCGACTTTCTGTTTGGCAGATTCAGAACTTGCGGCAATTGTCGTAAGAAGACGCTTTGGTTTTCTTCGTAGTGTAAATTAGAGAGTGATTTACACCTGATTTTCTAACTTGTTGTTTGTCATTTGCAGTTTGCGGAAGGCCAAATCGACCTAGTGAAACGAGATTCCTCGGTGGAGAGTATACAAAGACTCACGAATTCCCCTGGCTCGCGAATATTCGTGTGAAATCGAAATTACTTGGCAGTGGTGCTCTAATAAACGATCGTTACGTTTTATCCTCGGCTAGTCCATTTATTGGGTTCGTAGCGAAAATAAAAATGATTTATTGTCATCTAGTTAATTAAAAACGACAACTTGATGTTGTTCGTAGTGTAACCACGCCAGAAGTAAAAGTATCCTTTGGAGAATACGATCGATGCAATTTGGATATATCGTCGACCATCGTCAGCGTTGAATCTTTGATTTTGTATCCAGAGTATAATATGGAATCACAAGCTCATAACTTGGCGCTCATAAAATTGAGCCAACCGATTAAATTCGACAGAAGAATATCGCCCATTTGTCTGCCAAATCCTGGTAAATTTACAATTAATAATGATTTGATTGAGATTAAATTCGATCCTTCGCGTGTTGTAGAGTTCAACATTATTAAAATGTGTGTTACATTTTTCAGGTTCTACTTATCTCGGACAGGTTGGAACTTTGGTTGGATGGACGTTAAGCACAGGAGAGGACACGAACAATAATCAAACTTGCCGGCCGCGAAAATTAGGCCTTCCAATTTTGGGACGCGAGGAATGTATTGGATCTGGCGTAAATTCCATGAACTTCCACGACGATTCAGGCTGTGTTGGAGTGTTAGGTGGAAGCTCTGTTGTATGCGAGGTATATTAACTTTAAAACTTCTTCATCGTCGTTTATATAAGTCGATACTCTCTAATTAAATACATTAAATATAAAGAAACTTTTCGCTCGAGTGCACAAAAGATATATTACCTTTTTACCTTTTCGTGATAAAATTTTGCAACGACTTTTATGCATAAAATATATTTTTCAGAACGATGTAGGTTCTTCGGTGCAATACCGCTCGTATGCGGGAGTGTATGATCTAGTCGGTACGTACATTATTTACGATAACATTATTTCTCAATTTTTATAAGTTTATTCGAATAGCCATAATCGATAATTTTGCCGCTGTATATGTTATTACATATAAATCGTATAAACTTTTTAGAAATGATATTATGTTATACATGTGTGTAAAGTAGTACAAGACTTTTTATTTTATAACAGGTGTAATTTCGGACATAAACAAATGTGGCAGCACTCCTGCTATTTCGATATTCACAAGAATCGGTCCACATTTAAATTGGATATTACAACAAACCAAAAATGCGTGTTATTGTTCAAAATAATAGATTGTTGCATTACAGCAAGTTGCTCTATATTATACGTGCATTGAACTATGATCTACTCTCTTTTGTAAATAAATTATTATTTATATTGTCACTCTAAATTTCTGAAAAAAAAACATGTAAAGTCATTATTAAATGAGGAAACATTCATCATTTCGATCAATAATCTTTTCACAATGAAAAATATCCATGTGAAAATGTATACGTACAATAATGTTCAATTTGTTGTACGAAATTTATTACATATTCGATGTCGGAACTTACAATAATATTTTTATCGTATATGTGTGTACAAGTGGACGGTATTTGCAATCGTGACAAATTAATTTGGTACAAGTTTCGATGAATATACAATAACTCATTTGAATGGTTCGGGTTTGATATACATAGATAGATATAACTATAAACACCTGAATATTTTGTGCACTGAGAGAACTTAAATCTAGTACATACACATACATAAATAGTATTGCTTAGATATGTCTCACACTAATGTTAATGCATTCGAATTTTCGAAATAACGAATGTGTGACACAGAATTATAAAGTTTTCCTTAGAATATAACATTTAGTCACATGCTGTGTTGAAAATAAAAATTAGCATTAGAATATATTAATACTGCAATATACAATATATATATATCATCGAAGGAACTGTTTGCAAAAACGTATCATAAAATTCTAGTGTTACTTCTCGTACGCTTATACAACGCTTTTGTGAACAAATATAACAACCGGTGGAAAAAAAATCAATAAAATAAAATTAATTAAAAACTAATAAAAATAAAAAAAAAAGAGAAAAAAAGGAACGAGACATTACACGAATCATGTTTGATATTGTTTGCATTCAGCATTCTTTAAAAAAATAATTGAAAGCCTAGATATATTATGTAAATAACATTTTTTTAATCAGTACTTCATCGATCTATATTAATATTTACATTCATCATTGCTTTCGATTTGGTATAACAATTTAATTCAGTTTTTTTTTAAATGTATATTATTGGAAAATATTGAAATTATTCTCTGAAATATAGATTACAATATTGGAAATATATTACGCGTATAATGTTTTTTCGTAAAATAAATTTCAACTCCGAAAACAGATTCATGTCAAATAGTAAATTAAAATTTTTGATATATTCAAAACTGTAAAACTACGTATTCTTAATTATATAAGATTAATATACAGTACAAGTTCAAAATTAATTACATATCCGAAAATAAATAAGATTAACATTCTTCTTTTCATATAATATCAATATAACGAAAATAAAAATAATTTTTTATTGTACTTGTAATGAATTAAGACACTAAATTACAAGTAATATTGAAAAATCATTAAAAATAAAAACATATAAATCGAAAATTTAAAAATCTATCTATTGTAATCTTGATGTTATATCATTTAGTAATAGTGAACTCTAACGTGATAACAATTAGTGGAACACTAATAAAGAATCAATTTGTCAAAAATAAACTCATATTATAATGGAAATATACTTGAATACAAAATATGTTACACAAGTGCTATTATACAGCTTTAAAGTTGGATACATGCATTAATATATGACATGGGTCACATTTGCATTACACTGTGATGTAACTGCTTCTTCTAGTGTACAATCTAATTTACGATAATTAGCAGTACTTGGTCGTCGTCTACCACGGCTGTTTCGTGATCTTCGTCCTTCTAATACAATAGCTAATATCTGCAATATTAAAATATCAAGACGTTAATAGCGAAATTCACAAGACGTGAATAAATAAAGCTATCTAAAAGAAAATAAACAAAATAGTCACTTACCTTTTGTTTATTATGATAACCAATGTACGCAGCTACTGAGATTAAAGAAACTACAGTGAAGTAAGTAAAAAAATGGGACTCTTCATCTGTCCTAATGCTATAATGAGGTATAATATCTCTCTGTTCAGACGGTTCTGGTATATGTTGATTTTGATCTGCTACTGTAAAAATATACATTGAATATAAACAAGAATATTAACATAAAAATATTAGAAATTAGAAAAGATTTTCATACATAGTTTTTTGTCTGTATCAATAAACTGATCAGTTCCATCACTTGGATCTGAAAGTAAGATATTATATTCAAATGCTTAATAGATCATATTATATTATAATATATTATATTATATTATATTATATAAGAGTGAAAAAATAAATATACTAAGTAAATCATACCAATAGGTAATTTGTCATTTTCCATCTGACTCCACTCATCTTCATTAATAGGATTTTGATGATCCTGCGTATTTTCTGATATTGTACTTGTTTTGACATCTTCATTAACATCATTTATATTTCCTTCAGCTCCATTATTTATATCTGGATTAGTTTTTTCTACTTTTTCATCAACAATTCTATCATCAGTGTTAGATGCAATGCCTAAATTTTCGGGAACATCAGCTTTCTCAACATTTGTTTCTATCTTTTTTTCTGTTGTATGTGTGACAATCTGCTGATGATTGTTACTATAGCTGTTGGTATTAGATTTAACAACAGGTTTAGCACTATTTTGCTTTTTTGGTATTAATAACACACTTACAGTGGAAGATTTATCTATTTTACTTTTAGTATTATCAGCATTTTCTTTTGACATTCTATTAAAAGTTTTATCTACTACTGGATTAAACTGTTGTTTTTCTGTCTCCTGATTTGTCTTTATGTTCGTACTCAATACATCTTCAGGCTCTTTTTCTAAATTCTTATTCATTTGTTTTGTATCATCAATATTTTTATTCCATGCTAGTATTGCACAAAGCGGAACAAATTTTCCTGACATATCGAAACATATTGAATAACATGTATGAGAATTATTCAAATGTACATGTGATAACAATGGTTCCACTTTTTTATATGCAAATTTAATATCCTTGATATTTTTACAAAACATAGTTTGGTCACTTTCTTTTTCTCCAGGCAAGAAATCATAAATATATGAGTAAAATGTAGTCACATTAGTAAGATACTTATAATGTTGACTAGACTGACAGACTTTGTATAGTGTATCATAAAATGCCAAACATAAAAAAGTATTCATGGACTTTAAATCATGTTGATAAGTGATATTCTGTCCTTCAGGATATGCTACATTATGACAATCTGCTATAATATTGTTTTCGTACAAAAATGTTGGTATTTTACAGGAGAATTCGGTATCATTTTTCATTACATTTATAATGTTTTGGGCTGTTGGTACACTTAGTACACTTGACACTTTCATGCAATAAAGAAAAAAAACAAACGTACTAAAACCGAAAAACGAACGAATTACGTTTTTTGAGTTATTCATTATTATTTTTTATGCTGAACCAATATTCTCTATAGCTTTTAATTTTTTTAACAATACTTCCAACAAATTTAACACTACAAGTATAATGTTTTATTCTTTGAGACTATAACGAACATAACCTTCCACAATCCAATTTACTTGACACAAACCCAACCACACATTTAATATCATAGAATTTTACGTATACGCCATCTTTCTTCGTGTTTGAACCTACATAACCTAAAAAGTCCATCTAGTAATTTTTATTTCATGTCACATGTAAAAATTTTGTAATAATAATAACGAAGACCAATACTGGTCTTATTATTTATTGAGCAGGAAACATCTTTATAATTATAGCATAATGATATTAATTTCTATTTTTAATAATGAGTAATTTGCCGAAATTAATAATAATATGAAAGAAAGAAATGAGAAAAAATTTACAAAGACTTTGCATTTGTTAGAAATATTAAGAATGATATTATAATTTAATTTCCGAATAATTCAAAATATGCCAAGTATAGAAATATTGATAGAAAATAAAAAAAGAAAGAAAATGCATTTGCCTCTTAAATGATGTACATAAGTTGTCACAAATAAAATGAAGCTTAATGTAGATATGAATTTATTTAGTTTTGAAAAAGACATGTTAGCTAGTGTTTTATTAAAACAAAAGTTTTAAATACAAAATCCTCGGTGGCATTGCTTATAATTTAAAAAATAAAAATGATAAATATCAAATATCTACCGGTAATATCATTCAAAAAATATAAGTTTATAAAAAATCCTCGATAGTATAGTGGTTAGTATCCCCGCCTGTCACGCGGGAGACCGGGGTTCGATTCCCCGTCGGGGAGGAGTTATTTTTTCTTTTTCTATTTAAATTTATATACAATGTACGATTATGAAATAGTATCAAATAATAATAAATACTTTCAGTAATATTACATTTAAAAATAGTCAAAAATTAAAATTTATTTTAAACTCAACTAATAATCTAATATTAAGTATTATGTTTGTAAACAGAAAAAGGAAAAGCTTTTATCTAATTAAAGTAAAAGCTTCCGATAAGAAATCGAATACATAAAATTAGTCTAACACTAATATTAATAATAATAGTAACAGTAAAGTACGATTTGTGAAGAATGGTAAAAATATATAAAGATGAAACTAATCCAGTCTTCTAATCAAATGCAATTATTATCTATTATTTTAGCAGTTAAAAATGAAACCATACTGAAACTTTCACCGTTAAGTTAATTTTTTATCACGTAGAGCATGCTTTGGATTTGAGAAGCTCGTTGTGCACTTATGTATCTAATGCATACCTTTGGAAATATTATAAAACATTATTGTTCCGCACAATATGTAATTTCTTCCTTATAGTCTAAAAAATACGAAAATCATTCTGACTCCGGAGATGGAAGAACAGAATTCAATACAGAAAGTAAATTAAAAGCCATCTTAATCACTTATGTTCAAACTTGATCCAAAGTTCCGGGAATCCAAACATTTCAAATTACAATTTTGGGATCCTGATTCGATTCACCATTATCAGAGCTGAGTTGAGAAACGAGTATTTCAAATTCGGGTCGGATCTGGTAAAATGGGTGAGTTCGAATGGATACTCGAAATATAGGAATAGTTGGGTAGACCGATTGCGTCAGGCGGGGAGTTTTCTCTGAAAGAATGAATAAACGTTTGTTTAAACTTGTCTCGTAAGTGTTCTTTATTTTTTGTAAAATTATACAGCCAAAATAATATCATAATTTACGATGCAAAAATTTAAAAACATATAGATATTCGCGTTTCTTTCTTGAACGACTCGTGGACATTTCGTTTCGTTACTAAATACGTGTATACCATGCTAAAATAATTTCGTAGTTGTATATACTTTGCTTGTTTCAATGTCGGTGTGTGATTTCGCGACGCGAGGTCTGAAAAATTATTCAAACACGATATACGCTTCCGTTCACGCGAAAACGCGCTTCAATCAACGAAACCCACTTAAACTATCTTATAAGTGTTCTTTATTCTTTGTAAAATCATACAGCGTAAGCGACCACAATCTACACAGTGTAGTCAAGCGAGATACAAGTGACATGATCGTTCAACGATCGGGCAAACGACGATCGAAGTACCGTTTTGCGTTTTTCACGATGTTCGTAGACTAAGAAACAAAAAAGAGTTTCCTTTCCTTTAATTTACATTATCCTTTTATTTTTACTTTTATGTATATATGTACTTTTATCTATATGTACTTTTGAGAGATAATCTTATTATTATTATTCGGCACTGATGTCGCGTCGTTCGCCCAACGAATACAGACACACACACACACACTTGCGAATTCAGGTGGCTCGAAATGCGCGAATTCTTTCGTAAAAATTTTACACAAGAGGCTCCTCTGCCGTCCCCCGCGTGATTTCGAGGAAAAAGAAGAGAAAAGGGGGGGGGGAAAGAAAAGGAACTTAACGTTTAACTCTGAAGATACAGACAAATGTAATACACGTACACCTAAGCCCTATAAGAAGAAAACTAGAATCCTCTGCTGGTTAATTATCTAAAATATAATTATGTATATTATGTGTATGTATTACCTAAACGATTATCGTGTGTTGCACTGCCTGGCAATCGAAATATCGAGCGACCGTATCATCAATTCATGATAGAACGACAGAAATAAAAATTGGCTTTTGTACAAATAGCTCTGTGGTACGTAAAATTTGATTTCCCTACTATAATATAGGTATATAATATACATACATATTTATATATTATATATATAATATATATAATAGCTAATAAATAATCCTTATTTAAATTTAATTAGTTAAATTCAATTAGTTAAATCCCGCTTTTTTTTTTTTTTTTTAAATCTTGACCTATATCCAACGCTTAAAATATTAAATCACTTATTGTATCTTAGGTTTTCTCATATCGTCCGCGATTTCTTTTTTTTTCTTCCAGAAAAGAACAAACTCTCCGTTCTTCTTCTCTCTCCTCTTTCGTATGTTATTTCGTTATCAGCTACTTTACCCTTATTTAATAATGATTTACGTTACGCGACGCCATGTACGGTAGTTACTAGTTGCATTTAAATCACCTGCTGCATGATTGCGAATAACTGGGAGAAAAGAAACATCCTTGCTACGTTGTGACCGATGTTGATCGTAAGAAATTTGACAATCGTGATCTTTCGTGGTAAGATAAATGCAAATGGCAAACACGTGGCCGAAGGAAACGCGTGACTCGAATGGATTCACGACGACGAGAATGGAGAGAATCGAGATTGTAAGAAACGTCTCCTTAGCAGGGCTAAACTTTGGAGCAGTGTTCTGTGGTAAACGTCCAGTTCAATAACTGATACATTTTCTGGATAATATTTAACGAATCAATGAATAATGAGACGAAAAATAACTATTCTTGGGACACGTAATGAAACAATAATTGAATTTCCTATAAATAATTGCAAAATTATTAAAGTGAGAAATAAGAAGTGATTTAATTTCATGTATTAAAAAATTATAAAAAAGAAAGATTGAAAGATACTAAATAAATGTTCGTTTTGGAAGAAATTCAAATTATTTTTAACAATTTAATATTTAAAGTTTGTTTCTTGGAGGTAACATGTAAACAATGTAAACGAAGTATAGCTCAAAATTAGTTACGCGAGATTTTAATTCACCCTTCATTTTAATTCAGCGTCACTAAAATACGTTCTCAAAGTTTAGCGACCCACTTGAGGATCACCCTCTATAGACACGTGCGATGTATAGGTACCTACGTAGGAAACGTGCATACGGAGCTGAATGTTCGCGATTATTTTCGTCTATGTTCCTGCGAGCGATGTTCCTTACCGCTAGTTTCTAATAATTCAGACAATAACTTCTTACGTATCTTATAATCGATAATGATAATAACAGAGTGACAGTGACAGTGACAAAATGATTGCTTCGAGGAACGATTGGTACGAATCTCTTTTCCCTTACGTTTATCAGAACCAAAATGTAGTGTGAGGGAGACTACCATTATCCTCAAATCAAAACTTGAACGTAATTGAAATATTTGCGACTTTATTTGAATATTTCAAATTCAATGTCGCTTTATTCTATAGATAATCAAGTGGTCGTTGCGAGGACAGGAAAGTTAGTATCATTGTAAAGTGAATTTTATACATAAGCAGCAATACTGAATGATACAACAACTTGCCACTTTTACAATTGTCTGCTATTGAGAATAATTTGTTTTCGAAAGTTGTGGACGAACGCGCTACGATTAAGCTCAAGAGCAAATGTTAGTTTCTTTCTTTCTATCAGTTCACGAACGAATGAATTTGAAATAAACGAGAACGAACATTCTGGGGACGTAGGGGACAAATCCGATTCGAAATTTCACTATCAAACGCAATGGCATTTCTCCCTGTCGTAGAAGTGTACATATCTACAAAGTGTACATAATCACGTGGAAGGAAGTTCTCTTCGATCAATTTGTCGATCGATTATCACGAACGAATTTAATCAATATCGAGGAACGCGAGAAAAATGAATCGTCGATTGCTTTACACGCCTACTTCTTTGGTCAACGGACTAAAATACGAGATCCTCGGTGACTGTTCGATCAATTGCAAACTATTCAACTTTCTCGCACTCTTCTACAAGTTGAGAACATTTATTTCAATTATTACTCGAACTTCGAAATTTATAGAACGAGGATTTTTTAATTTTTTGGTACGTTCATCATGGAAAAAAAACCATCTTCTTTGATATAATGTAAATAGCACTCTTAGGGTATTAAAGAAGTTCTCCGAGTTCTCCCTTCTCTTCGAGGACAATTCTTTAATTTGCATAAACGAGGAGACACTGAGTTTTGCTTGAAATTTTCTTGAATCAAAGAGCGGTTTTCACAAATCAAGTACTTTTTAATTATTCACAATTGATGTATATATATATATATATGTATATATTATATTTTTCAATTCCTTATTATTCGTGTAAACATTTCAAGTATCAAAATTTGTCGTATCGAACGTGTCATGAAAAATACGAAGGGACAGTAACAAAGTGAAGACAAGCTTTGTGTAAGGACAAAGAGATTTTCAACGAAACTCTGATATGAGTTAAATTTCACTTGAATCCCTATAATTTACCATATATTTCCCAATCATTATGTTACATGAAATTTCAATCTGATGATTCTTAAGATCAAGACATGTTCCTTCTTCCTCTTTAATAATAAAACAGTTATCACTTGGTGTAACTGTCTTCCCTAATATGTATTATTACTCGTATCACGTGCTTCATGACGATTATATACTTATTTAGTACCAAAAGTTTCGTTCTGTTTAAAATTAAAGATCCCTTTCAAATAGCAACAATTCTTCAAACGAGACACCCCCGGTGATTTTTGAAATCGCAAGGGAACATTCTCGTCGAACTGTACAATTTTCCGATATATCGCTACTTTCGACGTACGTGTCTCAATCTAACTTCCAAAATTCTTCGACTTCTTTCTTTTTATTTCGTTTTCACAGCAAAACTGACAAAAAAAAAAAAAATGAGCTGAGAGGCGTATTGTATGCTGTATGTTTGGATATGCAACTGAATCTACAGATATCTCGAGTGTATTCACTCGATTCGTCTTCTTCTTCTTCTTTTTGATTATTCAATCGATCCACGATATTTCATCGTTTCGATTCGCGAGATTTATCGTATATATTCAGAGTTAGCCAAGATTTTCGTCATGTTTTTCTGTTTAAAATAATGCACACTACTGACAGTAAATATTTGGACATTTCCGAATTATTGTCGACAGGTAAAATTTAAATGAAATAATTCAGTACCGCGTCAAAAATGATCTGGAGAAATAATTAAAGTTATTAAAAATTAATGGTAAATTGTTAAAAACTGATGAGGTACAAAAATATATTTAATATATGTTACCAAAATAAAAATGGTTTCCATGGTTTAAGAGATAAAAATTTTTAGCGTACGATTGTACAACTATTGAATGAAGCAAGAAATAGTAATAAAGAAGATGTTAATCAAATTTCTTGAATTTTCTTTCATCACGATGTTAAAAATCGATTTAACCATAATTTCACAATTATAATAATTTGACAGCTATGTCGTTTTTAAAAAAAAACAAATTAATTCCACGTGGAGATAAACTTCGATTTTTATATTTTTACATATATATCTTATTTTCAAAAGAAATAATACAACACAGTAAGAAAAAATAGGCGATCTATAAATGAGAAGAATAGCCTCGTCTTCCCTGATTAGCCGGTTAAACGTAGCAAAGCATAAGCATAGTCAACAATAAAAGAAACGTTCTTTGACCATATCTCTGAAATAACAAAGTTATCAATGGTTTTCTATCAAATCGTACGAAATGTCCAAAAACTTGTGCTCGATAGTGTACGAGCCGTGAAAACGTGACGAAAAAGGGTTTGCCAGATTCCGTTAAAAGAAAACGTCGGAAGGAACACAAGGGAACGTCGGATATGCTGTTCTTTTTCCTTCTCTAGCGTGTGTGTGACACTTTCGCGGAGTTCCGTGCGACGACATTCCCTTTTTCGAAATCCTGTCTCTCGCATTTCCATTCACACGATTTACAACCCCAGACATAGCTGCGAACATACGATTTCTTCTTTTTTTTTTCCGTTTCGGCGTTACGCTTGAACAAGCTGAATATTAAAGACGCATCTACACGAGGAAATAGAGTTTCGCTATTTATTTTATTCGTTTTTTTTTTTTTTTTTTTGTTGTTTTTTCGCTTTTCAATCTTAAGTTCTCGTCTAACGAACAAACAGTGGTTTATTTAGAGTTTATGTATATTTATATATGTAATAATAATAATAATAATAATTCATAATATCAATTCATCCCAACAACAAGTTTTAAGGTATCATTTGATAGTACTATATTTTCTGTTTTTATCTCTCTCCCTCTCTCTCTCTCTCTCGTACTCTCTATATCTCTCTTTCTCTCAGTTCCTTCTCGTCTTCTTTTTTTCTCAATCGTACTTTCTTTCCTCGTCAATATATCTCTCTGTTTATTATATATTTATATTTATATATTTATTTACCTTTTTTTATTTTTTTATATATATGTATAGACTGATATCAACACGTATAACATCGAATTCATCTATTTAATCCGTTTTCCTTTTTCCCATTATTCCGTTTTTTTTTTATTTTTCTTTATTTTTCTCGCGGAGAAAAGTGCGGGGTTGCTGAATGAATCTCTTAATTAAAAGTCTTCCGTTTTTTTTTTACTTTTTTATATTTCGACCTCTTTCTTTCTCTTTCTCCTGTTTCCTTCCTTTTTTTTTTTTTATAACTAACGCGCGCGAAACAACCGGAACAACCAGACCGATCCGATCGTTCATCGCTCCCCTCGTTTTTCTTTAGTTTCGGCGTTTCGATTGCTGAACGACTCTTTCGCTATTTTCTATTCGTCTATTCCCCCCCCCCCACCCCTCCCTTTCTATTTTATCCTCCAGGAGGATAAATGAAATCTGGTCTCTAATGGTTCTCATAGCGCATGTTGTACCTATTCTCCGTTTCAACAGACACGCGCGATTCTTGTCAATTACATGTACACACCTAGCTAAGCTCTTACTAATGGTGGAATGGAACTGTGATGTGTCATTTACTTTCGGGTTTTTCTCCTCTGGTTTTGGATAACGTGGTTGCAGTTTAATCCCTCGCCACTGCGTATGTATATATAGATATTGTTTGATTCGTTAGTAGAATTACTCGCTAAATTGTAATTGGTTATTAGAGACTGTTGTCAAAGAATGGAGGATGCGAGACAGCGAAAGATCAAACTGATCAAACAGCGAAAGTCGAAACAAAATACAAATCCGGGAATAATCTCGATTGTGACACGGTGCATTGACACAGATGATCCTGTATAATATATATGTATAGATATATTTTATATAGCACTGTACAGTCGATAAAAAAAAAAAAAAAAGAAACAAAAAGTTCCTGAATGAGTATTTTACGTGTCGTGTAGACTGCTTGAACGAGTATCCGAGTGAAAGAGGAAAATTGCAAGACAAAAGCTTCTTTCGTACAATTTCCTTGAACAATATTTGTCATCACTTATATAAATTTGCTTGTATCTCATATTTTCCATTTCATCTCCAATCTTGCAACTTGACAAAATCAATTATGAAAATTCATTTTTAAGTATCGTACTTATTGTTTCAATTTTCGTTTCAGAATTTTGTACATTTATTACTCGTTGGAATAGTTCAAGCAGAATCGCTTTCGTTTCAGACTTTGATGCCGCAACAAACGAAGCACAACAAAAGGACCTCAATTTTCACTTGAATTTATAATTAACTCAGTCAGTTCGAACACGAGACATTAATACATTAATTAGTCAGTTCAGACACGATATATTAACACATTCATTGCTGCTGAAACAATTATTTTAACTTCAAGACCCACCCCTCCAGTCCCTTTCAATCTGTGCATAAAGAAAAAGAAACTGCAAATTTAAAAACACGATGACAGTCGTGCCAATACAAATATTTGCAATTAAAATTCTATAACAAGTTAAAACAATCGTGGTAACAGCGAACGTTTCGAACCAAGAAAGAAACTTCCGTTTTGATAGTTCCTCTTCGAAACGGCGGAAATTCGTTCAGTCTGCGCAACGTCGGAATGTGATCGAATCACTTCTACTGGGTAAAGCTCCTGCTTCCTTCAACGATAATTGTACAAAAACTCGCTCGCAAGCACGATTCCGCTTGCAATGAGACGTGGCAGTATTATCAGTAAGTAGACAGTGTAATACGATATGATACAGAGAGAGCAAGTGTAATTGGAAGTCACGTCCAAGGCGCGAAATCGCGCGTCGAGAGGCAACGATGTCGATTTATCGTTTGAAAATTTCGTTTCCCTCGGTTTAAGAGAATTTTCAGACCCGATAGACTACTATAGTGGGATGCTGTATTCTTGTTTCTCATTTAAATATTTTTAAGGGAGGATAACTTTGTTTTTTAGGTTGTCTGGTCTTTAGCTTCTTAATGTGGAAAGACTCACCTAGTCGATTAGTTTAAATTTATAGCTGCGTTCCATTTATTGAGACACGATTTTGTATTTTCGAGAGACTATAATTCGTCATTTAAGTTAGGTCTAATTTTTTTGTACTGTTGCAAACTATTTTGTAAAAAATTGTCGTTCGTTTTGAAAATTATTAACATTGTGATAACCATACGATATACAATCAATCAACTTGATCATCCTCTCGGAAAATCGATGTCTAAATTAAATGGAAATTCTGCTATACTTGAAGTAGCTTAAAGAATTACGATCAACAACATTTATCAATTTGAGAAGAATTATACTTCAGTAACTCAAATTACACTTTTACCGATAATTGGAGTATACAGCATTCCCAATATAGCATGAATAAGGACCGTGAGTGTAATATCATTCTTATCGAGCCAGTTTTCACTCAATTTTTCGAGAGATATCGGCAAGATGGTGACTCGTATACTTCGGCGCGCAATTTATACGCCAAGAGAAATGACGGTCATACATACATACACACAGAACTATAGCGTATCATCGGAAATTGAAGTACCATAATTAGGCGAGACGTTAGTTCGTACGAAAAAAAAAAAAAGATTCTTACGGCCTGAATGATCGAAACGGTGTTCGATCCGAACTGACGTAAAACACGGGAACACGTTAGGCACGTGTCACCTATGTACCTGCGTGTTCATCTAAAATATATCTGTATAGAAAGGGCAAAGGTTGGATGTTCGATAGTTCGACAGTGGAACTTTCGTATGGTCGTGTGATCCTAGGTCGTTCAGAAAAGAGGAACGCCAGCGTTAGGTAAAAAATCAGCCGTGTATAATTTACACGAAAGTCAGTAAAGCTCGAATCGTGGAAAAAACTGAGACAAAGTCGAAAGAAACGCGCTACTCTCTGTCGGCGTGACGAGAAATCGAATAGAATTGCTCTAAAGAAAAAGAAAAAAGAAAAAAAAAAAAGAACTCCGCCAACCCTCGTTGCCCTCGTACTCGAAGAAGGTTCCCCGAAATCTCTGCTCCACCTCCCACGTTCGTTCTCTCTCGTTCGTAAACTTCTCTTCTTCTAAATTACTTACTCGGTTGGTACGGTTAATTAATCATAATTGGTACGACCAGCGACGTACTCTCTAACTCGCGCGATCGCCGTTAGAAGCGACCTTGTCTTCTCATTCTTCCTCTTTGTCTCGTCGATGAGACGTTTATTTTCATCGAAGACCCTCGCGAGACAGTTCCCATCGACGCGATAAAACTTCAAATCAATAGAATCTCTCTACCGTTACGTAATAACACCTGCACGAGTTCTGTAGCGAACCATTACTGGCGACGGTAATTCGACTTTGAAACTGCTAAATAGTACGTTTCCCGTTTTAAGCTTCGCCCACGTTTGTTAATCGGTCGGTTAGGCTCTTTGGCTGATCGAGACGGAAATCACGGTACCCTCTCCGGTGGATCAGGCCAAGAGTCACAACACGAAGTCGCTCTCTCATTCAGGATCGTCCCCGATCCGTCGATCGTGCCTCGGTTTCATCGCTTCAGGGAACACATTTATTCACTTTCCCTTTCTTTTCTTTTTTTCTTTTTTTTTCTTTGTTTTTTTTTTCAAAAGCGAGACGAAAGCAACGAACCCTCGAGCACAGTTCGCGCAGCTTGCACATCGAGAGATCGCGGATCACGGTCTGATCCCTTCGAACAGTTCGAGAACAGAGTTCGGAACAATGACAGACGATCGTCGACGTTCGACGATTTCCTCAAGCGGCTCAAGGTCGAAGGTGGCTCAACGATCCGAGATCCGAGATCTCGTGCACTGCACGTGGTTCTCGAACGAGGACGATCGGAGACGGTCCCGAAATAAATTCCTAGGTGCACCTATGACAGAGACTCGCGGTGGAGACTCGTCCTTAAAGCAGCCACTTGGCCACCAGGATCATGATCAAGTGCGACGCCAGGCTGGTGACCGACGCGGTGCCGGTCACCCTCACGTCGCTCTCCTTCAGCAACACCGCGTCGATCACGTGGATGATGCCGTTGGTGCACTCGACGTCCGGGCGGAACACTCGAATCCAGTTGCCCTCCCACTCGATCTGGTAACCTGTAAAGAGAAACGGTCACGATCGATAAGTCGTGTCGGGTGAATCCGGTGTGAAAGGTTGATCCGGAATCGACGAGATAGATCTGACGGGACGGATGAACGAAGCGAGTTGCGATGTTTGCAGCGATGGACAAAACTCCGGTAGGTAGCGTGTCCACTTGTCGAGCATGAATGTCGCGGATGACGCTAAATTGCGCTTGAAAATCAAGTTCTCAGTCTACGGAACAGAAAGGACGCAAAATGCATGTAGCGAATGTATTTGTTTCGAGTTTCAAAACGAAAAAGAAAGAAAGAAAGAAAGAGTTAGATTAGTTGAGACTGGGGTTAGGTTAATCTGTCGTTAGTTGGAAAGTCGTGAGTATGGAGTTGAGATCTGAAAAAGTTACGCAGATGCTTAGAGTTGCGAGTATCGTTCGATGCAAGAAAAATTAATCGATATTGACGATTGGTTGTCGCGGCGTAATTGCAATACAATCAAAAAGATCGAGATCAGTTTTCTATTATTTTTTGATTACGCCTGTGGCGTAATATATTATTAAATAATATATATGTATATTATTATTATTATTATTAAATAATTTATATATATACATATGTTATTAACATAAATATATATTAAATAATTTATACATAAGAGCACGTGAGTAGAAACGTCCAGTTTGTGTCAGACCACGA
The DNA here is from genome assembly GCA_036937485.2 of Tetragonisca angustula. NCBI lineage: Eukaryota > Metazoa > Arthropoda > Insecta > Hymenoptera > Apidae > Tetragonisca > Tetragonisca angustula. The sequence goes on along the minus strand of JAWNGG020000087.1, from coordinate 224,531 downwards.
TACGCTCGTATATTATTTGTATTCCAAAAGAACGGAATTATCAAAATAGATCAAACGTTACGTTCAACGGGAGGCCAGTGTGTTTCAATATTTAATATGAACGAAGATGACAAATCTATTTAAAATCATACTTGTTGAAACGCGAACGATATCGCGAAATTACCAGCATAAAAGCCAGAGAGATTCGTTTAAAGCAGAGGTCTCGAAAATAGGAAACAAGATAACCAGGCTGATGACTGTCTCTTTGTCCCTCTCTTTTTCAAGTTATCACCGGTTATTACATTTTCATACCTCTCTCTCTCTCTCTCTCTCTCTTTCTCTTTCTCCTAGAGATGTGCGCCGGTATCTTTCATCTGCAATTTTACGCTCATGGTTGCTCTCGCGCGATTCAATTATCTTCCTGTTTCTCTCTTTGCTTAATTATTCCTTTCGATATTACCGCTCGTTTTTACGTTTCGCCGTCCCCGAGTGCTTTCCTCCCCCCTGTCGCGCGTTCATCGGCTCGCATTTATAAAACTGTGCAACACATTCGTCGGGGGAACGCGTCGGCAATTCGTGCGAACTCGTGGCCGAACGAAGCACGTAGCAATTAGCACCGGCGGTAATCAAGGAATTTGCATTTAAATGGTGGTCGAAAGGTGCATAATAAATCGTCTTGCGGTCTCAGCCCATAATTGTGCACGTTCTTCGCCGGTCACCGAGCGCGCCGAGAGTGCCCGGGAAACCACCAAATTACCGTGTATCGAAAACCGAATTGCTCGACCGTATCTGTTCCCTCTTCCTTGCGACTCTACGCTCCTTTATCGAATATGAAATTTGTGGCGAAGAATTTCCTTTCCTTTTCCTTTCCACGGACGAATTTCGAAAAAACTCGTCAGATTTTTAACAGTCCGATATACAGGTTTAGAAAACGTGTCACGTATTACATAGAGGGACTGTTTAGAAAAATAATTTGAACAGTATTAATCGGAATATATTTTTAAACAAAACGAACAAAATTTACAATCTTCGATAATTCCGACATTCGTTCGGGTTGTTCGCTTTACCGTGAGAGAAATTACAAATGCACGGATAACCGATTCATTGACAGACATTATTCACCCGGACGCTGAACAGAGTGACGAAATTTTTTAAACTTTCGCTGAAAAGTTGTTACATTTTTCGTTCGTAAATGCTCTTTGCGCACGATGGTGTACCATAGGAATCCTTCGATACGAATCTGCCGAATAGGCAACGAACTTTAGAATGGAGGACGTGGCGCAGAAAGCTCGCTGCAAAAAGCGTGTAAATTAAAACCGGCCATAGATAACTAGAGTTGAGGACAATTTACAGGTGTCCATATCGTTCTGTTTCGCGTTCGTCACGTCCATTTATCGTAGCGAAAGGAAATGGCAGCCAATATATTTCGTGCGCCAACCGTTCGCATCTATCCCCCCGTATCCGCAGCTTTTTCTCATCTTCTCGTATTTTCTCATATGGAGAACAGGCATAATACGAATTTACGCCGCAACTGATATCCTGTTTCGAACGAACAGCGATGAACACGCATGGCGAGAGATAACGAACAAATGACAATGCCTCTAACTTCATTCGATCATTTCCCGTATTTCTTTCTTTTTTTTTTTTTTTTGTCGTCATTTGTCAACTTTCCTTCTGAAGATGTTTTACTTTCTTTTTCAATCACTTGTTGATTTATATGCGAAAATGAAAATTTTTAACATTTCACAACAGCAAGGAAAAAAGTGAAAGTTAGGAGGTATTCTGTTTTTCTGAGAAAAGAAAGGAACAAACCTCGACTCGTGATAATTGGACTGCAAATTTCTCTGCACTAACTGCAATTTTAATGCAAATTGTATATAAAATATTCAAAGTAAAGGGCTCGTTTCGAAGCTAAATTCACGCAAATATACGAAATGACACGGTTCAGTGATAAAACGGTTCACTCCTGTAGATTCTTGCGAGCCTCGAGTTTAAAAGTTAAACGAAAGAAGAGGAAAACAAAATGAAACACCGAGCGTTCATTGACTCTTGATATTTAATCAGAGAACATGGAACGGGGAATTACGGATATTAATTGTTTGCATCAACGTTTTCGTACAATGAGCGACAGTTTTTCGCATAAGAAGCGACGACGACGCGACGGCGACGATGAGCACGACTGCATGATTCAATCGCATTCACACCGGGAAAGCTGCGTTTTTCACACTCTAACAAGCTTAATCGACTTGTTCAAGCGAACAACAAGCAATATGCGCCGCACGGCGCGTGTCGACCTGGTTTTTCTTGTAAAGTCACAAGGATACTCACCGTGCTATTGTTCAAATAATTAAGTGTTACAATAGACGGCGCAATCTGTAAAACTCAGCACGTTATTAATTTCGTGTCTCGACCGTAACCAACTGTTTTGCACCTAATAAATGATCGTTTGACGAGAATGACGGGGGAAAGAACTGAGATGAGATCGAGCTTCTAGCGTGTGATGAAAGATATCGTCTGAGATACCTATCTCTTTACCTATTGGGATATTTATAACAGATATTCATTTGTACAAAATTTTTCTTCAAACGCTTAAAGAAATGTGTAGAGATTGAATACATGTGCATAGCATTGAACTTGCATGATGTTTCTCGAGCGAAATTTATTAACCTGATTTGAAAATATATGACACGGAAACTCATTCAGATTAAAATTAATAAATTGATCATTGAACGACTAATTTATGTTGAACGAATGAACTCTCAAACAATTGAACACACGGAGATAAAAATCCAATTCATTTTATTCACGATAGAGTTAGGTATCTCATTCTTACGGTGATTTTCATGATTATGTCTCTCAGCAAAAAATAGCTCTTTCCATCTTTTACTAATAAACTTCCATACTTGTATCTAACTTTCTTCGTTTAAAAAATTAAACGAGGCAACAAAAGCAATTATTTCGTCTTCCAAAGTACAAAATTCAATCTACTAATTTCGGTTTTACTAGCGCATCCAAAAAGTTTGCCATATTCGAAGTTCGCCACGTTAAAAATTGAAATTCGTCAACAAACGATCAGATACAAGTACGTGTCGTATCAGCAACCAATCAATGAAATTATTTCGCGTACAGCGAGCACTATCGTCGCAACCACCGATTCATTTTTTACCTTACCGAAACCAAAGAAACAAAGCTGAAACGTTCTCAAGAGAAAGATAAAGAGAAAGCTGCGTCTATCTACGCTGATGGTAGTTCGATCCGTTCGAACGAGGCTCAGACTGGACAGAAAAGGTATATCGCTGGTCGTGCACGCACGTATGATTAAGAAGCAACAACGTGAACAATTTGTGAACAAGTGAAGAAGCGCGATCTACAAAACTCTGAGAACAATGAAGCATTCGTTTTAAGCACTGAGACTGTATGAAACGCGCGTACTTGATCAGACTCGAACGCAGTAAAGAAAAAGATACGTGTTTGTAGTCGTGTGAACGAGGACACGTGATCAAACGACTGTCGAATTTTTTCATTCGAATTTCTCATATTTCAAGTCGTCTCGTGTCTTCCTTTCGTCAAATGCTTGTGTATTTTGTAACAATGTGTGGTTTCTAATTGGAAACGATAAATGCATGAATTTCGAAATGCAAGGAGTCCTCGATTGCTTGGGTCATTTGGAAAAGTTTCTCAGAATGAAGAACGGAGTACAAAATGTTACATCTTCTCTCTTTTTTTTTTAATAATTTAAAAGAATCAATGACAGTTTAGTTAGAATCATCGTGCCATTCATTTTAAAATAATTATTGACAGTTTATTCGACTATTTTTCATTGGACTTTGGCAAAATATCTTGACAAACGAAGACAGAACTTTCAAATTTGAAACCACGAGATTTCAAAGTCATTGGTAACATATTCGCAAATGATTTTTAAATTCCGTTCAGCTCGGGTAAATTGTGCAAGAATAAATTGCATCAAAATATTTTATCGTTCGTTGAAACGTTGAAGCGTTCGATTTTATTAACCATCGTTTTCGACAAGTGAAAAGAAACGAAAAAGGTTTCAGAACTTCATTCTCAGGACTTTTCGTATTGAACTCACTTCAATAGAATAATATAAAATTCGATCGTAAAATTTGGACGATGAGGCTAACGCGCTCGTGGAGAACAATCGCCAGAAACGTTTGGCAGAGTATTCGTCGCTCGATCATCACGTTCATCCAATTTATCGCATACATAAACAAACGAATCGTTCGTCTCGAAATAAATTTCGCTTTTGGATGTTACGCGCGATTGGAAGTGTACGCGCGTTAAACACGGTGCGTGAAAGTGCGAAGAACCCTTCACAAAAGAACTGACAGATAATGTGCGCAGAGCTCGTACTGGTGTCAAGCACGTGTCGTCGCTCATCGGCGACGTCTAAACATTGAACTCACTCACCGAAAGTTTCTGGTCGGATCATGTTTTCGTCGTACTTCTCATCTAAATGTAACGAAATAGCACCAGGTTTGAAAATGAACAGACGTGTGAGCACGAAGCAAGTAAATTCTCTCGTTTTATCCGTTTTCGAGGAACAGCAACGAAAAAAAAAACATTATATATATATATATGTATATACGATACACCCGGACACATTTAATACGTGACGTAAGAATAAATTTGCAACAAACGTTGAGTGTATCTGAAGAATACTGAAGGGTACTAATTGCAATAGTGCTTATTCAAAAACAATCATTTCTTCCCTTTTCGAGAAACAGGGCGATTCTTTTTTTTTTTTTCACTCACTTTCGCTGTACTCCCGGACACGAAGCTTCAGGCTGTCCCTGGCCGCGGGAAGAACGATCGTGTCGTTGTGCTTCATCTCCTTCAGCTTCGCCATCGTGTACGCCTCGTCTGCTATCACGAGGTGTCGTTCCAAGATTTGTTTCGTCTATAAACAGATTTACGTAACAGAATTTGTGGAAGGAACGGGTTTTCCGTTGATTTGTTTTCATGGGAAATTGAAGTGGGAGTGGCGTTTCTAAGTGAAGCGATTGCGAGAGTTACGAACGATATCGAACGACAAAATATAAAATATACACTTGTCGAATACAAGGTACTACGTAACATTCTTTTAAAAAAATTGCAGACGGTGTTGAAATTTTAGAAAATCTTTTCCAAGTAGTAAATAGACTTCAACGACGATCAAGATTAGTTTAATTTCAATTAAATTCACACGAGAGTACTCACGTGATAGCTGAACTCGGGCATGAAGATCTTTTTCGAAGTGGATGGGTAACTGACGGCAGCCACATTCCAGGCATAATCGCGCGGTGCGAAATAAGTGAAACGCGTCGTCGTGTCGTTCAACTGATCGTTGAATCCCTGCCGTTGTCCAAGATAGTAGGTGGAACTTGAAAGAAAGAAACAAATTGGAGAAATTCAACTACATAAAATATTACATACCACACTCATTAGATTGACCTAACCCAAACCAAACAAAAGTTTCGTTTCTAAAAGGATTAATTGATCGTGAAGTCTCAGAAAACATATCGCTCTTATCGCTAACAAACTTCTCCATTCACTCCAAAGAAATTCAATTCCATAAAATACTATATTACCATTTTCCTACTGGATTAATAACCAAACGAAATTTCTTGAAATGAAGTGCATCTCACTCTCAAAAAAATATACGACTCTAATCAACAACGGACAAACAAATTTCATCTTAAAAAAATTTAATTGGATAAAATAGCCAGTTATCCGTCTCGTGTTACAATTTCACACTCGATAGTTAAAGACATTCTCCCAAACCTCTCATCTCTTTAACCCTCCCACTTACTTCTAACCCCTAAAAATTGCACTCTCGCTTGTTCAAGCAAGACGTGAAGAAAGCAAGCGGGACTCGGGATTCAGATTCTCGAACTCGTTCCGTCATTTCCGTTTTCTCAAGTCGCAGGCCATAACGGAGGGTTAAATACGCCCTATCGAGGGGAGAGGGGGTTTGTATACGATCCCCTTACAAACCACCTTAAGCGTTCGTATAATACGCTCGATCAGAGTAAAGGCGGAAGGGGAGGGAAACGTTCGACGTTCCCTCGAACGGCATCATTCGTTTCGAAACGGTTTGTAAATCAAGCGGTGGCCAACGCACGTGGCAAAAGGGTGGAACGTAGAGGCAAACGAATCGATGGCAGTGGATCTTGATATTCGTAAACGTATAGGCGTGACGTATAGGCGTATAGCCTGAACTACTACTATCGATGGCTTCTCTCAGTCTGGATATCATGGTTTGGGGTGATGGAATGCTGACATCACCATCCATCCACCGCATCGAATAACGATAGCTATCGTATAAAGGGGCTAATGGCATTAAAGGCAGCGTACAACCGATCGTTTCCTAGCCAATGGTTGTTCAACGATTCCACGTAACAAGATGAGGGTACTTGCCTCGCTATCCCACCCCCTCCATGACAGTGCATCGTTTGCGGCGGATATATCGTCTACTAATAAATTCGTCTCGCCCAGATGCTTCGAGAGCTACGTTTCACGACGGCTAACACGTCTCGTTGTTAAGGGAGACTCGTGGGTGAGCTCTCTCTCTCTCTCTCTCTCTCTCTGCGGAGAGTTTCTGGTCGAAATTTTGTGGGGATTTTCTAATTTTTGGACACTTGAGTTGGGGAAATATTTTCCATGTTGTTCAGTTTAACACGCAGATGAAACCTAGAGACAGATAAATTACGAACCACGAGTAGAATGTGGATTTTGAAAGAAAATTCACATCATTGAGAATATAGTTACAAAAAATATAAGTCTGATAGAAATAGAAAATACTCTACTTTGAAGTACTATATATTTGAAGTACTATATATATTTTTTTTTATACAACGTGGATTTGACAATTTTGATTCGTCCTTTATGGTATCTGATACTATAATTGTCCAATTTATATATGTTGCATATATATATATTTTTTTTATAACTTTAAAAAAATAGAAATTAAAACTATAACTTTGATAGAAATAGAATATACTCTACTTTGAAGTACTATATATTTTTTTTTATACAACGTGGATTTGACAATTTTGATTCGTCCTTTATGATATCTGATACTATAATTGTCCAATTTATATATGTTGCATATATATATATTTTTTTTATAACTTTAAAAAAATAGAAATTAAAACTATAACTTTGATAGAAATAGAAAATACTCTACTTTGAAGTACTATATATTTTTTTTTATACAACGTGGATTTGACAATTTTGATTCGTCCTTTATGGTATCTGATACTATAATTGTCCAATTTATATATGTTGCATATATATATATTTTTTTTATAACTTTAAAAAAATAGAAATTAAAACTATAACTTTGATAGAAATAGAATATACTCTACTTTGAAGTACTATATATTTTTTTTTATACAACGTGGATTTGACAATTTTGATTCGTCCTTTATGATATCTGATACTATAATTGTCCAATTTATATATGTTGCATATATATATATTTTTTTTATAACTTTAAAAAAATAGAAATTAAAACTATAACTTTGATAGAAATAGAAAATACTCTACTTTGAAGTACTATATATTTTTTTTTATACAACGTGGATTTGACAATTTTGATTCGTCCTTCATGGTATTTGATACTACAATTGTCCAATTTATGTATGTTGCACATATATATATTTTTTTTATAACTTTAAAAAAATAGAAATTAAAACTATAACTTTGATAGAAATAGAAAATACTCTACTTTGAAGTAATATATATTTTTTTTATACAACGTGGATTTTGATTCGTTCTTCATAGTATTTGATACTACAATCGTTCAATTTATATATGTTGTACATATATGTGTATATATATATTTTTTATTGTCTCCAATAAAGATTTCACCTTTGTCAATTATCACAAGCCAGCGATAACCCACAAACACGTGTTAATTGGCAATTAGTCTCGTCGAATCGTTCTCTGCAACTTTTATTCTCACGCCTTTTTTTTCCCTCCCCCGATGTGTCATAAACGTTTTAGTGGACATTCGTAGTGTTTGCTAGATATTCGTAGATCGATAGAGTATCATTCGGATCAGCATAAAACACGCGCCGTACATAAATGTTTAGCCACGAACGCTCACTCATTTAACGAGATTTTAGAGCCACGAAAGTTTATTTATCGGTTATTGGAATATCATTTAATTGGATTTTCCATTATCGATACACCGATAATTGAAATAACGAGAGGGGAATTAAATCACGGCTGTGTCCGACCGCGCAGTATTCATGCGATTCGGACACGTACTTGCGACCGTGGTTTCATTAGAAATGAATGGGAATGTATGTGTTTCGTGCGTTTCTGTTTGTCATGTACACAATAGTTGGTCGCTCTGGATTTCCATAAAAATTTGATTTTTCTCTTTCACGTTTGAAATGCAACTGACAAATGTTTCCATCCAAAAGAAAAAAAAAAAAAGTTGTCTTTGGACAGCAGAAGAAGATCTTCGTCGATATTTTGACTTCGATCGATCACCTTTCAATTTAGAAGAGAATGAGGAGAAAATATAAAAAGATATATCTCGAGTAAGAAAACTGTGTTTCAAAACTGTACGCACCGGGTGAAAACGCGTGTGACTCAGAAAGACAAATAAAATTGCAACATCAAACATGTGAAAACTGACTGGTACAGTATCAATGGGGAACGTATTGCAAAACATTGCCTGTAAAAAAAAAAGAATTAATTGTCATTCGGATTGGAACGAATGATCTGAAAATCTATTTTCCGGGGATAATGAAATTTCGCTTGAATGTGGAGGTGATGTCAATAGAGAGAATCGAAAGCAATGGCGTTCAATGCAAAATTTAACACGTCGGCGTGTAATTGGTAGAATCATGCAATCCTCCATGCAAGAGCCTTGTTTATAGTTTCAATTGAGTCAATCGAACGTTTTTCACGCATTTTGATCGAATCGATGACACTAATAAACTCGACGTGTACAATTATTATAATTAATAATAAAATTAGCGTTAATTACCATTATAAATTTCTCTCTTGAATTTCCCAAAAGTTCGAACTTAGTTAGATTCAAGGAAATTCAAACGTATCGATCGAACGTTGCAAAAGTATTAACTTACTTGAGCATAGGGTCGGTTCTGAGTTTATCTAGGACAGTGGTATACGGGACACCAAGAACTCTGTCGATGATGTGAATCAGTCCATTGGTAGCGGCGATATTTGCGGTGACCACTGTCGCGTTCACGCCACCACCCTCCACGGTCACTATCTGGTTTCCGCTCGGTTCTTGAAGCACGTTGAAGTACAGCTTCTTTCTATCTGCTGCCGTAGGGACCTACGAGAAATCGAGAAAGTATCTTAAGTATTTATCGAAGTATACTCGGCATGCTTGGACACATCGAAACATCGATATAGTATATCACAAGCCTTACAGAAGTCAGATGAACGAGTTCCTAAAGTTTCTAGCGTTCTCAGCTGCGCGATGAATGCTTAATTTTTAAGAGATATGAAATACGGAATATTAACATAGTAAAAAAAAATAAAATGTAGCGTCTTCCAGTTTCTTGAGTTTGCGACTTCTGAGCGGCTCGTATATTAAGAGCGGGAATAAACAATCCGTTTCTTCGAATAATTCACCCTTTATCTATCGCATATTAATAACTCGACTAATTGGCAATTAGTAGAAGGAAGTTCACACAAGGTTTAGATTTACTTTATTTAGATTTACAGTTGTTTTCGTGAAAATATCAATGATATTTTACTCTTGTTAATTAAATTACACCTCGCCAAAAATGTATGGATTTTCTTCCTCTGTTTCAATTTCGATTGATCGATCGATTATAAAAAGAAGGAAAGGAAATGCCAAGTAGTCGCGGAGAAATCTGAAAACGCGGTGGCGATTTATAATTAACGAGAGAGCCACGGCGATTTTATTCGAAGAACGGTATTCGAAAGTTAGCCTCGTGCAAACACAACTCGTACATATCTAATTGCAAGTTACGGCGGAAGACGAGGGCCTGGTTAAAAGTTATATACGTTCTCGTACTTGCAACATTCTTACAGAGCGGAAAGAAGAGACTTAGAGGGAGGCGTTGTTAGACAATTGGCAATAAATCTTCTTTATTCAGATCGGGCAAAGATCAATCTTCCAAAGTTTCGTTCTATTAAGAAATTGGAAACTGTTTTCTTTCTCGAGAAGTTGAATTCTCGCAAGTGTATCAAAGTCACCCGACGAGATTTATACTTGCATTGACTTGTTTCTCGAGTCAACTGCGAAATATATTGTTTTCTGAACGTTGTTCCCTTGAAACGCGTGAAATTTCTAATTACGCACACACAAACTGTTTCATTACATCGAAGATAAGAAATCGATTTCGTACAGTGAAAGATAGATTTTCGCGTGTGTTCAGATGCAAGACTTCTGTATAAACATCGTGTATAAAAATGATAAAATGAAATATATCTCTGCTCTTCATATTCTGCAGTTTGATCAGAGAGACAAGCGAAATCTCGGAACGACAACCACCCGTCAACCGTGAGACAACAATTACAACGAGCAACAACGCAAAGCTATTAAAAAACCACAAAAATGTACGACTAAAAAGAAAAGGGAGAGCTATCGCAAAGAGAATGGCGCGTCTATAAAGCATTTGACAGGCTTAACTCGCGTTTCCAAGCGGCCGAGTACCCGTTTAAAGTTGAGAATTTGTTTTCTCATTGGAACTCTGGCATTTTCGTGGAAAGTTTAATGAGAGCAGAAGCGACGAAGAAAAAGGGGCAAAAAGAGACTTGGACGGGTAGTGAGAGGTATAAAAAGATAGAGAGGCGAAGAGAGAGAGAGAGAGAGAGAGCTTAAGGGTAGTGATTCCTTTTCCGGTTGATCCTCTCCTCTCATGAATTTTCCGACTTGCACTCGACGCCACTTCCGGTTACTTTCCCGATCTTGAGTTGCTCGCGCTGCGCATCGTATATAGATGCATCTATCCGTCGAGATTAGCGGCTTCAAAGAGCAGATCGAATAAATTCCATGAAAATCCACGCCTCCCCCCCCCCTCTCTCTCTCTGGCAAAGAATTTTCCTATAAGCTTCTTCTCTCCATCGAAGAGATCACTCGTCCTCCTCCTCCTTTTCCTTTTTTTATTCCACCGAGATCTATGCACTTGCCTACTGCGCGTGCTTCACTCCGCGTTTTATTCGATTTCGATTCTTCCTCTTTTTCTTCCCTTTTCCCACCCGCCCGCCCCCCCTGTCCGCTCGCCCCTTCCTTCACCACGATATTTAGTACGCCCAAGTGCGATTCTGCTTCCTTTAATCGAGTTGCAGCCGCTCGAAGCGAACGTAACTCGCCTTTTAATCGTAATTCAGCAATTAGAGATGCAGCTGGAATTTTCAATATGTTCGTCTGTTGAATCTATGGGAATTTATCTTCTCGCGTGCTCCCTTTGCCTTTACCTTGTACACTCGACAATTGAAATCTCGTAGATAGGGTGGATCGAATTAGAAATTCTTTGTGTTCACGTTCGAGTTGTTTTTACAAATTTCCTTTAAATTTTCATCTGCTCCTTTGGATTTTTAAAAAAGTTTAATTCGTCTAATTAATTCGTTGATTTCGAATCGATAATATACTGTAATTATCCATGTGAGTCGATCATAAAATCGATAGGTAAGATTTTCCCTCCTCGTTTTCGAGAAAGTCGAATTTAAAAACTCGCGTAACGAAGTTTTGGAAGTTCGTGAACTCCAGTCGTTTGTACCCTATGATATGATAATGAGCAGAATGTGTAGCATGAAGTTGTTCGTACGAGGTCTCGTCTTCAAGAAAATAAAGTTCAAACATAGTCAAGAATTTCGAAATTAATTTTTCTTGAAAACGAAGCTCCTGACACTTTACCAAAATTTTGCTTGTCCTCGAACTATACAGAATAGAAAAGAAAATTCGATAGCAGCCATGAATTCAAATGAAAAATTTATTAAAAGCACTGAATGACTTCTCCACGTAATTCGATTAAGAAAGCTATTCAAATTAATATATCTTCAATAATTTAAAAAAAAACAATCTTTTCCTAGCTATTTCATCGTTAAAGTAACCAAAAACTACAATCAAATTGCATGTTGTTCTATTGCTTTTAATTTAATTCCAACAAAAAATACGCAAACTTTACTAATTTTACATATTTCTGGATCGATTCTATTCATTCAGAAAATAATATTTATAAAATTACTTTTTATCCATATTTTATAATTAAAGATATAATTACAATTGTTTTTATTTTATTAATTTATATATATATATATTAATTTACAAAATCCTTATATATTAAGAGATCCAGATAATTTTAAAATAGCGAACGGTCATTTAAAATGAAGGAAAATGTTAAATGTTAGAAAGAGTACAGCAGGGGATGGCAAAAAGGATTTTATTGAGAAAAATTAGAACGCGAGGAAATTTCCGGAGGAAATAAGACAAAAAGACCCTACGTAAGAATGGCTTCGCTGTTCTATCCTTTGTACCATGTAATCCAGTATCTTCTTCCTTTCAGATAAAAACCTGTCTTTGGGAAGAAGCAGTTCTTCTTAATTGGCAATTAGCTAAGTAAAAACGACGGCAAGCGACATGCACGTTATTGATCGATCGGGTACGAAACATTATTTCCTTGGACAATTTATAATCGCAAGTGCGAGCGAAACGTTCGTTCTGTTGTCGGGAGATCCTACAAGGGAGTTTAATTTTACGCTATATGGATAATGGATAAAATTTCTGCGTGGAATTTTTTTTACTCGAGGTATCCAATTTGAACTCTGAGAAGACTCGGCATGAAATTTTCTATTTAATTGGAAATTTAATTAAAAGTTAATCGCCTCCGTACGGTCATATATAAACGTAACTGTGCGCAAGAATAACGAAATATTTTTACTCGCGTTAAAAATTCCATTTCATCTACGTTTGATTAGATAGATATAATATACTTTAAAAATCATCAAATTAAATTACAAAAATTACAATGGACTACTAAACACATTTTTGAGAAATGTTTTTAACCATTGCAAAATCGACACTTGACGAAACCAATCGAATCTTGACGAAAAGTAAGGAAGAAATGGAATCGAAGCAACAGAGCGATATAGTACGAACACGCAACGAATGCGAATGTTGTTTCCGCCTTTAATCGTTGCCTTGTTTGGTCAGCCAAAATGTCGCCGGTTTTTATTCGCGGAAGGTCCAGCCGATTTGCATTAAACGGCGCTGCTTTCACGCCAATTTATCGCGCGGATGTTTTATGTCGCTCTTCTGCTTTATGACGCAGCCCTCTGGCTTCCAATGAGAGACGATAAAACAACCACCGGAAGAGGGGAAAAAAAAACGCCGGCAAGTTTCGCGACGCGACGCGTTCGAGATAAAACGACTTCTTTTTCCTCGCGGCTGGGAATCACGTTGTCGCGAAATAATTAATTCATTCGACGCGGTACCGCGAAACGCAATCCCGGGTGGATGGATCTTCGTTCGTTCGGAAGCTTGGCAAATTAAAGAATTTCACGAGATGTCCTCTTTCTTGACTTGATCGGACTGATCAGACATAATGGCATAAATGTGATTTCTAAAAATTTTGATATTTCACTGACACTATTGCACAGATAGTTTATTTCTTTTTTTTTTTTTTTTTTTTAGAAAAGAGTTTTTAATTAACGTTTGATGTTTCTTTCGTGTTGTCACACTACAGGCAAAGGCAAAATTGTTTCTTAAAAGTTCATTTAATTGACATTTTATACATATTTCGTAAGATAGGATTATCACAATTATAACTGAATCGCAGAATTCTTTTCAATAATCGTGCAATAATTGAAATAAATAACTTCAATCAGTTGGGACACTCAGATTCGATACGAATAGTGTAATTTACAAGTAAATCACAAGTGGGCTGTCAGTTCCGAATTATAATATAAAACGCGACAAGATTTCTTTACGATGATGCTTGAACGACATTGCGCAGAGTATATTAATCCGAGCACGTTTCGTAAGTCGCGATATCTCCCCGGCTTGGCTAGCGACTGTCGATTTTGATCTGTGAATCCAATTACGCGAAATCACCGATATAGCTAATTACGCTTGAATATCCATGCCTGAATCATTCAGCACGCTGATACGGAACACTGCCTTTAATTATATCCTCTGCCTGTTCATAAATTAACATTCTACCGACGGGTATAAAGGGTTTGATTTTCATTTGGCGATCAATCGAACAGTGGTTCGGATCAGTTACACGAAATAATAATAACGATCGTTCGTCGGCGTGCGTCGTGATTAAAAATGAAAACTCAAGATCGCAATAAACAGCTGCGTCAAGTCCCTTTTTGTTTCAAACGCGTCGCTGCGAGCCTCGAATGCCCAAGTCACAAATTACGAAAAAGGAATTATTTTACGAAAACCTATTTGACAAAGAAACTTTTTAATCAACATAATTCGATTAATCGCAACAATTCGACGTAGTTGGAAATTTATACAAAGTTCAAAACTCAATGTCCAAAGTTGCACTAAAATCTATCAATCTAGCGTAGTTTAATGTAGTCAAGAGACAGTCTATAAAATTTCTATGCGCCATACAGAGAATTGTTTCATTAAAATATTATGCTCGTTTTACGCGCCTTCGTAATCACTATGTTTTATTTATTTTTATAAGCGATCTACGAAATTGACGATCAGGAAATATAGCAGAGGCTTCAACAAGCAAATACGAATGGGGGGGGGGGGAAGTATCTTGAAATTTTTCATCGATGTATCATATCTACATGCAGCATGTCCACGTAGATTTAACGAGTCGATAAAACGATACATCATTCCACGCGCGTCGAATAAATAATGATTAAATGGAAAAGCATTATCGCTCGGATGGCCTAAATAGAGTCGAAGATTAATCTGTCAGTTAGCAGAAGTGGATAAGAAAGGCTTTGCGAAATGAAGGTCTCGGCGGGCGCGTGAATTAATTTACGAACGAGGATTACGATAAAAGCCATAACAGGCGTACTAATATCGAATCGCTAATTGCCGCTTATTAAACAACATGGAGGTGGTAATGCGTGCGATATTTATTAGCAACACGCTGAGCTGTCCCTACTAATATTGACTTGGCCAGCCTTCGTTTGCCGCCGCTACGATGCGCGTATTAATTATTGTAAACAATTAGTAAATCGTTCTAATAAAGAGTAATGAGATTTCCCCGTGCGCCGTGAAAATTTCACGTTCCGCCCTGGCGGACTGCGCCTACTGGGTTTACTCGACCAATAAAATCTCGCATGGCCGATAAATTGTTAAATTCGAAATATCTCGGTGCTCAAGTTGTGCGGGTGCCTCAATTTTGAAAAATTCTCCGCCCATTACAACCATTACGATGTAATTATTTTCAAAGAAGCAGTAATAACGATAGGTATATTCGAATAACACGCACAGAAGTTTTACTCGCGTATGGTGGTGTTGATGATATTAATAATTCGCGATTCGTGGATTCTAGGACAATTTGTAAAAAATTGTAGAATTTAAATAATCGTAAGATTACCTAATAAAAACCTAATCGGCGGTGCACTGCACTTGAAAAATAGATTTTTTTTTTTATTATAACTGCTATTTTATTATAATCATTATTTCCTTTACTTTAATCATTATTACATTTAATCAGTTATTATAATTGTTTTTAATCATTCTCTTACGGCAAATTGAATCAAAGTGGTAAAAATGTGGGAAAAAGCACTTGTGAATATTTAAAATTCAATATTTATCCTTTGTATCCTAATACTAACATTATCACAAATTCAACTCTTTCATTTGCTGTTTAAACAATACTTCGCGTTGTGCGAAAAACTAAAAAGTCACAATATCGAGTACTTCGCAACAGCATACATATACTCGCGATTATCATTGGCGATCGCCGAAAGAAACGTAAAATTCAGCGGAATATTTCATTTGGCGAGGGGAACGCCCCGCCCGGGCCAAATTACAATTCGAGTCGTATTTTTCGCGGTATTTTCAGCCGTTTATTACGCCGCGCGGAAGCACGATTTTTCACCCGTTGGATTTGCAAAACGATTCTGCATCCTAACAATAAATTTGGCGTGTAAACAAACGTGTAAACAAACGCGATGCGCGATGAAAGAAATAAAGTTGTTGAAATTTATTCAAAGGTAGAGAAGCGGAACGTATGAATTTACGTGGCGAATTATTCTTTCACGCGGCTCGGGGAATATATCGTTTCAATTACATGACTTTTTCGTTTCTTGTTTCTTTCCTTTCCCTCCCTTTCCCTCGCTGCGTATCTAAAAACAGAAGCTATCGTAACTCAATCCCGCACGAAATGAAAATCTCTCAATTAATATCTATGCACGTTGAAATTTCGTAGTTTCTAAGAAAAATGACCGCGCCGTTTATTTGATATCTCGCGGTTGATCCCAACGTTTTCCTCCTCTATCGTTCCAAGCTTTTCCGCGAAGCACTTCATTAAAAATTTTTCTACCGAATGTTCACGTACCTCGACACGAGGCGGAAGTACGTTTGTCGATAATTGAAGTTGTACAAAGTAAACGATCACGTAGATAAAGAAAATAAAGTTCGCGAACGTTTCCGTTACGTGTGATACAAAATTTAATATCGCCTCACTCACGACACGGTTTTACAGGAATAATTAGCGTAGCCTGTTTTTCACGTAAATTTTCGTGAAAATAGAATCGTTGTTTTTCGAGATTTTTTTTGTAGTTGAGATACGAGATTAAAAGTGATAGATAATAATTTTTTTAAAAATGGTATTATCGCGTAATTCTATAAACTAATAAATAATACTATAAATTATTCTTATATATAAATTAATAATTCTTATATAAAATATTCTTATATATATATATAAAAATAATGTTATAAATTATTCTAAAATAGTTATTTCATAACGATGTTTTATTCAAAAATAAGCTGAAATTCGGAGAGTTGTTTTCGTGAGATCTTCGAAAACTTACCTCAACAAGCGCGTGCTCGAGAGAACCGTCTACGTTATTCTTTGCTCATATCACTGGCGATGAAAGCCAGAAAGATATTCAGTCGAGATCTACAATTTTTGAAAATAATGTATTCCACGAATTCATGACTCGTTGCAATGCGAACGTAATTTGTCACAGTTTAGCAATAATTTTGTAGACTGAAATCGAATCTTTCCTTGAAATTTGAATACTTCAATTTGAAATCCCGCCAACGAAACAAGTTTTCACTTGGAGTTCTTGTGAAAATATTTCGATACAAATTTCAATTATTCATGAGTTTATAAAAATATTCTAAAATAATATAGTCTACAAAATATTATAAAATACGAATGTGCAAAATAATTCAAATATTTCAAATATTCTTTGCCATAGGAATATTCAAAATCGTTACGTCGCAAGTTGATCGTAATTCACGATTTCAATGGTTGTTTGCGTATTCTTTTTAACGAGTGCCGCGATTTAGTCGAAAGTTTCAAGAAACGGCATTAAATGAAAATGAACTTTCCTAGTCGGATCCGATAAGAGGACTCTGGCGGAATTAATTGTAAGCAGATTGGTAAAAGTTTGACAAGAGACTCCCAACGTCATAACAATGTAACGTAGGCTAGTCTCTTCTAAGTTTCCCCAAAGTTAACCAAGAACATCTGTTCGTTTCTCAGCTGTTCGTTGTCAGGCGGCCTACCGGCGGAAAATTTCTTTTCTCCTTTCCTTTTCTTCCTCTCGTTATAAATATCCGGGGAAAGCGGTTCTCCCACAAAAGGTGTATACGTGTAACTTCGACAGAGAAGCAGGATACAAGAAATCAAAATTCAACATAACGCAATTACGACTACGTGCCGTGGAATGAAATCTCGTTTCGAGTAACAGGGGTTTCCGCAGACCATAAATACATAGTGTACAACGTGATTTCAAGTCGGGATCAGCAGTAAGAGAGAAGTGAATCAAAGCGAAGAGACAGAGAGAGATGGAGAAAGAAGGATGCAGAGAGAGAGAGAGAGAGAGAGAGTTTACAAACAGTTGAACAGCACACTGAAAGATTTATTAAATGTGTAATTACCCCAAATTGTGGCTTCCCGGTCAAGGATTTCTTGTTCCCAGAAAACAAACAAATATCCAGTTAATCAACACTTGCAATCGTACGTTCGCGTGTACATCCGCAATCTCGGTGAGACAATTGTTTGCAAAATGAATATCCTTTCGCGCCGAAATTATATGAATTAGCAGAGAAACGTTCACAAACACCGGACCTTCTTTTTTAAAGTTTGCTCGACGTTGCGAAATGAAGCATAGCGGCAGAAAGTTTCGATTCGCTTCTGATTTAAAAAATGTTAGGAAAATCGCGAACTCGAAGAAATTACCAAGACATACGTTAAAATAGAAAATTTCCTGAATTTTATTTAAGTTTGCTTGGATCCTTTTTCTAGACTTGAACAAGAACTCCAAATTGTTTAAATCATTTGGATCCTCTGGGAGTTTAGGGATCCAGTGAGGCTAAAAATGACTAACAATAAGTAGGTAACAATCTATCGCCGGCTTTCGATAGGGTCGAAGACAAATTTTAAAGAACACGATTCGTTTCAATTACTTTTCGATGAAGCAATTAGCAGAGAAATGATAAACACGTGAAGATTGACTTTTCGTCGCGCGTCTAGAACGTGTATGGATATTGGAAATTGGAAAGATGTTTGATTCTGTCATCGGATCTAAAATCGATGGATATTGGCACGGAGTGCTGTAATTGAAAAATTCCACGTAGACAGAGAGATATAGAATTTACAATAAACCGACGCGTACAAAAGACACGTGAAATTTGGTATAATCGATCGGAACACCATTCTCATCGATTCAGTTGACGATGCCTCTAGCTTTGTATTACACGTCAGAGTCTTTGTAATTAACACTGGTACGGAGCAAGAAATATTTTGATTTAATTAAACCCATGAACTTTGAATGAAATTAGCTTTTCCAGCATTGCATGAAACTTGGGAATATTCGACAATTTCCCATGATACGTGTTCCTTCGAATTTATTGAGAATATAATTAATTCAAAATAACGAAAATGACGAACTATCTTGTTACGAATTGTGAAACTCTAGCATACGATCGTTTCGATTATCCACTGACACGAAAGTATAATTAAAGCGATTGCATTTTAATTTCGACAGAACAAAATAACAACATTTTCATGGAAATTTCATCCAAGAAACATAATATACGACTCGAATTTTCTTTTCATTTTCGAACCGATCGAACTTCCTCAACAAAATCCACGAGTTATCGTAAACTCACATTTCTCTAATCTACAGTCTGCCTGCAAATGCAGCAAAACTTTTCCAACCTCCAAAAATTCTACGAAACGTTCCGAAAGTTGTAAAAATTCAAAGTTCTGCAACTTTCAACTTATCTCTCGACATCCGTGCACAGCACAGTTCGATATATTACTCACAAACGATTCGAAGCGATTCGAAACTTTCACCGACGCGTTCACCGAAAGAACGTCGTAAAATTCGTCAGAGAAATTCGTAGATCGCTCACCTGGCTGACGCTCTTGTTCTTGATCTTATCGAGTGGCAAACGTTCCTTCACGTAGTGAAGATTCAGGATCTCCTTGACGCGTTCCTTGTTCTGCAGGATCTTCTGCACGCCGGGTTCCTCGAGGGCCGCGTTGCTAGGCGCGAACAGCGTCACGTCACGAAGATGGCTGATGGTGCTCATGATCTCACCGCCGAAATCTCGTATGGTCTCGTAAAACTTATACACCGGTCCGTCCTTCTTTTCCTGGATTTAGAGAAGACGATTTCTGTATATCGGTAGTCGAACGCTCGAACGATTTCGTTCTACGTGGGTTCGTCGATAGAAAAGAAAACAAAAAAGGGAATAAAATAAAATGAAATAAAAAGGGATCAAACGAAAGGGAGGGAAGGAACGATAACAACAGAGTGACAGAGATGGAAAATCGCGGAAAATAGATGTCTTTCTCGACGGCGAAATTTGCGAAGTGCGTTTCTCCAAGTTCTTTTACTTCGAGATCGGAAACTTCCCTTGGCCCGTTTCATCTCGACGGGGAGTTGGGAAATCTTGACGAGTTGAAAAATCTTGACTCTTAATTAAATATCCTCGATTGAAACCGGTACATATTAAAAGGAAAAGGAGCAATTTTCTACGGCCAGATTGAAAAATTCCTCTCGTCGGAGAGGGGTGTTCTTTTGTTCGACGGTGAATTGAAAAGCGATTGTTTTACTTCCCTTCCCTTCCTCGAGCTTCGAATTTCACCGTTCTTTATTCTTCACTCCATGGCAAAAGCGTGTCCGTTGTAATCAACTTCGCATACTTCGCTGTGCACGGGAATGACAAATAAAATTTGCACGCATATCGCTGGGATCGCGAGGAGAGTCATTGAAACGCGAAAACAAAGATTCGAGCTGTTGTGGAATGATTAATAACACGTGTCCCCCTTTAAACATCGCAAAGAGAAAAAGAGAGAAAAAAAGAGAAAGGGAAAGAAAAGAAAATGAAAGGAGGAAATAGAGGGAGGGAATAAAATGAAAAGGATG
Organism: Tetragonisca angustula; assembly: GCA_036937485.2. Taxonomy (NCBI): domain Eukaryota; kingdom Metazoa; phylum Arthropoda; class Insecta; order Hymenoptera; family Apidae; genus Tetragonisca; species Tetragonisca angustula. Next base: position 203,999 of record JAWNGG020000087.1, on the reverse strand, counting down.
TTGGAACTGTTGAACGCATGTTTGCGGAAGTAATAAAGTTGAATAAAATCACCGACGACGAATTATACCGAGATACGAGGGCAACTCGTTTCGAAGACACAATTTCGGCTGGATTTATCGAACAGACGTGCTATCGAAATTAATAAACGCCACGTAGAATGATTCACGCGATCGGATCAGGTCGTATCTCTTCCCTTATTCAAGCGTGGAGAAACGGCGGGCAAGAGCTGATTTAATTTCCTCTGATATTGTACACATACACGGCATACTTCGCGCAATTGAGAAGGATCGTGCTTCTTGTTTCGCTGGTGATTCGACAAAGAAAAGCGTCAGGCAACGTGATAAAGAGCTACGCTCACGCGGCTGTAATTCTTTTGAATATTCAAATTCACACTTCCATTTGAATATTCAGGCATTAATCACAGCATTCGAATTTATTAAAGAATGGAACTTGCGCTCATCGTGCGTCGAGAGTTTAAGTCCGAACTTAACGTGGGTCTTAAAGGTACACATTATAGACACGTAGAAAGTTCATTTGAAACAGAAAAGAAGGAAATGAATTTGAGAAAAATCTCGTAGAAATGCAATTTCAAAGTTACACGATATTATGCAATGTTTCATAAAACAGTTTCAGCCTTGACTTTCAAATTGAATTCTGATCGATGTTTCTGGTTTATTCTTTTGATCACAAGAATCACGTCCAAAACACCATTCGTTTTATGTTTTTATGTTTGAGTCTGTCTTGTTATATAGTTTCATTTTTCGGCGAGTTGAACTCACAATCTGTTTTCCAATTGACACGCAAACCCTTACGCTACTATTTCCTTTGCAGTTTCCAAGAAATACATGTATCAGAAAGCATGTCAAAAATTTCCAATTGGTTTGACTTTCACGTCAGGTTGGCGAGAAGGTAAAATTGGTCAATTTTGTTTCAATCGTCCCATAAGTTTCACTACTTGTTCTCAATGAGAGAACAAGCTGTCGCAAATGATCAATTGAGAATGAGGATAAAACTTGACAAAAATTAAAAAGAAAAAAAAAAGAAGAAAGAATCCATCTTGCAATTACAAAATTGTAAAATACGATCTGGTCCGAGGTCGTTAAAAATCGAAACTCCTTTCCCGCCAACAAGTTCAAACATATTCATGACAGAACTCAGAGCCACACGCCCAACAATAAATATCTGCCATTTCACACCGTGAAAGCTAAGGATCGTGTAACATATCAAAAAGATATACGTCAAAATTCCACGTATCAAAGTTCTTTCCCCTCGCGAATTCCATTTTCCCCTCCCCACGCCGCGGCCTAAATCATTATCAGAACGATGCCATTGCACAACGACCGGTTCGATCGTTCCCACCGGAACACCGATTTTTCCCGGGGCTTTCAGCGGGGAGTAGAGTTACGACCTGTCGCGCGTAAATCAGTCGGGCACAATCGAGAGAAGGTGGCGTGGCGTGGCGTGGCGTTCGCGTATCGCGACGCGTCTTTCAGCCTGACACGATCAAACGAAACGTGCGTGTGCGTGCCGATGGAACGTTAATTTTCGCCGCGAGGGGACGTGGCGCGTCCTCTTCGGCGTGGATCAAAGATTTCGCTAATTGATCGTCGACTCGCGGCACGGGAAGCTCGCGAAACGGAAACGAACGTCGCGTTGCCTCGGGCGGCGTAGTCGTCGTCGTCGTCGTCGTCGCGACGCGAACACATCACCATCGTTTTCGTTACGTCGACGGTTCCTGTTCTCTTGCAGCTTTGTCCGTGCGTAGCCGTTCAATTTCAAGCGAAAGAGGAAACGTGTATCAAGGCCTGGGTAATTAACGATCCGCTAATTGCCTGCTCGTGACTACCGATCTCCCGTTTTTTTTTTTCTCTCCCTCGTTTCTCGGTATCCATCGATCGAATCAGATCACTCGCTCAACGAGTTTTCTTTTTTTCTTTTTTGCTGGAATTTTGCATCGGTGAATTCGCGAACCATGACCGTGTGTTCAGAAACTTTAGTCAATTTACATGTTTAATGCAGCGGAGTTTCTTTCTTTTTTACAGAACGAAATTTTCGTTGGCAATCTTGTAGTATTGAATTTATCTAGCTTAATTACGCGAACGAAAAATTATATATGGGAAGATTGCTGAACTTTTATTACATAAATTTAGATAGGCGAACTTTACTGTGACAAGTGTAGAATCTTGCAATTGTATTGATCTCGTAAATATACTATTGTTACATAGTTTTTATAATGCAATTATACTTTATAAAATTTTGATACACACTATCTACTGATGCTAAATTCCATTATTCCACAGGAAATTATGTTAAAAAAGAAAAAAGGATAAGAAAGGAGAAGTGGATGTAGTGACGTAGAAAAGAGGCTGGTCATATATATTTTTCACTGAAAATTTTTCCTATAATTTATCCTGATAATATCCGATTAAATCAGTTTACGAAATTTTAGGAAAAATCGATACTCTTTGAAATATTTCAAGATCGATATTTAATTACAGAAAGAGGTATTTCATCTAAAATCTAAAATATTTTCCACTCGTGTGAGATATCTTTGCAATCATTTTATTTTTTCACTTGTGGGAAGGAAAAATAAAACTTTGCCAGACCAGAGACTTTTACACACCACTGCGACTCATTTCAAATTTTTTTACAGCACAGACCAACTCGAGTAAGAAGTAACATCTAAAATTTAATCATCACTATTGTAATTCATACAATAATCTTTGGTTGATAAAGAGAAGGCGAAACTGGGGAAAATATTAGCCGCTTGAGTAACTGATTTTGTAGCTACGATGTAAAATTCGGAGAGCAGCTTAAATTTCGACCACCCTTCGGATAAATGAATCAGGCTACTTAAGGAAGGAGTTAGAGAGGATCATCCCACTCGATATGGTTCTTATACTCGGATCGCTTAAATGCTTAGTAATTTAGAGGCTTAGTGAAGTATTTAATCCTTTTAGAAGGGAAATTTCAGTGGTCGATATTCCCAGTGAAATCGATTAACGCCACTTTATGCCACTTTATTGTATCAATTCGTAAGATTGAACATTGAGTAGTTCTTTGTTCAACGAAATTTTGAAGATCTTGCATTTTCTCGTGGAAATCTCGATACTAAACAATTACTGATACACTTTGATGATTTTAAGTAATTATTTATATAAAACAGGTCGAGTCTACATTGTTGTACGCGAAACTGATCAAATCAAAATTGCAGGAGCTGAAAATTAATCGAGACACTTTGTCTTGTTAATTTTTCTGACATAACTTTTTAGAAGAAACAATTTCGATATACGTACATACATATATATTTCCATTTAAGAGTTACAAAACAAATAAATAATTCTTTACGTAATAAAAAAAATCCGCAAAGTGCCAATATAACAAAATCACACGTGATTGAAAAATTATACGTAAAAGTATTCGGTATTAAAATGAGACTGAAAAATATCAAAAAGTAAAAGTGTCTGAATACTTACGAAGAATCATTTGCTATACTTTAGTACTACCGTTAGTAGAAATTCCAATTTATCTTTTACTCCCGCCATTCCGAATTATTTCTCAGAATTTCAAATCACAATCAACGATTATATTGAAGCAATGCCTTTTAACGTTTTCGTATAATATCTCGTCTGGCTCTGGCGAAACGGGAAGGGAATATTAATACAACACCTCCTCAACTTCCTTCTTAAACGAGAGGACTCATTTAGCTGGTCTGTACTCTTTCTTCCCCCGGTTATTACGTTTCCCGCGGGTTTCTCGACGTTTTCGGGAAACAGGGAAACAGGGAAAAGGAGGTGATTAAATCGAACATCCGCGGCATAACCGACAAACAATATTGACAGAGGGTCTAGGGAATAACAAAAGAGGTTTAGCTGGCTTCAGTTGGCCAGACGGAGAATTCGTTGAATCAACATCGGCCATGCAGCATGATTTTAATAACAATAATACGGCTCTACGTTTAAGATCTCTACCACGAGGATATAAACAAGCTGGGGAAAACCTGTTGAAAACAACCCCGAGCCTTTCTGTTTGGAACAAAAATGAAATTGGGAGAAAAAGAAAACTGGGAAACCGAGAGGAATCGAAAATTACTTTGAAACGAAAACGATTTTTTTTTTTTTTTTTTTTTTTACCAATCGTCGAAAGGACGCTCGTTCTGCTGGGATTATTATACTCGAGTGTATATCATTTTCTTTTTTTTTTTTTTTTTTGCCATTCATTTGACCGATTTAACTGTAAGCCAAAAAGACGTGAATTTTTAGTCCAGTGTATAAAATAACAAGTGAAATTAAATACTCTACATCTTAGTAATTTGACATCTACAACGACTGATGTAACGAATAATTGACCGTTTCAAATATTTTTCAATCCCAAGAAGATAAACATTAAAGATCTCTGCGCGAAACATACACTTGCGCTAAACATTTCGTGCGAACACTTTCGTATTACGTTCGCTAATGAAATTTCAAATATTTGGACGTTTCAAACATTTGTAAACGTTTCGAAACAACAAAGAATGCATCTACAAAGGATTCGTGTAAATGTTGAAATACTTTTGGCGTGGCCACTGTAAATTGCACGCTGGCGCCGAGGAGACTTTTTAATCAGACACGTTTGAATATATCTAATTACAGCGTGAATTAATACGAAATAAGAGTAATTCGAGCAAAGGAGCTGGAATCTTTCTGGAATGTCCCGCTCCTTTGTCTTCGGTTAATTAGCAGCCGTAAAAATCGGGGAACGCTTCAAAGCCTTTCAGGCTTCCTTCGTTACCTTTTGTGCCTCGATTTCGATATCTGTAAGGAGCTTTTCATACCCGTCACGCAGCGTTAAATTCAATCGAACCGAGCTCCATTGTATGTTGTGTCTGCCCCGTTTCAGCGCTCTCGAGCGTTGTAAATTAACGTTCGAACAAGCTAATGAACATTATCAATTGATTTCTACTTCCTCTTGGCTTACCACGATATTGATTTTTCATACGATACCGACGATTCAGAAAGACGATCGGAATGCTCTATGCAATAAATTTAAATTAAACCTTGATCTGCGATTCAACGATTAAGTATTAATAATAATCAAGCAGAACGACACATCCTGTCCTCGTTTCACTCCTAGGCGATTGCGCATCGATCGTAGATCGCTCTACTTAAAAAAATCAATCCAGAGAAAGTTAAGTTGCGGTAAGTACAGTCGGATTTTCAGAAAATCAACCGCTCCGATCCATCGTATCTCTCGTAAATCGATTTAATACAAAACGAAAAATCTGCCAATAGATCCATATTGATGGATCTCGCAGTTTCCTCGACAGAACAGTTCCCGCGTTCAGATTACTCGAAGCTCGCTAGCGTAGATCATGCGTATCGTCTGAGATAAAGGCGGAACGTTTTTTCGAAAATACAGCGCAACTTACACTTGCTAGCTCGAAACGATCTGAATAATTCGAGTCCCGTGGAAGCTTGGAATCTCAATACACGGCGGATAAGGGGAAACAAAGAGAGAGAGAGAGAGAGAGAGAGAGAGAGAGAGAGAGAGAGATGGAAACGGAGAGTTCTGAAGTTGCTCGATCCTCCGTCCGACTGTTCTTACAAGCTCTCCAGCTACCTTCTCCACGTTTTCTTTAGAGAAACCAACAGAAGCTTTCAACAGATATACACGACTATTGTGGTTAATATATATAATATGTGTTTGTGTGTGTGTGTGTGTGTGTTTAACGATCTAGTATCGCCCACTCTAGACTTGTCTCGCAACGCATTTCGTACGCGTTCTTCAAGTATATATATATTTTCATTTCGAGTACAAAGAGTATTTTTTTTTTCTGTCGTGTGTATTCGGTAGTCGTTGATGAGTTCATTTAATAAGTACTTACGATGCCCTATATGACATGCAGAGTCCAATAGAGACATGCAAAGCACCACAGAATAACATCATTGAGTCAATATAAGAGTAATAAACACATGTACACAATTGATAGAGAAAATTCGAATCGGCTAATTTAACCTCTCTTTCATTCTCCTTTCGCTCTTCGAATTTTTTTTTCTCTTTTTTCTTTTTGTTTTGTTTCCTTTCTTTGAGCAGGAGTGAACGTGGACCCCCGCGATTCATTTTCTCCAGTTCGTCTGGAAAGGAAATACTGATCTACCTTGCGCTCCATACCTCGAGCAACGACGAGTGAATATTATTATCTTTGGCGTCCAGTTTCGTTTGGACCTGTGGACGTTAACGCGTTCAATCTGGCGTGGATCAGCCGCAAGATCGTTATTCATGTTTTATTCGACTCTCTAAGACAGGAAGCGGTGTAAGGTTCGAACGTATAACACGCTGAAATTGCATCGTGAACTTATGCAATTGGAATTTAATAAGCGAATGTGAACTAAAAATATTTTGTCACATACTGCTCTAAGAGCTTGTAAAAAAACTTTAAAACTCTTTCGTTCGTCAATCTCTAAAGAATACTGTACCTTGCAGGTCGACAACCCCATTCAGTTAGACGAACCGTAATTTAATTTAATTTCGTAACTGATCAGAGGAGAATTCAAACGAGAAACGAAATCTTCAGTGAAAACTGGTTGGACATAACACAGTTGACGTTTACACGCCGGTTTGAACGCGTTAGAAAAGAAACAGGAAACAAATCAAACAAATCGTTTTGTCGACGAAAATAAATTCTAACAATTAAATCGAATTAGAGAAAGGAAACAATTAAAGAAATTATGAGAGACCAAACTATTTGAACACTTGTTGTAGAAGAATTTCTACGTACATAGGTGTTAGACGAAAAGATTTTGAAACTTTTCGACTGTCGACGATCACATTGGTAAAATTTGAAACGTGATGTAAAAATGAATGCAAAAGTTACATTACATGGTTGTTGCAAATGTATATTTAATTAAAAATTGACAGATATATATATATATATATATAACGCGAATTATTATTATTAAAACTAATCCCACGGGCATATCATGTATCTCGTAAACTTTTACATACATTTTCAAATTTGTTTCAAACTTTATGTCATCGTAATAATTCTAGTCTAATTACATTGTTAATGAAATTTCAAACTCTTTCCTGTAACACGTGTCTGCAATATATCTGTACATTGATAGTTGTGCAGTTTCATTGACGCTCCAATTGAATAATCAAAATTGGATCAAAACAGCATGCCTTACTCGAATCTTTAGAAACGATACATTCGCGGGAGCAAGTGTGGCAAGAATCGATCGAAACCTTGTTCCTCAGAGGGAAGAGGGATCATTGAATTATCAGCGAGTTCCGACGAATAATTGAAATTTTAATCGAAAATCGCCGCTCGCATCGGCGTATCGGTTTTCGAGCGTGCGCGCGACAGGAGAAACGAAAGAAGAAGGGAAAAGGCGAGGAAACCGGAACAAAGAAAAAGAAAAAAAAGAAAAAGGTTTAAAGTGTAATTGCTGCCGGTTCTTTTTGTCCCGAGAAGAGATCGGCGCGTTAATACCGGTGAAATAGAGATCGGACACGTGGCCGATAATAATTGAACATCAGCGCGCAATTGAACCGCTCAGCTGGCGGCGAAAATCGTTGTCGCGATAATAACCGGCACGATTAAATAGATCACCGGCGTTGTTGCTTACTTAGCCCGTGGCTGTGCCGGAAATAACACGGATGCTAATATCGTCGTACGTAAAATCACGGAAACCGACACGAAAATTTTTCCGCCGCGTCGCGTCGTTTCGAATTACGCGCGCGCGTTGCTCGCTTATCGAGCGACGATTACTCACGGCCGCGATTCTGTCGCGTCCTATAACGTACAGTCGGTGGAAGAGATATGGCGTTGCGTTGTCGTAAATTAACTGAGGCGTGAACAAAGATACGTATAAGTGGTTCAGATAGATTGAGAGAGAGAAAGAAGAGAATAGAAACGTAGAAATTATATAACAGGTTCCTTGTATTGTTCGCGTTCTGTCAAACTGTTCCGATAAGAATTGATTTATACGACGTTGGAAATTAAGCGAAAAATGTTTAATGGAATAATCTTTGCGTGATGGTAACGTTTTATTATCGTAGGTGGAAAGTGACCAAAAGTTTTTTTCTCTCGAACAGTCTGAAGTAAAAAAATAAATTAATGGAACGTAGTTCGTGTTACGGGGTAATTTCTTTATTGAAGGAATTTCAAAATAAACTCAAGTTTTAATATTCGGCGACGAAATATTTGAAAATTGAAGCCCGATACGTCGCAATTCAAGGAACACACGCGGCAATTCTTTTTCCTCTATTAATTCTTTTACCGTTTCCATCCTTCTCGGCCGCGTGAACGTGACGTGAGCGGAGCTATATCGAGCTGCGACAGTCACGGGCTGGTCACGTATGGAGTAAAATTAATTTCCATTGAAGGAGAAACAGATCTGCGAAAAATCGTTTCGACGAAAGGGAAGGGAAAAGCAATTCCAAAGGTATAAACGAAATTCTGAATTTACGAAAATATAATCTTGAAATAAAATCATTCGTCAATCAACGAAATGCAATAATTGCGAATTGAGATGAAAATAAAATAGCTAGCGCCAAAGTACAAAGATTCGAGTAACCACGTCACTTCCACCGACCGTGTGTAAAAAATTCAAACATTTCTCAACATTTTAATAGCATCAAACAAGTAACGAAAAAAATTCTCCACACAATATTTGAAGAGAACAACTTTACTCGTCAGCGTCCTCAAAGGTTTCATCGATTCACGTAGCTCCTTAAAACTTCGTTCAAGATACATTGAAACTCAAAATGAACTCAAAACCGAAGCTCGTATCAGTTTCCAAATTTCGTGTCTGAAATTATCAAGAAAAAAGGAAAAAGAAAGAAAAAAAAGCAACAACGAACGAATAGTTTTGAACGCCCTCTCTTGGTCGAACGTTAAACCTCTGCAAGAAAACCTTAGAAACCTAGAACCGGATTAAACCGTTATTTTTGTTTAATCGGCGCAAGGCGTCTCCTCTCAGTCTGTGATCTGTGTTCTATTTTACATTAACGCTTGCGATCGGAGGTGTTGTCACCCCGACGATAAACCCTGTAAACAGTTGTACACCATATAAAAATGTCACCACCTTCGCAGATCACATCGCAACTGGCGCGCAACGAACGAGATCCCGGCCGAGCGACGATCGATCATTCCCCCCCCCCCCTTTGAAAAGCATCCCGAATTAGCATCGAAAAATATTTTTCCGCGATTGCACGCGTCGTCACGCGCAGCCATAGGTACTCGCTCGCGGACGTATAATATCCGGCGCGGATTTAAAGCGAGCAACCGCAGCCGGAAAACGAATCTCGAGGGGCGAGCTCGAGTCGTCTCCCATCGGAGAAACGTTTTAACTCGAATGAAAATCTCGCGCCACTGCCCCCTTTTCCTCGATCCTCGCTCGCGTCTCCTTTCAACCGTGCCGCTTTTCGACCGGTAGTGTCAGCGAGACCGGAAACACGCGACGAGTGCGCGTGAAAATCAATTCGCGAGGAAATGATTGCGGCAAGGTGCTCAAGGAGGTTTCTCCGGTGCGTCGATCGGCCGATATTTTCTTCGTCGCGACGTTTCTTTGCTACTCGTTTGCTGACGAGCAATTTACGGGCAAATTCGCCGCTGCGTATTTTAAAAGGACGTTTGATTTGACGGGACGCGACTTTTCAGCGGCGAGTCTGCTGTTTGCACATGTGGCGTTTTCGACGACGGTCGATCAGTTCAGACCAGCGATTTCAGATAATTCGGTCGTGATACTTTCTCTGTCGTGAAAAGTCAACGCTAAGATCGACGACAAATTGAGACAAATCGCGAATTGCCCGAAAAGTTATGTGTAACGTATGAATTTGGCGTCAAATTATTCTGCTTCTGCTTCTCTCTTTGATCCTGCGTTGTGGAATCGTTCAATTTGTTTCAAATTAAAATAAAACGATTTCGTAAGGACACGAATTTCTGTGCACGTGTCTCAAAGTGTTGAACGAGCGTGCCAGCGTTCGCCGCGAGTCGCTCGTCCGCAAATCGATCGCGCAAATCCTCCCTTCGAAAACGTTACGGATGTGATCTCGAAGCAATACATACACAATTCTTCGATTAATTCGTAATTCTTTCTTTCGTTCTTCTTTTCTTTTCTTTTCCTTCTTCATTTCTGACCTCTTTCTTTTTCGAGAATGCTATAGAATTAGGCTACGAATTATAGATATACATGTATATAACGTACTTGATGATAATAGTCTTACGTAGTCTATATTTAGCGATAGATCAGGCGTGATGAGATGATTCAAAAAGGTATGAATGGCAACAGCGTTCATGATATCGAATGCACTGATTCATGTCTCATGATATATCGTGGCTAATGCACGTTCTGTGAATGTCACGAGGGCTATGCTTCTCTATTCATGACTGTGTCGACGTTACGATCACCGCCGTTTCGTCGACGAAAATACGTCGGTGTACCGGTGCTCTCGTCCTTGGCAACATGCGACATTCAAAGGGAGCTAACAGTCAGTAGCTAGCAGTGCAACGTGCAGTGCGTATTTCTCGCTAGACACTGGCGATTTACAAGGAAGATTTCATTCGCTCGAATAACTCGCTGCCTCGTATCACCCTTTCCCCGGATTGAAGCTCCAACTTTCGTCACTTCATTTTCGCTCATTCAAGCAGCAGCTGATTCGAAATTTTCGGGACATCGAGGTGCTGTGTGAACCGTTTTTCTTTTTTTTTTTTTTTTTTTTTAATTCGGAAACTCTGCATCGAATGTTACATCTGAGTCTTTTTCTTTTTCGACAAATAGAGCTAGAATTTTGTTTTACGATTTTGTGTATTATGGATAGATTACTGGAAAATAAAGAGAACGAATCAACGTGTCGCATGTAATTGCAACTGTTTGGATCTAAAAATTATTCACACGCGGGACTAACTTTATAGACACAAAATTATATCTCTATTTTGTGTTAAATCGGCAAGCACAACTCGCTCTAGGCGTATCTTACACGATACAAAAAGTTATTACTTGAAAAAAAAGGGAATTCGAATTTCAAGCGTTGTAATTTCTGCTACGGTAAACTATAATATATCCATACAAAATGCGTTAAACGTTCTCGTCGTAAAAAGATAGCTGGAAGTTAAACTATTGTCTTCTAAACAAAGGAGGCGATTGAGTGTCGATCAAATAGTAATGTGCAAAGCGTGTGAATCAGAAAAACAGGGGGGGGGGAGGGAAAGAATAATCTCTTTCAGCGAAGCATAGCTGTATCGATAGGCAAATCGAAATTGATCTCTTCATTTTTTGATTTAGGCTCGTATTCAAAAAGGGTTCGCCTTCGTCAGCAAATCTTCCTTGCAAGAAACCACGGTGCATTTCTCAGGCAATAGCTATGAATTCATTCGAGCGCTGTTTCCAAATCACCGGAAAGGTAATGTCGAACAAAATGGCCAATTATCAACATTCTCATCATCGCTATCTAACACACTCGTTCTAAACTATTTAGAATCATGAAGCAGTGTTTTCAGAATCTCGCGTTCCCTTATCGCCTGCCAACGATATCTGACATTCTTTTTTTTCTAAATTCTTGTAAAAGAATACAATTTTCTTTGTATATAATATCTCAGATTCCTCTTGACATCTGATATCCTTTTTTTTTTTGACATCTCTCTTTCCTTCCGATTTAATCTTCCCCTTTTATGTTCTGAAAGTTCAGAGGAGAGAAACTACAGATCGATTGTTGCAGTTCGTTAAGTTCTTTGTTTCTAGCATATAGAATACATTTTTGGAACGTTTCAACAATAAAAAAAAGTTTCTCAACTATTCATACATATTATCTTGCTTGTTTGATTATAATGACCCAGGAGACGATCAGTGGAATCTGTTTTTGTTTGCACAGTCGTTCTGGATATTTATGTTAATATAACATTAACTTTTCAGTAAAAGTCAATCAGCAAGATGAAAGAAATCGAGATAAAAGAAATGTCTGATATTCGGTATAGGTGAAAATTATACAATTTCGCATAATATTCGTTCGTGATGTTTCATTTTCACTTGCGTGTCGTTTCTCATTCAGTTTGTGATGTACATGTATAATTCTAACTGAATATTCAGTGAATGTTCTTCGTGTTTTAGCTCAGTGGAATCTCCTGGATCAAACTGATCCATTTTTAATGACAATGTCGCAACGCACACGGGCACAGTATAATCTGATTAAATATAAAACGCATGTGATTCTTAAAATATTATCATTGGATGAAAACAATTGGATAGAACGTTGAAATCATGTTTAAATTGTTACCTGTGAATACATCTGTATCTATTTTTTTCTTTTCTTTTTTTTTTAATTCAAGCAGCAAGATTAATTTGCAATCTGCGAGCTGCTATGGCTACGCGCGAATTGAAAGCTCAGCCTCCTAAAAACGAAAGCCATTCGGATTCCTTTGACGAAAGCGCGAGGATTACATCGTACACTTAATAACGTTCTAATCAATTCGCAATACACCGGCGAAGAATTCCAATTTCCCTTGCCAGTGCAGAGCCCGGGCCGTGAAAATTCGCCATTCTTTCCAATCATCGCAATCCTCGCCCACACAAACGTCTCAATTAACGCGACGAGGTATACTCGATGAACAGCTTTTCACCGGGCAAATTCGACGGACAAATTGTTTTCGTTCGTCATTAACGTATCGAACGAGGCTCCTTCTTTGTGCTCGAAGAACGAAACAGAGGGAGGAAGAGAGAGAGAGAGGAGAATAGAGTGGAAGGAACACACGGAGTGCACGGGGTCCGACGCGATTACCAAAGGAACTTTTTTTCGGTATATCGAGAAAGCGGCTAACGGCCGCAGAATGAACGGCTGCATCGAAATGAGATTTTTTCCCCGAGGCTTTTAAGCCACCCTTTCTCGTGGCAAGCAATAAAGCCCCGCCGCCGCTTCGTCACGTTGAAAAACGCTTCTCTATCTTCTCTGCCGCGAACGAACGATTTTCTCTCCGTTGCCCCGTTTCTTCCCCTTTTCGCCCCCTTTTTTTCACCCCCTCCCCCCACCGTGTATGTGTATGCGTGTATGTGCACTCTTTTGTTTAGCTTTGCTTCATTTAATACACGCTCGCCTCTCCCGTTCCTCCTCTTTATATTTACCGGACAACGTGGCTTCACCTTTGACGTCTCGAATCCAGAATGTGTCGTTGAAAAGTGCTCGCGATTTATCGTCCGCCATATAAAGCCTCCTCTAGGTATTGATGCACCTAACCCTCCCCCCACCCCCTTGAAACGGGGCACTCTGATCGTTTATTCTTTCGCTCGATTGTAAATAGACTCGATGGAATCCGATTGGAAAGTTTCGGAACAATCAGCGGATAGTTTGAAAGGTGAAAGAGGGTTATTTTCTGGTTAATACCGAGGGCCGAGGGAATTGAATTAGCCGACCGTGGATGTGAATTTTCATTAAGAAAATGGAACATGGGCTAAAAAAAATCGTTCCGTGTTCCTTTGGACAGATACTGACCGGAAATATAGAGAATTTAAATTAATTTTCTTAATTTGACGACATTATTCACGTCTCTCACGTTCCATCGTTCGCTTCTCTGGAAAATCCGTTTCAAGATTACCGTGCACGTTTCTCATTTCAGATCTCAGTTATGCTTTGTCTGTTGTTAAGATCAAATATGTGAAGTAAAATAGATTCTTGGTTTCTGATGCGTCAAATTTAGATCACGTTTACATTAAGCCGATCAAACAGAATTTAGACACAGTTGTATTAAACGAATTCACAAATGTAAGTTACTTTGGAATTAAATTATCGCGCGAATAATAAAACTCTCGACAAATTGAATTATTATCGTTATTATTTTAGATATTGTAGTCCAATGATATTCCAATTAAATCCCTAGTTAGATGCTTCAATTAGAAGTTCAAACACAGATCTAGATTAATAATTTACTGTGTTCGCAATTCGTATGTTTCGAACTGAGTTAAAGTCATTTGTTTCGAGTCGAATTTCGTTTTCACTGTACGAGATACGAACCGAGCACTTTTTGCTTTTTTCTCTTCTTTTTTTTCCCCCAGCGTTTCTTTGTGTTTCTTTTGCCATTCAGTAAAGCTTGTTAGATGAAACGTAAACGAGAACAGAAAATACAGAGCCGCAGTTGTTAATTGTAATGGTGAACCGTGTCCAAATAACGAAATATTTACGTGGACAGTGAGTTTCGGCGCACGATCGGTTGTTTTATCGATCTATTCGTTGCAGAATTAATTTCCATTGCCGCGAGAGAACTTTCGTACGCAGTTACCTACGTTTCGCGTGCACAGTTGTTGAAAATCCTTTTTCTTGATCGGTACAACAGAACGAAACGCGAGACAACAAAAGCTCTCTGCTTTTTCACGCGGAGCAATTAAATGGCTGTATTTTGTTTGTTAACAAAATTTTAATTTTTTTAATAGACTGCAAAGAAGAGATAACTTCGTTGAATAGCTTTATCTGTAGTACTATATTATTCTAGATTCTTTTGTGCATTCATCTGATATTTCCCTTTCTTTGAAGAGAAAAAGCTGATACACTATCCTCTTTTTACCAGGATAATCAGATTCAATAATTCGTCGTTGCTGTTTATTACAGTATTAATTTCTCACCGGTAATCACATCGAAAATGAATACCGAAAATCGTAGTTTTAATTACTGAAATTAATATTCTCCGAAATAAATCTAGTATTACGTGCTATTCGTTATATAAAAGAATACGCGATTCGGTAAAATATTATCGACGGCTTTAATTAATTTATACGAAGTTCACTTGCAAAAAGGAACAAGAAATAGATAATCTTTTCACTCAAAGAGGACTCAATGAAAAACTAATTATTCTTCATAAAATTACACAGAAATCATACAATCATATAATCATCTAAATTGAGTACTTCCTACGTTTTTTCATCGTCAAAAAAAGAAATAAATTAAACAAATGAAGTCTTAATCCAAAACGAAATTTACATTCAAAAGAAGAACAAGAAAAAATAAATAAATAACGTGAATTTGTTGTTTCTTCGTAAGAAACTCAATAAAAACATAATTACTCGATTACAAAATTATTCATACGTCACCCTAAAAATCGATTCTTCTACCCTCCATGTTTCCCATCGTCGGATCTGCACATTGTCGAAACTGCGGACTGTCAATAAATACGGAACGAATGCATTTGCGCGCCGGTCGATCCGATGCATCAAAACATTGGTAGAAAAAGACAGAACTTTCACTCAAGCGCGGTGTAAAAAAAAAAAAAAAAAGAAAAAAACCGGTGACGTTTTATCGTCGGATTTATCTTACAGTTGCCACGCGCGTACTCGTTTGTACTTTAATCCGCGGAAAATAACGCCGCGTCAGCGTCGCGATGTTGAAATGTTCCGCGAGCAAAATGTTCTGTTCGGCTCTTGTCTTCTTCCCTTTTCAAGAGAGAGAGAGAGAGAGAGAGAGAGAGAGAGAGAGAGAGAGAGAGAAAGTAGCCGCCGACCGCGTGAGATTTTTAAGAAGAGAAATACGGCCACATTTACACCTGATGAAGTACGGTTCTCCTCGAAGGAGCTGAGAATTTACGAGTCTTGTTTGCACAGCGTTGTCTCCGTTCTATAGGGGATGTTCCGCGACAATCTCTTTTCCCGTAGAACTCGAACCTTGAACGCGTTACATTTCATTTCCTGGCGTGTTTATCGTTGCACAGCCACCTCCGCCTTTGTCGAAATTGATAAATTTCGAGCTTAACCGCGCTGCTTACAGCGATTTCCACGGCGAAAATATCGTCGTCGAGCGCCACGGCTTCGCTAGTTTTATTCTGTTTGCCGCGATTTGTTTTCAACGCTGCACGCGCGTTGATCTCAAGACGGATAAATTAATTCGGATCAGTTCGACGAGAAGTATGTTGTTCCGCTGTTTAATCAATTTCTGATTCTACTGGAATTTATTGGACGAAGGGAAAAATATAAATATCCGTCAAGTTTCGTATTTGTTTAAACTGTTGATTCAAGAGTAAAATTAAATTTTTCTATCTTTTGTAATTACTTTCAGATATTTACTTTTTTCTTTTTCTTTTTAATTCAACAGAATCAAATTCCGTAATACAACTGAAGAGACTTGTCCCGGAATGAAACTTCAGACATAATATTCATTTGCCAAATAATACCTCCAAGTAAGATGGATAATTTAAAGCTTCAAGTGAAAAAAAAAAAAATTAAAATTAAACTAAAGTACGTATAAGTTATTACGGACAATCGATCGATAAGTGTTAGTTTCTTCTGTAAGGCACAAGAGATGAAATCACCTCAGTTTATGAATATTTACAAATTGATGCTTCGTGCCTTCTCTCTTACCTCTATTTAAAATTCTCATTTATAAAACCAACAGATTTCAACGCGCACGTCAGCGACAGTTCTTGTTTATTATAGCAATACGTATCGATGAAGACAGTCACTAGCAGCGCTCTCTCCACGGTAGCTTTTTATTCAATATCGAATACGGGGAGAAAAACGGGAATTTATTGACGGTAGGATCGTGTGTATCCGCGCCTGTTGGTTATCGAAGGATGTTATAGTCGCGTGTCCGACTATTCGATATTGTTGTCACACGTAACGCGCTTGAGTCGCGTAATATGGATTCCGTCTGTACATTCGATATCAAATTTTTCTTTTTTCTTTCAAATTTGTTATGATTTCGCTGGTCTATCTTCGATTCCAAGCATTCTCGACGACAGAAACGAAGAGTTATCAGACGTACGAAAAATTTTACATGCGAAACGTACTTCTGTACTTTTAGTTAGAAGTTCAAACAAGTCTACTCGTGTATTTTCTTTTTAATCTTCGAATATATCGTGTAATTATTGCCGTTTATAAAATTGGAACTTCTGGAGCTACTCAAAATGACATTTATCAACTCAAAATGTCTTTGGCAATAATTTCGATACCACGTGCGATCTCTTGCATATTGTGCGTTGCGACATTGATAATAATCGCAGAAACGTAGTTCGAACAATTTTTGTGTGGCTTTTATCGAGCTAAAACACGAAGAGTATGCACTTTATCAACTACTTTTGGTTTATTCATAATTGTCTTGCGAAATTATATTGACTAAGTGAGATCAAATTGTAAAATTGTAAAATTAAAAGACTCGATTATTGCATTAAAATTCGATCTGAGAGGGAGCTGAAGAAATACTCTGTCCGCAATATATCCTTGAGGTTCTCCTCGAACAAGATCACGAACAAGGTTCGTTAGACTTTCTACTGATCACCACAAGTTTCTTTCAGAAAATTGTCTTACATATATCAATTATTCACTCAAATAAACCTTTGAATTAAATTGGTCCCAAGACTTGAAAAATCACCTAGATTGAATCAACTTTGTTTTACTATCTCAACAAAACTTTACTCATGGATAAAAAATAAAATACACTTATACATAGTAATTATCTCTTGTAAAATTCACTCACAGGTAATCTATCTTCCTGTATCATTTTCCATACAGTCCCATTATTGCAGTGTATAACTCCACTTAACAATTATTCCGTTACTTATAAATCTGTCAAAAAATATCGCAATAGAAAAAAAGAAAAGAATCTTCACAAAATCTAGCACTCTAAATTCGTGTTAAATGTAATCATTCGAGGTTCGTATCGTCAGTTGAATGCTCGAAAGTAATTTGCAAAATGCAGGTAACAAGTGGACCTCCTTCGTCCACCGAGACGAGATATCAATCTGAACTTCGTGTCCTCTAGTTCGCCAAAGACATCAATCGTGTGCATGTATTGTATGTAAGTACGTATGTACGTGTGCACTAGCACGGGGCAAGCATGCATTGAAACAACGAACGAATCGAGCAAAAAAAAAAAAAAAAATCGTTTCATAAAAATTCACAAGCTGTCGCTGCGCGTTTGCAGTCGCATTAACCGTTCTCCTCTTTGCCACGGTGGATTAGCCGCCGCGTTACCGAATATTAACGAGGAAAGCACGCCCAAACATATCCACAAAGCGCCTTATGCGACTCGACGACTCCGGAACTTTTCATCTCCACGAAATCTTCTGGAAACGTATTATTCAATTGAAAATAAATCAGAGCACCTTGCTTTTCATTAAAAACGTAGAAATGTTCCACGAATGATCCGTAAATATTTGTGAACATTGAAACGAGATACCTGACGTGACAAATTTCAAAGATATTTGAAGAGTATTAAAAAATATTTGAATAAAATTTAATAATTGAAAATCATTTCCGTGTACTAATTTAAAAGGAAACAGTAATTCTATGAATCTGGGGTAAAGAAATTTGGAAACCCAACGTTTCAAAGCCAAGTTTAATTGAAAAATCGAAGAATCAAAAGACAAAATTTTAATTCGCGAAAGAGTTCCACGTATCCGAGAGCTCACAAATATTTATTCGATTTCGATTTCTCAGTAGCAGACTGCGGATTTTTACACACCTCTGGGAAATTTGAAGACAGAAAAATCGAAATACAGAGATGCTCAAAGTACTTGCTGTAGTATCTAGTACTATTACTAAATACCCTTACTATTACAATATTCAGTGGATGAAACAATACTCTACCTAAACGTCACTTTCTTGAAAATACAAAATTTACGTAAATAATCCGCTGTCTTCAACAGCAGAAATCGAAAGCTCAAACATCTGTCCGGACGTCGTATCACTCGACACACTCGGCGAACCATTCGTACGTTTCCTGAAATTTTCGTTCGATCGAAGAGGACACATCTGTACGTAAGAAACGAACCATCCATCCACTGGCTCCAACACGCATCGAGCGCAATTGGCGGTTGTTTCTTTTTTTCTTTTTCTCTTTTTCAAACGTCGAATACGGCAGGCATACTAACGTACAACTCGTGCACATCGATCATGCGAGAGGGGGAGGGGGAAGGGGAGGGGGGGGGTGGGTTGCGAGCGTGAAGGGACGAAAAGAAAGAGAAAAAACGTAGCTCAGGAAGCGGGTTTCGAGCGACAGGGATCGAGCCAAGCTTGTGTGCAACGGTGCATGGGAGTGGGTGGTGAGGGGGTTGCATAGGACGTGCACGCGACTCGCTTCCACGGTTTTCCACGTTCGAACGCCCGCCGCGCGATGCTCTTTGCCGAAACGAATGATGCACGACCGCATGGGAAACCAAGATCAATTCCACTGAATGGCGGAGTTCTTCCGGTCCGCCAACTAGTTTTCGCTCGGCCGATCGAGACGAGACGAAAGTTGCCCCGGCGAGAAGTTTGTTTGCGACTCTGCCCGTGACCGATGCCGTACATCCGACACTTTCCAATTGCTTCCGTCGCTGCGGATTCTTTTTTTCTCCGGCGCGTCCGATTTGACACGATACACGTCGATACGCGGGAATTTTCGAGGAAAAATTGTTGGTTATTTTTTTCGGGAGGACGACTGTCTTGGGGGAGGAAGGAGGAGGTGAACTTTAACGGTAGAACTACCACCATAGTCGAAATATGTACATTTTTGTAGTTTTTCTGTTTTTTTTCTTTTTTTTTTTTTTTTTTTTTTTTTTGGTAGAAGTTTGAAAAAGATTTTTCTTCGAATTATGAACCAAAATCCGTGATTTTTAAAATTTTACAAGATCCACAGAGCTTCTACAATATTTTTCCGTGAAATGCGTGGATAAAGTTATAAAATTTTTTTCATATATTTTCTAGAATTTTTTGGTATAGATACAGACACTCTAGGTTTAGGTTAGTTCTAACGTTACACTTTTGTGCTTGAAAGGTGCAATGTAACAAAATGAAGTTTTAAAAGAATCTCGAAAGAGATAATCTCTCTTAGTAGAAAAGATGAAAACACAGATTAAGTAAAAAATCGAGCAACGATCGCTTCAACGAAAGTAGAACGAAACACCGGTCCAGGAAAAATCCAGTTACCAACACCGTGAGAATTTCGACGACTCGATAAAAGTAAAGACGCAAATACGATGAAATCGTGGGCCCAAATTCAAATGAAAGTCTGCGCGAAACCCGCGACCCGCGATTGTTCGTCAAATCCAAAATTCTTTTCATCGTAGTCACAAGAAGGAGGACCTTCCTTTAGTAAAAGAAAATGAAGAAAAAAAAAAAAAGACAGAAAAGAGAAATCAAAGAGTACGATCCACGGATAAACGAATAAATAAAGGGCGATAAGAGAAGGAAGGGAAAGGAAAGGGACAAAAAAAGAAAAGAAAGAAAGAAGGGAAATATGTACACCGTGAACGGTTCGATTTGCATGGTGAACGCGGCCGGAAAAATCGCATCGGCGCTGGCGACGCGGAAAAAAGGGGGAGCGAGAAAGCGAGAGAGAGAGAGAGAGAGAGAAAGAGAGAAAGAAGCGCGACTCTGGCGGGCGTGGCGAGGCGAAAAAAAGGAACGACACACCGTGTATTGTGTAGAACGAGGCCGATGGCGGCACGGCGGAAGGCGAAAAAGAGAGGCGATGGCTTGCATAAAAACACCGGCTATGAAATGCAAAATCAGCACACGCTCGTGCGTGGGCCGTGTTTCGCGTATGCGTCTGGGAAATCGATACGATCCGGTCGCCAGCGTACAGACACCAAACCTCTACATCCTCCCGATTCGCCGTTTGATTCTTTTCGTCCTTTGACGCTTGACCGTTTCTTTCCTGGCTCGTTTCGCTTTCTGCAAAGAAGAATCGCGCGATCCGCGATCACACCGATTGAGAAAAAGAAGAAGAGCAAGGCAGGTAGTATACCCGCGTCGTATCGATTCCCCGCGTGTATATAGTATCTCGTGACGTGCCGTGGCGTGTCCACTTGTGGCGTTTTCAACGGAACGTTCCTCGTCGAGGCGTAGAAATGGCTCGCACTCTCTCTTTTCACTTACATGACGAGTCGAAGGTTTCATCTGTATGATCTGCTAGTGATTATTTCCTTTTCTTTTTTTTTTTTTTTTTTTAAATTGAAGAGATAGAAAGGAATTTTATCTAGCAGCTGAATGAAAGAATTTCGTTATCATGGCACATACAACAGAAACAGAAAGGTTCGTCGAATGCGACGAGTCGAGATTTTATTTGAAAGATCGTGCGAGAGAAATTTAGATTGGAGAAACAAAAAAGGGAAATTCCAATGGAATTCTGTTGAATTCTATTCTGATAGAATTCTGTTATTGCCACAAGTTTAATAATGAAAATCTTTCATATCGTACATAAAAATCTGTTGCCGAATTTACTCATATGCAGACGTATCTTACAAACAGCTAAAACAGAATGTCCTGCACTTGTTCCATGATAATATTTTAGTTTTAAACGTGACTACTTATTTCAACACGCGAGAGTTACTTGTTTATCGTCGTTGTCTTCTTTCTTTGATTTTTCAGTCACGTGATACATACGTATGCACAAATGGAATTGAGTTCCTGGATGTATATTTCCCTCGGGGAAACGAGTGTGAAATAGAATGATGAAACGCACGATGAAAATAGCAAAATAACATTTTCTAAATGCAAGTTGAACAAACATCTAATAAAATAAAAGATTAATTCAAACTTTACATTGAGCATGTCGTTCTCAATTCGGCATTACATCTTCAAACTTCACCAATTGAGAATATGTTTACTTTGAAAAGGAACATTGTTTAAAATTTAGTATCCAAACTTCGAAATTATAATTTTCGTACCAGCTACGTATTTAACAGTAAGTTAAGCAAGAAGCTTTCAGAAAGAATATTCTTCAAATCTTAATATCGATTTCTGTCTAACCTTTTATCATCTGCTTCTCATTCAACGACGATTAAAAAACGAAAGTCATAGCAATAAAATCGGAATATTTCACGGAGCCATTTCTTCGTCTCCGGAGGATCGATCGCGTTGGATCACGTGTGGTCTGATCGTGTGCGCAAGCAGGATGCACTAAATGGATCGAGGGTGAGCGAAAAAATGTTGCGACTCGCTTGCGAGAAGGAAGCGTATGAAGTAGAAAAAAAAAACAGGAGAATGAAGAGAGAGCAGATAGAATGAAAAGAGAGCAGTGAGAATGATAGAAGAGACGGAAAGACAGAAGGTTGCTTGATCATGTCTGCGAATATATGATACATGTACAGCGATATAATATATTACAGTGTAATGAATGAAATTTATATATATATATATATACAAACATTATGTAATATGTAATATGTAGAGACAGAGAGATAGATAGATAGATAGAGAGAGAGAGAGAGAGAATGAAAGAAAATGAAGAGAGAGCGAAAGAGAGACAGACAGATAGAAATGGAAGAAGAAAAAACTAGAGAAAAAGCTGGCGGCGAATTACCTTGAAGGACTGCACAGAGAAACCAGAAACCAGGGTTGGTCCGTAACATAAGAAGCGAACAGAAAACAGAAAAAAGGTAAACTTGTAATTAGGTTGTTCGCTGTAAGAGACACTTGCTGTGATATGAGAAAAGATTGGTTCGTTCAATCGTGGTTGACAGGGAGGGCTCTGGATCGCTCCGATAGTTTTTTAATCCCTTCGATTTACGTTTTCCTCACGTTCGACGCGTTCTTCCTGCTCCCCCTGTTATCCGGTATTCGTTTGTTCTTTTTATCTCATACCTTTCTTTCTTTCGTTCCGTTTCTTTTTTCCTTTCTGCAGTGAAATAAAAAAGGCAGAACCAGCGAGAAACGAACGAGCGGAGGAAGAACGCGCGAACGCCAGCGAAAACGTTGTCTGCATAGCTTCAAGCGCTTGCAAGAGTAAGTTGGTTCTGCGTGGTGCAAAAAGGGGGGGGTGGGAGCAGAAATGGAAAATCTCTTCGTGTCTTTTTTCTCTTTTTGTTTTTCTTTTTTTGTTTTTCAACTGTCGAACGATGGATCCAGTGCGCGCTACGGGGTGCTGTAAAAATTCTTGCCATGTCAAAAGATTTGTGACGCTTCGGCCATACGCTGTGATCGAGGGAAATTATTTGTATTCAACGATGGATCAACAATTGGTAACGTTGAGTGAAATTGAAAACCATAATAAACCATCCGGCGATATTACTTGAATTCGACAATCTCGAATGGCTCGAATAATTGTAGAAATAATTTCTCTCGATACCTCGATGTTCTCACCGGATGTGAACGAGATGTTATACCCACGAATATCACTGTCTAAAGCTCTTTACAATCTCTTTCAACTCGCGATATTCGTGAGCGTAGAAAGTTGAAGGGAGAGTAACTTCGTGAACAAGGGAGAGTACCGAGTGTCATAAAGAGTCACCGCGAGCGATTGAAAGACAGAAGTCGAATCATCAATGGCAATTAACTCGAGGAACATCCTCTCGTACGCCGTGTAAATTGTAATTGTATTTTCATTTCGTCCGTGGCTGCTCGTTTCGGACTGTTTTGACTTCGTTTTCACGATCGTTATTTCACTTCTCTGGCCTGCTGCCTCCTTCTCCTCCTCCCCCACGTCGCGCTTTTGACAAACATAAAATTCCCTGGCGAGGGCTGACGCACCGGTTTGGCCGGCTCGTTTTCATTTTGCCTGATGTACTGACAATTAATTATCGTCTATGATTTTGCAAATGTCAACGTGTCGCTCATATCCGGCAACGGTTCCACCTACTGAACACGACATACGGATGCATTTGATGTGTCAATTGCACGGCCGTACACGCCATAAACAAATACCGTGACGCCGTTTGTGCGTGGGAAGCGTAAGTGAATAAATTTGCGCACGATAATCGAGCACGCTTGATTACCACGGTGATTTGATGAAAACAGAAAACACTTCACCCACCCTTTCATTGTGTAGTATATGTGTCCCGAAATATCAAATATCAGACGCTAATTTACAGACGGATATGCATGGCGTATATCGCTACGTGTGTGTCGGTGAATTTTTAATCTCCTTTAAAAAAGTAATGTTGAAAAAATTTTTTTTTTTGAAAATACCTTTCGTCGAAATAATATCTGAATGATCTTCGAACTGAAAATTTTTTTTCGAATATTTTTCTCTGTTTCTTATTAATCAATTATGCTCCGGATTTCATTCAATATTTCCCCTCTATACAATGCGCGAAAATCAAATTACATCATTGTTACGTTATTATACTCGTCCGTTATTCCAATCGACGAAAGAAAATAAATGCGAGCAACGTCACCGTAAAATAAAATTTTTATGACCATTCTTCTGGAAGGACAGATAAACATATCTACATTAATTCCCCGCGAATTTTCATGTCGCGGTCTCATTGTCGTTTCAACAAACGGGGTTTTCCAACGTTTTAATAAACTCGCGGGGCAATAAAAAAACGCACGAGACTGTTACTTTTCAAAATAAAGAGAAATAAAAGTATGTCAAACATGTTCGGAACAGCGGCGGATAATAGAATTCAAAATTACGTAGTCTGAAAATAATTTTGGGTCTAATCAATTTCGCGTGTTAAATGAAAAACTGCTATCACCGGATTTACCATTCGACGTTTGCATATCCTGATAGAATAATCATTCTGTATATAATGAATGTAAAATTTCCAGCAAAAAGAAGAGAGGAAAAAAAAAAGAATGCCGCACTATCGATGAATATTTATTGAAACGTTATGGCCCGTGGAATTACATCATTACTCATTATGCGAACGAAAGGAACGCAGAAATGGAAAAATATAAAATCGAATGACGAACGCTACTTCGTAATTTCACGATAATGTCCTCTCTGCCGCGAGGCAGAATTCGATTTCGGAAAATTGTATTCCTGCATTTCTGTATTTCCATGGAAATATGCAATATTCCGTCGTGAATGTATACGATCACTTTGTTGCAATTTAATGAGATTATTCAGCGTTCCAGCTTGTAACGCGAGACAATGGGAGCCAATCAAAAGAACAATTTCACCGTCATCGTCGAAATGATTCCGTCTTTTGAAATTTTCTATGAAAACCGAGACGAAATCGTATTTTCATTTTCGCTCATTTTTAAATACAAAGGTTTCTGATCTTCTCCTTTTTTTATAGTACGCTTATCAAATCCTCAAAATCAAAAGAATAGAAAAGAATTACAATGTGAGCAGAGATACGACGCAGATCGAGTGTTAAATATTTTTCGAGAATTGATTTTTTTTTTCAAACAGAGTCGTCATAACTTTTTCACAATTCTTCAAAATCCAAAGATCGTTAGTTAAATCGCTCTGAGACTGAACCTCCTGACCTAACACTCGTAATTGAATTAATTTTTACACCTAAAGAGGAAATTCTCGTCGAGGAAATATCTTCGCCAACGTTAAACTCAAAAATACTTGAGATTGAGTTTCTAGAAAAGGAACTAGATTGTTTCTATAAACCGTAACTCGTTAATATTCCGTCGGAGTGATAAAAATGCAATGCGCGTCGTTGTTGCGAGAGAATGTTCCCTCCGTGCTTTTTACGTTTCACGTTTCCTGTCCAATATCTGAAATACAAACGTCCGCCGGAACGACGGTTTTTCAAGAGCAATGTGAATCACGAAACGTCGATCTTCTTGTACGGTTGCATCACCATCTGTTTGGTAATGCAATTCAGATGCTCCCGCGGAAAATGAAGGAGACGTGAGAATGCAGTTGCAAGCAAGATACACGTTTCATTGTGTATCGATGTAATTCGATTTCGTACGTGATTTCATCGGATACAACTTTCCTACCTACCGAGGGCCAAATCCCTTTTTCAACGATTTTCCAAACGAAATACCAACACCTTCGTTTCCATAGACCGTACTTTCGGCTCTCCTCTCACATCGTCCCGAAACCTCAATAATTCGTGAACTTGGAGAAAGTACAGCAACGTTAATAACGCAAGCATCAATGCGACACGTGAACAACGTGATACACGCGCGTGTACAATCTATAAAATGAAATTGAGATTATTGGATGGAATTTAATTAATTAATCATTCGGTATTTGAAGAATTGAATAATTAAATTAAATCTTGATGCATTTCATCTGTCGGGTTAAAAAGTTCAGAAACAACGTTGCAGCGATGTTTTGGACAAATTTTTCACCCCCTTGGAATAAATATTTTTATTTTTACTGTCGCAGTTCTATTTATTATTTCATTTTATTGTTATGTATTTCAGCATTATTCATCGTCACATTTGCTTCCTCCTTTGCAGAAAAATAATGCCTCGAATAAAACGAGACCTTCTCGATTCGCACAATGTACTTCAAAATCGAATTAACCAAGAAAGGAAGATCCATTGACTGCACGAAACAACAATACACTTCGACGTTCAAATTGTCCACTCAATTGCAATCAACAATTGAAGTAACTAGAAAAGAAGCAGAGTAAATAAATTCTAGAAAACTAGTGTTTATTTTCTCTCGTCAAGGGGAATTAGTTGCAATGTGTCTGTTCGATTGCGATTGATAATCAATGCCAGAAGGCGAGACGAGTCAGTTACGAGAATTTCGCGCGAAACGTGTTCGAAAGAGAGGGTGTTATCCGCGTTGGAATCGAAAAAGGAGGGGGGAGGGCAGGAAGCATGAAACGTTCCGTCTGTGTGTTCGGGTCAAAGGAGAAATTACATTTCGAGCACGTTCGTGGTCTCGAGTCGAGTCGTTATTATTCACGGGGTAAAAGTCGTTCGTCGAGTAATCGTGGAACAGCGTCAGGTGCGCGTTCTAGTTTCTTCGTAATCACGGACGATTCAGTGAATCGCACGTTATCAGTGCACGCGCGATTGCAAATTCATGCACGTGAGGTGTCGAAGGCAGCGGCGGCGCGCCACCGGTTCCATCCCCCGCCTCTATGGAGAAAATCTCCTTTCGCGCCATTAAAGAATATCTTGGCGAGTTTGCGAACCGATCGAGCGAGTTCCCTTTCGATCGAGAACTTCGGATGGTTGTCGATAACTTGGAATTATTCTCCTCGCATGAGGAAATATATTCATTCGATTCTCTTGCGTTATGTAGTCACGTACGTACGTTCACGGCTGATTTATTTATTACACGGTGGTAGAACAGAACTTTTTCTTTAACATTCGCACGGGGGGAAATATTATTTAAATTTGTAAACTAACATTGGGCTGGTTGATGATTAAATGTTTAAAAATTTAGAAGTAAAATTTTAATTGGATTCTTATCAACAAGTGTAGGTACATTCGTTCTTTTTACCAAGGAGGAACTGTTGTTTCATTTTCTGTCTCGTTTGTAAAAAACTAATTTTTAATTGGACATTTGATGTACTTTTATGCACGCAGGCGCAATTATATCACAGAAGAATATTTAAAAAGATTTTTTTTTTAAAGAAACGATTTTTAAATGTAGAACATACAAGTTTGAAATTTTTTTAGATTGACGAAGACTTCATTTATTTTCATCACGTGAAACAATATTTTGCGTTATAATTTATTCTGACAGAAACACGTTAACCAGCGTAAATATAAAAATATAAAAATAAAACCAAGTTAGGGTATCAGATTACAAACTATTTGCAGAAAGTATGGAATATCGAGTTGCAAAATTTAAAATCTATAAATACTTGTAAATTTTCTCATAGGCTTACTCTAGGGAAATATTGAATAACGATTGCGCTCTAGTTTTAAAGTAAAACCGAGTGCAGGTTGTATATATTTCATTTGCTGATTATGAAATATTGCAATCAACAGATAGTATCGAGTAATAAAATAATTACATGCAAAGTTGATGAGGTCGAATTTAATCCGTGGATCCCAAAGTATAAATTACAATCGTTTCATCGAGCTTAATTACTTTCAACTTTCATTAATGTAATTAAACAATTGCTCGTTGCATTTGTTTGCAAATCGGTTCAATAATTAATTCGTGCTGATCTTAAAAGCAAAAATAATTATTTCGGTCTAATTCTCATGTACATACATACAACTAAAATTTTGCGAAAGGAAATAATTTCATACCTAACCGAACAAAATTTAATAGAAATTACCGTGATTTCATCTCGACAGTCGGCAGAGGAGGCGTTTGAAAGATATACACGTTTTCAAACAACAGCAAACTAAAAAACAAAAAAACGTGTAATAGAGCGTTCGAGATGGAAATTCCACGGTGATCGTTAGAGGTGGAAAGCTCGATCGAAGTTAGAGAGGCGCTATTCATTCGCTGTCCTCCCATTCTCGAGTTCCACACTTTTCTCGCATTAACGGATTAATTTATTTGGACAGATGGATTCTTAGCCGGCGCGTTACGAGCGTCGTGAGCAGGCGTTCGCGTGTTTCTGCCAGAAAGAGGGATGGAACCGATATAAATGGCGCCGTCGGAAAAAGCAATAACGCGTTTCGAGCTTTCAATTAAAAGACGGAACCGGAACGCAAATTGCCGACCCGGCCGCCCGGCCGGCCTTTTAAATTTCCCCGCTGCCATTTAAAACCCTGCTTAAACCGTTACCTTATCCCCGTGGAACCATCTGGCGAAATAATTAAAGGAGGATCGCATAAACCGCGCATTATGCCGCGACTTGGTTGCCTGCACGCGCGCGAGCGAGCGAACGCTTCGGTTTCTTGCTTCGTTCATTCGTTTCTGTCGGTTGCAACGCGCGCATTCCTCCGCTACCTAATAAAAACAATTTCACGGAACGATGCGATCCCGTTATTACGAGGTTGTAATTTTTCAAACGTTTATATCCGTCTTCGCCCACTCCTGAACTCTTGCGAGAAAATTTATCAAGTACTGTTTCGTATTCTTGCCGACAAATCGGTTACTCGCGAATATTGCTCGTAATAATTATTTACATTCGAATATTACTTCGCTGCAATTACTTGTAATTACGTGTCGAATAAATTTCGGTCAATCGGGCGAAAACTTGATGGAAATCCCCCTAAACCATCGTCGCGATATCGCCGATTCTCCATCGCTTCTCTTCCAGCGTTCTTCTTCCAAAAAGAAATCAATACAACGAGAAGAAAAATATCCGGTCTTAAGACAGTTAACCAACAGCCCAGAAGAATCTCGACCGAGAGCTTGAATCCTTTTATTATCGAGATCTCGCGGAAGAAACTTCGAACTTTCTATAATAATACCAGCTGACTATGCGGGGGAAACGAGGGGGGAGGAGAGAGAGAGAGAGAGAGAGGGAAGGAGCAACTCTTGATTCTTCTGCATAATTTTCGATTAGCGCGCGTCCCGGGGAAACTACAAACATTAAACTTTTCCTCTTACGAGAACCTGTCGATCGGTTTGCAGGCCAGCCGAGTCCCCAAGTCGTGCGAGGAAAATTGTCTATGTGTCCCAGCGAAATTCACGTGGCGAAGGAGTACGGGGCCACGTAGGCCAGTAGTCTTCGCACGTTCAGGAATAAGAAACTTTTCATGACCTCGTGAAACTTCGTTCATCCTACCAAGCCAACTTCTTCTTCTTCTTCTTCTTCTTCTCCTTTTCTTTTCGTTTCTTTTCTTTTTTTTTTTTTTTTTCTTTCTTTCTTCGACTTGCGTTTCCTCGCGCCGGAGACGAAAGGCTTGGAGATTTTATTTCTCGTCGAGGATCCATCATTTGACCGCGGCGATGCCGTTCGATCGTGGTCAACGACGAACCGAAGAAGACGATTTCGAAACGTGTTGGCGGAGAGACGTTCTAAACAGAGGGTTTCTTTCTCAGGAAGTACCAATTTCCCTTCTTCCTTGAGAAAATCAATCTTGTCTGTTCCTTGAGAAGAAGTCGAGCTTCGACTTTGGCGAGAGTTACGTTTGAAAACGTTGAAATTTTATGAAACATATCGGGCGACCATGGCGACGGGTCTCTTCGTTGAAAAATATGAAAAAAATCGATCCTTCCTCTTCTTCGACGGAATCAGCTTTCAATTTTTGGCGGATTTTAATTCTTATTAACAAGCTCCTTTCTTGGAAGACATCAATCTTTCTTCTTTCAATCAATTTTTTCCCTCCTTCAAAAGAGATCAACGTCTAATTTTAACGAATCATTCAAAAATTTCAATCTTCTCACGAATTAGATTTCTGTTACCAATAAAATATAGACACGACCAAGTTTAAAAGAGCCTGCTCCATTTTCCTCCGTTCGTAGATCAACATCATTTCTTTCGTATCAAACGAGCGTTACGAACAAAAACATTCGAATCGTCACAAACTTTTTATCTCGTGTCTCGTAAAAATTGAACAGCCTTCGATTTAACATCTGCCTACTATTTGTCACGGCGTAATTCTTTCACAAAGCCACGGCCGAGGTCAACGAATGAAAAGCCCTTTAATCTAGTAAATTTTCGAGGGAGAAACTGCGAATTACGTTCACCGTTGTAGAATTACGAATTACAAATTCCAAACTAAATTTCGCGTAAAATTCTCTCAACGATTCATTCCCCACCGAGGGAATGTATGAATCACTATTCGAGTTGAAGGAAGTTTACCGATTTCCTCTCACGCGGAAAATCCTATTTCTCTGAGGTTAATTTATACAGTTCCAATCTTGATAAAGATGTTCCCCGCCTCGGCTCGTCTCGGCTGTTCAATCCCGGGTTCCCGAGCGAAATTCCGTCGCGGAACTTTATTTTTACACTTGGCGGGATTGTCTGTGTAAGATCCGCGGCGCGAGGGCCGATAGTCGCCGGCTCGTCGAGTTCCTTGGACGTTGAATTTTGCATGAAAATAGCTCGAATATCACATGAAAAGAAAAATAAACACGGGGGCATCGGCAGTTTGCCACCCGATCGTGGAAAAATCCCAAAATGAAGTCGTTCACTCGCCGGATTACCCCTGCATTATTCAAAACGCCCGGTGAACCTATAAATCGCTGATAATTGCTAATTAAATACCGCGGATGATTCCTATGCGAAGAGGGGACATTTCATTAACTAAATAAGCTGGTAAAATGGCGAAGTAATGAGCTGGTAAACGAAGAGCGAAGATGAAAATTGGAAATGTGAAATCAAATATTTATGCTGGGAGCATCCTTCTTGGGCAAAATTTTTTCTTGCAAAGAGCATTCGAAGTTCATTAAATATATATATTTGACTTGATACGCGTAATACACGTTTAATGAATTTTCTAATTTACCTTCCAATTAATTACAAATTTTTCTTTGCTATTTGACATTTATTACTGTATTTTTTTTTTTTTTTCGTTATATCAACAACATTTTTAATTAGATTCGTTAGAGAAAAATTTCACTCGCGTTAGCTCATTTCTGATTCTCCTGGAATCGTGGAAAAAACTTCCTATTCCGCGAGTTAATATTGCAAAGAACAAATTTACGCTCGTGTGTGAAAAATTGATCACCATGAAATTCTTTTGAATCGAGTTTGCTACTCTGACTGTAGTCTGATGAATTTGATTTGAAATTCGCCTTTCCGGAAAGTAATACATATATATAATGTATAGCTTGAGCTACGTGAAAGATAAGAAGTCTACAATAAAAGGTAATTCGTTTCTTTTAAATTTAAGGATGTTAATTATCTACAATAGTACCACCGCGCAATTGGTTATTTTTGACAAATAAATCCTTTTTAGAATTAGTTCTTTGAATTGTTTCATATAACGCTAATCGTACAAAAACAATTTGTAATTTTTATAAAATACACCAAGTATTTTAATTTAGACAAATTAATTTTCCTTTTACAAAAGCTATTCAGCTGTCATTAAAGTTCCTAGCACGTTTATTCGAACTCAAATTCAGCTCAGAAGAAACGAAATTTTATTGAAAAAAAAAATAGAAAAAAAAAAGAAATTGTAACGCATCACTTGCCAATCTGTCTCACTTTTTATCGAGCCTGGATTCGTAGTCGCGAACTTTTCCGCGATAAATCAGTCGAAATTTCCACGGCGGCTTTGTGTGAATCACAATGTGCGAGGGGCCGTGCTCGCCACTCCTCTTCCAGGTCGATTAATAATTTATCGCCGACTGTAAATTTTGGCCAGCGTGAAATTAATAATGCAGCGTTTTATATGTGGCCACGGACGAAATCATATTTCTTGCAAACGTTTCTGCAACCATAGCCCGGCTACGTGGCAGAGAGAGAGAGAGAGAGAGAGAGAGAGAGAGTCGGTTGCCATTTTCAATGAATTGGCATATTCCCTTTGACTCTGATGCACGTGTTCGAAATTTAGCGGCCGATGACATTTATCGGTTCTTCTCGTGGTATATCTCCAACGATGTCTAGTTTTTCACGACACGTTTGAGTTTCAGTGCAGAAGCCAAATCAGATCCAAAAATTACAAAGTAAAGGAAGATCGTTTCAAGTGATTTTAATGTTTCTTCTCGCGAGATGAAAATAGAAATTCAGTCAAAGAATAATTTAAGTTAAGAATTTCCATTTTAGCGTAAGAGCTTTAGCTTATCGAAGACTTTTAGAATTAAAGTCTTCGATAATATTAGTAAATTAATCATCGAACAAGTAAAATAAGCATTTCACTTACTAGAACTGAATATCGAGACTTGCGTGTCAGAGAAATGAAATTTCAAATTAACAATACAGCAGAAAAGACAAGCCTTCATTCATACATTTTGCGGAAAGACATTCAAATTTGTCAAAACGCATTGTCATAAATGTTTTATTAAAAATTACGAATTATTTATGTCGACTACTCTGACTCTGATTCTAGTATTAAGAAATTAATAAAATAATGGAATTCATCAATCTGACTTCTGAAAGACTCGTTCTAGATCGCCATTTTCAGTCCTATTCTGTCAATCTTTGATTTATCTGTTTAAAATTCAACGATTTATAACATTCGACTTCTGTCTAGTAATTAAAGAAAGTTATCTGTATATATATTTATACAAATACATACGATTGAAAGGGTGTACAACAGCCTCGTGGCAAATGCATATAGTCTATAATATTGAAAAAAAAAGGAAGAAAAAAGAGAACGGGGAGCTTTAAAACTTTGAGAAAGTGTATACAGGCGTAAACGATATTTCGAAAGTTCTAAAAGCTGCTCAAAATAGGATGCTCGCTAAGATATAAGTGAACAACTCTTCGAAATAGGTAGAAAGCAAGTCGGAGGAGAAGTAGTAGCTCTTTCGTTATTCTTTTTTTTTTTCGTTCTCTTTGATTCTTTTCTGACTCGAGGGGATGACTCGGCTCGATGAGCATGTGTACAGGGGAAATTCGTATGTATCTATATACAAGTGTAATGTAATTGTGTCAACACACTTAAGGTATATTATCGTTTAGCACACGGATACACGAAGGGACGTTGACCTCGTCGTTTATCATGTTTAATTTTATTTAATTGCCTGACGTTAATAAAACGACAATTAATTAGCTAGACTGATGTTTTCGCGCTTCGTGTTGTGAACGTGCGATATTGTACTTTAATGAGTTGTTAATTAACTAAATGATTATTTTTGGTAAAGTCGGATTGAAATTTTCGTGAGTTACGTCCGAAAAATGTACAGATAACAAACGAACAACTTTTCTCACGAGCTGGAAAAAAATAAGTTAAAGAGTAGGTTAAATGAAAGTCGCAGTGCCGTTAGAAATTAAAATTTTTTCCGATCATTCACGATGAAAATTTGAAACAAGAAATTAAATATAAAACTTGAGATTTAACTCGTCGTTATTATCTTCGACCGAATGATTGAAACTCTATCGTAAAATATATTCTTTCGTCAAAAATAACACGTTACAGTACAAAACACTACGATGTAACCATACGTAAGTGAAGTGAAAGTCGCAGTGTCGTTAGAAATTAAAAATTTTTCGCATTCACGATGAAAATTTGAAACAAGAAATTAAATATAAAACTTGAGATTTAACTCGTCGTTATTATTTTCGACCGAATGATTGAAGTTCTATCGTAAAATATATTTTTTCGTCAAAACTAACACGTTACAGTACAAAACACTGCGATATAACCATACGTAAGTGAAATGAAAGTCGCAGTGTCGTTAGAAATTAAAAATTTTTCGCATTCACGATGAAAATTTGAAACAAGAAATTAAATATAAAACTTGAGATTTAACTCGCCGTTATTATCTTCGACCGAATGATTGAAGTTCTATCGTAAAATATATTTTTTCGTCAAAAATAACACGTTACAGTACAAAACACTGCGATGTAACCATACGTAAGTGAAATGAAAATCGCAGTGTCGTTAGAAATTAAAAATTTTTCGCATTCACGATGAAAATTTGAAACAAGAAATTAAATATAAAACTTGAGATTTAACTCGTCGTTATTATCTTCGACCGAATGATTGAAGTTCTATCGTAAAATATATTTTTTCGTCAAAACTAACACGTTACAGTACAAAACACTGCGATACAACCATACCGAAACAAACGTTAGAAACGTTAGAATCCCGTCGCGATGAGATTTCCCACCAAAATAATTCGAACTGAAACGACCGAGAGCTGAGAAAACACTTTACGACTCCCTCGGGGGTTGCTGCGTATGTGTCGGGAATAAATTCGCGTAAATCCCGCCGAGTAATTTGACGCGATTTCACTCGGTGAAACTCACCGTGTAAAAAGGAGCAAGCATTCCAACTCGTGTATCCGTGTGATCCATATTTCGCGATCACCCTTGTAAACGTATAATCGTATCGTATGCAACGCGGAAACGGTGAAGAAACCGTGTCTCTCGTTCAAAGATGCGTGAACGAAAGGCGAGAGAGAAAGAGTGAGAGAGTGAAAGAGTGAGAGAATAAGAAAAAGAGAGAGAGAGAGAGAGAGAGAGAGAGAGAATATGGTCCAAGGTACAGACAGGACACAGAGAGAAAGGGGCGAGTGGTTTTTGGTACGAGAAGGAAGAAGGGGGCATAGAGTGAAAGATCTAACAGAAACAGGGTGAATATATTGCGAGCAGTAGGCGAGAGAGATCTGCAAGTGAGACACACGAGGCGGTGCAGTGACGGCTGAACACGGGTTTTCTGTGCTCCCCTAAACACCAAATCGTTACTGCTTGTGTTTTGGCTGTTCTTTTCTGTATTTCACATTCTTTCTCATTCGAGAGAAATTTTCTGCTTGCTCTGAATGCCGTGATTTTTCGAGGGTGACCTGAAAGTAAGTGATTAGTAGATCGCCTCTTGAAACGAGCGCCAACACGAGACACGCGGCGCGTGGCGACAAAAACGTCACCGAAGGACGAGTGAATTTGCATCGCTGCGCTCTGACATTCTTTTTTTGTTTCTTGAAGGAAAGAAAGCTGAAAATGTGATGGCTGAGAGTCCGTGGCGCTGTTTCAGAAGGTCTCGAGGGCACAAATACACAACACAGAGAGTGGGCCGTGAATTGGATCAAAGAAAAATTCGCGAAATATATGATGTGTAGTACGTATATATATGTATATATATATGTCGTCGTCGAGAAACTCTTTGAAGTCTCGACGACGAGAATTCCTTTGATCCAACCGTCCGGTCCAAGGAGGATCTGGTGCAGACAGTAGGCGAGACGTGCCGAGGATCATTGCTGAAGAACAATCGATATATCGCATGTGATGACAGCTGTCTCGTGAACATTCCATTTTCCTGTCCTGTGTATAAAACGTTTGTGTATATATATATACACACGATTACATAAAACACATCCATACATGTATACACACGATGATATGACGTACATGACATGCGTTACGATCGCGCGTGACAGTTTTCTTCTGTTTTTCTTTTTCTTTCTTTTTTTAATTTTTCGGACGATAGGATGACGATTGCGATCGCATGCGTTGATCCCCATCGATAAAACACGAACCACGGGCGGATGAACGAGATTCGCCTGACAGGCGTAGTATCGGATTCGGAACTGTGAAAGTGGAATTGGACCAGCGCTTTCCTTCTAAGTACACGCGGTACACGTGTTAGAGTTTCACCGTGTTTTTACGCGTTACCGATAGACGGGCCAGGTTGGGCATATCTCGTCGATCGAGAATAAATTTCTGCCGCCATTTCGGCGAAAGGAGTTATTTTCATCTCGCCTGTCGCCAATAGCGATTTGTCAGGGCGCGACGCGACGCGTACAATCGTAATCGACTTGAAAATAGTAGCGAGAGCCGGAGAGCCGTGATTGGGATATGGAAATATAATAGAATCCCGCGTAACTTTTGTGTCTCTTCGGAACGAAACGAAACGAAACGAAACGTTATCGTTCCTCGCGATGATCCATTTCCAATACAGCAAAGATGAATGAACGAATTAATGGAATACGCTGCTACGGTGCAATTTAATATTGCTCGCGGAACTCGATGCATCGATATATATATATATATATATATATCACGGACAGGGCCCGAATGCACCTCGAATTTCAGCAGGCTTAAGCTCGAAAGGTTTTCTCATTCCGCGAGTAGATCGTATCGTGCAAAGAATTCTCGATAATCCGTTTAATACGTATCTCTCTTCTATCGTGTATTTTCATTCGCTTGTACGTCGATCGAAAATCACACATCACCAATGGAATAAATTGTGTCGCGATATAAACGATGAATATTCACGCGAGAGCGAGACGAAAGACCATCTGTGAGAAAACACAGATGCATCTCTCTCTGTTCTTGCGACAGGAGGAGGTAAGAATCGAGACGATTTCTTTATCGTTGTGCAAACACTGAGAAATCGGCAATACACGTTACAATGAGAACAGTGATTGAATCGACAATTGATAATGTTGCTTCAAACAGTCGGATCTTTCGGTCATATCGGCCGCAAATTGCGACAAATTCCGTGGAATTTCAATTCGAGCGGCGGTACCAACAAGGAAAATCACAGCAAAAACTTGCTGCGGACGTAATTACAATAACCGAGTAATTAAGTCACGGGATCCATTTAGTATTCGTAAAGGAAGCTAATTCAGGTTATCCTTCGTCCTTAATTAATTAAAAAGAGGATTATGCAAGGCAAAGGGAATATGGACCCGACTCTGGAGTAACGTTGGACCTTGCGCGAGTTTCTCCTACAATTGTATCTTGTAATAGAATTTAGAATTTTGTATTATCATTCTGTTCTTACCATGCAACTGTGATACAGTTCGTTTCAGACGGAGTGTAGCATTGTTTTGATTCAAATATTTAAATTGACGATCAATCGAGATCGATCACCTTTGTGTGGAATCGGAACAGATTGTATATAATTCTCACAATTTTTCATCTCTGAACATTGTCAAAGCGCATAAAAACGGTAGATGTAGTTTGTTAGACCTAACCAAAAACTTGCCTAAACCTAAACGTCCGCCATTTTCTTCTTCCTAGTTCCGCTCTTAAGAAGTTTCTCAATTTTTTTAAACATCGGTTTAGACTTGAAATCTTGTTGTTATACTCTTTCAATTTGTCCGCAATCTAAGATACAATATAACTCGCTGTATCGAAATTACCATTCATAAACAACCCTTCACATCGGGTTGAACAATTAACCCGTCTCCCAAGACCCAATTACATCCGAAAACTTCTTCCCCGTAACCTTGTAATTTTCAGAAACCGATCGTGACAGGCATCGAGTACTCGAACACTTCAAAATAACGAAGAAACCGTCAAAGCAATGACGAGATAATTTAAGCGTGCGTCCTCGCAAGGATCGCAAGAGAGAGAGAGAGAGAGAGAGAGAGAAGAGGAATAGTCGTTTCTAATTGGCTGAACGAGTAACTTCGGTTTAATAACGTCCAGACGGCGACGCTGACGCAGTCAAAGGGTAAAAGACGTTGAACGGATAAAGCGCGCGGCGTTTCCGGTCCAATAACTCCGCTCGTGGCAGAATCCAGCGAGATCAAGAGCGCGAACGCCGAGGATTTAGACATGTTCACGTAAGGGGAGCGATGTTAGCTCGTCTTTGCTATTAACTCGTTTTTACAGTGTACACGAGAGGCGCGACACGAGACTGTAATCCGATTTAGCAAGGAAGTACAAAGGTACACACGATCTCCTCGTCTACGGAGGGCGGACGCCGTTGCGTAGTTACTCTGCTCAGAGAAATGGGAAGCGAAAGGAAGGTGAGAAATAGAGGGATTACCTGACGAATAAACTGTTAACGTTAATGAAGTTGGCTAACCGATGTACCGATACGCTGCGGACTCTGTCGAACAGGATCTGGCGTTTTTCCCAGATAAATAAAGCACGTTTATGTTGGAAGTGTCGATCCATTATTGTTGTATTGGGTCGCATAGGATGGGCCAAAAGTCGATTTTTACTGAACAAAGTAAATCCGTAATTTTCTTTATTACGTGCTTTTTGAAATTTTCTTCCACGGATTTGTAAAACATGATTTTTTAAAAAAATGTGCGAATCTAAATGTTTGAACTTAAGTACTATTAACAGTAGTAGTTATGTACTATTTAACAAAATTAATAACATCAGTTTCTTCTTATATTTTGAAGTTTTATTAAAAAAAAAAAAAAAAATAAGTTGGAAGGAACTTTCGGTCCATCCTGTAGCTTTGAGACACATAGTGAATATAATTTTATTACTGAAAATTTATATTACTGAGAGTAAGTAGTTAAAAAAATAGAGCCTATTATAGATAGATTTTGCGATAGATGGTAAACATTAGTGAAAATTCGTATTTCTGAGACTGTAATTAAATGAACGAAATCCTCTCGCGTATCAGCATTGTCATAAAAGTGATAATTATTGCTTTCTAAATCGTTTCGATACTAACGAAACTATAAGGCCAATGCAAATAACAACGGTTCGTATATTCGTGTAGCAATCAATTTGCAAAACTTTGCTAAACGTCAAGAGAAATGATCCAAATCCGTTCTAAATATGTAAAAGAACACACGTTCCCGGGAGACTATTTTATTATGCAAAGTCTGGGATTACAATGAATTCACGAGAGAGATACATGGTTTTAAAGCGTAGCAGGTATATAATCGGTAGTATGATGAATGGCGAAACAGCCGGAAACACGGTAACCTGCTTTCGTCTGCGGAAATACGCTCGTCGTATGTACGATGAGTAGTACGAAAAAAAAAAGAAAAACAGGAAAAAAAAAGGAGGGAAACTGCTGATTCAGCTTTCAACGCTGGCTACGTGTGTGGTAGGTCAGTAGGAAGATGCAAGCGGGAAACGCACGATGGAGGATTCAAATTTATGCCCCCGCTTTGAATAATCATGCCTCGGTGACGAAAAATAGTAGAGACGTCGGAACAGACGTTGACTTAACCACTTGCGTGCTCGATACAATTTGTCGAATCAATCAGAAAATACTTATTTATTTTTAGTTTCTCCCTTTTCGAAAAGTTATTGAAGATATTGGAGAATAATTACATAAAAAATTGCATAATGATTATATAAAAAAAAAGATTATCGATATTTTGTATAACTGTTATAACTGTCAGACTATTATGACTATGAAAAGTCACGTAACAATCTATTTGGTCTCATTTTAAAGCATCAAGTCTCTTTTTTACATCACGATGATAGAGAATTCTTACATCGTGAAAGTAAAACAAGTGAAAAGGCAAGGCATACTTTCATTATAGAAAAATACAAAAAAATTTTTTCTGAAAGTATTAAAAAAATCTCTTTTCGACGTTCAGTTAAATCTATCGCGGAAGATTGAAATTTCCACTTTTCAACGACTATACGATTTTCTTTTTTTATGGTTTTATTGAACTTTGAACATTAGATTGAAACATAACGAAACTGGAATTCTTTGAATTTCTGTCGTTTAATGAAGCGTCGAGCAAAATAATACAACAGCTTTAAGGGACCGTTCTAAAGAAGAGACTTCAATTTGAACTATTGTTTCGTCCACTTAAAGGGAGGAGAGAACTCCTCGTCGAAAGAAAATTTCGCAAATTCATTTCTGAAGGAGTCGCATCGCAGACGCTCTTGACGACAATTCGAATCGAGCCAGCTACGTAGTACATTTCGTCTCTGGAACGTCCAGAGATATCGAGCTAACGTTATCAATTCGCGACAAAGGCAGGGGCAATGGGAACCCGTTTACAAGATAAGCGTACGGCGCGCACGTTCTCGAAGAAGTACGAGCGGAAACGAGAGGAAAAGAGCCGTGCTTTACAAAGCTCGTAAAGAGAGACGTCAGCCGTTCCACCGTAACGATTCTAATCTCGATGTTTATTACTATGTCACTCGATCGACTATCATAGCACGCGTGATAACGTACACGACGATTGTAACTGCAAGTTTGAGGCGGGATAATTTTGTTTTGAAGCTAAATGAAGAGGTGGACTCGTTATTACGCAATTATGCAATTATTATTTTATCACGTGGTCCAATTGTCATTACGAAGTGTCATCTATAATTTAATGATTAAGATATTTTGCAATTACAATATCATTATAATTTAATAATTACGATGCTTTGCAATTATAATATCTTTTCCTGTTCAAATATATTTTAATAACAATGTAAATATGTAAATAAATAGTAATGCTTCATAAATACATGAATATATAAAAATATGATTGATAATAATATATTTTCCTTCTGGAAA
The DNA here is from genome assembly GCA_036937485.2 of Tetragonisca angustula. Lineage (NCBI taxonomy): Eukaryota > Metazoa > Arthropoda > Insecta > Hymenoptera > Apidae > Tetragonisca > Tetragonisca angustula. The sequence goes on along the minus strand of JAWNGG020000087.1, from coordinate 163,778 downwards.
TATATAAGATGCTGGAAATATATAATATATGAAATTATATAAATATTAATATAATTAAATATATAAATATATGAAATTCTGGAAATATATAATATATATCTTCTATATGTTAGAAATAATTCTTTCTTTATAGTTGTCTGACTATGATTAATCGATATGAAGTAAAATGTTGATCACGTAAATGATCATTACGTGATAGACTTCATTTTGTGTGGAAAGTTCAAGTATCATTATTGTTGAATACTTATTAATTACTGATTAAAAGATAGTAAAAATATTTCTTTGTACAGTGCATTGTTCAGATCACGTCAAGGAGGAATTCACGTTCGTCAAAATTGGACCTCAGAAATTTTTGGAAATGTGCTTCGTTCGAAATTGTTTGACTTGGGAGATATTCGGTTTCCCTTCTCGGAATGAAGAGGCTTTGCTCGGTAAAGATCAATTTTCCAACTTTCATATTGTAACTCTTGGAAGCAACTTCTACAAAGTAAACAGCCGGGTCTTTGTACGAGGAGGAAATCTAATTTCTCGGAACTGAAATAGACTTCAAAGAAATTAATGAAAAAAAAAAGAGAGAGATCGTAATATCGAGAAATAACAAAGAAAAAATTTGTTTTGGTAAGACAAGAAAAGAAAAAAAAAGAAATGAATAAAAGTGTCAAATTTCCGATATTGGGAACACGTTTCGTGGGAAATATTCATCGTCACGGTCACTTTCGTAGATGTAACGCGTCATTTTTCCGATCGAGAGAAACTTGTCGCATGGAAGTTTGAAACAGCACGAGCGGGTGTTGCAGATAGTTGTTCGTAATTGAGTGACAGGAACGTGTGCATACTTTGGTAAACAGTCGAAGTACTTTAAAGCGTCAGTATAAAACTAAATCAAGTCATTTCCGAGAGAGAAAAGAGAAAAAAGAAAGTATATAAAGTGATAAAGTAGTGTCATTGGAACATTTATAGCAAGAATTTTTGGAGTTTGCCAAAATAATCAGTTTGCAATTTCTCACGCGTAAAATTGATAGATTCAGATATTTGAATAATTTTTCGTAAAACGTTAATAAAAAAATAAATTAGTTAATAAATTGTTTTTTTTTCTTATTCCTTGTATTTTCATTTTTTCGTATGCATGAAATTGTCAATCGTGGAACTGTATATTACAATTTTCCAACTAATATTAGTAACATTAGCAAATTGATAACTGTAACATGCTAGACTACACTTTTAGGAATCGTATAAAATGATGTATTAAAATTGATCGTACAAGACACGTAAAAGTGAAATGATCAGATAATTTATATTCTGAAAATTTAATCGTAAAATTTCTTGCATTTTATTGCAAAATTGTCGCGTAAAAACATTTACGAACATTGATATTTTGTAATTTATAGTTTGTTGAAATATTAATTGAATTGTGCAAAAGCTCGTATTTATCGAAGTCGTATTATTATCGTACGAAACATTGAAATTAATTTTATGGCTATTCGTAAATCAAGAACATTATTGACTGAATTTAAACAATTCTAAGTTTCTTATTTCATGACTAGTTTTCTGTTTATTCTTTTTCTAAGATAAAAGAAAATTGGAGGTAAGAAAAACAGAGGCAACAAAATTACATTTCACGTAACTTTTTTATCGTATCTTTCCTTCATTTTAATATCGAAAGATGCAACTTCTCCTCGCTCCATCGTTCTCTCGAACGGATACCTTTCAATTATTTATATAGATCTCTTGGCCTCTACGTAACGGATGGGGTTCAGTAAATTTTAGTATTCAATCAGTCTCGCTGCGGAGTTTACTTTTTTCTTTCCTTACCTTAACCTAGGCAAAAAATACCGTAACTGAATTTATCTTGAAATCAGGTTAAGCTAATTTTTCTTCTACCTGGGCTCTCGAGCAGTTTCTCTCAAACTACTCCAACAGCTACGTAGGAACACAAACTTGGGGCGCGCAACGGCACACAGCAAAAATCATAACAAAGTTTCCAAACGCAAATAACCTCGTAATTTAATTCTATACCGGGGCAAAGGGTTTGATATCGCGACTACGAGTGCGAGAATTTATTGGGACAAACAACTTTGATATTTCGCTTACAAATACCGCTAGTGGAATTTTAAGCGCAAAAGCGATACCGTCAAGCGATCAAAGAATAATCACTTCTCGAATTACCCATTCACATTGTTCGCGTATTACACATCCTAGCGTCGACACACAATTTTCAATTTTACGCGAACGTTGTCTCAAAACGAAATAGAAAACTTTTTACCACACGATTCTAATTAGAAATTATGAAGTGCTAGTGGAATGGTGAAATGGTGAAGTTTATGAAACACGACTCGATTTATTGTGTTCCTTTTTTTCGTCGATCAATTTTTCAACCAGTTCATTCAAATGTAAGAACTACTGACTAGTGTAAAAGATCGAAGTTCTAATTAAAAAGTCCAAACGAAGGGAAATATCTTTATTGATATACCTTATTAAAAGTCATTCGAATTTTCTAAAACACCAAACTTTTTTGTTCGGTAGAAGAGTGATAAATTAATGATTAATGAGAGTTTGCGTAAAATTTTTAATTTAGTTTCAATCCACCTTCGTGCAATGAACCTAAAACTGACGCGGCATTCTATGCATTGATGCATGCAATTTTCTTGTTTCAGTCTTGTGAAGTAATTTGCTTCGCTTCAGTAGTAAAAGCAAAGCATTCCCTTTGACATCGCTTTGCAGTCACTTCTCTCTGTGCGTCTAATTCCTCTTACATTTTCCGTGTCGATCGACTTTTGTCTTTTTCGTCTTTTTTTCTTTTTTTCTTTTAGTACAGAAATTAACAAATACTGATTTTTAATTACTCGTGGTCGGAATTTTTCTCATTTTCAGTAGAACACAAGTATTGAAATATCATTCTTCCGTATTTTTAGACATTATCGAAGAGATTCAGAGAAACTCATAATGTTAATTCAGTTGCAAAGATCTTACAAGCAACTATGCATTTCGTAGACACATGTCGTACATATGGATTTGTAACATGTATATACCGAAACATGTTTCGAAATCCTAACTAAAATGATACATTAGTCGCGGCACAATGTTACTAAATAGAAGATCAAGTTACTGATACATACATGTACTCCCTATTCTGAACTAATTAATTGATCTCTAGGAAACAAACAACGAGTAGTTTCAACAGATAATAATTATTATCGAAATTAAAATTAAAATCACTATCAATTTCCAAGAAAAATGTAAATTCCTTAACCTCGCGCTGGAATGACGTCGACAATTTTTTGTCCCAAATTGCAACATTTTCTCAGTTTTAAACATATTTAAATGTAACCCAGGGAAAACGAATGATAAAAGTTTATTACTTCTTAATAATTTTTATCCAGTGATATCATACCGACATGAGTACGAAAGAATTGTGCACGGTTCACTCGTTATGGTCCGCGAACCAATTGCCAGCGCAAGGGGAATCTTGAAATATAATAGTCAATTCCTAAAAAAAAAAAAAAAAAAAAAAAAAAGAAAGTGAAGGAGATGATTAAGTATAAATATGATATATAAATTTCCAGTTAAGGTTCGTTTCTCTAGTTCTCATCCTCGAAAATATAAAAATGCCTAAGGACTCCTGAAACTTGCGCGAATCAGGCGGACGAATGATCGTGACGTCCGTGTCGTTAAAATCGATCGGCGAGGTTATTTCACGTTTGCGGTGACGTTTATTGTGAATTCTGACTGCGTGATGCATTAGGCAAGAGAACACATTAGTATTCGCGGTTCCGATGCGTTCGTACACTCCGAACGTGATACGACGCTTGGCGAGCACGATGCGCACAGTGCACGGAGAGAGCAATGTCAAAGGATCTCTCGCCCCGGCTCTATAGATACGATGTAATACAACGGGAACGTGTAATCACTGCCAGTTGCGACGGTTGTGTACATATATTTTGACACATGTTACACAGCCACGAAAGCCACATCACTCAAACCGAATGGGGTAATCGTTATTGCGCGAAATTTGATGGACTGTTACTCCGAAATCCAGGTCCGGCCTCCCCTCTGTATACATATGTACCTGCATTCGTCACGGGGAGTTCTTGCAAGCGTTGAATTTGCTTCTTCCGCTCCATCGCTACTTTAAGATCGATCATTTTTGCTCGCTTCGTTTGAATGCCTCGTGTATCTTTCTCATCTTCAATTCTCGAGTCGTAATCTCGTTCGAGCGTTAACAGAGGATGTAACGTTAAAGAGAAAATTTATTTTTCTGGTCGATATTTAGTTTTTATGATTTTCTTTCAATATAATAAAGTGAAAGATAATTCGAAGTAGAGATTTAAATTGAATAATATCTAGTGCATAGTCATTAATGTGGCTGGATATTCTGAGAAAAATTTCTCTAAACAAACTGCTCTTTTGCGTTAAAATATTAATATTGATGTTCCTTATAATGTCTGCCCTTTATATTTGACCCTTTGCGAGGCTCATTATATATTTTACACTCTCAGAAAATCGTTCAGATATTTCACCTGTTCATTCTCATTTGACAATTACCTCCGTTCGTTTTTAAACATCTTCAATCTAATGATCTTCTGTTATATATTTAAGCAGAAAAGTAAACCTCTAAGAAGCCCTGAGTAATTGAATTAATTCAATCGTAAATTGTAGATCGATAATGACCGAGTTATCGCAAGATCCGACTGTTTTTAATGCTGCAATTCTTTCGAAAGAAGAAGAAGAAAAAAAAACCTGGAACAGTCTCGACAGCGTCGCAATTATCTCGAGGGAGAGCCATCTTTCTGCGATATCCCGTAACACGGATGGTGTATCGATGCTGGCGAGCGATATTCGAACGAGAGCGAATTGTATCGCCGAGAAATCTAAATTATTGATAGGTGATTAAACTTTTAACGTCTCGACACGGCCAGAACGCCGCGGGCTGTCGCGAACAAAGCCAAATCCATTGAGATCGAAGGCTTTTGAAACGCGAGAAAGAGGGGAAGAACGAAGAATACCAACGTTTCCACCAGAGGCAGTTCAAGAGAGCTTTTCATACAGATATCAAAAGGAACTCGCGAAATAACGTCCACGACAATAGGGAAACTCGCCGTCATTCTTTCGCCAGTCTGCCGGTCTCTGAAGGCACAATGCGGTAAATACATCGCGAGTCACTTATAAACTAGCACCTTCCAACAATTTCTCGCGCTTACAATTTTGCCAGCGAAAGTATTCTTTCTTCGGCTCCAATAGCCGAGGATTAATTCCTTTCTGGGAATTTCGAATGTTTATCAAACTGAGTTGCCTCGTGTGAGCGTGATCGTATCCCGTTACGATTCGAATCGCGAAAGAGTAATTTCGTATCTTTTCTTTAAAATCGTAGTTCTCGAGAAGACTCGAGTCGTAAAGAAGGATTTTCAAAGCTGTAATCTTGAAACTGTTACATCTTCAGACTATATCGTTTGAAATTCTACATCCCGTTCAGAATGAAAGAGAGCTCTCAATGCGACTTCTGACATAATCAACTTTCGTATCAAATACAATTACGTATCACGTAACGTATTCATCACGAAAATACCTCCCCCGTCCATCGAGCGAATTATCAATGCACAAGTTCCACTTTGTACAATTACGTCATTACCGCAGAGTAAGTACGCTATGCTTATTACCTTTCCGAGCTAATTTAAAATAACTTCCTGAACGAGAGCGAATCGATATCCCGTCGCTGCGTAATTGCATTACCAACGTCGAAAGTATAAATTAACAAATAACTTTGACAAATTTATTCTCGTACATTTACACTCCATCAAATAATCGTGAGATTCCTCATCCCGGTGCTCGTGCATTAAAACTCGACATATTCCATTGGATCGGATTCTCCATCGCTGTTGTCTCCAAAATAACATCATCCGTGACAATACTTTAACCCACCCAATTAACAGCTTCATTCCCCCTCTCCTCCCCCCCCCTCTCCCCCCACACACACAGAAGATCGATTTGCACGACTTCCTATCGTTCATTTCGTTGGACAAAAGATCGGATATAAAGAATCGTGCGCTCGTTTGCACGAGGATCGATCGCGAGAGACAAAAGGGCCGCCTTTCGAGCTTGTGCCTGCGCCGATCCGCGCTTAATTCGCGCCACGAGGACGTTTAACGAATTCATATTCGGCAGTAACTGTCATTGTTTGCGGCGGACAATGCGATGAGAATGAATGGTATGATGAGGATGCGTTAGTAAGACACGTTATCGTCGTACGATTCACACAGCCCGTTGCTTCGATCTCTCTCGCGCGCGCGCGAGACGAGAAAGATCGAACTGACGGTCTACCTGTGTCTACCACTAGTGAGAGATAAAAAAAAAAAAAAAAAAAAAAAGGGAAAAGAAAAAGACAGAGTACGGTGGTACACATAGAGCTGAAGACGAACTGAAGCACTGACCTCGAGGAAGTCCTTCACCGTGGTATCGACGACCATAAGAGGCCGTTGAATCAAATGGACCACTCCGTTGCGCACTGGGATGTTCGGTTTAATTATTTCGGCCAACACGACTCCGGTCGGGTGACCCGCGTCGCCAATCATGGTATTCGATTGCACGTAAACTGAAAATAACATTTCCAATTAGTGAGCCGGACGATACATTATGCCTGCGCGAAGAGCGATTAAGTGTCGTTGCTGCGGAATCGATTGCGAAACCGAACGACCACGACACGAGATTAATTCTTTGGCAAATGATTCGTCGGGCCGAATTTTACGTTCGGTTAAATGCGTTTTTCTTCCATTTTTTTTTTTCTTTTTTTATTTGCAGTTATCGTCGTGGATTTGAGAGAGGAATTTTGAACAGTGAAGAAAACTATGGCGACAGAGTACTAGTCAGCAAGAGTGCGAATTTTTAAGATAAAATTTAGCAAAATTAGTAAATTTGTTTCTTTAGCGAAGAGTTTCTCTGCGACTTGGAAGATTCGTAAAGCGGTTGAAAATAATTTCTAACCACTGAGAGATTGAAGTTTCAAGGGGTGAAATTACTGTCGAAAGTTTCGACACTTTAATACTACATTGAAAATATTTTATGGCTTTTGAGACAGACTTTGGAATAGTCGCAGCTTTCAAATTTATATGCAGAGTATTCTCTTATAGTCAGAGTTTACTTGGACTCTGGAGGTTATTAACTGAATTTGTCCAAATTTACGAAAATACAACAACAATTATTCAAGAACTTAAAGGAAAGATAATTTAAAAATTTTAGAATTCTTTCACTTCAGAAGCAATAAATTTTGTAATACGCCAGGTGTTTCACATTTAAATTATTTCATCTAGATTATCCAATATTTCATGAACATCAACGTTATTTTATACTACTTTAGAAACACGTCTACCTCTTCATAAATGCATTTAACAATGAAAAACTATTCCAAGACTATTAATATTTTCCAACATAAATATTATAATTTAACGCAATACAATATTCACTTTTTGAACTGTACAAATTCCACGCGAAATTTTTAAACGGAACACCCCGTACACCAGATCCTTTCTAAATGACAAAGATCAAAGTTACTCGAGTTTTTAGTAATCGCCAAAAAGATAGATGAAAGTGTTCGTGTAATTTAATTTCCGCTAATCGCCTATCCACGTCGCTCTTCATTTATATTACTAATGCCACCATTGCGCCATTTAAAACGTGCGTGAAAATGTCGTTCGAAACTTTTCAACTCGCCAATTCAAATTTTGCCACGGCTTTTATTGATTCTTCTTACGTATATACACGACAGTCCGCTGTAAGTTTATCGAACTGGATTTTTTTCACGATGATTGCTCACCCTTGTCGTGTTCCTTGAGGAAGCTAACGGTGACCTTGACGTTATCGGTGAACGCAAGTGTCTCGTATGGTACATTGTGAGGTGTCGGTGTCGTGAAGAGGACGTGGTTTGGTATTACGTGGCCATCAATTACCACGCGGTCAACCTTCTCCGGCCTTGGCGACGGCTGTAAAAAGAGCAAAACGAATTTATGGAGAAAAAGATTGCTAACATGATGACTTGAAGAAAAAGGTGCTAGAAAAATTCTGATGGACTTTCGATTATGATACAAAAGAAATTGGAGCATCGACGTTTCTTTTCAAGGCGAGGATCTCAATCTTTCACTTACTTTTTAATTACTCAAAGAGCTTGAAGAACTTGGAGAATTTGTGGAATTTAAAGAACTTGAGATAATTCATTGATACTACGATATTCAAGGGGATGAATTTTTAAAATGAAACAGTATTCGGAACATGTTGCAACACATCATAAGAGCAACAATATTGGGTATGTAAATCATGACTAAAAGTGGTAATCTGAAGAAACAAATTTTTGAAATAAAATTAAACGATACTAGCAAGATTATGTAAATATCATAATTCGAAGTAGGTATTTTTCGATTTGTATTTGACAAAGAAATGAACGTTTCTAGGTAATTGAGTGATAACGAATCGTGCAATCAGTCCTGTTCAAAACGATTGCTGACAAAGCTGCTGACTTTCTACCTGCATTCGAGCTGAAGAAGAAAGGCATCGCTGAAGTTAGCACCGAACGATAATGCAATTTTTGACCCGGATTGGAAGACCCGACAGCACACGGCGTATTTACCAGATCAGACCTTTCCCATTTGAAATCTCGAATATTTCAAATAATTCCTCTCGTTCACGTCCATTGTTACAGAATGAACTGGCACAGTCGCATCAAATTCTACGCGTCAGTTCTCAAAACCATTCTACATAGATTTTCGACTATAGAGGTTTTCGATCGAACCATCCATCAACCGCATATATTTACGGTCAAAAGAGCGCCTCCCCCCCCCCCTCCTCTGGCTCGAGTTATATACATAAATCTTCGTTCGCTGGCCTATCGATCCGGCTTCCGATCGAACAGGTTTTCAGGCTGTTTAATTTCCCGAAACGCGCTAGATCTCCCGATTTTTTTCTCGGATACGTTGTGAACGGCCATCGAATCGGAAGGATTTTCGGTCACTCGGGTTTTCGATTGCGCGTGGTCCAAATTATCCGCCCTTCCGAATATACGAGGCTACGAATTCCGCGTCGCTCGATTTTCTGATTGTATCGGTTCTTGATTGATAGGATTCTCGATGATACAAATTGCTAAACCCTCCTCCTCCCCCACCCCCTCGCACAAGTTTTGTCTCCTATGTGGACTATGGATTCGCAATTGCTCGAATTCGCGATAAACTCGGGGCTTTGAATTACGCGTCCATTTCAGCCTAATTGCACTTTTGTTTTAATTGCGCCTTTGTTAAAGCCAGATCAACTGAAATGCAGAAATATAAATCCCACGTTTTCTGCATGTCGCGGAAAAATAATAAGAAGCACGCTCGCGTATAATCCGTTCAATCGTCTTTCAACGTTAAATAACAAAATATACGAGAGGGATAATGTTTAATTTTAATATAATACGAAACGAAATCAATATTGAAATATTGAATCAATTGAGCCAATCAATATTTAATATTAAAAACATAATATTACTGACTGAATAATACAAAGTACTGATAATAATAAAATGATAATAGAATACTAAATAAGAAATCAGTGTGATCACTCGTATCAATAATATTCGTACTTCGTATGAAGTTCAAGCTAAAAATCCTGAATCATTGCACGTATAGTAGTGAATTAATTATACAGATAGATACTTCCATAGATAAATCTATTATATTTCCAATATAAATAAATTACATTCGACGTTAAATAATAAATACAAATATAAATAAATTACAAATTAAATATAATATAATATAATAAATTGTAAATTAAATATAAATAAATTACATTCGACTCGTTATAAATAACAAACGAGATAACGTATCAAGACATCAACGTGACGTAGGAAAAGTCTCGAGCCTACTCGCGTAAGAGCAGCGAAAATATTTAATTAACCGGTCGATAAGACATCGCGTCTCACTAATTACTTGCACTTTCATGCTGAAACCATTTCGACCCTTGTCCCACGTTGGTTTAGTCTCGGGCGGCGTCTCTCCTGCGGGGATTCTGGCTAGCTTCAGCTCACAGGGTCTATGTAAACGGCCCCTAATGCGGTGTAATCGTGTAAAACCGCGGAGGCGAACGAACGTCGACGTCAAAGACGTGCGGGCGCACGAGGGTGCGGCATCCCGGTTACAGTTGCTTACAAAAGTGTATCCGACATCCTTCACGATATTTCACAAACTCACTGTAGACCGTCGTCTCTCTTACGAACATGTCACGCGTTTATTATCTTTCACGAATAGATCGTGTCGTGCGATAAATGATTTGAAATCTGTCTTTGACTCCGTCAATGTGACGGGATTCGATTATCACGATCAGACTGTAGGAATTCGCGCAGATTCGTAATTTTTAGGACGAAACTTAGTTACAATATGTATATATTCATATCATTTATGTGTGTTTTATTATACAAAATTTCTACATCTGCAAATTCATTGAAATTTCGACGAACCTGATGATACACACGAGAAATGAGGAAACATTTATCGCAAGTATACATTTTGTGTATACAATTATTTCAATACTTTGAACACTAATGAAAATTTTAATCAAAAGGTTCCAAATTTTACCAATATACTCACGATAATTATTATACTTTCAGCGATACTAGATTTTCAATTGTTACGCGCTTAAGCGGGTAATCCAGCTTGAAAAGATCAATTTTCTTTTTTACATTTTCTCAAAGTATATGCTTTCGGAAATATTTATATAAAGGAATTTGTTTGAATTCGTAAAATTGGCAAAGAGATAGGTGTTTAAGTATGAATATTTTTGTACAACGAGTAACGAAAACTTCAAGAGTGTTTTTTCTCAAAAAATATTATATTTTATAATATTATTATTTATTTTTATATCATTATTATTTTATAATATCTTACTTTTTGTACTGCTCGATTGATTGTAAGTATGAATATTTTTGTACAATGGATAACAAGAACTTTCAATGTGTTTTTCTCAAATTCATATTTTTAAACTGGCTGACGGGATATCTCAAGTTTTAGTTGATTTGAAATTTGGAGATCTTCACCTAATGTGCTTTTGTCGCATGAACCACGAATTTCAAAATCTGATGTTTTTTTCTATTTCTGGTTACCACCGAAAGGACGAAAAGCACAAGGAAAATCGATATTTAAACTTCAAAATGCTGCCATTTTTTTAAATTTCCGAAACTTCGCTGTTTCCGTGGTTCGTGCTACAGCTATTTATACTAACTAAGAATTAACTATTTATACTAACTAAGAACAGCTATTTATACTGTTCATGTTATACTGTTCGTGCGAAAACTGCATACCAAAATCATGGTTTCCTTAGAAAAAAATCCCAGAAAAGGCCGGATTACCAGGATATCCCCTCAATTACGTTTCATACGCGTATCGAGGTGATTCGTATGTTGTGACGTATTCTAAGATTTTGCCACGTAAATAATCATTTTTCGCTGGGAACACTTTCGCCAGCCACTGTACGCACGTTCGAGGGTCGATGCGGCGCAACGAGCCGGCTAAGGACGCAAAATATAAAGCGTCGACTCACCGGACCGATTATACACGTCCCTCATTATCGACGGCGCACGTGTAAAGGTCATTGCGGCGTAAGGGACGAGCCGGCTATGAACGATTGATTTCCGATTCGTGATAAGGCACGGCCAACGTTTCCACGGCACCGACGCAATCGTATTAAACACCGGCCATCCTGTTACGAGCGTGTTGTTCCTCGCGTGACAAAGATAAACCGTGTCATCTGTTTTCCACGATCGAGGATTTCCACGGTGGCTGCAGGCAGCTCGTTAACGCGCGTCGCTCCTCCCAAAGGGTGCAAAACCTGGGTGTCGCAGAGCGCGAGAAGGAGGACGAGCCGCAGGATACGAGAGAGTTTAGAAGTCGAAGAATGACAAAGAGTGAATTTTAGCGCGCGTCGGTTGATGTTCGGATGGCTGGCTCTCACTTTGTGGCTTTCTTCGCTTTGTATCAGCCGCGTTTCCATTGTCGACTCGCTGTAGTCGGGCGACGTCTTCAAAATTGTCAAGAGATATTTCTCAAGATTGGATAGTTATTTTATTCAATAAATTATGATTTCCCGCGATTCATCGTCACACGATTTACTTACTGTTATTATTCGCTACTTTTGCGACAATTACGAAAATCGATTCTTACAGTGAACCGAGTTTTTTCTTCAGAAATAGGAATCTAGTTATGGAGTAAAATTATGTGTGATTTACAATCAAGTGGCTGTTTCAGTGAAATTTTCATTGCATGTTGACAAATGTTTGTTTTACGTACGTGTGTAGTTCTTTATCGCTTTTTATAAAAATTGCGTCAGGAAAATGTGCGTTTAAACTTTAAACTAAAATATTAGCGATATTTGGATCCTCGTGAAAAGATGCCTGTAAAAGTTTCAACGAGAAAGTCAGCTCGTTAATAACGAATGTTGTTGAAATATTTTTACGTGTATGATAATTCACAGTGCAACAAGACACTTGGATAATTCTTAACGAGCGAAAATGATCGAAACCTCAGATGACAGATTTAGGAATCTGCAGGTCTATTTTATTCCACTATTTATTTTCGCCTCTCTGATGAAGATTTATCGTTTTACTCTCGCGAGACGTGGAAGATGAATCTGTTTTTCTTTATTTTTCTGTTTTTTTTTCCAAAATCACGTAGTTACACACATATTTTATGAGAATACGTTTTGCTTGCATTAAATAGTGACCGTATTAAAATTCGAGCAACTATTACATGTATTGTACCAGGCGATCGTAATATTTTATTTTATACATCATATATTTCCTTGCCTAAAACTTTATCAATAATTCCAGTCGTAAATAACATTCATCAAGCTTACAACTCGAGAACCACGAGCTACTTCAAGTTATTCACTCGTCAGTTTGCTTTTTGTTCCGCTCTCGACTTGTTCCACGATGTTCCCTTGTTCTTTTCCCTTTCTGCTTCACATCCAGTTTCGCAAGATATAACCCGAAGCAACAGAATTCTGCAAGCAGCGGTGCAGAGCTACGGAATCTTGCCAAGTTGTTCCGCTGTTTCGCTTCGCGGTCAAATCATGCGCGCGTGTAAATAACAGTATCGCAACAGAAAATAATTCAATTCCATTTCGAGAGGCTAGTTCGAAAGAAATTAGAAATGAAAAAATAATATTTGAACATCTGCTTCCCGGATTCTATTTTTTTTATTTAGCCAATTATGTTTAGTCACGTGTTTTCCTTGAACAACTTCCTCAAAGTTATGCCATTGCTGAAGAATATTGTACACGATTTGATTCGTAGATTGCACAATGCGATTGGAATAATAAACGCAGCGTGTTTACTGTACACTATATATAGTAATACTATATATAGTAACAATTTTATGAAAAATTGTTATTATAGTTTTTTGGCAACCCCATTTCTTTATTAGTTACACCAAAAGAAAATAACACGCGAATCAACAGAATAGAGAAATAATAGAAGACCCAACGATTCGAAAATCTGGCAATATAAACGTTCGAATCTCTGAGAATCCGACGATTTGAAAACTTGTGAATTCAGAGTGATTCGAGAACGAAATGTCTGTTTCGTGACGTGTCGCTGCGTTCGCGAGAGTTCTTTTTCCCCCCTCTGGTTCTGTTTCTGATCGTTCGACTGGTTGCTCGTGCCTCACCGCATTTAGTATTTTCCAGAATCGTTGGCGAGAGACTTTATTTCTACCATCCGCGACGTGGGATTCTTCTTCCGTTTCAGCTAATTCCGGATGCAGCCGGCAAAGCTGTACGTGCCGGAGAGTTTCGCCGGAATTATTCACGATATCATGTAAGATGTAATCACGTAACGCAGCCACCGACGAAACGATTTCGTTCCCTTCTGTTTTTCTCTCCGGTGGCAAGCCCCGCGAGGGAGAATTCCTCGCGCCGCGAGAAATAAACTTCTTTGTTTCCTTATCTGCTCGTTCAGGCGGTTTCCTCTTTCTGTAGATTTCCAGCGGAACAATCGAGAAATACGCGTATAATAGTTAATAGCTGCGGCTTTCTACGTGTTTGAGTGTTGCACGGATCGGAGTAGAAAAGACCTTTGACGAGAGAGCAATTTAACGCAATTTAATATCGCAGAATTTCGTACTTTGTTAATATTTTTTCATACAATTTGGTGGTTCGTCCGTTGCACTGCTAACTGTCGAGTATTAAATTAAACAAATAATTGACGAAAGAGAGTGGCCGGAAGATATTCCTCGAGCGAGGGAATGGAATCCCGAGGCTGGAGTTGGGTTATTTCCGAAAGTTCCTTCGAGAACGAGGTTGGGAGAGCAAGAAGAGTCTGAAGTTGATTTTCAAGAACTATACGTCGTTTCCTCGTTTCGTGGATTCTTGTTTGGCTTTTGTTTCGTTCTTAAAGCGGAATTTTTTGAAGTATGACGAAAAGAACGTTACAACGTACAATATTTCGCAGAAGAGAACTCGCAAAATCCAAAGAATACGAAGTGAATTGTAAAGCAAAATTTCTCTCCGCTACTGGACGATCAAATAATCCCATAGTCATACCAGTTTTTAGTTACCAGCAAAGGAGGTAAAGTGAAAGAAGGAAAATTTAATTTTCATGCCATTCCAAATAATATTTCATTAAATAATAAATTATTAATATATTAAATAATATTAATACTTCCCCTGGAAATAATAATTTCTACGGACCGAGTGATATATCATCGCGATTGTTGAAACTGCCCTTCGCCGAAGATTGGGTAAATAATCAAACAATAAAATCCCCGTACACATTTCCTCCCGATGCATGACGTACATACGTTCAAAACAAGAAAAATAAAAAAAAACGGAATAATTTCGTGCGACGCGTAAATTCGAAAAATCAGCAGCTGAAATTGAAACAAATAGATTTCGGCGATCAACGATTGGCGTTTTCCAAAAAGAAAGAAAAGAGAGAGAGAGAGAGAGAGAGAGAGAGAGAGAGAGAAGTGGGAGCACATTCCGAAGGGATGATAAAACGGAAATTACACATGGAAATGATGCTGCCGCGTTTTCCCCAGAAATTTCCAACCGTGTGTGCCCGCGATATCGGATACGTATTCGTAGCTTGATTGCACAATGTATATCCGCGGTTCGCACGTATGTGGACTCGGTGTACAAAGGAGCGTGAAGGGCGTGCACGAATCGAGTTTCGGCCCTCAAAAGCCCCGTTCCGTTCACGGGCGTGAGCGTTCACGAACCGCGTGGAAAAGCATTCGGTGAAGCACGTCATCGCCGCAGCTTTTCCAATCGAACGGCGACGAGCCGATGCTTCAATGCCGCAGGACGTAAGGAGCCGCGACTTTCTTCGCTCGAGTGTGCGATTCGTCAACGCGGCTATTACCAACTGGAGGAACTTGGCGACGAGAGAGAGAAAGAGAGAGAAAGGAAGGGTAGAATTAAAAACGAAGGGCGTGAAAGCTCGATCCTTATTTCTTTTTTTAATCTTTTTTTTTAACGAATCTTAAATCGTAGGAAATCGTAGGTAGATAAAACGTTTCGAAAAATATACTGTCTATGGAATGTAATTTTATTTCTGATAACGGAGATGATAACGACTTTGGATTTTAATTTTTATGCAGAAAGATAGTCCGGAGATTTGGTGTTCAAACTTGTCAGTGTGTTTCATAAATGAGAACAAAGCTAAAAATAAGAATATCGTCCGAAACGAGTAAGATCTATTAGTTCTATCGAAGGATATTCCGTTCGAACAATTTTTTCCACAACCCTCGTCGCCGGAATTACGTTCGAGCGTAAAGAGCAACGAACTGACTCATGCAGAAAATGACCGGTCGTCGCAGCGAGCGATCAATTAATCTCGATCGCGGGGGAGAGTTGCCTTTATCCGCCATGAAAATTGGCGAGGTGACGCGAAACGCTAAACAGGAGCGTCAAGATTACACGGAATCGCTGGTACATCACGAAACAGGCCCGTTAAATTATAATAGGCCAGCTGGAAGTTAATAACGCCGGTGGGTAGCGAACAACGCGAGCGTCGGCGCAGATACGATCGGCAATTTGCCGGCGCTGCTGTTTTTCGTAATTTCGCGATTAAAGTGGCGTGCGTTCGATCAATTTCCACGGGTCACGTGATCAAACCTCGAGTGTGAAATCTAGAACCACAGCGGAACAGATACTTTCTATAATTACGCCGAGGCGCGCCAGATCTAAACGAAACGCTCTTCCGTCAGGGTACGTCGAAAGACGTAAACAATCTAAGAGAGAAAATTTTTTAGAAACGCACGCGTCTGGACTTGGAACTTTTCATTGCATGATACACACTTGCGCGTGTATTCCGAGTTGTGTATCAATGTAATTATTGGATGAGATAAGAATGCTAGAATATCGTGTCTGACCATATACGGTGTAAACCACTTAGGTTACAGAAAGACGAGTCTTCCTATATCCTGTAAGTAATATTCTTCTTTTTTATTTTTCAGACAGAATTATCTTCACCATGTATATTACAACTTTTGAATAAAATAAAAATGTTGGAATGGTCGAGTACCGTGTCTGATCATGCACGGTTCATTTCACTTATAGAGGAGCCTCGATTCAACGAGTTCCTTCAATTCGCTTCAGTTAATAACACCGAACGATATATCTAATTGAATATAAACGAACTCAAACGTTTATCGCGCAAATTGATAAACAAAAGATCCATTCAACAATCAATTCCAATTTCGTGTCAAATTCTGCGAATCGAACTCTACTGAATCTATCACTGGTCTATATTAAGTGTTAAAACGCGCACTATTTTATTTTAATACGAGTTGTCGCCGGCAAACGATTATTGAGATCGATCGTCGTACTGCGAATTTCCGCAATGATAACTGAATTAGCTCCGCGGATTTCAGGTTCATGGTAAATGTAATCGATCAGAATCTGTCACTTCCGTGGACCAGCAGAACGAGCTGGCACGGTCTGAATCCTTTCACGGGGTTCGCAACAGGGGATATTAAGGTCCTTTCGGGATGATCGATATGGGAAGGTTGCTAAGCAGCTTACCCGGAAACCCTCCTCAACGGGGATAAGAAAGGTGTAACGTCCGTCCGCCTTGAAGACTTCCTCCTTCTTTTCCGTCACGATCCGCTGTCGGAAGATTCTGCAAGAAAGTTCGGCTCGTTAATTGAACATAGTTCCACTGCATTTTCTTCTCCTGCTGATTTTTGTTTACGCGAAATGTGACTGGTTATGAAATTAGTAGTTGTAACGTTTGTAGAAAAAGTGGTTTTGTTTTTTATTATTATTATTTTCTTCAATAGAACAAAGTATTAGGAAGTTGATGATAATAGAATAGTGGGAGAAATCAATCAAAGTAATTAAGGATACATTTCGAGAGTCTCTTATCTAGTTTCGTGGAAAAATAATAATTTTGGGAAAAATAGTAACTTTGGGAAAAATAGTAACTTTGGGAAAAATAATAATTTTGGGAAAAATCAATCAAAATAACTAAGAATACATTTCGAGATTCTCTTATCTAGTTTCGTGAAAAAATAATAATTTTGAGAAAAATAGAAATTTTGGGAAAAATAATAATTTTGGGAAAAATAGTGATTTTGGGAAAAATCAATCAAAGTAACTAAGAATACATTTTGAGATTTTCTTATCTAGTTTCGTCCTCAAACTAAAATAACTGGTTCTGTATAGTTAATTTTTATTGAAACAATTATCAAAAATATCAACAATTACTTTCCTACTGTGTTTGAAAATAATTTTAAAATAATTTGCAGATTCACGTTCTCGCAATGGCATTTGGTTGATTAGAATAGTCGAAGAACGTGTTCGTGTATCGGAACAGGATTTAAATTAAAACGCGAAAATCCACGGGGATGATGAATTCTTGCGAAATAATTTATTAACAAAGTTTTTCTCGCGAAAAAAAAGTATATATGGAAAAAGTTCGTCAGTGCTTTACGCAAGAGGAACAAGCGGGAACGTTGTTCGCGCGCGCCAACGGTAAATGAAATGCAGCGAAGCTTAAAGAACTTTCGGAAGGGTGAAGCTAATTCACTCAAGTTTTACTTACTCAGATGGCAAGCTCCATGGCAGCGGCGAGACTTTAAATATCGATAAAGACTTGACAAAGTGAGCATCGAAGTTACTTAGGAAACAACTACGAAAGTTAGGTTCCATCTTCATCTTTCGAAGGAACGTGAGCGGACTTTCGCCCGATGTATTCTACCCGTGGAGAAAGAAACTATGATCCGGTAAGTGATGGAAAGTGATAAGCGGCGCTGAATAATAAGGAAAATCGGCGGGAACGTTGTCATCTACGAATGATGGAAATAAAGAAAATTGGAGAAGATAGAAAAAATTGTATCGTCATCTTTCATTATTTTGAAGTTTTCTGAATTTTGGAGTTTCACGTTACATTTATTAAGAGATCAACATGTTACATTTATTATAACATTAATTTTTTGATTATTAGTAGTTCATATTCTAAATAAATCATCTGCTTTATGTAATATTTAACCAAAAGTAATAATTGACTGAAATATGTAGAATATATTTATAACTGTACATTCACATTTTATACTGAGCTATTTATTCTGCGTTTAATTAGAACTGATATTCGAATAAAATTAGAAATTCGCATATTGGCTGGGGATACAATATTATCTTGGAAAAGTTGCGTAAATATTATCTCAAGAAAGCTTCCAATGACTTTATGGAAGAATCGTAAGTATGTTATGCTTCGATCGATGAATATTTCCCGAGGAAATATCTTATCAGAGAGAATTTTCGAGTTAATTTTCACTTGAATAGCTTTCGTTATAGTTCAGAAGAGAAACACAAAGTCATCGAGCAGAGAGAGAGAGAGAGAGAGAGAGAGAGAGAATTCGTTACTTACCGAACACGATGAACACCCAAGTCGAGATTCTCACTTTGATTCAGAAATTCGAAGGCGTTCGGGCTGTAGATCGGCATTTCCGCGGAATTCGAGCGTACTGGCTCCAACACTTCGTTTATTATGTGCAAAACCTGAAACACATCAAAATAGCACGCTTATATAGTGCGTAATAATTATCAGATTATTTTATATCCTATCTGTATTCCATTTGTAACAGATTAAATTAAATCCGAAACAAATCTTTCGATATCTGTTGCTGCATACGTGTATAATTTTCGTAGACATTAGTATGTTACTATATTCCACGTATTATTGTAGATTTAAATATTGTTTTAACACGCAATACAATAAATTATAATAAACATAATTATAATAGAATCACTCTATTTCGAACAAATTATGTGAAATTCAGCTAGAACACATTTTATTCTAAAAGAAAACAAAGCAATTAATTTTCAACTTCGCGAATATTAAAATATGATGTAAAAAAATTAGATAATTGCAAATTTAAGAAGGAAAAAAAAATAAAATAGATCAACGTTTAGATTTCGCAATATTCCGAGAATATATACATTCGACTTAAATGGTTATTTTATGACAGGATCAGTCGTGCAACTTCGAATGGCTCGGCGCACAGTTTGCTCATTAAAATGATCGGACTTTTCGATTTGATATGTGTATCGCGTTTTTCGTCGCATTCCTTTTTGTCGCGTGTTATTCAGCAATCAAGAGAAATAAAGCTCTGAAATGTCATATCGCTCGGCTCGGGGCTGCCAGCGTTCAGTTCGAACATCCTTTCGAAAATCCACTCGACCGACAATATCGTTGACGCCCGGATAATCTGTTTAATACGTGGAATTCATCGACGCGGGAATAATTTCAACATTATTCGATTTAACGCTTCCTTGCGTGTCTATTTACCATATTACGTAATACACATTACGTGACGCAAGCAATAAATTTAATATCTTAATAATCCTGATAATCTCTAATTGAGAGAGTTTGCAGTTTTTATCGCCGTTAGACACGAAATTGTCAATGATTCAGATGAGATTCAACGAATCTGTTCTATCTCCGCGGTATTGGTTGTGACGTTGGTCATTGTCCCTTCTTTCACAGACGGAAGCAGACGTTCACCAGAGACAAATCTCTCATGAAAAGAAAAAAAAGAACGCAGCGAGAAGAATTGCCGTCATTCCGTCACTCGGCAACAACCTACCAAAAAAACGTAACCGATCAATCCTCCTCAGGATGGTCGTTCACAATCGTTCACAAACGCGCGGGCACCTTTCGCAGAGAAGAAAGGGCAAACGATTGGGAAAGGGAGGGGTTCGTTATCGCGATGCTGGCTCGAATCGACAGGTTCAACGAGCATCGTAGTAAATTGCTGTCAGAGATGCAGCTTGCTTGTAAACGTAGGGAGTGTACAGTTAATCTCCGGGTGGGAGGCCGCGGGAACCGAGACGGTACAAGCGTTGCTGATGGTGTTCCGAGGCGAAGATATACTAAGACAAACGACATCGCGGCCCGACGGCGGAGGAAGACGGGGACACGGAAACGATGGAGGAAGAAGATAAAGCGAGAACGAGGAGGAAAAACGGACACGAAGGAAACCTGGTGGATAAAGGGAGGGGGATGGGGTATTTATTCTGTGGCGAGGAACGCAACTATTTCACGGGTGTCGAGTTGGATGCCGTTGGATGCAACTACCCCCCCCCTCTCTCTCTCTCTCTCTCGATCTTCCATCCTCATTGGAAAAGGTGCACCGCCATTTACTATCCGAGAGTTTGCGACTCCAACGTCCCAAACCACTTTTTATCCGCTTCCCCCCTCCCCCCACCCCCTACCCCGCCGCGCGATCACGGTGATTCTTTTATCTCGTCGAAGAGTATTCCTCTTCAGCTCGATAACGCCGTTTTGTTCTTTTGCCAGATCGACGTTTTGCCACCGCGATTGGAACATGCTTTCAACTGTGATAAAAATCGACGGTCATCGGCTATCAAAGGACTTTACAGGGGTAAAGGATTTTCACGGAGTGAATCATTTTAGATAATATTGAATTTGGATAACGCGCGGTACGTCCGGAGTGAAAAGTTTTCTTGGGAGAGAAGAATCCTTTGCGTTTAATAGAAATATATTCGTATATTATTGCAATTTATTAATATATCGTTGAATTGGTGGAAAATTTTGCAAAAGTAGAATCTTTTACGAGGTAAATCATTCTAGACGAGATTGGACTGCGTAGGAAATTCAAAGCTTGGAAAAATTTCGAAAAAAAATTGGAAACATTGCTTCTTCGTTAGAAGTGAGGTATTTTTCTAATTATTTTATAGAGAGTTTTCAGTTAGGCAGCTAGTCAAGTAAAATTACTTAAGACTGACATTACTCGACAGTAAGTTAAATACATACGTATCTTGATTGAAATTTCAACGCGTTCTCCATAAAAAAAAAAAAAAAAAATCCTCCTTACTCCCCAGCACGTTATTTATTCGCGGTACAAGAAGGAGGAAAGCCAACGAAGACATACGCGTACAAACAATCGAGCATCGTAGTCAATAAATCGTGAAACGAAAATCTGTTATGTCGAAACGTTTCTTCGCCGATAGAGGCATGCTTAAAGCTACGCTCTCAATAAAGAAATACAGAGGTTGAAGAGATTGCATTGATAACAAAGAAAATGGGGATGGAGAGGGGTGGAAGAACGTGTTCCATTTGTTCGGTACGAGGACTCCCAGCTTCAGAGGGGAAGTCACGAAGTCACCAAAGGAAAAACAATGATACGCGTTTGTATAGGAGTAGTGTGGGTATCCTGAAACGAATCGTCTTGTCCCTCTGCAATGATGGGGGACGAACGGACTTTCCGTATTCCTTCGACGTTCATTTATCTTACTTGCCGGACACGAATCACTGGGGGGAAAAAGATCGAAGTTTCCCCCAGCGAAACTTAAATTTTTTATGCAATTTCATACGTGGACGTATTCGTAGAACACTTGCGAATCCTGAAGTATCTTATAGCGGAGAATTGGTGAGTTTTTTGTTAAAATTTAAGTATGGCAAATTTGACAAAAATATGGAGAGGACTGGATTGGAGTGAATATTGAGCTATAAAAATATATTCAGTGATACAGGAATTATTTCAGATTAACTTTTCGATTGATTTTTGTTTTAACAATTATTTTATTTTCGACAGCGGCAAAAATGATCGTGAAAGTAAAAATAATTATAAACACCCGAGGAAAATTTTGAGTCCATATTTTTGCCATTTGCCTCAAACGAGTAAGTTCGTTATTTAACTGCAATACTCGTGCAATAAGTACTTGAAACATGTAACAACATATAAAGGAAAAGACGAGCAGGAGAAACAGATAGATCAAATTGATAATATTCATCATCGCCACAAATACTTCTTCACAGTTTCGTAAGAATCAAATCAATAAACATACTCGACATTAATACATTTAAATTCGTAATTTTCAGATATATACTTAATATTAGTAGATTTACTAGTCTACAATTTTTCAAACAAACAAAAAAAAAAAAGTCTCGCTCGTGTAACATTCGTTTCTCAACGTTCTCTTTACGGTTTGCCTCGTGAAGAATTGACAAATGTTTAAGAATCACGCTGTATATGTCCGATAGAATGGAAGACAAGCGAACCGAAGCAACTTTTCGATTCGATTGCTCGGGACAGACAATCCCTCTCCGCCGGTTCACCCGTACAGAACGGTTTATATTCCTCCTCCGAATGAATTTTACACGGCGGATGTTACGTGTGGCGAGTGCCTGTTTCTGGAACGCGACATTTCTTGGGGACGAAGTATCTGGAACAACGGGCGTACATCTTTTAAGGGAAACGGACGTTTCTGCTCCTCTTGTTGTTTGCGGTTAAAGGAATATTTCTGTCTCGAAACAACCGCTGCGAAATTAAAGACACAATAAATATGTGTCGCCGTGTTTCGATTTCATTCCTTCGATCTTTTTTTTCTTTTATCGGCAGGAAACTGTCTCAAAGAGGGAACGCAGTAGACGAAATTATTACAAAAGGGAAAGTCGTAACTGAACTGCGAATTTTTGTGAAATTCACGAGATACTTGAAGACGCGAAGATGCATTCATTATTATAATTAATTTTTAATTAAATAATCTTATTATAATTTCTAATGAATAATTTAATGGGTAAAGCTTTGTGTTCTCAATCTAGTGAGAATTCTAGATCAATTGATAAATAATAATAATCGTGATAACGTTTGTATTGAAAGTGAGAATTTTGAAAAGGATTCGAACGAAACCTGAGATTCGATACGAATTTTTAGAATCGCTTAGTTTGCAAATTTAAAACATAATGAAATTTTCTTTGAAATTTGCTGATCAACAATTGTGTCCATAAAATGATTACACGCGTGTAATTATACCTGCAAATTATGAAAACTGAAATTATTGAAAAATCGGAGGAAATTAATAGCAATGCCGAGTTTGCAGTTGCATACGTTTCAGATATAATAACATACTAACGAATCAATAGATTATAATTAACAGAACGTGGGACAACTTGTTACATGAGGGGGCAAGTTGGGAATTAGAACATTAATAGAATGAGATTGAATTACAGTTCTGAGTAATTAACTGCGATATAACGGTATCCATTTAGAATTAATATACTGAACGTTTACCGTGTTATTATCTCTATTGAAATCCGTTGTTTTCATTACCGTGAAATTATATTGGGACAATGCAATTACCGAAATAATTTCCATGCGTGAAATATAAATGTGTATTTACAGCAGAAATGTAATCCTCCTCGATTCTGTGGGTAGATCTCAAAAACTTTGGCAGAAAAGTCTTTCATTTTAAAATAAAACTTTTATAAAGTTTTTCATATTTAACTTTCACGCATATCATTTCATTTTATTTCATCTTCGCACCGTCTAAATCCTGCAATTCCACTTTTTATACAAAACTGAAAGAAATTACTACTCGTTGAAAAGTGACTCGACGTTTTCAATAATTTCGTCACCAAAATGTTGCCTGAAGCCCTCGTTGAAAATATTCTTCTCTTAAAATTCTCTTAAAATTGCCGGAAATTTTCCTTTTCAGTTCCGTGGAGTTTTCTTAATTGCAACCCATACATTAGCGATATTTCAACGTTTCCTATTTATCTTTGGCTTATTTTGCTCCGCTGTTTTTATCACCGATGATAGAGCACAGGGGGGAATACCATGAGCATTTCTCTAAGAGGTCGTTAATTCGAAGTTCAGCCCGTTCTGGCCACCGTCTTGGGGCCAAAGTCACGTTTACACCCTCGAATGCGACCATTAATAAAAACAGGTGAATGGTTCGTTATGGCCATTCGTAATTAATTGTGTCCTCACGGCCGTCCCGCCGGACACGTAAATTAACGAATGCTAAGTTAATGGACTGGAATTTTACGGTGGTTCTCCGGTGCCTTTGTTTTATATTTATAAACCTATATACGTTGCGTGTATATATGTGCGTGCACCTTTCTTTTTTTTCAATCTTTGATCATTTACGAGATTTCGACAGTGAGAATTAAAAGTTCATTTTTAACGCCACAGCAGTGAAAGTAGAAGAGTTTCGAGTTTGAACATAATTGATTTGAAAGAAACAGGCAGAATCTGAAATTAAAAATTCATTTCCAATGTCGAGATAGCAAACACAGCAAATTGAAAGAAGAAGGGTCATAAATTTGAAGTTTACGAAAGATTAAGAATTCTAGTAAATACTTGGCGTGATATTTGTCAAATTGAAGAAATCCTATTTATTGAATCAAAGAGAAGGGAATCGAAACTAAATAGAATTAAATTCTTTCTTTCCTCATTTTCGATTCTATTATAAATTTACCAATTAACCAATTTTATAAATTACTAAATCACCAAGTCACGACCAAATTATCCTTTAAAATTCAAGCAACGCACTCGCCACGAACAATCCACCAGCATCAATCCGCTTCCACGAAATAAAACAGACCATGACATCCCCCCTCCCCCTCCCCCCCCACTCTTTGGGAACGTTAAAACATTCATCGTACGAAGTCAACAAGGGTACGCAATTGTTTCCAATGAAGGAACAGGGAACCCATTTTGGGTCACGACAGACAATTCATTCGGGCGACCCACTTCCGGGAACCATTACCGAATTCGGGATATCACGGTTGGTAAGTGATACACGAGCGTAAAAACACGGTCCCGCGTTCCTTTTTGCCCGTTGGCCACACTGTACGTACGTATGTATGCACGTACGTTGCGCTTGAACTCGCGTAAGATACGAGGGAAGCGCGAATTGAGAACATAAACAGCCAGTTCAATTCCATTCGATTACTATAAAGCCGTTCTTCGTACTGTACACACTGCGGATGGTCCCCGCGTTTGCCAGGGTGTGGCGTCCAGACACCATGGCGCCTGTACTCAAACCCCCTTTTTCCTTCCTCTCGTTCGATCAACAGACACGTCACGCGATTAAAACCAGTCTGACTGATCTTAACTTCCCTTGGAAATTGGGTCGAGACCTATGTACGTGTTCTGTTATTAGTGGTTTACGACTGACGCGTGTTTCTTTCGTATGGACTTCTACGATAATTACGAACGATGATTCGTGATAATATTCGAAATTTCTACGCGTCAGTGACATCCGATTAAACACATTTCAGAGAAGTTGCAGAATTTTTCCAAACAGTTGGCCAAATCTATATATGTGGGATGGGCAAATTCTGGGAAAGGGAACTTTTTCAGAATTGAGTGCCCAACAAATGCAGATGTCCCAAGTTATGGTGTACCATAAGCTAGTAGAGAAAATTAGGCCTGGGACTTGGAATTATTTGTAGCTAGTCCTCCAGGCCTAGCGTTTAAGATATTAAGGGTATGGATGCGTTAGTGTGTATGTGTGTACGAATGACGAATTTTGTGCAGATGAGGAAAAAGGGAGTGAGTTTCGAGAAGTCGGAGAGAACAGTGTGAAAGCGAGACGACAGAGAGAGTCTTGAGTGAAAGAAGGTTGAGTGTAAATACGTAGCGATTAAGGAAAACTATTGTAAAACGTCACTTTATAATCATTATTAAACGAACTTTCTTTATTTAACTTTAAATCAACCATCCCTTCATCAAAATTCCTACGTGTATTTCAGTAGATAATAATTTTCGCCGGGGACAAGTTCCATCGGAAATTTCTGACGTTTCGCGAGAACTGCGAGTTCGTAAAAAGAGATTAGAACTACATAAACGAGTTTATTCGAGCTTACAAAGAGTTTGGCTCAATGTTAATTACAGTGTTAACTGCTAATGTTAATTACGAAGAACTGCGCGGACGAGAAGCGGACACTTTACGAGCTGAAGAAGACTCACCAGAGCTACAAATTGAAAATCGGGGCGAAACGATCGCGCGAAGAAGCTCACCGGAGACAGAATCGTTTACGCGGAGATCAACGACGAATTAACGACTACGGCTGGTACTCACAATCTAGAAAACGAATCTCGCGTTCTGGAGATAGTTCTCCGCGGTCGCGTCGGCTCGGCTCGTCTCCTTCACGATGTAATTTCCTTTTACGAGACACTCCGCCCAGCCCGTGAAGAAACTTCCCCCGGGAGGCTCGGCAATGCGACGGGACAAGGAGAAGGGAAAAGTATCAGGGAAGTTGCTTCTCGAGCGGTAACTCGATTTCGAACGAAATAAAGCCGAGGTTTCATCGTGGCGTGAATGCCACTAGCCGAATCAGTCTGTGAGGCAAACGTGGACGAAAACAGGGTCGCGTTACGGTTTGTTGAAAAATGCACGCCGCCGCGAGGACCACGGAGAGAAGGGGGTTGCCGCCAACGACGCAGATGTGAACAAAGAGAAGAGAGACGAGAAACGGTCGGCAGACCGCGAGAGATCGGCGGCAGGAGTGGAACAGATCATTTTATGAATAAGTAAATTCAAACCATACAGACGTAAAACGCGGCAAGTCGCTTTCTTCTTTAAAGAGGGTAGTAGTTTCAGAATTCACTGTGTTCTCGCTCGCAAAATTATTTATCGCGGCCGAAAAGATACATTGCGTGCAGTGTCTGATTTGTACACCTCGTTTCGCGCGCGCGTGTGTAGATATGTAATTTCGTAGAAAAACTCGTGGAACAAATGTGTGCGTGTAAAAGCATTTTCGTTAATTTTGCCAAAGACTTTGCAACTGCAGAAATACATATTTAATTCCAGAATCAAATAAACGAACAGTTGATACCGCGACTGACACGAGCGGCGAGGTTTCAATATAAATTCACGCGTGATTTATCGTGTTTTTCATCCGCAATCAGAATTTATTTTTCGATTGCTGATGAAACAGCTGCGTTTTTCGTGTCAAAGGTAGTTCCACAGACATGTAATTAACAATTGTAAATAAAGTAAAAATTCTGTTAAAAATATTCCTCAAAGATCCTTCCTCCTTCCAACAGAATGTACAGAATGTTTTATTGGAATTTGACTTTTCTCGTCGAAATGGACAGGTGATGCGGAGAAGATAGAAACATTCAAGAGAAATTAACGCGTGAAAGCTACATCAATTTTTTATCGAAGGAAGAAAAAAAAATTTGGACCCAGCATATTATTCATTAGCCAAGAGAATACTGATTTCAAGCGTTATATCCCATCTGACGATATAACTGACAACAAAACCTGTGCGTGCTTTAACCAAGCAGAGATTACGTTTCGACAATACGAGTTATCAGTATATCTCAATATTGTGAAATCACTTTGATTTTTTGCCAACAATAACAAGGAAGCTTTAAATTGTCTCATACCGTAACTCGTAATAATACCCAATCGATTTAACGGTGAAATATTCCAGCGCTCCATATCCATTTTGCCGCGAGTGCGTCATATATTTTACATATCTATCGAATTGAAAGCGGATATGCGCGCATTATTCCCATACACTTCTCTCTCTCTTTCTCTCTCGATATACGCATGCATGCACGCATATTCTATCTTTCGCTATACGGTATCAAGATGAAAGTCGAATTTGTCTTTCGATGGAAATATCCTTTTAAAAGCGGGGATGCTGTGTATCTTTGACGTTTCCCTTCGTCTTCCGATTTTATGACATTTGTTCTATTCAAACGACGTAATGAATACAAATTGATCATAAATTTAAATTGAAACAGCGCCGACACGACTAGCATCTTCTAGATGAAACGAATTCACGTTAACAAACTTTTCATCGGGTCCTCGTTCCTTTTTACATCGCGCTCGGCTTCCTTTGATTTTCTATCGATCTCGTTTGAAACAGTCGGAGGTTTCGTTTAACTTCGGTGATTACGTTCAGAGAGAAAGAGACAGGGATTTATATATCTGTATTTAGTTGTTTATGTAATGTATTTACTTCTACCCTGGGCATGAGACGTTAAAGACGAAAACTTTGAAGAGGTTGAAATAATTCACCCGAGCATTGAGCATTACTTTTAACGTGGATTTTAGTTGATGAAAAACATTAGATGAATATTTTTAAAGGATCCTGTCGTATAATTTTCTAGTTACTACGTTGGTCTTGTTGTGAAACAAGATTAAATTACGAATGTTTAGTTATTGATCAACATTCAAATTGACGCTTATGTTTATTTCTATATATTTACATTATCTTTTGCTTTCAGCTAACATATACTAGCATAGAAAATTTGCTCTTCATTTGGACGAAATCCCTTTTTAACAGAGACTACGCGTAATTAAACTTCAATTGTACAACAATTTATTTATCTCACTGTGGAATAATATTAATTTCTAAATTGATGCTAAAAATTTTCCCAATCGACGTACATATCTAAACAGTAGTTATACAAAATAATTTTAAATCAACATCAGGAATAATATGTAATTGTTAAATGTGAAAACGAAATTTCTAAGAACATCCCCACGCTTGAGATAAACAATAATTCACAAATTCATTTTCCAGCCAATTAAACGTATTTCGAGTCACTCCTTTAATCAGATGTTTATTTCGATATGAAGGCAAATTATTTTAGATTCTATTACTTATAAATAGCAGCATTATCATTTGACTGCATGCTCCATTTCAATTCGATTTTAAACATGCCGCTTTCACCTTCCGCGTGCATGATTGATTTTCGCTTACGTTCTATTTAATTGTAAATCAAGCACGATCGATTCAATCTAGATTCAGCCGGTACGTGTATTTTTAATTAAATTTATAATCTCTCGCGCCCCGCGCCGAATTCCCAAGTTCGTTTTACAGTGGAAATTTTACAGAATTTTAGATTAATTCAACTTCCTGGTCTCATTCACCTTCGATTTAGAGTCAATTCCCGTTTTATTTTAATCCAACGCGTTTCCATCCCTATTGTTCGAGCGTGATTTAATCGATTTCAGATTAATGTCAATTTCATTTCTATTTAGTTGCATTTAGTTGAAATATTAGTACAATTTGAGCCTACGCGGCTTTAGTCAATTGAATCGATAGTAGTTAATAGATGATACAGTTCTGCGAAATGCGTTACCTATTTTCTCTACGCTACGGTAGGCTATGCTACGTATCAACGAATATCATGTAATATTTTTATTATTTATTACTATAATCGAGCAACTTTAAAAAATTATACGAGTTTCTTTTCCGAAAAAGAAAGATCTACACGCGAGACAGTGTAATAAATAGATTTTGTTATTGAATATTTAATATTTATCGAATACTTGCCTTTAGATCACGGTACAAGGGAAACTACAATCTTTCTAGACTTCATTTTATCGAATAATAATCATCTGTCATGCCACGCATTAAACAGAATGAGTGCGTAGTAACTTCGATCAGCGATTAGAACAAAATTTCCACCCCATGCATGAGGATGAATAATTACTCTAGTCAACTATAACTAGTAATTCCACGAAGTTGAAAATCAGTTGAATATTGACCGACAAAATAACGGTGATTATTTAATAATTTTACCAATATCTCACCTAAAAATTTTGCTCACTTTACCCTGTTACTAGGTAAAGTAGAATTAAATAATTTCATTACAATCCTGTATGCTACCAATGTTCCGATATAATCATATGTAGTCGTGTCTCATAAAAAAAAAAAAAAAAATAGTGAACGGAGCGAAATTTTAAAATGTTCCGCACAACACACACAAAAGTTTCCCCCCGTAAAAATTCAACCACCTTATCAACCACGTTTATATACTCGCTAACTCTGCGCCGTGTATATAAACCGACGTGTATCAAAGTTCCTGCACTTTTGTTACATCATACGTCGGGGATTAGCGGCGCGCTTTTTCTTCATATATTCCTAGATTCATGCGATAATCTCGCGCGGCGTCTCGCGTCGTTTCTTCGTTCACTTGCGCTCCTGTTTATCCCCTTCCCCATCCCCGCGGGCTTTCTCCTCGCCTACGCGCCGCCGCCTACGCTGTGAATAACGGCGAAAGCCCGGAGAAATTTCCTGCGAGCATTTTTTCGCTGGATCGCCGCGGCGTGTGATGTAGCTGCTCTCGCGAGCGAGCGGGATCGTAAACGTTAACGGTGCCGGGACTTTGTCAGTTATTACGGTGCTTCCGAGTTGATCTCGTGTTCCTCCGAGGATATACTTCCGGATGGAAATGCGAGAACGGAACGGCGCGACGGCGGTTTAAATAAGCTGGAAAATATTTTTATACGATTTCAAGCTGTCTGCCGCCGCCAGTTCCGCTCCTTTAAATGCCTCTGCGTTCCACGTTAGAGCAATTCCACAACCGAGTTTTTCTTTCGTTTCTTCTTTAATTGATTCCGTTCTCGCCCATTCTCTTTCCTTTCTGCGCTTGTTAGCGAACCATAATTTGGATTTAGGCTCGAACTGTACCATTTACGAAGGCAATAGGAAAATTATGGTTCCATGTCGATCGAGTAGTATAATATGAATTGTAATATATGGAAGATTGTACGTACAAGTATGAATTATTAATATTAACTATATTTTAATGAAATGTCAGAGTAGGAAGGATATCAATGTTATAATGATTAAGGCGTTTAGCGATCGATGACCAATTTTCAGCTCCTGGTAAAAGAATAAAGTACGAAAAAAATCTAATTTCAACTGTAACGCACAAGAACTGAAAATTTGACGCAAGATTTCACAAACAAGATATAAGACATAGTATGTTTTTGATCAATGTAAAATTCACTATTATATAATACACTTATATTCAATTTTACTATGTGTACTTTGTTACACTGTGTCAATCGATCGCACGTTCATCCATGATGGATCGTGTTGACTAAAGAGAGTTCAATCATTCAACAGTATTAAAAAATTAATGCTCGAGACTCACGGAGAATATTGTCAACTACCCCAACTTCTCAATTATCACGACACTCCTAAAAAATTTCAATAGTTCAATCATTCAACAGTACTGAAAAATTAATGCTCGAGACTCCCGGAGAATATTGTCAACTACCCTAACTTCTCAATTATCATCGACTCTCCTGAAAAATTTCAATAGTTCAATCATTCAACAGTATTAAAAAACTAATGCTCGAGACTTGCGGAGAATATTGTCAACTACCCTAACTTCTCAATTATCATCGACTCTGTTGAAAAATTTCAATAGTTCAATCATTCAACAGTATTAAAAAATTAATGCTCGAGACTCGCGGAGAATATTGTCAACTACCCTAACTTCTCAATTATCATCGACTCTGCTGAAAAATTTCAATAATTCAATCATTCAACAGTACTAAAAAATTAATGCTCGAGACTCGCGGAGAATATTGTCAACTAGCCTAACTTTTCAATTATCACGAGACTCCAGAAAAATTTCAGTAGTTCAGTCATTCAACAGTATTAAAAAATTAATGTTCGAGACTCGCGGAGAATATTGTCAACTAGCCTAACTTTTCAATTATCACGAGACTCCAGAAAAATTTCAATAGTTCAATCATTCAACAGTATTAAAAAATTAATGCTCGAGACTCGCGGAGAATATTGTCAACTAGCCTAACTTTTCAATTATCACGAGACTCCAGAAAAATTGCAATAGTTCAATCATACAACAGTATTAAAAAATTAATGCTCGAGACTCGCGGAGAATATTGTCAACTAGCCTAACTTCTCAATTATCATCGACTCTGCTGAAAAATTTCAATAGTTCAATCATTCAACAGTATTAAAAAATTAATGCTCGAGACTCGCGGAGAATATTGTCAACTACCCTAACTTCTCAATTATCATCGACTCTGCTGAAAAATTTCAATAATTCAATCATTCAACAGTACTAAAAAATTAATGCTCGAGACTCGCGGAAAATATTGTCAACTAGCCTAACTTTTCAATTATCACGAGACTCCAGAAAAATTTCAGTAGTTCAGTCATTCAACAGTATTAAAAAATTAATGTTCGAGACTCGCGGAGAATATTGTCAACTAGCCTAACTTTTCAATTATCACGAGACTCCAGAAAAATTTCAATAGTTCAATCATTCAACAGTATTAAAAAATTAATGCTCGAGACTCGCGGAGAATATTGTCAACTAGCCTAACTTTTCAATTATCATCGACTCTGCTGAAAAATTTCAATAGTTCAATCATTCAACAGTATTAAAAAATTAATGCTCGAGACTCGCGGAGAATATTGTCAACTAGCCTAACTTCTCAATTATCATAGACTCTGCTGAAAAATTTCAATAGTTCAATCATACAACAGTATTAAAAAATTAATGCTCGAGACTCGCGGAGAATATTGTCAACTAGCCTAACTTTTCAATTATCACGAGACTCCAGAAAAATTTCAATAGTTCAATCATTCAACAGTATTAAAAAATTAATGCTCGAGACTCGCGGAGAATATTGTCAACTAGCCTAACTTCTCAATTATCACGAGACTCCAGAAAAATTGCAATAGTTCAATCATACAACAGTATTAAAAAATTAATGCTCGAGACTCGCGGAGAATATTGTCAACTACCCTAACTTCTCAATTATCATCGACTCTCCTGAAAAATTTCAATAACCGAGAGACTTAACGACCACCCTTTCCGTCCACGCCTGGAATGCCAGGCAAATAGAAGAAATTTCTCGATATACTACACACACGCTGGTCCACCGTGGAGAAAGCCAGGATCGGTGGTTAGCCGAAGAAGGCGGCGACGGTTTTTAATCTAGAAAGCTCGCGGGCTTTTGATCTCATTAGACGCTCGTTGGAACGCGCCTCGTTGACGCGTCGCCCGCAGGCGTTCGCTGCTTGCTCTCGTTCCTGTTTCTTAACAATTTAAAGAAATTCCAGGCCGAATAACTGCGTCCACCCGGCTAAAGAGTTACGGTTAATGGAGGGGAAAATGGCGCGCGTCAGCGCGAGGCCGCCAGCCACCGGAACACAACGGAAAGAAAGAGAGCGCGGGAAGCGTTGAAAGAGAGCGGGAGCCAGAGCAACGTTTCAAAGCAACCTATCCAGGCTGAGAAGCAAATTGAAAATCAGCCCAGTGCCTCCCCCCCCCCCTCGGGTCGAATACTTGGCGAATAGTTTCGTTGGCGATCGCAGGGTGAAGCTCTGCGTGAGAATATTCGATCGGCTGCGTTTAGTCGAGCGGGGAATAGCGAGCCTTTGTTCGAGCCATCTTCCTTCAAGGGTGTGAACCTGTTTCCTGAGTTATTGGGGAGGGGTTGTCAGTCTGTTAGCACGCCGTCGGATAAGGGTGAGTTTATGCTTCGAGAGTTAATCGAATGAGTATCGTGTGGAGTAGCGTGTACTTTGTTTGTTTCTTCTTATTGGTTTGGAATTTGATTTTTGAAGAAATCGCGGAAGATAACAGAGAAATATTGAGAGTGATGAGTGACAGAGTGTAGTGTCAGGCAAAGAATTTAGTCAACAATAGTGCTACGAGCAATGTAGCGTGGCATATTTTTACTATTACATTACACTATGTGGTACTACTCACAAATACGTTTGAATTAATTCCGATCCGCTCTCTGATCAATTTTGTTTCTACCAGAATTCGAATTTGGTGGCAAGAGAATCACGAAAAATGTATCAAACATACTCGAATGCATGAAAGCATAATTCGATTGTTTCAGAGTTGAGACGCTAACTGGTCTCTTTGAATGATAATTTAACGAATATGTTGACGGCGCATGAAATCACAGTTTGCTCCAGAGGAGGATAGTTAACAGAATTCGAGCATAACTAGCTGCGAGGTAAAGGTAACAACCGTGTTGCCGTTGAGTTAATCATCAAAGCGTGAAAGAAAGTTTCAGCTCGGC
The DNA here is from genome assembly GCA_036937485.2 of Tetragonisca angustula. Classification (NCBI taxonomy): domain Eukaryota; kingdom Metazoa; phylum Arthropoda; class Insecta; order Hymenoptera; family Apidae; genus Tetragonisca; species Tetragonisca angustula. Next base: position 129,683 of record JAWNGG020000087.1, on the reverse strand, counting down.
GGGGCCTCATCGTAGACGGCGAAGTTTGTCGAATCGGAATGTAAAAAGTTATTCGATTAGCCCACTTTTGTCTACATTAATTATGATCCGATACTTTCGTGCTCTACGAACGGGTAGCAAGTATCGGCCGTGATAGAACTTCTGCGTTAAGTGGATGAGAAAAGTTTCTTTAATACCAGCAGCGGGAGAAAGGTGAACCAGAGGAGCAAAAAGAAGAGAGAAAAAGAAAAGAGGGAAAGGATGAAAGAAACGAAAGGCCAAAGAGAGATGAAGAACGGAAGAGAGGATTGATCTACGGCCGATCAAAGGATTAGTCGAAGACTGGTCTCTGCGTGATTTTCATCGGGCCGCTGATGCTAGATGCAGATTAAAAGAAATTTCCTTCAGTGGAAAAGACGCTGCGAGTATCGAAAGAAATATAGTAACAGCATTGGAAGATAAATTATTGATTAAGTATCTGTTCGTTTTCATTATCCTTCTTATCACGGTAAAATATTGTCCGTGAATAAACAGTTCATACAACTGAAGTGAAATGAAATTCGAGGATGGGAAAAGTATAAAATGTACCCTACGTGCGCGACGAATCCCATTCTACTTTTTATTGTAATAAAATTTTCTATATTTGAATGCATTATACATTCAACGGATATGTGTCGAATCTCGTTTTACTTTCCGTAATAATGAAACTTCCTTTATTTGAATTTTTGGTGGCTGAATTATGCGACACGAATGAGTTACACAACTGGATCCGGTCGAGGAAAGTATCCAAGAAAGTTAGCAAAGTTAATTTTCTACGAGAATCGTGCAGGAACGATGATAGTTAAGCAGAAAAAGCATGCGTTTGTGTTTCTGCTCAATTACAAGTGCATTAATCTTTTAATGCTCTTTGCCGGGTTTTTTTCTGCCCGTGCACCGTAAAGTAAATGCGATTTCAGCTTTAGATCAAGACTCGAGGAAGTTCGAGACTTCAGTTTTAATACGATGGAGATCTCGTTTGACGATGAAATTTAAAATTTTCTTCCTCAGCTCGGTCGAAAATTCAAAAATCCCCGCGTCACGCAGTTGAAAATTGATCACCCAGGCCAAATTACGGTTAAAGGGTAGTTAGCAAATCTGGCTGGCGATTCAATTAGCCGTATAATGGCACTCAGGCTAATTAGTTTCTAATCATACAAAGACATCTCTTGCTACAAGAAGCAATTATACCTCAATTCCAAAGTTCGAAGTACTCGAACTTTCGTGTCCCCGGGTGAAAATTAAATTTGAAATAAATTACACGATACAATTACGCTGGGAAATTTAACCTTCTTTTTCCCGCCAAGTTCTTAGAAAATTCCTCATTAAGTCAAAACATACTCGAAACGTGCGGAAGTTCAAAATTTTCATTAATGTGCGGAGAACGAATTTTTTTTTCAGAAGACTACTTCAAATTTTTAGCTACTTTTTTTTTTTAATGGTTGACATCTTTGAACTTCCTAGCTTCTCTTCATTTCTAACTAAGTCGTATCTTTCAATTTTTTTAAAATGTCACTTTTCAGACGTCTAAAGTGACATTTAGAAAGAAAAAAAAAAAAAAACAGAATGAAAAGAATTACAGTCAAGTTACAACGACAATAAAGTAATAACTAATATTCGAATAGAATTCTTCGATCCTTGATGGTGAATCTTCATTTCACCAACTTTCCCATCGTTCGACAAATTTCACCTGCTCGATTTCTCAGATAATTCGTTCTCGATCTCCGTTCTGACAGCGATCCCAAGTAATCCAAGTTTCCAGACACTTTCGGGAAAGCTTCTCGCGTCTGCCACTTTCCATTCGTTGAATTTTTATCGCAGGCAGCCGCGTTTCTGTTTCACGGAAAGGCGAAACCTTTGTCGACGGGAAGCGTCGCCTGGGGGACGAGAGGAATATCCGACGAGCTTATCGAGACGAAAACCGATATCCATCGATACAACGATACTCTCCGTTGCCCTAAGAGAGTTGTACAGCTCATTAAAAGCTCGTTAGAGGAGGATCGCGCGAGATCGGAGAGCGTGGCTGGCCTAACTCCTTGGTTGCAGTTTCGCGGGTATCGCGGCGTACGCCGGAAGTCGTGCTCACGCAGAGCACCGCGTAAACTAACTTAATTACTCGCGAGATTACGCTCATAAAAAAGTAATTTGCGATTAAATTAACTGTCAGGGAAATCTAGGAAGCAAGCGGTGTGCCCGAATTATTGTATTTTTTGCCCTTCTTTAACCATCGAATTAGCATTGCTCACTGCTGTTGAGTTATGTACACGATTTAATTTTCTTTTTTAATAATCTAATTTTATTTTTGCACTTTACGATATACACGTATACAGTATAATGTTACAGATAGTTATTGATAATTCACGTTAGATTACTGATGCATACGGTATTCAATCATGACATGTATATGTTTTTTTTATTTTTTTAACTATCGAGCAGTTTCGTTCAATTATAGATTTAACTTTACGAAATTTACCTGAGTCTTCACGTCGCCGCCGGCAATAACTTTCGATTGAAAGTTGCTACGTTCCATAAGGATCTTTGCATTATTTATGTAGACTTCCTGGCCGTGCGTGCCTGGTCTCCTGGTGACCCACAAGGGTGGATTACCCTCCAATTCCGACGAGATCGAGTCCCCTAGATTCTCAATCGTTTTCGGAAAGTTTGCTGAAACAAAAAAAACAAATGTTTTTTTTTATCTTATTGCCATTGTTCACAATTGCGCGTCAATTTTCGTCAGAAGAGATCAATATTTTCTCAGTTACCATTTTTGGTATAAGATTTTTAGTAATTGAATAAATGTAACTAAGATTAATAAATTAAATTCAACTAATAGCTCGATGTCAGCTATGACTGTATTTCGGCTATATTTGAGTGCTAATCAAACATAGAAGTGACTTCATTTCCAATATGGAACAGTAAAACATTGAAACTCTAATTTTAATATTTATATAAACAGATTAAATCATACTGCCATTTTTCTTTAATTAGCCATCAAATACCTACTTGTTAACTGAACACATATAATAGAAATAGTAGAAGAAGAAGAGAATTCATTAAAGAATTTAATATCGCACTAAACAAGGAGGTTTTAACTTCCATCTTCCCGCAGAATTCTACCAGCACGCTATTTAAACGCTGAAGAAGCCAGTGTAGCGAGCAAGAAGCCATAAACCAGGGACACAACAGATCTAAACAGAGGGACAAAAATCCCGCGAAGTACGATCCATCAAGCGCGTTATTTCCTCCTTCCGTCATTCCCGAGTCGCAAACTCGTAAAAAAAAAATCGTTCTCGAATCCAAGCCCGCAAGCTCGTCACCAGCGCGAGAATTTTATTTTTCAACCGAGCAACGAGCACGCGAGTTTTACAAGAGCGCAGAAACGCTCTAAAGAGGAGAGGTTAAAAAAGAAAGAGGAGGAGGGAAAGGATCGCCGAAAGAAAGGACAAGAGAAAGATGAAAAGAACGGAAAGGGGGGAAAGAAAATCGAGCAAAGAGAGAGAGAGAGAGGATGGTAAAGAGTTCACCGCGAAGCTACAAAGCTGCTCTCTTTATTATCTCGTTACCGGCTAGAATGTCCTCGTAATCCTGAGATTTTTCCAGCCGTCTGTCTACCACGATAACACAGATACCGTTTCTGCATCCTGCAGGAGAAGAAAAAAAACTAAGTTCAATCTCCGGCATAAAGGGAGAATGCCAGCGCGATGCCAAGCGACAACAATAGCGCTCATTACGAACGTCAGAAATTGGGTCTTGTGTTTCGTTAAACTGCCTCGCCCCGTGGTTTTCTTACTCCCGAGGAATCGGGAAACGTCGCAGGACCATCACCGCGGCACGACATTTCTCCCTCTTGGCTCTTCCTTTCCGTCTGCTTCCTCTTTTTCCTTTTCCTTGTTTTCTTCTTTCTTCTTCTTCTTCTTCTTTTCTCCAACCGAGAAAAATTCCCCGGTTCCAAGGGAATCATTTTCTTTAACTGTCCACGGCGAACGAGGTGTGCGGCGTCCGTCCTTCGTTCTGCGTTCGAGAGTCTGACAACAATTTCAACAAGCAGAACTAGAAGCGGTCGCCGTGTTTCTTTCCCCTTTGATGGCCAGCTGGCCGACCGTTTTATCGTTCGCATCAGCGAAAACGTTCCCACCCTCTTCGAGCTTGCGCGAATGCGATCGTTTTTGCGTCCGAGCGAGTTTCTCTCGCCAATCGACGCTATTTCAGCGGTGATCGACGCCTTTTACCCGGCCTCGATCCCGAGGACTTATCGGGAAATGACTCGCTCGCTTTTGAGGAGAGAAAGAGAGAGAGAGAGAGAGAGATCGATTGATGATCGCGTGCATGCAAACACGTCGACGATCGACGAGCGTTTGTGCGAGCGCAAAGTGTAGAGATATAGTGGGCTTGATTGATTTGGTAGCAAGAGTTGGTATATAAATAGTACATTGGATGTAAGAGAAGTTAATGTCTACGGATATTTCGAGATTAATTTATTGCCTGTGGTTAGATTGAGAATTTTTATATATATTCGTGCGAGAAAATATTTACATATTGAAGACGATTACGTTGGATTGCCAATGTTTGAAAATGAATATTCATCTTCGAATGGTCATTTCGAAGTGATATATTTACGTACTTGTCATCACATTGTAAGAAGGAAATATGTATGATTGAGCAGTAAGTAAATTGAAAATTTTCGTACATTTATGGAAACTTTAAAAGGGCCAAATATATTGAACTACGAGATACGGGAGTAAAATATAAAAAATAGATGAAGTATAATTGCAATATTTGCAAGATAAATTTCGACTAAAATTTCACTCTCTTAATTGTGTCCATTAAAATATAAATTTGCATAAATTTGCAATCGAGCCATAGTTTTCAAGGATTATGTAAATAATTTAATACTCCTTCATTTTCATATGCACTGTTGAACAAAAAAAAGCTTAAAATTGGTACCTAAATTTCATACCTCACATTAGTCATCTCCTTTAGGGTATAATTTCGACTTGTAAAATTACACTGTTCTTTCGTGGAGCTTATCTTTCAAACTTTCTTTTATTGGCCACCGTAGGTAAATTTATTTCATATCGAATAAATCATCAGAAGTTATCATCAGAGTAGACTGTTTTTAAACGTAATAAAAAAAGCATAATTTAATCATTTTTCATTGACAAAGCGATACAATTTCTTAATGTAATAGAAGTACGTAATCTAAAATTATGGTGAGCAGGAAAGCTCATTTATTACTCACTTGCGTGTTATAAGCTTCACTGAATAATAGAAGTTTATGCTTTCACATAATGCATATACAACATAATGTGATAAAATAAATAATTCACTATTAAATTAACCTACAACTATAGACCATTGAGGAGTTTGAATTTCATCAGATTGCATATTTCATTAATTTTATTATTAAAATCTGGCCGATAGTTTCAGAAACACTAGCGAGGATTTCTTTAGAAATTCAGCGCTTGTTAACATACGTATATTAATTTTCACAAAATGATTTAATAAATAAGATTGTTACCAGTTGTGAATAATTTGCAAGAACTTGCATCTATGACGATAATAAAAATACAAATGTCTATATTTAAAGCTCCATTTCCATCAAAAATTCCACTCTTCAATTCTATTGTGATTGAACTCTTATTGTGAGATATCTATTAAGATTCATATTTATTCAAGTTTCTGTAAAAATTTCAACCCAACAAATCTTCTCACGCAAAGTCCATCGAAAAAGGTCCGTCGGTCCTCTGTTAGAGTTATTGCTTGACGTAAAACGTCAGACGATCCTGAACTATACGGAAACAGTTATACAGAGAAAGTAAAAAACGAGACTCGTACACGTTACGAGCTACGCTCGCGCATTTATCTCGAGCCAGCAGAAACAAGATCTTTGATACCGTTAAACTACGCGACGAACGAGAGGGGCAGAGGATGAAATAAAAGCAAAGACATTATTCATCGCTGGCGTCGAATCGCACGTACGACGATCGAAAAATCTAGACAAATATGTTCCATCGAACGATCAATAGGTCCCACCCCATCCTCCCTCCTTGCACGGATCTCTGCATCGTTTTGTCCCAGACGTCCCTTTCAACGAAGGCGGATGATTAAGTCCTCGATCGAATCCCATTTATTTTCCGGCGGGAAACCCCTTGGGGCACAGGTGCGATCGCCAACCACAAAACGAGAACATTCGTACAAAGCTGCTTGCGCAATCGATTTATATTCTCCCGCTAAAAATCTTTCTCGCTGCTTGGGCGCGTCCGTGTTCGCCAGCTTGCACCTGAAAAGTTGCGCTTTTTTCGAGATCTACCGGCGAACAGCAGCTTGGTTAACAAAGAAAATACGCGTGGCTGGAATTAACGACGAAAACGAAAAAAACCAGTTATCGTATACTGTACGCCAACCGGACAAAGTATCAGGAGTGGCTTGGCTTAGCCGGTGACACGGAGGGAAAAAAACGTTGGATCGTCGAAAAACGCTGGAAGCTGCTGCGAATGGAATCGAGACTATTCTCTTTCAATACTGATTCGATGGTCGGTAAATGTTTTCCTAGTAGGAGAGCATATCTATGTAAGTTGGCAAATCTCTGCTGTTTTATCGGGAAATTTTGTTTGCTCTTCTTCTCTCCGTTTGATAAATCCTTTTTTTTTTTTTTTTTTTTTTTTGAAGTATTTTGAGGTAGAGCTAGAAAATGAGGTTTAAGTATTATAAATTATGGACTCTACTTTGTCGCGTAATTGATTGAACGCGATATGATATTATATCATGATATAAATTTTTGAAATATGGATTGATTCAGATACTTAAATATATACCTTTATCACGATACTATGTCATAAAGTACAAAATTTATTTTATTACAACTGTATAGATAAAGTGTGATATACGGAAAGATAGCATCAATCATTGTTTCTGACATTAACGTAACTTGAAAGTAATTCAATCGATAACGTTGATTTAGACTCTCACCTCATACATTTGTATTCAAATTAATTTCAAATGAAAATTTCATTCCGTGTGTCACTTCTCTCATGAAATGGAACGAAATGAAATGAACAATACTAAAAATTACAAAGAAGAGGAATCTCAAACAAATAACAATATCTAAAATTCCGAGACCAAATCAAGTTCTACGTCTCGCGAGACAAAGCTCACTGAAGACAAATTCGCAACACCTATTTGTAGGTGAGATTTCGAGAAAAGATAGTGGGGCAAACAGACTTCCGGCGAAGCTCATAGAAATGCTGGGACGTGCTCGGCGAGCTCGGAATAATTTCGATTCCAGTGGCCGTTTGCACGGTCGTTTACACGGGCGCATACCAGCGCGGGGATATTTCAGTACAGTGCGCGAGGCACAGCATCTTGTTTGGACACTTCTTTAAATCAATTACGAGTTTCTGGCAGGCAAGTTCTCCGGGCAAGTAGCACGCGCTTGCACCGCCCTGCCAGTTTAACGAAAGTTCGATGAACGCCCATCTCTCCTCTCTCTCTCTCTCTCTCTCTTCTCTCTCTCCTCCTGCGCCGCGGAAACGTGGCATCAAACTCTCGGTTTCCGGATTGTTTGCTCGGCTTCGACGGATTCAATCGGCACATTTGTGATTCAGATGATGATCGCGGGCCGGCTTACGCTCGTGAAATTCGAATATCGCAATTACGTCTGCCGTCGTCGGGCTTCCCGGACAGAGCCAGATTTTCAAAATTCCGTCCTCGCCTCTGGTTACGTAGATTCGCGTTGCGTTGATTGTAAGTGCGCCAGTGTAATTTGCACGGCGAACACGTTTATTCAAATTGTCTTTAATACGAGTATAATGCGGAATTCACGACCGTACCGTATGAAGCATTCATATAACCGAGTATATAGAGTAACGTTCCCCTTAATGAGGACGGTTGCCACTGTTAGAAACTGTTCGGAAATTATTGGAACTTTTTGCTCGATGGTCTCGGTTTTTCGCCAAATATTTTTCGTAGAAAGTGAATTTCAGAAAATTTAAAGTACACTAATCCGCAGCAGAAAATGTTGATTTTCAAATTAAGAAAAATATTTATAATTGGTAAATTTAGAATTAATAATAGTTCAACAAAATTAAATCTATTTAATGTGATTACTCATGATGATTTAAATTCGTGGTGACAAAGCACGCTGATGATGAGCGCTCTCTAGGTGCGTTTCTGGAACTAACCGGAGCGACAGTGGCGTTCAGCTTGTCGTTGTGTGAAGTTGTATTTCTGCGCTTTCGATGCCAATTATGTGATTTTCAACGAGTGGAATAGTTTTTGGTTGTTTTGTTTAGATATATGACTGTAAAAAGGCTTCTTTGATAATATGGATAACGTGTCAGTGTCAAAGGTATAGTACACCTGTTGCTTTTACTTACATAACCTCAAAATACTGACGCGGTACATTGTATAGTTGACTTAGTTTATATACTTATAACAAGATAATTTTTGTCTACTTGCACGGTTAGAAGTAATTTCTTTATCTCTTTTGAACGAAAGTTACACGCATTGCAATGACATTTTAGCATTATAAATATTTTGACACTTTATAAATTTAAGTCTTTGGAGAAAAATCTTTTCTTTATTATATGTCTTTAAATCTAAAGTCTTCAGACTTTATCAGAGAAAATTAAAATAATTTCAGGGTGTTTTTGCACACAAAGGTGCATACAAAATTGGGAATAAGCGTACAAAATTTGAACCATTGGATTATTTAAACGAACCATGGTATCTCACTTATAGCGAAACATGGAAAAGCATTCAAAATGCTATAGAGGTATTTGTCTCGTGTTGAATGTTCATACATGAGCAATTCGCGCTGCTATATTATATCAATAATTAAAATTTTAGGATATAAGGTCCAGTATGTTCCAACAAGTTTTGAACGATTTAGAATCTTTTGTCTCTAAAATTAAAGCTAAACCAATTGAGCAATTTGAAAATGAAATACAAACAGCCATTTTATTAACAGGTGATTTAATTGAATATATATCTAAAATTCTTTTTTAATCAGATAAATACAATTTTGAAATCACTGTATTGTAGGAGTTAATGTCTCTGATCATACGATAATGTTTCAAAAAGTAATTTCAAAGTTAGAACCAATAACAAAGCATGTAGCAGTCATATTGAGTAGGGACTCGAATAATATAAAGAATCTCGTAGAGGAATCAATTTATCAGTTGATGAGTAATGAAAAGGTAGTTACCAGAGTATTAAAAAATACAAATTGTTATATATTGTGTGTAATATACGTACAATTTGTAGGATGAAGAAGATATTCTAACTAAAAAGAATCAATGTCACATGAGAAATCTTAAGCTATGGTACCAACGATATTGTGATCAAAATGATCCCCTTGTTATATTAATAACTGATTTTGAAAGTTCTTCCCCTGAAGTACTACATGATTTTATTTTAATATTAAGGTATTATAATTGTTTGATGAGTATACCAGATTTATATACTCATTATTAGTATGAGAAGATTAACATTCTATATCTTTTAGTTCATATGCAAGTTCAATGAAATTTATTCTTATATTTGGTGTTGCAACTACCTTGCATGCCATTCATAGATCTTTAACATACGATGTTACATCAAAGTTGAATGTTCAAGTAAGCAGCGAATGCACCATAGAATTGATAATAAAAATAATAATGAAATATAGAGATATTTAAAGAAGTAATTATGTTTGTCTAGGTATTTCATATGCAGAAACAAATTGACATTTTGTCAGATGTGTTAGAAAAAACTGTTTTTTGCACAAACATTCCGTTTAAATTAATTGGGCGCGCGTTTCAGTTTTTAACGGATATTTTTTTGTTCTATGATTTCTCCGTAGAGAATTTTTTACACAGTTACAAGGTACCAATTTATTTTATCCTTTTGTTTCCTTTTGATCCTTTTCTATGTACAATTCAGTGCCCAAGTTATTCTTACGTTTTTAGATATGTATGATACAACACTTTTACGCGAACAATGTAAATTCTCTCTGTTGTCAACCGCAAAAGATAAAGCATCGGATGTCTTTTTTAACAGACGAGGATTTGACAGAAATTAAAAAATTACCCTCTATAGAAAGATATATTAAACAGCATACGAGTGATGAGAATAAAGATGAATTGCTTGATAATGATAGGTTTAAGGTACGGTTTTATATTCATTTAATTAATGCACACTACTGCTATGGAGCAAGCATTACTTATTACACATAGTTTTGAAGTATTTTAAGGAATCATGGATTCCTTATAAAATTAACACTGATTTAAAGCTAGTTTATTATTAGGAAACATTGTCGCAACTGCTAAATAAATTTCACCAATATATGCACCGATTTTTAATAACAGTCAAGTGTCTCCACGATCTCATGTCGACACTGCCAAACGCGCCAATGGGCAAACAGGTATAAATCAATGAAAAACGAATGACTTTCACCAAAGACTACGTAACCTACATTTCAACGAAATTTAGAAAATTTGGAGAATCAGTTTTAGAATCAGTTCAATACTATTTTAGCTGCGCGAATATTACACGAGAGCAGTCTACGCGAAAGACATGAGAGAATCTCAGGAGTACAAAGAATGCCTGCAATTATTGAGCTTTTTGTCGAAGAAGGAAATGCTTGGAAAATTGAACTCTCTTGCAGCAATTATGAAAAGTTCGAAGGATCCAGTTATGAATAAAGTTAAAGCGGATTTGCAGAGCCATATAAAAACAATTGAGGAAGCTGATTTAGAAGTAGCCTCGAATCCTGTCGATATTGTTTCCACCGGTGAAAAACTCAGTCGACTTCAACTGAAAGAGGTCTGAAATTGAATTCAATGCTATTCCATGTGACGCGCGTGTGTTAAAGAGAATGGGAGGAAATTGCAATATTTTGCTTTGTGTTTCGCTCGTAGAAATTATTGAAACTGTCGCAAACGCAATCTCGATCGCCTTATAAGATAGCGCAGCAGGATGTGATTGATTATTTGGATCAGAAAGTGTTCTCTGTGTACTTGGTCAATCCTCATTACGTACCAGCCAACGAGATATTTTGCTTCAGCGATGGAAATTTAGCGAAACAGCATATCCGTGGATCTTTGAGAGCTGCCATTCATACTGGATTAAACGATCCACACGTATACTTAAATGTGAGTTAAATAAAAATTAGTTTTGCGATGTTTGTGGTGTGTGTGCTGCATGAGATTGATTGGAGAAAATGAAATGAAATTTTGCAAGTAAACTGTTATTCTAATAAATTTATCAACACTCCGAAAATTCCATACTGTGTATGTGTGTGTGTGTGTGTGTGTGTGTGTGTGTGTGTGTGTGTGTGTGTTATTAGATTTATAATTACATTTTATGATATCACAGTATTTAGTATTTAAAATTTCGTATTACTTAATTCGTATATTATTATTTCTTGCAGACGGTCACATATTACGAATAAGTAATTTTGTTGACTGTGAAAAATAAACATCAAACTGTTTCCATGAGAAATCAAAAACAGGATTGTTCATTGACCTCTTCATTATTGAAGCATAATCGTAAAATCGCCTGAAACCTCGAAAATAGAACGAATCTCCATAAAATTTTTCACAATTATTTTTCAATCCTGCTCGAGATATATAAAATATAAATATAATTCGTTATGAAGTATTCGTGACCCCCGTTGAATTGCTTCCGCCTTGAACGAGAGCTTTTTCCTCTTTTCATGCGTTCGTTGCGGCTTACGATTCTTCCGATAGCTATTGACCTTTCACTCTTCTCTATCGAGCGGTCGGATATCGATTATAGATTGTTCGTGATAATAAACGAGGCCCCTGTCCTACACAGGTTCAAGTTAATTGGAAATACATATTTCAGTGCGAGTGCTGCAAATTGGAGAATGACGACGCCATTCCGTCCACGCTGCCTGACCTCAGTATAATTTACAAGTTGCACTTGGAATCCAGGAAGCTGATCAATATGTACGACTGGTTGCAGGTAACAATCCGTTTCGTGTTTACGGGTAAATCACAGTTATACTTATGGTCACGTACGCTGGCTCGCGAATTGGCACAGAAAACTTTCGTGTGTATATTGTACGTGTTGTGTGGAACACTTTGAGGCAGTATTTGTTGTTAGTATTTAGTTAGTAATTAGTGGACTGCGAATTTTTATTTATATTCTTGTAGTTAATTTGATAATATATAACAGTGGTTATAATACAAAATACATGCATCTAGAATCAGAGAATTGAAGTTTGATAAATACAGATCAATTTCAATTGATGATAAATAAATGAATTATTAAGTTTAAAAAGTTAGTATACTTACGTCTTAAAAAGAGTTTACCATGCCTATTCCAAGTACTTTTATCGCATTTATGATCAGATTATGTCTTAAATATTGTTAATGTAGAAATTTCAAAATATTTTTTACAACATTGATATATACGTTCGCAAAAGATTTCTGCGTTTGAATATTATCGTGAGTTATTGTGTGCATTCGTTTCGTGATGTTAATCGTACTCGCGAACGAGTGATTCACGCGAACAGCGTGTTGTAAAAGGGGTTGTTTTATTATTTTGCCGTCATTAAGGTGTAAGTATTGGACAAAGAAAATTAAAGTGACAATGTATGCACACGTAAGTGATCTCTAAATTACGCAGAGCTGTTAGAAAAATAGTAAGATGAAAGAGATGGTGCACGATAATATTGTTCGATCAATTACTGCTTCGTTGGAAATAAAACCAAATTATTTAATAGCCGTATACACGTGACCGGTAGAGATAAGTATAAATATAACTGGTTTATGCAAATATTTTTTTTAGAAACGTGTATGGATTATTTCTCTGAATGGAATGAAAAAGTTATTTCTGACTTCTTTTTAAATCTAATGTATTATTTTATATAGAATATCAATTATTAGAATATTTTTATCAATATTGGTGGCGCATGTCGAATGTCATATTTTCTTTGATGTTGATTCATGAAATGAATTTATTATTTTATTAATCCTAACAGTTTATAAATCTATTTTATACTAAGTTAAATATAATACGATAATTCCATGTTAGGTAAGCACAGAAATTTAAATCAGCATGATAAAAATTCATGCGCTTGTTTATTCACGAGCGCACATCGATGCGTTTTATTGTATTATAGAAAATACCTCCTGTTTGGTTCATACATATTGATTTATTTCTCATTTCGTGACATAAAATTGAATAAAAAAAAAAAAAAAAAAAGACAAAACAAATATTTGCGGAAATTTCAAAAATAACATATTTTAAACACAGATCGAATTATATTCCGTTTTGTGAATAATATTTTTAAAAATTTGGTACAAGTTTTTCCTAGATGAAAATTTTCCGCTGTGTGAAATAGCGGCGAAATTAACGTTCCAACTATTTCGGTTCAATTTGTCGCAAAGTACGCTTTATCTCGTCACGTGTTAAATTATAAATCCAAACACTTTTGTTTCGTCTAATCCCCGGCGTTTATGTTCCTTTACATGAAAGAATTACGCCGCGAAATGGAGAAATGAATAGAGACACGAGCATTCTCCGAGAATTCCATTTTCACGGACGTCGACCACGGCCCGTAAGGTGTTAAGCTACATTCGCATAGAAAGGCAGGCTTTTAATGGCGCAACCGGGTTTCGTTTGCCTTGAAATATTGCTTTTTACGTTAAAAATATTTTATTAGTACAAACAGAGTTCTTTTTCAACTAAATATTTCTTATTTTAAATTCGTTTTTAATGAAAGACCAATTAATCGTTCATCGACTACACAACAGCCACAATTTTGATAATTTTGTTTCTCTTTTCATTCGTTCATTGATTTAGCACATGGAAAATTTTTCTCAAGTTACTTTTTTTTTTACTTGATATTGAATTTCAAGAAAATTACATTCTTAAGAATGAATCTTTTTTTTTTTTTATGAAACTCCTAACTTTTAAAATGAATGGTACTGCTACTAATTTTCTACCTTGATATTATATCTATCATTGAATATAAATGTTTAGAATATTAGAAAATCATATGGTTAGTAGAATATTGCAACCATATTGAAATAAGTATTGAGGTGTCTCAAAGTTTCCCTATGAATTTTCCATGATTTCTATGTTTTATATTCCACATTTTACAAAATTAACTTAATTTGCACCTAATCACAACTACTGCAATCCTTTTGGATAAAATTTTATTCAGAATACACACTCTAAATTAAACATTAGACCCTAGATTAAATTGTCTACATTAACATTTGTCAAACTCTGGACTAAATTGTGTAGATCAAGTCTTGTTAAGAATTTTGGACTCAAAATCGTACTTACAGACTTTCGACTGAATTATCAAACTCTTGATTGAAAATTGTTTCTAGATTTTGAACCAAATTGCCAGACCTCGGACTAAAAATTCTTCCCAAAGTCCACGCTAAATTTCCTAAATCGTTTCTAATTCTACTCAATATTCTTCATTCGTTGAATCTAAATTCTTCAGACTCGAGATTAAACGTTCCTCATTCATTGACTCGAAATTTTCATTCCCTTGTCCATCTTTCCAATTCATACATTCACATTCACACGTGAAAAAATTCCATCGTTTCTCGACTAGATAGATAGCCTTGTACCATGTTTTTAAAACTCTTCCAGGCATTTTTAATCATCGTGGATCCAGCAAGCAGCGCAAGGGAGCAACGGGACGTGGATCCGAAATTACAGTATCCTTTTTCATTTAGAGGTTTTCTCACGTCCGTACGGTGGAGGAGTAATGGAACGTATATAGGAAGATTTGTCTAACCACTGTACGCTTGAAATTCATATCGTAGATGGTAATAGTGAAATCGTAAGCTCGCGGTGGTTACTCGCCGGGATCGCGTGCCTCTTGTTTGAATAATTCACAGTGGGAACACGTGTGAATTTTATCGTGGTTCATGGTATCCTTAACGGAGATTTAGAGCTCGTTTCACTCAAGCAGTTGCTGAACTAGAGTTTCTCGGTTTCATCAAGAGCTCGCGGAAGAAAACGGACCACGTTAAGCGACTCACATGATCATCCCTTGCTTCATTTTTTTTTTTTTTTTTTATACATTTCGAATCCTTTCAATTAAAAAAGAAAAAAAAAGAAACCTTGCTCTCTATATTTAGAAAGTAGAAATATCTCTTATTTGAAAGTCTTGTCCCGATCCTTCAATTTATTACATCTGTAGCTTTTTCTTCCTGTGTGTTTTCATTCTAAGAGATACTTTTCAGTTCTTTTTCGTTTATATGGATACGTAGCTTAGGTTATAAATGAGGTTCATTTATTATTGTATTTTTTTGAAATCTGCGTTTTAATAAAGGAAAAAGAAGAGAGATGAAGGGAGATTTTTTATTACCTTTCATTTTTTTTCATTTCATCTCCAAGAGATACTTTCCAATTTTCCTTTCATTTTCATATTTGACTCACATACGTTTGCTCTACGCGTAACATTTATTTTCATTCTAATAATAGTGAAGAAAAAGACAAGTGGATAAGAATATCAAGTAGCTTCAATTTTTTATTTTTTTTTTTCCCAAGAAATATTCTCCAACGTGGCATAGCGTGCGGAAGTTTCCGGACAGGAACTTCCGTAGCTTCGAAGGGGGAAAGCTAAAGATGAAATTTAGATAACACGGCCAGCGTGGTATACGGTGGGATGGAAAAACAGAAAGTATGGTCAAGAAACGGTTCTTATTTATGAGGATAATTATAATGATTAGGGATAACTGCGTTACCTTTTCCCCTCGTTCTAAGCATCGTTAGGTAGCCTAATGTACGATAATACAGTATACAACCGGTGTTATTACGTTCTGAAAAAGTTTTTAATCACTCTGCGAGGGTTAGTTTCATACGATAGTGGTCGATTCGAGAGGTTGATAATTACTCGCAAACTGTAACATTCGTTGTTTAGAAAATTGAATATTTCGTGAAAACACAGCTTTCGAGGTAACTTGAAATGAAGGAAAGAACATTGCTTGGATTATAATTTCATGTGCCCTGATAATTCAATAAGATTCATCAAATTACTAATCGAGTTACGTCGCTTTTTTAACGAATACAACACTATTTGCATAAAGATGATACTGTTCGTCAATATTAAAATTCACTCTCTCTCCTATTTTTTTTACGTTTAAATTTAATCGTATTGCTTTTTTTGTCTTCTCACTGTTGTTCTGAAATTTTAAGAAGCTAATTGTTTCTGAGATCATTACATATTTTTATTTTATTTTTATTAAATTGTAAAATAATTTTGAAAGCAATTCTTAAAAGAAGATACTTTCTATATTATAATATGAAATCGGTAGCTTTACATTTCTTTCCCGGATTTTATCATTTGGATTTCCAACTCCCATTTTCATGAATTGATATTGCAAAAATTTATAGAATATGATACCGTTGATTTTTTTTTCTGTTCTGACGTTAAATAAAATTGCAGCCGCGCAGATGTTTTTTACGATACGCAGCTATCTCTAACAATAAATTTTTATGATACGATATATCGATTATTTCTTTCAGTTTTCGTTCTCCGTGCCGCGTGTACATCTGTACGTACTTTAATTATTTTTACCTTTGCATCGAAACAAATTTTTCGCCAAGAATCGTACAATTTTTGGAAAGTCGAATTATTTCAAAAAGTGGGTGACGTATCACGTCCCAATTGCAAGCAGCGTTGCTCGATTACTTAATGTTCGAAACGCACGATCAATCAATTACAAAAATTCACACTTAATTCCAATTCCTAGGTTAATTTCGAAACTCAGATTCCTCTCTGAAACACAATAATCTCACATAGTGTCGCTCTCGCGGTCAGTTTAATCAGTCACTTCCAACTTGTTTATTATTATTCCAATTTCTCTAAAAGAGACAAATCTTCGACAATTTTCAAAATGGAATCCCGCCGAAGTGAAACAACAACAAACACACGCTGGCAGGTATTGTATGATTAAGATCGAGTAAGACAACCGGAAATTAATTCAGCCAGCATCGGACTGGAATTGAAACAACGCGTACAGCAGCGGTTTATATCTGGTATAGAGGCGTAGGTGTAACCACGCGTTCGCGGAAATCTTCAACATCGATCATAGCGGGATATCACGAAGCAGAGGCTTTCAGAGGCTCGTGTGTATATGTGTGCGGTTCAAAGGCACGGTGGATCAGTAAGGAATGTGTCAAAAGCTCCGAGCGGCACGGTTAAGCGGCTTCTCCCTTCGTAAACGTATATGATAGATGGCACCCGTTATGCCCATGCATTGAATAGCGAATTAAATTCTGCTTGCTTCACAAATTTACCCTTCGGCGGTTTATCTGCATCAGACACCTGTCGTCTATATTATTCAGTTTGACTAGGTGCGTTGCACGCCGCTCGTTCCGCGAGCCGAATGCCGATAATGAGGTTTTCACGTTGACGAAAGGAAAAATCGCGTGTCTCTGTGTCGCTCGCCATAGATATCGCGACTGCGTTTCTACGATGTTTGCATTCTGTTCTTCGCGTTCGCGCGCGTCGAGATGGTACGTGTGTGGAAGATTTACTTTTTACTCTTGAGACTTTAGGTGAGCTTTTTTTTCGTGAAAATCGGTCAAAGTTAGTTGCTGCAATAAATTGGAAGATTGAAACGCGACAGAGAAATGAGATTAGGTGTACTGTGAATGAGTCTGTTTGAAAAATCTCGAATATTTTGTATTTCCAAACAAACAATATTGTTAAGTAAAAGTGGATTCTGGTCGAGTCAAAATTTAACTAAATATCTGTCGAAACTTATTACATGACCAGATATTTTGGAATAGAGACGAGAAGATTCTTAACGCTTACGATAATTTTCTACCTACTTGAAAAAGTTAAACGTTTGCTTAAACAGAGTCGATATTTTGTAATTTTAAGTTTGCAGTTATAGGTACAGGTATAGTTGCTGACATTGGAGAATAATTACAGTCGAATGTTTAGTCGAATAATATAGATCCTCCATCTATTTCCTTGATTAAGATCAACATCCCTCCACCTTAACATTAATCTAATATTAGATCAAGAGTTTCTGTAGCTTCTGTTTATATGGCGTTTAATTTACCTTTGTTGAGTTCGAAAGCCATAAAACAGTGCGATTCTTTGAAAAGTGGGGTGGAGTTTGGAGAAAGAGTAGATAACTTTGTGTTATGACTTTTAAATAGAACGTGCTTAAATATTGTATACCTAATGGATACTGAATATTTTTCCAAGAATTTATCTGAATTAAACACCACGTCATGATTTTGAACCAGATTGAATATATTTTATCAATTTTTAATAAACAATAAAATTTCGTTTAAAGGAATTCCAAGAAAATCCAAATGTAGTAAAATACTGAGGTACTTCTCGATTTATTACAGAAAATGTTGCAAAATAATTTGATAAACTTATTACTGTCAATTAAATGAAAAAGTATATCAAGAAGCAAAATGAATACTCACAGAGAATATCTAAAATACATAGAAAATATTGGAAAAGTATCATTAACAATTTAGAAAACTAAATATTCTAGTGAAAGATGTTCAACTTGGTACGATGGATTCATCGACTTCGATTATTATAGAACGATTGGAAAATGGAAACGAAAATCATGAATCTGCTCTTTAAATGCAATGGACAGCAATCGCGAACGCTCGTCACCAACACGATTCTACCATTCACTACCGTTTGTGCAAGCAAAACAACGCATCAACCCCCGAAGAGAATCATGAAACATAATGGCCACGAAATACCATAACTTTGTAATGGGTTAAATCAATGACCCAATTCAACTTCGTCGGGAATCACCGCGAGAGCCGTTTCATCCACGGAATAATTTAACTTCCTGGGTGCATATTGATGACGTATGTCGTTCATTTGCATACGACCGCCGCCGAGCACCCTGCGAATATCAATGATTCACCAGTTATCCAGATTTCGTTCTCATTTCTGATACACGTTCTTCTTGATTCTCGCGGATCGTTCTTCTCCCCCGACCACCACCTTTCCCCTGCGCTTTCCTTCTTCCTCTCCCTTTGCCCTTTTTCTACTTTTCTTCAAATTCCGAATAGCAATGGACCTTAAATAAAGGGGCGAACTCGCCGGTTACTTCCCAATTGGAGAAAAAAGAAGACGAAAGAAGAAGGAGGAGGAGGAGGAGGAGAAAGGGTGAAAAAGGGACGGTGGCGTGGGAGAGGGGAAAAAGAACTTCTAAAAGCGGTTGCAATCGTTCGTGCATTTTAACGGGGCGCGAACGAAAGTGAACGAATATCGAGGAGGATTAATTGAATTCCCATGGCGGCGGGGCTTTCTTTCCGTCTGACGTGTTGCCGACAAATTACCACTGCACGTTTTAGCAAACTTTTGCTTCGCTGAAATATGGATAATCTCTGGGCGGCTTTTCCGTTTTCGCGTTTTTTTTTCTCCCCCCATTTCTCCCCTTTGACAATGTCGATGAAAATGAACGAACTCTTGAATGTGTATTTTTCAGAGTTGGTATTTCTTTTTTTTCCTTTTTTTTTTTCGTACGATGGTGGTAGTTAGCCGACGATAAAATTGCTGCGGATGGATGTACAGGAATTGTAATTTTTGAAGTTGGAAATTTAATTAACATCACTTCTCAGGTAGCATATATATTATATGCATATATATCGCTGCTCGGAAATTTTAGATCATTTTTAATTAATTTAAGAGAGATATACGAGAGATGAAGATTTAATATTTCTTTAGTATTTCGTCGGTTCATTGATTTTTATCGTTGAAAACAGCGATAACACTATTTCGTTACTGACAATGAGTTAAATTGTTGATGACTTCAGTAACAACCTAAAGTTATTTAATGTTTAAAATTACTAATTTAATGTAATTAATTTAATATTTAATATTGTTACGTGTAATGTTACATTGAATGTTGTAATATTACATTTAAGTATAATTATCTTAATGTACTCTGAGAAAAGTTGCTTCAATAGAAAGAAATGCTAATATTGTGCGCGTTAGTGGACGCCATAATCCTGGGATGACAATATACATTCTCTTCCTCTGCTTCCCTCTCTGTTTCGTATACATTTTTATACTTTCGTTTATCTGCGTACGTACACGTAGAATAGAGACTTTTAATATTACACGAGTATTAAAACGCATAATTACTCGTGTATTTTTCATTTCTTGATGCGCATTACACTCTTTTTAATACACTGTGCAAAACCGCGACTTTTGTCTCGTAAAAGTTAATAAAAGAAAAAAAGGTTGGCACCGTATAAAAAGCACAAGAAACAAAATAGATTAAAATATCATTACGCACAGTTTGCAATTAATATTTTATATTTACGTCTGACAAATAAGAGTTTATTTGGAACTTATGTTCGAACTGAACAATCGGGTGGCAATCGAATTTTTGAATTTTCGTTATTTTAAATTTTCAATTCCACGAGACGTAAAAATTCTCTGGACAGAGTGACGAGGAGACGAGATAAAGAAAACGCAGGGAAAAAGAAGAACGAAGTGTGAGTTAGCCTTCACGTCTGGTTTTCATGTAATCGCTGATGCTACTGACCGTACTAGCACGGTTTAATTAAACGAAAGGGCCGTGTTCGTTGAACGTGTTACGGAGTTCCTTGATTGACGTTGATTCCGTTGTTGGAACAAGAAAGAAAGAGCCCGAGTATCTTATTCTTCTTCGTAATTAAAACGTCCGCGTCTATGACGAGACGTCTACTGGTCGTTACTTCTTTAGTATCAATTTGCAAGGCAAGATTCCAGCTGTTTCAAGCAGTATTTCTCAGACGTGATACAGTAACATAATTAGTCGAAAAGAGTAACTTGTCCAGTTCAGAGGTACACATCGTAAGAGTCGATACTTTTATCGATTAATCAGGAAAACAAGAAAAACACAATAATTCGAAAAACCAAACACGAATGTAGAATCGATCGAGTGTCTAATTTTACACTGAAATTTTTCCAATACGATTAGTGAAAGTTCAATGAAAATTAATTTTTTTATTTTCGTTATTGATATTTTTGATTGTCGAAACTGTAGAAATGAAACTTGCGCAATGTTCATATTTTCCAGAAAAGTGTACAAAAACAGAAAAAGAAGTTGATGTCGTCTAAAAAGAAACTGGTGCTCCGAACTTCTGCAATGGCCCACGAGCCGGAAGTTCTATATATTTATTACGCGTGTTGTCTGAAACATCGTCGCTCGTGTATAATGCGACGTACTCCGAAAAAATAGCGACTGTACATTATTTTTCTCGTTTCCTAAAAACAAAAACTAATTATCTTCCGGTGCTTCCGTAAAAGAAAAAAAAAAGAAAAAAAAGAAAAGAAACATCGTCTTTCAAGACGTTGAAAAGCGTCGAACGACGACAAAGGGTCGGCACTCGGCATAAATCCTTAAAGAGGCAGGAAAAGCGTTTTCATTATAGATCCGTCGCAGACCTGTTGGCCTTTTAAGGGTGGCGAAAGCGGCCCTCTCTCTTTTCCCTCTGTCGGTCTTCTCTCGATCCCTCTCTCACGGTCGTTCGCGATTCAGAACGCGACAAGTCACAAGAGTCGGTCATGCAAAAAGCGCTCTGGCTCGTCGATCTGCTCGTTTTGCCGCGGCTGATTCAATCTTCCGTCCACTTTCGGCGCGGCAATCGATCTCCTTGCGTCTGTACCTTCGAGCACGGGTATCCGTTTGGCAAGGAAAATCTATGAAAGGTTCGCTTTCCCGAGTCAGACGTGGAACAGCGACGCTCGAAAAGAAATCAGTCCTCCGTCTCCGTGGGTCAACTAACCTCCCTTCGAGTTGTTCGTGTTCAATCGCCATGACCCCGATATGTCCTTTCGGTATCTTTCTTAAACTTGTCCATACGGTCGAACGAAAAATCTACCTCGTGCCCGTATCGATCTTTTATTCTGGCCGACGAGGCGAATGCGAAGCATAGTGACGATGACGCGTAGAACGAAAGTTTCAAATTTGCGATTATCGTTGCGCGTGTTATTTTCTATTAAATATATCGATTCAGCTTTCTAACATCACTTTGCATTCTCTTTACTGAAGCGTCAAGTAGTAAAATTGGTTGAACAAAGTGATAAATTAGACACGTGACAAATACACGATTTTCGTGTAGACGTCGTAAAATGATTGTTTAAATTGTGCAGCGTGTACTGGAGATAGTATATAGACTTAGAAACATTGTCTGCAGACAATGTCAGCGTTCATTGTCTATGGATATTGTATGCGAAATGTTACATCGTATGTGTCGCATACTACGTTCAGTCCATATTTTACAGAACTTCGCGGACATCTACAAATCTCATTCGCAGACACACGTCTGTCGACGATGTCTGTAATACATACTTTACGACTATAAAAATGCAACTGGAGCAGAATTCACATAATGTCGTGAATATGGTGCTTCCATGTGAATTCCGCAATTAATTTGGGTTGTTCTTTGACGTACTATATATACGTACGTGTATGTTTTTTATACTTTGCGTATAGGTGTACATTTCTTATATTTTATGCTTTATGCACTTTAATTATTACTGTATTTTTTATAATTCGTTATTACTGTATTTTTTATAATTCGTTTCATTCGCAGAAGCTTATTGGCTGTCAGTTTCCCGATTAAAACGCGAAATTACAATCGTTAATTTTGCTCTTTACGGGCCAATAAAAGTCGCGCTTAATTTAAAACAATTTTGAAATATTAAACAGCTCAAAATAAATCTGGACTTTTTTCCGATAAATAATTTAAAGTACACTAAACAGAGCTCTCCCCGATAATAACTCGATTTAAATTCTTTTCTCTTTTTAAATTCCATCGTTCGTCACGTTCGAACGACAATGCTAACAACAAGCTAAAAGTGTACTTACGTTATGTCAGGGAAAATATTATTGTGAAATCAGCTCGAAATTGAATAATTTGTATCTTCGCAGTCTTTCTTGCGACTGTGCAAAAGCGAACATTGCGCGCGAGTGAACTTTGACATCACTACAGTGGATTGAAGCTCGATTCATTGAATTCTACAGCCACGGGAGGAATATTTTTGTCGAGTAATGTTTAAAATTAACGGCGCGTACGCTTTGCGGGTTGGTTTCGCGGGCAAATGAACGACACCGGTGGCTCTGGGGTGTCACCCCGGTGGACACATCCGGAGATGTGTGCAATTAGCAATTATAATTGCGCAACGACTAATTGGTAAACAGTAGTTATAACAATGAGCGTGCATCGATCAGTGGCTTGGTGACCAGCGGTGTCGCTTGTAATAATTGTCGGTTCAATGAGTCACACGCGGGTGTTATTCGTTTACTAGACTTGTAAGTTAATGGTGTCTTGTTACATTTATTTCTCTCTTTAATTAATTAATCTCCTTGTTTTCACTTCCTCTCTCTCTCTCTCTCTCTCTCTCTCTCTCTCTCTCTCTCTCTTCAATTTATTTGATAATTTATTCTGTTTCGTTCCCACTGGGATCGAATAATTTTTTGTTTTATTGAAATTTAAAATATATGACGATAAAGAATCGTAATCAACGGTAATTTTCAGTACGTCAGCCATTAAATTCCATTTGTACCAAATTTAATTTAACACAGTTTATAATTATTGGTCGAAAGAAATAGAAATAATCGCTCCTCGCGATATAATTAGTTTAATCGAATGCAAACTGGCAACTGAAACCACGAGAGGATGACACTTAAATAACCTGATTGATATACCTCTCATCTCGTCGTGATCTCGTTTGATATCACGTTCCACTAACCCGGTTCAAAACTCTAGGAACACAGCCGCTGTCTGAGCCAGTAGCGAAAAAGAAATACGATCCGCTGATTTCACAGCTTCTTAACGAGCGTCAGATGGTGCAATTTGTATTCACGGCGTTCAACCGGAATTGATGTTTCTCTCAGCGGAGTTTTCCTACCGGAAACTGATTCACCGCGGCGCGCCGGCTAATATGCCCATCGTTTTTCCAGACAAGTATTCCTCAGCCTTCGACAGGCTTCCACCATCTGAATCGATCGGTTCTTTCTCTCTAACCATATTCTCAACGCGGTCTTTCTCCAGCCTATCAGAGATTCTAACATTCTACTTGGAACAAAATGAAAGATAACTGTTCGAAATAATTGTGAAATTATTTCCATGATTTTACTGACTGTTATTGTAGATATGACACGGAAAATGTAACTCATTTCACGATTCGGCGTGAGATTCGAAAGTTATTTCAAAGTGATTTCCATTACTCGAATAAACGGAATTTGCAGAACTTTATAGAAAATTTGAGAGTGACAAAATTACACTCAGAGAAGTTGGTAGAATATAAGGAAGTGCAATTTCCTCTCGAAGCTTCTGGCTTTTAAATTATTAGATATTTTAAATTCGTAGACTTTAAGATTTAAGAAATAAAAATCTGTTCAAAAACGCGGAACAAAAAATAAAATGTAAAAGTTATTCTCATTTTCACGTTTTCAACTAATCTCATTCTCGGTTTATTCTAAATAATTAACGTACCGTTTTCTTTCTTTTTTTCTTTTAATATACGTCATTTTAATAACACGGCAAAGTCCGGTGGAAAACTACAAGTGATGACTCGGATGATACGAGCGGATGTGCACTTCAGGTGTGATGCGAGATTGATACGAAGAATCTGTTGAGATTGATTTCCGCGTCGCGGAACGGATGATGGCTCAGCGAGGCCCACAATCCCCACGGACCTCTTCTAAGTTGCTCGAGACACTGTCTTAGACGAGAACACCGGCAACTCCCTGGCTTCTTTCCATCCTGGATGGAAATAAGTCTGAAAATGAAAGGAGAATACTGTCTCCCGTGGGAAATGTAGCCTTCTTGTTCGTCGTTGCATGAATCTTCGAGACAGGCCTCCTTCTTCTGTGGCATTGGCCGCGAAATAGCTTCGTACGAATACGAAGAAATGTACGAGGAAATAGCGTTCGAATTTCTATATCTGTTAACCCTACGGAATGGATGGGGGGGGGGGAGGTTGATCGATTCTTACGAGACGCAAACGTTTTAAGTTTGTTGGATTTTCTATGGAAATTTGTATTTTTATTTATGTGGAATTGGTAGAACTTAACTCAGGAGGATTTTTCTATTGACCTCTGTCACGGGGAATGTGAAATATAAAATAAAATATTGTAAATTTTAGTGATCTGCAGTAAATTACCGTGATTGTATATCTGTGACAATACAAAAAAAATCTGACAACGTGATAAGGTTAAAAGACAGAAATAGTCAAATGTATGTTCTTGCACGAAATATAAAATAAAATATTGTAAATTTTAGTGATCTGCAGTAAATTACCGTGATTGTATATCTGTGACAATACAAAAAAAATCTGACAACGTGATAAGGTTAAAAGACAGAAATAGTCAAATGTATGTTCTTGCACGTTATTTGTATTTCGTACAAATAATAATTCGTGACTTTGGACTTTGATACTCGTTATTCATTATCTCTTACGACGAAGCATTACTTACGATGATAAAGTGTAATATTTATTCGCCAGATGTGACTAAATAAACGGTTCAAAATCCATATCTCAGTGGGTCGACAATAATCGATAATGTTGGGATATGTACTCATTGTTAGGCGTAAGTGTCGCGTGAAACGTCGAAACGTCGCAAGAACACAAACACTGGAACTCGAAATTACGTGTCATCGACAAACATTTATACCTGAAGGACGTTAGTAGGATGTTACATTCGATCAGCACTTCGTGTTTCAACTTTGACGTAATATTAAACATCGCGTTAAAAAAGACGTTTAAGAAAAAGAAAAAAAAATAACAATTAATTTCTTGAAAAAGTTTGTCTTGCTTTTTGAAAGGAAGAAAGATATAATTGATTTGACAGAGAAGTAACACGCCGCAATTAGATGCAAAATTTTGAAACAGTTGGGTGCTGGAAAAAAAACGGATTATTTATTACGGTGTAATTCTCGGTGATTATCTGGTGAAATTTTTCAGATTTCATCGGATGAGATTTAATTCGCGAAATTGGATTTATGAAGATTCAATTTGTTCTTGCGAACGTTCCACAATACGCCAGATTGAATGAGGGAAATTGAAAAGAAAGAAAGGAAGGAAAGAGGGGAAAGAATGAGAAGATGGAGAAGGGAAAGTTAAGTTCCGAGTGGAGGTGAAATGATAAATTAAACCGAGCACACTAATGTGCTGCAGCAAAACAAGCCGGCCGAAGTTGCAAAATTATGAAACTTCCAAGACTAATTGTGAAACTTTTCACGATGTACAAAATTTCTGTGAACTTGCCGGAGTGATTAGGCTCGGGTCGGTTCGGCTCGACTCGGTTCTTCGTTAAATCGAGTAATTGTTTAATATCCAGTCTCAGAAGTCATATCGATAAATTAAGATCTGTAGAAAAATTACAAATATTTTTTTTTTAACTTTCCTTTGAATTCATCGTATATTAATCTTGTTTACTTTCGTTAAATAAATCTGCGAAAACAAGATTTTTTAAATATTAATTACGTACGTAATCTTTTAAAACACTATAAAATTTGTAAATCCAAGAAGTCTTGTCTAAAATGATCAATTAATACGGAACATTCAGAAATCGATACACAGTAAAAACAACAAAATTATCGATTTAATTTCTGAGTGTTACTGTTCTTCGTACACGTCGGTCAGAAATTAATTTTGGACCAGTTTTTCCCTCGGTCGATTAATCAATTCACAACCAAACTCACTTACACTCGAAAATAGTCGTTCGCTGAACTTTGATTCCATTGCAAAATTCGCCAACAATCGAAATTGTATCGGAAGTTTCGCAAAGTTTCGCAAACTCTCTTGTTAGTTCGTCGAAAGATCATCGAATGGAGCGGTATCGCTTAAAACGACTTGATTTTCCAGGCAGTGGCGCTTTGTTATTTAATCGAAAGTATAAATCGCCGAGTTCTTCTCCGCGGCTAACTTTTGCCTCCAACTTCTTTGTTTACTGTTTCATCGTTCACCGGCATCGAGCCCGCGGAATTACTACTTCAATAAGTGGCCTTTCGTTCGTTCTCGTCGAGTCGTACTTGCGACGAGTTCCTTTTGAAAAATTGCCTCCGGACCGAATAATATTGATTCGGTCGTTTCATTTCATCGAACTCTGTGATCCTGACTCTCAGTTATTTACGCCAAGTGGCCATTGGACAGTCACTGGAGAAATTCAGCCATGCAGTTCGACAAACGATTTGAAGATCGTAAGGATCGTAAAGAGAGAACGTGATTAAGGATCAAGGGGTCAAAGTACCTCTTAAAATTCTTTAAATTCTACACGTTTTCGCCAAAATATATACGGGATACATTTCTGTGATATATTGTTCGATTTGACGGATGGAGTTTCGATGAAAATGAAATTTAAATAACAATAATACGTATTAATGAAAGAAACACGTCCCTGTCGTTCTAATACATGAAAATATTAAACGATCGAAGCCAACCAACTCAACACTCAACGCTGTATAATCCAACTAGTCGCTAGAACATCGTTGTTGACATCAAAACTCTGTTCATTAAATCAAACAATCGCCCAGAGTCGTTCGTCAATCCCTACCAGTGCAATATTCATCAGAGTCACGTGTGTCGTGCGGCGCTGACGTTGGTTAATTAACTGTACAGTAAGTAGAAGATTTTCCAACACAATGGCTCTGATTACAATGTGATTTCGCCTGGTCGAACGAGTTTGAAATTCTGCAGTCAGTAACAAGACAAACAGTGGCAGGGAGGCAAGGAGCTTGGCCTGTGGCTAGGAGCCGCAAGATGTGTCGCAGCCCTAACCGGCTTGTTCTCTGCAACGTCGAGCACCATGTAACCAGGTTCTCCTTCTTGGTCGAAGGCCCTCCAAAGTCCCCTCGTCTCGTCTAGTTTCGTCTATATAACTGTTCTTAAGTTTCACGCGAACACCCGAACAGTTCAGTTACCTACCCCTTAAGGCCAAAGTTCGCGTTCCTCTTCGTCGCCTGACGAACGTCCTACTACCTTCTCTCTCTCTCTCTCTCTCTCGTCTCTCTTTTCGTTTCTCTTATTTCAAACCTGCCCTGATTTTCTCTCCCTCTCTCTCTCTCTCTCTCTCTCTTTCCAACTCTTTAACTTTGTACGAGTAAATTTACCGACACGCGAAGCGTTTAATATTACGGACGGCAATCTGGTTCTCTACGCTTTAGCAACGTGGAAGATTCAGCTTCCGTTCGAGCCAACGTGCTTCCGGTATTTGTGTCGGTGGAGTAAATCTTGCAAATGTATCCCTGCTTATTTGTTCAGAAATCTTTGGATGACACGACAATGGCTCTGTTAAATTAAATTTCAATTTTGAAATCTCAAACGCGTAAACTTTGTAACTTTGTGCATCGAAATTTTCAAGTCCACTGCTGAAGTTTCAAGTTTCAAGTCCCGCGAGGATCTTAAATTTCTCATTTTTTTTCATTTCGAATGTTGAATTGAATTTCAACATTTAGAAACGAAACTTCGAATCTTTTAGTTTCAAATTTTTTCACTTTCACGCACGGCAGTATTAAAAAAAAAAAAAAAACACGACGTTGTAGTAGCGAAATTTGGAATTTAAATTGAAATTTCTCTTCGTAACAACGCTGTAACTCATTTATCACCGAGTCTCGTGATTTTTCAATATCAATGGCTCAGAATTCAAATAACAGCAATCGTGTATCCGCGTAATGGCGATTCAGACACCGGTATTTCGCCCGGTAATAGTAACTCTGTTCGAAATAACGTCCCTTCGTCTAGTTAAAGTTAAAAACGACGGTCGTTAGGGATATTACGATCAGCGCCCGACTTCTTCTAACCAACCGTGCTATTTTCTCGGCGCGGTTAGTTGCTCGCAGTCTTCTATTAACTTGTCGTGAAACTTTTTCAAGGGATACGTTATATCGAACAACTGCTCCTTCCCTTTCTATCCGTGACTGCACAGAAAGAACGTAGGGCTCTTGTTACTTCTTTGCTTACGTGTGTTTCGCTTCTGCGTCGGGGTGAGTCACTCCGAGGAGGGTGGGATAATTTTTCATCGATGGTAAGTGGTATTCTACCCGTGTCTCTTAAGAATATTTATGACTCAACGTTCACGTGACTCGGTGACGAAAGTAATTCTCGATGAACGTTTCTTTCTGAACTTTTTCAAAGTTAATTGCACAGTAACGGCTTGAAAACTTTTTTCGATGTTTTCCGACACCTTTTCACTTGATTTGCAAGTTTTTGATATATTCAGTGCGACAGTTTCAAGCGGATTTTATTTGTCAATTGATAAAAATTATTATACATTTAGAAACGTATGCGTAGCGACAGCGTGAACAGCGCAGAAAAATATTTCCCGCTGGTGTACAAATAAAAATTATTCTGCTAAAATCATGTATCAGTTTTCAAGCTGTTTTTAAAATGAATAAAGTTCAAACGGGTATTGCACGGGTATTTGTTTCTTTTTTGTTCGGATATCACGTTCAGTGGCACTGCAGTTATTATTTCACGCTTCTTTTTTTCCTCCCGAATATTTTGCTTTAAAAAGAAAAAAAAAAAAAACAAACGAAAATTTCTTTAACAACATATTGTAAAATGCAACGTTGATAATGACAGTATAGTTTATAAAGCTTTCGAAAATTGAAAACCTTTTTTTTGTGCTGCAGCGGTGTTTGATGCGAAGTAAATAACTTTCAAAAGC
This sequence comes from Tetragonisca angustula, assembly GCA_036937485.2. NCBI lineage: Eukaryota > Metazoa > Arthropoda > Insecta > Hymenoptera > Apidae > Tetragonisca > Tetragonisca angustula. Next base: position 100,032 of record JAWNGG020000087.1, on the reverse strand, counting down.
GTGAAATATTACGCAGGCACAAAAGACTTATTTTTTTAACTGTTTCGTGTTATACATGTTCTCTCGTTTTTTTTTTTTTTTTTTTTGACTTTTTAATTCTTTGACCGTTTCGATCTGTATTACGATCTGTTCACTTTGAAAATAGTTTCTGGTAATTATTTGAAAATATTTTGTCCATGATCACGTAGATATTAATTCTGAACGAAATGACCAGAAGACGTTCTTTGAAAATTTTTGTTGTTTTTTCCTTTCAATTAAAGAGGATTCTTTTTAACCTGATGAAATACCGGCATATTGTACTTAGCGGATGAGATATTTTTTCGATGTGCAATATCGATGTTAAATAGTGTAAAGTGGAACAATAGCCTCAGGAGCTTCATTTGTAAGACCGTATAAATCGATACTTCACTCTAAGTAATTCTGGAACGAATACCAAATGCTTGCTGGAGATATGGATATTTTCAATTTTGAAAAGTGTTGTCACTTGATAATTAATACATTTGACAATTAATACGTAGACTCTGAATGGTGATGTTAAAACGAATTATTTCGCAAAAATTATCATTCTTCCATTCCGCAAATATCCACGATACCAACCAGGAAAATAACGAAACGAAATCTCTCAAAGATACCAATCTCCCGCTACCTCGCATTTTTCTCTCATGTCGATAACAAAACGCCAGTATCCCACGAAGAGCCAATTTATCCCCGCGAATAATTCGACCAACAATACCACGCGGCCTGGTGGTTATTTATTTCGCAAATTAGAATTGAAAACTTAGACCGTTTTCTTATTTAAAAAGAGAAAACCCTGGCCTTCCTTACTGTCGTTCGCAGATTCTTCTCGGAGTAAGGAAGTTTTTTCGCTTCTTAATCGAGCCGCGTTTCTCGTTACTTCCCTCCCACCCTCTCCCCCTCTACCCGCGAAGTGAGAACCCTCCAGTATTCCAAGTATTCGAAGGGTTGGCTGGCGTCTAAGCGCCAGCGGAGCCAGCCAGAAGGGAGCCTAAAAAGAAATCCGCCTTGTGAATGACGATTATCCGTCAACGGCCCCAACGACTTGGCTGCCGCCGACGACGACGAAGGTTACAAATACCCAAAGGTACCCTTACTCACGCGGGCAACGTACTCCTTGTTTCACCCCACGACGCCGGCATTCATCGTGGATTAAACGCGAAGAAGACCTAATGAATGTCGCTACCTATTCCCCTTGAACGTCCTCCTACGCTGGTGACAGATAATACTCTCTCGCGTTTGATGAGCTTTCGAACGATTTTTGGATAAATTGTCGTAACTCTGTGTCAGTCGTAGGTAGAATTCTTCAACGAAGAATGTTACAAGAATGTTACATTCGAAAATAAAAAAAAGACGAAGAAGAAGACTGTAGAAGATGTACGTTCCAACTGAAAAAGTTACTTTTTTTTATTATATATTATTTTTACGATTGCTTATCATGGATAATAAAATTGTTTCATTATATTTTATGATACAAGCAATAGCTTTGTTTTGTTACGTAAAGTATTATTTAATTCTTCCAATTCTGAAACAATACCTGCCTCCTTAAACTTCCGAGTAGGATTTAACAAAGATATCCGCATTCTACATGCGGTTAGAAACAGGAGAATGATTAAAAGACAATTAACATGAGATGATTGTAATATACGTGTAATACATATAAAAACTGAAAGATTTCATTCAATTTGTGAATGTAAGTATATATTTTTTAATTGGAGTAGTCTGCATATCGAACTGTTTCACTTGTCTCGCCAAGCACTGAACTGTTCTACTTGCGCGATTTCGTACCGTTTCACTCTACATACTTGTCTGACCTGAATTATTATTCTACTTGTACGACTGTTGCTATATTATCTAGTTTTTTAAGTTTCTCATGTTATTTGCAGATATAATCTTTCAAAATTGTCGTGTTTGTTGCGTATCGTACAATAATTTTGAAATTTTATACTTTATCGGTGACATAACAGTGTTAATAATAACAAATGTTAAAATTTTATGTTTCGTAATATCGTAACATTTATTGATTCCGATAACTTGTTAGAGTTAATTTTTAAGCAAAACAGAATAATTTCAAATTACTGATATTCCATAATATGAAAATAACGATCAGCCTCGCAAGTAAAATAAATGGCCTCGAAACAACGTTGACGACGCTTGAAATAAAATCGATAGATTTTATGTATTTCGAACGTTCGTTGAATCTAAACTGATTAAATGAAAAATGCATGCTCGAATAATGGCAATATATGCAAAAATGAAATGTTTATCAGGACCGATTGTGAGCAAAACTTCGTACGAATATCATGAATTTTTAAATTGGAAATTGAAAAATTTGTATGCTTTGATCTGATTTGAAAAATCAGATGACATTTAAAAATCATGTTCATCCATGATTCCGAATGTTTAATAATCACAGCTGCGCATGACGATATATGTTATGTATGAAATATCCGAATGCGATGAGAATCACAAGTTTCGTGTAAACGTTCATGCAAATGGTACGAATTTCGAGAAAATAATATTAATGGATTTAACGTTTCACAGTTCGGATTTCATTTTCACAATTCTGTGGAATGTAACTGCAATTATTATAATCGAAATACTATAGTTTTTTATTTGAACTAAGAATTAAAAATGAATTGACCAGGAATCCTCTACTAGAAATGAGAAAGTTACTATCGACGATAGTTTCTATAAATCATCAACAGTAAGTAGAGAACTAAGCCATGAATTTTTAAAGTTCTTCAAGTTCGTACAATAATATGAAATGAAAAATTTCACACATCTCCTTATTGCAATTTTCGTGTCTGTCTTTCAAAACGAAAGCCTCTTCGTTCGTACCACTTTCATACGAGATTATAATAAGACGAAATCGACCACTTGTACGCACGTCTAACCTGATAAATTCGCCACCATGGAAGAATAACAATTTGAATAAAATCGCGCTAAACCATAAGAACGAAGTTTCTCATCTAGCAACGAAATTGAACTGGGAATGAAATTTTTGTCGTTCAAAGGGTAACTCCGGGAGAACGCGGACATCTTTCCCTCCTCTTGTCGCTCGAGGCATCTTAAACGCGCAAAGGAAGTTTCTTCATAAAACGGCAACGCCCTTCTTAATTCCTTGTTTCCTTCGCGCGCGCGCGCTCTCTCTCTCTCTCTCTTCACCAGTAATCGCGAGAATGCCTCGGGTCACGAAGGGGCGGTATGAACCGTAGGAAATCATCTCGCGAAACCGGATATCACTATAAAATCGAGGATTTATTATATCTACGCGCATTCTTTCACTCCCTCGCGCGCACGAATTTATTTCCTAGGAAGAACACGTGAGAATACGTCGAAAGAATTTTGAGCGTGAATTGAGAGAACAATTGCACGAATATTACGAAATGAATATAAAAACGTGGTAGTAACGAATATTTGCAGCGTTAGATTTTCTTTCAGTAAATAATATTCGATGAAAGGGAAATCTAATGTTGGAGGTAATATAAAATAAAGTGAACTTTCGACTACGTATTTCACGGTATTATAATTTCAGTAGTTCCTAAAAGTTAGTCAACTCCCAGGAAGCTAACCCGGGAAATAAATTCTCGTTTAAATTCCGCATAAATATTAACCCGTTCTCTTTAGGAAAATTCAATGCTTTCAATTTTAACTGCTCGATGTATTTTAATCAATGCACCAATTGGAATCTTGAATTTTTATATACCGTTATTTACGCGACTACGGTAATGTAATTTATCTTCGATTACGATTGTCAAATTTAAGATATTTTACGCTTTAACTAGTTTAATAATTAAAAAAGGAAGTCCTAAATCGTTGCGTCTCCAGAGAGTAAATGACCGGAGCTGGAGTTAAGCGAAGATGAATATTCGAAACGCCGAAGCATTTTGCTTTATCTGCTGGTAGTAATTCGAAGGCTTATCAATAGCATTGTGACCGTGTCAGTGACATTAATCGGAGGTCTCTGTTCGTTCGGCAAAGCCGTTCTTCCTTAGTTAATGCGGCGCTACATCTGCAATCTCGCGCTGGTGCACCGGTGGCGCATTATAGCGATTTACAGCAGCCGCACCGGCCCCTCGTAGTAGCCCCTCATAGTTGCATGTGCATATGCGGCACGCTATCACGCTGCTCTGTCAATTATTGTCAACTATCCGCTTGGATACCTCGTTGACAGCACGGCCGATCGGCCAGTCGCATCGAACGCTTTTAAGCCAAACAATTTCACGATTGTTTAATTATTACACGCTCGTGATGATCGACTGAAATTCCGATTAGCCTTGATTCGTGATACGATCAGCGAATATCTCGCTTGTCTCTGGAAGTATAACACGCGTACAGTGGTAAACATTTGAACATTTATCTTACGATCTTACAGATGAACGGTTTGAAATGAATCAAAGGACATATCACGAGCCTTTATACGTTGTAATCGTTATAAGTTTATTTATTATAAGTTTTGGAAATTCTGTATACATTTGCTGTTTCTAAATACGTAGAAATTTCCAATTTGAAATTTGAAATCAATCTGAGAGGCATTCGTTGCTAAATACAAGCTTGTTAGAAAAATTTTCTTGAACGTAGAGCAAGTATTAAATATGGTTCCTGACAAAATGGATCTCGTTAATACTTTTCAATAATAATACCAAAAAAGTCAAGACCTATTTGAAACGCACAGATGTTGAAACAATATAAAATATCCAAAAATTCTAAAATCAAATATCTATAGTTTTCATCTAACATTCGCAGTCTGCCGTGTATCCTGAAAATATCCATCGGCCAAAATTCACAATTAAATCAAGATCGAGACAGATTATTCTGTTATACACACGCGTTTGTCTTTCAATCGGTGGGTTCAATGCACGCCTATTATTACACTTACGTACAACAACTGCATAATGTCAATAGTTTGGTGGCTGGTCTCCGGTGACTTCTCAATTCTAAACTGATCGATCCTTGACACTCAGAGTTCCGCGCTATCCTTCACGGTGGTTGACTAGCACAGCAGCCCGTATTCGAAGCTTGAATGGAATCGAGACCGCACACGATTAAATTCTCCCTGGCCCGTGTTACCCAATCTTCTAAGGGGAAATCGCTTCGTCCCTGTCTCTGTTTCTTCGTCTATCCGTGCTAGGAAATGTTCCTTCTGTTGACGCAGACAACGCGGAACCTACAGAGAACGCGCACACTACTACCGGGGATCGTGCGTGTAACACAATGATTCGCTTCTAATTAGAATTTGGAACGATGCAGATTTGTTAAACAAACACTTGTTAAGCGTCCAACACAGACACGTGAATCTTTTATTAAAGTATTTGCAATAAACATCTTTCAGCTTCTGTATATACATATATTCGTCTTCAGCCGAGTTTTATCTCCTAGCTTAGTCATTGTTGCATTTAGTCATATTTAGTGATTGTATTGTAAAATTTGGAAGTGAATGAATAAATAATAAGTATATGTATATATATATATTATATATGTATGTAAATATACTATATATATATATATATATATGTACATTTATTTTCAGATTGGTTTATATAATGAACGAATTGTCTGTCACTTACCAGTTCGTCTGAATCTTTCGTATATCAAAATGATAAATAAATAATTCGAATGTCCAAAACTACATGGAATATCCATACTTAATACTCGGTTTAACATTCAGGTGAAACAATTTTATTCTTCACGTAGATTTCAATTCTTTGATCGTGACAGTTATTTCTCTTCTCACAATGCTAATGAAATTTCAAAATGTTTTATGCAAGAAACCAGTGAATAATGGAAAAGAAAACGGATGCTATCACCTCAATGGATGTCATCTCGAAAAGTTCATCCAGTAACCGAGAATTTTCTGTTTATTTCATGTTCCTTATACTTGAGTATTTCATTATTTCACAATTGGTGTTAATAAAAAGAAGCAATTGTTTTAATTGTAGCAAATATCGAGTCGTAATATTCTTTGTATTCATTATTCCTTAATTCCTACACTAATGAGCCTTGTATTTATTTTAAACCACTTGGTTGTAAATTTCTGTTGTTATCTACAAAAATAATAATAATTAATGGCAACCGATATTCGCAGACGATATCTAATTCTATTCAAAAATTCTTTTCGCCTCTCCTTCTGAAGGAAACGACCCTCCCAAAATTGTGTCGCTTTTGTCGTCGCGAGTGCACGATACGTGTAACGCTGCGAACGTAATGCATCATGTCGATGCACGGACATATGCACCGTTACATTTTCGAAGATGCACGCAATCGGATCGGCCATCGATCCGAACGTATTGTAGAATCGTAAATGCGACGGAACGTGCGGTATCCTGCAGCCTTGTCGAAGGACCTTGAATTACGGGGTTAGGCGCGCGCTGCAGCCGCTGTGCATATTTGATGTATTTTCAATCGGACCACCCTTTGCCAAGAGCAAGTCCATCGTCATTTTACACGGAGACACGCCGATGAGCCCGGGATACGTGTACATAAGCCCGCATATATACACCTATGTGGCATATCTTCGCTCGAGATCAAAGAGCAAGCTCCACGAAATTCGAAATTCGTGGGATTAATGCACTGATTAGACCGACGTGTGATCATAAGGTCTTAGGAGATAGATCAAACGTGTGTTTGAGATCACGAGACGAACGAAGTAGTCACTCTCGTGGGCAAGATTTTGGTGTATGAAGGGTGATCATCCGTCTGGTCAGTGATCCATCAAGGGAACCGAGGCAACCATTTATCGTACACCGTGGCGATTTAAAAATATCGAAAGAATTCTTCCCCCGGGAATTTTCTTTCGTACAATAGTTTTTTAGGAGACCGATTGATTGAGAAATTCGCGTATTGATCGGACTGATGGTTTTTTGTACAAAGATAGAAAATGAGGCAAATTTGTTGGAATAACCAGAGAGTATTTTTCGACGTCCAATATTTTTCAGAAAGACAAAGGGATAATTTAAGATTCGTAAGTAATTTGTGATTCTAAGACGATCCGTTTTCATTCTGTTTCATTTATAAAGTTCAGAGAAAATTTTAAGATAAGCATGTAGTTGTTGCACTATATTTGAAAGCACTGTCGCGAGTGATAAAATGGTTTTGTAACTCGACGCTCAGAAAGAATCAATATCAGGATGAACGTCAAAGAACCTCGAATGACGCCTGTTCCTAGAAAATCCAGTTGACAAAGTCAATTATTTCCATTACTTTACAAAAGAATACAGCAAGAAATTTTTAAATAGAATCCACTTCACCTCCACCACGTAGAGTTCTAAATTTCTACGTAGAGTAACAATAAAGAAAAGATATGGACCGTTCGAGTCAAATACTTTCTAAATGTACAACAGTGGAAACGTGTCGATCGCTTATTTTGCTTTTCGGTGAGAATGAAGCAAATATTTTCTCAGTTTTTTGTTTTTTTTTTTGTTTTTTTTTTTTTGAAAGACTTAGGGCGAACGTGACGAGAATACGCAAGGTACTTACACATGTGATAGAGGACCAAGTTTTTCGTAGTTCCGTTGTACTTCTGGAAGGCTCGATTCGTCGGTGCGAAAACCGTCACATGACGATACGTGAGCGTGGTGTTTGCTACCTGACTTGCTTCCAATAACTGATAGAACTGCAACAGAGAAAAGAATATATAGATTATTACTCAAATGTTTCAAACTCTTACTTTAAATCGCGAATTGTTATATTTATTTATTATTTTTACGTTTCTTTTGTTGTCATTTATATTTACGAACTACGTCATATTATTATATATTTAATAAACTATAGAAATGCAGCAAGAATATGTATATACATAAATTATTGAGAATTTTATTCTATTGTCATCGGTACCCCTAATACAACAAAATTCACCATGTACGTGCGAGATATAAAAAGGGAAAGAGAAATATTATAAAATATATATAAATATAAATATAAATATTTAGAAATATAAATGTAAATATAAATATTATAAAAATATATTTAAAAAGGGAAAGAGAAATATTATAAAATATATATAAATATAAATATTTATAATTTATAAATATAAATATTTAGAAATACAAATGTAAATATTTACAAATATAAATACAAATGTAAATATAAATACAAATATTATAAAAATATATTTAAAAAGGGAAGGGGAAACATTAAAAACGAAAAAATAACTCTTTCGTTTCTCAATTACGTACTCATTGTCAGTTACACACAGTCGTGTAAAAACTGTCACGTTCGCAACGAGGAAACGAAAGGAACGTCCATCGATTTTCTGTCAGGGTGAGAATGCGGGCGTCGTACATGGGCATGGTGTCATAACGTAAGCGAAGCCACGCCGGATTAAACGTACGATTGTGCATAGCGAATTAGCGATTCACGTTCCATGGGCCGGCGAGCGGGAGCGGTTAATCCGGCGCGTCGAATGAAATTTGCCGGGGTCTTTCGTCTCCGCCGAAAATTTGCACAAAGGAAGCTCGTTAGTTATCAATGCGCAATTAACCCTGCGCGCGAGTCAAAGAGCAGAAAATATTACACTCAGATGGGGGATCTGTGAGTCATCTCTTCCTCAAGTGCTGCACGGGAAGGAGAAAGAAAGAAAAAAGAAAAAAAACAGTGAATTACGCGGCAGATAAAGATCCGCGAATCTTGCCTTGAGGTCCCTTTTCTGAAAATGATAACATAATTGACGAGATTGTCTTTCGCGTTGCTTCTTTCGGACGTCGTTTCGAAATTTCGAATTTTCGTCGCGTGTCACTGTGCAAGATTACAATAGTCACAGGTTAGACATTTTTGAGACTGTGACTTGAACAGCTCGATAACATATTTAATCCCGCAGGTGTGTCAACAGCGAACCTTTTCAAGAAATTGTTTCACGATCCGGAATTGTTGAAAATTGCAATTTATTCAATTACGTAATTGCAATTGTTGCTGCATGTATTTTCTGAACACGACAAGGAGACGAGAAGGGATGATGCTTTGCACTTGGTGACACATGACGTACGACAGGAATCCTTTGACGAGTATCTGAAAGCTGATTTCCATGAAACGACGGAACACGTATGCAAACCGGGATCGAATATTTCTACCATCATTGAATTCGTAGAAAGGAAGGTCGCAGCAGTATCTCAAAGCAAACTAAGTTGAATAAATCAAAGGCCATTCCGGGAGCAACAATTTGATATGACGACGCGAAAGCTCTCGTAGTTCTTTTGCCATAGATAGAAAATACCTTCGACGCACAGAAATTCACGTCGGGGATGGCGAATCGAATGAAATTCTCTCGGAAACGATGAAAATCGCTCAACAGTCGCAGTCATCGCGACACTTAAAATTACAAATACAAATAATTGCCAGTGTCTTTGGACGAAATATTTTACAAATTGATACAGTTTACCTGTTGCATTATCTTTGAATAAATTCTGCTACGGCAATTATTACGGAAGAAGCGTTCGATGTCTAAAAATAAACGAACGAGAACGTAAAATACTTGACCCTTTGTCGTCGAAAACTTTTTCTGCATGTTTCATCTACAATTTATTTACGTTGAAGCATCACGTCAAATAAAATGACGTAGCATTGGAAATAATCATTCAAATGGTAAACATTTTGAAGTTTCGTCGATTGTATCCTTCTAACGTGTGATATCGTTTAAATTTAAAGCAATCATCATCAACGTGCATTGCGAGTTTCCTAGAACAAGTGTACTATATACAAGAGTTAATGATACATAGTTTTAATCTGTGGAAAAGTAATAAAATTTTCATGAGAAGCAACGAGATGTCTAGTTTGTGCGATTAATTATTCCAATGAGTGTCGATCGATTCAGGAGTGTCTTCAAAAATTTTTTTCTTCTGAAATCCTTTTGTTCCTCTTACGTCTGTTATAGCTTTCACTCACAAGTATCAGATGTTACACTATTATACATCGCGTCGTACAACACCAAATACGTTTTTTTATAATTATCAGCAAATTATAAAAAGGGAAAGTCCGAGCTGCTAGTTAGATTCAAGGACGATGAAGAGACAGTCGAATGCAAAGGGTTAAATAACAAATTTCCATGCGCGCCATTTTCCACTTTCTTTTATAAATTGGAAAAAAAAGAAGCGTGTACGAGCACAGCCACGTCAATTATTTTCGTTGAAGCATAATTCAGCGGGCAACATAAAAATCTGAATCAATCTAACGAGGAGGACCTCTGGGGGGGGGGGGGAGGCCGTGTAATTATTTTTCCCGTCCAATAAGTAAGGTTCAATTGAATTTGTAGTTAAATCGATTGATGGCCAGCCAAGGCCGGCCCGTCTATTAGCCAGTTTAATTAGCAAGTCCCAGGGGTCCGGAAATAGGGCAGCCGTAACGACGTTTACAGGCGTCATCGTGCACGTTCGTCGCCTGAACGTACAACATTTATTTCAAGCAGTTAACGAACGGCTTGCAACAGCAAAAAGGTGAAAAAAGAGAGACGCCTGTCTGAAATATCAATTATATAACACGATGAACAAGGATTCCTTGCTCTTTTCTTCTCTCATTATTTTGTTCTTTTTTTTTTTTGCATTCTCTTTCACGTGTAATGAGTGAATTTCAAAGCTTCGCGCGCCATTTGCAACGATGGGTTTCGCGCAAAATTAGAAATTAAAAACTCGACGCGAGTTGTTATTAGCACGATGACAGCCGGCGTGACGTGCAATACCGTGAAATAAAATTTCATAATGCGCGTTGTTTGTTCGGGAGGGTATACGATTCGTAGCGAGACAGCCTGTTAGTTGTATTAATTCGACGAGACGTCTGCACGCGTCGCGAGATCATAAATCATTTTAAATGCAACTGGATCAGAGCATTTGAATATCAAAGGAAACTATTTAACTGCGACGCCCTTAGGTCAGATTACATTAATTTGTCTATTTATGTTTGATAGTCATTCTGTTCCAAAAAGAAAAACTCACGATTTTCAACGTGGAATTTTATATTATATTTCATATCGAAGCATGCGATATTCTATATTTATATTGTTGACTCGTAATAGTTCGATATTTAAATAAAAACGATTAATCATCGATAAGTCATGCTTACATGATGGAAATTTACGAACGGCCATGAAAATAATGTTCGTCGTGCATGAATTTTGAAATTCCATCGCAAATTAACTTATTCACACCGTGGAGTAATAATACATTTAATTTTCTCCAGAAAAATTATTTTTCCTGGAGTAAATTGATTTACGAAGAGGATGTGCCTGTACCTCGAGAATGTACATATGTACGTATCTCACGATATGTACAAGTTTGTTTATTTAATTCTGAAATAATTTCAAAATGAACCATAACGTGAGAATCACGTTTCACGAAGAAATGATGTTTACGTAACTGCAGATGCGGTCATTACTTGCGAATTAACGAATAATATTATTGACAGTAATCTAATATTATTGCGTAACTCGAAGACGAACCAATGATTATAGAATACCGAGCCACACGGATCGACCGCATCCTAGTTCACTAATTAATCAGAAATTTCCTGCCAGTTACGTCGGCCTGGATGCACAGCTAATAGACCTCGGTATGAATTCGCCTTCCCAATTATCTTGTCGTGTACTAATTACCATTAATTACCAGCGGAAAGTTACACGTTTATCAGTTATAAATTTCACGTGAAAAACCTGTTATCGATATTTGTTTTTTTTTTTTAGTACTACGGGAAATATTGCTCAAATATTATGTGTATGTACTTTTCGTCGATGAACGTTCAAGTCGAACGTTCATGATTTAATGTCACGATCAGTTTATGCCGAAGTAACGCGGCTCTGCGCGCGGTTTTCACGTTTTGAAAAAAAAAAAAAAAAAACATAGAAAAGAAAAAAGAGAGAAGCAGAGGGAATATTTTGCCCGGATTTCGAGAAACAAAAAAATCAGCTTCTACGCGGCGGGAATCGTAAATGAAAAAAATATTCAGCAAGAAATAATCGAATAACACGGTAGGTCGAATATTTTTCTTGTCGTTTTGCAACGGAATGTACGGTCTGATTCAATTTTCGCTACGGGTCAAAGCGTTGCCAGCCCAATTTGTGAAAAATAACGATGAAACGCCGTTTTCCCTCGTCTGGCCTCGCTTCTCGTTCACTTGTTCTTTCACAAAGCTCTAGAGTAATGGGGACGTGTCGTGATCTCGGGCAATTAATATCGTGCACGAGCAAGTCCGAATAAGAGAACGTGAAACATCATAAAGATCAACTATAAAAATTATCACCAGTATTGTGGAATTAATTTAGTAGAAAGATCGTATTTAATTGAACGAAGAAGCAAAATTTAAAAATCTCGTTTTTTGCGAAAATCGTAAAAGAACGAGGCGAACTTACAGTCGCTAGTCAATTCGTGGATATTAAATAATAAAAAAATTGCGTAGAAAAAATTTGAAAGTCGTTGTAGCGGGAAATAAGGTACGTCGAACGATTGATCGTTAACGCGACCAACTACAGGATCCAACGAATCTTATCGGGCGAGATAAACGAGGTCAAAATCTCTTCTCGATCCGCTTGAACCTTTGGTAAACTAGCCAGGAACTAGGCGGAGCTTAGGTCGTGAAATTGTGGTACGGGGGTTATTTGCGAAATCGAGGTAATTTGAGCTCGAGAGAGCGAGACACCATCAACAACGACAAACTGAAATTTCGGCTGTATAAAACAGAATTATACAGAAGAAGAAAAATTTGACTAATACGTTAGCTAAGCGAGAGTGAAATTTATCTAAAAGAGTTTAGAAATTTAGATCTTTAAAGTTTTAGAATTGTAGAACTGTCAAATTCTTAGAATTTTTTATAGTTAAATGGAAATAAAATTTACTTAAAAGAATTTAAAAATTTAGGTCTTTGGCGTTTTAGAATTACAGAATTGTAAAATTGTAGAATTCTTAGAATTTTACACAGCTAAATAAAATAAAAGTAAAGTTTATTTTAAAAATTTAGAAATTTAAGTCTTTAAAGTTTCAGAATTGCAGAATTGCAGAATTCTTAAAATTTCATAATTTTAGATTCTTAGAATTTTGGAATCTTAGAATCATAAAACTTTAGGATTTTAAAACTTCTAGAATTTTAGAATCTTGGAATTTTAGAACCCGGGAATCTCAAAATTTTAGGATTTGGAAATTCAAAAATTTAGAATATTAGAAGTTCAAAATTTTATTCGGCCAAGAAATAAAAGAGAGAGAGGAAAAAAAGATATTTTTGAAACGCGATCGTCCGCTCTTCACACGTGTATCACACGTGTATATCAATAACGATGGGGGATTATGTAGAGATGCTGCGTGTCCATCACTCTTTCTTCGAGCCGGCGTATCGATAACGCATTGAGTAAGTGCATCGAGATATTGAGATGTGAGCCACGTATTCAATATAAGGGGGTTTTATCGCGTTTCAACGGTTTCACCCTTCGGTTCGGACGTTTCGCGGCCGACCCTCCACCCTCACCCCTTAGGCAACATTCCCAACAAACGCGTCCAGACCAATTTACAATGGAGTCGGTTCAACGACGCGTACAGTAACGTGCACGGCGAATAATGCATCCGTGCCACGCTCGAGATGCGCATCGTGCATCGCGTTGCAAACGACGAAGACGATATTGAACCGCAAATGGTCCGCAACCCTCAACAACAATTCAACGAGGATGGCATCGTTTCGTGTAATAATATCGCAAATTTTCCTGCCTACCAACTTGAAATATAGCTATTGAGGAAAAGAATTTTAAATATTTGGTACGTAGTTCGATCGTGAACTGTTGCGGGTTCAAATCATATTGTTACGAATCACAAACGTTGACTCGCGAGAGCAATTCATTTGCGAAAAACTTTGAAAATTTATATATTTGTAAGATTTGAAATATAATTTTTTTTTATAATAATTTATTTAATATACATAAATCTGTAATGTCTTCTGATAAAAGATTTTTGTTTACGTTGAAAGATATAATAATAAGAAGCCTGTCTCTTACGGACGATAAAATACTGATTCGTACTACTTAAATTTTCTCAGCTAATTCATCATACATGCGTAATTCTGTAGAATTATTCTCACTTCTTAGAAAAAGATATATTTAAGAAAGAATCGTTGGCGTCTGATCAAATATTGATTTGTACTACTTACTACAGATATTCTAAAATACATGCCACGTTATACATAATTACATTCTAAAATATCACTCGATAAAATAGTACTCCTAAATTACTATATTTTTCAGCAGCCTGTTAGGAAAAAGAAAATTTATAATGGGCAGACAAATATTTACTTACACTTTTCTTCTGTATACTGTATAATACATAATTCAAATCATCGTAAATCGTAAACACTTCCAAACTACTATATTTCCTAGCAACGAAACAAACTCATAGAACATACTGTACTACTTGCTTGAACTCCTTCGTACGTAATAATTCAAAATCACTCTGTGAAATAGCGATTAAATATTCATTGAAGACAAAATATGAGTCACGCGTGTGCACGCGTCAGAGTTTTTCAGTGAGCCGATGTATTACATTTACTTCAAAGTAAATTCATCCAATTCGTCTGGATCGTGTCAAGGGAGGGCTCGTGCCACAGATATTTTGTTACGTGCAATTTGACGAAACGCTGTTAGACTATCCACGCGTGATAATAATATAATATGCAAATTAATAGGGCGGATGTTCCGGCTCCTTGAATATTTGCCTGCCGGGCTATATATCCGACAAATACACACTTGACCGATTTGCAATAGAGGAGGCTCAACGGAGCGTGCAATAACGTGGCAAATAATGCATTCGCGGTGCACGTTTTCGATATGCACGCCGCGGCATCGTGCCGCAGACGCAACGAAGGCCAAGAAGACGAAGCACGGGGAGGCGAACAGCTTTCTGTCGTCGGCTCAAATTGAATCTAGCCCGATGGAATTTCAAATATTTTCCCAATTTCAATTGATCCGCGATTTTCCAGTAGAGGTCCACGACAATGATGTACAAGTAGTTTCAGCATTGTACTATACACTATACGATAGACTGTGGATCTTTTGTGCATTTGCGGGAGATTTAAAACGTTGTACGAAATACAAAGATTGCGGATTGTATTTTTTCGTTTCTTTAATTAAATTTGACGTCGAAAATATCGTATATCTTTATTTTTACTTAAACTTAAACGTAAACGTGTCATTGACTTCGCTAGAGCAATATATTCTGTTCGACTCTCGAAGAAAAGACCGGTGGAATGTGGTATCCGCGATTTAGAGAAGGAAATTTCATCCGAAGTTGGAATTGGAGACATTGAGTTGCAACAGCTGTCGGATGAAAATCAAACGCAAACACCGACGCAAACTGTACTCTGGCGAAACTATTTCAGAAAATAATAGAGAAAGTAAAATACCTAATCCCGTGGCGAGGTTCAAATAAAATCTCAACGTTGTTCAAAGTTGCCGGATATAATCAAATTCGCGACAAGTACTTGGTCAGAAAAATAATAGAAATGGTAATGAAATAAAATTTTTTGCCACCGTGCACGGGACAGGTCACATTTTCAACGTACACCGTTCCTCATAAATCGCATGAACTTTCTCCTACACTCTCGTTCATTCAATACAGATTTCATACTCGATGAAGTCGAGACTGCAATCGCGCCCGTTCGGATTGGATCCTGATCTCGAACCCCCGGCCAAATTGATTTCAAACAATTCCGTTTGTACGAACGCAGCGAGCAATCAAGCTGGAATTCACTTGTTTTGACAGCGTTAAGCCGCGCGATGATCGTTTCCCGAATTATCCACGCGTCATAGGCGCGGTCGACGAATCCGGCGATCGATCATCGCTCTTTTAAGGGCTGTTTCATCAGCGTTGGCTGGCAAAAGGGGAGGGAAGGGAGAGGATTCATGAGATATCACGCGAGACCTGCAACGATCGTGCAGAGGGGTCGAGTTTAAGGGGTTCGAGTTTCGTCGTGTTCCCGCCATCTTCCTCCATCACGTCCGAAATTCATTTCTTCGAGAGTCGTTTCGAAGGGGGAGATGCGTTCCGTCGATGACTCACGAACGCGTCACGTGGATTTCCTGCCTCCTGTATCTCTGGTCCGCTCGCCACTCCATCGCGGTGCACTAGGATTATACGAAATGCTATGGAAATCAGGGGTATCCCCTTGTCAGCTGATACATGAAATCGTAAGATCGATCGCGGAAATCTGAATCTTCTGATTGCTTTGTCCAGATAAGTGTCGCGCTAGGGTCATTGGCGTCGGGGGCATCGTTGAATAGGAAATTTTGTGAAATTTTAGGGTGCGGTAAATTGATCGTGTTCTGCGTGATTATGCATGTACATGTATAACTTGACCGTCCGTGGTGTTCAATGAAACGCAAATCGTTCAATCGTCCTTCAACGTTAAATTATTCTGCTTCTTCTGTGGTACGAGGTATTTGTATGAACGTTTGTATTGAAATAATAGCACGTCTAGAATATGATCGAAGATACATTTTAAGAAATAAATCACGATGTGAATCAGTTTGCAGATCAGAAGAAAATTTGACCAAATTTTAGAGAAATATTTCAACGAAACATATATACAAGTATGTTTTTTTATTTACATTTTATGAAGACGAAAATCTCAAGTTATTAATCTAAAATATATTTTTATTTATAGTTTACTCAATTATTCGTTTTTATTATTAATTCAAAAGATATTAATGACGTGTCTATAACTCTAAAAATGGTGCACAAGAACACGGATAAAATTTCATCGATATTATAATGATTTCATGTCTGAGCAACATTTCCAAGCAATGATTTTACGCGGATCAAGTACAGTTCTGTTAAAAAAAAAAAAGAAAAAAAAACAGTTTCGAACTTAAAAATCCTCCGCTTCTGTCGTAATAAAAAAGACGCCATTTCACCGCGGATGCCATTTTGTCTGTGCAGGTATTAGCACTGGTAGAGTGCAGCACAGACGCTGATGAAAGGCCACATTATCTCGTTCGAATGACTTTACACCGTCAGGACGCGCGGACGATAAAGTCTACGAAAGTAGAAAATGGCCAATGCTCTGTGCGCAAAGCGCGTTACCTCCTCTCCGGGGAGGTAATGCGGACTTTGCGACACTCGTCACACACCCGTATTATCCTTGACGATGAAAAAGAATAAATAGAGGCGCGGTAACAGGTGGAGGCACGTCTCATTTCTCGTCCTAGAGAAAAAAATGTACAAGCTCGGCTCGCTGCGCTCGGTTCACTCAGAAACAAAAGTCTGGCGTACATGTGTACACGAGCTTGACCATTTGTTAACTCATCGACTCTCTTTTTCCCCGTTTCTTTCTTTCTTTTTTCTTTTTTCCTCCCCCTCTCTTCGTTTCGCTTTCACTCTCTGTGCCTCGTTGAATTTCTCTTCTCCGCCACGCGGCGCCGCGCTTGTTTGATTATTAATGTCCACGAGGAATGAACGAGCGAGCCTACGATAAGGCGCACGCAACTTGGCGCGGTCTTTAGCTGCGAACGATTCAGGAATGATAAGAGTCTGGGCACCACAGTCGTAACAATGTGAATTTAGATGTATCGTTGATACGAGTTTAAATTGGAGGGCGGTCCGGTGGTAACAGCAGGGTCGTACGAGATATTAAATTAATAAACATTTGGAACGAAGCTCCAATTCATTGGTGAGAAACTGTCGCTGGTGGTACACGTCCACGTGCGTGCTTGGTCTTTCGAGATTTAAATAATCGTCACTTAATTTTCAAGTAATCTTTGAACCAAATTTTCTGACGATTCAGCCAGTTATAAATTTAACAGAACAGTGCGATCCGAATTAAATCGAATCTCTAGACTGTTAAACGATCTTAACGTTCCAAAATAATTACGAAACTTCGTAATTTTAAATATTAAAATTTCAACGAGTTACAGAAATATCCAACACACGCGAAGCGTATTTACAATCGAAATGAGAAAGGAAAATGAAAATCGTCGAAAATTATATCAACTATATGGGGGGAGGGGTGCGTTCAAAGGAATTTCGGTTATTCGACACGCGTGCCACCACACAACATTAAATGTCATCCATGTCGAACGCGTGTCGCGAATCTGAATGCGAAAACGCTATTACGATTATTTCGGGAGGCTTCCTTCGTTTAACGGTCGCATTAGCAAACCCCGGAAGCGGAGAAGCATCACTGGTATCGATATTCCGTGGCTTTAATGGTCATACTGAATATTGATTAGCAATTAGTGGCATAATCAGCGCGATCCAAATAGTTAATGAGCGAGAGGGAGGAGGGTTAAGTGTGCGAGTCTAAAATTGCCGAACCAAGCACGACCGCGGCGCTGGCGACCATTAACAATCATTTTCTTGTTTTATTCTTTTTCCCCCGCCGTCCTTTTCGCCGCGCGTGAAAATCCAGTCGCAGAGGAAACAAACAAACCTTTCAAGTGGTCATTAATTTTTCGAATGCCGGATGCTATTGTCAGGCCGATCGATAATATTTAGATTCATAATCTGCCGCTCGACAGGCATTTCTCCCTGCTTGATTTTTCTTTTTTTCTTAAAAGGGAAAAACGTGCTAAAATGAGGAGAATAAAAGTGACGAGCATCGTTCGATTTGATTCTGAATTCGAACAATAGCGATTTTTCGCTCGTTTCGTTCTCTTTAAAATAATTTCCTCTCTCGAGACGAGAAATTTTTCAGATTTTTCAGAGTGAAAAATATTTCGAGAGAATATTTTGTTTTGTTTCAGTTGATTCAACTTGTTAAACGTCTTAAACCCGTGTATCATTCATTAGACCCGCGCATATTGATACATCGATTCTAAAGCAACCGTGGGATTTCACTAGCGCGATACAGATGGGATCGTAGAAAGCGTTATTGAATGGAAGATTTACGTTTCTCCGAACGCTTCCCGCGGGACGAATTATACTGATTTAACAAGCGCGGATTAACATCGCGTTCGTTTTTTCTTTTTCTTTTTTTTCTTTTTTTTCTTTTTTTGTAAAACTACCATTCAACTGGTTTACGGTTTACACCGCGTGCAGTTTTTCTCATACGAAAAATTTCGATCGCGTGTAACCCAGCCAAACGGAGGAGATAAAAGTACAAAAATTTGTTTCCACGAATTTCTGTTAGCAGGAAAGCTTCTACCGCGGTCCTTCAGTACTATGTTCTGAAATATGAATTACGTAAGCCGATTTAAGAATTAAATGCGTGCACGATATGCGAGGTAACCAGGAAACTTTTAAGAATATTCAACATGTGAAAATTATCATTTGCACGTAAAACCTGCTTCTTGTGTGCACTGCGTACGAATAATTTTTAATATTTATATTAAACTGTGACGTGTCATTTAATATTATGACGTTCTTTAATTTGTTGATCTTAAAGGAGCAAATGAATATTCACCGTTGTATGTATTTATAAATTACACCATGACGGTAATAAATAATTCTTATCTAATTCTAAAAGTCACTAGTTTTTTAATCGAAGTGAGAAACGAATTGTAACAATATCAAGAAAATTTGCCTTTGGTAAAAATTTCATTCCAAAAGACAAACGAGCGCATTTTCAGTTAGAACTCTTCTAAAGTGAAATTCAAAATTGAAAGAATTGAAAGAACATTTACATGGAGTAAAAAGAAAAAAAATCGTCTGGTTAACGAAAGAACGAAGTACGTTAATAAAACAATAGCAATTATCTTCGTAATTCTGACAAATATGAGCCGGAAAAGTGTAGTTCCATTTTTCAAATATCTCGTCGATCAAACTTTATAATCCTTAGGATTTGCACGAGTGTTCGTTGAAATTTTATCGACGTTGTATATTCTCCATGGAAGAATTCCGATTTTTTTCCTGTTTTTTTCCCTTTTTCTTTTTTTCTTTTTCATCTACGCTCTGCAATTCTTTTTCAATTGTTCACGCTAAGCTTTGTTTCACGATTCGGTTTTAATCACTCTGCCGCAGCTCTGCCAGGTATTTATTCTTTCTTTATGAGCCTCGTGAATAACCAATGTCACGAATCATGCCGCGCTTGAAACATAAAGCATTTAGATTCAAAGCTTTTAGCAGTAATGGTTCTCTATTCTAGTGTTGACATAGCCGCATCAAGTGGCTGAGATGTTCGCTGGTTGGAGCCGTGAAAGAGCCTCCGGCATGCGAATTAATAAAGAGCCATAAGCAGTCGAACCAAGAAATCTAAGACATTTTTTGTTGCCAGAACTTTCATATTTTAAAAAAAAATCATGAAAAAAAAAATAGTTTTTAGAAACGACGAGATTTTTTCGTTTCTTTTCTTTCTTTTATTTTCATTTTCCGTGTTTGTCATATTCTCTAGTTATTACTTCTAGTTATTACTTCTAGTTATTACTTTTAGTGACACGACACGCTGATACACAATTTTATTCATTTCTGTTTCTTAATAATGATTGTTTTGTACTTTAAGGAGAAATAAACTGTGATTTCTTAGATCTTTCTCCGGATCTCGATCGTTTCCTCCGTCTTCAACGTATTATTTATTTACAAAGTGTAAGATATTTTTATGCAGAGATCAACTTTCCCACTTTAATATTTTAATATTCTTGATATTCCTACAATATCCTACGCAGTATCGTATTTAACCTGCAGTATCTTATTTAAGACCGAATTTTCCTGCATTTCAATATTCACAGAACAAAGATTTTGATTTTAAAATACGCGTGAAATATGAATAACAACAGCCAGCAGCAAAACGATAGATTTGGTCAAACAACGTTCTCGACGACGATTCGCAGGTAATAATTCCATGAAAAATTTATGACGATTGGATCAAGTCGACGCCTCTGAACTCTAATTGATCGAGATATAACGAATTAAACGCGCGATATATATTTTTTCCCTTTATTCAGAAACTGAATAACACGGGATATATGTAGATTTTCGAATAAACATGCTCCTCAAACACGGAGGGGGGGGGGGGTGTTAACTGACATAAACGTGCCTGATAAATTTCCGTTCGATAATTTCACACGCGTTACGTTTCACGTGTCGGTATTTATTTCCTTTTGGTACGCTCGTACGCAACGAAACGGGTTTATTCCGATCGCTGAAACGGTTTTATTCGATTGCCGAAACGAGTTTCTTGTTGTGCCTACCGGGCAATTTCAAAGGTGCAAGTTTGTTCAACGCGACCTTTGAACGCGGGGCAACTGTATTTTTGTCGGCGTTTCGAATCGGGGAACACAGGATCGACTGGTGTTGTCAGCCTGTAGCCATTTTTGCGGTCGCGCGAAAAAAAAAAGAAAAAAGTTCGGGCTATAAAATCGCCATCATGAACGCGACGTCCCTCCATATGTCGGTCCGTGATAGGCTACTATTTACTCGGAATGTCGCTCGTGCGTGTAATGACGACGATAAAAAAAAAGAAAGAAAATAGCTGGAAAGAAGGAATAATATTCCTCTATACCGTACAATTGAAATTTCATGATTTATATGTCACGACGTTTAGGAATCATAACTTTTACAATTCGTACAAAATTTTAGCGAAATACAACGATTCACGCAGAATGGACATATTTATTTCGACAAATAAATATACCTGTTTATGAAAGTATCGGTGTTTCTTTTTTCTTGTAAAGCGAGTGTAAATTAGATTGTTACATTGGTAAAGATTTTCACATATTTTGAACGTCGATACGAACCTATCAAATGATAGTGAAATAAATTGCTAAAGTAATTGATCGCTCTTGAAAATTCAACCGAATAAGTGTTTTACAGTGAAATGTATCTTGACCGAATGTCAGAAATTTATGCGTGTACTGTGAATTATATTTTTGCGTTACACGCACGCTGTTTGTCATTCGTTTATTATTCCAACTGTCCGAAAGTTGCGAGCAAACAATGCTAAAATATTGCAACGTACGTGCGAAAATTATTTTGCAATCATTCTTGAGCCACTTCTTAATCATATCTGACGATAAATTAACTTTGCTTAGTGATTCATAAAAATTCAAACACACACACACACACACATACGCATAATCATATCGGTACAAACGAATCTAGTATATCTTCAAATAAAATTCAAAATTCCAATTTAAAAGGAAAAATAGATTCGTACAGAGTAACAAAATTCTAGAAACAATGTTTCCGTCGCAGCAAGATAGAGAAATTTTTCTGCTGGACAAACACAATTGTAGCGCAGTTTGTACGTACATTGTACGTCCAAGGGTATAAAGAGATTGCATCAAAAGCGATTCTACAATTCACCATGGAAGCACTGACCTATATTATTCCAACGTGAGTGCCAGCCTATCAAGGACGATCTGTTGTTCCCACGAGGAATTTCGCTCCTCGTTTATCTTCATTATCGACGTATCTGTCCCGCGCCATTGGAGCCAACGGTACATACGCTAAATACGCTTCTGCGGCTTGTACAAACATTTGAATATTTATGAAAGATTCATCGGACGATCGGTCGTAGTTATTCAACGATCGCGGTTGATCACTGCCAGTGACCACGGGACGCGTGTCGTCTCGACTTCGCGATCGATCTCGATCGCGTTCGCGATTCAGGCTCGTAGCAGCCTCGCGTCCCTACATTTTTTCCTTTCTTCTTTTTCCCTTTTCCCCTCCCTCACCCCCTATCTTTTTTTTATCTCAGCTTCGAACAATGCTTTTCCATTTGCATTCGGTGTTTACATCGCGCGCGTCCCCCACGCATCGCGACTGTTTCTGTTTGCTCAACTGAGTTTCTTTTCTTGTGCCCTCCCCCTTGTTTGCACGCTATCTACATTCCATAGTTTGTCCCTTATGTTTTCGCCCTGACTTTTCGACTTTTCTTTTTTTCTTTTTTTTATGTTTCCCTAGATTTCGTTTGCCCACCAGTGAAACCTATTTTTCCCGAAATTTCTTCCGTTTCAGTTGTTATTCACGTTTCTCGTGGAGGTGATTTGAAAATTAAAAAAAAAAAAACAGAAATTGCAGAGTCTAGGTGAAAATTCGCTTTTGGATACCGTTTTGTCAATTAAACAAATTTACGAAATACCAACGATTGTTTGAAACTCCGCCTGCACGATCGTGTCTCGTGTCTCAATTGAATTTTCAACAAGGTCGAGGGTTAAATACTTTGCTAAATAATTTAAACAGCGCGATTTGCGAGATATTCCCTTTTTACGATACGTTCCTCTGTTTGTCGAAGCAGAATAATCGCTACCCAGAGTACAGCCAGAGTTAGAGGACCTGAGTTCCCCCCTGGTCGAAGCCGGGAAATAAAAGAATCTCTCGGGAACTACGTGGACGTGAATTTAAAGAGCGTTTTCATCGGGTCGTTATAAAGTTAATTGGGTCAGCATCGAAAAGCTTCGAGAATGCGAGAAGTCGTTACGGGTTGGCAACTTTGATCAAGAGGGTCGCCCCGGCAAGTTGCTGCACTGGTAACTCATCCATTTCTCCGGGGCTTCACCTTTCGGAGCAGCCGAAAGATTGGCAAAAGTAAAGTAGGACAAAAATGCCTTGGTGAACAGCCTTGGCGAACAGGAAAGAGACAGACACCGACCACTTTCGTACCGGTCGCGATCAATTAAAACTTGGCCCGAGTTTGATTTATCGAACGATTTGAACTGATTGCGGCCTGCTAAAAAGGCTAGTTTCCATCCTGCCGCCGATTTCTTCGATCGCCGTTCGTAAAGAACTTCCGCGTCCCCCGTACGATTGCTCACGGTTGATAGTTAATCCAGTTAGTCCCTTTTTTTCAGTTGCTAATCACGCGTACACCTTATTTAACCTGCACCTCGTAGAGAACGTTTGTAAATCGGTTCGACGTGAGCCTACTGCTGCGCCTTGGATTTCCTGCAGATTATTCTCGTGATTCAAAAAGAGACAAATACAAAGTATATATTTATGGTACATGTGATGTGATAAATATATGATTTGAAAGAAAAGTATCGTATCTCGAAACGTGAATTTTGAAATATTAGCAAAAATTGAGTGGAAAGGTGAATTACGATGACAGTGTTATAACATCTAATAATTCATAAAATTTGATTTAAAAAGCTGCTCAAAACGATATTTTATTCTATTCTAAAAATTCGAAGAGTATTGTACAAGAAAAGCAAATCATTCTTTATTATTTCAGAGTTTCGTTCTCTCAAAAATTCACTTTCCTTACTTGCATGATTGTACAACGATGTTTCATATTTATTTATTGCTATTTTTACCATCATAATTTCGTATTCCTGTAAAGATGACTGACGAATTGAGATTTGTCTCATCTGTCAAAAATCGGGCGAATATTTTGTATACAGTAGCGTTCTGTGTATTTCTGAAACACGTTTGTACATTTTTAAAATTATCGCATTATTATTCGCGTTCAAGTTGGTCAAGATAGTGCAACTTATTACGTACGCTTGTTATAAATTTTGTTATAAATTTCGCCCCAAGTTAGAAGCAACCCCAAAATAATGAGGGTTTAGCTTTATATAGCCAATTAGATTGTAACGTGATGAAATTTGGGTATGTTTTACGATATTACAGAAATACTACGATCCTTTGGTTACGCGAATAGTTACATAAACTTAACTATGGCGTGTCCCGGCTGTTCGCTGGTATCGATCCATTCCTGTGTTTAGATAACTATCTACTAAAATCCTGGATAACTCATTAGATGTACGGCCAAGTAAATATCTGGACAATCTAATTTAATTTCTAATTACACGAGTATTGTTTGAATAAGTTGTGAAACCACTGTCACACGTGCAACGTGATTCATAAATTACGTGAATCGAATTTTCATCACTTTCTTTGCGAAGATAAATCTTTCACAGAATTTTTCAAACTTTTTTCAAACGACAACGAATTTTACGCGCAATGTTACGAACACTAAATTTAATATCAAGGGTACTACTGACTAAATGAGACTTAATACGAAATCCCTGCCACAAATTCTCTGCTCACTCTCATAAAAAGAATTTTTAAAACCGACAAAAGGAACGATTACTTTATAATCGATTAAACATCGAGTAGGAATTGCAGACGTTGGTTAACGAGACGACGCAGCCTCGATATCGACTTGATGGAACAACAATTTCGCGTTATTGGCGGGACATCAAAGGCTAACTTCGTTACCGACAATTACAGTATTTTAATTATTCTGGCAGGGTAAATTACTTGCCCGGTTTTAAATAAAAGCCGAAACAACGCTCGTCCAAGTATTCCTTAATGGGCGTACCAATGAAAACCGTACTATTGCCAATGATATTGGCGCCGCTCATTACAGCGAGTTAACTCAATTTGTAATTTCCTAGAATCGAACATAACGCTGAATTACATTCACTGCTAATTGCTTCGTCGCGTACTACACCGCCGTGATCAATTTATAATTATTTATTCTTAAAACAAAACTATTCGCACAAAATGTGCTGTGTGTGTACGTCCATTAATCCACGAGGGAGAAAGATCACACCGGCAAGAACATTAAACACGCTGTAAACACGCCCATTTAATCTTTTAAACCGGCCGCTCGCCTCGCAGATCATGAGCTTCACAAAGGAAAATTATACGATCGCATAAATCACGTGGTATATGACCCTGTAGAAATTATAATGATCTTGTAATTGTTGATTGTAAATATTTATGCAGGTGTGACTGTAAGTATTACATTTAGATATTACATTGTATGATGTATTTTGTATCTGTATTTCTACATATGGTTCTTTATAGTTTAATACCTTTGAAATATCTTGCAAATATCGATAATAATTGGTAGAATTATTATCGTCACGTACGATTATGTCATACATTACGATGATATATGTTATTTGAAAAGTTTACTGCCTTTAATTTTTGAAGTACTAGTTGAAAGCAATTAATGAAAATGAAAACAAATAATATCCTCATTTCTGATATTTTATAAATAAATAGGAATTTGTCAGCCACGAGAATTGTCCAATCGTTGAAAGTCGATTTTCATCAAATTATTTTCTATTAATCGGTATAAATAGGAATTTGTCAGCCACGAGAATTGTCCAATCGTTGAAAGTCGATTTTCATCAAATTATTTTCTATTAATCGGTAGATAATTCAGAACAATATTCACAAGTCACAAATCACATTTAATTCATTAAAGAACGTCGAAGAAAATAACTAATGTAAGATATAGAAAATAGTCACCTTGGAAAAATTCATAAACATTCCTATAAATCACACTGTAGGAAATAGTTTTACTTTTCATGTCACCTCGGTAAAATTAATAAAAATTCCTACAAATCACGCATTATAGAAAATAACTTTATTTTCCGTGTTACGTTGTAGAAATTAATAAACATCCCTATAAATCACACTGTAGGAAATAGTTTTACTTTTCATGTCATTTCGGCAAAATTAATAAAAATTCCTACAAATCACGCATTATAGAAAATAGTAGAAATTAATAAACATTCCTATAAATCGCACTGTAGGAAATAGTTTTACTTTTCATGTCATCACGGAAAAATTAATAAAAATTCCTACAAATCGCGCATTATAGAAAATAGTTTTATTTTCTGTGTTACGTAGTAGAAATTAATAAACATTTCTATAAATCTGTAGGAAATAGTTTTACTTTTCATGTCACCTCGGCAAAATTAATAAAAATTCCTACAAATCGCGCATTATAGAAAATAGTTTCATTTTCTGTGTTACGTTGTAGAAATTAATAAACATCCCTATAAATCACACTGTAGGAAATAGTTTTACTTTTCATGTCACCTCGGCAAAATTAATAAAATTTCCTACAAATCACGCATTATAGAAAATAGTTTCATTTTCCGTGTTACGTAGTAGAAATTAATAAACATTCCTATAAATCTGTAGGAAATAGTTTTGTTTTTCATGTCACCTCGGCAAAATTAATAAAATTTCCTACAAATCGCGCATTATAGAAAATAGTTTCATTTTCTGTGTTACGTTGTAGAAATTAATAAACATCCCTATAAATCACACTGTAGGAAATAGTTTTACTTTTCATGTCACCTCGGCAAAATTAATAAAATTTCCTACAAATCACGCATTATAGAAAATAGTTTCATTTTCCGTGTTACGTAGTAGAAATTAATAAACATTCCTATAAATCTGTAGGAAATAGTTTTGTTTTTCATGTCACCTCGGCAAAATTAATAAAATTTCCTACAAATCGCGCATTATAGAAAATAGTTTCATTTTTTGTGTTATGTTGTAGAAATTAATAAACATCCCTATAAATCACACTGTAGGAAAATAGTTTTACTTTTCATGTCACCTCGGCAAAATTAATAAAATTTCCTATCACGCATTATAGAAAATAGTTTCATTTTCTGTGTTACGTTGTAGAAATTAATAAACATCCCTATAAATCACACTGTAGGAAATAGTTTTACTTTTCATGTCACCTCGGCAAAATTAATAAAATTTCCTACAAATCACGCATTATAGAAAATAGTTTCATTTTCCGTGTTACGTAGTAGAAATTAATAAACATTCCTATAAATCTGTAGGAAATAGTTTTGTTTTTCATGTCACCTCGGCAAAATTAATAAAATTTCCTACAAATCGCGCATTATAGAAAATAGTTTCATTTTCTGTGTTACGCCGGAGAAATTAATAAACATTCCTACAAATCACCCACTCGCGATTGAAGCAATTCCATCCGTGATTTATGAGTGGACGTCGATGAGAATCGCTTGGAAATGACGCCTTACGGACGTTTAAAGGAATCTCAACGGGTGACGCATGCTCCCTCCCTTGTTTATCGGCTTCAGGTATCCCCTTGGACGACCGGAGAAACCAGAGGGGTTCGACGCAAATCGAGTTTCATCCCCGTAAGAGGTTCCACCCTACCGCGTTTCCCCTTGACATTGGCTGCGGGATTCGCGGCGCGTTATTGGCACGGGGGATGCGTTTATTTACTTGGCTTTTAAGCAGCTCGCAACGCGCATTGGTCGAGGCTTCGCCGGGGGGGTTCTAAATCAATCGTGATCGTCACCGGGCATAAATATACCGGAAGGGCGAATCGTCGGTCGGGTTTCCACGCCGTCGTGGAAAAAGCGGAAGCAACTTGAGAGAGGAATATCCTCTATCGGAGGAACGATCAGTGGCGGAGGGAGGGGGGAGGGGGGGAGGGGGGAGACGAGAAAATGACATTTTTTTACTCGTCGATTTCTCTTTTTGTATCACTCGCGCCTGGCGTTCTATTATATAGTTGTAGACTCGGCGATTCGTTCGTTGGCATTGAGGGAAATTTTGATGAAGTTGAAAATAAATCCGCGGGCATTGTCAGGTGGACGAGTGCTGTCAGTTCAAGAGCTCTCCGATATTGGAGTGTGTGCGAACTTCCTACCAACTAAATAATACCGCCGGCCTCCCTGTAATTTTCCGTCTCTGCAATTCGGTTGGTTCGTAGTTCTCTGTCTGCTTATGTTTATGCAGAAATACCGAGGCTCTGGTGTCGTTCTTCGGGTACGAATTGAAAGAACGAATGATATTGAGAAGAAGATTAACATATTGTTAATATCAAGAGGATTAATATGGATTGATATGATAACAGTCGTGCGAGTCAATATTAAAATGGACTGATAAAGAGAGGGAAAATTGATGGGCCAAAATTTGATCAAATTTCAACTTGACTTTCAAGATGAACTGATGAAGTATTTATTGAGCAGGGAAAATAACGTTAACTTAATTTTATGAAAGAAGATTTACTATTTCTTTAAATTAGTTTCAAAAATAACAACGTAACATTTTTTTCTATAGAAATTTTCCAAATTGAATGAAAATTTACATTCCATAAAAAATGCAACGTATAAACATTTTCTCATTTTTTATACATTCACGTGACTGAGACGAGTTTTAGTCAATGGTCAAACAAACTTCTGTTGGTCGAATCCGAACCCCTGTAAAGTCATTTTTAGAGTCAGTGGAATTCTATTATGCGAACTCCGATTGTACCAACCAATTGCCTTACAAAAATTCCGCTGTACTTCAGACGCCAAATTAATTTCATCAAAAAAAAAAAAAAAAAAAAAAAAATAAATAAAGTCAGAAAATTTAGATCCGGTCCGCGAGAAATTTAGCCGCGACGTTTATCTGAAAAGGTGTTGAACGGAATAATGAACGAGTAAACAGACGTTTTAGTGGAAGGCCAGCAGTGGCAGAAGGAGAAAGAACAACAAAGAAAAAAGAAAAAAAAGAAAGAGAAAAGAAGAAGGAGGAAGAAAAATCAATGGAAGGAGGCAAAAGGAAGAGAAATGCGTCACTTTGTACGCGCGCCAGGCCTTTTCGTGGAAAAGGGTGAAAGCCATCGCTCTTACCCTCAAAAATAGAAGAAGAAACGAGGGATCCGTGGCTCCGAGAAGCGAGAGGGCATTGTTACCCCGAACTCTCTGTATTGCAGGAGCTGCTGCTCCCGCTCTGCCCGCTCTCTCGTTGAAAAGGGTAGCGCAACCTTTCAACGAAAGATCCGTTGCCCTTTTGCCGTTAAAGTCTCGGGCTTGCTAGAAGGGTGCTAGACGGACCGAGATTTCCATTGGAGGTAAACGGGACTATAAATCAAGCTACGAGTCGCTCTTAGACCCAGCAACGAAGAATTAATCAGCGGCCAAGAGGTGATTATGCATTCTAATGCCGATTTATGTGAGTTTAGTGGCCTCGCCCACTCGTTCGTTTCGTGACGAGTCCGCGCTTCATAGATTATGTGGTTCTCCCATTCGGCTAAAAAAAGAGAAACCACGTTGATCCTTTGGCATAAGAAAATTATATCCGATTAAGACCATCGAGAAATCATTGGATATAGTTCATTCGAGGCGATTCGATATATATTTACGCGCGTTGACATATCTCTGAGTTCCTTACGTTTGGAATTTTATTTGTGTCGTATTATATAAATATACAGCACGTACATTTTAAAAATTAACCTCTTGCGCTGGCAACTGGTTGCGCGGACCATGACGAGTGACCGAACCGTATATACAATAATTCGTCGCTTTCCTTTCGTTTTCAACTCGTCGGTGTGATATCACTGGATAGAAATTATTAAGAGGTAATAAACTTGTCACTTGCTTTGCCTGGGTTATAATTTAAATGTACTTAAAACCGAGGAAATGCTGCAACTTGGGAGAAAAAGAACTCTCGACGTGCGTGGAACGTCATTCCAGCGCAAGAGGTTAAACTGCATAATTTTACACTTCCTTAAAGATGCGAAAGCGCAACTTGCAGAGATATCTGTTACATTTATTTATTAAAAAAATTCCTGCTCAAGCTCCGTGTAAAACAGATAAAATTGAAGACCATTCTTTCGATCGATTTACACTGACTGAATTTCAACGAACAATTCACAATAATGTTGGATGACCAACTCAGACAATATTGGATCTATGCAAATACTGACAACGAGCTAGCAACAGTCCACATAAAAGTGAATAGTTAGTCATAGAGGGCAAGATCCAATACTTGGTCATCCATGCTTCTTCCCCTTCCACTTGACGATGATAACCAAAAATATATAAGGACATGTTTTACAATAGACAGACTAGAATACTACAGTAGAGTGAGACAGACTAGAAGATCACAGAATAGCATAGCCTAGCATAAAACATTCTATATCATTCTATATCATCCTACATCATACACGACCACGAACAAGGAACTCTTCAAAATTATTGACTCCACTACACGGAATCCAACAATAATATTCGAAATTGTCGAAGCTGCGGAAGAAGCTGCCAATGATTCGTTTTCAATACTTGTGTCTAGGTAAAATCTATACGAAATTATGAAGTCTCCAGGAATTGGGGTATTTACGAGAAAATTGTTACTCGAGTTCGGATAACACGTACTTCAAGATCCTCGAGTGTCCTCGTGCGAGCGTGTGAAAGGCAGGGGGAGGGGGGCGAGGACGCCTTCATCGTAAGAAACGCCTGAAAAGGGAAAAGCCGTTGCCGTGCGGGTTCGTCGACCCGTTAGCCGGGTTTTGGAAAATAACAGCGGCGCGGAAAAGAAAGGAGGAGGCCAATAGAAGGAACGAAGCGAGGAAGAAAGCTGGATTTTGCCGGGGCGTGCGCGGAATATCGTCGTGCGGCTGCCACGGCCGTGCTCGCGCGCGCGCGCAAAAAGGAAAACAAATTAGCTCGCTCAAAGAAACGTGCTCCACGGTATATTAGAGTCCCGGAGAATTCCATACAGCTGCAAGGAGTACCTGTGTGTAGGAGAGAGCGTTGGAGCGTTGCTGGTTTCAGCCCGGATGTTACGTTATATAGATAATATCGGATACAGGGGAATTAGATTGGCCGAGACGGAAACAAAATAAATCCGCGATCTCGTCTTTCTTCTGGTTCTTGCCAGGAACCTTGGGCAGGAAGAGCCTTCCGAGAGAAGTAGGAGAAATATTCTGATTGCTTTGTCACTTTGTACCTTGGCAAACTGGTCCCCTGTTGCGTAAGTGCTCTCTCTCTCTCTCTCTCTCTCTCTCTCTCTCTCTCTCTCTCTCTGCTTGAATTGGTTCAACCCTTTTGTAGATCTTTCGTCCTCGTCGATTCTTCGATTTTATTTTATCTTTGAAATAGATAAAATAAAATCGAATTTTTTTTTGGGGGGGGGGGAGGGGGAGGTGATTTCATCGTAATTGGACTGAACCGAAGATTTTCACGTTTATGTTATTTTAAATCATCTCCCGCCTAAATTCCACAATTTCAATTGCTACTCTCAAAATTATTAATTTGCATGACATTAATTCACTCGAATCGTGACGTTTGATAATTGGAAAAGACCGAGAAATTTCATTTCCTATTTTTAAGTTCGTCTAAAATCCCAGTTAAATTCAATTTACAAAAATACGAATTTCTATAAATGTGCGCGATCAGTTTGAGTTTTTTCTTTTTTAAATTTCTTTCCACAGACAGAAGCAATCACAATTGTTTCCAATAATGTCAAATTGCATCTTCTTCAAGTTAAAGAAATTTTTTACTTCTTGTCGTAGAACGATTTCAAGAACAAGAATTTCTAGAACATTGAGATTCTCGTACCAGAGACAGTTAATTAACATTCTTGCATCCCCGCAGCGCGCGATCGTACGTTTTCACCAACATCTTACTTTCACGCTTGGTAGGGGGTCACGCGTGAAAATAATTCGGCAAAGTGCTGACGTCCATACGAGCAAAATAATAGGGGTTGGAAAGATTTAAACGAGGTCAGCAAATCCGCGCTCATAGAAAATCCAAGCTGGGGCCCGGGGTTATCCGATCATAATCCGTCCATTCTGCTCATCCGTTCGTCCTTTTTCTCGTCGTCGAAGCTCCGAAGGATCGGCAAGAGGAATATCCGAGTCAAGAAAAAAAAAAAAAAAAAAAAAGAAACGTGACGGAGGAAAGAAATTGGATTGGAAAGCATTGAAAGAATATGGGAGACTGCGGATATATACTTCTGGAACCAGAAAAACCTGACAACTGCTAAGAAAAACCCGGCGGGACGCGAAATTCTTGCCATTGATAGATATTAATTATCGTTGTCGCGACTTTCTTATTTTTTTGACGAAAACAATTGAAGAGTTAAACTGCAAGAAACAAAGACTATGAGAAATATAAAAAATTTTAATTAAGATATTCGAATTTATACAAGTGAACAGAAGTTCGCTTCTATAATAATTAATAGTGCTACATTATCATTAACGAAAACTAATTGAAGAGTAAGAGTATTTTAATCGAAATATTCTAATTTATATAGGTACTTGATAGAAATTCGTTTCTATCAAAATTAATAGGAACAGAATATAATGTTCGTCGTAAATTAAAAATCGTCCATTTCATCCAATTCGTTCGATCCATTTTCAAGCATATTGCAATGCTTATTTTTCATCAGGTTTTTTTTTTTTTTTTTTTTTTTTTTTTTTTTGTTACATTTTGAACACGCACACTTGTTTCAGGGCAATACTTGGGCTATTGTTCAAGGACAAAAAATACAAAACACAACGTCAAGCTAGGCTATAAAATAATGGGAGAAGATAAAATTAAAACGATGATAAAATTAAAAAACAAAACAAAAATAACTGCATTGAAGTGGCAGGAAGACCAGTATCGGGGATTATTTGATGTTTGACGTAAAGTGACTGAAAAAATCCGCGGCACGACGCATTGAATCTGCCCGTTCGTAAATTGGATTAAAATAGAGCGGATTGCTTTCGCGTAATCTATATCGATCACCTCAAAAATCCTAACCGAGTGAATATCGTGATTCCTGTGATTTTTCGGCGAGCGTAAATAAATCACTGGCAAACTAAAATTTTATTTTACTTTCGAAACCGGTTACTCTTTATTTATTCAAAAGATTTTTTTTTCGAGAGGAGAAAAAAAAAATAACGAACGATTAGTTTCGGCCACAAATTAATCTCTAAAACCATTAACGATGTGCATAGATAATATATTGCTAGCTGCTTATTCGTTGGTATTAAAACATTTAAACGCGTCATAGTGTATGCAAACTCGTTCAATTTCGAAATAATTTTAAATTCATACGCGCGCAATGTAATAGACGCATAATGGATGAGGGAATCGCGTTAACGTAGTTGCAAGTTATTAATTACAAACGAAAGAGATAATCCGATGTAACAGTATTATTAATAATAATATATCGTGCAACTATATTGTTCGTGTAAATAATATCTATCCATAAACTCGCAATACGTATTCACTACTTCCGATTAATCTTCTCCAAAGTATCCTTTCACCTCAACTCTATTTCTATTCTCCCCTTCTTTAACGTTTTCACTAACACGATTTTTCTCTCTCTCTCTCTCTCTCCACGGACAAAGTTCTCTCTTCAGCGGGACGTGCGATTGATTTCTCGAAGACAACATTCTCGGAGCAACCTCGAGATGTTTTCGGCTTTGACATCACGTGCAACAACGATCGAAGATTTCTTCGGTTGACAGCTGTCACCGAACCTGTGAGTCGCCTCTGGCCAAAAGGACCTCCTACCACGAGACTAATACCAAAAATGATGAATTACGCCCGAAGGCGCGCAAACAGAACAACGCTGGTCGGTTCTTTTGGCCGACTGATTGTACACGTGGGCAACTGGCCACTAACAGATGCGTGACACGAAAATCTGTTCGTCTATAAATCAAATAATTGAAATCTTTCAATTTATTTTTCACCAGGATTTATTTTCGTTGATCGTATACGTAAAAGTATAATCGAAAAAATATCAATTGATTTGCTAAAATTAAAAATTTCGATGGTAGTGATAATACTGTTATTATATATAATATTATATTATATATATTCGAGAAATTATTAGTTTCCAACGTGCTTTAGTTTATTATCGTTTGACGCTTTTATGTCTCCTACATATCATGGCTTTGAACTTCTCCGAGGCACCTAACGAAGTTCACTTATTAAGTTTCTCCTTTATAATTGTAGAATTCAACACTTAATGTCGTCGAATTTTCTTTGGGTTCCTCTACTTGCTTGCTACGTTCGCTCTCTCCGAATGGAAACGAGGAAAGGGAGAACTAATATATACGATATCAAGCGAGTACAGCGATCAGTTCTAAAGTTCTCTGCGCGACGCGTTCGCAAATTCTTTTTTACTCCTTTCATGCTGTCGCCGATGACGAAATATTGTTTGTTTTATTAGCTTTCATCCTTCTTAACAAATATGTATAATTCCATTTCACCCTTTTTTAATCACACCCTCGACATTATTAATTGGCATGAAAATTCGATCTAATTGTAACATTTATTACAATTAGAAAAGGAAATTTTCTCTCTTACTGTCCCAGTTTGTAAATTGCGATTTAATCTTTCATTCTTCGAAATAAGATGGAATTCGTTTTAAAGATTTGGAGACTCTGAGAGAATAATATTGATTAACATTAATATCATTTGTTGAATAATTTATTGAATGTCAGTCACTGATCGTTACTAAATAAAGTTTATCAAGTATTAAGAAATTTACTAAATTTACTAAAAATTTTATAATTAAAAATTATAAATTTCAGTCTGACAACGAGTAACGAACCCGTCGAGACGTCTCTGAGTTAATCCGCGAAAAATAGAAAATAGAACATTCTTGTACATATTTAATAAAAATATCCATCAATCTTATGAAAATTCTAATATAAATGAGCAGAATTTATACGAAAATAGAATGTATAATTTTTCACTATATTTGTTTGTTCATTTTCATTTTTTCTCCCTTATTATTTTTCACTTATTTGTTTCATTTTTAGAAAGACAAAAGTACTATAATTTAATTTATCAATATCTGCGAGTGAATTGTACTTAATTTTGTATGAAGTCGAATTTTATACTGCCCGATTTCAGAATATTTAATTTCACTTAATTCCACTACCAGTCAAACAGAACATGAGATAAACAGAATAAAATTAAATACCTCACAAACTACTATAGCCACGTACGATCCCACTGCCTGTCGAATAATTAACACAATGACAGGGGGCGTTGAAAATTCTTCTCAAAACAAGTCTAAAATTCCTAAATCATCGCGTACGATATCACCCTCCCCCCTCTCTTCTTTCCTCTTCAGATCGAAGCGGCACAACATTACATTAATGACCGATGACGGTCGCGATTTACAGCAGTAATTTCAAATCATTCGCAAATTGCACGCGGCCGTAATTATATAATTAGTCGACACGAGGAGTCTTCGGATCTCGCGCGCGCGTTATAATTTAATTACGTGCAGCGTCGTGAAGCGAATAGCTGATTAAACCACCCCTCTCCCCCTCTACCGCCCGCCCACCCGTACCAAACGATAATTACGCGTTAAAATGTTTTCGCGCGCGTGGCAGCCGTGTTATTGGACCCGCTATCACTTCCATTTGCATATCCTCTTCAAGCTGGTTCCAATCGGAACGGAGAATTTCCACGGCGAAATACCATCGCGCGCGCCGAAATATCGACTGGTTTACGCGGGCCGTGACGGTAATTTTTACTCATCCCGGTGCCGCGCCGTTTCGCACGCAACGAATCGCTCGCCGGCGACATGTTTCATTCAGGCGGATTGTTTTACTCGCGAGCCTTGGCCAGAAACGATTACGACAATCGGTTTGCGGTTTCGCGCAAACGACCGGATCGGTCTCACACACACCGAACGTAGCTGTTACGTTTCTTTTTGAACGAATGGTAAATTACGTTGGCGGCTGGGACGCGTTAGCTTCTCCGAGCAATAATCGGCGGAGAACGGCTGAGAAATTGAAGCTTGACAAAAAAAAAAGAAAAAATCGAGCGAACACTGTCCGCGTGTCGCGGATAGTTACGCGAATGGGGCCCCTTCAAAAATTTGGTTTCCGCGGACGAAGCGTGGAAACGTCAAATTCCACTCGCCGTTTTCGATGTTTCAGGAGAAACGACACAATTTTATGTTTTTGCCAGATGGATCAATAGTCGTGAAATGAGCGAAGTTTCGTTCGACGAGAGCGCGGCGAGTCAAAGATTTTTCACGGTTTTAAGTTTAAGTTTTTTAACTTTCAATGTGACGTCAAATCTTTTCGTCGCATTGAGTACGATGAAAGAACGTTGCGATTTTTAAAGCGTCAAATTTAGAAACTACGAGGAATGATTTTTATTCTGAATAACAATTTCAATTTCGAATAGTAACAATAATGACAAAAACTAATAATAATAATTAACGACGTAAACGGACAGATTCGATTTTACAAAGTGAATTTCAATGACGAAAAATGTAACGTAGTATTATGTAAATACAGACTCTTTAAAAATTTGGTTCCACAAAGAGAGTTTGGTTCCACGGGGTACAGAAACGTCTAAATCCTTCTGTCTGTGTCGTTTTCAATATTTGCACGAAAATGATAGAATTTTATTTCCCTTTCCTAGACAAAATCAATAGTCGCGAAACGAACAAAATTTCGTTTAAAACGAATGCGAAAGAATTTTCTAAAGAATTTTATCAAAAACTACACAATTTAAATTTAACCTTTCACACCGTTACTTGAAATAAAATTCTCGTCAGTCGGAATAAACTTTAACTTGTCGAAGCGCAACCATCTGTCGAAACAAAAGAATACATATTGCATCGTAGATGAAAGATACAGAGAATTTGTATCGCCGGCGAAATTTAATTTCAAAATGCTCGTAGGACCGTTCGACGTATAAAAGTATCCAGAGGAAGGAAGAATGTCAAAGATTTAAGAAGAACGTGGCGATATACATACGTTTTTACGACGATTGTCACAAACAGCGCGGTTGCGCTGGCTTTACCAATAACGCCGTGCCAGTGGTCTGAGTCAACGACTACGACTGCGCCGGCAGTAGCGGCTCTCAAAGAAAGTCGGCCCGACTATTACACATTTTTCTGCTGTTGCTTGATTCACCGGCTTGCGCACACAAACGGAGAAGCGCACGATCCTCCTCCTCTTCTGGGCAACTCTTTGAAACGCGATATAAACAGGCTACACAGTTCCTCTCTCTCTCTCTCTCTCTGTCTCTCTCTTTCTCTCATCCTGCTTCCGCATGTTCAACCAACGTGCAGAAATCTCCCGAAAAAAAGTCGCCTTTTTCCTTTCGTTTACAGTCTGCTCTGCTTGTTATTTGCCCGCACGTGGTTCTTCTTGTCTCTCGCTGCGTAAAATTCTGACGACGCACAGCTGAAGCAGCAAATCTTTTACCTTGTTCTTCCAAGTATTGGACCTTACTCTGACAGTGAGTTTAATTCGATCATCTCGAATATTTCCTTTCGAATGTTTCAAACGAAATTCGAGCGCGTTACAATGCAACGTAAATGTGAAATACTGATGGCAATATTCGGTGTCTCATCGATGTTATTTACCTTCGTAATAATTTCGAAATTCACTGACAATGAGCGAACAGCTGAATCAGTTAATTTGATAACCATTTAGACAACTGACATCATAAAATAATTCGACGATAGAAAACGACTTTCTATCCCGCGAGAGTTGAAAATTAAAGAACGATTTAATTCCAGGTTCAAACAAAACCATCACAATTCCCGATTCATTCATTTTAACCGTCGACCGCGCAACGTTTATTTCATTTTCTCGATACACTCGTACTTCGGCCCCGAAGTAAGTACATACTTATCGAGGGAAAAGCGGAAACGCGTGCAGCGCCCATTACGATACCCAATAATTTCCCGTGATCTTATTTTCCCAAACAAGAAAACTCCAAATTGGCTTTCCACTTACACGAGCTTCAATTTGCTAGTTCAACCGTTCGTCGTCCTGCCTTCTCTCGCGTTTCTTTTCATCAACGTTGTCCGACTCTTTCTCTTTTCTTTTTCTTGTCGTCCTTTCAGTTACTTTTCAATCTGTCCACCCTCTAGCCCCGGCAACCTGCTGGCCCAATCATATCGTCTATATTACGTTTCAGCACCTAGGCGGACCCTCTCGCCCCATTTTCGCCCTGCCACCGTTTACTATCCCAACCAACCGTTTCTCCTTCGTTCTATATAAAAATCAAATTCACCGGGGGAACAAGCTGTTCTACCGGTGCTATCCGCTGGCAAAAATAAACCCGCCGTTTCGTCGGCGTTTGCCGGTGTTCGAGCCGGATATCAAGCGGCGATTGAATATTCGTGATATAACGCGGGTTTACGATCCGTTGGATCGCGCATTGGAAACGCATCGACAGCCATTTTACGACAGGCTACAAGGACGTTCGTTCGTGGCGTACGACGAAAGCTGAGCGAACTAGAGAATGGAAAACAATAAGGTATCATCTGTACGATCTCGGGCTTTGCTTCGCGCGATCATCGTTTATTTAGGTGTCTTTAAGACAGCGAGGGAATTTCAAGTTGCGCGGGAGTATACATCGAGAATACCTTTTCGGTGATGTTTCGCGTCGGAAATTAAAGAAGACATCGAAAGGGGAATTCAATGTAGCGGAGAAAGGGGAAAACTTGACTTTTAGATTCGTAAAACTCTCCGATAAAATGCTGGCGTCCCAGTTTTAGTATCACGACCGCCAAAATACGAATGCTACAGGTTGCTTTAAATTTAATATAAAATTCAATATAAATTTAATATAAATTTCTGAGAAGATCTGACACAAGTTTTAACAATTTATGAATTCAGATTTCACACGACTGAGATATCCTGTTACAAAAGAATTTTTACAGTAATATATTATTACTGTAATATTACTATAAGATTTATATAATAAAAAAATTATATATATATATGTATTAAATATATTAAAATAATATATGTATGATTGTAAAAATTCGACAGTTTATATATTACACTGTCGAAGTTTTACAATAATATATTATTTTTATAGTGAGAAGTAATCTGCGTTTATTTTCCTCGGAACTGATCTAACTTCGAAATATTATTCCTTAATGTTTTTGCGGGTAACAGAATTTTTAACGCGCGACCAACTTCTCTCCCGTGTCACGAGAGATTTACTTTTTCAAGCTTAGCACGCTTGGATGATCCCTGGGAAACTGCTTTTCGGAACAACGTCGAGATGTTTGGCTTTGACATCACTATAGAACGAACTCTCCCGAAGATTTCTCCTTGCCATATGCGTAAGTGTTGTGTGATTTACGTTGATTTTGGAACTCTTCGAATGTGCAAAGTTAACTCGCTCAGATTCTTTCGTTTCTCGAAGACAGGGGACGCGAGTAAATTTAGATAATGCGATATTTGTCGTGACAAACGTTAGTTTGGAAGTTCTCCGTTTAAACGTAATGCACGCGACCTCGAGATTTCACGAAGTCAAATCAGTCAACTAAATTACCACGTTGCCGTAATTTACTAGTTCGAAGCTGGTAAAGTATGTTGAGTTCGGTGCTTTAACTCGTCTCGAGTACGAGTCTTATTTTAGGGGAGGGAGGCGATTTAAGGAGAACTAATTCAATTTAAACTTCCGATATTTCCTGTTTTCGACTGTTCCTCCGGCTTCAACAGCAAGTGTCAATTTCAATTTTCGTACAAATTTATGATATTAACTTTAATTAATATTTTGCACAAATTCATAATTATTATTACGTATTCATTATTCCTCTGTAACATTTTAAAGTTAGATGTAACTTGAAAATTTTATTTCACGTGGCTATTGCTTTCTCGTAGTAGCAAAAATATTAAATAAATAATGGGGATCTTGAACTAATTGCTAACCTTTAGTAAATAAACAAAATTCCAATTACAGAGGGCAAGAATCGAAAATGAATTCCGTTCGAATTACACAAAATACCACTCGCGAAAAATTTTTCTTTAATGAAAAAAAAAAAAAAGATCACTAATTTTCTACGGCGCGCAGTTTTAAAATTCATTAAAAAGTCAATTTTAGGGCAAAAACCTTTAGGGCACATTCTGAAAATTTACTGTTCCATTTGTATTCAGGATGAACGACAAATGACACGATGGTTCAACCGTTTCGTTATCGTTTAAAAGTGATTATGAGAGTGAATAATTCACGACGTGGAACACCTGGGAAAAGAAGGGATGACAGGGAGCGGGAGAAAAAAAAAAAGGTTAACAGTAACTGCGCTCAATTTACGCGAACCCGAACAAACTGTTTAATTTACATAGAGAACGGTGTGCATTTAGAATCCACGTGGGCGATCAATTGATTTTCCCGTTCCGGCGGGACGAAATTAAATTTAGGCACTGGTTTACGCGGCATTTGTTTACGTCCATGTTCAACGAGATTATCAGTCATCGGTACTCGTTTAGTATCCCTCTAAACATGCCCGATATACTTGACAATAATTTCATACTCCCGACTATGTATCGTATACGTATGTGTCTTTTCTTTGTATTCGCGTGTGTTTAGTACTTTATTTTGTTTAAATTTCATAAATAGTTTCAGACATTGTGAAATAATTCAATTCAAACTCAACTTGTACGGAAAGTTTCACGATCGACACAAATCAGAGTGATTCTACGTGAAAGAAAACAAAAATCAATGGAAATTACAGAAGATGAATTCGAAGATTTCGTTTTCAAGAAAATCTCGACAAAAGACATAAAATACAACATTTGTCGTGTAGTTTCTTAATAATCCTTAATGGAGAAGTTCGATCATCGAATATTCCGTGTGTAAAATTAAATAAAACTTCGTTTTTTGACAAAATTGGATTTTGAAAGTTCGTCGAGTGAATTAATTCGTTGAGCAAATTCGTGGGGACAGTTTCAGGCTCGCTTGAACTTTCTTTCTCCGTTTCTCGTATAACAATTATCAATAAAAAAAATGACGACACGCGAAGAACACCGTAGAAATTACATTTTACTGTAGAACGTCTCGTGTCTTCCGAAGAGAGGAACTTTTAAAGTTGCTTCATCTCCATTTTCACGTCGTTCCGCTATCTAAGATCTCATTAACGTTAACATCTTCGTTTACACTTCAAAAGAATAATGTGCCCCGAAAATTATCACGAACACGTTGAACGACACGTTGAGCAAGCAGACAAACGTATACATAAAAAGACAGAGACACAGACAGACGCACAGAGAGAGAGAGGAGGGGGGAGGGGGAGCGAAAGAAGAAGTGGAAGCAGTTAGATCGAGGCAGACGAACGAAAGACGCGAGAAGACGAGAAGGGAAAAGTTAGATCACCAAAGTGTCTGGAAGTTTCAAAGTGTCGGCAAGTTGAAGTACGGTCTACTCTTTGACATTTACGGAAGACACCCTCTTAATCGTTTGGCAAGACAAGGGGGACACTTCACCAGTTGGCTCATCTCCGATCATAAATCACGAATTAGGGCGTGTTATGAGGCGGCGTGCAGGTACGCGGGTACTTTCATTTAACAATGTTCATACAGGAAGGAGATCTCCTTTGGCGCAAAGTTTATCGCGACACCATTGAAAGTTGCTAGAGGCGTTATTAAATGACGAAAATTGCCGAGTCGCACAGCGTAGTTCTCGCAGTTGACAAAGAGATTTTAGGGTGACAAAGACTCTGCTCTCGAATGGTGTACACCAACGGCGAAATTTTATTATGACAGAGGTGCGAATAAAAATCGCGCGCGTGCAAGAGAGAGGAGAATTTTTGTCGATTTTTTCCCTGATTTTTACCTTCTGCGCTGGAATGACGTTCGCCACGCAAAATTGAGAATTTTTTTTGCTCCAAAATTGCAGTATTTTCTCAGTTTTATGTATATTTAAATATAACCCAGCAAAATAAATAAATAAATTTATTACTTCTTAGTAATTTCTATCCAACGACATTATCCCAGCCCCCGAGTTTAAGAAGAAAGCGACGAATTATTGTACACGGTTTGGTCACTCGTTACGGTCCGCGAAGGCCAGTTGCCAGCGCAAGGGGTTAATGTTGTCTGACAGCTGAAAATAGATATTGAATTCAAGAAAATTAAAGCTAAGGAAAAAATAACAGCGTTTCTCGTCACGATCACTGATGACGTAAGAAAGAGATATTTCAGTATTTAGCAAACGCAAGTCAAGAATTTTACGTTGTTGCATGTAACAAACATACATACATATTGAACGATGCAACATTGACGTAACTCCGTGAAACATTGACCTAACTCCAACAATACACAAT
This sequence comes from Tetragonisca angustula, assembly GCA_036937485.2. Taxonomy (NCBI): domain Eukaryota; kingdom Metazoa; phylum Arthropoda; class Insecta; order Hymenoptera; family Apidae; genus Tetragonisca; species Tetragonisca angustula. The sequence continues at coordinate 57,586 of JAWNGG020000087.1, read as the reverse complement.
CGAGAAATTATTTGGACGCAGTGTTAACACCGCAGTTGAAAGTTTTATGTAAACAGGGCTGTTTATTTTCTGTAATTGGTAGTTCGTTCAGCTCTGTGGCCATTGTTCTTGGAGAAAAGAAAGGAAGTTTCAGTCACGTATGTACGTACACGGCGCGCAGAACACATAACCGGTAACGTACGTAATCGTAAATCAAGACAAAGAGACGTAACCGCTCGACGGCAGACGCATATGTGAATAGCAAAGAGGTTCGTTTACGAACCGATGCAATTACACACTGTCACGCTGGCGTGATAAGCGGATTAGACGAACGAAATGTTTAATCGCCCGACGATCAAACGGAAAGATAATGACAATGGAAGCTGGAAGCTTCAGCAGAAGTGGGATTTGGTCCCAACGCGAGTCACCCTCACCCTGTATTTAGCACCGGGTGCATAATTAAATCTCGTCTCTGTCGTGCAGTACCGATTCTAGGAACTGGGTCGGTGTGTGATTCTCTTTCACGTTGCGAACGTACGTGTAAAAACGTGTGCAGCATGTCTGCGTGTATTAAAAATTTAGCACGCATGCCACATCGAGTTGGTTCAGTATAGAAAATTAAGAAAGTAGAAATAACATACACCGAAAGGGAGACTTTGAGAATGTCGCACGACTTGAAGGATTCTCAAATTGTAAACGTAATTGTGTAAATGTGATTCTACAATTGTAAATATAATTGTTCTGTACCTCGTTGAATAGAACGCAGTGAGAGTTGAAGGGACTGCTGCAATTTCGTGTAATTTTGATAGATCGACAAAAGTGCAATTAAAAATGAGACACTGTTTCAAACGTGCTGTAAATTTATGGTCAACCAATACTCGTAATATTAATTAAATTCACTTGGAACGTCTTTCTTCACATCGGTGAAAGATCACATTTCTTTTGATGAAATAGAATATGTAAAAAGTGTAAAACATCTCCTTTCCTTCTCCTTTCGATTTCTGCGAGGAGAATTTTACTGAATTAATAAATAAAATCTCACTTTGCCCAAAAATTTGCTGTAAATATCGAAGATATACAAAGCATATAAAAAGTATATGATATTTGTAGTTGCACGTACGCAAGTTGAATGTCACGATGGTCGCGGCGACCAAAGACGAACAGGGCCAATAATATAGTAATCGGTGGAAACGGAGGTATACCGAAAACGGAGGCAGTCATATCGCGCGCGTTTCACGGTCGATCGACTTGCTGAATTTCACCGCGGCAACGGGTGAATAGGAAACGACGTGAAAGCAGTCGCTGGTGAAACGCAGAACTATCGAGCAGACCAAAGATTTTCCTCCGATAGTGTTCCGCCAGATGAACTTTCTGCTCGTTCTTCAACTTCCAATTAATTAGAAGGCTAATTAAAGTGAGGCAAAGCGAGCGTAACCGCCGCCCGCCGGTTTCCACCGTTATGCTCATTGTCAGTAAAAGCGTAGTTCGTAAGTGTTGAAAGGTGGATTCGAACGGAAATTTTTCCACGATAAAAGGCGGGTTTAGGTCAGGAAGCAATCGGTCATGCCAAACATCTTCGAACGAATTTCGATCCTTTTTAAAGCGAACTTCCACTTCCATTCGCATTCAGACGTAACATGAATTGTAACAGAGACGCGTATTTCATGTCGCTAGATTGCGAACGACGACAGTAATTGCGCGTCTGTTATTGAAAATACTCGTTACCAAGTCACACTGACTGACTGGTACAGATCACACAATTCGACGACCTTTAGTTTCGTTTCTGTTATACTCGGATCGATCAGTTTCTAGCATTAACAGCCACGAGTTATCACCGTCATTCGTACTCTTCAAATCCAGGCCCATCTGCTTGAGATTTTCCTCTCGTTAGCCAGCTAATTCGACAGAAAACACACTCTGACAGACACGCCACGTAAAGCAACAACTAAACCTAGGCAAAACATGACGTGGCTTAATTTCTCCCCGTCGATTAGACCCCCAACAACTTCCCAAGCCATCAGAAGCAAACGTTCCTCGAGACCGGAAATAAAAAGAACGTAAAAAAAAAAAAAAATCGAAATAAAAGAAAAAAAAGAAGGAGAAACAAAAGACGGCGCTGTTTCTCAAAAAGATTGATCACCGCCGGCGTTTGTTCGGAAGAGCACGAGAGAGAGAGAGAGAAAGAGAGAAAGAGAGAGAGAGAACAGCAGTTGGCTGTTCACGTGCAAACTCCAGAGAGCGCGAGAGACCGCAAAAACGGACGCCGCGGCGTGCTTCACGGCAATATTGCAGCTGCACTTACGAGCAGCCGACGTTCATAGGCAGCGAGAACCAACCCCCTGGAGAAGACCGGGTTAGGAATTCCTTGCGATAACGTTACGGCTACGATGTTGGAAGCGGCGCAACGGGGGAGGGGGGGAGCAATGGCGGACAACGATGCCAAGAGGAACAAATGGATCTTACAGGGCCGCGTTACTTGCCACTGTGCAACCCACGTCGGATGGACTCTGAAGCGTTATCGTCGAGTGAGTTGCAGGTGCGCTGAAACTTCATTGCAATCATCCGGTGCACGAACACCGCTTGATGGTAAACGGCCGTGCCGCCGACCTTCTCCTTTCTTCCTTCCTTTACACGAGCTTCCCCTGATCAAGCATCGAGCAATCGATTACCTCGCGGTTCGTTCGTTGGATGATAACTCTGTACTTCGTTCGGCAGTTTTGAAATTTTTCTCTCTTTTTTTTTTTTAGGACGTAGCGCGTGCGTTGTGTTTTCGAGATTTGCGGGGTGAATTTGATTGAGATATTAGGGAATTTTACACTTGGATTTGCTTTTGAGTGTTTTTGAATTTTTGGTTGTGATATTTGAGTCTTGTAATAAAATATGCTATAAAATTTAAAAAAAAAGAATAATTGAAGAACACATGGAGTAACATATTAAAGAACATACAGAAAAAGAAGAATATAAGAATGTAATTATGTCGTTTAGTAATATTGAGCATTCTAGAGACTGGATGGATAAAATCCAAAAATTCACACGTTTTAAAAATGACTAGCGTTAAAGGATCATTATCGGTATAGAATCTAGAAATTAGAAACAGTTCTTCGTACAATTACATACATGTTGCTGAGTCATTAACATTAGATCGTCCTTTATAATAATTCAAAAAGTATTCTACGTACCGATCATTTTTTTCAACTTCATGATGTACACAATATTCTACGTATGTACATTTAAAAATCCTTTAATATTCGTCACATTTTCGACACTGACGAAATTCCTTGGACTTGCAGTTAGATATTCCACAGTGATGCAAAATATATGTTACACTCGTACGATGTACATTCAAAAATCCTTTAATCACATTTTCAACACTGCGTGACAAAATTCGTTGGACTCTCCATAGCAACGCAAAATGTATTTCACGGGCATTTGACGACTCTTTAGCGCTGTGGAACGTACCTGCCCATACATTATACATAGAATTTCCTCGTTTGGATCTCGCTCCCCCCCCCCATCCTACCCCCGCGAGAAGAACGTATCTCACGTGAAAAGTGCTCAGTGCATATTTTAAAGACACACTTCGCCGCTAAATTGTGTTACAGGATCCCACCAAGTTGCTCGATCTTGCACGGCGATGTTTTACGCGAGCAGTAGTCCGCGCCTCACGTACGATCGTTACCAAAGGATGAGAGAAATCGGACTACGTTCCACGAAGGGGAAATCCCTCGCAGGAATGTGTAACAGTTACGGCGTTTCCACCCTTCAGTTAGCCTTCGATCACCAGAAGACGATCACGTAACCGTACGTAAGTACGGATATCGAAAACCCGTTACCCGTACGTACGGTATGCAACGTTACATGCCCGTCCATATCTCTTCTCGTACCCTCCCCCCCCCACCCGCCCACCCACCCACCCTCCGCCGTGGCTACGCGAGTTGCAGTTGTGCAGCCGCGTTTGTTTTTCCGGCGGAACCGAGCGATCCCAACTTTTACCATTAACCAACTATTCCCTCCCGTGACGTCTTACGATTATTACCCTTCGATCCCTTTGGCTGGCAGCCATTTGTTACGTCCGGGACTAGGCAAGTCGTACCACGGAAATAACCCGGTGTACGCCTGGTTCACCATTGTTTCTTCGCCGCGAGTCTCGTATGTTTATCAGTTTAGAAGGAATTCGAAACTGCACGCCGGTTTCTATTCACGTTATTATCGTTATCGGTTCCACCTCGGTATTTCTCGTCGTTGGTTCTTGCTTGAGTGAAGAGCGGTCATTTTTGCTCGGCATTTTGGTCGTTATTCAGATTTGTGGCAAATCTTTGAGAGCCTCGAGTGATTAATTATTGAATTAATTAATAATTTTTAGTAATTTTTTGTCTTACTTAATTATAGAGTTAATTAATAATTTTTGGTAATTTTCCTTTTTCTTATTTTCCTTTGCGAGTGTGTCTATTTCGTACGTGCGAAAAATTTACATTTTTTTTTTTTTTTTTTTTTGAGTAGGTGTAAAAATTGGAGTAGATATAGAATAATAGTGGTCAATATCTAGCATAGACAATCCTGAATCAATAGTCGAATTAACAGATGTTAAAAGAATATTAGGAGTATAAAATATATATATTGCAAGTATAAATTTGGATTCATGTACGTACACTTACAATTAGTGATGAATATATTTCTCAAAATATCCTTGTCTATTTTAATCGTTTAAAATTATTTAAATCCTGAGGTATAAAGTGCCTTGAGCTAAATATTTTACAGTCTATCCAAAGTCTAATAAGACTGAAGTTAGAAAGTTAAATATTTTTTTTAACGTAATTGTCAAGTGGTCTCTAGAAAATAACAATAAAATCGAGTAACGGAAATGGACACTTTGGTATTTATGCTAAATGTTTGCAAAATTGTCACTAAGTACTACAATAATAATAATATCACCGAGTATTATGATAAATACTTTAATATTTGTGAAATACCAAAATTTTTTTGAATTTCTCTTCGTACAATATTTAAAAAGTCTTACACAGTGCTACGTGGTTGTATAACATGTTTTATTGCGGGATGCATAATCCAATATTGCGGAGATCATAAGCTTCCAGCACCTGCGTTACGCCACTAATGATTTTAATTAAATAAGACAAACGGAATGAACGAGCGCAAAATTATCATCTTCACCGTGAATTTACTTCAGCAGAGAGGGAGAGAGAGAGAGAGAGAGAGAGAGAGAGAGAGAGAGAGAAATAACATTGTATTGCACGATGAGTATTACCAGATTTTGTCATTTCATGCTATTCAATCACTTCTTGCTCTCTGTTTATTAACATATACCTACATGTAACTCGTAACAATGTGTAATCGGTTAACAAACAACTTCATCAAACAATATGCAAATGTAAATGCGCGTTAAATATACAAATCCATGTATAATTAATACAAATCGATACAAATAATCTATCGCAATTCCGATCAGTTTTCTGCTACCTAAATCTGTTCAGAAATGGAACAAACAAATGGGAATGAAATTGCATAGGACGTGATGTGTAAATTCAGAAGCAGATTTGATCTTTCAAAACCCAACAAAGTATTCAAAATTGATATCGGTAACTGTTTAGTAAATCATTTAATAATCGTGCAAAAGGGAATTTGTCGTATGAGAATACTGGGTGTCGATCTAGATTTAGCTACGTAATTCGACGTAAATTCTCACTAATTGCAAGCAAGTGGAATTAGAAAGATTATGAATGAAAAAGTAACGAGTTTTTTTTATAAGATTTCTTATAAAATTGGATACGATACACTAGATAAAAAAAGATACATTAATTGAAATTAAATAGAAAATACAATTTATCGAGTAATTACTATTTTTTATTTCACTTGTTTATGCAACAAAAACTTTGCTTCAATCGCAATCCAGTTGCAATTGTAAACGCAACGGGGCCAACATTTTTCACTCGTACGACAAACGCTCGGGAAGGAATGTTTTTAGAATTTCGCGGACTATTTTCGTCCAACGAACGCTTTCGGCGAACAGACGCTTATACCGCAAACGCGTTTGTGGCCTGGCAAGCAAATATTAAAGAGCCGACTCTGCCTGCATGACTGATTCGCAACCCCTAAATGAACTGTTAATTGAGTAAATTGTTAATGTTCATAGGCAACGCGTGACCACTGTTTGATTACGAATCGGTCCGATTAATACCGTGTCCAACTTGACGGTCGATCCAATGATGCTAAACGCTCGGATAAAACATTTAAACGGCCGATCGGAAATCACGGCATAATGCACGAAGAATTGAGCACCGAACTAGCACCACGGGATTTAAATTCACTCGTGACTCGCGCTTGCGCTTGACAGCGCGCTTCAATTTTAATTGAGTCGTTCAAGAAACAACTGATTCGAGAATGTTGCCAAACGTTTCGTCCATTTTATTAAATGAGAAAATAATATACAAAATTATAATATTGTTTATTTTGTCTAACGATAAATTCGACCCTGTCGTTTTATTTCATTTAACGACAAGTATCGCGTGAATGATGAGTTTTGGACAACGCCTGTAGCGATTTCAAGGAAAGAAATGGACAAGTGTCCAGTAAAGTGAATTCTTCGTATTACGATCTCTAACTAATACAGTTAATCTTCGCTATCATTTGTACGACTAGTCACGCCACTTCAGTTTCGTTGTCTCTCCTCTTTGAGAAGGATACTTATGCACTGTTGTTTAGTCGAGTCTTACCTTTATCAATGAAAAAGCGACAAGCAGGAAATTACGAATTTACTATACGATCGAATATACTGGTCTGTTTGGTGGTTATGCTGATCAAGTTTCTAAGAAGCACCTAGGCGAATCTCACTTACAACCGCCCACCTGTAGAGTCGATTTTCCAGCAAAGTTGCCGACCTCTTACGTTCGTTTCCAAACATCGAACATCCTCCGTCCGCCGATACTCACACTTTCGCGGTGAATGGAAATTACACAAAATACTAATCGCGTCAAATCGGTCGATGTTACAGCTGACAACAAAATTAAACTCCCACGTCTCGATTAATGATGATAAAATAAACCATAATATTATTAATGAAGGTATAAAAATAATTATTCCTTTATTAATAAAAATTAACCGTCTATTAGTTTGAACATAAATTAAATTAACTAAATAAAATAACCCAGAAGAAATAAATCCATGACTAATTATTATATAATACCTTCCAAAAATACTTAATTTTATTAATAATAATATTCCTATTAATATAATTCCTATATGTACAACTGAAGAAATAGCAATAACTAATTTTATATCCAATTGGCATAAACATATAATTCTTAAAATTAATATACCATATAAATTAATTATTATTAAATTAACATAAAATTTATTAAATATAAATTTTATTATATATATAATTCGTAATAAACCATATCTACCTGATTCAAGTATTACTGAAGCTAGAATTATTGAATTAAAAAAAGAAATATTACCACGGATCTAAAGTCAAAGTTCATTCGACGAAAACGAACTCACTGCTGTCAAAGTACGAAGCTTCGCGCTTTGAAACGAGTCACCAAGCGGAGACTCTCCTAGTCACGTCGATTTCAATGATCGAAAAACCTTTCGTCGTCGCGTGAGAATTCTGTTTCCAAATTCCAACAAGCTGCGAAGCTTTCGCGAGCGGAGACGTGCACGAGCGAAAGACTTACGCAACGGCTCCTCGTTTGACAAACAACCCTACACTTTCGTGCATTCAACTGGAGGGAGTTTTTCCTCAAAAGGTGTCAGCTCCCTCCGCCCCCGTGTAAACGGGGATATCTTCGCCGCAGGTGGCATGGCCGCGTAATCCCGCCGTGGAACCGCGCGTCGGTGCGCGTTTATCACCTCGACACGGGATTTTCGCGGGGATTAATACGATTTCGCGGTAATTGGAAGCACGAGCGGCCGCCCGACGAAATTACACCATGGTTGCACGCTGCTGTAGCAGCCGGGTTACCGGGCTAAGCCGAACCTCGAGCGCGAGCCTCGAGTTTGCCATCACATATAAATAGTATCGGGCGCCGCGTTAATTATCAGAAAGGATAAGCCACTGCGGAGAAATGGAGTACGGTGCACAGACAGCACGTAACGGCCGTTGCCTGCGACGAGAGATTAAAGGATCCTCCTCTCTTTCTCTCAAATCCTTCGATAAAAGGAATCGTCGAGTCGAGGAGAAATTTCGGCAATTCGTTGGACAAAGTTTCACGAAAGTTTCACTATTTCCGTTTGAAGATATTCCATATTTCTGTCTGGAATTTTTTTTTTTTTCTTTTATATGGGGGTTTAGAGTCGCATCGACTACGAGATCTTTAGCGACGTGCTGGAAATTTTCTCTTTATATCTGTTCTGGTAGTTGGGTCTCCTTTAGGTAGGTTAGAGCGATGTTTTGGTTCAATCCGTATTTACTTCTTAGGTTTCGGTATTTTCTGCATTCATGTAGCAAATGGGTGGTGATTTGTTGGTTGCAGGTGTTGCAAGAAAGGTGATTCTGTTTTGCTTAGGAGGTGGTCGTGTCCGACTCGAAGTCTAGTCATAGCTATCCTTTCTTTTCTGCTTATATTGTTGTTTGATATTTTTTGGTAGAAGTGGTATGCCATGTCGTGTATTTTGGTTCTATTTGTCGTAGTTCAAATTCTGTTCCATTCTTCTCTTTCCGCTTTGGTCGTTGAAGCTAGTAGGTCTTGGTGTGGTATTGAGATGTTGGCTTCTTTTGTTCGATCTGTTGTTGCTTCTTTGGCTTTTTCGTTTCTTCCTATTCCTTGGTGTGACGAGATCCAGGTGATTATTATTTGTTCATGGTCGTTGGTAAGTTCGGCGTATGTTCCATGAACCATTTGTATGACTTCGTGCTTTTTGGTGGCATTGGTGTTTCTATCTGGAATTGTTTGCGCTTGTTGCTCGACATTACGCGAGATCGTAATATACCTTGATGTCGCGCAGAAAATCATTCAACGCGCTCGTTGTGGAGCAGAAACAAAGGTGGAGCAATAATTTGGCTTTCAAATACGATCTTGTAGAAATTAGTGGAACTACGAAAGAATTATTTTGTACCTACGTTTATTACTTCTTGCGCTGGAATGACGTGCCACGCACATCGAGACTTTTTCGTCCCAAAATTGCAATATTTTCTCAGTTTTAAGTATATTCAAGTATAATCCAGGACAAATGATAAATTTAATACTTCTCAATAATTTCTATCCAGCGATATCGTACCGACGTGAGTTCAAAAAAGAAAAAGAAAGCGACGAATTATTGTACACGGTTCGGTCACTCGTTATGGTCCGCAATCAGTTGCCAGCGCAAGTGGTTATGATTGCGCGTGAGTGTCATTGAAGTCGGAGTGTTCGAAGAGCGACTCTTTTCGCGGAATGAAAATCATTATTTAAAGGTATGATTTTGAAAATCATCGCTCGAAGAAGAGAAATTGCAAGAAGCACGGAATCGGTGTTCCACGGTCAACGGAACAGAACCATTGCACGCACTCGAAACGGCAATATCTCCGCCGAGCACGCGTTCAACATATTTATTATACACCGTACACACTTCTAATTGCCGCCGATACTAATAACACAATTACCACGCAGCTGCTAACTAATCTCATCGGCCTGCTGAAATTAACCGCGTCGCGTGGCAACTATTAAAATCATCGAAGATTCAATTTCCCACCGGGGAACCGCGAGATTCGGCTAATGCACGGCTGGCTGCTGGCGGGCGGATAAACGCGAGTAGCAAGCTCGCGTAATAAATCGAACGAGGGGGGGAGAGGGGGAGGAGGAGGAGGAAGGAAACGGATGGGAAAGACAAAAAAGGAAAGCGACTCCTGCTGCCGGAGAAATCGAATCGCCTCGCCTCGGATTATTAGCCGTCGTTCGCCGAACGATTGAACTTTAATGCAAGCGGAAGGCGCTGAGAGAAAAGCAAATTAGTATCTGGTTGGTAGGTAACGTGCACGGCGAATGGCCGTCTTCTTATCTGGCGGGAGGGAGGAGGAGGAGGAGGAGAGTGTCGGCGCAATCGACAATCGACAATCGACAATCGTGGAGGGCGGAGGCTCTCTGGCTCTCCCTCTGGCCCTTTTGCCTTTTCGCTCTTTTCAACGTCGGCCTCGCCGCGACGAGTAATTTGCCAAGGGCTGGAACACCTGTCGGCACCTTCCTTTTCTCTTCTTTCGCTCGGCTCTTACAACCTCGTTTCGCTTCAGCCCCCTCTTTTGCATGTTACTCTTCGTTTTGTCATTGGGACGACTCTTTTATCTTTTTTCTCCTTCTTTCTCGCTCGTTCGCTCGCTTTCTCCATACCACTTCAGCGGGCATGATGTGCTCGAAAATCGCTATCACCGCAGCCTGAGTGTTCGACTTCCGGAGATATTACCAGGGAAAATCTTCCCGTCGTTGGAGACGGTTTTTTTTTCACAGTAATGCCGTTATTGCTTCTCTTCTTAGCGGCGACACCGCGCTTCGTGAAATATTAACGGGGTAAATGGACTTTGCTGGAGAAACTCGCTGAAATTTCACGGTTTAGGTAATTGGACGTTAGAGTGTACGAATATGTTTCATTGACGTCTGATATTTTTAATGTCACTGGATATTTTCGTGATCGATCGTGGTGAAAATTGGAGGACAAAGTTTTTGAAACTCGTTCGAGAGATTATTTTATAAAATCGCAGCGTTCCTCTTCAGTTGAGGAGAATCGGGGACACTAGCCATTCACACCAACTAAAATGAACTAAACTGAGAATTGGGAATCTCGTTGCTGTCCAGAAAATATTTCCCGGAAAAGAACTAGATTTCTTCTTCAAGTTTTCATTTACTTCTTGACAATTAAACACGCTACGACAGTTTATAACACTGCAAATTATCCATCTCTCGGGTTATTTTTTTTCCAAATTTATGCAATTCAAATTTCATTTACTTCTTGACGATTAAACATGTATTATGTAGAATAGTTTATAACACTGAAAATTATTCAATTCTCGGGTCATTTTTTATTTTTTAAATTTTCGTAATGCAGAATTACATTACGTTCCAATATCTCCCAGAAGAGAACCAGATTTCTATTCAAGTTTCGCTTGTTTCTTGATAATTAAACATGTATTATGTAGAATAGTTTATAACGCTGCAAATTATCCAACTCTCCAGTCATTTTCTTCTAAATTCACGCAATGCAGAATATTCCAAGTTATTGTAAATATCGTTGACAATTTAAATTGCACATTAAAGAGAGCTCTACGCCTTCCGTATATCGCATTTGTACAATTCAAAAGCTGTGGAAATCAGAAACTTCCACATAAAAGTCCCCCCTGTTCGATAGATATTGCCTATCGATAAAGTCGCAGGCGTGCTTCGCGATATGGGACGGAGGCCCAGGGATGGCTATAATCATCGTTCGTTTGACGTTTCTGGGATAGCGAGTAACACGGAGCGCGATAAATAACGGCCGGATCCACCTAGAGATCACGATACTCGCTCTCGAAAACGTCACCGACACGTGAACGCCGCGACCCCATCGAAATCCAGGGACGGAAAGCTCTTGGACCGAATGCGTCGCACGCCCACCTTTATTTATGACAGATTTACAAAATTGGAAAAACTCTTTGCCCCGCGGTCTCCGTCCCCTGTTTCCTGCGGACCGGTCGATTCCTCCTCCCCCGGCGAAATTCAAATTTATGTTCCGTCCGATCTCCCGGGGGACGTTTTTATTGCGTCCCACTGTCGAATCCTAGCAAATTAAGACGCAACGTGGAAATCTGTGTCGCGCAGGACAGGACGCGAGCAAATTGCACCCGGTGAAATATCGATCTTGTTCCGAGTGTTGCAAGATCGCGCGATTTTACTTGGTAGACGTTGAAGTGGGAGTCTCGTCGAAGCAATTGTCTCGGTATGTAATTTCGGAGATTTCAAAGGTGAGGATGACTGAGTAGATCGATAGACTGATAAATTTAACATCATCTTTTCTAACATATTTTTTAACACTCGCCGACGATAATTCTTGACTCTATTTTGATTTGTAATTGCACTTTGGAGAAATTGTCATGAGAACTGAGAAAGTGAAACTCGATATATTGGTTCGAAATTTTGGCAACGTGCCAGTATTGATAGATTTTAATTACAATTTAGCATCAAAACAAACCGGCGTTTTAAAGGACTACATTTTAATGCAAAGAATTGGAGACTATTCAGACTAAAAAAATTATAATAGACACATTATATTTAGTATTTAATCGAAGTGAAGAGGAACTTGACAGAATTTACAAATAAATGATGTTGCACGCCGTTTCTTGTGCGCAGTACATACTTTTGTGCTTTGACGTTTCTTACTTGTGTCAATAATTTTTTTTAATTCACGCTTTCTCGTGTTTATATTCATTCCAGCAGAGTGATCAAATTTGTTAGCACGTTTTGTTATCTATTGTAAATCAGATTTCTCAGTTTTTAAGTCATTAGCATTTTTATCGAACAGCTTATTTATTTTACGTATTTTTACGTGATCGGTGCAAAATGTGTTACAATAGATTTGAGTATTATTATTCCATGAAATTTTATTTTTTACCATCACACAGAAATGTGAAAAATTTACTATATATATATATATATTTTATTGTTACACATAAACAGCTGAGTTGAGTGGATATGTGTATTTTAGAAAAATGTCAGACAGTATTTGAAGAAGTATTCCATCGGAATAAATTTTATTGATATGTAATGAAGTGAATGTCGAACAAATTGATGAATAATCGTCTGCGATCTGTGGCCATGAATCTTTGAGCTTGATAAAGAACAAAGACGATAGCATTCATTACTATACCATGCAGAAGAAATAAATCAACACTCTACTGTATAATAAGTGTGCTTATAATACGTCACACTGAATTTACAGAGTTCTAAATTCCATTCTAGGTTTCAAAGAAAAAAAGAAATATACATCGAACGATTCTATCTAAAAAAAAGTGAACACGAAATATTCTTTCACGCAGGTGATTGGATACTTTCGCCACCAACTCTGTAATACGTATAATTCTCGAATAACCATAAAGCTCGTTCGTATAAACCGCGCCAAGTGTATATCGATTTCCATTCTGATCCGCGAATTCAAGAAGTCCGAGAGGGAGGTGGGTGGTAGAGGAGCAATTTAAAAATTGCAAAATTCACAAAAAGATTCCCGGGGAAACGTTTTTCCATTACTCTGATGTTCGCCGCGGCCAGCGGATCGTTTTCGAGCTCGATCAAAGATACCCAGGTCCGCGTAACAGTAGGCGCGAAATGTAAAACGAAAAGGCTGGCGCGCAGAGTCGATGGAATAGTGAGGATTATCGAGAGCCGGACAGGACTTCTTTCTCTCTCTCTCTCTCTTTCCTCTTTCTCTCTCCACTTTTTTTCGGACGCGACAACGACGGACCACAACCATCGAGGCGCAGCTACCATTGCCATAGAGCGGGGTCCATTGTAAGGGCTTTCCATTTCCTATTTCTCTATCTGGATTTCTCGCGGTACAACTCGAGAGATTAGCGGCCTCGTCCACGACGTCGAAGTCGACGTCGGCTTACGAGGACGAAAAGAACGAGGAAAACCAGCACGTTTCTCTGCCTTTACCCTCGGGAAATTACCAGAAACCCCGCGCTACCCGGCGAGTCAACCAATCCTCGACGGGTCCCTTGCACGTTCGTCTCTCCACCCCCCCTCCTCCCCTTTTCTCTTCCTGTGTGTGTTCTCTTCCTCCGACCGGCTGTCCTCTCTTAGTCTCTACTTTTCTATTCGTCCTGCTGTCTTCCTCCTTTTTCTTTCTCGTAACCGAGAACAATCGAAACTGAAATCCCGCTCAAACCTCGCGGAAGTGATTCGCGACCGTCTGATCGAAAAGTTGGAGAAAAGTTGGAGAAAGGTTAGAGGAAGGACCTTGCGAGTATTGTAACGTACACGTTTCACAGCACGTGTTGTTAATTTGGTACTAGGTTTTTATTTCACGAGACAAAGCTAGTCGGTTTTTGAGGTTTTATAGTTTACGATCGCTTTCCTCTTAGATCTACAAGTTACAACGTCTTTCAACTGTTTTTTTTTTTCTTTTCTTTTAGACGTTCTTCTTAACGCGGTTCATATACGCATATACACACGTACGCATACGAGGCAAGTAGGTTAATACTAGGAAAATAGATGTCGCGCATCCATCTACACGTGTACATATACATGATTTACAGTTATTTCTAACTAAGTACGTGTTATATCGCGAGACGAAGCACTGGGCTGGACAAGCGTAATTATTTATTTGAGACAACGATTTTTAATTCGAATAATGTCTGTGCGTTCCTGGCAGTTGTAAAGTGCTTTGATTCAACAGTGTGTGTCTTCCGAAAACAAGTAGAATTTTTCTTCTCAATTGATGACCGAAAGAAGTCGTCATGATGTAGTAAAAAATATCAATAGATGGAAAAATACATCTTTGCGTAGAGTAATAAAAATTTTCATCAAGATACGAATAACGAATGACTTCTGGAAACCGATTTTTCATCCTACGTACATTGCTGCTGCTTTCTTTGTCAATCAATTTCTTCGAGAGACACGAATTTTATATCTAAACGTCAAAAGCATTCGTAGCTGTCTATTATATTCCAGAAAATCATCTCTCTCGGAACTGCTGCAGTGTACATTAGCCGCGTAGCAACACGAAAAATTATCATTATCGTCGCGTACACAAATAACAGAAAACAAAACAATCGTCCCTCGCGGAGAGATAAAATTCCCAAGAATCGACGAGCTTCTTGCCGAGGAGGGCGCGATGCAAAATCGGAGCACACTTTGCTCCGCCCTTTAACTCGCGCCATTCTTCCGCGCCGGGACAAAGAGCCTTGTACTGGAGCTCGTACGAACGAGCGATAGAGGCAACCGAAATTCCCGGGTTCCCCGATGTGCTTCATTCCGCGCGGCTAATTTAACTCTCGCGACCTTCCGGCCGATTTGCCTCGAATGGAAATCGAGCTGCTGCTCGCAACAATTCGCCCGAACGGAACAACCGCCGAGGAAGAGCAGCTTCGGCCAGTCGAACGTAGGCGGACGTACCAAAATTGCCTGTCGCGACTACGTTTTACCCAGCAATTCTCGCCAGCCAGCCTTTCTCGAAAGAAACACGGGCGCGAAACCGATAACCGTTGATCGAAATGGAAACTTGGGATTCAACGGGGTTTCAATTGAACGCGCGCCGCTGCCACGGCTCGAGTTTTGCCTCCGGAAAGCTGCTGGCTGCTTACGAGATAGCGTTCGGAATCGCACGAGCGTTATCGAATGATGGAGAGAGAGAGAGAGAACAGGCAAACGATCTCTCGTTGGCTCTCGTGAGACGTGAAGAATTTTCGAGAACGCTCTGTTTCTGCTACGAAGGATGCCCGAGTTATTTAATATTTAGTCGTTTCCGAATCGTTTTAGTAATATCGAATGTTTTCCTTCTTCTCAATCGTTGTCAAGTATCTGGAAAATATTCTGTGGACTTCTTTTGTTTGTAGGAAATTCAGAAATGTTCGACGAATTGAATCTTTTTGTTAAATATTGCCAGAATAAAGATAGCGTTGATAATTGTAACATTTGCGCGATAACGCGATATTTCTGCAGATTCTGTTCGTTTTCTCTTCTTACTATACTGCGACTTAATTGCTCGTTTGCTTTGGCTCGTCACATTAATACCACGAGTGAAATTTATCAAGTGTGTTAATTGAATTTCATCGAAGTCACAGTCGAATGAATATCGAGTGTTAAAGTCTGCGCGACTTCGACTATCTACCACGTGGACAGGAACTTCGATATCGCAAGAAAATCTCCAACAAACTCACGTACAATCTCTATCGATTTATCAAGCTCGTTTGTTCGAAAATGTCTACCAGTATGCGCGCATAATATATCAATTTGTCCTTATCGTGTGCTCTATTCATTACCGTTTCCGTATCTAATTTCGTTGTCTTAATTGTCTGTTCACTTAATCATTTCATTTCTCCACTTTGTATCTGTGCCATTATATCGAACAATGAATGAACTTGTCACTCGTCGAAACGAACAGATAATTCAAATGAGAAAATGCAATTTCTTCGAAACTTCGCTGCTGTAAATTTCTGAAATTAAATTCCACAGCTCGAAGCAAAGAAACCAAAAATTAAGAGTATTTTTACGACGTACTAACTGTTTAATAACTAGTTTAATAATATCTGAATATATAAAGAAACATAAAACAAAGGAAATACTTTTCTTACCAAGTAACTCTATTACGATATGACGATATGTCTCTTGTTTGGCGAAGAATTCAGGAGTTGGAGTCAAGAACGAGAGAAGGTGTACAAGTTGCAATGAGTTGAATTTTTTCGTTAAAGAAAGAGCTGCATGTTTTTTTACTGCAGACTTTATTTCATTAAAAAAACACGTGGTGAAAAGAAGGTAGTATCAAGTTAGCAAAAGTATGTTGTTTTTAAAAGTAATATCATTGCGTGTTAAATTTTCAAAAAATAATGTCTGACTTTTAATTGCATTTCAAATCAAAGAGAGACATTTTGCTGTATCTCTGAGTAGAAAAAAGACGCTGTTCCACAAAAAAATTATCCGACGTGCATAGTGAAAAAGCTTTAGAACTGTATCAGAATTGGTTTGCTAAATTTCACTACTGATGAGGATCAAATCATTCATGGAACGGTTTTTTTTTTTATGAAAAAGATGAGAACGTTTTTTGACCGTGGAACTGTGAAGTTAAGCCTGGATAAGATAATCGAACAAAATGGATAATAAACAATAAAGCTTTCGTTTCTCATTAAAACAATAATAAATAATAAATGAAAATAATATAATAAAGCGATCGTTTCCCGTTAAATAACAATAAATAACAAGTGGATGACAAAATAATAAACAACAACAAAGCTTTCGTTTCTCACGAAAATTTGCGTACGAAAGAAAGGAACGCAGTTACTTTCCGGCCGCGACTTCCGTTCTCCTCGATTCTTCCCGACCCAACCTAAACGTTGCTAACGAAATTACCCGGAGCCAGACATGCTGAATCAAGCGTCGCATTCATCTCGGCGAATTGTATCGGACAGGTGTGCACGATGTAACGCGTGTTACTCGCGACACAAAAGACGACGCGCTGTGATGGGTGTCGTCGAGGGTAAGAGAGAGAACTGACACACGGCGCGCACACTGAGAAACGCCGGCGTAGAGAAACGTCTCCATATTCTAGGTGGAGAAGCGTAATACGACGAAAAAGGCGTTCTTCACTGGTTGCCGGAAGGAAACGCGGATCCTCCAAAGGGGAAAGCTACCTAATCCACGCCATTTGCAGACGGCTCTTTGGCCACCTTTTCTCCCCGCGTGCGCGACTCTGTCTTTCCCTCGCTGCGAGAGACACGCCGCTACTTCGAAACGCCAACCGTGCCACCCCTCTCTCTCTCTCTCTCTCTCTCTCTCTCAGTCTGTCTGTCTGCGTTTCGTACTATTCTTCTAGAATCAACCCTCTCGTGCCGTCGCATCGGCGCAGTTATCGCGCGGTCGTTCTTTCTGCGAAATAAGTACGTGTCGCGCGGGAAACAGGAAGCAATCTCGGTGGGCTTAAGCGGCCAGACAACGTCCGCAATTTCGTTGGAGCGCTCGTTGGTGGAGGAGGGACAAACCTCTTCCTACCGACGATCCTTGGGAATCCGTTCCAAAATCGCGCGAAAGATTACCCGCGACGCGCCGGCTTATCTCGATCGCGCGATTGCCGGTTATCTGCGTTAGGGTAAACGTCACCGCTAATTTAATCCTTTCGGGAGCGTGATTTGTTTCATCCGACGATAGGGTTCGAGGATCGGCAATTGTTACGTGATCGTCGAGTGTTTTGGGCTTATGTCAGTAGTTCGGTCGTCGAGAGTTTCTGGAAAATTTAAACGTGATGTGTAGACATCTTCTTATTAATGTTTAAAGTCGGTTTGTTGTACCAAATTGTAAACGTTAGAAGACGAATATTGTTTGTCACTTCACAACACGATCTATTTTTTCTTTTTCGAAAATTGTTCTTTCTATCGAGAGAAATAGTTTCAAGATCAATCTGATACTGTCAATAATATCTTTTCATTTGATTAACCCTTTAAATTGTATTTGAATAATACGTTGAATATGTAATACGATTCACATGTAAAATGTGAATTTGAATTTTCAATTTTAGTGTTCAAACGAAAGATTAATAACTAGAAATTATGTATAATGCTTTACATCTTACGCGATAACGAGTAACGTTTGCTGAAAACTAAAAATAGAATCGTAGAGGACAAATATATATTACCTTACTGTCCCTTTTTCGTAATTTTCATAAAATTGCTCTTTGCAAATATTAACAACTCTTTTGTGTCTATCGAATACAACGATATTGCGAATTTTCGATGTTGCGATATAACATTTTGATGCTTGTTTTAAAAGCCATTTTGCATAATAAACGAAAGTTTTATTGTAATTTGTTAACGGGGAAACGGCGTCGATCTCGCGGTATATACGACGATAATATCAGATACGGAAAGTTGGAACGATATTGTAGGAAAAGTTATTTTAGTAGCTTCGTTAACCCTCAACTACTATCATTGTCGTCTATTGTCGTTGGTTATATCCAGATAAGCAGAGAACAGTTTGGATTATATCCGAGGATATGAAATATTTATATTCCACGTTTTATGCGGCGGACGTCACTAATAATCTCCATTATGCATAAACATAAAGTACAAACTGAAATCAAGTTTCGTGTCGTTTGTTCAGTTGCAAGAGAGAAAATGTAACTAGCTTATGTATTTAATAATATATATATATAATATTAATATTTTAAATATATAGGACAATATATTTCGAATAATTATTAAACACGCGTGATGATTAATCGAATAAAAAACATAAATTTATATATAATTTTATAATATATGTGTCAACATATTTAAAATACATACATACATATATATATATATATATATATATATATATATAATAATTATTAAATAAACACGTACGATATCTTTTAGTTTATAAAACACTCAGTAAAACAGGATAATGCAGTACAGAATTAACGTTGTTCAACGAGACGTCTCGGAAGACAATTTAAATTGGAATCGGAGCAAAGAGTAATCCGGGATACAATCTTTATGCAAATAAAGCTGAGAACGCTGATTAAACAGATCGCCAATGAGCCGAAACCGAATTACTTTGAAAAGATTGGTTGGCATGGCCAATGAAACCGGCAATTAAACGGAATATGTTAATGACGAACGGAACAGGGAAACGTAATGACTTGAAAATGCAATCGGAAAAACAGGTCACGATTCGTGCGGTTAACCTAGTTTCGTTTGTGTGGAAAATGAGATTCCTGATAGGGTCGAGGCTTTCCTTGCAGGAAAGAGCAGCGCGAGGTTTACAAATTATTACGGGGTGGATTACGCGATGCGATGACATCTCTAACGATTCAATTACTATTCTCTCTGCAGAATTTCTCGCAGGCTTGCATATTTTCGGACTTCTCTCAATATCATTGCTTGTTTTTTTTTCTCCATTTTTGTTGTTCAGTGTTCTTTGCAGACTGACACTTACAATTGAAAATTGTGTAAAATGAACCACGATGTACGATTTTTATTACGTATTAAATTTAATTCGAACGAATTAATTTCTGAAAAATGGAACGATAGGATGTTACTTTGTTTTTTACTCATCGTCGTTTGATTTTGTTCTTGAGTTCTTGAATTTGTAACTCCAAACTTTCTATTGACAGTATAAATCTCCATGGATAAATTTCCATAATTATATATGGAAATTGTTGGATCACTCAGTGTTAGATATTTGTTATTAAAGCTGTGCAACTCGACAAAGCTCGACATTCCCGGATCCGTTCTAACTTTAGACACCAGATTATGACTCTATCGCATTTCGAATGCTGTGATAGGTGGTAATTAACCTGTTTCACTGACCTAACCACCGACAGCTTATGTTTCTGGTTGTTGTTCGGTGATTTACGGAATAACCCGAATCCAGTCCAGTTCTCTAATACCAACAATTATAGAGTATAGTTATATCACCGAGAAGATTGCCGTGTTTTCGCGATGAAGCCAATGGTGAAACATTGGGAACACGAAACGCGTTTCTGCCACTTTGCTCGATTCATTTGCAGCCAACTTCGACTCTAGATCTGCCGTAAGGGTAATTAATCAAACTTTTCAATATCGAGGACTATTCTGCTCACAATCGTCCAATCACATGGCGACGAAATTGCCATTAATTGGAAACTTGAGATACCACAAGTATTGAAATTTGATAAATATTAGTAAAACGGAGAACACTTTTCTTTTCTAGTAAAATTTTGACTACAGATATATAGATATATATAGAAAGAAAATAATTAATTGAATTAGAGTATAAATCGAGAAAAATAAGAAAGAAATGCAGTGAGATTAATTTAACCTCTTGCGCTGGAATGACGTGTCACGCACATCGAGAATTTTTTGTCCCAAAATTGCCATATTTGCTCAATTTTAAGTATATTTTTTTTATTATTATTTTATTATTATTACTTTATATATTTTATTATTATCATTTTATATATTTTATTATTATTATTATTTTATATATTTTATATTATTATTTTAAGTATAACCGAGGCAAAACAAATAATAGATTTATTACTTCTCAATAATTTCTATCCAGTGATATCGTACCGACATGCGTTCAAAAGAAAAAGAAAGCGACGAATTATTGTATACGGTTCGGTCACTCGTTATGGTCCGCAATCAGTTGTCAGCGCAAGTGGTTCAAAACGTTGAAGAGCCACGCAAACCAAGTGCATTCCTCGACCTTGAGACTGGAATTATTACCAACAAATTAAAAAACAGAAGATATCTAACAAATGTTACACTATCGATTTTTCAGTCTTAAACATCGAAGAACCAATGAGTCCAAGTTTCAACGAACTTTCAAACCGCGCGCGCGCGCGCTACGTTCGCACGAGGCGGATGACCCGGTGTTACTAATCGAATGAAAGAAGATGGTCGTTTAAACAACAGTTGACATGATAGCTCGTTACTTTACCGCAGTGTCGTCTATAGGTGGCCGCGGTGATACCGCGTGAAAGAGCATGAGGAGGAGCAGGAGGAGGAGGTAACTAGGTTGCCGCAGAGTGACGTCACAATTGCTCTAACCCACTTTTGGCGCGGGGTCATAGCTCGCTTGTTCCTGCCTGTCCGCAAACATTGCTCGAAAATTACGAGCCTGACGATCGAGACGATCCGCCCGGCACTCATTTTTCCAACCCCGCAAATTAAAAGGCAACGCGCACCACGCAAATTTACCTTCCCTCAATCTCTCCCGTCTAATCTCTCGACAAACGTTCCTACCGTCTTTCCACCGTTCAAGGGAACGATTCAATTCAAGACCTGCGATACTGATTGTTGTTTAAGATCCTATTAACGAGTCCCGCCGGTTCAGCTTCAAGAACGACATCTTTCTCTTTTTACGAAAGATGGATGGATTCGTCAGATTTCTGAGATGTCGAGACTTAATGCTTGGATATACAAGGCGAATGGAAGAAAGTAACTTCTTAGGGTAGATGATATGTTTACTCGTCGAAATACGAACGAAAGTAAATATAGCTGATAAACGGTGGGTCGAGCATAGTTTAATAGTTTAATAGTTAGAATTAATAGTTTCAAAGTTATAAACGATTTTTTGTTTATAAGCGGTTGAAATGCTCGGTGAAAAAGTTTGAACACATCCGGGAATCTTTGAAAGAGTACGTAATTTCTCAATACGAAGGCGTGCATAGAAATGGAAGGGGGACACGTAGTAAACCTCCTGCAGTGGCATATATTGTTTTCTTCAAAGATAAGAGAGTATTTTCGAAAGATAAAACTCTGTTTTCCCAGAGCTTATTTTTATGTACTACATAATCTTTGATTAACGAAGAATATTCTATTCCTGAACAGAGTCAGTCTCTGGCCATCCACAATAGTCAGACAATGTAGTAAATTGTTGGTGAATAGATACATGTACAAATATGGATAATTGGATGCATTCGATATACACACTCAAAAACTCATTCTTCATCAAATTATAAAAGTCTAACATTTTTCTTGAATCTCCATTTGAAAGCAGTATTTGTTCAACGCATAGTGCACTAACATGCAACATATGGACTATGAACAGTTAAAAATATTACGAATTTAATATAGTAATACTGTATAAAAGCACACTACGATTGTAATTAGCTAAAATAACTCCAGAAATGGGCAAATTCTGGGAAAGGGCCCAGAACTCTCTCCAGTGCCCGACGATTGCAGATGTCTCAAGTGGTGTACCATAAACAGTAGAGAAAGTTAGGCCTGGGACTTGGGATTGTTTATGGCTAGCCCTCCAGGCCTAGCGCTTGAGACATTAAGAGTATGGATGCGTTTGTGTGTATGTGTGTAATGACGAATTTTGTGCAGACGAGGAAGAAAGCAGTGTCAGCAGAGACGTCAGAGAGAAGACAGTGAGTTGAAAGTTGCGAGAGAGAGAAAGAGAAGAGAGTGAGTTGCGAGTCCAGCGAGTTTAGCAATTAAGAAAATAGTGTAAGACGTCACTTTGTAATCATTATTAAACGAATTTTCTTTACTTTAAACTTTAAATAAACAACCATATTTTATCAAAATTTTTACAAATTGGGGTCTCAAGTCGGGATTCCTACATATGTAAAACGTTTACTCTACTGTAATGCGATTTAAATGCTGACAACCATAAACTGCGCTTCGAATAAAATAAAGAGATCTAACAAACTGGGGAAAGAAGGCGAAACGTTTGAAACTCGATTCGGAGAGAAAAAACACTGTTGTTCACGATGGTTTCGGCGGAAGACGCAGAAGAAACTACGCCATTCGCCGAACCGACACAGCAAAACACAGTGAAACAACCACATGACACGAGCGACGGGATTATTTGATCGCGTGCCAACCGTGTATCGCAACGCAGTCTTGCTCGAAATTTTCCGTACTTGCTAACTCGGCTTCATAGATCGTTGTCACGGGATTAAAGCTCGACGACTAAAGCACGGCCCGTTAAACGCGTTCCAAAAGATTCATGAAGTTAAGGAATCAAGAGAACGGGAATTGGATTAGGGTTTGATTGGTCGCGGGAATCGCAATTTCGCACGCGATTTACTGACCCACATTCACGATACAATGCGTTTCGTCGGAACGTATTCTTCGTTGAAAGGGCTAGAAACGACGCGATAATAATCGTAATACTGACTATTTATTTTATCACGAATATTATGGGAGCAAATTTTGATATTTCATGGAATATAACAGAACGGACAAAAACTTTCTTTCTTTCGATCAATTTCGTACAATTCTAGTGTTTTCGGATCTTAGGTTTTAATTTCAGTTTTAGCAAATTTTATTTACACTTAATTTTGTAATTATTCTGATTCTGATCAGTTGTAATTTTCAATGCGTTTAAAATTAAGCGACTTGATTGTTGACCAGTTGACGATTAAACTAATAGTTAACAGTGATAATAATAGTAAGGAGAAAGTTAGATTCTGTCCTTCTTTTTTATATTCTCATAAATATTTCAGAACCTGTCACACAAGAAAAAGAAAATTTCAATCAGAAAACAGACGAAAGAATGAAAAATTGTACTCGAACGAATAACGAATTTTATTTCATTCGTTCAAGTCTGCTCTACGAATACGTCGATCGAAAAACAGAAAGATTAAATTATGAGAATAGGATCGATGAGTATCCTCGTTGTAAATGTACTTTTTTCGAAATGCTCTGTCGTCAATTTATCAGATTACGCCGTACTGTACATTTCGAAATTATTTTTCATCTACTTAAACACAGTTTCGTGTATTGAAACTACTCTCTGCCCCTACCTTTTCAATCTTTCGAACGAAAACTACAAAGTGATAAAAATGGCTTGAAAAATTGATACGATTTTAATTAAATTAATCAATCTTTTATTTGCCATTCGTTCGTATATCGTTTAATCATCAAAGGGTCGTGTTTCTCGCTCTTTTCATGTTATAATGTATACAATACACAACATTTGTCCATATTAATTAAGAATTGCAATTAACAAACATACATATACATATATAGTCAGCAAATACGAGCAAGTCGTGTAATAAACAAATTTACTTACGAAAATTGGTCGCAGACAACGCATATCAAATTAACATATTTCGATTGTCTCGATTGCAATATCCCGTCCGCAGGGTCGTCAAACCACCGGATTGTTTTGATAAATAAATTCACAAGGCAAGCAACAGCGTCGATGATTAGAATGTATAGTATCGAGTTATCAACGTACGTGAATTACACGCGGTACAAGGAAAACAATCGTTAAAACAGAAATCGGCTTAAATTAGCTCGGAGCTGTAAGCCCGATATTGGAGGAGCCTAGTACCAGCAGCGGAACGGTGCAATGCAACTGCAATATTCGGGCTACGTATGCAGGCTGCAGACACCGGCTGGCCACGTTCAATCGAGATTACCGTACTGATTCAATCGCATAATGTGCATCGTGTTGCACCATTGCTGCGGTTGATCCTCAAAAGCGTTGGCTTATCAAGTCAATCGTCGAACCATCGATCCCCTCCCCGCTGATTTCTCTCGTGCGTGCACATGCGCCAGCCGTATGTTTTCACATGCATTGTTGCTGTTCGCAAATGAGGCAACAACGATCGGGGTTCGTAAGGAGCACGAAATGATTGTGCAACTTCGATCTTCATCCCTGCATCTCTCTCTCTCTCTCTCTCTCTCTCTCTCTCTCTCTCTCTGCAAAGAAGAATCTTTCCCCTGGAAAAGCTAGCTTCGCGAGTCCGTGCGAGGCTTATGAATTACGAGGTGCGTAAAAGCAGCGATGGTCTTTTTTTTTTAAATTCTGATCTACGATCGAAAGCGGGTCGTACGAGGATGAAATTCATATCACGCGTGAGAGAACGTGGCGAGGTGAATATCGAGCGAAACGGATATGGGCAAGAAGTGATTGGCACTGTGAAAGTGCCTCTATTACCAGATCAATGCATTTGGAAGAAGCTTTAAGACTTTACGGCGGAGAAACAACGTGTGCAAGAATAGAAAACACAGGGTTTGAATAGAATTTGAGAGAAAGGTTCATCCCCGGTTTCTTTGATGTCTGTCGTGCAGCAGACAGAAAAGCGAGCGTGCAACATTGATAAAACTCAAATATTTCTATGGACACTGTAAAATTTCTTTTGCGACGAACTCCGCCGCAATGAGCTTGAAGATTGAAATCTCCCGTTTTCTACGATGACTCCGTGAAACTTTTTTTTTTTTATTCACTTTCGTGCGAAAAGTAGCATCGTTTCGTTTCATTTTTCACGTACATATGTACAACGAAGGGAGAACACACCACGACAGACTGAAACGGAGAGAAACCGCAAGGCAAAGACGGCGAGAGATTTGTCGGTGAGGATCAACCGAAAATTTCCAAAGTCGAGGCGATGCTAAATGCCGTTATTAAGTCGTTGCTTTGCGTTTCACCCCCTTAGTCGCGGGTAGATCTCTCTCAACCCCTATATCCTCGGTAGCAATACAGCTTTCCTTTCATGGTAATCTCTCTGCATGGCGTTTCACCCCTTTCAACATGGCCTCCTTTCGAACGTCAGTAAACTACAGATAAAGCGCAGCCAATTCCACTCCCCCACTCCATCCGCTTCGCCCTTGCTATTTCGCCATCTTCCCAACGCTCAATCTCGGCTTTACAGGCCCAAGTTAAGATTCCGAAGCCATAGCTGTCTACGGTCTAATCCAGCCGAGGATCTACCAAGATTCACCTCTCACCTGCTCGAATGTAATCTCTAGCCCAACTAAATATTCAATGCGCGCCAATGTACGTATGAAAGATACAAGAAAGTGGTCTTGCGTCTGTGATCGATCGCAGGACTAGACTTTGCGATCATCATTCGTAATTCCTTTTCGATCGAGTTCGTTTCGCTGTGGCCTGTTTTCGAAGTCGTTGCTTACTGAAGAAGATATTTCTGTCGATGGTTTCCTTGCTTTCTCGCCTAGAACTTGGAATTTTGTGAAATATAGAGAATCTTCAGGAACTCAAAGAGTAGGAAAATTTAAATATCTTTCCCTTCGGTATTTTCTTTCATCCAGATTCGCGCGAGTATTGAAGATTTGAAAGGTTATTTATAACTAAACGTTTCATAGACGTAATGTTGAAGTCAGCGAAAAGGTTGTAAACGAAACTGTTTTTTACAATTAGATTGCAATAGATTAAAACTGTTGCCCAGTTACTTTGCGATAATATCTGTCGAGCAATATAGCATAAATTGAATTTCACGCTAGAACGGTCAAAGGCAATGGTCTCGTAAGACACGTCAGGCGAATAGTTTCTTAATTTGTCACGCATTTTGCAACGTGCAAATACAATAGTTTCAATTGAACATTCTTTTCAATTGAAATACTCGGGAAAGGGGAAACGTAGCAATTGATTAAGTTAAAATTTAAAATTGTAATATCTTTCCTCGAAGATGTCCCAATTGTTTTCTTGCCAGAAGTAGAAACTGTTCACGCAATGCCCGTTGCAAATATCTCGCTATATTTTCATCGCAATTGTTCCTCTTTGTTACGATTATGTCTTTGCGTAATGCTTGCGCTTATTAAACGTTACGATTATTGTTACGAGTTAATAGTCGGGACAAAATTAAGAACAGCGTAGCAAGGTGGAATTGAAACTGAATTACCGAACAACTAACAACAACACAGTGTATTGTTAATGCTTGGTATAGTGAGTTTATTTAAAGAAATTTTATTTTGACGCACTAGGATCACCGACGAACAAAGTATAAAATTCGTATTGGGAAGAAAATGGAAGAAACTCTGAGAAGAAAAATTCTGAAAAGAAATCGCCGAGAGTTGCGAATCTAAAAAGCTTTTGCGAAAAGTTACTGATGTTAATTCGAAGACGGAGAATCATTGAACCGTTCCGTTAATTAATGCGATTTTCCCAGCAAAACCCGCGAAAATTCAAAAACCCTCGTTCAGAAATTCAAACAAAGGCCTTTGAAATCAATCTGAGCAGCCTTGCTGACAGAAAAAAAAAAGAGAAAGAAAAAACGAGTAAAACATGAGCTTGGCAACGAGCTTCATTAGCTAACTAAGCAACAGGCTTATGAAGAAGTCTAGCCGGACCGCAGATTGCTAAAATGTATTAGACCAATTACCTTCGAAACGGACTAACGAGTCGGTAAAGTGAATGGACCGCGTTGCTCGGCCAACAACATTTGTCAACATAATTTTCTCACCGACTAACCAAGTTGGGGTTAGTTCACAACGTGCCGCGTTTCGACTGGCCTTAAACGAACTGGAACGAGCTACTTCCCAAAACTTAGTTGCGGCGGCCAATAAACCCTATGCGATTAGACGATGAGAATAATATGAAACCGGCAGACGAGGCCACCAACTTAATTACTCGAAAATGTAATCGGAAAACAGGTCGCCACGGCTCGTAACAGTTCTCTCTCTCTCTCTCTCTCTCTCTCTCTCTCTCTCTCTTTCTCTTCGCTTCGTTTACCGAGTTACATTTATGGACAAAATGAAATTCCCCGCTTATATCGTTGGATCTCGAACCTAGGGATCAGAAGTGGGGAGGCTGGCTGATTATTTCGGAGCACGGATGTGCAACACTAGATTACAAGTATACTTACTGAGACTTAATTACCGCGGCATTTTCCTCGGATCTTTAGGAAAATTACTTTCAACGCGCTGCCGCGAGGGGTTCTCTCACCGTAATTCGTGCAAAATTCTAGGAAAGCTCAAACGTCTCGTAGATCCACCGTGGCTTCGAAGATTGAAGTTTTTTCTTCGAAACTTCACTGTACGATTCTCTTTTCTTTCTTTCTTCGTTATTTCACTGAACTTTGATTACAACGTGCACACACACACACACACACACACACACACACACACACACTTATATTTATATTATTAATATATATAAATATATATTAATTTATTAATATATATATTTAATACATATAAAAGTCAGAATAATGAATATATATATTATTATTATTATTATTATTATATTCATCACTTTGATGTACATTACAATCGTTGAATTTTCAACTTTAAACGACGAAACATTAGTATTATTTCAAGTATAATATATACATATATACATATAAAAATATTATATTTATAATAACTAAATGTATTTAAAATATATTTAAAATAACTAAATATATATACTTAATATATATAGATATATATTTAAATAAATATTTAAACTATATTTGAAAGACCGTGTAAATATAATAATTTATATGGCAGTTACAAATTTTGAAAATCTGCGTTCAAAAACCAAAAGAAAATCTTTGGAAACAGAGAGTGAGAGAAAGAGAGAGTTTCTCCGATATCTCGTATCTTACATCTTAATGAACTCTCAGCTCACCTTGAAAATTTTGCTACGACCGCTGTTTCATCGTGGCAAACTCAGCGTTGAGATCCGTGGAGCGAAGATTGTTTTTTTCTTTTTTTTTTCGAGGCCGCTCCTCGAAGAAACACCGATCGATGGAATCGGAAAAGATGGAATCGAGGCACCGGAAATAACAACGACGAAGAGGGAGGCAGGTTCCATAATTGAGGACCGTGCGATAGATCGCGTCGGAATTGGACAATGGAGAGAGAGTTGCTGGTGCCGTTAGTCCTGTCTCTTCGAGAGGCCAGTCCGAAGTTAATAGCTTTGCTGCAGTAGCAACGTGGCCAGGGAACGTTTGCAACTGGTGCTGTTTCCCCTCCCTCTCCCCCTCTCTCTCTCTCTCTCTTGCCATCTCTCTTCTGGCTCCCGTACTATCTGGCATAATCCTGTACAATTTCGTAGGGGATATCTGGCATTAAGGCCGATTCGAGGGACTACATTATGGCATAATGGCAGTCCGTACGCGTTGCCACGTGCACGATGCTCCACGCTGGCAAATTGACAGGGCCGTGTGTACTTTGTTACCGGTCGCCTTTTCCACTTGTCGCGTTGGCTGTTTTCTATCCGCGTTCGCAATACGTTAATACGTTTCTAAATTATCGGCTGTAATCCCGTTGTTTGCGCCAACGTCGTCTATCAACGTTGTAACAAGCGCGCTATCGCGCGCATTATTATATCAGCATTGATATAATCCCGTTGTTCCGATTAATTTTCCAACATAATGTGCAGGATAGGACTGGTTTGATCGTTTGGTAACAAAAGCACGTACATCGTTAGACTAATATTACGCGATATTCATTAGACTAATATTATGCAAAAATGTAGCAGTAGCGATATGTAAAATCGCTTTGAAGAGCGATTTCGTTCAGAAAGCGCGAAGAGAGGTAAGAGGGTGCTTCGAACTTTCGACTTTTCGATTAGGATGCAAGCAATTCACGGAACATGTATAATACACAACGTTATGCAATATAAAATGGGTACATTAATTACGGATGTCTGTGCAAATCCAATTCGAGTAGAGGGTCGCATCACACATTAAATATTATAATGAATGCTACAATATTTATACGAACGAACGTATAGTATATTTAATATCACAATATGCATCGTTTATTCTTCAACATCGCGCACATCGCTGTACCCCCTCGGGTTACAAAAGTTTCTCTTCTTAACGCGCAAAAATCTGCACAAGATCCTCGACACGAATCTACCTTTGTCGAATGAAAACTCGACAGTTAGGTGATGTAAATATCCGCAGGAGAGTTCAATATGTCCGTCGGAGGTGAACAAAGAGTGAAAGTAATTATCGCGTGACCGATGGAAACCGGTGTAGCAGGTACAAAGGAAACAGGTGGAGGACAGTGACAGTGGACGTATATAATCGAGGATTCGGCAATAGATTGCGACAGGGGTAAACTATGGACATGGCGGGGAAACTTGTCCACTTGGTTAATAGCTTCGCAGCGTCGACGCACGCGTTGTACAATCCCGGCCTGTGGATAATTACATTCGCCGCTCGGACCTTTCCTTCGTGTGTTTCCCAGTATTCTTCTCACGTATTGTTTTTAATCAACAGCGTTACGTGATAATAAAACGACAAAACGACGCACGGAAATGAACGCGAACCGTGGCTGGTCCCTTAATTTTCGTAATCTCTTCTCTTCCGCCTCTAAGTGTGATTTAAATATAATTCAGTCGTTCGCTCTCTCGTGGATTCTGTTTTTTCTTTTTTTTTAAATATCTCACTGTCTCGATCGTTTCGTTGGGCTACGATCATCTTTCATGGGATCTGATAGATTTCTTCGTTACTAGATTTAATAATTTTTTTTTTTTTATTTGATTTGATTTAATAATTATGAAGAAGTGAATGTATTTCGCGTCGTATTTGATTAAATCGATTGACTCATTTGTCTCGATGAAGTAAGCACATAAAAATATAACAATGTTTCTCTCTATATTCAATGAGAAGAGGGGTCTGACGCAAAAATTTATGTAAAGAAAGAAATATATTGTTGCGTTTGTATCTGGGAAAGATTGAAATACCAACGACAATGTGATATCTTGTGGCTGTGATCAACATTGTACACTCGAGTACGTAGAGAAGAAGTGACGTGAAATCATGCGAGATCAAAGGAAGAGTGTGTAATTGAAGATGATGTAGGACGGTTTGCGCGATGCACGGTTGGAGCACAATAAACGTGGACAATACAGTATGCCGGATATGGTGTAGAACAGTGACGTAGGCACAATCGAGGATCAGACGATAGATCGTGATGAAATTGAACTATGGACACGGTGTCTGACGTGTCTCTTGGAGTATCTGTCGAGGTTAATAACCACAGTAATAACGCATGCGTGGTGTTTGCAACTGTTTGACCAACATCTCCTCGATACCGGCTGAATAACAGCACATGTTATCTGACGGACATCGATTATCCGCTCCGTGTATTTTCACCTTGCGAAAGTCTCGCCATTTAGTGAAAATTTTCCTTTCCTTCGTGTCACACGTTTCTAGACAACTCAATCGTATAAATAACAAATAACCGTGCAGACATGTTACGTTAATATTTAATTATTAATAAATTTAAATATTAACAAATCGTTTGTTTTACTGATATCTGGTCGAATGAGAGAGACTTGTTTTTCATCACATCTTTCTCGCAAGAACAACAAAAACTTTCGTCGAAAGCCTCGCGTTGAGGTAAAAGTCAGTTCGCGAGATGTCGGAAACCGTTTCTGTCTTTCTCTCGCATTTAATTGTAAACGCGAGATATCTCGTCCAAAACGTCACGTGAACGACACAACGTCGCGAGATATCTCGTTCGCAGATGCAAACGGTTTAACAATGTTAAGCGTACGATATCTTTTGAAAAACAATTTTTTTTCTCTCTTTTCTATTCATGCAAAACAGCAGTCAGTTTTAAATATTGGGAAACAGGCATGCGAGAATGCTCGAAAGCGTTGCACGAATGACATTATGTCACGTGATGTCTCGTCCACGCAGACATTGTAAAATGCACTGCATTGTCGCGAATTTTCATCTACGAGCTAACGATGAATTGATAATTGTACCTGTTGGAAATCAAACTGATCAACTCCATTTTTTTTACCATTATATAACATCTTCCAAAAAACAAATTGCCATGTTTACTGCATTGGACGAGTCAATAGAGGACGAATTTAGAAAGTAGCGTTTGCAATTCTATCAATGAAATTAATTGGTGCAATTTCTGAACGAAAATCTTTGTAAAAATAATTAAACGATAAGTTAAAATAATTAGCAGTTGCTGCAGCAAGTTGAGGGAAACAATGTTCAATAAAATGCCTAGCTCTCCTTAAATTCCGCTGGGAATTTTAATACATGTTCCAATCCAACTGTTTTAATTATTACACTGCGGATATTTATGCGGATTCATATTTTTCTACAAATGTCATTTGAAAACTGAAATCTAGACAACGAATCTTCGTTCGCCTATAAAATATATTCAAATTTCCAATATCAATTTAGAAAAAAAAAAAAAAAAAGAAATAAAGATCATTTCAGTTTCATTCGCGCGTGATTTTTTAATTAAAACACGTTCCACCAAAGGGAAAGAAAATGCCTGTTTCCAGCTGGTAGAAAAGAACTTGTGAACTTCCAGTGTGTAAAGTGGACGAAAATTTAATTATATTCACAAGTTGAATTCCCTATCTTCCTTCGCTGTTCGTCGCGATAAAGGCAGGAGGCGCGCGAACCCGCATTTGCGAGAAAAAAAAGAGAAAAAAGAAAAAAAAAACAGAAAAGTATCCCCGAAGACCAACAAGTTAGAAAGGCAGCGGAGTTCTTTCATATTTTCCCGAGCATGCCCGGCTCGGGGTAATTTTTTTTATTTCGCCTCCTTTTCTATTCATCACTGTCAAGTAGGCTACAGTGATCTTATGTGGTACAGGTGGTTCGTAGTGGCGCGGGATGCACACGGGTGCGCGAGGCCGCATTCAGGCACGTTCGCTTTAAAGCTTGCAACAACTTTTTTTATTCTCAAAGTGCCAGTTATATTCTTGCCCCTTGCATTCAGCGTTTTGTCTCGTCTGTTCACCGCCGCCGAAAGTTAAGAACTTTCTAAATGAATCGAGCGAGTGCCTTTTTCGGCCTCGCGAGGAAATAATTCCCTATGTATTGTAAACACGAACGCTGTGCGCCAAGTACGACCGCGAAACGAATTTTCGAATCGTAAAATTGAATTTCCACTCTTTGGAGAAACATTTGGCGATCGTTCGAAATGTCCGTTTTACGAACATTCGTTTCATAGGATTTTCAAGAACGGAATCTTAATGAATAGTATCGGGAAATTTTTCCTTGCTTCGCGGCCAATGAATGAATGAAACAATTAGCTATCGAAACTAAAAAAACGAAAGGAAATTTTAATAAATTTCGCGTCATCTTGCGAATCGCTCCGGCAGGTTAATGAACTTTGCGAGAATTTCGCATTGTCTCGCGAATCGTCCGACGAAAACGATAAATCATCGAGTTTATTTTTTACCACGGTCAGAAACCGTGAATGGGATATAAATTGTAATTTTGACGCGATTTACTGTCGCTCTTCAAATTCACGAACGCAATTACAAAAGGGAATTTTTCAAAGGAATTATTTTGCTCGCCGGTTAGTCGCATTACCTTGAACAAATTTGATGAAGTTGGAGCTGCTCGATAGATCGCGTTAAAGAAAATGCGATAAATTCAATCACCGTCATATTTAATCGTCGATTCGCGAACGGGACGTAAATTACAACAGCGCGGAACAATTTTAAACGTCCTTTAATAACTTTAGATTAATTTTGATTCTATCTTCCCGCGGAAAATCAATTTCTAGTGGCTGATTGGATTATCTCGGGAAGCATTGGAACATGAACGAAATGACTTGAAACAATATATTAATAACTCTTTGCGCTTACAAAGATATAAAAGCGAATTTTTGTCGTGCTTTTCGTAGAACCTAAACGCGGTGTACAGTTATGAATTTATCGTTATTCGAGCCGGTTAATAGAACAATGGCGCGCGTCAGAAAATATCGCGAAAATTTTGCTCGCGGTTTTTTCCATTTTGCGTCGTGAAAAGTTTCGCTTCATTTTTATTTCCTTAAATTACGGAGTTTAAAAAAATACGGCCTCGCGGACTCCTAACTTTCCATTCTTATTTCGTGCAACAATTACGAACTGAACTTTCCCCGTTGGTTTATTTTTCATCAAATATTCACGATCGTTTTGTAAACGAAACAGAGCGACGAGGATAATGAAGGAAATGAAATTTCAGGGAAACTGAATGTAAAATGCGAAATTGCGTGCTCAACGCAACAAAAGCGCGAGCATTTTCCACGATTTCTATAAGGTAATAAAAAATAATGTAATAAAATTGATTATGCACGAATATCTTGCTTCGTTATGCGCTTTCGTTATGCATCGTTTTATTGAATAAAATAAATGCAAATGCAACGGATATTAGTTTACGATGGCCATTAACATTCGCCAGGCAAACGTGCAAATTTTCTTGAAACCCGCGATGTCGAAGTTTTACCGAATTTCTCGCCGCGTGTCACACTTTTTTACTTTTCAATCAAATCGTATTGAAACGCTTCAATGATTTTTATTAAAAGGAAAATGAGAAATTTAAAATATTGGGTAATAAGTTGTATAATGCAATACGCGTAAAGTGTATTAAATTTAATAGTCTTTAAATGAAACTTAAATGAAAATAAAGAGCACGATTCTGAAGCTAAATCGCGCCAATAAAACATCCTTTGATAATTCCCACGAATGAATAAATTCGACGTATCAAATATACGATAAATCACGCACGGTGTCACATCAAGTGCTCATCAAATTTTCACGAAAGGTACGTGGGCGAGAAACAAGAATCGAAAAGAGAAAATTCACTTTCCATCGGAGAGAAACAGAGTTATCATATTTTCTGCACGTGACACTCGGTAGAGCGTCACCTTTGATCATTCTTGCTTCATTCATTCATAATTCCGCATCGTTCGTCCCAACACCGACGACGAAATAAAGTTTCGAGATCATCCGAATATGCTACGTCTTCCGTAGAGACTTCGAACTGGACACGAACGAAATTTCTTCCCTTCTTTTTTCTTTTCCCCCTCCTTTTCGGAATTCCCAGTCGCACGAAGTCAGCAAGGACTCGCAATTACGTAAAAAAGTTTCTTTTTTTTTCTTTTCTCGCCGAGACGGGAGGAAAAGAAGCGCCGAGGGTACAAAATAGACGACGTGCTTAAGGAATATCCTTGCCAGTCGTTCCGCCAACTATATAAGATACTCTCTTGAGAAAATTGAAGCAGACGCGGATAGGTAAAGTGAGGCGACGAAAAAGAAGGAAACCGGAGGGAAGATGAAGACGTCGTCGTCGGGACGATTCGCTGTCTTTCGCGGTACATCAGACGCCGTATTTCTGTTACCGGCTAAAAGGGAATGGTACAAAGTGTTGTTTTTATGGATCGCTGCAGCGAGAAGAAGCCTGTCTGGTTGTCGAAACGTTCAACGGGAATCATGTTCACCGTGTCTCGATCGGCGAGGAGAGCTCGAAGATGTAGAGGACAACGCACGACTGATTTCACCACGCGTTTGCAAAAAAGATTCTTGTAAAGTGGAATGCTATTTTATGGATCGTTTCACCGGAAGGTGGCTGCCGGAACGTTCAACGGAAATCGTGCTATCGCGTTTCCATTGATATTAGAGAAGCCTGAAAACGTAGGCGGCACGATTGGTTTCGTCGCGTTTGTAAAGTACTCCTTTCCTAAACAGAAAATTCTCTAAAATTCTCTTCCGATGCAGATGCGATATTGATGTTTGAAATTGGAATATAGGTTGTCTCAGTGATGTTGCAAAGATTGAGTAGCTGAACGTCAGTTGACAATAATCTTTTGACATGCGTTAAATGCTTGTACTGTCTTTGGACTATACTGCCCCTTTACTGTATTATTTCAACCAAATTAATCTGACATTGACGTTCGAAATGTTTGCTCTTTGAGAAAACGCTTGAAAGAGAATTGAGGAATTATCATCGCAAGAGGACTCGATCGTAACATTTGAATTCTTCTCGAAACACTTCAAACGCGCGAGTTTTAAAATCGTACTCGGCGGGAGAAACAAGTTTTTCAGGGGCCACAGGCACCCGTGAAATTAAAGGTAAAGGAGAACCGTTTTACGGTGGACAAGCCGTACGTTAAAGGTAAGCGGAAAAGTTTTCCCAGCGTCGACCACGGTTTTTGTACGCGTAAATTCTCGCGTGCGCATGTTGCAAACGGATAATAATCCAACGAGCAAGAATCTTGCTTTATGATGTCCAGCGGGAATCTCTTGAAATCCGACCACGGTGTGGCAACGATAAAAATTATACGAGTTCATCTCAGTTTTGGAAAATGAATCTACTCCGAGCTACCTCGAGATCCTAGCAAAGTTAACAGAGCAAAGAACTGTTGAAGAATTATTTTCAAATGCTCAACTGTAGATGAGAACGCGTGTCTGCGATGTCTTGCAATAAATTAAGAAATATACAATTCATACAAATTTTACTCGCAATGTGACGACGATGCGAATAATTGAATTTAGTTCAGTTTTGAAAAAAACAAAACTAGCTTTTTTATCGTAACAAAAGAAATGGAAAATTATTGGTCGTTTCAAACGTCTGTGAAATCTGACAACAAATTAATTCGAACGAAGGGAAAATACATTGAGAAACGCGCCGGCGGCAATTTTATTCGAGGAATGTCTCGGGGTATGGTGGGGAATGAAAAATGAGTCGACAATAAATGAGCAGAAAATGCAAAAGATAAGGAAAGCAATTCGTTTCAATATCAATAGATTAATTATCCTTTCACGTACACAGACTTTGACTAATACAACGACGAACAACGAGGGACTATTTGTTAATTAAACTTCACGATTTATTTCCTGCGTCTCTCTTTGCTAATTCGCACAATTCTCAATGTACGGTCGAAGAGGCTGACAATAAATTTATAAGAAATGAATATTAATAATCTAGTGTCACGCATGATGGCGTGCAAGATGTGAAATCTAAACATCCGTCCGAGTTTTGAACTGTGCTGTTATAAATTAACACTAATCTCTCTAATCATACTGCACCGTGATATACGCATATAAATTTTTCATTACCACGTCTAATATAAAAAAACAATAATTGTTTCACTTGCACTTGGATCGATAAAACGAGATGACACGAAGCTATCGCTTCTAACCTCACACTTTCGTCTATTCCTGTTCGATGTAACCTGAACTTGCGAAAAAAACACGGAATCCCACCGGGGGAACGCTGCGACGTTTCACTATGTCTTCCCCGTCATTTACCATATCGGATAAACTTCGCGACGTTCTAACTCGACGCAAGCTTGGCATGCAAAGTGGCAAAATGGGGGGGAGGGGAGAGGAGGCAGTAGAAACATTCTGCGAACGAATAGCGAGAGGCAGAGGGCAATACGAGAGGACCAGAGAGAGAGAGAGAGAGAGAGAGAGAGAGCGGGATGCATTATGCGAGAGCCCCTTACACGCGATAATCTTTAAGGAGGAAGAAATAAAAGGGGTGAAAGGGAGTACGTAGTCAAGGGAACAAGTATAAAGTGAAAGAGCTACCTCCGTAGTGGAAGACCTCCCGATGAAATTTATTCATAGCCAAGGGATTGTCATTCTCGTTGCACCCCTACCTCTACGATTAGCCACGCCCCAACCCCCTTCTGTCTCTCTCTCTCTTTCTCTTTTTCTCTCCCTTTTACCCTCGAGAGCCTCTATTTTTTTACGTCGATGTCCCAGGGGTGACGGAATAATAAACGGGCGGCTACGTTTATAAACTCGCTGTCAGAACCGAGAAAAAAGTTTCCAGCGAGTTTCTCTCTCTCTCTCTCTCTCTCTCTCTCTCTCTCTCTCGAGCTCCCTTCGCGGTGTGAAATTATGAATGAATCGACGCGATACTTGGAGCTGTAATCGACGTTCGCGTTTTATTACGGGGGAATTATTTCGAGCGAGATTGATGCACTGATTCGCAAACGTTGTTACAAACACGCGATAAATAATTTTTCATCGTATAATTTATGATTTTTCTATTGTTGCCGATGTGACTTTCGAGTTATTGTACTAGGAGAATATTGCAGAGACGTTTTCCTCGTCATTTATCTTCACGATTTGATTACTAGATTCTTGTAATTCGATTTTTAACCACTTGCGCTGGAAACTGATTGCGGACCATAACGAGTGACCGAACCACGTATACAATAATTCGTCGCTTTCTTTTTCTTTTGAACTGAATTTCGGTATGATATCACTGAATAGAAATTATTGAGAAGTGATAAATTTATTATTCATTTTGCCTGGGTTATACTTAAATATACTTAAAACTGAGAGAATATTGCAATTTTGGGAGAAAAAGTTTTCTCGACGTGCGTGACACGACATTCCAACACAAAAGGTTAAGTTACCACTGATGCGATTTTAATTATAGCGAGCGGAATATTGCAGAGACATCTCTACTATTTCATTACGCTGATATTTTCGATTACGTTATCTTGATAACTTTTCATAGTTCTTATGGCACTGTGCTTTTACACGCGTTGATAAGGTGAGAAGCACGGTAGTTTGAATAGGAATTATTTTGGAATTTGATTAACAAGGTAACGTTCAATTATAGACACCAATTAGAAATGTCTGACTATAGAAGAACGGGATGGAAATGGAAGAAATCTTATAAAAGCTTAAATAAAGCGCGGGAACGTTGAAATTTAGTTACACGATAAGATACAGAGGTAGTTAGACTACGCGACAACACAGAGTGTAATATAGGGGCGGATGAAAGTTGCTCTTTGTGCCAAGTATTACCCACTGAGGTCTTTTATCAGACCTGTGGGACTTATAGAACAGAATTAACCTATACATAAATGAAGCCCCGTGTTCTCAATTCTCCATAAATCTATCAAATCTTTTATCTTGAATATTCCAACGACTCACCTCCACTTCGCTTTGATGTTAAATTAAACGGACATTAATTCCATATTTTGTTTAGTTTCCTTTGTCGTTTTATTCTTACTTATACGATGCAAAAGATATTAAATTCTTTTTCTTCTTTTTTCATTCAAGTGCTTTCACATAGCGTCGTTGCTCATATTTCAGCCGCGTGTTTTAAAATGCATGTACACTGTGAGCCTTGAACGCGTTAACTTTAAAATTCATGCTTTGTGCTTTATTAGAAAGAACCTGTTGCGTGCCTCGCGCGTCGATAAAAGGTAAATACTTGTACAACGTACATACTTGTAAATTTGCGTAACGATTTGATTCAATCAATTTCGCATCTCTTCTCCAAGTACCATTTTTCTCTGTCTATCTATAATTGACTAATTATCAAATTATTACGAAGAAAACTAAATTACAAGCCCCTCTAAGCTCGCACACGTATGTAGGTGATAACATTTATTACCAATATCAACTAATACCGATGTTGACAACAATTGCGATTGATATTACATTATCACTTGCAGACACACATTGAACTCTCGTACGTCAAAAATGTTACTTTCCGCGTGATAAAATTCTCCACAACTCACAGTTAGAGCGCGAAAAACACTCGTGACAGCTGTTCCATAAACTGAACACGTTTTTCCAACAAAGCGTCCAAGTGAAATTAACGTTAGACCCACTTTGTACCAGGGATTACCGGACGCACACCTCGTTAGGCGAAAATTAACGAGAATAGTTTGACGGGTGGCTAGCTAACAGCGGCATGTTATGCAGTTAAATCAAGGAGTTTGGATCTGTCCCTGTGTCTCTGGGCATTAAAGGGGAAAATAATTTTCCTCGCGCGGAATGAAATCGTAGAAAATGAGATTAGACGGCGGTGGCTATTAGGCGAATGAATAGAATACTATCTTCTCTCTCTCTCTCTCTCTTTCTCTCTATTATTCTATTCCATTGTACTCGTCTTTCGTTCCTGATTTTGTCTTTCTTTAACAAGCGAATAACGTTGAATTGCCCCTCTCGTCTCGCGCCGAAGAATTCACGAACGTTCTGGCTCATTCCACAGGATGGAACAATTAACTTGGCCGAATTGTTCGAGTTAAAAGGTCTTGACACTGAAAATTCAAGCCGATCTCGCTTTTTAACCAGTAACATCGGACCATTCAAAGGATAAAGAGGTATTCTATTTCCCCGATTGATCTCGCGCTAATTCATTGTTAGCGATATTGTTAATTCGGCATAATAAAATAAATATTATTATGCCGATATAAAATAATATAAAATATAAAATAAATATTAAATAGAATAAAAATTTTCGTTACAATTTTATAATATAATTTTACAATAATTTTAAAATTTTGTTATAATTTTTAATATAATACAATTATAACATTATAATTTTTGGTATAATTTTTATAATGTTTGTTATAATTTTTTTAGGCTGCTTGCATGTCTCTCGTAAAACAAGCATCTTGCAAAATGTAATACTATCGAACAGAGTGTGACCCTCCATAGAATAACAAGAAAAATGAAGACTATAAACTTTTAAAACATATAACTTCGCCTCTGGGCAAAAAGGAATCTTGAAAAAACTGATATTAACCGATACAACGCCGGTATAAGATATATTAAGAATTGAAGGGTTTCTCAATACGACGGAGGACTTCATTACTCCAAAAAGAAAAAAAAACGTATAATTTGATTCTTCTTGTCAGTTATCATTTATCAACTTCGTTCCCATTTGGCACTTTGAATTTTCTGTTGACCATTTACATATAGATTGAGGGGAAATTTGTCAACAGTAGAATTACCAACGATTCAAATTGTCCCATTTCTAAAAATTATTTTGGCTTTTTGGGCCAATTTCAATTTCTCGACGAATCGCCAAATTGACTAGCTTTTCAGGATTCAACAAATTCCACCTTTCATAATTTAATTTCCATCTTTAACAAACGATCGGCAAGTAATAATAAAACTAAAAATCAAGTCGATTAGTAAGTCGTAAGAATACAACATTTCACACAGTTATTTCCAACAAAGTCAGTTCGATTCTATAATTTATTCATTTCCATTTCTAAATCTGCGTGGAATTTGGAACACATTAATATTTCCATCCAAGTCCTAATTTTCGTTTCGGACTTCAGCATTCAATTCAGCGTGCCAAGCTGACGAAATCTAAAATTATCGTAAATGCGATCACTATCTAACGAAATGTCTGATTAAACAGTTACACCGTAATTACCAGTTACACTTAACCTCTCGCGCTGGAATGACATGCCACGCACGTCGAGAGAATTTTTTATCCCAAACTGCAGCATTTTCTCAGTTTTAACTATATTTAAATGTAACCCAGGCAAAACGAATGATAAGTTTATCACTTCTTAATAATTTCTATCCAGTGATATTATACCGACATGAGTTCAAATGAAAAAGAAAGCGACGAATTATCGTATACGGTC
The DNA here is from genome assembly GCA_036937485.2 of Tetragonisca angustula. Taxonomy (NCBI): domain Eukaryota; kingdom Metazoa; phylum Arthropoda; class Insecta; order Hymenoptera; family Apidae; genus Tetragonisca; species Tetragonisca angustula. The sequence goes on along the minus strand of JAWNGG020000087.1, from coordinate 16,671 downwards.
ACTCGTTATGGTCCGCGCAACCAGTTGCCAGCGCAAAAGGATTAAAGCCTGTTTTAGTTTATCTTATACGCCCATTTCTAGCATTTCTTCGTCCATGCTATTGGAGTGCGGCTAACAAGTATAAAAACGAGAACCTCGAAGACAAGCAATTTCCTTCTGGGCTGTTTCCCTTCCCTTTTGTCCTTTCTCTTTCTCGTTCCCTCCGATTTTCTCCCCTCCATTTTGCGTCTGCAAAACCTTCTCTCTGTTGCCCAAGATCCGAGCGCGGACGACACTTTCGGGATAACGTCTCTTACACATTGATAATCTAGGGGAAGGGTCAAATCCTCTAGAAACCCATACATCTTGTTGATGGATGCTTCTAGGGTCCGGCGGCTGTGCGATTTACTCTTCTCCTCTGTTGGTTTCTCCTTCGTAGCTAGACCACTTCAGTTGTTCCTTGCATTTTCTTTCTCCGTGGCTGTGCGCGTCCTTCAGTTTGCATTTCCACTCGATTAAATTGCAATTGGATCTCGTATCGTGAAATTATGCCAGGTAAAGTGGGGACCTTGTAGCATTATTGTCGTTTATTGTTATCTTTCGTTTGATTAACCCTTCGCCACTACACGTTGAATGAAAAGTCTGTCTTGAAAATTTTCACTCGTCTCTGTTTCCCTTCCGACTTTCCATTTTCAGCGTTTGAAATTTTTGGTACGGCGATCGTGTGAGTTGTCCACACGAAGATTCATTAAATTAGAAACGTATAAACGAACACCATGTTGTTTCGTCGCTCCTTTCTAATTTGCCCGAAGCAAATTTAATGCAAATTGGACGTTGGTAATTCTAACGATCGTTGATCATTTAGAAACAGTCTCACTCTTGTCTCGACAAATAGAAGAATCTCTAACGCTGTTGGATGACCAACCCAGACAATATCGGATCTATGCTAATAATGACAACGAGCTAGCAACAGTCCACATAAAAGTGGACTGTAAATAGTCATAAGGGCAAGATCCAATACTTGGTCATCCATGCTCCTTCCCCTTCCACTTGAGGATAATAACCAAATATATATAAGGACATGTTTTACAGTAGAGAGTTAGAATACTATAGAATACTACAGTAAAGTTAGACAGAATAGAATACTACAGTAGAGAGAGATACACTAGAAGATCACAGAACATTCTATATCATCCTACATCATACACGACCACGAACAAGGAATAAACTCTTCAAAATTATAAGCGTGTTGACTCCATTACACGGAATCCAACAACGCTCTAAAAACAACGTCAGCGCGAAATTTTTATCATTCCCCCAATTATCAATATCATTTTATCGTTTTCCTAAAAGTAACGAATATCGTCCAACAATCGAGTCGAGAAATGATTAAAAGAACTGGCTCTGAGTGTTTCAAATATTTTTACAGATCACTTACATTCCACCGTGCCACGTTTCCTCCGCTCAAATTTTCCCGATAAAACGATAATCAAGATCTCGCGAGCTCGATCCGAACTCTCCCCGCCGCGAACCTACTTCAGCGTAACCCCTTTCACGGCAACCACGAGGAGAAGCACATTGACGCATGATAAAACGAAATTCATGCCCGAGCAGTTCGCCCGTGCAGAGGAATCCTACGCAAAAGGAGCGCAGATACCGAGCGAAAGCCGCGCTTCCGTCGAGATAGCGGCGACCACGAAGCCTGAAAAGGATGCAGAAAAGGCAACCGAAAGGAATCGTAAGAACGACTTAACTCGGCCAGGGAACGCCACCCTCTTTCCCTCGACTGCAACTCCTGCCGACCCTCCGGCTCGCTCTAAACGACGCCAGAAGATATTTACCGGCTGCGGACGTTGAGGATTGTCCGGGTCAGATACCACCGACGGTTGGGGTTCAACCGGGTTACCGTGAAAACGTAGTGGCCCGGATTATCTCGATCTTTACGACGTTACTTTTTGGCCAAGCCTCCAGGGGTGAACACACAGGGAAAGAGAGAGAGAGAGAGAGAAAGAGAGATACCATAGTAACCCTCCCTCTCTCGACGACATCGATGAACCGAGACCTAGGTGGCTGGTCTTCGCCGCCGGGAGTCCGAGAGGCAGAAAATCTTACACCGAGTGCTTTTACCAGGAAAACGACGAGAGCTGCTGTCCCGAGGCTGTCCCCCGGTATTGAGACGAAAAGGATCGGGCGAGTTCTGCACAGCTTTCATCAGCGAGGGATGGGGTTGGGGGTGGTTTCTCTAGTTGGAAATGCAAACCACGGTGGTTCGATAACGCTCCTGCGGAGGAACCTACAATAGATTAGTGGAACGAGGCTATTTTTGGAATTGGAATTGTACGAAATTTCGTTTGAATTTTACTTCTACACGTCACTGCCACGACGTGTGTACCTGAAACGATACACGTTTTTAATGCATCTGCGAAATTTGCCTATTTTAGCACTTTGAGTTTATTTTTGGTGTTTTTAAATGTTTAAAAAGTAATTTACGTGGTATGACAAACGAATAAATTTATTTGGCGATGAAGAAATAGAAGAACAATGAAAACATAAACTGGCAAAATAAAATTCATACGAAAGTGTGTATGTAAGAAATTGTACAGTAAATAACATTTACTTTTAATGTTTTCGTTCATACTTTTATATATCGATGTATTTTGTTGAAACGAGGGAGACACGAGATGGTTTGTTAGGACAATTATCGCAAAATGTCGTCACCTTTTTTGTAGTGTCCCGTGCAACGTTACTGTTAAAATTTTTTACATTTTCTTCTTTGCTAATAAATGCAACGATGCCTCTTTGTTGAATTTCCATTATGTTTTCTTCATTCGTGTCATTTTCTACTTGTTGCTCTATTGACAATCTATTACTACATCGTATGTACCGATATCGATACACGGCTTAAAAAGTGTTCCAACCATAATTATAGGCCATACGAAAGTGATATTGACAATCATTGTTCACATGTGTATCTCTTAATGAGAAAAATATCGTTCGGCGTAAAAATGAGTTTCGGCGTGTACTAAAAATTGACGCCAGTCTGAAAATTGGTGTTTTCAATTGCATCTGAATACCTATATACTTTCGACATATTAAAAATTGCAAATTAGGAACGAATGTTTCTCGAATAAACGTACGTTAAATTGCATTGAAATTTTCATTTTGTGCGTATAATAATAATGTCGAGTTAACCGTGCGAGACATCTCGTATAGAATATCAAGCGAGTCAACATTTCTTTATATATATCGTAATAGCTACTTAATTCTTTTCAGACCTGGTGCAAATATAACAAATGCCCCTAAAGCCGTTAAGCTGAGGTGTAAGCCTTATATTTTCTGCACGACCATTCTTTTACATGATTTATTAGCTGGGATTACGGGCTGTGCTGTTTGCGTGTGGTGTTTTATGTAACTCGCGTATAAAAATTTACCACACGACGCGAGGATTAATTTTAATTCTAGGGAATTTCAGTTCTGGGGAATTTCGGGGACCACACCAGCAATCGTGCGAGTTTATTGACTCTGTGTGCACGTTTCAAATGATAATTTCATGGCGTGGTTCTCGTACGTCGTGAAATATTTAAGACTGGAAAGAAGAAATAATTTATCGTACCGCGTAAATCGTAATCTTGGGAAATTCAGGATATTCATAAGATCAATATCATTGATGACCAATAGCTTTAATTGAAAAATAAGGATTAAATATTTCATTAAAAAAATATAAAATTTTTAATGATGGATAACAAATAAAATAAATATTGGTATTAAAGTTCAAATAATTTCAATTATATGATTTTTTAATAATAATAAATTTAAAAATTTATTTAATATTAAATCTAAAATAAAATATAATGTTAATGAAATAATTATAATAATAAATAATATTACAAAATTATGAAAAGAAATTAAATTATCTGAATATAAAGAATTACAATCTTGAAATATAATTATATTTCATGTTGAAATTTTTAATAAAAATAAAAATTTTATATTTGAAACTTAAATTCAAAGCACTATTCTGCCATATTAAATAATTAATTTTATTTATTGAAAATATTTTTTATTTTATTAAAAATTCTTCGGACAATCAACGTGTTTAATTTAAATAATGATTTTGCGTGGGCAATGATTTTAAATGACTCGTCTAGCTTCGAACGTTACTTCATCGAATTTCTTACTCATTGTTTGACATTGAGGATTTAATGAAAGAATAATCGATCTCCGACTAATTGGCAACCGATGATTAACAACTGACGACTAATTACTGAAAATTATTAATTTCATCAATCACTGATTAATCAATCAATCTTGAAATTACTTCAACGATTAAGTAGCCTGAGTTTATTTCTCATGTGTTAACATTTTTACTTACTCGAACGCTAAGATTGATTTAGCCGCGAAATTCCAAACATTCGCTTGAAATCTTTTCACCGTTACACAACCGCACGACATTTCAAGAAACTAAATCAAATCTATCGCTACGTACAAGAAACCCACATAATTTCAGATTTCGAGCTTGCGAACTGGCGGTAAGATTCATTCGGTGCACGAGCCCTGCAAAATTTTCCTCCAATTACCTTCAGACGTGTCCGCGGCACAATGAGACTGAAATGTCACGGGGTCGAGGGCGCAAGTGGAAAGACAAAAAAGAAGAGAAAAACAAAAACGCGCGGCGGTCCAGGATTATCAAGGTCTTGAACAACAAGAAGAAGGTGTGTTCGTTACCGAGGAAACGGGATAACGTAGAGATTTTAATAAACCGAAACCTTTTCGTGCTCGTTGACGAAGGGAAGAAAAGCCGCGCACGGCCACTCACAAAGGGGACCCGATGCTCGCCAGGCACTAGATTAAAAAGCGGGAAACAAATGAGAATCGCTTCCGGCGGGTTGTCTGCATCTAGATAGCTGTTTACGCTCGATAATACGCTCCGAGTCGCTTTTTCCATCCCTCGCCCACCCCCACCTCCAACCTCCCGCCCTTTTATCCCGAACGACTACGATTGTCGGACGTCTTCATCGGACGGTCAACCGTGACAGCCGCGTTGAAAGTTTGTTAATTCTGAACGCGGACGATCGTGAGCGAAATCGTGACAAATATCATACAATACGTATTAAATCGTCTACGCGGGAAATTCCCTGTTTTTTTCACCCAATGGCTGAGTTTTCTGTCTATTAATTTTCTGTCGCTGAACGATGAAATTTGTTATCGAGATTTATTGCCGTCGTTTGCTTCGGTCTCGATACACTCCACATTTCGTCGAAAAAACATAACTTTATATTCAAGTTGTTAAAATTTGAAAAAGAGAACGCTAAGATCAAAGTGGACCATTTTCCTTTTATTCGATCGACGAAAGTCACAAGACGAATGAATATTATAAATTTATAGCGAAACACTGTTAGCTTTCAAAATTAGAAGATTTTTCTCAAACATTACACCTTACTAATCTTTGAACATTAATCTGGTAAAAACGATGTTTGAAGATCTAAAAAAAATAATATTAAAGTAATAGAATCGATTCTTAACATCCGTTCTGTATTTTACTTTCAAAATCCACGTCCATGTTGACATACTGCATCGTTACACAAAGTATCCAATGTTATTTATTTGTTTGCCTCCACAGGTGAAAAGCTTTTAGATGAAACAACAAATAGTGCGCAGAGCATACATAAACGAAGAAAGAAAAATGAAACGCGAGAATATAAAAACAAGAAATAACAAAAATGAGCATCACGCGTATAAAACTTAATCCCGAAATTGGACCCAAACGAAATTGAACCGCGAAAGGCTATTAATTAATTCCACCGTGCAATTACTTACTTCAGCTGGCTCTTACTGTTAGTTTTATCGCCATTTCTCCATTTTCGAATTAATCGTTTCTCAATGACATACCTGCGAACAAAAATACAAATATTTAGTAAATGCGCAGAAAGTGATACTATCGATATCAATTAAAGTAATTCCATCGTGAAATTTTTACCGTTTATGTACTTTATCTTGTAACGAACGAGTCACGAAGGTAAATGATTTATTTCTCGAGAAGATGGATACTAATTTCACTGGCAAATCAAATTGAGACGTTTGTAAAAGATGAATGTGAATGTCGAGAGACTGAATAATTTATAAATAAAACAGTTGCTAGATTTTTCAAATTAATGTGTCAGGTAGCCTTAACTTACGATTGTGTCTAAAATATTTGCAGCATCGAGGGTAATTACAGGGTAATTTACCATTTCGATGTTTCGTAATATTAAAATTTATTTACCAGCCGGCCGAGTCACTTAATAAGAAAAACTTCAATTTCCTTCTCCTTGATGAGCTTTCCGAATCAACAAATTTGCACGAAGAAACGGCGAAGATCCGTCGATTTTCCAGCAAGAAACGGGTCTCGTTTTTCACGTGGAAATCGACGTGCCAGACGAAATTGCACCTCTTAAGAATTACGAAACTCACCGAGGCAGGCCATCAAAACAAGTTATTGGCTTTGCCCGTGGTGTCGATTTATTGACGTGGCAACTTATTGCGGCGCGGCGAGTCCATAAATCACCATTGATCAACGATCCGGTCATGAGCAGAAGCTCTTCATCAAAGGATCATTGTTACTTTCGGAACGATCTGTTGATACCTCGTCCAAACTTGCCACGTCTCTTCTCCACCTTCCGTTCTTCCTTACATTTATCGACGATACATCAACTTGGGCCACCTACGTTTCCAACTTCGTTCGTGATCGATCTCTATGTATTTAATAAAACATGGATAATAAATTCAGCGCAGTTACAACTCTCGAGAAGCGAGAGTCTAAATTTTCGATCGTTGTGTATGTACATACTTCGTAGATAGCTTTATCGTCGTTATTTACTTTCATGGTCGTGCAGTATGTTGGAAAACAACCATTGGACAATAAACATTGGCACAACGTTGTTAGTGGCTTCCCACTTTAACCGTAACGTAGCAGGTGCCTAAGTTACCAGGTAACCATTAACTCGTTGGAATTAAACACGAGATGCATCAGCATTTAGATTTTCACTTGAACGATCAATTGCAATATCTCTCTGTTATTGAAAGATGTTTTTTTATTTATACAGAACTTCATCTACTGCACAATAATTCTACTAATTTTTTTATATATCCCATTAGTAATTGCATCTGATTGCAACTTCAATTATAAAATTTATTCCAATGACATTTCCTTGTCATTTTATAAATTTTTGATTTAATATAATAATTTTATTATTAATTTAATATTAATTTCTCATTAAATCAAAAAAATTATTTGCGTGTTCTACATCATTTAATAATATTTTAATAATTTATATTTATATTTATATATAATTTATTTAATAGGTATATTTTTTACATTCTGCAAGAAACGAGCCGATGCTTAAACACTTGCGCCAGCATACAGAGGCATGATCAAATTTTTTACAAACACAACTAGAAAACAGAAATATTTCTCAACGTTGTAACAAGCATTTTATCGTCAATACGTGATTATTCTTACTTGAACATTTCACATATTTCTCCGCAGATGCTATCAATTAATACCAAGATAGTCGATGAAAGTCAGCCACGATTAAAAATATTATCTCGCCGAAGGAAATTTCGTAAACGCGGCAACAGAAGGGGAAGAGGTCGCGCTTTGACGAACAGAAGCGAATTTAATTCCAACACTTTCCGGCAGAAAGTACGAAACAATGTACCGGAACCGGATAGAGGAAAATGCTCCGATATCAAAACGAATGCTGGAGGTTCTCGTAGCTCACGGTTAGAGGAAAGAACAGAGAAACGCCGGGCCGGGGGTTTTCGCCAATTTCCTGTGGACGAGATATGGCTACTTGGCCCCAAATGCAAATTTCCCCGGTGCTAATTAACTATTCGGACAGGGAGGCCTCGAGTGAAACGGCGACCAAGGGTGAAGTTAACTGGATAGCAGGCAGGAAAAGGGGGTTAGCTGCTGAAATAGCGTCCACGACTATTGCGCGCCACGCCAAAAGAGGGAATTCATAATTGCTCCGGCACCGGCGTTTGTTCAACCTGTACGGTTCTCAACTTTGCCAGCCAACGGTTTAATCCGACACGCCTCTGCGCAACGCCGCTCCTGTTTGCCACCGCTCTCGTAATCGTATTCGTCAATTTGACGAAATTTAATGAACGATTAACTCGTTAAATATTATAGGAAAAGTTTCCCCAGCTTAAACGGCGGTCGCCACGCCAGCAAATCTTTTTCAATCTCGCGGTTTATTCGCTTAACAGACGTTACCAAACGAGTGGATCGATTTTGGTTTGGTTAGGTTTAGGGGCGGCGAGAGTGAAACGCGTACGTACGACTTTAAATCATTCTGTTTTAATTGAATTGATTAATTTTTCTTCTGTAGATTTTACGAAGCGAATCAGTTTTGATTTTTGGCATTTGGATTTTGATGATAATTATAATACTTGTCCCCGTTTGCTTCAATATCTGAACGTACTATGTAATTATTATTATGATTTTACATGATCATAATTCTCGTTTGTTTCAGTATCTAGTCATGTTTCTTGATAATATTTGACTTTAGCACGATAATCGCTAGTATCAATCTATACGATTGTTCAAGCGCTGATCGATGAATCAAAAAATATGTTTTCAACAATGAACAGCCATTTGCATATCAGTCGCTTAGAATATCACAAATATCTGCTCCGTTATTTGCAATAAACATTGTACAAAAAACTGACAATTGTCTTGAACTGACAATCAAATTCTCAGCAATAATCGAGAGAAGACACGCGCATGAACGAAACCGTTATACGAAAATTTCTCCAATAAATGAAATTAAACAAGTTTACTCGACGCAAACACAAGGGGAATATCGACGAAAGGAAATATTTAAGCAGCATATGCGTGTTCAGCCCTAAAAATAAATTCCCCGATCGGGGATATTTCAATTTAACAAGCTCCTGATTGTCATTGTGGACACGTCGCAGCTTCTATTTACTTGTAACGTGCTCAAACAGAGGAGGGCGACAAGAATACACACTCGTACCGAAAGAAAATGTTGCCATCAAAATGTGCGGCCATGCGTTCCATTTTCCGTGTGTGTCACGATTCTTCCTTATTAGGAGTTTTCCTCCGGTGTTTATCGTCTATCGATTGTATGTCGAATATGGAAGGACAAGTACGCGGAGGATTTTATTACAATTTTATAGCACTCGCAATATTCAAACAATATCTATAATAATACAAATATCTATTCGTTTTCTTAATCGTAAAAATAGCAACTTAATACATCATATACTATGTACTATTACGAGCTTGTGGGCTTAAACAAATAATTAGAAGAACTGCTCTTGGACTGAGGGGACAAAGTCGTGCCAAGTTTTCTGTTTACCGAATATCTGGTAACGACCTAAGAATATAAATATATATATATATATTTTCTTAAACAAACGCAAGAGACATTATGAGCATTTTTTCAAAACGATTCAATTCAAATTAACAAATAAATTAAGACCCTTCTTTCCCTGTCTCGAATATTTAAACCTCGACAGACGTATGCAGACTTCAAAGATAGAGAAAAAGAACAATCGACTGGCTTCTACAGTTTTCTCAAAGTTCCTTTCGCATCTTCGTTTCCACATTACGAATCAACAACGTTCTAGTAACAAAACGCCCAGCAACGCTACCGCGTTGGGCAAAATCAAAATTCGTCGGTTGTCCATTGAACTAAGGAACAATGCCGGTGGTTGAGCCGATGGTAGCGAGAAACGGGCCGCGCTGAGCTGCAACGCGGAGCTTCGCAAAACCCGAACAAAACACGCAGCCAGAAACAAAACAGTGGCCAATCCGCAAACCAGGTCTGCTGGCCATAATTAATATTCGGGCATTAACCCGGTCTTTCTCCGCTTTCCTCGGCCTACACGTCCCTTCTGTAGCTGCAGTCCCACCCTCCTCCTCCTCCTGGCCCCTTTCACCCCGCTTTTCTCCACGTTGCAGTCTCTACACGCCCGTTGCCAACCTCTCCGGGCCATTTTTTATCTTACCCCGAGGCGATAAATTTACATTTCATCCCCTTGGCCCCAAGGCTGAGACCGTTTTGTTAAACATTATCCGTGGCGCAGTGCGGCATATGGGCATGATCCCGCGCTAAGAAGAAGATTATGGTTGCGCTCTGGCCCCAAACCACCGCGCCGGTAGTTTTGCGGTGACGGAATTATCCACCGGTTTTACAGCTTTTGGATTATGGAATTTTAATTCCAGAGACTGCCTGCCGCTTAATTTACGAGGGCACTGCGTTCTCCCTTTGTCGAACAGATCTCGGGCGTTTAATAACAGTATCATCGATCGAACCGATCAATTTCGTGACTCTCTCGAGAACATTTTCTGATGGATTAAATTTGGAGATTTAACCTCTTGCCACGCACGTCGAGAGAATTTTTTTGTCCCCAAATTGCAACATTTTCTCAGTTTCAAGTACATTTAAGTGTAACCCAGGCGAAACAAATAATAAGTTTATTACTTCTTAATAATTTCTATCCGGTGATATCATACCGACACCAGTTGAAAAGAAAAAGAAAGCGACGAATTATTGTGTACGGCTCGGTCACTCGTTACGGTACGCGAACTACTCTTCGTAAAACGTACGAATAAAAGCTTGGATGTTACGAACTTCTTCCTACTTCTTGCTACTTTCGTCGAACCCAAAACAGTGTGAAGGACTCCCGAAACTTCGAACCCTGTGCTTTTACCTGTGTACATATATAACATGTTAATAAACTCAAACTCGTGAAGCTCAACAAAAAAACTCCAAACGAGCAACAAGGAAGAACGTGTCAGAAGCTACCCCTCGCCAACCGAACGCGTTTCCTCAAATTTACTCAACCCGACGATCTCATCGATCATTCAGCAACAAGGGGCGTATCATTCGAACAAAGCGGACAGCGAGGTAGAACGTCACGCGGCGCACGGTCAAGCTGTCAACGATCCAGGCGTGAATTTTTTCACTCGTGTCACTTTAAAGGAGCCCACCCTTGTTCTCACCGTCCCCTGTGTATGCAGATTTGCGTCAGGCGAACGGCGTTTAGGCCAGCGTGGCCGTGGCCGTACGAACAATCGAAGTTGTCGTGTGTCAAGATCGCATTTGCGGCCGCTTCGCAAATCTCGTTACCTCTGTTTACCCTACTGTCATGCAAATAAGTGCGACAATCGCGCCTTTCTCCGCGCCGCGACGCCCGGTACCCGATGACGAGCTTGTAAATGCGAGAGCCAGTCGTGTCGTACGACTGGTTCCACCAGCCGCGAAACAGGCTTTAACCCCTTGCGCCGGCAACTGGTTGCGCGGACCATAACGAGCGACCGAACCGTATATGCAATAATTCGACGCTTTCCTTTTCTTTTGAACTCGTCGGTATGACATATCACTGGGAAATTACCGAGAGGTAAGGGATAATTAGAAATTGCTGAGAAGTAATAAATTTATTATTCGTTTTTGCCTGGGTTATACTTAAAGATACTTAAAACTGAGAGAATATTGCAACTTTTTCTCCCAAAATTGCAATATTCTCTCAGTTTTAAGTATATTTAAGAGGTTAAGTTACTACTAGACGCGATTTTAGTTATAGCGAGCAGAATATTGCAGAGACGTCTTTACTATTTCATTACGCTGATATTTTTGATTACTTTATCTTGATAATTTTTTACGGTTCTTGTGACACTGTGCTGTGCTTTTATCATAAATTGTGAACATGCGTTAGTTTGAATAGGAATTACTTCTCGCTCGCGAATTTTATTAACGAGATTAGAAATGTTTAGACTATAGAAGAACGGGATGAAAACGAGGTAGAATTGTGACAGGAACGATGCAACCAGTCCCAACGTATTAACGCTGTTTTCTGGTGACATTCGGCGACACGGGATAGTATTTAGAGCGCGTGGATCAAAATTTCGCCGCGCAATGTCAACGCCCGGTCGGTCGTCTGGATTAACGACGACACGCACAACCGTATTTGTCGGATGGATTACATCGCGCGTACGCTCTCTCCTTCGAAAGTAACAGTCGTGTTGTCGCCACGTGAAAAATTAACAAAGGACCTTGAGAGTCTTTCATTTCCTCTCTCTTTGACTCCTTGGCACGGCACGCTCACGATGCGGAGAGAATTTTCATGGATGACAAATGCGTCCTGGTTCAGAATCGGGACAGAAGGTTCGAGGGGATTGAATTACTGAAACTCTGGCGACTTCGTCCTCTTCTTCTTCTTTTTTCCATTTCTTTCAACGTTTCGAAGTTTATCGAGGGCCTATTTTGTATTTGAAATTCGTGTAACTTCGTGGAAAGAATCGTAAGATAAATCCCGTGAGGTCTTCTCGATCGTGATAGGTTTACTCACGACAGAAATTTGAAAGAGAGAAACTCAACGATACAAAAATGAAAACTTCGCAATTTGGAACGATTAAAACAACTGTCTTTGCTTTCTTCTCGCGAAATTATAGCAATTCGAAGCAATCGACCATGTGAGAGTACTACATCGAAAGGAAAATTGTCGAGCGCGTGAAAATTTGTTGTTCAAACCTGAATTTCCAAACATCCTGTACCACAGGGCAAACAAACACGCAGAGGGAGAAAGAAGCAGGCACAATGAAAGAAATCAGTGTAAAGGGAGGAAGTTAGACGCAGCGCAAACACAGAGGTGGAGAAAGGGAGTTGAAAGGTAAAGAGGTAAGGATAAAGAGGTAGCGGGGAAGGGGGCGGCGGTAGGGGGTTCCGAGGGGCGTTTACCAGGGATTAAATTTGATCCCCGCATACTTACCGCAAGCCTTTGTGCACGCGCTCGTGTGCACATGCAACGCGTGTATGCGGTGGACCGCGATGAAGAATCTAAACATTGCGTGCGTACATCCGGTCGGGGGTTTGCGGTTTTTCGGGGAGGGTGACGACGTCGTTCCCTTCTACTCGTGCACCACCATGTATATGTACTATGTATCTCTCTCTCTCTCTCTCTCTCTCTCTCTCTCTCTCTCTCTCTCTCTCTCGGGAAAAGAAAGAAAAAAAGAGAAGGGAGGCTAGAGTTTCTTTTTTGCACCCTCCTTCTCGGCGAACCGTGTATTTTGCTAACAATAGGTGCGGATTTCATATCATTTGCATCGCCGATGGGAAGATCGCCGAGATTAAGCCCGAAACCTAACAATGGAAACATCGAACGCCCGTGTTTCTGGGTTCAGAGGTAATGGAACAACGGAGATACTAGCGCCACCACGCGCTCTAACTGGTTCGAGTAGTCAGAGCCAAGTAAATTAGGAAGCGCACGGGATCTCGAAAGGAACTTACATGCATTTCCTACGAAGGAAATGGCATCCTCTTTGCCCTGTGTTCGGATTCAATTAGCTACAATGGTTACGCTTTCTACGGAGCGGGGATATGGGGATGTGCGAATAGATAGATGGCGGATTTTTGTATAAATTCATGGTTTCGTGAAGATAATGGGAAAAGTAGAACGTAGGCAAATATTATAAGAATGCTGTATTTGAATTATTATTTAGATTTACAGATACTGCATTTAGATTACTATTTAGATTAACGTTACAATATACATATTTTATATAAAATTTTCTGTGAATGCAATAGATGGGTCGAGTTGGTTAGTAATGTTTAGAAATAATTCATAAATGATGTTTCTCTTCTCAATATTTAATTATTTATAATATCAGCCATATATAGAATATGACATGTCAAACTGTTTATATGTCAAAAATCTTACCAAATTGTATGTAATGTATCTTAAATCTTTCCGTAAATATGAAGGCCAGAAATAACCGTGGCGCACTTTCGTAAAATAAATTCGAAATGAATTTCTTTCCACGCTTCTTCTAATTTCTTCCATAAGTCTTTTTTTTTATTTTGGACACATTTCTGAAGAATTCTGTCCAATTTATCCCAAAATACATCGATTCGATTTTTTAAATATATATACATATTTTTGATATACTTTGAAATATGCATTCAGACCATATACGTTAAATATCAGTTTTGTTTTCAAGTATTATTATAAAACAGAGTAAACAGAGTACATATGACAAGACTGTATGATAAAATTAATCCAGAAAAGTATATCTGTGCTCTGGTAACTGTTTAGATCAAAATAAGCAAGTGTCCGGTGACTTATGGGCGGGAGTGTATATTTTTGTTGGTTTCAAATCACCAAACATTTTTATTTTTCTTCAATTCACTTGTCCGTTGCAAAAACGTCCGCTACAAATTTAAAATAAATTGAACTAGATTTGAGTTATATCGAAACTAAATTGATCAACGCGATCGGGGTTAATCGTTTGCCTCTCGAAAAGTCAAACGTCAATCACACATTTAGCACTAAAATTGGGAAACTGTCGGGAAGTTGAGCTGATCAACCTTGCTTTCTAGTAGTTCGTATATCAATCAAAATGCGAGAGAGAGAGAGAGAAAAAAGCGACGTTTCCGTCGTATTGGCAAAGCCTTGCTAATACTTGAATCATTCAGTCAACGCAACATAAAACGTTGCATCTAAATTTCATTGTTTAATTAAATAGAAATATTCGTACCGCGTAAGTCTTTTACGCGAGTTTAAATTTGGAGATTCGTAATGAATTTGGCATCTGGAGAGATTTGAGACAGTTTCTACAATCTTTGCGATATACAAATCATTGTTTTCAAAGTAAGGAATCTGTAGCTTTATTCCAATGATTCTCAAATAATTCTTACAAAGCTAGAACAATACAATTAGAGATTCAGAAACTCCCCAACTACTATTACATAAATAAATAATACAATAAACATATAATATTTCTAATAAAATGATAAAGTTTCATTTCGTACATAGAAATGTAACGGGCAACAAAGTTTCGTCAATAAAGAAAAAAAGAAAAAAACAATCACTAAAGTTTACATTAAATAATGTTGAACAATCCTTGCTCCAACTCTTGTCAAATAATTACTTACCAAAACTCGAAGAAAAATTCTGCAAATTGCAAGGCCACACTGCTCGCACAATTTCTTTACCGAATTACCGAAACAATAATCTAAGGTACGTCTAATTGCAAGCGACAATTTCAATAAATTTAAACATCTCCTATCTCCTACCTCTTTCATTTATAATAATTTGTGAAATTAATCCAAATCCAGGTAAAATTAAAATATATACTTCTGAATGACCAAAAAATCGAAATAAATGTTGATATAAAATTGGATCACCTCCTCCTATAGGATCAAAAAAAGATGTATTAAAATTATGATCAAATAATAATATTGCAATTGCCCCTGCTAAAACTGGTAAAGATAAAATTAATAAAATTACAGTAATTGCAATTGACCATGAAAATAAATTAATTTGATCATAATTTAATGAAAAATTTTTTATTATAAAAATTGTAACAATAAAATTTAAAGATCCTAAAATTGATGAAATTCCAGTTGTATGAATTGAAAGAATTGTAAAATCAACAGAAGGAGATGAATGATATAAATATGATGACAATGGAGGATAAACAGTTCAACCAGTTCCTGAATTAGGAAAAAACAAATTATTTAATAGAGTAAAACAAGCGGCACTGGGAAACACATAGTAAAACTCGCCGGTCCATGTTTTATCGTTCGGTTGGATTTCTTTCGTCGGCGGAGGTCAAGCCACGGTCCCTCAATAATTTCCGTGCAAAAACCGGAAGCGACTGTTCCATCGCTGGATGGAAGGTCCCCCGATCGTTGGCCGGTCGTTGGGCATTGTTCGGAACGAGAGAGAGAAAAAGAATCGCGGCGCCGCGACTTCCTCGCTCGCGTTTTATTTGCCGGGCAGTCGATTACAGTTGTTCTTGCGGCGATGAAAGGAGCAAGGGAAAGATCTGGTATTCCCTCGTATCCGGCCCCCTTTTACACGCCGGAACGAACTTTCTCGCTACGGGTGAAATACTCCCGGACCCACTACCGTGAAAACTTCTTGCCAACGGGTCGGTTTACCGGGTTACGACTTCGACGTTCTCCTACAGATACAAAACCGGTCGCGGACGTCGTGTCGTTAAGGATCGAGTATCTTGTTCGCCGCGATGCGAAAAATAACGAAACAGACGGAAGTGCGCGCAGTGTGTACTTGCCTGGAGACAAATGGCGTGTGCAACGGGAACTCGCCAATTTTTCTTGCGGCTGTCTATTTCTTGGTCGTGTGACAGAGGATATCAAACGAGTTGGAAGAAGTTCGGGATTCGAACTGAATTTTAATTGACGTAGCGCGTGATCTTCGGTTTCGTTCACGGACGTTTTGAATTCTTAACGAAATTTCCTTTGAAATGGAAAGATTAAATTTGCTCGTGGTGAGAATTAAATCTCGAGAGTAGCTCCGTGACATCGCGTGACTTGTAAAGTTACATCTCGCACATTTTGAAACGATTTCTTCATTGTTACATCTCATCACAAAAGTAATGGCTCTTTTTTTTCTTGGCGTAGATAAATCAAAGTCTTCTTAGAGGGAGAATAAAATTTCCTGTCAATAAATGGAGTTCTACTACATAAATCTTCGTTCCTAAGTGTGCGACTGTCTGCTGGTTTCGTACGAGAGACAAGATTCGACTGTCACGACAATGATTGATCGATTAGAATTTGTATCTGTGTGAAATACACCAGCCACGAGAATAACATGCGTATAAAATGAGACGGGGTTATTTATTTCATAGATCAGAAGGATCAGAATACCTTTTATTTA